>JAPDOI010000178.1:0-1369774 GCA_029168955.1 Aplectana chamaeleonis | reverse complement strand
AACTAAATGACCCATGATAATGCTGTGTAAAGTAACTTACACATCGGCTCTAGATATGTTACAAGTAACTTGTTTTTCAGCCTTTACACAAGTAACTAATTTCATTTTTCTGAGAATGGCCAATGCCTTGTCGACTCTGTGTGAACGCAGTGGTCTTGACTACGTATAGGACATTCAAGATGAATCACACGCCACGCAGCCATTTCATGGGTAGGACCAATCCAGCTATCTCTAAAGAGCAAAGTGGAAGCAGAAGATGATGACTTTGAAAACTACGGCTCCACCATGTTTCGGACGAGGAATATTCTAGTATCTGACATCCGAAGATCTAGAGCTGTGTGTGAGATGTTATAACATTTGGATCTCGGCATCACTGTCCTATAGTTCCTCAGCTGGTGTTGAACTTCACTATGAAGATTCATAAGAGGATCAGTGAGGGGCTAAGCCTCCTCCTGCAGAGGATTGATATGACAAGTCTCAGGAATGAAGAAGTGGCAGAAGGAAATTCTAATAATGCGTTTCTATTCACATACGAGAAGTAACCATGGAATCATGACAAAAGAAATGGCTTCGCTATCGCGAACTCCTTCTGCCTAAGTGTATATTCATTCTTCCTCAAAGAGCCACTCCTGGTAGAACAGCCTGGAAGAAACTCGTCTACGTCTCAGAGGGAAAAACATCTACTCACAACAGAGTATGTGCTCTCCCGAACCGCAGAAACTGTAGGAGGAAAAGCGTTTGAGGAGAAAAAGTTGCGCCTTGCAAGCTTCTGGGGCGATCATGAACGAGAAATTTGACGGGTAGAGTTACGGAGCTTGAGAATGCTCAGGGATATATGAACTGATGCGTTTACACGCTGAAGGTGCGACAGTGGTAGCGGGAAAGATAAAGAGATGCCCTGCCGTTTTGAACACTACCAATGGAGCTCTAGTTAGGTGATGCCGCCGCGACGCTGCCAATATGAAAGGATTACTTCCAAAGTTCATCACTGAATCGTCTAGCGCCATCAGTACCTGGGAGCTCCCGCATGTTCAGAGAGCACATTATGATGTCAGTGAGGAAGCACCGACTGAGACTGGAAGTTTTGGAATCGTGTCCGGATAATGAAGAATGGAAAGGCAGGGGTGGAGATGACAACATCACACTGAATGCTGGAAAGTTCTCCGTCCGTCTGGGATTTGTGAAATGAGCAACACTTATCGCAATGCCATGGATGATGAAAGGAACCCGAATCGTGGAGACATACGGAGCCCATGAACTATAGGGAAATTTCTCTACAATGCCGCCTCGTAGGATCAAATGTTGGTTTAGCTGAGTTAGGCCGGAAAGTTTTCGCGTCTTTTTCGCTTTGTAGCAACCTGCTTCAAACTCAACTTTGTGCGAAACAAGGGTGATATTCATGATCCTGGCGTTGAGGGCCATCCAGTGATAAAGCCATATCGTGGAAGTTTCGTTTGGAGAACCATGAAAGTTTCCGCAGCAATCGACCAGCCCTCCATATGACGGTAGACGCGGGGAAACGTAGACAGAGACGGTAGCTTCTTTCATCATTGCCGCATGGTGCTGTAATCAACAAACCATGGCTGGATTGCGAAACTTCTTTAGTTCTTGACGTAATCACCACAAAGGCTAAACCACTGGATAGCTCCCTCAACACCAGGATCATGAATATCACCCTAGTTTCTGCCTCAAAGTTGAGTTTCAAGCAGAGTTATACTAAAAAAAAGACAGAAAAAGTTATGCAAAACCTGACCTCACCCTCTCTTTCTGACCCGCCAAATCCTACTAGCGGTATTGTACTGTGTGTCAGCGTGTACAAGGTTCTAGAAACGTATCATCTCTCGAACGACTCACCAAAAACCAGGTGAGTGAAACTGACCAGAGGAGGAACAATCCGGTTTTTCGACCTGGGAGACTCGGCTGCACAGTAAGTTAGTCGTGAGAGGAGTATTTGAATCATGGCGGCGGTATTTGAAGCAATTACAGCTCGATTTTGACTGATCGATTGCTCAACCGGCTCTGCAATGAGCCGATGGAGTCTTGGAAAATTGGAATGTTCGACTAATCGAGGACACTGAACAAAGTGAACAACAGCTGCAAGTCGTACACCTGTCGGATTTACGGGTTGAAAAACAGGAGTAAGGGGCAAGGATCTGTTGCAGGACCTCTTTCTGTTCCAACTTCGCCGTTGATGAAATCATGCGTAGAGATGCAGAACAGTTTCCTGCGGACGTTGATCCTAACACCATGAGAGGACGCTCCTGTCGGCCTAGAGTCAACGCAAAACTTCAGAGGATTGTGCAACCTCGTTCTGGAAGTATGCCGCGCAGCTCTATGAACTCTCGTCTTCGTCCAGAAACAAATGCAAGCAGATGTGGGCTGGTCTCTCAGTGGCTCTTCGCAACGGGAGTCTGTGTGGACAAGACAACGCATTTCAAACTTGTGGATGATTTCTGTTATTTGGGCTGTTTTGCTGAAGAACCATGTGTAATTATGCAGCGGGTATTCAACAACGATGTGCGAAAGCTACGTCTGCATGCAATCTTCCTAAGGCCCCCCCGTCATAGTCGGTGGATCTACTTAGTCTCCACCGGGTCGATACGCACCGAATTCGTGGGAGACGGGTGCAAAAAAAAATCAACCCACTGAGTCCGACTGCGCACTGTCTGGGTTGCCCATCGGCAATCCCCCCCGGTCGCTACTCGTGGTTCCTCATGCGTACAAGGAGCGGGGCCAATGCACCGACTGAGCATAGGTTCGTTGGGGTGTGGAGACAAGCGGTCCGAGAGGTGAAGGTTGTTTAGGATACAAACTGAGTGAGGAATGCCGTGAAGCGTTCTCTTATAGATTTGCAACTTCAAAATTTGAGCGTTTTCTCTCAATCCTCTTTTTGCATTCAGTATATTTTAATCATTAATTTTGGAACAGATATTTTTCGTTAGCGTGACCTCCTTGAAAATCCAAATATTCTCAATGAAGGGTCCTGCATAGGTCATGAAAAATTTACCTCTTTGAGCTGTCTTTGGCGTCACAAAACTTTGCCGGAAGAAAGTTTCTTCCGGCAAGCGTTTTTTTGAAAAAAAACTACCCGTTCTTTCGCTCAAAAACAAGCTTTTTGCTCCTTTGAAGACGAATAATATTTGAACGGAGCTGTTTCTAATGTCTCCATGGAATTATAAAAATAATGTTTAAATGTTGAGAAAAATACGTTTCCAGTCTCTCAGCCGATTTCAATTTATGAAGTAACGTTTCTTTCACCAAAACCAATCAGTTTTTCGTCCATAACTTTTTTATCCTAGAAGATAGCCCTTTGGTGAAGGCTGCTTTCGGAATCCCCATAAAATTCTGCATCGAATAGCGTTTTCGTTTTTGAAAAATACGTTCCCCTTCTACCAGCCGATTTCAGTTTGTTAAATGCATTTTTCTTGCCTGAAATTATCGGTTGTTCGGGTCCATAACTTTTTTGTGCTTGGAGATAGACTTTGGTGAGAGTTGTTTTTGGAATCACGATGGAATTCTGCGTCGACTGGTGTTTCAAGTTTGGAAAAATGTTTTCTCGATTCTTCAGCCTAATTCATTTTACGAACCACCGGTTTTTCGCCTACAACTCTTCAACCGTTGAAGATAGGGTTCTGCATAAAGGTTGTTTTTGAAATCTGCGTAAAATTCTGCGTCGAATGATATATCGGATTCCTAATTTTGCTTTGCTCCATAAGTCAGCCAGGTCGGTGGAGCCGAAGAGCCCCGTTGTAGGCTCCAGGAGAACTCTGCGTCTCTCTACTTACACCATAGAGGCGAGGGAAGCACCTCTATAGAGATAACTATTCTTTCTTTTTCATTCTTTCTTCGGGGCGTTTCACCGGTTGTCACCGGTTTTCCCAATGGTGAAGGTTCCGCACTTCACCTCGCCCATGGGTGAAAGGTTGAGTGGAGTACATGGCTCCACCCAACGAAGCTATGCGACTGAGTCCCGCTGCGTCCCAACCGAAGAAATCATCCTCGCCTCACCCGGTCGAAATAGAGAGCTTCTCACGTGATTTGGGTGCATTTTCTTCGGCCGACTGCGACCTGCCAAGTCCCCGCCGCATCTCGACTTCTCGTCGTCTGCGCTCTGCCTCGTTTCCTAGTGCTGCCGCTGACTATCGATTGCGTCTTTTGCAGGGGGGAACTGGGTGGCGCTGGGTGCAATCGGACTCAGTCGGTTGCAGACGGTCGAGGACGGTTTTTTCCGCCCCGACCCAGTCGGTCTCAGCAGGTTTTTCGATCGAAGAAGTCTGACGGGGGCCTGCAATCCAAGTGTTTGTGGTCTACGTCCATCGCAAAGCGAAGTCAAGTTGCGCGTGTACTTATCCGCTATTCGCCCTATCATGATTTACGGATCGGAGACGTGGGCAGCACCGAATACGCAGATGGAAAGGTTGGATTGCACGGAGAGGAAGTTTTTAGGCGTTTGCTTGGATATTTCTGGCCGCGTGTGTGCCATAACGAAGAACTTTACAAGGAAATCGACTCAGTACATCAACGCTTGACACGAGGGAGGTGCCAGCATCTCCTAACGCCATCTCAAGCGCCAACGGAGGGTCGTCTACGTTTTTTCGGGCATATTTCAAGAAGACCGCCAGATCGTCTTGTTCAACACGCTCTAAGGATGCTTACGAGTCCTGTCTGGAAACGGCCGCGTGGAAGTTGGCGAAAGTTTTGAGCGGATGTGGTGAAGGAGGATCTGAAATCACTCGGCATTGAAAGGCAATTCAGGCGCGATGTTTTACTTCGCAGGAAGTGGAATAGCGACCGATGGATGGATTGTGTTCAAATTGTGGCTGAAGACCGTGACAACTGCACACGGCTGACTACAAGGACGGCACACCTCGGTGAAGATGCGGAATGACCGCGTTAGGCGAAAGCTAACCGATTAAGTCAAGGATAAAATTTGGAATTTTTAAATTCCAGCTTCTACGTGAAGCTGACTAGTTTAGAACCTGGTAGAATCTCAGCGACGCATTCGAACCCCTTGACTGGTCTTAAAACCAGAAAATTGAAATTTTTGGTCCTCAGGATGAAAATAGAAATTTTTAAATTTCAGCATCTGGGTGAAGCTGACTAGTTCGGAACCTTGTAGAATCCCAACGACACAGTCCAATCTCATGTTTGGTCTTAAAACTAGAAAATCGAAGTTTTCAGCCTTGAGAGTGGAATAGAAATTTTTATATTTCAGCTTCTCCTGAAACTGACCATTTCGGAACCTTGTAGAAGCTCAACGCACATTGGGACCTCATTATTGGTCTTGAAACCAGAAAATTCAATTTTTTCGTATTCCAGATGAAAATTGAATTTTTTAAATTCCAGCTTTTGCGTGAAAGTGACCGGTTTGGAACCTGGTAGAATCTCAACGGCACATTTGTACTGCGTATTTGTTCAGTGAACAAGTGAACTGAAAATTGCAGTTTTCTAAGTGAATTTCAAGGTTTCAAACGTGAAGCTTCAAAGTATAACAGCTTGAGGATGAAGCTCAGGTCTTCTGGAGTTCGTTTGCCAAGTTTCAGCTTCATTGTCCGAATAGCAGCTCGAGACGGAGCCCAATCCCATTCGCCGCCGGCGCGACAGTCTTCGCAACACGGCGTCGACGATCTGCGGTCACAAACGAGGCGGGGTGCGTTTAGCTCTCTCCCCACCATAAAACGTGCCCACTGGTACTGCCGGCAAACTCTTTTTGGGTGCCTAATGGTAAGGACCCATTTTTATTTTGAAAAGACGGTTTTACGGGGCTCTTCCGACATTTTCGTTCACTAAGGAGCCCAGCTATACAAAATCATGGAAAATTATGTATGGTTTTTATCGTGGACACTGCCTTTAAAGGCGTTAAGCTTCGCAGTTATATATTACGTACACCGTCTTATCTAGTCAGAATTATTCTGCCAATCATCTACTATTCTTTACAAATTCTCTAAAGCGGTATAAGAATCGATTTCTTGAAAAAAGGTCAATTTATCGACTAGTTTTTTGAGTTCTTAAGAGTTTGTAAGAATCGAACTCTTGAGAAACAGTTGAATTTACAAAAATTATCATTCGATAGCACAGTGTATCCTCTATTTCGGAGCCAAATTTACTGCCGTTGATAGCGTTCGTAGATGCGCGTATTCTGCGTCTCCTTCTGCCCCACACATTCTCGACGTATCTGTGCAGAAGCACGCTAAGGAACGAACCAAATTCAATTCCGAATCGGAGGATACTTAATACCACATTATAGACAGCGTACACGCTCGTAAACTTGGTTGAGATAACTACGGAAATAGAAGGGTATGGTTCAGAACACAACGACGACGTATTTTGAAGTGTCAAAAACGACCCACAATGACGCTACACGAGTGAGAACTTAGCCCCGCCCATGTATCTGTCCCCTTGTATTTGCATACTCCTCAAAAACAGAGGTACAGCACCATTACCACCGTCGGGGACGTTTGTGGGTGGTAGAATAGGTAGAGTAGGTTGACCAAGAACGCCGCCGGCGGTGGGAATGGTCCGGCACTCCTGTTTTGGGAAGGACGCAAATACAGGGGCGGGCTAACTTCCCACTCGTGTAGCGTCATTGTGGGTCGTTTTTGACGCTTCAAAATGCCAAGGGCGTTGTGATCTGAACCATACAATTCCATTTCCGTAGTTATCTCAACGATGTTTACGAGCATGTATGCCGCCTCTAGGTAGTGTCGTTCTCGATGCCGAATTCCGGTCCGCAGTTGCGCGTTACAGCTGTCGCATCACGCAACACGATGATAATGGTGCTGGGAGAAAGGCTAATCGTGCCGGGATCAAGTGCTCCTAGCACGATTATCATCCTATACCCGTGACGCAACAGCCGTTGTCCGCAAATGCTGTCCGGTATTTGACTCCGAGAGAGACAGTAACACACTCGGCGTTCTCAAACATTCATAGAGGGTGGGCCGTGTGGCGAATTCGGAGTGAGTCGGGGATACAGGGTGATTTTCGACGCCAAAAGTGGTAAGATTAGGCGGATGAGAGGGAAGGGCTAAGCAGCGCTATTGTTTACTGAAGTGGTGCCGACCAATAGCAGTGCCTAGCCCTTCCCCGGATCTGCCCACACTCATTGTTTGGCGCCACAAGACCACAAGACGACCACGGGGATACAAACTCGGGCGGCACCAAGTGCACCTCGGCTCACCTTTCAGCGCCAATGTACGGCCAGCCGCGGGAGTTTCTGGAGTGAGCCGAGGGATTTCATAGTTTTTTTTTCAAGGCATTTTTGGCGCTTCAGGGTCCGTAAAGGGGATCATCCCTTTTGGGGTCCTAACGGGGGTGACCCACCGCCACGGTCCGCAGTGGGGTGCACCCCACTGCAACCTGCTGGAAGATGGGCCCACAGTTGCTCTGACAGCCATCGTTAGGGAAGGCGTTGAGTTTCCCGTTGATCGAATTGGCAACCCTCCGACCCCGAATTTTCCGAATCTCTTACGGGGTCACAAACGAGTTTTTGCAAGAGACGGCTACCACCCTCTCCCCACGTGCCGTGAGGAGTTCCCCTCAACAACAAGAATTATCCTCCGGCATACGAGAGATCTTATACCGTGCGTTTCATAACCATATGACCACCTTCAATATTGGCTTCCCTGAGAAAATGAGAAAGCAGTAATTTCGACGTTGTATTTTCAGATTCTCCGTCCAAAAAGGGTGGAGTTAGATATTCCGTCTCTGTTCTTAGATTTCAAATCTTTTATAACAACTTTTTAATTTTGTGCTGTTTCAAAACCATACGACGACTCCAAACAAAACATATTTCATTCAAAGAAAACGCAACAAAAGAAGTTCAGTAGTCTATAGGTTCTCCACGCTGCCCAGCTACTTCGAATAGTCTTCGAGGCATACTTGCAATTAGGCTGCTCAGAAACGGTGAGTCGACTCCGTTCTATGCTGCCTCGATTGCATGTTTCAGGTCCGCGATCGATTCAAACTGGCGATTATTCTTGTTCTATTCTCACGACGAGCAGGTTCTTCACAAGATTCAGAACGATAATTACAGGCTGGCCACGTCGGGGTAATAGTGTCATGCGATCTGAGCCACTCTCGCGTTGACCAGTTTGCGTGGATGCTAGCGTTATCCTGCTGGAAAGCATGACTCTGACTGTTTGTAGGCTTCATGACGGTAACAAGGTGTAACTCGAGGGTGGTCCAGTAATCTGTCGAGTTCACCCAGGTAGATACGAACGCTAATCTCGAAACCGGGTCGCCGCAGAATGCGCCCCACACCATTGCACTTCCTCCATCAAAGTCACGTCGGCTGAAGTTGATTGGATTTTTCCTTTTCATCTAAAAACACGACCTGAACATTTATTTTCCGGAATAAAGAGCCTTTAAAGGCACAGGACACCCAGAGAAGTGTTTTTCACTTAGCTTGGAAAGAGTCACACTCTGATCACCGTGGTATATCTGAAATCGTTCAAGACCCTACGAACGGAGATATAGCTCCTTGAGTATTCCTGTATTTTGAGGGCAAAATTTGGTGGACGAGTTGTCTCAGGCCTGTATTTCTCTTGATTCGCAGTCGCGGCACGACAGCAAAACAGGATGAGGAGACTGCTCGGAAAGGGAGTAAAGAACGACGACTCGGTTGAAAATCATCCATCCATCTAGCCGCTATTTGGGATCAAAAATCAGGAAGGGGGTCGGGCCCGTGGTGCTCGCTTCCATCTCGCTAATTCGGAGGCGTTGAGATTTGGCATTTGGCACGTGTTATATAGGAAGGGTCTTCTACACAATTCCACGAAAATCTCAAAATTCATATCTGAGAGTGTACTGTGCCTTTAGGGCAATTGTGTGAAACTCTCCTAACTTTGTCCAGTCTCTTGTCAGATTACATTCAGCAAACTCTAGCCGCACAGCTTTGTGACGTTCGGTGAGTCGTGGGACCCTCATCATGGCTTCTCTCCTAATGTGGGTGCCGCTCGAAATCATCCTTCTCGGCACTTGGTGGTGCACTCCTCATAACCTCCTACTTTTCACAAGAATTGATCCACATAGACACTATCAGTTTGAGCTTTTACATCGTAACCTTTTGACTACACAACCCGAACACTTCTCGTAAATAAATTTATGGAAGCATTATTAATAAACATGATATATTGCAATTATATATGAGACGAAGGGAATAGAGAAAGTGGTATTTAAAAAGCAAGGGAAAAGGGGAAGCCCAAAAAACCTAGTCCTAGTAAAGGAGGGGGAAAGGCTCGACCCATCCCTTGTGCGGAATGGGTCCCAGAGAGCCTGTGGGACAGCCGACTGACTGGCTGTTGTGTCGACGGGCGCACGCACTCTGTTCTGGGGCCACGCCCCTCGCTTGCATGTGGATGAAAGGATACGAGCAAACATGCGGTCTATTGAAGATCTTGATATTATTGCACAGGTGTATGATAGATCACTGGTCGAGAGATCGCCGCGTCGAATACCCGTGGCACGCAAGCGAGGAGGTAATGATACTATCATTACCTCCTCGCTTGCGGGCGTGCCACTTGTGTTTCGACGCGGCGATCTCTGGACCCAGCGATCGACCATAATTACACTACAGCGAGATGAGAAGCCTTTTATACCAGTAGCAGTGTTAATGCTTTTGTCTAAACATTTTGATGATCCTGATATCACAATCACGTTGTTGGAAATTCCCGTGAGCAAGTTCCTTTTCTCCTCGCCTCGCTTCACTCAAGTCCACGCATTTAATTTCTATCTTCGGGTCAGCCTCAACGTCCGAAATTGCCTCGGCTCGCCCTATACGACTACCTGAGTCAATTGGTTTAAGCGTCCTGAGATCGTTAGATACCGACGATTTGACAGAAAATTTCATTTCTAAAAAAATCCGAAGAATGTGAAATTTGCCCGATTGAAGCGTTCCCACGAACCCGCTTCGGTACGATAATCTAGCATTTATAGAGTCTGGATGTTGTGTATACTTAAGCGGCCCTTATGGATAGAAAAAATATGAGGGGTTTTTGAATTTTTTCGCGGCACAAAACCGCCGTTTTGAAGTGAAACGCGAAGCAGACCGAATTCTTTAAAGACAGTGTTCACGATAATCTTCGATTTTGAGATTATTTGTTGAATCAATTGATCTGCCTCCGATTAAAACTAAATTGACGAAAAAAATAAAGGAAAAAGCCCTTGAAGGGCGCCAAATCCCTTACTCTCACTCTGAGAGAACTGGCCGCAATCGCCCCGCAATCGTGCCTCTGCGGCCTCGGCTGGAGCCGCAGAGGCATGATTGCGGTACGATTGCGGGCAGCCACGACCTTACCGCAATAGCCCCGCAATCGTACCGGCGCTTTCGTCCCAGCTTTAGCGCTCCTGCTGAGCCTATAATTTTGTTTCCAAGCCGTTTCTGCTATCACCAAGTCATTATTAGCCACGTCTTCTCGATTCTTACACAATCTCTACTGAATAAAGTATCTTCCCGTGGCCCATAGATTTAATTCACTTTCAGTAGCATTATCCACACACTGGACACCAAAGAACCGGCTGCCTAAACCACGAATACGTGCTCTGTAGTTACGTCGGCACTATAGCTCACGAGAAAGCACAGCTACATGGTATTACATGCAGCTTTTTGTCCCTTCATATCTCTTCTCCGCTGAACTTGTTACTATTTTGAAAGTCTATTTACTTTTGGTATGGAACGATTACACTCAATTTTTTGTCACAGCAGATTTAATAAAATGTTTATTACTTCTACAGAGTAACTCAGCTCTATCCGAATGAGTCTGCTCGCCCACGCGGCCGGTGGGCGTGTTGACCGGCCGCCGCGGTTTTTTTTTTGGATTCGTGAATAGATCACCACGAATATCAGACAAATTGGGAACAATATTCCAGTTAGCTGTATCTAAGTCGCCGGTCAGATCGTCTGAAAAATGCCTTCATGACGCCTAGTGCATACTTATCGCAACGAGCGACGCGGCATGATGCTTGTCATCTATATGGACCGAAAATCGATATTGCTGATATGCACTGTCGCGATCGCGCAACGCGGGAAGTATGCACTAGGTTTCGCGTGTGCTCGTTGCGCAGGCTGACCGCGTGGGTAGAGAGTCCCATTCGGATAGGCTTTAGGTAATCAATGGGTGTCGTTTCAAAGTGAGAAAATATTTGTTAAGAGACCAGAGAGTGAATAGACTTGGTATCATCCTAGTGGAGTGAAGATTCAACTTAATGAAGGCAACTAAGGGGAGTAGCAACCGAAGAAGAGTAAACCATTCGCTTGCAACACCTAATTAATATACCGGATTTTCTATTTTAGAGGTACATGCACTTATAATCCTCAGGCCTCTTTTAGATGTACAATACCGCCGCTATCCAAGGGAAAAAATGGGACAAATTTGCAACGTGGGCAACTAAACCGTCTTTCGACCACAACTCGCCTCAAAGGGGTCCGTTTTCAATTTTGAAAACGCCGAAATGTAAAGCATGTCGTGATCTAGTCGATAGTGTGATAATATTTTGCGAAATTTGAGAGCAACATTATTCTTCAAGGCGGAATACATTTTCATTTTGACCATGCTAGAAATCGTGTAAGGTTGTTTTTGATCGAGTGGGCTCATTATCTTGTGATATCTATACCTATGGGGGTGTGTATACAAGTCTGTAGGTACCTGCTCGTTGGTGCCCCTGCTTCTATTGAACCCAGCAGACGTTTGAGTGTACACAGGTAACGTTCGAGCGATTTAGCGTGCGCAACTACATCGCGAAAGTATCCCTCACATTGCATAAAGGTGTTGTTGTCCGGCACACTAAAGCCTCTGGTCCATAACACCTTAGGATCCGTACCTAGGGAGTTCATGGAGTCTTTGGCCACAAGCCACAATTTCGCCACCCTGAATTGCCGGTCATTGTCGAGTGATATCCAACAATCTGCGTTGTCCAATCTTCTGAGCTACTTCCATGCACCGTTTGCTGCTTTGCAGGAAACTCGCCTCAAAGGCACAGTACACCCTCAGATATGAATTTTGAGATTTTCATTTGATTTTGTAGTAGACCTCTCCAATATAAAACATGCCAAGTGCGAGATCTCAATTCCTTCATAGAAGCGAGACACCACAGGCCCGACCTCCTTCGCTCACCACCACAGGCCCGGCCCCCTTCCTGATTTTCGATCTCAATAGCGGCTTGATGGATGAATGAAATTTAACAAGCCGTTGTTCTCCAGTCCACTGCCAGGCTGTCTCCTTATCCTGGCTCGCTCTCGCGCAACGATCGCGATTGAAGAGAGATACAGGCCTGAGACAACTCGTCCACCAATTTTTCACCCTCAAAATCTAGGCATCTTTGAAGAGCCATACCTCTGTTCGTAGGGGGTCTTGGACGATTTCAGAGATACCACTGTGATCAGCGTGTGACTCTCTCCAAGATAAGCATGGAATCTGAAAAATAATTTTTTGGGTGTCCTGTGCCTTTTAGGATAGACCAGTCATCAACGTCGGAGAGTACGTCATCTACTCTACAACGAGATTGACGCCTTACATCTACGTTTGACACGAGGGAGGTGCCAACATCTCCCAATGCCATCTCAAGCTGCAACGGAAGGTCGTCATCGTCTGTTTGGGCATATTTTAAGAAGACCGCCAGATCGTCTTGTTCAACACGCTCTAAGGATGCTTCCAAGTCCTGTCTGGAAACGGCCGCGTGGACGTAGGCGAAAGTTTTGGACGGATGTGGTGAAGGAGGATTTGAAATCACTCGGCATCTAAAGGCAATTCAGGCGCGATGTTTTACTTTGCAGGAAGTGGAATAGTGATCAATGGATGGATTGTGTTCAAATTGTGGCTGAGGACCGTGACAAATGGACACGGCTGACTACTAGGACGGCACACCTCGGTGAAGATGCGGAATGACCGCGTCAGGCGAAAGCCAACCGATTAAGTCAAGTCATCTATATTATCTATATTATCAAATTCATAACTAACTTCATATTAGAAAAGCGTTTTCATCAGTGAATTCCAAATTTGTCTTATATAGATAGATAGATTGTGGCACGGTGAACATTTTGGTCCTTTCGAAATTAAAACGGAGCACTTTGAGGCGTGTTGGGGTCGAAAGACGCTTTAATTGCCCACTTTGCCCATTTTTCCCTTGAATAGCGGCGGTATTGTACTTCAATTAGAGTTGTACTTCAAATAGAGGGTGTACTTCTAATTCTCAGAGACCCGTCTTTTTGGTGTACTTCTATGACAGGTGTACTTCTAATAAGAGGTGTATTTCTAGCATGTCGACAAACAGACCCCAGATTCGTTTTCAGCACCCTAGAATACCCTTACATACAAGTTTTGAGCAAATCCGATTTCTTTCTTCAAAACACCCCAAATAACTCGTGATGATACCCTTACCTTATCGTGAAATTTTAGCAAAGCTCATAACTCAGTTGGGTCAGCGTATCTGCGCGTGTGGAAAATCACCCTCACTGCCAGGTCTACGATGTCATTTAAACGGGGGATGGCTAACATTTTACTGAAGTCTTAGATATGTTTGTAATTCGAAGTTTTCTGAATTTTTGCGACTTTTTCTAGCGTCTGTCTTATACGACGTACTCAATGAATGAACGAATGAACTTTTTGGAACCAGCAGCTTGCGGCGTGGTTCTGTAATGTTTTACTATAGATGCACAAGAGATACTGACAATACGTTTCGTTTCCGCAGATCCGACCTACGCTTTGTGAACTTTGCTTGTGAGATGGTCGTTCGTTTCTCAAAATCCGATTTAAAGGCAGTGCTCACGATGAGAAAATTGCCCGTTTTTAGCAAGAAAGTAAGCTTTGGGTCCTTCTGAGAATAGCGGGGATGGAAGTGACTCGAAAAACGGCCAGGCATCGTGTGAAAATCTCGTGAACCTGTCGACCCATTGGATCACCCCGCCCAAGCCATATGGCAGTTGTCCATAGTTTCTAGTATCAAAGTAACTGTTGCCGAATTTTCGAATACTCTTTATTCCGGGAAATTGTAAGATCCAAACATGAGCATTCAACTTTCTTAATTTTTTAAGAGTTTCTGGTACACGAAACAGAAAGCAAAGTCGCTTCCATAACAATTTCAAAGCTCAAAACAATTTGCGACGTTTGGTCTGACGCTTTGTCTGCAGTGCGCAGAACACACCAACAGGCGTAAATAAATAATAAATGTTATTTGAAAGAAATTTTTTATTCGGCTTTCAAAAGTTCCATAGAGACGTTTCCCAATAATCCTCTACATCGAGAACTTGCCCACTGAAAAACATAGAAAACTAGAATACGGCTTTCTATCGTGGACACAGCCTCTAAAAAGTTTTGAAAAAAAATCCGCTTATCCCTGGAAACACACGAGAGAACTATGGCACAGAATGTGCATATTATAGAATTCAGGTTCATGAATTCAGGTAACGTCGGCATGGATCGCGAAGAGACTTCGCGTTCACTGTTGAAAGTTGGCGCAAACGCGGTGCCATGTGCTATAACATAGGTGCACCGAGTTGGCGCCAACCTTGAACAATGCACGCGAAGTCTCTTCCCGATCCATGCCGATGATAAGTGTGGTCTAATGTGCTCAAAAAATTCAAAAGCTCAAAACTCAAGAACCTTCTCAAGCTCAAAAAATGATTCTAAACTTTCACGCAAAAAAAAATATTCAAAACTTCGTCAACATAAACGCTTCTAAGACTGAAGAGGATGAATGTGCCAGTGTTTTGCTAAGAGAGGTAATGAATTTTGAGAAAAGCAAGAGACACGGTTTCGTTCCAACAGAATTGAAAGACGAAGCCGAGTGAATGAGAAACGTGGCAAGCCGGGTTGAGTGGATCCATAAATGGCATGGCTGGTTTCAGCGGCACTGTGATTTTGCCGCAATAGCTCCGCAGTAGTACCGCAATCATTGCGGCGCTATTGCGGTGTTTGACACAAGTGCGAGCCCACTGCATCGTCATTGCGGTACGACTGCGGAACTATGGGGACTGCGGCACGGTTGCGGTAGTACAGAGGCCAGTTCTCTCAGAGCACCTCACCTTTTTACTCTCTTTGGAACTGTTCGTTGTGACAATGAAACATTTTGTGGACCTGTCTTTTGCAATTCGCTACTCTCTGTTGCTTCGCTCTTTCTGCCGGACCCTAACTAATACTGTGTTATGCCTAAAGTATTTTTCCATTTTTGATCGTGAACCAATTGCCTCTAAAGGCAGTGTTGACGATGATTTTCGTTCCCGAGTTTCTCACTCAAAACAATACGTTGACCACCAAGTGTTACCAAAATTACGAAGAAACGGCTTGAAACGCACTAAAACGTTTTCTTTCAGTGACATTATTCTCTGGCCTGGACTAGTTGTCCGATTGGATGAACATGTTCACGGTGGTTGTCACCGGTGAGAAATGGCTCTGCCAATGCGTAGCTAGATGCCTCCGAGGGCGCGGCCTGAAACGCCGCCCCATTCCATGTAGCGAGAATTTCAGGGTTTTAGCTACGATAGCTAAAACCCGCATATTCTTGTGTCGTTCGAACCATTGTTCTCTCTGACGCTAAACCCGTATATTTTCGCTATAATTTTGTAGCGAGCATCTACGGATTTAGCGGCAGGCTGTGTTGAAATGCAATCTTAACCCGCGTTGGCTACGCGGAACGCAGGGATGCCGTTCTATCAGTCCTGGACCAGTCAACCCACGAATAACTTGACACTCTGTGGGTGGTCGTGGAGGGTGACTCGGTTTCGCTCTCTGAAAGACCTTGCTAGAGACAATTTTGGCCGCTGGGATGCTGCAGGCCGTGGGGAAGAAACGGCGATGCGCTCGATCGCAGCGGGGATCGCCATCTAGTACGGATCAGGACTGGGTGGGTCGATCGATCGAGTGCTGCAACAAGAATAAGCGTAGAATATGCGGGCGCTGTAGCTAAAATTTCACCAACTGAGGCTAAACTTTCCGTAATTTACGTAAATTCTCGTGTCAAAATTAGAGTAGATGCCTCCGAAACCCTGGGCATCTCTGGTTTCCGTGTGAGGCATTTAGCTACGCGTTGGCGGGGGGGGGGCTAATCAAAAACGGAAGAGTATTTTAGGCAAAACAGTATTAGTTAGGGTCCAAAAGAAAGAGAGTAGCAACAGAGAGTAGCGAATTGCAATTGACGGGTCCACAAAAGATTTTATTGTCACAACGAACAGTTCCAGTGAGAGTAAAAAGGTGTGGTGAGAGTAAAAGATTTTGGGCCCTTCTAGCGCGTTTTTCTTGATTTCTTCGTCATTTTGGTTCTACCCGTAGGCCAAACAATCGATTTGACGATTAATCTCAAAATCGAAGATTATCGTGAACACTGCCCTTAAGTAGGTACACTGACAGATTGTGCGCTCTACGGCTAAATGCGCGACTGACGTGGAAACGTGCACCGCTTGCGCTTTAGTACCGCCCCGCTTTTTCAAAACGCGTTTGAATTTTTCGTATTGCATGGGGTAAATTTACTTTGCTACTTGATATGTGTGTCTCCTCTCTGCTTATTTTGTGATATATACCTTCTGCTGATTCTTCGTATGCTGATCGCATTAGGAAACGAATTTTGGAAGGAGATTTTCGTGACTGTTTGTTTTGCCCTTTGTTCCCTAGCATGCGGAAGATTTCATTCAAATCCTTATATATTTGTGTCTCTTTATTGCGTAATGAAGCACTGTTTGATTTTGAAAATTGGAGAGTATGCTTTGAAAGAATTTCTATCAGAGGAGGATTGCCAATGTTTGCTTTGTTGCCGGACTGGTGAGAATTAATCGGAAAATTCGAACACCTCCCGGTTTAATTATCGATATTCTCCAAAATTCATCTTTGCAAACATTGGTGTAGGCATCATCGAAACAATCAGTTGACAGCAAAAATATTGAAAAAGTAGTTACATAGATGTTAGTAGAGTCAAGACCAATATATTAATCACTTTATTCGGTTGACGTTTCGGCCAATCGTCTTCGTCCGAACTTGCATCATTTCTTATCCAGAACTACGTCGCGGCTTATTGGATGACACGGAATATTCTTAGATTGTAACAGGATTTTACTTATTCGCGCAACGCGTCGATCCCAATTTGACTGTTTTCGTTCTGTTAATATCTGAGGCAATCCTCTACCTCGAGCCGCCTCGCAGTTCGGCTCGGTTTCTTAATCTGTGGGTCGGCTTTTGTTGCTTACCGGACCACTGCTATTGCTGTCCGCGCTCTTCCAGTTACCCCGAATAGCAACAGTAGTGGCCCGAACAATGGAAGTACAAGTCGAACTGTCAGGCGGCTCCGCTTCCTATTCGGTGTGGCTGGGGGCGAGATTCGCCTGAGGATATTAAGATACTTTCAGAAGTGTTCACCATTCCTGTCGTTGATTTGAAGTATTTGTGAGTACCAGGACGCTATGTTTGGAAAGTCCACGTTCGGATCAACAACTTCCACCTTTGGAAGCACTGGAGGTTAGGTCTTACCATTTTCGCTTACCTGTTTTATCGATTCGGAGCAGAACTGTAATAGATATGCTATTTTTACGTTTTGCCTCACGTTTTATAGGTTCTCTATTTGGTCAGAACAAACCAGCAACGAATCTTTTTGGACAGCAGAATACGACAACTCAAAGCTCATTGTTCGGTCAGAAGTCTACAACCAATCTCTTCGGTCAGACCACGCCATCATCTGGAACATCAATTTTTGGTATGAAGTTATTTATAAACGGAATGCTAGACTGGGTGTGAATCATTAGAGCCTTTTAGAGTGGCGTCGCTACTAAATTCGCGGCGCCGCTTTCCAGAGCGAGAGAAAGTGGGCGTGTTCCTCACTTGTCGCCGAATCGTATTTCTGTCTCTGCGTCTCTTACCTTCTCACCGCCGAAAGTTCGATTGGGGTTTTTGTTTTAGGGAATGTTTTTACAGGGGTTAGTGGGCCGATAGGAACAAAGGAGCACTAACAAATGGGAAGAAACTACTGCGGTACTGCAGTCCAAACCATTTCCATCGCGCGAGGTCGCTGCCAGCTTGCGGCGAGGCTCGCTGATCTTATGCGCTCTGAATGCCCGGCGGTCGCCCCTTTCGCATGGTACGGTTCGCGCTGCGTAGCACCCCCCATCACTCACCACGTCTCCGCGGCAGCGAGTTTTGCGGCGGCGCCTTTCTGAAAGGCCCTGTTCGAATCGCCACCGCCTTCAAGTTTCTGGAATTGGGAAGTTTGAGGAAATAGGCCAAAATTCCACCATGTCCAAGCTTTGGTGGGACAATGGTCTGATCAGAATCCTGTTCATGAATTCTACACCGAGCATGTATTTGAAGAGTGTTCACACTGTAAGTTTTTGTATTGAAGGTTCAACACAGCCTGCTTCAAACACTGGAACATCCCTGTTCGGGCAGTCTAAACCGTCACTATTTGGAAGCTCAACTTCAACCGGCACTACATCGTTATTCGGTAGTTCGACAAGTACAGGAGGCGGATTGTTTGGATGTTTGTACATTTGTGTTCACATTGTTTCATGGAGCTGTTAAATGTTTTTTCCTCTATCATTGAAGTGAAATGAAAATATTACAGCGACTGCATCTGCTGTGAATGGAACCACTATTAAGTTCGAACCACTGGTGTCCTCTGATACTATGATGAAAAATGGCTCTCAGACGACTATACAGACTAAGCATATGTGTATAACTGCAATGAAAGCTTACGAAGGGAAAAGTTTAGAGGTTCGTTCATCTTCTCTTGATCCCTCGTAATTTTAGCGTATGACGCGGTACGAAACTTCGCGTCTTGGCTTGTTGACGCTCCGTGACGCCCTTTTCGTACCCTTTATAAAACGTCGTAATTCACGTAATTCGAGGCGCGAGCGGCGCGCGATGTCTCTGCTTCCGCCTGCCCTACGCTCTATCACTGTCTCTAACCTCCGCTCCGCGCCAGCACGTGTAGGAACCAAGTGAATTCCGCCATTTTATAGCCTAAAGTTGGTCGATAGACAGGACGTCGAAGCTCCACCGGGTCGATATATAAGGAAAACACGCAAAACTGGGGGAAATGAAGTCATTCAAATTGTCTTCAGTTGATAAAGTTTATCCTTGTCGTCATAGGTTGTATTATCAGGTCGTTTAATCATTGAGGACGATTATTAACAGTTGAGGTAGCTTCTGGTCATTCGAATACGATTTTCATCGGATTCTAGGCTATTCCTATCATTTCAGGATGATTTTATTCTTCTTGCAGGCGCAGAGAGGTTTTGTCACAGGTTTAGGAACCGGGCGACCAAAGTGGGACTCGTCCATAAATCCATTGCGGTCAGGGTTGAGCAGGCCGTTGCGCCAATTTTCGGCGAAGCTACGATCCCTCCCCGTTGACCAAAAGTTTTGAGAAATTTCCTAAATTTCTACGACCCCCCTACCGAGATAAAAACTCCTTAAAGGCACAGTCCAACCTCAAAATCGCTCCCGAGTTTCACTGCTCGTTTTGAAGCGGAAAAACGCGCTGATCACAACGGTATCTCCAAAATCGCTCAGAACTCACTGTGAACGGAGTTATGGGCCCTCAAAGTTGTGAACTGGAACTACGAGAATTTTGTGGACGAGTTGTCTCGGGCTTATTTTTTCTTGCCATTCGCAATCATCCCTTTGGAGCAGAATACATTACAAAGATAGACCGATAACAAATAGAAGAACATAGATTTGGTTCAAACTTCATGGCTTTTCTCGTCCCTATTGAGCTCGAAAGCTCTAAATTGGGCGAAGCAAATGGGTGCTGATTTCGGAGGCGGCGACAACGGGTGCTCGATTTTTCTCGCTTATTATGGAGAGTTGAGATATGGCAGGGTTGCTACACACAGCGGCAGGAGCCGAATATCAAATTTTACCCACGAGCTTGGACTGTGCCTTTAAGCTCTTTGAAAGCGAAGAAGTTGGAAAAAGTTCGAGTTTGTGGTGAAATTCGATCAAATCGTACGCGCCCCTCCCCTATTTTCTTCCTTTTTTTTCAGAAATTTCCTTATTATTTCACGACCCCCGTTGCGCCGAGTCGCAACCCTACTCAACCCTAAGATGAGAAACACGATTCTCAATCTGAACTCGTTGAATCTCGTCGAAAGCTAAGAGACGCGTGTATGGTGTTCAAACTGCTATCGGGTCAGCCTAGTGTTAGGGTGTCCCAATTCTACAGTTTGATACAATTGAGAACCAGGGGAGGACAGGTCAAGATATCTTTTTCAATGCCTAAGACCAACTTGAGGAGGTATATGTTTACATGCAGGGCAGGCTCAAACTTCTTAAGCCTAAAGTACACCGCCTCACCAAACACATTTACATACGGTTCGTTCAAGCGTATGGCTGGTGCAAAATTATTGGCTTTCTAGATGTGTTTTAGTTCTAGTTTTACACCATTATTGTAGTTTTTTATCACACGCCTGTCTCTTACAGCGTAGTAAATGAAATGAAATGAAACCCTGATTGCGGTCAAAGCCTACCAGTTCTGCGTGTTTCTCATGGGTATGGAACAGGTGCAGCTAGTTTGGCCGAGGGGGCTGGCTGACAGTCCTCCTCACCCCCCCCCCCCGCCCCAGTAACGTGATTTGGTCAAGTTATCGGGGACATTCTCGGACCCCCTCTGTAGCGTGTTTTGTCTGTTTTTTTTTGTTTAATATCAAGAGGAACAACAGTTTATCAAAAAACAAACGGAACATTATCAGATTACGGACGAAAGCTATCTTGACGGTAACCCATCCCCAGGTCTGTGATTTCATGAACAACATGATGATTCTGTCTCAATGAGATGGAAATTCTTGTACGTATTGCCTCTCTCCCTCATTTCAACCCGTCTTGTTCTGTATTTTGAAGCCTGTCTCAGGCAGCATATTGAACAATTGAATGAGTTTAGGAACTTCGCATCGACGACTACATTGCAAACCGAAAGACACCGTCGACGACAGGTGGCTTGTTTGGCGGTTCAGCGTCTACAAGTACTGGTGCAAGCATCTTTGGCAGTACTCCCACGAAGCCCTCATTGTTCGGATCATCAACGAGTTAGTGCCTTTAAGATTTCGTCTTTGGTGTAGATCGAAGTCAGCGCCGCGTTCAAGTATCCTATTTTAAGAAACTTTCAAACATAGAAATATCGATCCTTATTTCCTTTTCGTATAGAACGTAGAAACCACTGCATCATTTCATGATTTCGTTATCCACTGCATCTTAATTACTGGTCGTGCAGTTTATCGGGAAAGGTCTTGCATGTGCACGAGCTGAGTATTCAATTTGCTCTAGTCGGCGATTCAGTGAAGGCGTTAAAGAATCATCAGGGGTCCAGGGAACTTCATTCCACTACAACTGCTCTACTTGAGATACTGAGCTTCAACTTTCGGATTCTCGACCTACTCAGGATAACTTTTTGACGTATTCAGCACAACTGATTCTACCTGCAGAGGGAGTAGGGCATCTGCAACCTTAAAATGATAGAACTCTCCATGCTCATTATGAATATGGTCGTAGTTACCCTAGGGACCACTATGAGCAATGTTGCCACGCTGTTCTGGCCACAACACAGAGCAGCAGCTCAGGCGACGAATGGAGGAGAAGGGCAGCACGTCCTCTTCGATTAGCAGCTCGTCCCCCTGGGCTGCCCTAGCTATTCTCGTAGAGGCGAGAGCCAGCTGTGCTTCTTTACAACCGCACAATCGTCTGAGATGAAGATGGAACGATTGCTTCAATTCCATACACCTTCTCAGGCGATTTTGAGCCCCGAGCCGCCTGACAGTTCGGCTCGTGTTTCCTTAATCTCCGGGTCACTGCTGTTGCTGTTCGGGCCACCGCTGTTGCTTTCCGGGCTCCTCCAGTTCGCCCGGACGGCAGCAGCAGTGGCTCGGATAGCAACAGCAGTGGCCCGGAAAATGTGACAACACGAGCCGAACTGTCAGGCGGCTCGGGGCCGCTAATCGCCTGAGTTGGGAAAAAAGAGAGAAATGATTAATTGATATATGGCTAATCATATGTCTATATATGCAGAACGAAGAACTCCCCATGTTGATTGTATATATGCTCGTAGCTGTCCAAATGGACCACTTTGAGCAATGTTACCACCACGGTCAAGCGGGACGTTGTGTAATTTTCTGAAATTTGAGCGACCCCACCTCCGGCCATCAAACTTTTTTCAATAATCCAAAATTTTTGCGATATCCGACGTGTGTTTTTGGGCATTTGAAAAAATTAAGTATAGATTCCTGAAAAGGTATTTTATGATGTTCAGTAACCGTTATTTTTAATTTCCAGGCATTCTAAGGAATTTACATTTTTGGTCCGAAATTCTCGCGATCCCCCCTAACCTTCATTTTCGCTTGGGTTTTCACATGCTCACGCGTCGCTGCTGCTCATTGCCCGCAGCTCGCATTTAATAACCAATGATTTCAGTCAATAACCTATTCCTTATTCTAAATAAAGTCACTACGACGAATTCAGCGATTTCGAAGTACCGATTCTGGAAATCCGAAAACGGCGACTGCTGAACACAAGCTGCATCCCAAGGTTTTTTGGGAAGGAGATCTGCTGCCCTTATCTAAACATACTCGTCTACTCGGTGTAGTCCTGGACCCGTCACTGCGTTTTCACGAAAACACACGTAGTCGAGCTGCTGCTTCCAACGCACGTAACAACATTTTCCGTTCTCTGGCAGGCACTACATGTGGTAGATCAAAGGAAATCTTGCGAACCACTTACAAGGCTATGATACTGCTAGTTTTGGGATATGGAGCCTCAATATGGTCAAGGCTTTTGTCGGAAGTCTCTTGGAGCAAGCTTCAGCGTGCACAGAACTCGGCTGTACGCTTGATCACTGTATGCCCAAGATCCACACCTGTATCTCACCTTCATCAATAGTGTCTGTTGCTTCCTGTAAAGCAGCATTGTCTTAGCAATGCCACACACCCCCTAATTTTCCCTTGCTGTCATCTGGTCCTTATTTCCGACACATTCTCACGCCGCTTTATGCTGCAATCTCTGCCTTGGATCGTCAACGTTGGGTGACGTCGGAGCTTAATCGCTTCAGACTGCTACAAATGGAGCACACCCGATTTTTCACTGAATACCTCTCCAGTGCTTCTCCTAATCCTATTCTTGGCAATCCCCCCAAGATCGATAGCAGCGAAATGGACCTACCCAGACGTACACGCGTCATCCTGGCGGGTCTACGTTGTGGGCACTCTTCGCACCTCAAGGCCTTCGTCCATAAGATCGATTCGTCGATCCCTGACGAATGTCCCGACTGCCATAACCCAGGACGCGACTCATTTCATTTATTTTCATGTCCGGCAAGGCCGACCTCTCTAACAGCTATGGACATGTGGAATAACCCGTACGATGTGGCAGCCTTTCTACGCCTATGAGAAGAAGCTCTGATGTGGCCGATAAGAAGAAGAAATCCGAAAAAGCAACCTCTAAAAATACTTATTATATGCAGCCGCCCTTCAGGGGTGTGCGGTGGTTGCCGTATGCCGACGAAATTCTGTTTTTCGTAACCTCACACATTTCGTGTACAGCCTGTCCCCTAAAAAGCAGTCCAAGCGGCATCAGGTGTCCTTCAAGGCTGATCAGAAGTCAATTTTTAGATAAGCAGCGACTACTTTATCTTCTTTCAAACCACATTCGTCTGTTGGAGCGGATATCGAACGATTGAATTTGAAAAATAAATTAAAAGTCCGCGGTGACATCGGAAAACTGTCTCATGATCTGCCTCAAACGGGCCTCGCCGCTACCCGTGGTCACCTCCACCTGTCTCCGCCGGAACTCCTTTCTGGAGGACAAGCCGTACGTGCAAAAAATGTCGTGGCGGTAAACAAGCGAAGAAGCGGAATTAAGAAGAGAAGTTTCACGAAATCATTGAATCTCTTACAAAAGCTACATATTTTCAAAAAGAAATCCTCAAAGGCGTCAAGATTCCTGCCACTACCAGTTAGTGCCATCATTTTATAGGGTTCCAATCGCAGGCCCCCAAACTTCGTGAATGATCTCATTCAAGCGCAGATACTGGTTTGATTACGAGGAGGTTGGATGTATTTTTCAGCGTCTCATGAAACCTTCGAAAATCCTAGCCTAGACCCATTATCATAGATCGTGTTGTACTAATTTATTCCGTTTACGGGCCTAAAGACTCGGAAACGGAAGAGCCCAGAAATACCGTAAATACGGAGACATAGACGAAATAGTTCCGCGCAGCCCTGGAATAAAGCAGCAGCCGAGGCGACTAATGGAGGACGAGGGCATCACAAAGAGAGCAGGGGCTGCTCGAGCAGCAGCTCTTCCCCTCGTGCTGCCCTCGCTCTCCCCGTCGAGGTGAAAGCCTATTGTGCTCCATCACAACCCCGCGATCATCTGAGTAGAGAAAATTCCAGAGAGAAGACGATTCTTCAGAGACTATTACACTGAAACACTATTCAAACTGCAATCCAACCACGCTCAAGGTGCAATAACATACAGTTCGTTTCTGTCCAAGAAATTGCGAATTTGGAAGATTATTCGATTTTGTGTCCTCTGATGTGATGTCCATCGGCATGAGACAAATGCACTGCTGCATGGGGAGGATATTCGCATCATGATCGAGTATCACGGGTAGAATGTAAAATGACCGCTGAAAAATGAAAAAAGCGAAGAAAATGTTAGCTGTTTTGAAGCTGTCTTTTGGATGGTATGTTTATGAAGTATGCAGTTGAATGAAGCCTTAGGCTACGACCAACCGTGGCAAATTTCTTAAACGTTTCAAATTTATGCAAAATTGGGGATCTATTTTTATCCGTTATCCGGTTCAAAAATGGCCTTATATCGGATTGGCCGAAAACCTTCATATAATGGATAATCCGCTCACCCCCGATCTGTGCCCTTAGCAGCGAATGTCCGAACTTTTTCCTGTTGTGGGCGCTCCCTTTTCGACACTGCAATTTTTTTTCAGAATGACTTCTGCGTTCAAGTCGCAATAAGTCCTCGATAATTTGGTCAAAGTATGTTGTACTATGGTATTCGGTGGTTGAAGCGAGACCAAGATTGTTAAAACCTCTTTATTTGGCTGACGTTTCTGCGATTTTCGCCTTCTCCGGAGCCTGGAAAAACCGAATTAAGATCCAAGAAACTACCCTCCCAAACCCCATTTCATTTTACAGAGAAGGATTCACACGGAAGTGAACCAAAAGAACGTAAGTCACAGATTATACCAACCTTTGAAGGGGACCAAGAGGCCTTTTGGATTGCCGTAAAAACACCCAAAATAAACCGAAAGGACGAATGTGTTGCGGTGACCCAGGAGTTGGCGCCGTACGTTGACCTCTGCGGATTCTGACCAGCCGGTCATAATCTGAGGGCGGGTCTGAGCGTGGGCGGTCCCAGGTCTTCGAGGGTGATTCTGAGGGTTCTTACTAGTCAGTCGCCTAACAACTTCCATCCAAGGCTGTCGGACCTCTTGGTCCCATTCAAAGGTTGGTATAATCTGTGACTTACGTTCTTTTGGTTCACTTCCGTGTGAATCCTTCTCTGTAGAATGAAATGGGGTTTGGGAGGGTAGTTTCTTGGATCTTAATTCGGTTTTTCCAGGCTCCGAAGAAGGCAAAAATCACCGAAACGTCAGCCAAATAAAGAGGTTTTAACAGTCTCGGTCTCGCTTCAACCACCGAATACCAGAAGTGTCAATCAACATGCCAAGATTTATGGAGAGTCGCACGTGGACAATTCTATGTTGTATTACTTCCAGCCACTTCTTCACCATTTGGTTCAACACAGGGGACGTCTCTGTTTGGGCAGAACAACAACCCCGCTCAGGTAATTATAGGCAGGGAGTTCACTTCGCTCGTGTGAGCAAATTCTCTCAAATTTGAGGGGTCTTCACTTTTCGGCAATAAGACAACTGGGAGCATCTTTGGTTCTCCAGCGACGTCAACGGCGTCTACGTTTGGGACGACGAGTGGCAATTTGTTCGGAAGTAGTGGAACAACGGTAGCCATCTCTTCCTTATTTGTTCCCACGAGATATTTGCAAATGAGTATTTTAGGCATTTGGTTCAAATCAGCAGCAATCCGGATCGCTATTTGGTGGGTCATCATTTCCTGCAGCGCCAGCTACAACTAGTGCATTCAGCTTTGGCTCCACGACAAATACGGTGAGCAGGAGGTTTTTATTGGTAGATTGTCTCATAAAATGTTTTGATACAGCCCGATATAGTCTCTTTTGCAAAGTGTAATTTTAAATACGAAAGTGCATTTTGTTCCATTTAACTTTTCTTCTTATTTCCCGTAAAATGCGATCTTAAATTTAGTCTTGGTACTGATCATCTCTCTGAGGTCACCTTTGCCCACTATCGAAACAACAGATCAATCATGCAGGGTATTGCGCGGGGTGTGAGTATCCATAGGGTGCCTGAGCTGCACTGGGATACCAAGTGGACAATACTGAATGAATGGGGTGTACACTGTTTACATTCCATTTTTTTTACGGAGAATCCGATCATACTTTTCTTCTCAAAATTTCGCTACAGAACAAAACTGACCAAATAATGTTTTTTTTTTGGTGGGGGGTCCGAGAAAATCGCCAAAATTTTGTTCCTGGAGGGGGGTTTGAGTAGAATTGGCCTTGTCCATACCTTGTGCCGTACCCTGCAACCATGGTTTGTTGAATTTTTGGCTTTCTGAGGACAAGATTATGGCTCATAAGCCGGGCTCATACTTTCTGAGATGAGCGACGCGACGCATTGTTTTTCATCAATATAGAAGGAAAATCGATTAGCCTGAAATGCGCTGTCGCTGGGCACGGAAAGTATGATCCCGGCCTCACAGATTTGCGAAAATTCTTTATTGAGATGAATTTACTTTTTTTTCTGCAGAAATCGCAACTTCCACAGCTTCCCTTCCATGCGAAGACTTCAAAGCACGGAGCTTCATATTATAATACAACTGGGTCCCTCTCAAAGAGTGATACTTCTCTTGCTAATTTTGACCTTTTTTTCGTAAACCCATTTTCGGTGCTCTTTTCGGCTTTCGGAAAAATTGCTGATAATTCACAAAGTGAATATCGTTTATTGAAGAGTGCCTCGTACTACTCGTCTTCAGTTTTCCTCTTTTTCGAATACTATATTTTCGACTATGCTAGAAATCCCCTTTTTCGACTTTTGGCTCTTTGATTTTGGAATGAGTTGACATCGAATATAGTAGGAAAGCCGATCGCGGACATCCGTGTGGAAACAATGTATATCTAGTTTCCCATAGGATTTAATGTTCAGCCAAAAGTGGCTGATTTGGTGCTTTGATAGGAGATGATTTTGAACGTTTTGTTATATTCGGTACTCAGACCAAACAGTAAATTTAAATTTGAAATTCGAAAGTGATCGAGTTCACTTGAAGCGACAAGGAGCTCAACATTGAGGAAGAACTGCTTGCTTTCATGTCATATTACAGTCTACTAAGCAACACGATATAATGAGAAAAAAATCGAAACTGAAGGAGCACGAGAAATTATTTCTACATGGACCCAACATAATGTTTTGTTCATTTCTGGAGAAGCTAGTGAGGTATGGAAAGCTCTTTGAAACCCTTTTATATTTTTCATTTGCATCACATGGGTGTACAGGGAAAAAAAAATTGTGGGGAAAATGGGCGCGTTCCGTTAATTAAGTGGTGTTATCGTCCCTTCCGTGGTGGTCGCCTCATAGCCTATAGCATGCTCGTTCGTGACGTCATCCGTTGATCTTGCCCGTATCAGTCGATGGCGCGCACGCGAGGTGACTGCGTAAAGAGGCAAATGTGCACGCAGTTCCCTAAACTGGTTTTAGGTGTATTTTGGCGGCAGTGTTCACGATGAAAAAGTTGACTTTTCTTTGGTAAAATTGTAAGCTTTCGGTCCCTCTAAGAAGAGTAAGAACGGAAGTGTAACGAAAAACGGCCAGGAAATGGGTGAAAGTCTCGTGGACCAGCCAACCCAGTGGATCACCCCGCCTACGTCGTATAACAGTTGTCCTGCTTTCGTTTAACCAAAGGAACAGGCACAGAATTTTCGAATATTTTTCTCATCGCAAAAGGTTCCAACATCCCAGCATGTGCATTGGTCTTTCTCATTTTTTCAAGAGCTTTTACAGTTTAAGAAATAGAAAATAAGTTCACTTACTCACAAATTTAGAAGCGTGGCAAACATTTTCCGACGTCAGGTTTGACGCTTTGTCTGCAGTCTCCCGAAACACCAACCGGCATATTTAAATTTTTTCGGAGATTTCTTTGAACAGTTTCTCTACGATATTTGAGTGTTCTGTGGGGACTTAGCCTTACTAAGCTCTATTTTGTGAACTTACCTACCCAAAACCATCGAAACTTAGAATACGTTTTTTATCGTGAATACTGCCTTTCAGAAACCGCAGTGGCTCATCAAATATTCTAGATGAATCATTTGTATGTATTGCTTGTCGGACGTGGGACTTCTGCACTGGCTTGACATTGTTCTCGAACCACTCTCTTCTTTTCAGACCTCATCTCCATTCGGTCAACCCTCTACGTCAACTACTGGAGGACTTTTCGGCTCGAACACTGCTACCAGTACCGGCAGTCTATTTGGAAAACCTGCAGGGACGAGTACATTCTCCTTTGGAGGTTCTTCGAATACAACGTTCGGTTAGTGATCCTTTATCCTGAATTTTATTTCTTGAGGTTTGAGCACTACCAGGAGGGCGTTCGGTAACCCATTTATACCCATTGCAGGTCAAGCGGCTACAGGCGGAGGATTGTTTGGCAGTGCGCAGAAACCTGGCGGGTTCTTTGGAAGTAACGCTAATACAACAGGTTGTTTGCTTTTTTCACATGGATCACCTTTGTAATTACTGGCTCTTATGTTATTCGTGTTATAGTCACAGTGAGGTACAATAGAGGCAAGGACACCGAATAGGGAGGGCATGAGCATACATTAATGTGGTTGTGCTTTCATTCAAAATTTATTCGCTCACTGAAGAATGGCTGTGGCAGAGATTTTTCGCTGTTGTCGAATACAGCTTCTCAATGTGATATGGATTTCGAGTGAACTTTCCTACGTACTGTGCTCATCTGGGTCAAATTCCGGTCCGCAATTGCACCTCGACACGCTTTGCGGTCGCACGCTCCCGAGTCAGAAGAGCTTCTAGCGCCGCAGCCGCCGATCTGCTGACTCTAGATGGCTTTTGGAAACTGGAAACTAAGGAAAATTAGAGAAAATTGAATAAAAAAGCCACATCGAGTCGGCTTTGGCGCTTGAAAACCAACTGACTCGAGCGCGTGCTGCCGCAAAGCGTGTCGAGACGCAATTGCGGACCGAAATTTGGCCCAGATAAGCACAGTAACTCATCAGCAATTGTTTCTATATGTTCAATGTCTCTTGATCTGCTCAAAAATTGGCTGACAGCATATAAGACGGTGTGCATAAGCAGGGGAGTGGTGCGGCATATTAAAAAAAAGGTTTTTTCATATTTAGCCATTCAGTTTTTTGGTGAAATATTGTATATGAGGGAGAGCATCAATAAATCAATTTACTGCATCCTCGTTTGGATGTTCGTCGGGGTATCAAAGAATGGAAATGAGTATCGTGAGCTAGGTACGTGGTGTGAAGGATTAAAGTGGATCTTCAGTAGCGCTTCAATAGTGAATCTAGAAGGAACCGTCACGACTTACACTAAATACTAACCTTTTGAAAGAGGATGACTCATCTCGAATACTTCTGTGATGTCGATTCCGTGGACAATCCTAGCTCATGCTGGCGTACTATTGGTTTTGACAGAAAAGCCAAGCTTTCATTAATCTCACGCATCTTTTCTTTGATGGCCCGCTTCTGGCGATAATTTTACTCCATTGTGTTTCACAAAGGGATGAGCGGAATCCCACGTTTCGAAACCCGCAGCTCTGTGTGGTTTTGGCCTTCAGCGTTCCATTTTCCGAAAACTGCTAAAGGTGCTGCGAAGCGCGGAAACACTCGGGTCTACTAAAGTAGAAGCAGCTAATCAGTACTTTGAAGAATATTCTGACTTTCGCGTGGAGAAAACCGCATTTTCGATACCCGAAAATAGTTTTTCTTGACAAAATTAGACATCAGATTTTCAATCTTCGTATTACGCTCATGTCTGGTCCCTTCCTTTTTGATTTTGACATAGCAACCTGTTTGAAGTACCCAATGCCTAACAGGGTTCGGTGTGGGGCGTCAAGCTCCACAAGGGGTCTGAGTTGCAGATGAGTGGAGGGGGAGGTCTGAGCTCCGCCGGGAGACCAAGTGGACAATGCTGAATGAGGGCGATGAGGATTTAATTCACTGTTTCAATGACTTGTTTCCTATTTTTAAAATGACTAGAAAACCAAACAAATTACGCTCTTCGGGGGGTCTGAGTAAATCGCCAAAAGTTTGACTAAATCACGCTTCTGGGGGGGGGGGGTATGAGAAAGCAGCCAAAAGTCTGACCAAGCTCTTGGAGGGGGGGGTCTGAATAAAATTGTCTTTTACCACGTCTCGTGCAGCACTCTGGTACCTAGCTATTATGGAATAGTCTAAATTTAGTTTATGATCTTTCGCGTTATTTTTCAGGTTCAGTATTCGGCAGCCAACCCGCGCAGCAGAATACTGGCTTGTTCGGTGGTTCTCAACCTGCACAGACGTCTCTCTTTGGGTCAAATGCTTCAAATCAGCAAGCCACCGCACCTGGTAGTGAATTTGAAATTTGTGGCGAATACCATTATTGAACTAAGGCAGCTTTTCCAGAACCCTTAGCTTTGAGGTTTGGTGATCTGATTAAAAAACTAATTTTCCTAATTGCAGGTTTTGGTGTCGCTGCCCCTACTACGATAAGTGTTCCGGCCGCCGCTCCTATTGTCCTGGGTTCGGATGTGAATCAAGCTCAGGTGAGTTGTTGCTGCGTAACAACAGTCAGTTTTTTCTTCTTACGACTATGAAGTTTCGAGGGGGAACTAAAATGTGAAATTTGTACATACTGTGCTTCTCTGGGCCAAAATCCGGTCCGCAATTGCCTCTCGACACGCCTTGCGGCCGCGCGCTTTCGAGTCGGAAGTTTCCAGCGCTGCAGCCGCCGATCTGTTGACTCGGGTTTTGGAAAATGGAAACGAAAAAAATTGGAGCTGGATAACAGAGCCACATTGAGTCGGCCTTGGCGCTGGAAACACGACTGACTCGAGCGCGTGCGACCGCAAAGCGTGTCGAGACGCAATTGCGGACGGGAATTTGGCCCAGGAAAGCATATTATAGTCCTTTTTTTGGCTTCTACCGATTCCTAAATTCGTGCGTGACTAGACAACCGTCATCGCTGTCAAAACAACGGCCCAGCGGGATCGTGCCCGGTCACGATCCCGCTGGACCTTGCTAACTCGATGAGATCCCGTGGAAGGGGGTGGTGGAAGTTCCGATACGAGATTTGTTACTAACGTCGGCTTGGATCGTGAAGAGACTTCGCGTTCACTGTTGAAGGTTGGCGCAAACTCGGTGCCATATGCTATAACATAGGCGCACCGAGTTTGCGCCAACCTTCAACAGTCAACACGAAGTCTCTTCACGATCCATGCCGATGTTAAGTGGGGGGGGGGGGAGTTCAGTCAAAATTTACGAATTTTACGGTCAGTTGAGGTGGTCACAAGCTCTCTGCCGAGGTTGTTCCCAACGCTCTACTAGTCGTCGCCGTGTGTAGTTATCCACATATTCGGCTTTGCGAAGATAAGTTTCGGAAATGGCTATGAGTCCTTCATGATTTATTCCCTGTTTCTTTCTTCTTCTTTCCTATTTCTGATTCACCTTTTTCTTTCTTCTTTCATCTCTTTTTTCTTCCTTCTCCTTTTTTTCTCTTAGGTCTTCTCTTTTTTTTTCTTTCTTTCTTTAGTGTCTCCGATCCTTCTTTTTCTGATGTTTTCCTTTTTCTTCTTATTTTTATCCTCAGTCTTCTTTCTCCTTCCCTTTATCTTATCTTTTTTCTTGCATCTTTCCTCGTTTTCCTCCTTATTCTTCGTTATCCTTTCTCTCTTTTCTGATTCATCTTCGTTCGTGTTGCCTCACTTACTTTTCTCAGTGTTTCTTTCTATACCCTTCTTCTTCCCCTGTCCTTTCTTCATCTTTTATTTTTGTTCTTCAATATTCTTCTTTCCTCTATGGCCCTTCCTTTTCTTTTTGCTCCCTCTTCTTCCTCTTTCTTATTCCAATCCTCCCTTCCGTCCTCCCTTTCTTTTTATTTCTCTTCTATATCTATATTTACCCCTTTGTTGTTCTCATTTACTCTTTTCCAATAACTTCTTCTTCTTTCGTCGTCGTATTTTCCTTCCTTCTCTATTTTTTTTACTTCGTTCTCCTTTTTTCGTCGCTGCGTTCTCTTTCTTTTTTCGCATATCTCTGTTTCTCTTTGTACAAGATTGCTTTTCGATAGAGCATGGGTAAAGCTCTAAGACAGAAATGCAGGTTACGTCAAATGTACGCACCTATCAAATGCAACGTGTTGTTTTTTGCAGATCCAAATGGCGCTTCTAGATGCGCAGATTGCCGCCTGTCCATATGGTGATTCACCGATGTTGAAAATGGCTTCTTCCAAGGACACAGACGACATGCCTAACCCTATAAGGTAATTGAAGCCAGCATCAGTTGCTCAGTGATGCTTTAGTCGTCTACTATTTCTAAATATTTTTGCGCGACTTTTTCAGTGCTCAAAGGCAGCTGAAGTTTCTTGCGGCGAAGAGTGCCAAATCTTCACCTCTGAGTTTGTCGGCGATCAATGGCAACAGTGGTTCTCCTTCACTAAATGGCTCTGCCTTATCGAAAACTTCGTTTTTGGCTGCCGTCCCGCCGAAGGTCAAGGATAATTTATTTCATTCATCAACTCTTTTTGGTTAGAAACAGTTGTGATTCGCGGATGGTACATACCGGGTTTAGATTAGACATCGCATCTGGGCATCATCTGACAAAATTTTGGCTGTTCAATGGTATTTTTTGTTTTATGGTTTTTAATGCATTTAGGTTGCTGATTCATCGAAATCGCCTACGAGGGTTCGTAGTGCCGCTATTCCCGGAAGCGATATCAGCTATACTTCTAAAGTTGCGCCACCTACACTGGGTAAAGGCATCCGTACTAAGTCTCTGAATGGTTCGAGTTCGATAGCCAACAGAAGCCTCGATGGCAGCTTGATTAACAAGTATGTTTATTTCATCCTTTTTTCAGAAGCTTATCAGGTGCAAAACAAGCTCAAATTTTGATTAAAACAAATATCGTTGATTGGAGAATGCCTCATGGTTTTTGAATGTGACATATTATGCTTCTAAGTCATGGCATAAAAGAGAAACCGCAGGAGTTGCACTTTTTGAGAAAAAAAAAACGAAATCCACCCCCAAAGATTCCGAAAGTCTATTTTGGTGCTGGCATCTAATGGAAGTCAAACGTTCATTAAGTTATTGAGGATTTAGGTTGCGGTATCTCACATTTGAAGATATGCTGTACTCTTACCACATATTAAATTCGAAGGCAGTGTTCACGTGGAAAAAAATGTACATTGTTTGATAAAACTGTAGACTTCGGGTTCTCTTGAAAAGAGTAAGAACGGAAGTAATATAAAAAACTGTCAGAAAGTCTTGTGGACCAGCCGACCCATTGGATCATCCCGCCTACGTCATGGAACAGTTATCTATCGCTCGTTCCACTAGAGGAACAGCTGCTGAATCTTACATCCAAGCATGTGTATTGGCCCATTTTTTTGTAAAGAGTTCGGTGCAAGAAGCAGTAAACAAAATCACTCATATCTAAGAATTCTGAACCGCAAACCATTTCCGACTTTAAGTTTGATGCTTTATCCGCGGTTCCCTGAACAGGCGTAATTAAAGATTTCAGTGGTTCCTTGTAACAGTTTTTTTCTGTGGAATCTCTTCTTCGTGCTCTTTTATAAAAACCTCGAAAAGTAGAATGCGTTTCTTTATCGTGGACGTTGCCTTTTAATATAAAAAAGGAAGTAAGTGATCAAGTTTTACGCAAAGCGACAATGGGCTTCAGATGTAGTGGGAAATTATTTGTATGCGTAATCACACTCTAGCAAAAGAGATCATCAAAGCGAGGAGTTTTTTTTGGAAAAGTGCAACTATTTCTGCTCCACCGAATAATATTCTTTTTTTCATTCACGTTTAAGTGAGGTGTTTGTCAGCTGCAAAATCTTTTTGCTAATTCTAGAATTCTTTTTCAAAAATATGCTACAAAAGACAATATTTATACATTGTCGCATGGTGGGTTTGAAGGTATTCTGCTGGCAAATACCGTACCTGTATCAAAGCACTGCTTGGGCCTTTGATATTTTGCCAATGTTTACCTATTGACACATAGTTTTGTACATCAGATACGGCCTTATTTTCATGTTTTCAGAACATTTGATGCGGCAATTGAAACATCGCTGGCCAATGGAACGAATATGCCATCCAGTGTGTCGCGACGGCGAAACTTGAAGCATTTGGATCTGTCAGCTGTTATGCAGGCTATTAGTCCGCGAAGTGGTCCAGAGGACCGGGATGCGCAGCGACGTGATCCAGACGAACTGCCCTCCACTGACGATAGAACTTCGACGAATAATGGAGTGTATAGGTGAGGGTAACATTTCGTTAATTAACCTTTTTTAAGTTCATATTATTAGATATGATGTAATATATTATTTCGCTTTGGCGATCCAGGTCACGGCACACGGTGTGATACGGAGCAAGTTTGCTCCAACCATCTCCCTTCCCCCCGACGAATTCCGTGGTCTGCTCAGCTCCCCCCCCCACCCCTCTCTGAATGGCGACGACTGGGGGGGGGAGGTCTCGATACACTTTGTTATGCGACCAAAAGGCAAACTATTTGTTCCACGACTAAATGTTTTTTGTTTTTCAATGCCATGGTGGCACAAAAGTACAGCCTTGGAAATGAAAATCACGTTTAGAATATGACTGGCCATATCCGAAAAAGCAGCCGAAATTTCATGAACTCAGGTGCAAGTTGAAGAGCGCTGCAGTAAGGGTGGTCATTGAAAATGTTGAAAAAAGTTTGCGTTTATTGTGTGGGACTTGCACGTTTCTTTTTCAAAACCTTCTGAAGACAACTAAGTAAATAAGTTGTATTTTTCCTCATCTGAGTCCTGAAGTAACCGTTCCGCACGTTGCTGCAATGCTAGCGCTCCTATAAAAAATTCCCAAAAATACTTGTATATTTTTCGCTGTAACGTCGGACTTCAACTAATTTGTGAGGGTCACCTTTACTGTAACGTTCCTCATTTTGCACCTGCATCCACGAAATTTGGGGTGAATAATCAGATGCGGACAGTCATACTCTTAATATAGTTCAAGTATCCGAGACCTTCACCTTTGTGCCCTCGGGGCATCGAAAAAGGCTCCGCACCCTTACTATACCACTTTTCAACTCGCACCTGCGTTCATAACTTTTTGGGTTCCTTCCCAAATACGGAAATCGATGTTCTCAATGTTGTTATCGTACTCGAGACTCCCACTTGCGTTCCCTCAGTTCATAGTCTCTTAGTCGGCTCCAAACAGTATAAGGCTTTCCTACTTGCACATGTGCCAATTCAACTTCGGGGTCATTCACACACGGGAAAGATCTTATGCTTGATCCACTTTTCATATTTATTGTTATTCCTATATATCCTTGGAAATCCACAAATTTTTCGGCTGAGATCGAACCCGCGACCCTCTAACTCGAAGATGCATCTTAAGAGGTTTGAAGAAATACCACATTGCGCAACGCTTTATTCAGCGAGCCCGCTTCTGTTGACCTTTCCAGTTTCAAGATCCCATACCTGATTTTCAATACACATCAAATTCAATATTTCTTAATTGTTTGTTTTCTTCGCTATGTCTCCTGTTAATCAGCACTTTCTGATTGCTGCATAAATCTTGAAAAACTCAATTATGGCTCTTATGAATAATTTTTCAAAACGCCACAATGACAAAACTGGATAAGTTTCCTAACCACTTCTTCTACACTTTGTTGTATCTATTAGTTGATATTAGTTTTTCTACAGTTATTGGAATGCATTTTTTACGCCGCGTTCTCTGCTTCCAGCGTTACAAAAATTGCCTGCATTTTCTCACTATCCTATGCCTATCTCTCTCTGCCCCCTCTTTTTTTTTCGTGAAGGGAATATATCACTTCCTCTGGCGAATCATGATTCTGGATGTGCCAGGTAGGGTCATACAGTTGCAGTTTCGCGAGGCGAGGGGAAGCAGGGTCGAGCAGAGTTGCGACTCTGCGCAACGGGAGGTCGTAAAATTTTGGGAAATTTGTAGAAAAAAAAATGGGAAAGTGGTAAAGTTCCGGAGCAAAAGCAAATCTTTTTCAAAATAGTCATTTCCATGGAAGAAGTATGCGTTTTCAAATTTTATGGTAGTCACTCAAATAAGGCTGAGAAAATCGTCAATTTCCGGGGGATCGTTAAGATTTTGGAAGTTTCTGCAAACTTTTGATCAACAGGGGGGGTCGTAGCTCCGACAAAGATTGGCGCAACGGCCTGCTCAACCCTGAGGGCAAGTGATTTTTCGAAAGAAAAGCTGGAAATTCACGAGTTGGGCCTAGAACTCCCGGGCCAAAAATCATCAGCTTCCTATGAGCCTCGTTAGTAGGTATAGTCCTTGGCGTAAAACGAAATTTCCATTTTTAAACTTGTTAAGTCCCGAAATCGTAAAAAACCACCTGGGAGAGAGCGTGAAATTTCCAACGTTTTCGAGAACTTCGAAAAACCCATTACAATGATCTACCTCGCCCTGAGGTCTTCCTACAATGAGTTCGTTGTGTATTTTGAAAATAGGGTAGTCCGATTTGCAGTCTACCTTTAAATCCCCTTGCTCTACTTTTGTTACTTTTTTTGGGGAATCATCGCAGGTTTTCCATCCAATCATTCTCTGAGATCATTCAGAGCCGTTGGTGTGTACTGTCGAGAGATACGATTGCCATTTACATGGGAACAAAAATATATACAAGTTTATGCGTTTTCTCTGTATCTTTGATCTCTCGAAGATTTTTGGGAGTGTTTTTCAATCCTATGTTAGTGATTTCGAACCCTCAGATTTTTGCGTCGCACTTATTCAACTTTGCGCTACAAGCCTATCCCAGCTGAATGGTGTTTCTATGATCCCTCTCCCTCTGCTCAATCTTACATTTTCAAAGATAGGAAGCTGCTTACGAGAAATTTCGTGGATCAGGAAATTTTGGAAAAATACTGGGGGTAGTACTTAAGTCATGTTTTTTTTGTTGGGAGAAGAGAATGAAAAGGTGTGGCTCAAGATCAAAGGCAAGAGACACGCTTGATAAAGTTGTTGTTGAGATTTTTTATTTTACTGGGAACGTGTGGCTCCAAATAAAACGTTTAATCCGTCACAAAGTAGTCATAACTACCAATTTCAAGCAACAGCGAGTGAAAAAATATCGTGAACACCCCTCATGACCTTCGCGGACTCCTTCCCCAGAACAAACTCATCCACATTGATTGTTCGAATACTGTAACTTTGGCTAGTTTTTAAAGCTTCCAACGACGTCATCATTTTACTACAGGCCGTAAAAGTGTATAAGCTTGGCTATCACAACCACTTTACCCTTAGCTCCGCTATTTCAACCGAGCGGGCGTGTTGCGGAGTAGCTCGCCCACGTTTGCTCCGTAACAGAAGCAACCCGTTTTTTCTCCTTTCGCATCCAGTTTTCGCCGTGTATGCTGCCTCAACCCGAATGTCAAGGTGCGGCAGAAAAGCGTAGAAAAATGCTAGGAGTTTGCGTGAATTGTCTTCAGCCCCATAGTTTGTCATTGATTAATCCGTGTCCTGGATCCCATAACAAATTATGTAATGTTCCTTCCTAAGAAACTTTCCACGCATTTATGCAAAACGTTTTTTTGTGAGGTCCTATGCTACGTCGAGGCAACTTAAAGACAGTGTTCACAATGATTCTCGTTCCTGAGCTCCCTACTCGAAACAATGCTTTGGGCGCCAGGTGTTACCACAATTACGAAGAAGAGGCGAGAAACTCACTAAAACGTCTTATTTCATTGACATTATTCTCTGAACTGGACTAGTTGTCTGGTTGGATGAACATGCTCACTGTGGTTTCCTTCGGTGAAAAATGTGGTCAATCGAAATTGGGTGAATATTTTATGCAAAACAATATTAGTTTGGGTCCGAAGCAACGAACGGAGCAACAGAAAGCTGATAATTGCAAAGTATGGGTCCACAAAAGATTTTGTTGTCACAACGAACAGTTCATGTGAGAGTAAAGAGGCGGGGCGAGAGTAAAGGATTTCGTGTTCTTCTGGTGCGTTTTTCTCGATGTCTTAGTCATTTATGTTCTACCCGAGATCTGAACAATCGATTTAGCGATTAGTCTCAGAATTGAGGATTATCGTGAACACTGCCTTTAAATGTTAGCTCAGCAAGCCATCAGCTGCTTCTTGCTCTGAGGCGTTATGGTAGCCTACTGAGAAGGCTGTGATTGAGTTTTAATCCAGTTTTCTGAAACGCTCATAGCACCAGATAGTTTATTTTTTGCCATATTTTTTCAGTCCTGAAATTGATCCGAGAGAGGTGGCTATGCAGCGAGGCGAAGCACGGCGCACTGGGAATGTTCCTCGCCTCCAGCTTGATGGTAGCACTTGTGATGATTCGATGAGCGCTTTGGGTAAGGCTCCCGTAGCACCTGCGACAACGGTCACGTCTTCAAGCACTGCATCTGAAATAGCCTCACAATCAAGTGAGGTTGTGATGTCTTCCGCTTCTCAGCCCATCGTTCGGTTGAATTCTGCAGACTATTTTACTGAGCCAACAATCAGTGCGATGTCCGAAATGGTAAGGAATAGTTTTCCCTGGTTCAGCTGTCTCTCAAAAAATATTTTTTAAGGTGAAGGACGGCAAGGTCATCTTGACCAATGGACTCACTGTTGGTCGTGCAACTTACGGCAGCGTTTTCTGGCCGGGACGTATTGAGCTGGACAATGTGACACTCGATGAGGTTCAGTGTAGTGTTTTTCGTGGGACCTATTGCATATTAGGGTCTGAGAGTTCGTAGAAGTCTGAGTAGGTTGCATAACTCAGCAGTTTCTGGGCAAACCGCGGGAATTCGGGAATCCAAAGCTTGGTACAGCAGCATCATCTGCATTAATAAACAATTATAGCATTTTTTCTTTATTTGAGGTCGGGCAAGGTGAGGAGGGGATAGGTCGATCATGTCGAAATCCCATATTATTATACACAAGGTGCGCACCCACGCGGCTTCGCGGCGTACTTGTTGCTTTAGGATTCATCAATTGTTTGAATTGCAGAGCAGTGCCTCGCTTTGCTCAATAGCCTTGGCCCCATGAAGTACCGCGCATTTTTTCTGCAGAAAAAGCGCTTGCGGCGTTTTTTGGGCTTACAAAGCGCTGCATTGCCATAACTTGCTTCAAAGTGGTCCGATTTCAAATTTGAATTTCTGAAAAAAAAATCGGATCACTTCGGAGCAAGTTATGACAACGCGGCACTTTTTAAGCGCAAAAAAACGCCGCGAAACGTTTTTTTTCTGCAAAAAAATGCACAGTGTTACGTGGGGCCAAGGCTGTTGAGCACAGCGAGGCATTGCTCTGCAATTCAAATAATCCATGGATCCTAAAGCACGCCCACAAGTACGCCGCGAAGCTCGGGTTGCTCATCGTATTGAGATCCGGCGAGTTTGATGGCGTAATATCTTGCTCTAACAAAACAAAGTAGCAATACGAAGAGAGCAGAAAATATAGTAGAAGCACAGTAAAAATCTGAGCAGCGGAACTGTATTTACTCTGTATTTATAGGATTGCATCTGGAGTTTTCATGATATTGTGAAATCTGAAACACGTTTCCAGATTGTTGTGTTTCGTCATAAGGAGGTTACCGTATATCCTGATGATTCTAAGAAGCCTCCATTAGGGGAAGGTTTGAATCGACCCGCCGAAGTGACTCTCGAAAGGGTTTGGTATACCGATCGTCATACAAAGGAAGAGATTAGAGTGAGCAATACATCGCGAGTGTGTGAAATTCCTTTTTTAACGACTTCTTATAGGATCCACTGAAACTCATAGATATCGGTTGGCGCGATCGTCTTGAAAGGGTTTCAGCTCGAATGGGCGCTACTTTCAAGGATTACCGTCCTTCAACAGGAAGCTGGGTCTTCCGTGTGGAACACTTCAGTAAATACGGATTGCTGGTCGGTATCCTTCCTTATAGTAGTTTTTTTTTGAAAATCATTCTCTTCAGTGCAAAGAATCATTTGATAAGACCCTGTCACGGTTATTCTGTGTATTTAGGACGAGGACGATGAATCAGACGTGGTCGTGGTTCCGAAAATTCCGGATTCGTCGGTGGTTAATGCCAGTTTTACGCATGACATGGAGACCTCCGCAGAAGAACAGCGACTTCATTCATGTGTTCAACGTGCTAAAGTACCACAAATTCGCGTTCCTAACTACACAAAGGAAGCGGATGTAGAGGTCGGTATTCCATTACCTGAGAGTGTGGAAAGACAGTGTAGGTGTATGAGACCAAGATCTGTGTAAATAAAATCTTTCCGTCTGGAGCAGGGATGTGCGTACGGAATTTCGCGGTTTCTTAGTCTCCTTCACGACTTCATAAACAGATACTCGTGCCTTTATGCGAAATTCATATACAGATTTCCAAAACTGCTTAGTTATTCCGCAAGATTGGTACGTAAGCTGAATTTTCTCTGGGATGGAGCTGTTGAGGAGGAAAACGACTTTTGTTGGAAGAAGCACGAGTTGTACAACTCTCAGTTCAATAAAGCGGTAAAAAAATACCATACGTACATGAAAAAAAAAGTCGATTGAAGCGAGTGGTCCCTCACGGCTTTACAAGTTGTTTAAAGGCAGAAATTTACATTTGACTTTTTTCTTCTCAACCCAATGTTTGGACCAAAAAGAGATGGCAAAGCTGGAGACCTCAATGCTGAGTATTCATAATGGTATAGCCTCGCGAAAACTGCTTCGTGGTCTGAAAAGGCGTTTTCCTGGTCGATCATCAAGCACGAGGAACAGAAGCGCTCTGACGGGCTCCAACAGGCCGTCTATATTCCTTATTTCGAGAGATCCCCGCGTTCAGACGTGTTTATTGGAAGCTTTTTGTTTTTGGAGAATTGTTGGCAGTGGAAAGGTTAAAAGAAATGATCAACCTGAGAGGTTAAAGGGGCTAAACCATTTCAGACGTCCAGTTTTCCGACATTAGTGTTTTACACAAGAGTTACACGACGGACGTTGAAAAAAGGAAGCTGGGTGCTTCGGGATTTTCGAGATTTTCTTCTTGCCTACCTGCGCGAATTTGTAAAAAAAATATTGAAAATGGGCGCTGCCTTTGAGTCTCGTTTTAAGAACCCACTTTTTTGGCCTTACACGATTTTTGGATGTTTTTTTTTTGCCGTAACTGCAGTTCAGCGTCGCAGTGTACGTTATGATATGTTTAGACAAGGTGCTGAGTTGATCGCAAAACGCTTGGCTCCGGGCGAGATTTAACCAACATATTTTCTTTCCGGGGAGCGCCTTATCGCACTTCACCACCGAAGCCCCATCGCCGCTCTCATTCAACTGCTCGGTAAATCTTTAGCGAAGCAATCATCTTTTCACCCGCATAACGGGATGAAACAGGTAAACCGTCAGAGACTATCTAACAGTCGTAGACCTGTCAAGATGATGCCCTAGTTAAGTCTTACACGATTTTTGGATGTTTTTACTTCGGTGAAGATTTACCGAGCAGTTGAGTGAGAGCGGCGCTAGGGCTTCTGTGGTGCGGTGCGATAAGGCGCTCCCCCGGAAAGGGAATATACTGGTTCAATCTCGCCCGGAGCCAAGCGTTTTGCGATCAACTCAGCACCTTGTGTAAACATACCATAACGTGCACTGCGACGTTGAACTGCAGTTACGGCAAAAAAAACATCCAAAAGTCGTGTAAGACTTAACTAGGGCATCATCTTGACGGATCTACGACTGTTAGATTGTCTCTAACGGTATACCTGTTTCATCCCGTTATGCGGGTGAAGGGATGATTGCTTCGGTGAAGATTTACCGAGCAGTTGAGTGAGAGCGGCACTGGGCTTCGGTGGTGCAGTGCGATAAGGCGCTCCCGCGGAAAGGGAATATCCTAGCTCAATCTCTCCCGGAGCCAAGCGTTTTGCGATCAACTCAGCATTTTGTGTAAACATATCACTTTTTGGATTACAAAGGTTCTCCATTTATGAAAGATTTGGATGAAGTGAATTTGTTTGCAATGGTTTGAGTTTTAGTAAACGAAGAGCGCCGGATAATATGGCCTCTGAGTCTTTCCTTCCTTCCATGCCTGCAGGGATTGGGTTATACAAAGAATACACTTACCTCCACATCGCCCAGTTGTTTTTCTGCCAAGCCTTATTACCAACCACTTCGTTTCATCAAGGGAGTTCTCTATAATAATGCAAACCCTTTTGAACACGCAGTGCTTTTTATAGTAACCATTAGACCACCTCTGAAAACAAAATTTAAAAAAATAACTATTTAGAATCAAATCGTGGTCACGATCTGATATATTTAATTGCATAAGCCTGTATAACAGACTTGTGTGCAGCGAACAGCCCAATTCGCGATGCCCGTAAAACAAATGACATTAACAATATAAAACTCTATCGCTTTCAATAAGGTAGCGTCTAGGATTCAAAGCGTATACACGTGTAGCTCGTAATGTAGGAGATTTGGAGAATTTGCGCCGCAAAGGACTAGCGCTCGCCACGCTCGTTCTCGAAGTGTTCAGCTACAAGTTTCCTGAATGCTTTATGATTCTCAGGAATTGATTTGAAGCTCTCAAGCCGTTCAATCTGTGAAAACGTAATGAGTAGTGTTAATCAATCAGAAAGTTGGAAGTTTCTATTTCGAAAGCTTTTAACCCCAAATTTCGAAAAATCTTGTAATTTTAGACAACGTCGGGCAGCGTGTCAGGAGAATTATTGCTGTGTTTATGTGGCTTGCCCTGATTTGGAATCGTCGACTGTTTACTGCTCGTTTTGATTGTTTTATCATGAGTAACTCGGCTCCCTTAAATAAATGAATAATTTACGAAAATTCGTTGTCAACAAACAAAATATATGTAATGGACTGTAGTTTGGACGATGATCCTGTACCTACATATAGTCGTCTCACAATTTCTAGTCTAGGTGCTGTACTATCTGCATAAGAGCTCGACCGCGTCCGTGAAGGTGCACTGCGGTTGACATCAACTGTATCAAACGAGCGCGACGATGCGGAGACCACTCGCATGCTGCTCATGGGCGACTGAAAATTTCGGAGAGTTCAAGTTGTTACTGAATACCAATTTCAGATAATCCTTGAATAGAAATACCACTTTCGAGATACTATTGTACCAGACACGAGCTTCTTTATGGCTAACGTTTCGGCCTAACCGCCTTATTCAGAGCCTGGAAGGAGCATATAAAAATGTGTTCCTATGACCAAAGATATGTTCCACTGAGTTCGTGTGCGAGGCGAGCGCTAGGAGATTTAGGTGTGGCAAACTTCCTACTTCGCTGGGTCGCGGCGACGAAATCCTATGTTTTACTGCATCGCTGCTTGAACAGAGATTCCCAATGGTCGCTGACCATCGCTCCATCGCGGTCAAAATGGCAGCGATGGAGCGATTGCCAGCGAATGACACGTTTCGTCTTATGAACGTTGACTCTTTCACATGACAAGATCAGTGTTTCTGGAGTCGAAACGCGTTATTGATGAATACCAGACATTAATTTCCCTAACTGATTGAATTTCTTCTATCATCCGTGGACCTATGCACTATGAACAGAACCGCTGCCGCTTCTACATCGCTGCAGCAGCGGATGCAAAATCGCTGCGATGAAAAACAGCAGCGATGCAGTCAAAACTAGGCTTAAGACACATCACGGCTGAAGGTCTCCTAACCGTCAAGTTTAAGAACCTATGAAAAAACGTAACACCTTCCTCATACTTTTGCGAGAGCGGCAAATGCCGCGATTATCAGTAGCAAAATGAGGAATCAGATGTCTGATAACGGTATCAGACATCATCAGATGTCTGATAACGGTATCAGACATCTAATTCCTCACTTTTCTTCTGATATTCCGCGGCATTCGCCGCTTTCGCAAAAGCATGACTAGGTTGTAAGTGATGAAGAACTGTTAACAACCTGGGATCTAGTGCAAGAATATCACAAAGCTAGAGTATTATCATGCCGAGGTCTATGGAAAGTCGAACGCGGAGAGTATAGAAACGATTATTTAGATCGTTAACGAATAATTTTGTCATCAATTCAACTTTATTAATCCCTTCTGCGAAATTCACCTATATGAATGATTTGTGTCTACATTGGTCATTGCTGCAGAGAACCTAACGCGACGCCGCGCGGCCAGTGCCATCTCTCGCTACCGTCGCTTCCAAGCTTGCGCGCTGTACGGTTGGGGTTATAAGGTTGCCATTACAGCACATCGAAGTCATGTCAGTCAAAATAGTAACTATTCAAAGTCATAAGTATCGTGTACAGCAGTCATGAGTATCGTATATATCGCCAATCTCTGGATGGGGGAAGACGCGACACTGCTATGGTAGCTTCATCGAAAAAGTTGATCGGTTGTTTTTCTGAGAAAACAAAATGGTAGACATGGAGAAACAACAGCTCCGCTCTCGAGACGGCGAGATAATAGCTGCATCGCGGCTTCTTAGAGATAGGATACCAACTATAACTCGTATAACCAAATATGCGTTATCCAGGCCTTGCGAAAACTATTTTTCATATTTCGTCGTCTTAAGTCGTTCGATGTGACACCCAAAAAACACCCGTGGGTCGTTAACACTTGAGAGACCTCGTGGTACACGGCTAACCGGCGCAACGGGATGGCGCGCATCACGGCCTCTACATCCAGCGCGTTCTTAAAGGCAGTGTTCACGATGATATTCGTTAACGAGTTTTTCACTTAAAACAATGCGTTAGCCACCAAGTGTTACTAAAATTATGAAGAAACGGCGGAAAACGCACTAAAACGTCTCATTTCAGTGACATTATTCTCTGGCATAGACTAGTTGTCCGATTGGATGAACATGTTCACGGTTTTGTCACCGGTGAAAATTTGGGTCAGTCGAAGATAGAAGAATATTTATGCAAAGCAGTATTAGTTAGTACCCAAAGGAGGGAACGGAGCTTTAGAGAGTAGAGAATTGCAAAGGAAGGGTCCTCAAAAGATTTCATTGTCACAACGAACAGTTCCTGTGAGAGTAAGGAGGCGGGGTGAGAGTAAAGAATTTCGTGTCCTTCTGGTGCGTTTTTCTCAATTTCTATGTCATTTTAGTTCTACCCGGGGGCCAACTGATCGATGTAGCGAATAATCTCAAATTTGAATATTATCGTGAACACTGCCTTTAAATTGTCATAAACAGAATCATATCATTAACTGAAGTTTTTTTCAGTCACTTTTTTATAAAGGACTTATAGTATACTGAATGCCTGCCCGCCAGCATTGCAAGTTGGTTGTAGTATGTGTATTCCGGTTGTAATAAAAGTAATCTCGTTTTCAGAGTCGAATTTATGGCGTGGGTGAGCAGTGGTAGGCGATCTCTTAAGTGATAACTCCGTTAGTCGTAATTACGCACATCCCTGATCTGGAGGCTCGGTTGCGCACAAAAAAAATCCACAGATCGCAATTATCTTGTACTGCGACCGAAATGCTGAGGTGGTTTGCCCATCAGATTAGAAACACATCAGTGGTTCAGTGGTTGCTTGACTGATAGTCGAGACGAGCTGCCACTATTTTGGACCACAATTTCATATTTAACTACCGTCCCAGAATCACCAAATTTATTGTTAGTGTCAGCCGTTAGGTAGGTGCGTAATCATTGCATTACTGAAAAGTTTTTTCTCTACAGGGATCAATGTGTATTAAACACTTGAGCGCATTTCTTTCCCTACAAGCAGTTCTCAAAGATTAACATGAGAATCAATTTTTTTGAAGCTTACACTCAAATTCAATGGGTGGTATGAATCAGTTCTCACGTGTATCTATATTCGTCTCCTAACAAACTTTTCAAATGAGAAGTTCGAACGTCATTGAGGTCTGCGGAAGCGGGAAGGAGTATTGGGTAGACGAGGAAATGCGCTCCAGACTGCGTTATCTTGTTTTGTCAAAACAGCTTAAAGGCAGTGTTCACGATAATCATCAATTTTGAGATTTTTAGCTATAATGATTAAGTGTCTCCCGGGTAGAGCTAAAATGACGTAGAAATTGAAAAAAACGCACCAGAAGTACACGAAATCCTTAAAGGCAGCAAACACGCTCGTAAACGTAATTGAGATAACTACGGAATTAGAATGGTATGGCACCGTACACAACGCTCACGCATTTTGAAGCTTCAAAAACAAACCACAATGACGCCACAGGAGTGAGAAGTTGGTCCCGCCCCTGTATCTGCCCGCCCGCTGTATTTGCCGTCTCCTCCAAAACAGGGGTGCTGGGCCATTTCCAACGTCATCGATGAGTGTGCTTTACTTATTGTACCTATTCCACCACCTACAAACGTCGCCGACGGTGGGAATAGTCCAGCAGCCCTGTTTTGGGGGAGGACGCAAATACAGGGGGCGGGCAGGTACAGGGGCGGGGCCAACTTCCCACTCCTGTAGCGTCATTGTGGGTCGTTTTTAAAGCTTCAAAATGCGTTTTCGTTGTGTTCGGTGCCATACCATTCTAATTCCGTAGTTATCTCGATTACGTTTACGAGCGTGTACGCTGCCTTTAAAGGCAGTGGTCACGATGAAAAACGTTATCGAAAAAACTACAAAAATCAGCTTAGATCAAAAACAGCTGAAAAACTATGAAGGTAGCGCGGTGAAAAACGGTCTAGAATTAGAGTTTCTAGGCCCCAAAGAAGCCAGTTCGTGCACACGTGCACAGCGATGACGAAACAGATCGCAGTCTCATGCCGAGCAGTCAAAAATCATCGACATTCAGAGGACGAAATAAATGCAAATTTAACGAATAAAAACAGTTGAGCAATGAAAGATCACTCCAGTCAATGTTTTGACAAGATGTCTAGAGTTTTCGCGATCATTTCAGTCTGATGAATAAACGGGGCTGAGGCGGTGGATCACCGCGCGCGAATCGAAACCCCATTCTCCAGCGAGGCCGCCAACCCCGCACGGCCATCCGCCTAGTCCACGCCTCAGACTAAAACGAAAACGTAAATCATACATATATTTGATGGTTCATTGATTGACATTCAATTTCAAGCTAGCTGATGTTCTTGATATAAGAGGTCATCGATGCCGATGATGTGGAGAGGGCTCGTCCACCATCAAAAGACAAGAAAGTTCAGGTTTCAAATTCGGCCCAAAACTGGTTTTTTCGCGATTTTTTCTTATAGGTCCTACTACTCGAGACCCAGGAAAGGATTTGGAGAGAAAAAGACGACAAGCATATTTGATCGCGACCACTGCCTTTAAGTATCACCCCGCCTCTCAAGTATCACAAGAAGCGTTTGCTGTGACAATGAAATCTTTTGTGGACCTGTCCCTTGTAGTTCTCTACTTCCTATTGCTCCGTTTTCAACTTATGGCCCTAACTAATCCTGTTTTGCATAAAATATTCTTCTATTCTGGATTGACCCAATTTTCCACCGGTGAAAACCACCATGAACATGTTTATCCAACCGGACAACTAGTCCATGTTATAGAATAATGTCACTGAAATACGACTTTTTAATGCGTTTCTCGCCGTTTCTTCGTAGTTTTGGTAACACTTGGGGGCCAACGCATTGTTTTATGTGACACACTCGGGGACGAAAATTATCGTGAACACACTGCCTTTAAAGGCAAGGTTCGGTCATATCTTGACACTACCAAAATTTGGGTTAAATAGATTGGGCTGACCTAGCTGAACACTGTCTCGATGTTTCACAAATTATAAGTCCTTAATCCTGGAGAAAACAGCCTTGAAGTCATGGGGAACGGTATTCACAGCATGATAATCATGGCTAGAATTACCGTTATTTACACTGCAGTCTTGAGGAATGCGTGGACGATGGCAAAAAAAAGGACGATGGACACACTTTTCTGACATAGTGGTTGACGGAAATAGCTGGACTGACTTGAATAAAATGATTTGCTCATCCAGGGGTTCCAACTTCTTTGGGAAAATAGGGGAACGTTCCACACTCATGGGAGAATTATTAAAAATCCTACGTATCCAATCCACGACTAAAAACCCCGTTGCATGAAGCTTCAAAACGGTAATAATTATGCTTCGACCTGCTACGAGTTTGTGAATATCAAGTTGGTACGACGGCTAAATAAGAGGTAGGGCTTGTTGATGATGAACACAGAATAGGTGGAGACTGGGACTAAATGGGCTACTATACGCGACCTAGCTACGGCGCAAGGTGTGATGATCTATCACGGAGATGGGCCGGATTCTCGTCGTCTGGTTGGGGGGAGGGGGGAGTTAATACGACCTCCGACCAAGATGGGCTTCCATCGGGGGGGGGGGATCGAGACCCCCACCGTTAGTATGAAGTGGTATATTAGTTAGCATACAAGGATTAATTTGGGCCTAATTCCAGAAAGCATAATAATAGCGTCATTCACTCCGGCAGGCTTTGAGAATTCGTTCATCTAAATGGATTTTTAAGCGATTCAGGTTTCACAGACTCGGTCCCGTCAGAGACCTGAATTTTAGCAGGGTTAAGAAACGAGGGATAGTTGACTTCTTTGAAAGAGCGTTGTTCACTGCGATATCTCTCGAAATTTCGTCCACTAGTGTGCATTTTCAGACTACTTGAAGATGTGATCCCGCCCGAGATTGGACCTTTCTCGATACTATGAAGGCACACAGGTGTAGTCTAGTATACGGAAGCTACATTCAGAATACTCTGGCAGTCCGTATCTGAAAACTACCCGAAAGTTCATGAACGCAGCTGCAAGTTGTAGAGCGTTGCACTATATGGGCGGAACTTTTTGCTATGCCCTGCGGGGCACACATGTGCTATTTTGGGTACGAAAACTACATTTAGGCGATGACTATCCGTATCTGAAAACGTACCCGAAATTCCATGGTTGCAGAACATAGTGTAGCGCTTTTCAGCTTTTTGAAAAGCGCTGAAAGCTGAAAGCGCTTTTCAGCTTTTTTTCAGCAGTTTTTTTGCGGTCATAAATTTCTGAGTAAGTTCTCATATACGGACAATTTTTTGGCTCTTTTTCAAAGCTTCCAATGGCGCGAATCTTCTAGGGCAGGCCTTTCGAGTCTACTAGTGTCACTATGTCATCGACTTTTGCAAGGGCGTATGTTGTGGCTGCTCGCTGAATGGATACCTACTATTTGCAATCTCGCTTCCGCCCGCCGCGGCCCGCGGACGCTCGCTACGTATGTTTCAAACCCACTATATCTCGCTTAGTGGCCGAGATCATGCTTCCAGCGACGCGCTATGCGATGCAACGTTTATGATCAATATCGACCGAAAATCTGTGGGCCTGATATGCAGTGTCACGTTCGCTGGTCGCGGAAAGTAGATCCCGGCCATAATCGTTCCCTAAAGAAAGCCGCTTCGATGACACTCTGAGTAAAATGACCATTTTAGCATAGTCGGAATTGAGCGGCATTAAGTTCCCCGCGAGGATGCCCTTGCTACTAGTAGCAAAAATTGATTTCCCCTGCCCGAACCAACATCCGAAAAACTTGAAGCTCGAAACGGTAGAGGGTTCACAAAAGTTGGTTCTCCTCACGAACGTTGTCGAAGGGTCTAGTTGGGGTGCCGGATCCGATCATGCAGTTTGTTTTCGGTTTTTCGGACGACCACATTAGGTAAAAGTATTTATACCGCTATTTTTTCTGCAATAACTTAACACAGTCATCCATCAATGAACCATGATTGAACTTCATATTTGTATTCAGCACCCCCAAATAACACTCTCGATCAAAGTCAAGTTAAGGAGAAAATTTTTAAATGTTTTCTGTGCTTTGGGAAAGGAAATTCGGTTTTCACCATTGGTGGCCACGTGCATTCTCGCAAGGTAGACTGTTTCATTCCAAGTGAACTCATGTTTTCGGTTATCGCGGCGCGGAGCGGTGGCTTTTCCGTCGAAACCTCCTTATCGCTAGTTATATTTTTTACCGAAGCCCACCGCTCCGCTGCTGGTGATAATCGAAATTAACAGGTCACTAGGGATGTACCAGAGCTTAGTTTATTTTGCTCAACTCGGTTTATGCTAAGACGGTCTACCTCGAGAGCGGTGCTAAGCCACATGGAGCGGTTGTGAGCCTCCCTGAGCAACTATTAGCCACCATGAGCTGGAGCAAGCTTACCCGCTACCCATTGTCAAAGCCGTAGGACTGAAATAAAACTGTAGCAACGTCTGTGTTCGCTCTCCTGTTAAAGTTTATATTTTCTTATTTTCTCCTATGCTTGTTTTCAAGATAAATGGTCTTGGTGGACAAATGGATGGTGGGCGAATGGATGTCGATGATGAAGAAAATTTCATGTTCGATGATTATGAAATCGCAAATTGGAAAGATAGTGAGGTATGGTTTCATTTCTCTGTAATGAGATTACTCACACAAAAATCCGTTCCACGCCCCGTTGAAAAGCCGGCTTCGCCAGCTGGATCGAGGTTTTTGTCTCCCGCAGTAGCAGGCGCGGTAGGCGGCTGCTTCGTGCCTGGACGATAAGCCGCCCTAAGACAATTTGAGCCGTGGAAAGATTCTCACGGCGACAAGAATTCTTCTTTGGCATCCGGTGGATCTTTTGGAAAGTGACGCGAGGCCACCTTCCAGGTCCGACTCCTTAGAACCGACTGAAGCACTTTGTGAGATGAGGAGCTTTTTATACCAGTAACATTGTTAATACCTTCGTCTAAACATGTTGATGATCCTGGTATAGCATCCATCCCTCTTCGATTTGCGCGAGCACGTGCTTTGCGGGAAAGGCGGTGGACCGTTATTTGCATCGCGCTTCTTTTTGGATCTATGCTATATCGTTAGGTCAGCGGTATATCATCGGCGGCTGACTGGTAATTACCAGCCAGCCGCAGGTGAAATTTAAATCGCTCGCGCCAGCCACGGTTTAGATTTAAATGCTTTTTCTTGACGAAACAAGCCGCGGACCTAACTATACACATGATAGGCACCATCCCGCCCTTATCTCCGCGATGAGCACACGCTCGTATCAGAAAGGCGAGCACGTGCTCAACGCTTGTCCCGGGGAAAGTAGGCGGATCAGCCTGGTCGTCGAGCTCCGTTTTGTCTGAGTAGGTTTCATTTATGTCTGGTCGTCGTGAGACTTGCTTGATGTACGACACGCTTGCGTTAATATCTGAAATTTGAGGTACCTGAAAAGAAGCCGAAGGTGGAAGTAGAACTTGACTACGTATTCGAGGAAAGCAAGTGCGTTGAAACCGTAATATCATCTTATCGTTTCTATTTAAAAGGATTGAGTTACAGAAGGCTTTTGGAGTTGTCAACGATGTCAGCCCGACAACCTCGACGCATCTTATTGGAATGTAGGGAACCAATCCATGTATTCCGTGGAGGAGCTGAGGTCTGTTCTAAACATCATTTGAGTGGAAGATTTTACACAGTTGTAAAATCAGTTTGCATAATGGATGTTACAAAGGCGGGTTCCACACTAACAGGGGAAGTATACAAAGCGTATGTTGGACCGGCGAAAACGACTAGTATCGTTAGTATCTCTTCTGGCTCAATAGTAAAAACGCGCAGTATCCCTCTCCGAGCGGCAGGTTCAAAAAAGTTATGAGCATTTTTCAAGCCTCGCGAAAAGGCAAGAATACCTACCCATCGGGCATTTTTTGGGAGTTTCAAAAAATTTTCTCGGATTTTGCTGAAAACTTGTATGTAGGGGTAACCTTGGGTACAGAAAGCGATTTTGTGGTCTGTTTGTCGAAAGTCTGAGGTTTACAGAAGGTTACGATAGGTAATATGCCATTCAGGGGTCAAAACATATCCTAAATGTTCGAAAATTGGCAAATGCCATCAAATTCGTATCCTCCACCCCGAATAACCCCCGTAAACAAATTTTGAGTAAAATCTGAGATTTTGACAAAACTACCGTATACCCACCGTAATCTACCGTAATCTGCAAAAATCGATAATCGGACTCCAGATTCGTGTTTAGCACTCCAAATAACCCTCAGAGAATGATTTTGAGACACATCTGTCGCAGAAATCCGGAAATCTCGAAAGTTCGAAATTTTCCCCGGTTGGGTAGCTTCGAGCGAATTAGGTTGAAAACTTTGGAAAATTGACAAACAAACCTTAGATTCGTGATCACCCCCCCCCCCCAAAACCCCTCTGGGAGAATTTTTAGTCAAATCTGGAGCATTTTTCTGAGGAGCTTTCAGAACCCCTAATTAATATAATTAACCGTCCAACCGAAAACTCGTACAAGTCCAAAACGCTATCAGTTTGCGCAAAGTTTGGAAAATGGGAGTGCCCTCAAACTTTGCTAAGGGGGGCGGGTAGTTTTGGTCGCTGAGCACAATTATGATATCTGCTTGCGGATTTTTTTAAAGACTAATGCGCGTTTTGAAAGGTACAAAAATTGCAAAAATCGACCGTTTTGAGCTTATAACTTTTCTGAACCTGCGGCTCGGGACGGGGTACTGCGCAGTTTTACTATATATGCCCGAGAAATACTAGCAATACTATTCGTTTCCGCGGATCCAACATACGCTTTGCATACTTCCCTTGTAAGACAGGGATCTTGAGTTTCCTGTAGATTGTTTGAGGTCCAGAGTCTACGGTGGCAACTGCGGCAGGAATGACTGCGAAAATTGCGCAGACGCTTTTTCTTTTCGGCAAAACTAGATCACTAGGGCTGCATTTAGTTCTTGAGAATGGAAGAATCGAACTATTTTTTGTTGTTATAGGTGTGCGACAGTGCAAAATAATCTGTGCTCAAAATTTGCGAAGTGCCCCGGGGATCGGTCCCAAAAAGTTTCCAAACAGTTTTTATGATCAACGTTAAAATTGGCTTTCGGGTACCTCTCTCCCCTTTGCATACTTTGAGAATACATCTTACTGGAAATCCGCGAGGTATTTAGAACTTTGTGAACGAACTAGGGCTATTGTTTCACGGGGCTGCACCCACTCTACCGATGGGTGGCAAGATGCGTACGTGGAAGTGGCCTGTGACGGACCCTCATTCCATGAGGCGAGAGTTTCGACGACGTCCGCTAAAACGACGCAATCGCATACGTGTATGCTTGGAGACGCAGTCCCCCGGTTTAGTTGGTCAAATGCGAGCCGAGTTCCCTTTGGCCGACTCTGACTGGCTCAGGACGGTCAAAGGGAACTCGGCTCGCGTTTGACCAACTAGGCCGGGGGTCTGCGTCTCCAAGCATACACGTATGCGATTGAGTCGTTTGGCTGGAATCGTTCGAAATTAATAGATTTTCATGTTTTGTTGGGTAGCGTCATTGATAACAGGTGTGGTCGTGTATTGACTTTGAAAGCTCGCTAAGGGCAATGATATACTTCTGCGACCGTCTTCGCTGTCGCTGAACATAGTGTCGCAGAACTCGCGTTCTTTATATGTCATCTATACACCTGCCGCGGGGCGGCGCGGCGAAGTGCTATCCTAGTATATCGATCACGCGGCGCGGCACGATCAGTTTTATAGAACTGCACATGACCGCTCCGCTGCGGGAGTATAAGCGAACCCTTAAACCTGTCGCTTTCGCAGTGCGCTGCACAGCGACAAGCGACAAAGGCAGCAACAGTATCCGGCATATTTGCAGTATGCCAGCCCTGCGCGACTTGTCACTGCGACGGACGCGCGGCAACTGTTCCTGCGACGGCCAATGCTGTTGCTCCGATGCAGGTCCCGCCGCGATTTGTGCCAAACGTCAGGACTGTCGCTCATGACAGAGACAAAGTATACCATTGACCTAACGTGTTGAAGGTTCTTCAAAACTGGCTTGATCTGGCGGGCGGACTAATTCGATGGTCTGCTGATCCTCGCTGTTCTCGCCTTTTTCTTGAAGGGTTTTCGTAGTCTTCTCTCCTACTGTCCTTACGATTCCGCTTCCTAGAAAATAAAAGTGCATATTTTCACTTTGTGAACACTGCCTTCAATGCATCTCTAATTCTATCGTCGATAAGTTTCAGGCAAAAAGGAGCGTCCTTCTTCAAAAAAACAATTTCATGAATGTCGCGTGCGCACAGGGCTCGTCATGTCGTGTGAGCTGGAGTCAAGGTATGTTTCGCTGTTTTTCTTTTAGCTTCTCTTGTCGCATGCATCTCTTTGGTTAGTCGAGAAAAAAAGACTTCAATACCCGTGCTCAAGTCTGTGTTGGACTGAGAGCATGTAGCCTTTTCAAGCTCGTCCTAGCGATTCGCTATAAGCAGCGGAGCGGAAGGTAATGTCAAAATATCGTTATCAGTGTTTATACTTCGCGATGATGGCCACTCCGCTCCTTTATGGGCGCTCTTCTATATATAATTCTGTTAATTGGCAAGTTTGCCCAAGTATCCTTTTCTTGTCAAAGCGTGCTTTCCGCCGAGTTGAGAGCGCTGACCCAGTCTTTTCTCAACAGTTTACATCTTCTTACGGTCTACTGCAACCGAAAAAGCGGTTGTGCGGTTGCGTATCTCCACTAAGTATACTGTAGGTTGTACCATATTCCACGACAAAAATGATTTTTGTCCTGAATTTTGAAGAAAAAACGTCGAGAAATGGTAAGTTCTTTCCCACTTCACATATTATCAATAAGCCAAAGTCTTGGACATTCTTCCTCTTTTTCTTCTGCAGCCACAGAGAGGGTCCTGTCATAGGTTTAGGAACTGGGCCACCAGCGTGGGATTCGTCCTGAGATCCATTGTCGTTAACGAAGTCGGTCTCATCGGGCAGTTGAAAAGGTCGCATTACCACAATCGGGGTACTCTTCAGGTCTGCTGCTATCGATCTTATGTAGATAAGACATGAACATAGGGGAGTGCCCCCAACGCAACGGGGAAAGGGTGCACCTGGCGCGTCTTCCGAGTTTCATCTCGGTTTCGCTAACCTCAGGCGGCGCGACTATAAGAATAGAGTTTGCGGCTGCCTTGCACAAGTGACCCTTGACGAATGGGGTACGCTCCGCGCGTAAGACACGTAGGTGTTCTTGTAATGCGTTGGTCCATCTCTGTATATTGATTTTCGTGGTAGCATAAGCAAACGGCTTTCTTATACATAACTCTCACGGGGTCTAAAACTCTTCGCAACGGATGATTTGGCTGCCTCAGAATGTTCATGTATAGCTGCTGTGCTTGGAGTTTGCAATGGTCTCTAACTGGCAGGCTGCGAGCTTTGGCGTGTAAGTGCTGTACTGGAGAGCTTTTAGAACAGCCTGTTGCAAGTCGTAGAGCTCCATTTTGGATGCGCTGCATTTTGGACCAAGATGTGTCCGATACGATGTGTTGTCAGACTTTAGCAGCATATTCCAAGGCGGGCTGTACGATGGCTTTGTACGTGGTCAGAAGTGTTTCTTGACTGCACCACAGGACGCTCCATCTACAGCATGTAGGACGTTTAGTCTTGTTTTCACTGTGGCTTGTTTCTGCGCAGCATTCTTATAAAACTTCAACGAAGGTTCCAACACGTGTCCGAGTAGCTTAGGGATTCGGACGGCCGGGAAGTGAGTTTCGTCCCATTTCACCATGGGATGGGCACTGTGCTCCGCTGTCTGAGTGGAAAAAAACGGTGACGGATGATTTGGCGGCAGAGAGCCTGAGCATCTTGCTATCGATAAAACATTTCAACTCGATCAAGTAGTCATTGACCTTACTAGCGGCTACATTCATGTCGCGATTCCGGCACAGAATAGTGATATCATCCCCATATGCAACGATCTTGATGTCTTGAGGGGGAACAGGCAGATCTTCAATATACAGACTGAAAAAAGCAGACAATAGAACTCAAAAAAGCAGAGGTACGCCGGCGGCAATAGGGATGCTATTGGAGACATGTCGCACGTTTGCCCGACTTCCTTTAGTGAAGGAGGTTATCCACCGCTTCTGCCAGGGCGGAATGGTTGACCTTAACAGACTCTCCGAAAATATGCTCAGGTTTACAGTGTCAAATGCCTTCGTTAGGTCGAGGGCTACACCTGCGGTGCGTTGAGGTTTCTTGGCGTTGAAGAGGGCGTACATCTCGGCAGCGTCTTCGTCATAGATACACGCAGGAATAAGAAATAATATAACAAAGAGGAAAGATAATAACAGAGAAAGAAGAAGATCTATATTTTGCCGTCGATTATAGCACAACATACAGTATGCACACAATATTTACGCAATCGCATAATCGCCTTTTTTCGTTGCGGTGACTTTAGATGGGACAACGTATTACGTCTCCTATAAACTTTGGATTTTCGAATCGTGAAAGAAGATTCAGATAGTGTTGGGATTTCTTGATACTGATACTCAATACAACCTCCGTAGCATTAAAGCTACTAAACAATTCGCCTTGAACTCCTTTTCGCAATGTACAATTTGTGCGAAGCGGGACAACAGGAATTTCCTTTTCAAAATCACATCCCTAATCTCCCAAATAGCGTTTAGACGTCCAACCCTATTCTCTTAAAGTAGTGCTGAAGTTTCCCGGAGACTCCCCTCTGTGATTTTTCACTCATTGTCCCATTCTTTATTGCTTCCAAAGCTCGCAAGGAAGCGTGCCCCTTTGCGAACCGGCCCACACTAGTAGTTCATACATGTCGAATTTTTCTCTTCTAAGTGAAGGACAGAAAAAATTTTGTTACATATTTGGAAGTTTTGGTCACCAAGGGAGGACGTTTCTCCACCGAGGAACGGGACAACTTCTTGCTGGATCCTGCAGTCTGAGGAAGGTATCCGAACTGACTTCATCTCAGTTGTATGAAACGCACTCAAAATTAATTCATGGAAATGAAAAGAAGCCCTGGAAATGGAATGGAAAGTTAACAGATATTCAATACCGATATAAGTAGGTGTTGTTTTGGAAACTTTATTGCGAGCTTCCATGCGGTCACACGGCTTATCACTGATAACATCTACTCAGACAATTGGTGGTTCCGGTTCAGCCACGAATGGTTCGATTCGACTTCTATGCAGATTGGACGACGAATGAGAAACTTTGCCCATGACAGGCGTTCATCAGCCTCACAGAACATATACAAGGGGCCCATCCCATAGAGAGCGTAGTCGTCCTTTCGGGCCGCCCTTGGAAGGTGACTTCGAGTCACTTTCTGCGCGATTTTTGACCGCTAAGGGAGTCTCCGCCACGGTCTTCAGCGAGGTAAGCCCTCTCGCTGTCGACCACGGCGAGAATGATGTCCTTATCGCAGACTGCGTAGGGGGTGGCTCCTTGCTGCAGGCCGTGGACATTATCCTTATTGTGGGGACACCCACTCCTGTCGAAGGGTGGGACCCCGCCTCTAGCGCCTCGTGCTTCTATTATAGGACGACATGCTGCCGTGTGGGAAACGGGAGTGCGGCAAGAGTTTTGCCTCTCTGCACTGCGTAGTCCCTTCGAACAGACCATGTGCTTCTCAGAGCAGCATGTGCTGCTGCGAATTTTTTTTCAACTCAACTAGATATCCAATTAGAAACCTATTGTGGCCGAATCGGATCTCTCCAGTATCTGAGTAACAAAACCTGCAGTTCTTTCTGCTTTGGAGCGATTTCAGCCGTAGGACTGTCTGTTGATTGGAAACGTTCCAGATTAGATAGATTCGTATGTTTTGTTTAAGTGTTATCAGTGATAAGCTGTCCGACCTTATTTCGAATACAAAAGCTTCCATGGGAATAACTCAATCCATATAGCTACCATCCAGTCCTTCATTTAATTTTGTTTTGAGTTCTTGGTGCTTCTCTCGGGAACAGGATGGTACCGTCGATTCTAATGGTGGATAAATGCGTTTTCCAATGTGTAATGAATTTACAAAACAAATGCCAAAAAACATACGTTGAACGTTGTAGTAAGTACTTCTGTGGACTGTGAACTCTCAATCCTTTCGATTTAGGGGGAAAGTTCGCCTTCAGCCTGCAGCCGTCTTCCAATAAGGTGCAGATAATGACACTCCAGCTCAATAGTAGTGTACCTAAGGTGAGTTGAAAACTGCTCGTAGAGTCTTTTTTTGTATTGTGCACTTTCAGCAACTTATTGTCGACATGCTTGAACACAATGTACGCTTATCGCGGGCGATTCATCGGAACGCTTCCACAAGTGCTCGGCTGAGGCATGGAGAAATTGAAGGGCAAACATCGGCACCTCGAATTAAACCGGCTGACGACGTTGCACCACAGCTTCTGGATTCCTTCCTTGCAACAGCTGTACAGAGTAACACGATTTTCTGTCTTAATGTTTTCGATTTTTTCGAACACAGTCACAAAAATAAAAAATAAATCGTTTCATTTTTTCAGGTGAATGTGCTATGGAAACGAAAGTGTGGCGTCTGTGTCAGGCACTTTTTCCATCTGATAAATCCGGCAAGTTTTTCCCAAGTCTGCTTGGAGGAATCATTATCTGCATTACATCCGATTAGTAGTGGTTCCTCAAGGAGGGGTTCTGTCCCCTCTTCTGTTTAATATCTACACGTTTTAATTGATCTTGGTTTTTTGATAGATGACAATTCAAGCTTGGATGATCATATTTCCAAAATTAAAAAGAAAGCAAATTCCAATGTCTTCAACCTTTTTAAAGCCCTTGAATCAAAAAATCGTGCGGTTTTTTTGTGCGCCTTCAGAACATACATGCGCCCTCTGCTTGAATATGGCACCACAATTTATTCTCCACATCAAGGGAGCTCAATATTCACACTCGAGAAAGTACAAAATGATTTCTCTCGGCAGCTTTTCTTCCGTTGTTATGGTTTAGACCACAATAGTATGCCTAACAGCACTACGAGAAGGCGGGCCCTTTGTTTGCAATTACTAGAACTTCGGCGAAAAAGTTATGATCTCATGATGCTCTACAAAATCATCAGTGGTGTGGTAGACATTAACAAAACGAAGATGTTAAACCATCCCACCTCTGTGACACGAGAAGCTTCTATCAAACTATTCCTTTTCAGGGTGAATACGCAACTTAGGCTGCATTTTTTCAGTCACAGAATCATAACACCATTTATTCAAAAAATTGGTACAACAGCTTCTATGCAAAACTTAATTGCTTACGTTGATGTCATTTCCTCTCAGTTTTGTAACGCATTTTTATGCTATTCCTTAGCTGATTGCCTATGCGTATCACATGACGATGATCATGTAATGAATGAATGAACGAATGAACGAATGAATGAAGGAGCTTGGTTGGGGCCGAAAATTGAAACAAAATGTAGAAACAGAACGAAATTTTTTTTATAGGTTACTAAATTTTTTTCAGGTTGTGTAGAGGGGGTGTGCCGCAGAGAAAAAGTGCGGAAATGCGTTTTTCCCAATGCGATAGGCAAAAAATCATTATTACATAGTTGCTTCCGTCTCGATAGACTCAATGATTCCCTTTTCTGCAAACTGCGCTTTTCGGAACACGGATTTTCAGTCATTCCTAGTAGAAACTCTCACAATCTTGTGTGATAATACGGACCTCGTCTGCAGCGCGCATCCGATCCAATTTTCTGGACGATTCAAACCGATCATCTGCCCTCAGTACTAATGGCGGAAACTTGCGCGTGGTCAGTCCTAGTGTTTGTCGAAAATGATAAAATTGAAGTAACATTTTAAAAGAAACGATCGAGGGCGAATTTTACGCTTTCGATTTCTCTGCGTCTGTGTTGTGATGAAAATGTTAAGAGTGCATATGTATGGTTTCCGTATTCGATTTAGTCTGACGCGTGGACCAGGCGACTGGCCTTGCTGTGTTGGCGGTATCACTGGCCAACGGGGTCTCGAGTTTCGCGAGGGGCGACCTACCGTCGCAGCCCCGTCCATTCATCAGACTGAATTTATTACGTGAATTCTATGTGTGATTTCGTGTTACTCTAGGAAACTGGCTGTGGCAACGTGCAGAAAACGTGGGAAGTTGGCTCCGTGAAGAGGTAGCGACCATTCCGAGGAAATCTATACAAGGTGGAGCAACAGTTGGTGAGTAATCGTTTCCACACCTTCTAGTAGTAATGGCTACATTGCAACTATTGATCGACCTGTTCTAAAACCTTGTTCTCGAGTGAGTTTTTGCTTGCGGCAGATGCTAGTTCTACGACCTAGCTCAGCCAGAGGCTTTTGTTCACGGTCTCACCTTAGTATCGTCGATCACTGCTCGAGAGATCGCCGCGTCGAACACATGGGGCACGCACGCAAACGAGGAGGTAATGATAGGATCATTACCTTCTCGCTTGCGTGCGTGCCACATGTGTTCGACGCGGCGCTCTCTCGACCAGTGATCCACCATAGAAAACTGTTGGGCTCGTACAGGCGGAGCTTTTCTTGCAAGAATAGAAAACGATGAGAACTCGAGAGCGCTGTGAGCATTCTCTATGAGAATTGACATCTACTAGCATAGTCCATGAAGACGGTTGCTGCGTTAGCGTCGATGACTTCGCAAGGTCGAAAAATGTGTGTTTGAGCCCGAACATATATCGAATGATAAATCGGTGCGGTAAATACGAGTCCGAGCCTTATTTATGGAATTTGGCTGGGTGAGAATGCCCTTGTCAGAACTGTCCGATTAGCCATTTGCGTCTTTTTTTCGTTGGGGCTCACGTCTTATATTGCATGCGGTCCAGTCGTCCAGTGACTCCAGTTTAAACATGGCAGCGAATGTATTAAATGGGTCGATATTGTATTTTTAAAATTGACGTCAAATCGGTTTTTGCGAAATACCGTGCGGAAGAGTGGTCGATTCTCTCCGTCCATCACATTATGGAATAGTTAGGGACAGATGAGTGTTGAAGTATGCTACAGTTACGTCCGTGGCTTGTTACCTCAAGAAAACACATTTAAATCTCACCCGCGGCTGGTGTGGCCGGTTTGACTCACACCGGCGGCTGGCGGTATGGTAAGCTGATCAGCTGCGCTCTTCTTTCAGCCTGAATCGATCAGCGGGCCTGCGCACGCGACCGCCGCCCCAGCCCCCAGCCGCGGCTGAGATTCACATGTTTTTTTTTCTTGAGGAAACAAACCATGGACTTAACCATAAGTTGTTTTGATTGAGATTTTTTTACAGCGCGCTTGTTTCCGCATTTTCTCCTTTGAAAGTGCGTACCTCGCTACAAGACGAGTACCTCTATTATAACTGCAACAAATATAGAGGTGAATCAATATTGATGGCCATGCAGAGTCTGGCGTTATATGTTATCCTGGCGATAGCCGAGACAGTAGTTTCGACAGTTAACATGAGTTTGACCCCGATATACAGGACCTCACCGAAAGCCAAACGCTGTTACTCACTGTACTGATATTCAGACGGCCCACAGTACGCTGGAAATAATCTTTATGGAGTCAGCGATCTGTGGAAGCTGGTGGAAAGTTAATGATGTGTCGTTTAAGCATCTGAAGTCTGGTCAATGCTTTGTCGTGGCGATGGTGATGAAGCGGTTCGAGTTGCTGATGAGGGTGGACTGGCGATGTTGTCTTTGATGATTTCAACAGCTCTCTCTTCTGAGCAATTCGGACGGGGAGACAGTGCACAAATGGTGAATTTCTTTCGGATCTTTCTCATAGTTCTCGCCGAAACTTGAAATAGGTTTCTTTTCTATCTCTTGACATAGTCGTGGAGCGTTGATGTATTCGAAAATTCTATACAAGGCCTTTCGCGAAGTAACTGAGATACCGGTGAAACACGAAAAATTTGAAGTACGAGTTTATTGGCCTATGTGGTTAAGGATTGTTTAAAACCTACCACCTGAAGATGTTCTGGATAATCTTATGTCCCACTGTTTCGTGCGCCAAGGTGCGCTACGAAAGCTATCAAAAAGGTGTAAAAAAGCCTGTTTTGAAAACCTATTGAACAAACTATTCCGATTACCAAATTATGAAAACAAAGGTGCTTCTTATTGTACGATATGCGATGTTCAATTTGTTTCATAGAAGTATCCTCGGGGTAGCCATAGTGGGCAGGCAGAGAAGATCGCTGTAAGTTGCGTGCGGGCGCGCTACATCTAAGAGGATGTAGGATTAGTGCGTGAAAAGGGTGGACCAGCGTCAGTAACTCAGCGGAAAAGAAGTTATAACAAATGGTTGTTCAAAAATGTATTATTCCATCGTTATGTCATACTATTATATAATCTTTAGATGTCCATTCTTCTAGAATTTCCAAATTTTCACCTTTGCCGCTAAATTTTTCCATGTTTTTTTTTCCAAAAATTTCAACGTTCCTTTCAGGAATTTCAAATTTATTGGAAGTTTCCTCGCCCCCGCATTGTCCCGCGGGCAGCAACCGCTTGACCAAGCCCCCTCTCCCCAGTGATCACAGCTAAAGGCAGCATACACGCTCGCAAACATGGTCAAGATATCAGCATAAATAGGCCCGCACGGCCCTTGCCGCGCTGAAAAACATCCAGGATGACAGTATTTGGCCATCCCTGTCACGCACGCCCGTATTTTCACACCCCTTCGAGTAACAGATTGAAAAGTTAAACTTGAGAAAATGTGTGATAATTGGGAGTGATAGCACTATCAAATGGGAGTGCACGAGAGAAACAGCTCGATTTATCTGGATATTACATGTTTGTGCACTGATGAAATCCTCCATTCTCAAAAGCCATCCAGAGTAGAGCGGCATTCTCGAATGTTGATGAGAGTTTAGGGGTGTTTAGACAGGTAATTTCCAGGTAAATCGAGCTGTTTCTCTCGTGCACTCCCATTTGATAGTGCTATCACTCCCAATTATCACATGTTATCTCAAGTTCAGCTTTTCATTCTGTTACTCGAAGGGGTGTGAAAATACGGGCGTGCGTGACAGGGATGGTCAAATACTGTCATCCGGGATGGTTTTCAGCGCTTCAAAAGCCGTTCACGACATGGTAGGGGCCGCGCAGGCCTATTTATGCTGATATCTCGACCATGTTTGCGAGCGTGTATGCTGCCTTTAAATTAGTTGAGCGGGGAGGGAGGGGAGGTTCTGATCTGCATGGAAACCCCTAAAGGCATCGTACGCGCAGAAAACAATATATTATTTTTCATATTTCTGTATGGCTTGGCCCCTTTAGTGATTGAAAATGTGGAAAGAGGCTCTGAAAATCCCTCATGCGTAAAGGAAAACTGACTTGAATACACTGTCAAAATGGTTTTGAATTTTGTGCCAAATTCGTGTTTGGGTTTTTCTGCATTTGGAGGCGTGTTATTGCTATTTAAGAACTTTTCCTGCTTGTGGAGGTAGTACTATAATTGTTTCTCATATTGTTTGACCGTCGCAACAACATTATATGAAAATGTCCCACATGATCGACCCCACAGCAGCGTTCAGGGGGCCATAACTTCTGAGTGGTGCATTTTCAGAGCCTCGAATTTCGTGGGTGCTGTCAGCTATCCCGAATTGCTTGATTGTAAACAAAAATTGAAAGTGATTTCCAGCGCGCACGATGCCTTTATACAAAGCGATATACCTTGATGAGTTCGTTTAATTTGGTAATAAAAATGCAAATACGTGCATTTGAATTGCCTATCTATACTTTATCGTGTATGTTAAGGTCCCGTCCATAGCAGACGGCAAGCGTCAAGGCGTCGTGCGCGAACGCTGAAACGCTGGCGCATGACGCTCGACGGCTGGGGTGTGCAACGTGTCCGAGGACGGCACGTGGTTAACAGTGGTATTGATAATATTAGTGGCAGCCGCTATGCCTCCACCGTCAGCGACAGGCCGACTGCAGTGGTCGCTGGGAAGTCAGATCAGTAACAAATGTTGAAGATGCAAACCCCCAGCCACGCTAGGACGTCTGCTATGGACGGAGCCTGAGGTATAGTGTACGGAAGGGGGAAGAGCAGAGACAGCAGGTGATGGTGTCGATCATCTCTGCATATCTTTGCTCATCACAGTTATATTTTGCCATGATCGATCGCTCCGCTCCGCCCGGCTCCAAATATCGCGAAAAGGCTCAATCCTTGTATTCGCAATGTAGTTTATGCAAATCAGTACACGCTCAGAAGTGAAATACGCGTGATTGCTCACGCTTTCATTTCATATTATATATTCAGAGGTTCCAGTAAAGATTGATTCTACTTTTTAATAATTTGGCTTGCCTTTCAGGTGGAGATGTGGTTGTCGCTCAACGAGTTCGCTGCTTTGGAGGTTGACCTAATGAAGATATTTCTTATTCTTGCCGGAATTACTCACGTTGAATTCATTCGTGGACAAAAAACCGTCAGACTGAATTGTTTGGAAGGCCTCGACTGGCGACAGGTAGTTATTACATTTTCTTTTTTATATAAAAAGTTATTCATCTCCAATTAGGCGTTGGGCATTCATTTGTGGTGGATTAACCGAGGAGGATTTCTCGAGGATTCGCTGAAATCGTTCGATGCCGATGTCGCTGCCGGTAGAGCAGCTTCGGCTGATTCACACATATTCGAACAGGTGGTAATTTTTTTCTAATTGGAAGTCAGGAACTTCTGTAAAGGTGTTGTTTTGGAACAACGTACGGTTCATTTGCAGCTTATCCGTCTTGCATGTGAGCCAAATCATCAAATCGAGGCCGTTCTTGATTCTGCAACGGCGCTCAGTTCCAATCCATTAGATGCTCATTTGAGGTTAATTTTTATAATTTTTTTTCTCGATGAAATGTCCAAGTCTTTGATGAAATGCTCATGAGGAGGAAAATTGCGAAAAATCCGTACAACACCTTCAAATTCCGGAGAAAAAGCTGCTCTCCGAGAGATTTCTTGCTCTGTTTGTAACGGAAGAGCGCGAAACCGAAGAGTTTGCAGTTTGGGAAAAAATTCCAAGAACTGAATTTGGAAGGAAATGGTCGAAAAATCGTAATAATTGTCATAAGCTAATGCATTGTATATAATGCTTAAAGGCAGCGTCCGCGCAGAAAACCACAGCTGTGTTTTTCTTCTCAATACAATGTATGAACCAAGTGGAGATAGTTGGCGAAGCTTGAGATCTCAATGTTGCGTATTCATAATGCTATAGGCTCGTGAAAATCGCTCCGTGGTCTGAAAAGGCGTTTTCCCGGTCGATCATCTAACACGAGGAACAGAAACCCCACGACAGTCTTCGGCCGGCCGCGGAAATCCAATTTTCTAAATTCTTTATTCCAAAGAATCTTCGAGTTCAGACGTGGATATTGAAAGCCTCCTATTTTTAGATGATCATTGACAGCAGAAAAGCGAAAAGGATTGCGGAACCCAGGGAAGAACGGTGCTAAGGGGGCTAAACAATTCGGCTGTTCAAATTTCCGATATTTGTGTAATACACAACACACACCGGACAGACGTGAGAAAAAGGAGGCTGAATGCTGCGAGATTTTCAAACGAGTTTTTCTCGGAAACTTGAGTGTTTTGGGTGGTCTCTTCATGATATATGACAACCTGGTAAGCCTACCTGCGCAAAATTGTGAAAAAAATAAACACGGTTTTTTGCGCGTACGCTGCCTTTAAGTTCCAAGTTGTGTGTCTGAAAATCGCAGAGTACTGGAGTCTCGAATATTCTTCAAAAGCCCTGATGGATAGAAAGAAGAGGGCGGAGGCCTTTTTGCAATATTTGGGGCGAGTTTTCCAAGGAGCGATGAACTCCATTAGACAGAGGACGTGTTGTGCTTCCAAATAAGACAACACGTGATCGAAATATCACATAGGGAGAAGGGAAAATTCGTCGACTTATTGCCTAGTAGTTGGGGTGTTCGTGGGCTGAAGACATTCGAAAAGCAGATTTGATGAAAAATGCGAATTCGCAGAAATCTTTAAAAATTAAAGGAAATCGATCCACTGAAGAACTTCTGCGCACGGTAGTTTTTGTCAAAAGTAGCGCCTCATAATTACCAATATTGTGATTGATCATGCTCATTCGAAAGACTAAAAACTTGCTGCTCAAAGGCATCGTATGTGCTGAAAACCACTCTCCATTTTTCAGGCTCAATTTCTTTGATGAGCCTGGTAGAGCACACCGGTAAACTTCGGCGCGTCAAAAACGTAGGGTAATGAGGTTGGAAGGGGTTAAAGTTGAGGATTCGCCACCGGTTCTCCCCAGTCATGTACCGCTTTTTCATAGAATGACACAAGCCCCACATGCAGAAAAACTTTGAAAATGACATTGGCGAGGTCTCCAAAAGCGGAGATACTCTAAAAACGATTTTTAGCGAGAAATTCATACTTACAATGTGTTCCGATACAATTTTCTTTACAAATGAAGGTTTTCCATGGTCCCTTTCGACATTTACGTTCAGTAAAGTGGCCAAGCTGCACAAAAACATGAAAAAAATCATATGCGGTTTTCTGCGCGTACGATGCCTTTAAGCTCTAGTTTCTAGGTCGACGCTGCAGTATTTGCCATAAACATTTAATTTCGTCGAGACTTTCACTCCCTTCCACAATGTCAGTGGGGTTCTAGAAGGAATAGAGAAAGAGAATTGATTTCCCCCCATTTTCGGACTGAAAACCCGAAGCGGATTCGCAGCGGGTGGGCTAAAAAAAAAAGCCGGAAATACGGAAACGGATTCGGAAATGGAACACTTGCGCACAACACTGGCTATGACATTAAAGGCAACAGACACGCTTGAAAAAGTGTTTGAGATAACTACGGGAATATAATCATATGGCTCAAAACACAACGCCTGCGCATTTTGAAGCGTCGAAAACAACCCACAATGCCGCTACACGAGTCAGAAGTTGGCCCTGCCCCTGTATCTGCCCGCCCTCTGTATTTGTTTCTTCCTCCAAAAGAGGAGTTTTGGTCCATTAACACCATCAGCAACAATTGCGGGTGGTACAGTAAGTGTAATAAGTAAACCGCAGACATCGATGACGATGAGTGTGGTGCAGCACCCCTGTTTTGGAGGAGAACAGCAAATTCAGGGGGCGGGCAGATACAGAGGCGTGGCCAGCTTCTTACTCGTGTGTCGGCATTGTGGGCCGTTTTTGACGCTTCAAAATGCGTAGGCGTGGTGTTCTGAGCCATACGATTATATTTCCGTAGTTATCTCAAACACGTTCACGAGCGCGTATGCTGCCTTTAAAGTAGTAACAGTCCACAGCAGCGGAAAGAAGGTAGCGGTGCGGTTGCTTCATTCATTTAAGCATGATGTAGCCACGGACAGCTCGGTTCCAAGGGCTTGTTGATCGAATTCACGGCTTAAAATGCGTATCTGCCCTCTCATCGCTGCGGCGCGCCCTATAGCGGGGATCCACGCCGCCGTGAGCTGTGGGTTCGATCAACAAGCCGGAATCGTCACGTCTTTCACCCTTTCGATACTATTCTCTGTAAATTCAGGGGGAGTTCGAAATTTGGCGTCGGTTATGACGGGGTGTCCGCAGAGTCGCACCCAAACACCCCAGTCGACGGCAAATTGTTGCTTTGTTTCGAAAAATTTAAACGACTAAGTTTTCTTCTACACGCAGTATAACGAGGGGTTTGCGCAGAAGCAATCCTTTTCCAAATCAGGTGCGCGCTTCGCGCGCACCACAATTAAGACGAAAAATGAAATAACAGAAAAAACCTTAACACAGCAAAAACTCGGTTGTTTTCGTATCCATTAATGGTAAACTTGAAGCCGAGCCAGCCGTGGTTACAGTAAGCTCAGTGAAAACACGCGGCAGCACCATCGCCTTTTTCGTTGCCGTGGGCTATAATCACGCTTCATCATTATTGTAGTTTTTTTCCTCTTATTTTTCCTTTTTTTTTCTTAAATGTTTATTTGCATTTATAGCTGGCATGTATGGTCACTTCTACGAGCACTTGGATACAACACGATGTCACCGTGTGCTGAGCAACGAATCCACATTGCCTACTCGTCCCAGTTGACTGCCCTGGAACAATGGCATCTGGCAGTTTTTGTTCTCAGTCATATCAGCCATGATCAGTGGTTAGTTACTGAATCGCCACACCATGTTACACAATGATTCTGATTTATTAAAAACCATGTTAGGGTTCATAACAACCGTTTTAACTTCCAGTGTTTACCAGCCTTGATAATTCCCAAACAAAAAACTTCAAAACTATGTATTGTCATTTTCTTTTGGGAATATATAGTAAAACTGCGTACTGCTCCGTCCCGAGCTGCTTGTTCCAAGAATTTATGAGCTCAAGACGGTCGTTTTCTGCACCTATTGTACCTTCCAAAACGTGCCGCAATTTACCAAAAATCTGGAAACGTACTTCGTAATCGTATTTAACGCCCAAAATAACCCCCCCCCCTGACAACGTTCGGGTGAAATCACGTTTCTCGAACTTTGAACAGAGTCAAATGCGTTTTCCACGGGCACCAATTGTTGGTTGAGCGTTCACTTGACTAAATTAGGTTGCATTGGCGAAAAGTGTTTAAAATTGACTTGAAATTCCCTTAGGGTGTTACGCGGGGTGCTGATCAGGGATCTTAGGTTTATTTGTCGATTTTCCGAAGTTTTCCATTTCATCGTTCAACGCTTCCCATCGAAAGAAATTTGGCGGCAAAACGTGAATTTGGTCGATTTCCGGAATGCTACAATAGGTGTGGCTCTATTCTTCTCTCTATATACGAAAGTATACGAAGCGTATGTCGTATCTGCCGAAACGAATTGTATTGTTGGTATCCCTTGGGCATATGTAGTAAAACTGCGCAGTACCCCGTCCTGAGCCGCAGGTTCAGAGAAGTTATAAGCCCAAATCGATCGTTTTTTGTGGGTTTTGTACCTCCCAAACGCGCATTAGTCTTTGAAAAATCCGGAAACCAACCTCATAATTGTGTGCAGCGATCCAAACTACCCTTCTGAGCAAAGCTTGGAGGGAGACCCATTTTACAAACTTTGCGCAGACTGATAGCGTTTTGGACTTGAACGGATTTTTGGTGGGGCAGTTATTTTTATACAATTAGTGGTTCTAAAAGCGCTCCAGAAAAATGTTCCAGATTTGACTTAAAATTCCCCTAGGGAGGGATTTTGGGGCGCTAATCACGAATCTAAGGTTTGCTTGTCGATTCTCTGAAGTTTTTGACCAACTTCAATCGAAGCATCCCAGCGGGGGGAAATTTCGTGGGCAAAACGCCACTTTCGAGATTTCCTGATTTCTTCGATAGATGTATCTCAAAATCATTCTCTAAAGGTGATTTGATGTGCTTAACACGAATATGAGGTTCGTTTGCGAAGTTTCTACAGATTGCGGTAGATTACGGTAGCATACGGTGGTTCCATCAAACTCTCAGATTTGGCTCAAAATTTGTATCCGCGGGTTATTCGGAGTGGTGATTAAGAAATTCATGTATGGTTTCCGTTTTCAATTTAGTCTGACTCATGGACCAGGCGGCTGGCCGTGCGGGGTTGGCGGCCTCATTGAAGAATGGGGTTTCGATTCGCGCGGGGTGATCTACCGTCGCAGCCCCGTCCATTCATCAGAATAAAATGATTGCGCGAACTCTACATTTGCCGTTTTTTGAACCATTAAGGTAGGTTTTGCCCCCTAAATGGTATATTACCTACCGTAACCTACAGTAAACCTCAAAATTTCCACAAACGGACCCCAGATTCGTTTTCAGTATCCTAGATTACCCCTACATACAAGTTTTTAGCAAAATCCAATTTTTTTTCAAAACACCCCGAAAATTTTGTGATGGCTTAGCTTTCCGCGAAACTTCAAAAATGCTCATAACTTTTTGGAACCAGCTGCTCGGGGCGGGATACTGCGCAGTTTTACTGTTGAGCCACAAGAGATAGTGACCATATAATTCGTTCTCGCAGATCCGACATACGCTTTGTATACTTCCCTTGTTAGGGATATTTGGAGTGATCAACACGAATATGAGGTCCGTTGAACGATTCTTGTTAGCTTTCGGTGTATGTACGGTAGTTTGGTCAAATTCACAGAATTGGCTCAAAATTCCTCTGCGGAGGTTTTCGGGGTGGTGAATACGAATTTGATGCTCATTCGTTGTGTTTAGTAATACAAGGTAAGTTTCGCACCCTAAACGGAAATATTATGTATTTCAATTTCAGCCGATCCGCAGCTATTCGTGCAGTTCTGGATTGCATGCCGCTAACCGCTCGATCTCAACATTATGAAAAAATTTTGGCGATATGTGATATACCAGTTGAATGGATTGCTGCGGCCAAATTCGTTAGGGCAAAGGTGAGCGAAATTCGCCCATCTCAGTGCGAAGTTTGTGGTTATTCATGTATTTCCGAAAATTAAGCTTCCTGGCAAAAGTATCGAAAGTATGGCAGTGCCATTAAGAAGTCAAAAAAAGTTTCGAAAATATATTGAACATGATTTGGCGTGAAATAGCCTGGAGTAATAAAAAAGCAAGGAAATCAAGTGATGTAACAAAAAATACGATTTGGCGATCAATCATAGACCAACTATTTAGAAGTACTGACAGGCGAGGGATCGGATTTTACAAGCTTCTCCGTTAAACTTATCAAAGCGAAATCAAGCGCGCACCGGAAAAATTGAGCCATTTTTTGAAGCTGTAATAAGAGAATCAGCATAGGTCAAGCTAGGTGAACGCAACGCACTGCCAAATTGATGCTTTGGCCAGAAAGCTAAATTTTTGGAGCTTTCAAATAGTTTTTCCTAAGGCTCCTTTTCTGAATTAAATTTTGCTCCACGATTCCCATTTTGGAAAGATGAAACCTCCAACAGACGATATTGTCGTATGATTACCATTTTTGAAGCTTGTGACCCACAACCATTGAAAAAACACAGCAAAATGCCGCATTTTCTGCAACATGTAAAAATCGATATTATTATTGATTGGCGTTTATCGATAATGAGTGATGAGAGAAATTACCCAACTAAGTGAACCAGTCCCATCATTTCATAAGTACTAATTCTGGCAAGTTTAGCAATTACCTCCAACGACCTGTGTTAATTGGCTACAAATCCACCCACACACCCTGGTCTCTACACGCCCACGCAGTTTTCGTGCTCTACGGCTAATTGTGTATGTAATCCACGATTTTTAGGTACTCTTCAAAGTTAAGCTCAAATTGGAACAGGAGCGGCCTGCACGCACTTCCAGCCTCCTTTCCAAAAATGAGCTTTCTAGCTCAATTTTGAGTGTACCAACAAGATCGTGAATGCCGTCTGAAAAAAAGATTAACAGAGAAAACGAGCGGTTTTTCACATTTTTCTCAAACGTCAGTAAACCATTACAAACCATTTTTGGGTGGTTATGCCAACGTTTCTTCGCTCTTTTTGAATATAGCTTAGAGCCTTTTTCTACGTTCACTCTGAACTTCCAACGATTCAAAGCCACAATTTGAGAAGCAGGTTCACATGAAATTATCAGGGCGGTCTGATATTCCGCAGAAGAGACTTGAAAGCTTCCAGGGACATACTCGGAAGCCTAGCAATTTCGGGCAACATTAGATGTGACCTAACTAATTGATAAAATATCATATTGACTGACTCTATGAGTTCTTGCGTTGCTCAGTATTGTTCTGAAACACTTGGGCCTCAGAAAAAGGTGTATACTTTTTCAGAGTCAAGGAAATTATGAGCTCGCTTGCTCACAGGCGTTAGCTGCTGGCGAATACGCAGCTGCCCTGAGGCTTTTCGTCGAAGAGGTGGCTCCCAATGCGATTGCAATGAATGACTTGCACAGACTCAGACCGCTGGCTGAGCGAATGGAGAAGGCAGCTGATAAAATAACGGTTTGTGGATTTATTATAACCTAAACGAGATTGCTCTTATTGTCTGTAAGTACTGTGAAGTCTTCGCGTACCCTGCAAATGATCAATGCAAAATCTGTGCTCGTGCATAGCACACCTATACGAGGGCTAGGTTTCTTAGATCTGTGTGCGCTCGAGCACTCTCCGTGTAGATTACAGTTGTATACGAAATAAATTTCTGAAACATGACTTGAATAGCCTTCGTTCTCGCCCGTACGAACACTTGCCGAAAAGTCTTTTCGAAAATTGTTACTTCGAAGTTTTTCGAACAAAATTTTTTGAGTTTCCACTCGCTCGATATTCGAATTTCCGAGTTCTTTTTGTCCGACTTTTTAGAAACTTCTTAGAGCTTTGGTAACGTTGTTTCTTTATTCATTGAGCCAAGATGTCGTGCGCGTGACCGAACAATTCGCACGCTCGAGTTAGTTTGCGTTTGGAACCAAGGACTCGATTATTCGCGACGTCAGTCGAAATGGAGCACATATGGAAAATTAAAATTACGATCATCTTTGAAAGTCGAGTTTGAATGGACGTTATGTGCTAGAGGTGTGCAAAAAATAATTTTAAGAGCAAAAAAAAACGTAAAGAAATGATCGAGAAAGGGCACAAAGCTGATAGGGAAATAAAATTCGTTGCAAGCATTAGTGAACGCCAGATTATTTCTTTACTGGTTGAGACATTTTCAGCGATTGAGATGTAGATCGATGTTGGATCGTTGACGAACTTTTTCTTTGTAAAGGAGGGATGAAAGGAGAAATGAGCGCTATACTTTTACATGCTCAGATTTTTCGAATATTCGACTTTTCGAATAATTCGGAATTGAAAAGTTTCTCGAATATTCGATTATAGCTTAATCGGAAATCGGCTTTTTTCAAATATTTGTTTTTTCGAATTATTAGCAATTTGGCACTTTTCGAATATTCGGTTTTTGAATTAATCGGAAATCGGCACTTTTCAAATATTTGGTTTTTCGAATTATTGGGAATTTGGCACTTTTCGAATATTCGGTTTTCGAATTAATCGGAAATCGGCCTTTTTAAAATATTTGGTTTTTAGAATTATTGGGAATTTGGCACTTTTCGAATATGCGGTTTTTCGAATTATTCGGAAATTGGCCTTTTTCGAATATCCGACTATTCGAATAAATAGTCGACTTATTCAATCGACTGTCCAATAAGTATTCGAATTCTTTTCATTCGACTTTTCGGGTCAGTCAGAAAACAAAGCCTTCCGCTGTTCCCTCTGTTTTCCGAAAAAAAAACTCAATGATAATAGCTAGCATTTTCCTTCTTTCTTTTTGGATTAAATGAAATTGTTGAATAGAGAAGCAAACAAACTGTATTCGCGAGTAGGTTAACTATATCAAAAATATAGGTACGTATTTCGTATATGTTTTTGATATAGTTAACCTACTCTATCCTACAGAAACTAAACCAATTACTGTGTCCACGATGAAAAAAAGTCTTTGATTTTTCACTAGGAATCGAAAGGACTGCTGCCTAGCGCAACAACGACGTCAGAAAAACGGCTCTGAGCGAGCACGCGTTATCCCGATGCGGCCTTACAGTTTACTGCGCGAGCGCACTGGGCCCAGTTCACACAACATCTATCGTAGAAGAAATCATGTTGGATTGCCCGCGTGTAGCCTTTTGATATTTTATCCTTCATCCTCGCATATTCTTCTCGATGGATGGATGTTGTGTGAACTGGGCATTGTGCAGTAGGCTTGAGCGTCTTATAGGGCCAATTGGACCTCGCTCAAAACCGTTTCTATTCAACGTGGTTGTTGCACTGGGCCGCAGTCCTTTCGATTCCCCGTGGACACTCAAAGATAGTCTTTATCGTGGACACTGTTTTTGAATGACCAAGAAATGGGAGGCTGAGCTGCATATCTTTTCAACAGTCCTCAGAAAATTATATATGTGATTAGTAGGAAGCGGAGGAGTATCAGAGTGTCAGAGAGCACCCTGATCAGGCAAGTCTGTTGTGGTCTGGATCAGTGCGAGGGACCCCAATGTCAGGCGGAAGAAGGAAGGTATAATTTTAACTTGGAGTTACAACCTGACATCAGATTTGCCTTTTGATTAGGGTACTCTCTGACATTCTGGTACCCGTTTGGCTTTTTCAAGTTCCGAGAGGGCGAACCCGCCGAAACGTTAGTCCAATAAAGCTATCATACCACCTCGTCCGTGATACAGACGAACGTTCAACGGATTGTATTGATGTCGGGGTTTATCTAAACTCGGAACTGGAAATCATCGAGTCTTATTTTAGGGTTGGGGTGCAATTGGGCAAATCTATGCGGACTACTGCATGCTGAAAACACTAGACGAAGAGGAAACGGATGATCATGTATGTTGATCCTTATTTCAACATTTGGGTTGTACAAATAGTTTTTTTCTGGTTTAACGTAATATAGTGTGATTACAGGAGGAGATTCTCAAGAATTTGATTGCCTCCATTAATTTGCGTATCAGAGCGCCGACTTTCAGAAGCCCTATTCAGAGGTGAGCTTCTCATATAATTGTGTGATCAAATATCCAGCGTCTTATCTCTTGGAGGGAGAGTACATACTCTGTGGGATTTTTGCGGCGAATCGGAAGAGGCACTGCTTCGCAACTCCTCTTGCTCGGCGCCTACCCGGAGGTGGCGCGGTACAGCTGCGGGTAGTTGCTGAGCAGTGACGGGGAAGACATTTGGCAGCTTTCGGGTGGGGGACTCTGGCATCATCGCCGCATTTGAGGAAACTTTCTACGATAGTTTGGTTGTGTTCGTGTACGACTTGACCGGTCAAACATTTTAGCGAATGCTAGCGATTCCTAGGCATGCTTTCCCTTCCCTCGTGATTTTCAAAGCGTCGTTAAAGGCCGTGTCCACGATGAAAAAGGTACCTTTTTCTCGCAAGAACTGAAGCTTTGGGTTCTTCTAAAGACAATAAGGACGAAAGTACGACAAAAAACGGCCAAGAATTGGGAGGCTGTTGTGATAATGGACATCGCTTTTCATGCCAATGCAGGCAGCAAAGCTTCTACATTGAAAAAAATATGTTCTGGTTTTATCACTCGTTTTAGGCTCTGCATGAAAACAATGGCGCATGAGTTGTTTGAATTGCAACAAATGGATGGAGAAGCAGGGTGCGATCTGCCACTGAGCACTAGTCAGATGGAAAGGCTGATCTGTTGAGCAACAAAATGTTTAATTTATATTTTTTTATTCGTTGACAAATTTTGGAAATGAGCGAAATGTGATATTGCATAAATGCCCTCGTACGTGTTCCCAAATAGGATGCGCTTTGATTCACTATCGATTTGTTGAATATATTGTTATCACATGCTCGTTGTTGTGTTCCGCCAGAAGGCCGGCCATTGATGGACGAAATGTTTTCTTACAGATTTTTTAAAACAACATTGACTAATAGCGGGCAGTATCAAGTATCGGATATAGGACTTTCTCATCATTTCTATAAATGATTCTCGAGTCCCGGTCTAGGATAGCACCCCGTTCGTTTCACCCTAAAAACTTTGACTTCGCCTCAAGACAAATGCAGAGAACGGCGGAGCCCAACTACGAGTGAGTTTATGTTTCCATTTCTTACAGGTGTTGTTGAGTCTCGAATGATTTCAAATAGTTTACAGGTCAATAAATCCAATAAATCCTGTTGAGTAGGTGTACTAGTTCTCTATAGAGAGTTAGGTGATTGGAGGGTATGACGGGCAAGTCTAGTTGATGATCGGTGGTTGTCATTTTTGCCGTTTTTTTTTTGAAAGATTTTTTCTATGTACCAGGTTGTTCAATAAGTTTTGTCGTTCGATAAGTGAGGGCGTTGCTACTAGCCCAAAATTTTTTGTTTTGTTGGTACACTCTTCATATAAACGTATGTGCTGTTTCATTTCAACCTGTCGATTCAGTCTTTGTTTACAAGCCATTTAGTGTCGCGGTGTCACAGCAATGGAAAAAAATTGAATATCGTGCAGTGATAAAATTCATATTTTTGGAAGGTGTAGCACCAAAAGAAATTCACGAACGAATGCTAAAAGTGCATAATGATTGTTCACCTACAATTAGAAGAGTAGAAAGAAGGGTTGCTGAATTTAGACGTAATCGTACAAGCCTTGAAGACGATCCACGTGAAGGACGTCCAAAAAGCGCATCAGTACCAGAAATCAGCCAAAATACAGAGTATGGTTTATGGAAAATGGTCGATTGACAGAGAGATTTAGTAGAGGCCCTGCACATCTCATTAGGCAGTGTGAGCCGTATTTTAAGTGAAGTTTTGGATTTTAGAAAACTGTGTGCACGATGGCTGCCGCATTCACTAACAATGGAACAAAAACATTCGAATGCGACTTTCTCAGCAACATTTGAAGCGTTTTAAATAGGATAAAGTGGATTTTGTGCGTCGATTCATCACTATGGATGTGACTTGGGTCTATCACCGTGATCCTGAATCAAAACAAGATGCTGAGGAGTGGTGTGAACCAGGTTGTTCGGCTTCGAAACGAATTCGTGTCCGGAAATCGGCCAAGAAGGTTATGGCATCAGTAGATGATTGTGATTTTGTAGAGCAAGAATTTCGTGGACGAGTTGTCTCGGGCCTGTATTTTCATGTCACTCGCAGCCATTGCACTGGAGTTAGCCTCAATATAAAGCTGGATCAAAAACAAACGGAAGAACGTAGATTTTGAATAAAATCCATTGCTCGTCTCGTACTTAACGAGGCCGAGAACTTGTCGGTGGGCGTTACCTATTTTTCTTGCCTGGGGGCATGGTCGGCTTTTCCCTCGTTCTTCCTCTCTTATTCGAGCGAATTAAGCTTTCGCGCTCGGCAGTGTTGCTGTACACTGCGGCCGGAGTAGAATATCAAGAATTACCCCTGAGGTTGGACTGTGCCGTTAAAGGCAGTGTTCACGATAAGAATCGTTTTTCTGATTTTCCGACTATCTTGAAGACGGTCCCATGCTGATTCCAATCATGTTTTTGCAATCGTACAAGACCTAGGAACGAAGTTATGGTCCCTTAAAAATTGAACAGGGGAATCATGGTGGACGAGTTGTCCGAGGCTTGTAACTTACGTCTTTTGCAGCCGATGTCTGCGAGCTGACCTGATTAAGGAGAGAAGTTGAGAATGAAGGGAAGAACGGGGCTACTGATCGGAAACCATAGCTTATCTCACAATCTCGAGCATTCATTTGTTCACGTCGGTGGGCGTGGAAAGTGCATCTGGGGTGTGACGAGCTGACGAGTGTCCAACTTTGGGGCCGTAGTGGACCGTTCCAAGCTCATTTTTCTTAGCTTTTTCAAAGTTAGGGCTGCGCTAGGCCCCGCAGCTGCCGATCTCCGCCAGAAAACTAGACATGGTTTTTATCGTGGACACTGCCTTTAAGGATCACAATTTATACAGAAAAGAAAAGTTTTATTCCAATTCGACACAATCATAATTATGGCCATGCAAGGTGGAAGTACATATATTATGAAACGGCTGAAAATCTATAAAAGTGTCATAACAATATTCTTGGAGAGAAACAAATTCCGATAACGTGCATATGCAGGTTTTTCAACACCCTAATTTCGCCCATCACAGTAGATTATGCCCAGGTCAACGCTGGAGAGCGATATCTACGAAATTGTGGGTGTTAGCATATAATGAAGCGCACTGTATCAGATATTACACTCTCATAAACTTGTCCATTCAAGTTCTCGTAGAGTTTATGAGCTGCCTCGGAGACGCTTCGAGATGGCTGTCTGCACAAGGAATCATTTGTGGCAAAACAAAATGAATTTCGCCTGAGCGATGTGTCCGCTGAGGTTCGCAGAGGGGGGGGGGAGCACGACATGGTTGTCTAAGCTCACACATTCTCTAGGGAACAGCTTCCGCAGTCCGATTACCCGTCAAGGCGGTGGCAAGTCCGCTTCCGTTCGTTTTCTCATTTACAGTAGATCAACACAGTGGGTGTCTAACTGATATTCAGTTTGTCCCCTTCTACTTATATTATTTGATATTCACTAAAATATCATATTGATTCAAACATTCGCTATGAGCCAAGACAATTGAGTGCAGCATACGGTTCAGCTGAAGGGAACTAACATGGGAGCACCTTTCAACCAAAGTGACATTCCTATGTAAAATGGACAATAGAATCATCTTCGGACGTAAAACCATAGTACGACCTTCGGAGCTGCCTAGAATAACTCTGGAACAGATGACATGTTCAAGAAACGCTGTGGCTACTAAAGAGCAGTTATGAAAATGTCCAAAACGGTTTTTGCCGGATTCGGCTCCGAACTCATGTGTGGGGGCTATTCGGGGTGCTGAGGTTCACTGTAGGTTACGATGGGTATAAGACGACTGAGCCAGCTTAATCTACCATAATATTCCGAAAATCGACAAATCTGTGTCTAATTCGTGTTCAACACCCCAATTAACCCTTATAGAAAAGTATTGAGGCAACCTTGAGATTTTGACTCAACTACATACCGTACCATACCGTACACATCGCATCCCCTTATTATCTCTTGGAAATGCGGGCCTCAGGTTCGTGTTGAGCGCTCCAAATAAGCCAAGGTGAACGTCTCTTTTTCTGGTAGAAGAATTGTGCGGATCTTAACACCCCTCCCCCCTTCCCCAATCTTTACCCTATACGATGACCCAAAAATTTTCAAATTAAGAAACAGTTGAAGAGGGCGAAAAAGTTGAAAAATTCACCGTCTCTGAGAATGATCGTCGACCAAATGGACGATTGTGTCGGTGATCAAGTCGATGGCTGACACATGGGATGGGAGAAAACGGATCAGAAAGAGCCACCACAGACCGCGCCGCCGTGGTGCACAACGGCAGCAGCGGGTGCGGGTGAACAGGGTAATTTGTGCTTTACCAAATAAAGGTGCTTCACGTACCGGACCGCTCAAATTGTTTGCAAAACCGTGGTTTTGCGGCGCTTTTTTTTGCGCACAAAACGCCGCATCGTTATATCTCACTCCTAGGTTTAGAAAAGGAATTTCTAATTGATCTCGCTCGCTCCTCTCAGTAAAACGATTGCAGTGGCGTGAGCAAGTAGTATTTTGACGCCTGTATTATGCTGAAAAATGGGTATTTCCCTATAAACTTGTCATCGATCACAAGTCAAAACGTGACAGATTTCATCTATTATGATCGTCTGAACATTTCACAGCGAGGGAATTCGAGGTGAAAGTATGCAATTTTTGATACATCACTGAAGTTATGTCTATTATTTCAAATACTGTACATAACTCGTTGAAAGAAATCCGCAAATGAATTCAAATTTTGAAAACGGACTTCTTTGACGCGATTTATGACGATGCGGCGCTTTGTGCGGGACAAGACTCTGCAAGACCACGTTTTTGCAAAGAAATAAAGAAATTTGCGCGTTACTGTATACATAAAATGGGAAGACGGATTATCGTCTATGACAGGGTCTAACACTTGGCTATGGAATTTTGTGCTCCGAAGTGTTCGCATTGAAGTGAAGTTAGAAATTCCCAAATTTCGCCAAAACGCAAATTTCACACCATTCTAGGGTTTCCGCACACCTACTTGGATGTTGTCGTCCAGTCCTCAGAGGGTCCAAATGACTCATCATCAAAAACTAAATTAGTGCTCTAATTCGAAATGAATATAAACATTTCAAAATATTCAATGCTAAACCGCACACTAAATGTAAATGTGAAATGTGGAAGTGATGAAGTTTTGCGGTGAACTACAAAAAGCATTTGGCGCCGTCTAGAGTTAATTCGCGGCGCGACGTTATGATTAGCCTCCGTATCAATGAAGCGACGTCGCGTCGCGTCGTAGTTAAGTGTTCACAGTGAAGAGGCGCGATACATCGGATTTGACGCGCAAATGATGATCGCTCCGCGTCAATCGCGTCGCGTTGCATTGCAACGCGACGCGATGGTCGATAAGCAACTGTTATAATTTTTTCTCGCCTCATCAAGGACTCAAGGGGCGTCTAGATTTTTCTTGAGCCTTTTCACTCTTATGTCTTCCACTCCTTTTATCCAATAAGTTTTCATCGTCTGTTTTTGTGTAGTTTCAGGCTGTGTGGCAGAAATCGATTGTAGGGTAGCTTCGAAGTTTTTCATTTTTTGGGATTTTTATGGTGTTCAAATGGCGCATAATTCAGTCTTATTTCACCTTTAAATAACCTATTCTGTACACTCGACTCTGAACAAATTCTAAGCATAATTTGCTCACGATGTCTTTTTTATCGTTTTCTCTTTAATACAGCAAATTGCCACAAAGAAAGCGAAAAGAAGCTATAAAAGATACAGATAAAAATAAAAAAGATGCATTACACTAAAGTATATAAACTCTGTTTATCTTGAATTGCACAAAACACGGTCCGCCAATAGTCCTCTGATTGGCCCGCTAGTACCGTAGTGTACGTCCACGACGCGTTCTCGGCAGACCCGGGTGGCAGGGTGGGTGGCCGAGTGACGGCATTGACGAATCGATTGCTCTGCACACCTGGTGCACACCCGGTCTGCCGAGAACGCGTCGTGGACGTACCCTACGGTACTAGCGGGCCAATTAGAGGACTATTGGCGGGCCGTGTTTTGTGCAATTCAAGATAAACAGAGTATAGAATAAGATCACTTATTGATTAATTCCGCTTGTATACGGAAAAATGCGGATGTACGCGATTGCGCGTAGTCGCCCAGCGTTCGCGCGCCGTTCACACCTTGATGTCCGCACGACGCGATTTTCGCGTCGCGCTGACATATGCCATCGCGTCGCGCCGCGAAAACTCTGAACGCCGCCTTAGATACAGGCTATACTACGATTCGTTCAACCACTCGAAAAATGACTCCACAAAATTTGAGCACAAAAAACGCGGGAGTTTATTTCTCAATCTATTATTTTATTCTTTATTTCGTGAGTAAAGTAGTGGGTTGTAGATGTGATGTTCTCTATTTGACGTTTATAGAGTTTCCCTTTTGAAGAATCAGCTTCAAACGAAGGATTTGTTTCACGGTCGTATGATTTTGTATACACAGTGTGGCCGGCTTCGCTGCATAATCGATGATCGACGGGTTTTCTAGCTTCTCAATACCGCACCTCTAATTATTCATCGTTTGCTTACGATTTTCCGTCTGACGCATGGCTGCTGCTTTCATGGCGATGGCCAAAAAAACACAGCTTCCGGAAGGCTAAACACTGGCTGTGAAATGTAATAAAGAGTTGATCGAATGCGGTCCTAGTTAAAATAGCATCCTTTTAAAATCCACTTCATTGAGTGGATGGAGCTGCCAAGGTGGATCGTCGCGAGCGAAATCCGGAAATTTCTTTCCGAAGACTCTTGAAATTACCTAATGGATAGATTCACTGACCTAGGCGCAAATAGGACTGGGCCGACTTGTTCCAGCACTGAAATCTGCTAGATAATGTGCACTTTTTACAGTTTACCGCAATGTTGAAAGGACATGGCGCGGCTGCGGTCACATACTAAAACTACGGTGGAAGACGCCAGATTTCATTATCGATCGACAGCACAGCTGATTTTCTGGGTGAGTTACGGGTTTCCTTTTTTCCTTGTTTGTTTCGGTTTTATTTTTGTTTCTGACTGTTTAAATATTGCGAATAGGGGCTATTCTTAGTGCGTGAGGAAAATTGGCCATTTTTTTCGGGCTTCAAAGTGTTTTTTTTTCAAGAATTCTGTTTTGAAATCGAAAAAAAGGTAAATTCCTCTCGCACACTAAGGAAAGCCCTTATTGCAATGTTACAAGAGTCAGAAACAAAAAGAATGCCGGAGCAAACTAGAAAAAAGGCAAAACCATAACTTGCCCAGAAAATCAGCTGTGCAGTCGATCGATAATGAAATTTGGCGTCTTCCACCGTAGTTTCAGTGTGTGACCGCAACCGCACCATGTCGTTTTAATATTGCGGTAAACTGTACATAGCCGCGTCGTTGCGCAACCTAACAATTAGTAGCCACTGTGTATACAGTCGGCATGGATCGTAATGAGACTTTGCGTTCATTATCGAAGGTTGGCGCCAACTCGGCGCCATATGCCATAACATAGGTGCACCGAGTTTGCGCCAACTCCAATGGGGAACGCAAAGTTTCACTAGGATTCATGCAATCTGTACAAATGTTCTGAAATGTAACAACAATAAAGCTTTCAGGATGTTGAAATATGGGTTGAATAGTAAGTAACATGGTAAAACAGCTGTTCGTATTTCTCTACCCACTCAGACGCTCTGGGGGACTGAGCCCCAGTGAATCCCCCCTCCCCCATGCGCCGGCACGTTGAGGTGGCGCTGGCTGTCGGCTGGCTATGTGGCGGTGCACCAGCAATGCGACGGCACTTTTGCTGGTGCACCGGCTATCCGCCGGCACAATTTTAATCACAGATGAATGCGCGTATCAAGGCTTCTATCACATACCTAGGGGGTAGAATGCCTCGGTCATAGTTGGCTGATCGGCGTAGCCAGCCCGGTCGATAATCATGAAAGACATGAATGAGGTGGGGTGGAAAATCACCCGATGTGGCTGACCTGACCGATGTTCACATGATATAAGGTAAGAAATGAATGATATCCATGATATCGTTCCACACAATTCATACATATTGACCGCGTCAGCCACAGCTGACCGCAACGGGTGTATAGTGGAGTTCACCAAGAGTGTCTCATTTACTTATCAATAAGAAGCGGTCGGCTGGGGATCAATGTGCATGAATCTCATACCATCACGCTCGATACCGATTGAGCGAGAGCGGTTGTGCTGCAACGAGTTTCATGTTCATTGATCTCCAATCGACCGCTTCTCATTGATAAGTAAATGAGACACTCTTGGTGGACTGCACTGTATTTTGCAACCTCCATCGTCCATGTTTCTCATACATATCGACCGGGTTGGTCACGGCGATTTTTTCAACCGACTCTGGCAGGAACCGAAGGCCCATCATCTCACTGTGGTCACTCAGCACTTAGATGAAATGCTTCAAATTAAGGTGTGGACGTAATCTTTCACGAAGAGTCAACATTGCGAAACGTTTTGTAAATCAATTTCAAGGGGTTACTAGAGATCAGCACATAGCCGAATCGATTTTCGATATTGGAAATGTCGAGGATGTGAAAAAACCCGTTTTTGCTAAGTTTATTCACAAGAAAAACAAAATGGCTACTGAAACACTGGAAAAACTCTTGTCTGGGGGTACACGATTTCTCCTGTTCGCACTTCCTGTTCTTGCCATTTTTCGACAATGCATCACTTCAGTATTGAAGCAATTTTCTGAGAAGTTCATGGCTATTGGTTCTCGACAGGTTAGCGGCAGACACGAGTTTCGCGGTACATTCGTGATTAGTTCACGACAAGTTTCATCAGGCTAGCTAGCACTTGTGGCTGCTATTTCGGCGTAAGGACTCTCCGCCATGAGGGGCTGTGTTGCTGCTAGCAGAAGAATCCCAACTATAGAACAGCATTTATAGTGCCTTCCTGTGGAGGTGTCTTATTATAGAAGCTGAACGCCGTTTTCTTTGTCTACGAAAATTGGAGTTTCCAGCAGTTATCCCAAATGTATTCAGGGAAGAGACTATGTAGAGTTCACGTATTCAACTTAGTCCGGTGGATGGACAGGGCTGCAATGGTAGATCGTCGCGCGCGATTTAAATCTCGTTAGCCGGTGATGCCGCTAACACCGTACGGCCAGCCGCCTGGTCCATGCTTCAGGCTAAATTTAATACGGAAACGTGGGTATATGCAAGTTTCCGCATCCGAGGTAAGGTGCACAATTTGGATTTTCTCCGAAATTCTAGCGTTCTCTTTGATCTTTTCGCCGTAGTATCTTTCTTTTCTACTGCTCAATTTTTAGAATAGCGTAGCGTGGCAGATTTGCAGTCATGGTCAACGAAGCGTGCTTAATACCACCGCGCGCAAGGATACTCTCAAAACAAAATACATCAAGTGATTAACTGCCACGCCCTTATTTTCCGTCTGTTCATCCACTCCATGCGCTTCCTTGCTTTTAATGGACTGCTCAGTTACCTCAGAATTAGTTTTTTTAAAATATGGGTCATTGTAGACATTGCGTACCTTTCCAAAACTTAGGTAACATCTCAGTTCCCAACATCCTGCTCACAGCGAGTGAGATTCTTAATGCTGTCAGAGAAAGAACTTTCATTTGCATACCCCGGGAAGGGAAACAAGTTATTATCTCTGTTGAATTTCTACCCGTCAAATTATATATTTCTCGATTTTTTTCGTAGGATATTTCCTGCAGATTAAGATTATGATCAACAGATGTAGTCGTTCTAACCTGATACAAATTTATAAAAAGTCTGACCAAACCACTCTCATTTTTTTGCCTTCTTCAATAGAAGCTCTCTCAAGGAAACCCGCATGCAAACGGCAGCTCTCACGTTGGCTAATTCACAAAAGTTATCACGGCTTCTTCTTCTTTTTCTTTGAATAGCGAATTCGTTTCATTTCATTCCGGAACACCTATCCAGAAGAGATTCCCGTGGGTAGTAGAACGACAGAACAAAATAGGCTTCCGGTTTTTCGTGAATCTTGGTAATTCCGAGATTTTGTTTCATTTCATAATACTTTTTCTTGCAGAAACGAAAGTATGATCGGCCTTTTGCGCAACTGCTTTTCCTGTTGAATCACATTTGACCAAAAAATGAGGATGGTTGTATATCCCTTCTTGAATTTTCTACTTTCATGAAACTGAAACGAGTGCGGCGCTTCTTTCGAGCATGGCCATATTCTGTAGGAATTATCCTCCGAAAAATCTAAAAAATATATACTTCAGGAACTTCAATCAATCTGATAACGCCGATCGAATTCCCATAGCAGATGACCTGTGATGGCATTTGGATATCAGAAAAAGTTGTTTTCGTTGAAGATTTAAACGAAAAAATCGTTAAAAGTTGGGGAACTCACCAATTCAGACTCATTGTTTTCAAACCAAAGCTTTTTTTTTCAGAAATTCTGGGTGGTGGCCATCGTGTATCAACACTCTTGAGGAGACGGGAGAAACGGGGGAGAAGCGAGGATCCTGATTGGACGCAACACGGGCTAGCCCCGGCCCCCGGCTGGTGCGTCCAATCAGGATCCTCGCTCCTCCTTCGTTTCTCCCGCCTCCTCAGAAGTGTTGATACACGATGGCCACCACCCGAAATTCTAGGTAAGATGTTTCTGCTTATATTGCATCCTCTATCGATCCATGAAAAATTGTATTCCAAACCGTTCCGATTCTTGGGAAAGGGTCTCATGGAAGTCCATTATTGGTTTACATATAGCGCGATAGTTTTATTGTTCTTCTTTCATAGAAAAATGCCACCAATTTTGTGAACTCCCTACCATTTTAGGCATTTTCCGCCAAAAAGTACAGAATAGTTACATGACACATACCTATAATACTTTCCCCAGTTTATTTGTTCGTGCGGGTGGAGCATTTTCTGGTTGTGCCACTAATTGTGTCTCACTTTTCTGCCCAGGGTTGACGGGATCTGCTGACTGCAATATCCCGCGACGACTTGACATGTGAGGGTCTCTACTCGTCGATTAAACGTCATCTGGAAGACCCCTTATTTGCTCACATGTCAAGTGGAACGCCGAAAATCTTTAATAATCATGAAGTTTGTAGCAAAACGAGATCCCAATGATTTGGGGGGCCGCGTGCGCGCACAAGCTGCCCGTCACGCCTCCTCCCCCTCTTCCGCCGTCTCTTTCTATAACTTCGCCCAAATCCGCGGTGATCCATTTGAATTTCCCTTTGACACAGACTGAAGATTATCGTGTTTTTTTCAAAAGGAAAAAATCAGAAATGTAAATCTGAAATATTCTTCAATTCAAAATCAAGACACGGTTACTTATACGAATGTTGCGTAAATGACATTATATAAGATGTTTATAAGAGAGTGCACGAACTCGAGGTCCGCTTCTGGTCTTCTCTTGGACCTATACTAAGATAATCGACGCGGCCGACGCAGCTGTGTATCGGCGACCTCGTGAGCAGGGATGTGTGGAATTTTCTGTTTTCTGCCCATTTCTGGCCATTTTTTCTGTTATCTGTAAAAATAGGCAGAAATTGGACAGAAAACAGAAAAAAAAACGTGTACCGCGATTTGCAGCAGGATTGTCCTAGAAAAAAAGTTGCCGGATTTATCGAAGCTAAGCCGGTAGGGTGAGGGTGTACATCACCCAGGATCTCTGCAGTTGTATCACGCTATACACTTTTTTCTCGCTGTAGCGGTTATCCATTTGGACGCGTGTGGCGTGGAGGAATCGGTGCTCTTCGCTGTACACGGTCGGGTTCGATCCTCGCCGAGGTGAACCAAACCAACCAACCCTCCGGGGTCCTTCATTTGATAACAGATTCATGTAGGGAGATGAAGGCACTCATTGGGAAGTTGGCTGGCCCCCGTAACCCACTAAATAAGCGCGAAACCCATTCCTCCGGGAAAGTACCGCGATCCTCGACTGTACCGCGATAGTTCCGCGATAGTGCCGCAGCGGCTCAATGATCAGCCGATTCTGTTGCCGTGTCTCGACATCACCGCGATAGTACCGCAGCAGCTCCGCGTTAGAACGACGCCGGCTCCGCGAGGATGCAGCAGCGAACCCGCGTGGAGTACGATGCACTGTCCTGTGTGGAAAAACGAAATTGTCGCCGGTTCAACATACCAAAGTTTGAGGTACATTCCGTATTTCCTTGTGCGCAAAAGAGGCGGTAACCTCTGCCCTTATCAGACAAAGGAAGTAACGACCACAGGTGCGAATTTTCGTTATTACAATTAGACCCCCTCTAGTTGTCCTATAAATCTTAAATAACTTCATATCAGACACTCTCCCGAAGCCGTTGCGGCGTTATCGTGGAGCCGAAGCGGTACTGTCGGGTCCCCGCTACGACTCGGCGGTAGTGCCGCCGCAGCTCCGCGGTAGTGCCGCAACGGTGCGTGTACGCGCCAAAGCGGCACTATCGCGGAGCCGCAACGGCAATTTCTCTCGGAGTCAAGCTTCTACGAATACGACGTCGAATGCGCTGCGCATCCTAATAGGGATTCAGGGAGCCGATCCCTTATCTTTATCTTATAGTGGATAATCTTACCTAGAGGTTTATCTTTGACGAATCCCTCAGATGTAACGCAAAGCAGTCAAGTGAAAGGAAAACTGCAATGTGACTATACTAACAATGATAAGCCATCAATACTACTTAACGCCCACTATGCATACCCGCTCCCCAAGCGTACCCGTTTTGGTGGAGCGGGGTAATGTTGGCCCGAACTTTGTCATGCGCGCAAAACTCTAAATACGTGTTTTAATGCACTGCAACGCAGATGGCGCAGAACTCAGTTAAGATGAAGCGCAAAGAAAGTAATGGTGAGCCTATGAGGCAGATGATAATTCTGCCACAGACGTACGAGAGGCTCTCGATGGTGGAGCGAACGGCACGTCACGTCATTTATACTCTAAGGGGTCGTTTATACCTCCGCCGCGGCGCGGCGAGATGCAATACATCGATCAATCATCGATCAAGCGCCGCCGCCTGGCGGCGCCGCGAAACGTTTAGAGTTTTTCTGCTCGAAATCTTCCAACGGTGCCGCACGCGGCCGCCGCCTAGGTGCTGCCGCGCCGCCCGAGGAAAGCAGGCGGCGCGGCGGCCGCGTGCGATCCGCATTGACATAGTATGCTTCTTTTGCTGTTATTTCATACACATTCTCAATTTTGTTCTTCTGATTCATCTCTAAAATTCCTTCCAAGGTCCTGGGCGTTGTTTAGAAAAAGGCTGGAATGTGAAAAGCTCATTTTTTAGCTTTTGAAATCGTTTTTCTAAAGAGAAATCGTTTTCGAAGACTCTATCCGCCTTCGGGTGCTGTGTTATGGTACAGAAAATTATAGATGTTCCTTTTGCACAAGAAATAACTCATTACAATCGGCCTTGTGTTATGTCAGAGCTAGTTCAGGCTGTGTTTAACGTCATTCTGCGACTTCGCCGCGTAAATTCGACGCAGCCCGATCATACATCCTGGTGGCGCGATTTTTCAAGCGGCGTGGCTCGCCGCCCTCTCTAATTATTGTCGCGCCGCTCCACGGCGGAAGTATAAACGACCCCTAACGGCACAGGCGCGCGGTACGGGCGTGACTTTCAGCTTTGAATAGTAGTACAGTGTTCAATACAGCAGTTATCCCACAATAACTGTCAAAATATGTACACTCAGGAACGGAAAGCTCGCTCCGACTGCACTGCGTACTCCTTTCACAGACATATGTTTTGAGCTTCTAATAGAATAATCGAGCTTTTATTGCCTGGCAAAAGGTGAGTTCGATGAACATTTGTCACTTCATCGCACTCATAATCTGCAATTCTTGAGCGTCTATACTTTTTGCTCTGGCCAACAGTAAGGTTTTCAAAATTCAGTTAAAGAAGCATAGATCACTCAAAGAATGTATTAAAAAAAGTTATATGTTTTGAAAAATTCCGTTCAGTGTACCCTGAACACCCTTTATTGATTTTTGTAAATTTTCTATTTTCTGTTTTCTGCCCATTTTTGGAGATTCTTTTCTGTTTTCTGTGAAATTAGATTTTCTGTTTTCTGTTTCCAAAAATATTTTTTCTGCATATCCCTGCTCGTAAGGCCTAGTGCATACTTCCCTCGACGCGCGACATTGCATATCAGTAACATCGATTTTCGGTCGATATAGATGATAAACATTATGTCGCGTCGCTGGTCGCGAGAAGTATGCTCTAGGCATAAGTGATCGATACGCCTTTGCCGCCACTCACTCATCCACTCTGGCAAACTGGGAAGCCGGAAGGAGGGAACAGGACAGGTTCACGTTCCGGGTCCCACCCGTTGTAGTCGAAAAGGCGTTTTTGGGGCGGAGTCTCCGTCTGTGCTCCGTCCTTGCAAAGCAGTACGCTTCAGGGAAAACCAGCCTTGTTCATTCTGAGGGGAAATGGAGGTGGCTAGCCTTGCACGGGCGGTGTCCGGCCTTGCCAGGGCTGCTCGTGCATCTTGACAATACGGCCTTGCTGCCGCTAATTTTCATATTCACCTTTCATCCTGCCCTAATACGCCCTTGCTAACGATTTTTTCAACACCTGTTCTGCTCCATAATTCTCTAGCGGGCTCACCCAAGACCAGGTTTTATTAAAGCGGCCTTTTATATTTGCCATAAATCCGAATTAGCTTCATTACAACCTGGTTCTTGAGTGAGTCCGTTGAAAAATTGTGGAGCATCACATAATGAAAGCTACATTTATTAAAAAAATTTTCTTGCGCTTGATTATCGAGGAGCTGATGAGAGGCACATGTGATTGAGGAATCAAGCTGAACTACATGTTAAATGAAAAAAAAAATAAAAAACATACTAATATTTTCACCTGTTTGATTCTTTTGTTGGAATACTCATTGTTTCATCAAATTATTAATTTAGTTGGTTTCATTTACGTATGAACTTTTTTACATGCGTACTCTGAGAGAATTCGCCGCTGCGGCTCCGCGATAGTGCCGCTTCGGAGCCTACAGGCTTCGAAGCGGCACCGAAAATACGCATCTGCGTTTGCGACGTCCTCTGTCTGATAAAAACAGGGATTAGAGATCTTGCGATCTTGCGCCTTTGTAGATCTTGCGCCCAAGGAAGTACGGAATGTACCTCGAACTTGGGTAATTGAACGGGCGACGATTTCGTACCACCACACGGGGCAGTACATCGTACTCCACGCGGGTTTGGTGCTGCACCCTCTCGGAGCCTGCGCGGTTCTAATGCGGAGCCGCTGCGATACTATCGCGGCATAGTCGAGGTTCGCGGTACTTTCCCGGCACTGACGCGGCAAACTTTCAGAGTATATGATGCATATTAGTAAAACGTTCCCAATGTTGTTGCTAAATATTTGAATGTTTTACGTTGAATATTCAGAATTTCTGAAAATATTCGAGAACAAGATTTCCGAACGCGCTATTTTTTTGCAAAAGGACTTGCTGAATGTACTCATGTTTGAGTATTATTTGTTCAGAATATCTATAATGAATCGACGGATAACGCTCTACCACTCTACATATTCCCCTCACTAGGTGTGCTTTTTTCGATCACGCAGCCGTTTTCTACTGACTAGGGAACATCGCCTGGTGTTCCCCAGGATGAGAAAGCTTATGAATGTTTTATGGTCAGACCTGCCACGTACTCTTTGAATCTGTATTCAGATTTTGCTGAGGACACCCGCCAAAAAAGTTATAGCCTGTCAATGTACGTATTTCCTACATCTCAGTTGAACGTGACGTTTGTAGCTTTTGGATGCATTTGGCTCAAAAATTTCAACGAAGGACTATTTGACGTACTGAGCTAAAATCGGTTTCTTCATTTTTTTAGAGAATCCACTGGGAATTCATGGGTTACAGTCATGAAAAGAATAGAAGCCTCTAATTGTTTGTTGAGCGCCTTTGTGTATGGTTCTGAAAGCGTTTCAGAGAAACGTTTCAGATCTGACTCAAAATTTCGCTATGAGGTATTTTTGAGGTGCCGATCAGGGATGTGCGGAAACTTTTTGAAAATTTTCAGAAAACAGAAAACAGAAAATCGAGTTTGTCAGAAAACAGAAATCAGAAAACAGAAAGGCCAATACGGCCACAAACCGAAAACAGAATTCAGAAAACAAAAAAATTTCAGAGAAAATACTCATTGCATTCTAACTTCTTTTCATGTAAAGAGAGGATGTAGTTCTAGATACCTTTGTCATTCTTGTAATATAATATCTACGGAACTGCACAGATGACCTATAAGGCATTGATATTAGCAGTGACGAGTCAATGACGGATACAACATCATTAAAGACACGCTGAGAGTCTTGGCCGAGAAATAGCCCACCAGGCTCATCAAGTGATCCTGTCGAGCTGTTTCTCGAGTATTTCTCGATTATTTCTTGGCTGCTAGGTGGCTGCGATCATGTTGTTCGCGAAATAACCGAGGAACAACCGAGAAAGCATGGGTAGTTGAACCGACGGCGGTGTTGACATCCAAATCTGCCTCAACAATGCGTCTTACACTCCCCTTTGAGAGCATTTTTCGTGGCTGTTTCTCGACGACCATTATTTGTCGCCTATTTTGCGGCAACCAGCTATTTTCCGAACACGACCTTGTTCTCGGCTATTACGCGAAAATCAGGCCTTTTGTGGCTATTTATCAGCAATTGCTCAGCCAAAACTCTCGGAGCACTCACCCGTATGGTAGTACGTCAGCACAATAAGGGTTGCATCCTAGGACAGACATCGGGTTCAACCCCTCGCTGTCAGCAGCAGCTGCTGCGAACAACTAACTGCAGCAGCTGCTGACAAGGGGGCAAGGGGAATACGCGCTCTACCCTGGGATGATACCCCTATTGTGCCAAAGTACTACCCTACGAGTGCGGTAGCAGGGTTTGCGATAAAAACGATAGTTCAACTTTCTTTATAAGAATGCAGGTTTGGTCATCACAAAAGTGAAAATAAGGGAGAAGTTGCATAAAAATGCACAAAAACAGGTCAGAACGGCTAATTGGTGGGTGTACGCACACTCCCAACTAACAGGTTTTTTATAGATGCGTATTTTCCGCCTTCTATTTTGCCGTTAAAAAAGTTAGTAGTCTCTCGGTGTCCAGCAACTACTTTGAATGCAGAATAAAATACGCAAAACAAGCAATTGTAGAAATCTAGTGAATTGGGGGGCGGGCTAAGACCCAGCAATATCTTGTTTTTGAACGTTTTTTCTCCGACTTCCCACTTATTTTCACTTTTGTGAAGACCAGGCTTACCTTCTCAAAAAGATACCACAATAAACTTTTTTATCGCGAACCCTGCCCTTAACAGCAATCGCACCATTGAACACAAATAGTACCTCGTAAAGGACTAGATAAGCTGCGCTGTTCCACAGATCTGGATTTCGTTCTTTTTTTTCTGTTTTTTGCAGGTTTTTCAGAAAACAGAAATCAGAAAACAGAAAGGCCAAAACGGCCAGAAAACAGAAATCAGAAAACAGAAATTTCCGCACACCCCTGGTGACGATCACGAATCTGATGTTCATTTGACACTTTTCAAGACTATTCAACACATTTCAATAAAAGGTTTCCATAGTTGGAAAATTTGAAGGCGAAACGCGATATTCGACGATTTCCGGAACGGTTCGATAGATGAGGCTCAAAATCTTTCTTTGGGGGTCTCTGGGTTGCTGAGCACGGATCTGTAATCCTTTTTACCGATTTTCGATAATTAACGGTAGGTTACGGTATACGGTACCTTGGTCAAAGTCTCAGATTTCGCTCAAAATTTTTCTGTGGGTGTTATTTGGGACGCTGAACACAAATTTGAGGTTCATTTTTCGATTTTCGAAACATTAAGGTAGGCAACGCTAGCTAAAAGGCATCATGCCTACCGTAACCTACAGTAACCCTAGTCTGTCGACAAACAGACCCCAGATCCACGTTCAGCGCCCTAAATAACCCCCAGTTGAAAATTTTGAGTAGAGTCTGAAGAAATCTTTTTGAGCACCCTAAAAATTGGCTTATGGCTTACCCTTACTTCTTCGCGAAGCTTCGAAGATCCTTAGAACTTCGTTCAGCAGCATTCGCAGCAAAATCCGATGTCAGGTTCGGAAACAGCGAGCCAGAATCGACCAGAAAATATTAGTCATCTTTGAAATGGTCGGGATCACCTTGCGAGATTCCCTGGTAAGTATACTCTAATTAGATGTTTTTTCAAGAGCATTTCCTACTTCGAGTTTAGAGCTGCTCCAAAAAGTTTTGAGCTGGATTACGGCGAGTTTTCTTAGCTGGATAGAAAGGGCACCCATCAGGCGATTTCTAAGATGTTCATGAGTTTTTTCGATTCGGCTAAGAACTTTTTAATGAGTGATTCAATGTCTTGATCATGAATTGGAGGTTGATTCCGCGATACTATAAGAACCACTGTAGGTCACGGTGGATATGATGCCATTTGGGGGGCGTGATCCATTTCACTATTCCGAAAGGTGATAAATAGATCTCAAGTTGGGGTCCAGCACCACAATTACCTCCACAGAGAAGTTTTCTGGTGGATCTGAGATTTCGATTCAACTACCACATACCCACCTTTTACCTAGCGTAATCTATCGAAAATCAATAAGTGGACATCAGGTTCGATCAAGAGGATTATCGATCATGCGGCGCCGCTCAATCGATTCCCCTCCATTGCATGCTGCCGCGCCTTTCAGAGGCGAGACTCTAATCGGCCCCTGTCGCACAACTTCGGTTTTCTAAACGGATCTGCAGAGCTGAAGTAGCGGCGTTGCTCGCAGCGACGAACAGCACTGGGTGATGCAATATCGATTACATTCGGCGACGATGGCGACCGACGCGGCGTGAAGGGCGACGAGGGGCACCGCAGAGTGTATTGACGCCGCGACGGCCCTATATCACTGCCAGCGAGCGGCAACCGACGCCGCGTCGACAATATTTCAAAACGTTTTTATCGCCGCATCAAGGCTGACGCTCGGCGACCACTCGCCGGTCTCTGCAACTCTGCATACCCCTTAAGGCCACTGTTATACCTCCAGTCTGCAACCACGGCAAGTTCGCTCATCTGTTCGTGTCCTGCGCCGGTCGCGTCGCAGGGTTGCAGATGGGTGTTCTACATACAAATGTTAAAACCGTGCCGCAATCGGTCGCTGTCGAAGGCATCGGTCGCAGTGTGGCGCACTGCCACCGATGCCCGCGACAGCGACGGAGAAATTGATCCAGTGCTGGTTTCCTTTGTTCTTCCATCTTTTTTGTAGTTCCTTCTTTCGTTTCTCTCCTGGTGCCGTCACCTCATCTTGAATGTATGAATCTTAAAGCCTGCCCCTTTATAGAACTGAATTTGAACTGATTCGCTCCAAGCTTCCGGGTTATTTATCCGATTTTAATTTTTTAATTGATTTGGTCTGCATTTTCGCGGGCGATAGCGCGTGTCAGACTTAAGTTGGTGTGATGTATAGCATAGCACAACTGGCCCTCAGCGACAGCGACGTCGCTTTGGTCTGCGACCGCGACAGGGCTGTGGCAGAGTATAACATTGGCCTAAACCTATCGGTGTGTGCGCTGCACAGCGAAGAGCGACAGGCTCCGGCACGTGAAGAGTATGTCAGCACTCCGCGACACTTAGCTGCGACGGACTCGTGGCAACTGTTCCTGCTACTGTCAGTGCCGTTGCTCCGGTGCTGGACCTGCCGCGATTCGTGCTAAAGGGCATGCCTGTCGCTCATGATGGCGACAAAGTATGCCATAGACCACAGTGTTTAAAGGGGTTGTTCGCGATAAAAATCGCTTTTCTGTTTTTTCGCCTATCTTGAAACCGGTCCCATTCTGATTCCAACGATGCTTCTGGAATCGTACAAGACCTTCTGGGAGTGGAGTTATGGTATGTACCTCAAAAATTGAGCTAGGGAAAATGGTGGACGAGTTGTCCGAGGCTTGTAACTTCCGTCTTTTGCAGTCAATGTGAGCGAGCTGACCTGAGTAAAGAGAGCAGTTGAGAATAAAGGGAAGAACGGGGCATTTGATCGGAAACCATCGCTCAACTCACGATTTCGAGTGTTCCTTTGTTCACGTCGAGGGGCGAGAAGAGGCGGGACTTGCCCACAATTGCGGGGTTTTCCTACTTTTCTGAGCCGTTTTGCGGCTCCTGGGTAGCTTTTCGTCCCGTTTTTTCGACGCTGTTCTGCTTCTGAGAGCCACGAGAAACGTTTGTCATGGAAAATTCGAGGATGAAGTTTATCGCGAACAGTGCCTTTAAAAATCACCTGCAGTCGTTTTCCGCCCTGAAAATTAGCACCGATGGTAGACTCTAAACCAAGCTTGCCTAGGTTTTTCAAAAATCGACAAATGGACCCCGAACTCAATCTGAAACCGGAAATAATCCCCAACAAGAAGACTTGAGCTAAATCCAGGATATTTTTCGTTGATCCTTTTTCTGAGACAATTACTCCTACGTACCCCGGCTCAAATAACTCCATGTCAGCTATAAACATAGACTCAGAAACACTATTTGAACCACTAATTATTGGAATGTATCATGTTAAAGACCCGGCCGGGTCTCGTAATACTACTTTGTTTGTTCGAAACTTGGAGCTTTTGGTTTATGAAGTTCTCCGTTTTTAACATGACATCAGTTGACGTGTTTTCTCGTCCAAAAGCGGACGATTTGTCCAGTTCGGAAACACATGCCAGAAACACGCATGCCTATACTTCTCCTGGTTTCTTGTTGTTTCCTTTCCTTTCCCACTCACAAGGGAGGCTTGCCACCTTCCGGTGGCGATTTGAAAACCATGTTGTCCTTGCTGTAGGTCTGTGAGAGTACATAAATGGCCCGCGCTTGGAATTGGCTAAATGGCTTCGGGGACTCCAAAAACGGCATTTTCATGGCTTCGCAAAAAAGTAATGGAATTTTCGGAGCGTTCAGGAATAATTTTTCGAATTCGGCTCAAAAATTTCAACTGAAGGTTGTTTAAGGCGCTGAACCCGGAACCCGAACCTGGGGTCTATTCCTCGCCAGACTTACAAGGGACGGTTGCACACATAAGATGGAGTTTCGGGATTCCACTTCAATATGCATATTCTAGGAGGACCACTGTGCTCCTATGCTCCGTCCTCAGAATCGGCTGAATGCTTCAGAGATTCACAGGAGAATTCCAAAAGTGGTCATTTCCATAGCTTTGCCAATGAAAAGGGGTACACGAATGACAATATTTAGGGCGTTCAAAAAATTGTCTAGAATTGAGCTTAAAACTTGTTTCTGGGGGCTGTTTTGGTGCTGATTACGAATCTTAGGCCCATTTGTCAGTATCTGAAAAATTTTATATGATTTGGTCCGAAGCTTCGAAATGGAGGAAAATTTGCTGCTCAAAGGCGACTTTCGACGATTCCGAGAATCTTGCGATCAAATCGCCTCAAAACTTGTACATTGCAGCTACTCGGGCTGCTAACACGAATCTGCGACCAGGGCTGGACACGCGTCCCGGTTGACCTTAGAGGGGTGCATATTGGACGCTGCGGAGAGGGCAAAGGGGGGTGCCTAAACCGAACACCCAGATAAAAACAAAGTGCCTGTTCTGCCGAATTTCAGGGAAAAAATAGTACACGCTTTTCTTTTGATTTGTCAGCCCACAGAATTCAAATTATTGATAGATATGCAGGTTGCGTTCGCAAAAATTAATAGTTGCTGTCGAGGTTTCTTTTTAATAACTCGATAAATTAAGTATTATCTATAATTTGTTTGATTACTTTGATAAAGAAATAAACACTACTCCGTTATCTAGTATCAAGTAAGGATTGATGTGATGTCATGTTTCTTTGGTGCAACGTTCATTGATTACACCGGTAGTAACCGATTCGAGGCAAAGATCCAAAGATAGTTCACGTTCAAAAAAGAATCAGCCAACTGTTGTGTTAGTACAGATTGAAATTACAGGTAGCACATTCAGTATCACGACTAGCCAACTAATTTTAGCTCATGAGAATGTGACTTATGAAGAGATCCGATTGTGAAAATTGAGGACTTTGCTAGGTCTTGTGAGAGAAGTTAATGATCGTGTCCTCCTCCTTGAGAAGTACCGTGTCTCTCATCATGGTAAAAAAAAAACTGCTATCAGTACCCTGCAGAGCACAAGAGCACTGAATGGGGATTTGGAACTATAAAAAACCCGAGTTGTAGCCATCTGGAGTGCCGCAATCCTTTGAAATTCGGCTCGCCTTGCGATCTGGTGCTTGTCCGCAGCAACACAGCGCACACTGGAGTGGACGCGCACACAATATTAATTTAAAAATGTAATTTATTACAGAAGGGAAGGAGAAAAGGACTGAAACTGGAGTAAATGGAAGGAGGCAGAGATACGATACTTTCAATGTAACCATTATAGAAATCTAATGTAAATAAACTAAGTTGGAGCGGGTGAGTTTTTGGATTCGACAAGGTTCATTCAAATGAACCTAGTTGAATGAAAACAGCATTGAACATAAAAAGTAAGAGCATTGAAGGAAAGAGGAGAATCTGGCAAACACCTTGGTTTCAATAAGTTTGATATTTGATGTGATATAAGGACCTTAAACCTCGTCCCGGTTTTGTCCCGATTTTCGGGGTAAAACCGGGACGAGATTTAAGGTCCTTAAATCACATTAAAAATCTGTCCTATTGAAACTAAAATGTTTGCCAGATTCTCCTCTTTCTAACAATATCCTTTGCTCTCAGTTTAATGCTAGTTTTGATCAACTAGGTTCGTTTGAATGAACCTTGTCACGGCTAAATATTTACACCAGCTCTAACTTTGTTTATTTACATTAAATTTCTAAAATGGGTACACCCAGAATAGACTACCTTTACCATCTCCCATTCCTTTCAGTTTCAATCCTTTTCTCCTCCCCGTTCTGTAATAAAATACATTTTTTATTAATATCGAGTGCGCGTCCAATCCCGTGTGCGCTATGTAGCTGCGTACCGACACCGTATCACACGGCAAGCCGATTTTTTAAGGGATAGCGGCATTCTAGGAGGCGAAAACTCGGGTTTTCTACTCCCTTCGAATCACATGAATCCTAACGTTGTTCCGCAACACAAAATAGTTCTGATTTCCACATCAGAACAATCAAACACAGATTAACTAATCCTTTATAGGTTTATGAAAACATTCGACAGGAAACATTAATTATTGCAATAGTAGTAGTTCTGTTGTTGGTAATTGTTCGATTGTTTTAAATTGAAAAAATGTTTTATCTTTTGTCATAACTTACCGTCTTACTAACAAATTTTCCTCATGGGGTTGTTTTGAAGTTCAGAAATTACACTACCTTTTTTGTTGCCGTTTTCGGAATATTCTCTATTCAATGCTTTTTTTACATTCTTGTTCATCAAAATCAGGAGGTCAAGATCATGGCTGTCCAACTATTCGGAAAACAGCCAATTTAGATTTCCCATGAGGGGGTGCCTAAAAATTACCGAGCTAAGGGGGGTGCATAATCAGATTCGCCAAGCCGGGACGTGTGCCCAGCCCTGTCTGCGACCCGTTTATCAAATTTCGATAAATTACGGTAGGTTACGGTGGGTATACGGTAGCTCGGTCAAATTTTCAGGTATGACGTAAAATTTCATTGTGGGTCATATTTGGGAAGCTGAACGCGAATTTGATGTCCATTTTTCGATTTTCAAAATTTTAAGGTAAGTAACGCCAGTTAAAAGGCATTATGCCCATCGTAACTCACAGTGACCCTAAGTCTGGCGAGGATTAGACCCCACATTCGGTTTCGGCGCCCTAAATAACCCCCAGTTGAAAAATTTTGAGCCGAATTCAAATTTTTCTCTGAATCGCCCGAAAATTCCCTGATGCGATAAATTGGAGCGATAAAAATGCCGTTTTTGGAATCCCAGCAGCCATTTAGCCAATTTCAAGCTTGGGTCATTTATATAATCTCACAGACCTACAGCAGCGAAAACATGATTTTCCAAATCGCCACCGGAAAGCAACAAGCCTCCCTTGTTAGGGTTACTGAAGGTTAAGGTAGGCATAATGCTTTTTAACTGGCGTCACTCACCTTAACAATTCAAAAATCGAAACATGGACCTCAAATTCGTGTTCATCTTCTCAAATAATTCCCACTGTGAAATTTTGAATCAAATGTGAGATTTTGATCGAGCAACCGCATACCCACCGTAACCTACCGTGATTTATCGAAAATCGATAAACGGGTCGCAGATTCGGGTTTAGCAGCCCGAATAGCCCCTCTGTACAAGTTTTAAGACGATTTCATCGTACTCTGCCAACGCGTAGCTAGATGCCTTCGCGGCCGCGCGCGCTCGAGTCAGTCGAGTTTCCAGCGCCAAAGCCGGCTCGATATGGCTTTTTATACAGTTTTCGCCAATTTTGTTTGGTTTCCAGTTTCTGAAACCCACCTAGAGTCAACAGATCTGCGGCTGTGGCGCTGGAAACTCTTCCGACTCGACTCTAAAGCGCTCGGCCGCAAAGCATGTCGAGACGCTATTGCGGACCGGATTGCGGCCCAGAGCAGAACAATAGCGAGAATATACGGGTTTTAACTAAGGTGGCTTAAACCCGCATATTCTTGCGTCGAAGGTACATGAATGCGAATTCGACGCGTAAAAACTAAGGGTAAACGCGATACATTGATCTCTCTGTTGCTAAACCCGTATATTCTCGCTATAATTTTGTAGCGAGAATCTACGGGTTTCGCGACAGCCTGTGTTGAAGTGCAATCTTAAACCCGCGCTGGCTATGCGGACCGCAGAGATGCCGTTCGAACAGTGTTGGCCATGTCAACTCGCGGAGTGATTATTTGACACACAGTGACTGGTCGTGGCGGGTGACCTCGTGCCGCTCTCTGGAAGACCTTGCTAAGGATAATTTTGACCGCTGGGATGCTGCAGGCCGTGGGGAAGGAACGTCGATCGCAGCTAGCTTAGAAACTCAACGGGTCCAACCGCAGATTTCTGTCGGGTCGAGCCCCTTCCCGTTCTCGCCCCTCACTTCTTCCAACTGGGACGACTTGGGGAAGGAGTAAGGTTTATTTTCCCCCCATGTCGTCTCACTTGGGATTACGTGGAGGAGCAATACTGAAGCGTCCGACCCGACAGAAATCTGGGGACGGACCCTGTTCGAGCTGGGGTCGGTTCCGGCGAATGTCTGAGATGGGATCGCCTTCCTGGTGATGATCAGGACTGGGTGGGTCGATCGACCGAGTGCTGTACCGAGAATTTGCGTAGAATATGCGGGCGCTGTAGCTTATATATCACAAACTAATGCTAAACCTTCTGTAATTTCTGTAAATTCTTGTGTCAAAATTAGACTAGATGCCTCCGAAACCCTGGGCATCTCCGGTGTCAACTCCGCATTGTCGTTCAGTCCGCAAAGTGCACGCTGATTGCGAAAGCGTGCTGCGGCGCTATTGCGAGTATCCTCAGACTGGGATGTGGGATCAACCGAGCGGTTTTCGCCTTTGGTGCCAGGGAACCGCCCGGGTGATCCCACATCCTTGTTTGAAGATACTCGCAACCGCGCCGCAGCACGCATTCGCAATTAGCGTGCACTTTGCGGACTGAACGCCGATGCTCAGTTGAACTGTACGCGCTGGCAGAGTAGCATTATCGAAATTGTCAAAAGTCGCGTTCGGGCAGCAAAACCTTCCCCCATTTTGAAGCCGCGGCACTCAAAACAACCCCTAGAAACAAGTTTCAGGCTCAATCCGAGACAATTTTTTGAACGCCCTGTTAATCGTCATCCATGTACCCCTTTTCTCTTGGCAAAGCTATGGAAATGCCCACTTTTGGAAATGTCCTGTGAATCTCTGAGGCATTTAGCGTATTCCCCCGTTCAGTGATGTTTTTTTGCTGTTTCCTCCTGGCGGAAAGAGCATGTGTCGAAGCCCGCAACTAAATAAATTCACTTCCAGTTGGGATAAACCCAGCAAATGTTGGTACTATGAAAGGAATCACCAGGATCCTAACAGGAAACCCGCCGTCTCGGTGCCGGACTGAAACTGAATCGACAAATTCTCGCCTGTCTGTTTCAATATCAAGGTTATGTCTGGGTTGAACCTGAATCCCAGTGCCTCAACCACGCAAAATAAGGATTCATGCCGGGATTCTGCCGCGATTTTTGCCACGACATTAATAGTCAAACCATCAACTCTTATTAGTCCATCACTTTGTAGTCCGTCTCTTATCGACTTAGTCATTTCCGCTGCTGTATCGACGCGCCCTGATTGAAATGACGGCTGCGTTGGTTGTCGCGATAAATTTGCGCCATTTCTGCGGTAACTTCCCGGCCTTTTCGCGTTTCATTCGCGGTAGCCACTTCTAGATAGTTTCCCGCTTGATATGCGTCGTTTTCGCGGTATTGCCGAGGCAACCGCCCTTAGTTGAACTCGCGTCGTTTTCGCGATTAGCTATTTTTGCGACGCATCTTCCAGGTTTCTCTCTCTCCAGGTTTTTTATCGAAATTCAGATTTCGGTGAATTCTGGGTAGATTCTAGACGATTTCTTCCATTTTAGGCCTGCGGTTTGGGCCATGAAGTGATGGATCCGGCTACATCTGTATTACCAGAAGTATTTACACATTTGCATGGCGACGTCATTAACGCGTTAATTGAGTTTAATGCTCTGGAGCAACAAACTCCCATTCCGCTTTATATATGAAAGCCGAAAAGATATCATCCCAGTTGAGCTATGAGAAATTTACTTTTGGAAGACTTTTCATCGATATCTTCAAGCGCCAACTGATGTGCTAGCCGGAGCGGCTTCTCTTCAATGGTTTTTTTGCCGAGCAACGCGAAAATTAGCTTAATAACGCATCCAAATGGGACACATTAGCCGTGGCGTGAACGCTGCCGCTGTCAGCGTTACTGCGCTAAATACCACTTTCATCGCGGATCGATCTCTGGTGATCTACAGGTAACTGTTGCTATCTGACGATTAGTACGCATAGTCAGGCTGTGAAATGCGAGATATCTCCATGTTGCGATGTATTCTTCTACATATTATTATTTCTATTTCCTGCCTATGTTCTAACTCTTTTCTCCTTTACCTTACTGCTATAAACCTTCTGGGTATGTAACGTATTTTGCTACTACAGGGCGCGGCGAAAATTCTAACAAAGAAACGCCTGTTAGCCAGAGTGACCATTATTTATGAAATGTATTTCTAGAACCATTTTCAGATTTAGAATCTCTGAGCGTCTACTTACAGTAGCGGACAAAAATCTTTATCATTAAGCCTCGGAATGTCGCGTAAAATGCGTGTCACGATACCCTCCAGTATCGCTCTTGTCTCACGATGTCTTCTTCGAGCTTCCGGCCTCAACAGATGTCTAGCGCCAACTTTCAGAATTTCTTGAATTGCTTGTATTCTGATCCCGAGCAGACTTCTGGGAACGGCTCCTGACGGAACCATTTCAAAACCTCGGATGAAAGATCTTCGATCACTATATAACAAATTTTCGCTTACAAATGAACGACCAAACCTACAAAATACAAATTACGTCAAGAGAATATCGAAAAGGACGACGAACCCGATCGGGTTGAAGAAGAGACAAAAAGTCGCAAAATGCGAATATTGAAAAGTTTCTTCCTCATCAATGAATATTTACGCTATGGTCCTACACCATACTTCATTATATCAGCATTATGATCGAAAATATCGTTTCAAAAGATGAAATCGATAGCCCCAAGGGGAGCAAGGACATTTTGAAAAAGGAAGATGTCTATAGATTTCTGCCCAGTACTGTATGTACATCAGTTAGAAAGTTCTGAAAGCATTCAGAAAAATGATCCGGATTTGAATTAGGATTCTTCCGTGGTTTTTTAGGAGCTGATCACGATTCTGAGGGTAATTTATGGATTTCCCGAAGTTTTTACCTAGAATCGTTCGAAGCTTTTTATCCGGGGAGAATCGGATTGTAAAACGCGAATTTTGACGATTTCCGGAGTTCTGCGATGTATCCCCTTTTTCTTCGCAAAATTTACTGTGTTCCTTCGCACGCTTGTGCGGAGCGAGGGTAGATACTTATGTTTAGCGAGACAGTGTGGAAAAAGAAGACGCAGATTTCGCGCGCAGGCACATGCGAACCAGAATAAATGTTGCTCCGAGACAGAGAATCGCTCAAAGTAATTATCTGGGAGTTGTTTGGCGTTCTCCAAGGCAGCGTTTAGAATTGAACAGTTGCGCGTTTTTTTTGCGAAAACGAAAGCTTTGATTCCTCTAAGAAGAGTAAAGACGAAAGGTTCACGAAAAACGGCCAGGAAGTGGGTACAAATCTCGCAAATCAGCCGAATCACCCACCCACGATGTAGACATAGCAAATGCCCACTGATAGTTTCTCCAAAGAAACAGTTCTCGAACTTTCGAATGCTCTTTATCTCGAAAAAATTCTAACATCCAAGCTTGCGCTTTGGATAATTTCATTTCTAAAGAGTTTTTGGTACAGGAAATGGAAAACAATATTTCTTACCCAAGAATTTCGAAGACCAAAACCAACAAGACGTTGAAGCTAGGACTTTTTCAGGCGTCACCGTCTACCGTTACAGACAATCGTGGCGGGACCACCTGAAAATCCACTGGCAGTCATCCAAGACACAGCAAAGCGCAGCGAATCGCCGCAAAAAGAAAGGCAGGGTTCTTGCAGACGTATTCTGTTGATTGAGAATGACACAGCTTGCCTAAAACATCTCCTTGGCAGGTACCTAACATGAATTTGAGTTTCTTGCACTGATTTACGGGCAATTGTGTGTAGATGCATAAGGATGCTTACGCCTGTGACTCTGAGTTAACCGGAAATTCACGCAGGGAAGTATTTTAAGACGCTGGGCACAAGATTGTAACCAATTTTTTTTGCTAAATAAAAGTACGTTCTGTTGAGCATTTGTACTTTCCGCTCACTAACCTGTTTTGGTCCATATTGCAGCCTTACGCTTATGGTCTCTTCGATTTATCGAAATCTGAGTAGCTAATAAACTGCTGACAAACAGGAAAGGGGCCCAAACACCCGTTTTTGCCGTCGAAAGTCATTTTCTGGAGCGTTCGCTTCGCTCTCTTTGCTTGCTGCCAATTGATGCCGAAGCGGTCCCGCCACGATTGTCTGTAACGGTAGACGGTGACGCCTGAAAAAGTCCTAACTTCAACGTCTTGTCCAAAACCATTTCCGTCGCTTGAATTGTCGAAAGTCCGCATTGTGCCAAACACACCAGACATCCGTAATAAAATATTTTAAAAGTTTTTTGAACGGGTTTTACTCCTACATAGGAAAATCGAAAATTATAATACGGTCCTTCATCGTGAACACTGCCATTAACACGAATCTGAGATCGGTTTATCTATTTCTGACAGCTTACGGTAGACTACTGAGGTTATACGGTAGATTGGTCAAAGTCTTAGATTTGACTCAAAATTTCAATGAAAGAGTTATTTGGATTGCTGAATACGTATTTGATGTCCATTTGTCGGTTGTCGATCCACTCACTCTAGCCGAGGAGCGGCTGGAGAGGCTATTTCAGGTAGGTTTTGCCCTTAAATCGCAAGGTGCCTACCGTAACCTGCAGTAAACATTAGAGTTAGGACAAGCGGACGTTTGGCACCCTAGATCACCCTCACATACGAAAAACATAATTTTTTTTGTCTAAAAGACCCTTAAAATTGCATGATGGGTTGGTACCCTTACCATTTTTTTGAAGCTTGAAAAACGCTCATGACTTCTTCCAGAGTGATTCTAGGCAGCTGCAAAAAGCATTTTCGAACCCTGCGTGCAAAAATGCATCTAGAAGGGGACATTTCATTCGGGAAGGCCACTTTGACTGAAATGCATTTCCTCGTGAGGCACTTGGAAACCCTTTCAAAAAACGGCCTGATTTCAACAGCATCTAAACTATCTAATGGTTTATTTCAACGAAAACATCTATTACATCTTGAAATACTCTCCTTTGACTTGAACGCAGAGTGATAGGTACATTTCTCTGCAATGCTTTCGTAGATCAGGGCTTTGCTGTTTCCCAGACACTTGTTCTCACTTTCGCATGGGTATCGCTATTTCGTGGACCACGAATTAATAAAGGGTGTGACATTGCTGGCAAATTTTCTTGTTTTCATCAACACTGAAGCTTTTCATATACGAGTAAATCAACTAGGTAGGTGGGGAGTTCTATGCTCACAAGGGAAGATAATTACATCCCGTGGCCATTTCAGATGAAATAAGCGTTCCTGATATCAATTTTCAACGTAGAATTCGGATTTTTACATTGCAGGTGCGAAACTTTCCTCTGAACGGAGTTGTGATGTTTTTTTTTTTTGATAACTTCCTATAGCAAAATGGCATTACATCTGCCGCAACGTACAGAAGTCGTCCGAAAAACCGAAAAGGGTTCTCATATTCGTGTTCAGCACCCCAAATTACCCCCTGGACAAACTCAGAGCAAAAAATTTTTCTCGACCTAGGTACTCCCAAAGCGGGATTCGGGGTGCTGAACACAAAGATGAGGTTCTTTTTTAATACACAAGTTGATTATTGTAGGTTACGATAGGAATATGGTATTTTGGCTACTACAACCTAGAGTAATTCTCCAAAGAGCTTTTTTTGAAAAACTGTTTGTTAGTGGCATTTGCGTAAGACCAGCCCGATTTTTTGTCCCCCCACGTTCACCCCAACCTTACTCTTCAAGCGATTTCTCTTGTAATGTTCTGCCCACAGCTTGGATTAGCACATCTAGTAAAGTCTTGTTCAGGATTGTTTCTTTGCTCAATTCGTAGGCCTGTGTGATTTTAACGATTGTTGGAAAGTCCATCTCATTCGTGGTTCTCATTGTGAGAAGATTCTTTGTTTTGAACATTTTGTGCACAATTACCACACGTGCTCGTGGCTATAAATTTGGTGCAAGTCCAGTTATTTTCACAGTAAAACACCAGCCGCGGAAATCAGACACTCACGACTAAAACGCTTCATATTTCCACAGAAAAGCTCTCGTACAATAAATTGCTAATCTTCTACACTTTACGTGATGAAAACGAGGAAATTACCAGAGTACAAGAACTACGGGTGCGGCATGGATTCGAACCCGTGATCTTCATTCCTCGCTGCAGCACCCACTGTCACTTCGTGAACCGATCATGATTGTAATGGCGCTGACTTCGTATATTACGGCGCGCCGCATCGTTCATCATAGCAGCATATTTCGGCGTTACAACACATTATTAGATGATTCCTGGTGGAGAAATCACATCGGTGTATCTCAGGAAGCTGCGAAGACTCATGGATTACACGTTATGATGAGTAAAGCGCTAAAAAAACATTTAACTTCTTCCAGAGAATCGATTTGCAGCTGCAATGTGAAAATTCGAATTCTACGTTGAAAATTGATCCTAGACACGCATATTTCATTTGGAATGGCCACGACATGCAATGATCCATTCCTTGTCAGAAAATCAAAAGTCCATATCTAGTAAAATTTGTTGTAAGGCAGCCTCTGGGGGCGGCTAAGATCTCATTTTGTAGGGTTACAAATCTCGTTTCCTAAATTAACTCAAACTCGAGGTAACTCATTCAGAACTAAAGTTACAGCTGTTTCAAAGCCCTAGTTTAGGTTCGTGGTCTTGAACGTTTTTCAATCTTCTCGCGTTATCAGTGTAGCGGTGTTGAGCGTTCATCTTTGACAGTGAAAGTGAGTATATAGAGTGAATTAATTACACTGGACTCATACATGCTACTCCCGTGACATCTAGTTTCGAAAATGTCCACTTTCAGCGGCACCACACATGTGAAAAGTGCGAGCCCATGCGGTCATCTGCATTCCTGTAATTACACTACCAACCCGTCAAGACACACAAACTGGTCAGAGACGGAAACGACAACCATTGGGACACTAACACCATTAAAGCCAGGCCGATAGTCTCATCCTGTGGTGGTCCATCGGACAGAATTAGTTGGCTGCTGCAGAAACTGCTGTCGCCGCTACTCACTTATGTTCCGGCACATCTAAGAAACGTGCAACAATGTCTTCAACAAATTAGAGAGTGCAATTTCAACAATGAAGAAAGGCTTGTGTATCAAAGCTTCGATGTTGTGGCGTTGTACACGAATGTAGATACAAGAAGAGCTGTGGAAGCCTGCATAAGGCTGCTGCGTCTATACTCTCAGAATCTCCAGCTTTTTGATATCACAGTAGACGAAATCGAAGAACTTTTGCGGAGCGTTGTTGAAATGAATGTATTTCGGTTCCGAAATGTGTACTACAAACAGGTACGAGGCCTCGCAATGGGAAGCAGATTGGCTCCATTATTAGCCATTTTATTCATGGACCATTTGGAGCAGTCTGCCTTGTAGTCAGGACTGTTATTTTATGGACGATACATTGACGACATTCTTGTAATTGGGAAGTCCCGACTATCATTACGGCAGACGTTTTCAAACTTGAATTCGGCATGTTCTTCAATAAGTTTGACTTTGGAAGAACCAGCAGAAAATGGATTTCTCCCTTTCCTGAACACGCAAGTGAAAATATCGGATGGACAGTTGAGTACTATGTGGTATAGGAAGCCGGCTTCTCATAACATCATTATTCATGCGCGGAGTTGCCACCCTATGTATATGAAGCAAAATGTTGTTCGTCATACAATTACTACATGTGAACTACTTACTTCCGTGAACCAGACCCAAGTTGATTAAGAAATCAACGATATTCTGCGAATGAACGGATATGGACTACAACAAAGTCGCTGCTGGCGACCCCATCGTCCACCAGGTGGAACTACACTTGTCCTGCCATTCATCACTGACTCATTCGCAATGGATGCGAATCGTATCGTGAAGCGTTCGAAACTCCCAATATGCTTGGTGTTCAGACCACCTCCTTCACTACGGCACATCCTTACGTCATCTCGTCAATATGAAAGTCTGTGTGACCGCGTAAGCTGTAGCATCTGCCATGGACATGCTGGAGTATGCGAAATGAAGTATGTTGTGTATAAGGTGGTCTGCCTTTCGTGTAACGAATTCTACATAGGAGAGACCGCTAGACCTCTACGCAAAAGGATAGAGGAACACATTCGAGCTCTGCGCCGACCACAGAGCTATCCGGACAATCCTTTTTCGCGGCACCGCACTCTACGGCATACACTCGAACCTGCCCCTCAGCTGAACGTAACGATACTTCACAGAAACTTGTGTGATCCGGTGGAAAGGAAAATTAAGGAAGCTCTAGAAATTCAACAATGGAAACCGCCAATAAACATCAGAGAAGAAATGAGGGCGGCCATGAGACTTATCGCGTTGGAGTGATTTGAGGCTTCTAGTGGATATGAAGTGATACATGCGAGATTCACGAATGAAACGTTTTCATCACCCACCCGACCTCACCCTTCATTTTTGGCCAGCCGACCGTTTCTAGAGGTAGGATAACTACCATAATAGGTTGACAGCCTATCATCAACATCCTTTCTAGAACACCTTGCGGCAGAGCCCTTTTCATTGCTGGTTTAGCGCCATCCCTGATTGATAAGGTTGGTGCTCCCCATTGTTCGCGCTGTGTAACTGATTGTTTTGTGATTATTTCAGTCGGCCTGAAGACGATATTACATATCAAAACGTTGCTAATAAACTCATGAAAAGTCTTCATCCTCACAACAAATAAGCGAAATATTATGAAGCTCAGGGAACGATCTATCTTAAATCCTGTAATGCTGTGAAAGTTTATATACAGGGTAGATCGACCACGCTTGACTCGAATATCGTACTCTCCTGACTCGCGCCTGGCAAAAATGTGGACTTCCTGCTGCACCACCTGCAGCAGATGTGGGCTCAGACAGTGTAGTGCCTTTCAGCGTCCATCTTAGACCGTGATAGTTAACCTGTATACTGAATTGCTTACGCTCGACTCAATTAGTCGTCGTCTTCTGAATTTTCATTTCATCTACATCTCGCTTGTGTGGATTTCTCTAGAGAGATTTCGTATTCAGTTTTGACATTTTCAACATTTTATGCCTTTTCATGGCATATTCCTTCGGTTGTTCTAGAGGGGAGTGTGTTCCACTCTAAAGCAACTGAATAAATACGAAATGAAAAGGATTGAGCTGTATAAACTGCGTTTTCGAATGTGAATTTTCTTTTGAACTTCCTTCCTCGATTTCTGACGATGCAGTATGAAACTCACCTCTCACAATCTTCGATGCTCTTTCGATCCGTCATAGCTTTACGAGATTCAGAATTTTGCAAAAATTAGGCGCTTGGCGGGTTCGAACTCTGGTCGTGTATATCATGTCTGACAGGATTTCAAATCGGAACTTACCCCTATTCCTCGATGATCCCTCGAACCGCCGTAGTTCTGTGAGATTCAGATAGTAAAAAGTAAGCGTCTCGCTGGATCAAACCCGCGTCGTCTATCTCGAGTCTTAAAGGCACAGTCCAACCTCGGAATCGATTTTTTGTTTTCCTGCCTATCTTGAAAATGGTCCCACGCTGATCCCAACGATGTCTCTGGAATAGTACAAGACCCCTAAGAACGAAGTAATGGTCACTCAAAAATGAGCTACGGAAGCATGGTGGACGAGTTGTCCTAGGCTTATAACTTCTGTAATTTGCAACTGATGTATACAACCGACCCTCAAAGCAACGAGAATCATGGGCCCTGTTGATTTCCGCAAGCGCGCTCTAATCGCGAAATCTGCGCGAATCGATCAGGCTGGACGCGGCAGAGTTGCTTGGAAATTTGCCATCGAAACGTGTGTAGCGCCACCAGCTCGTCCGAATGGAGGGTGGACCGGGATAGGTAGGCGCACTGGGATAACTTTCAAAGCTGTTTTTATCGATTTCTGGATCGGTTCCTCTGCTTTATTCGACCCTATCCTCTCCAGCATCTGCCAACTTAGAGTTTCACAGTGGAACCTCGAGTACGAGATTCATCGTGGACACTGCTTGTAATTGAAAACATAAAGTCAAGGTTGCTCTGATGAGTCCGGGCGGAGTAAGCGGCGGAGCGGTCGGTGATGGCAAAATATAACAGTGATGAGGAGATTTTAACATGATAAGCCCGATATGTCTTGTTTCGACCGGCTCAAAATGAGCGATCAAGGCTTTATTATTTTTTAAATAGATTTCACGGTCTTCGCCTTCGCCAATCACTTCATCGCCTCCACTCTTCTGATCCTCCCCATACCATAGCTTCCAATCTGGGGTCTATTCCATCATTAAATTTTATCGCTAGTAGGCTGGGTACGGTGCATATTTTACTAGTCCACGTCCTCACTGGCAATAAGAGTGTTTCTAGGCTGGAATATATCCGCACCAGCTTACCAGCGTTGAAACTGAATTAGGAATCCGGACCCTGAGCTCATTTACAATTCAATACCCAACCATCCTGAATACACGCCCAGAAAGTAGTACCAACCGTATTAGAAGCCTTTACTATAATTTTCACCTTTAAAATTACATAATTACCAGAAGGCTTCATGTCAATTGGACGGTCACACCGAATTCCTTGCAGAAAAGAATTTTAAACAGTGTACCTACTCCCGGTGTCAGAATGGTTCACTTGGTCTCCCGGCAGAGCTCAGCCCCTTCCCTTTACCTTTGCGCGGCTCAGGCCCCGGGGTGCAAGTCCATCCGCCGCGCCGCACCCTATGCCCCACCTCTGTTTTCGCAAGTTATACCAATCGGTTGCTGAGAGCTTGCTACACTACTCTTGCCTTTTACAGGCGACTTCGTCAAAGTGGCGGATTAGATTCTATTGAAGCTCTGCCGTAAAAGCTCATAACTGTTAAGCGACTCAATTAGGCACAAACGTTGCATTGAGAAGTTGTATTAGATAATGGGGGGGAGGGAGTTGAAGAACATTTGCACCCAAGTCAAAATTTCACCATCTTAGGGGTTCCAAGCCTTTGGGAAACACAGGGAACACTCTACACACATGTTACATTTGATGAAATTCTAAGGTTTCAAATACGTGGCCTAGAGTTCGAGGGCGGCACTTTTTCACCTCCCCATCACCGGATAGAGTTTCACGGTTTTCTGCTCGCACGCTGCCCATCAGCATCTTTGGCAGCTTTTCGCTAGGAAGTCGCTCCGCCCCGCTCTGTTTAATCCATTCTTTGATGAGCTCGTTCTCTCCACGTAGATGCGGGGTCTCTTTAGTAGAGCAAGCAATTTTGTTCAAAACAACTGTACCAGAAGTGGCAAAAGTCCGGATTTCAAGAAAAAAGATCACTTTTTTTTGAGATCACGCTGATTGGTTTCAACGACCCTTCATATGCCCTTATCCTTCCTCCTCGGACACGGCATGATTTCCTTCTTCGTCGATTGCGCTAGAAATCACTCCACTGGTAGAAACTTCATGTTGTTGCCGTAACTCCAGACATGCAGCTCACGCACACGATGTCCTTCGGCATTCTTCAAGCCTCAAGGGCATCCTCCTCCTCACGTTCATCGGTGTGTAGCCAAGCGTGTACGAATTTCACTAGGCTATAATTTTCTCGCTCATTGGACCATAATGGCTCAAGGCTTGAAGGTTCGATGGATGTGAGGAAGAAGGCTTTTCTCAGAATAGGATTTAATTAGAAGTAATAGCCGAATCTCAGACTTTGTTAGTCGATATAAATGTTCCCATGTGGAAGTACTGGTACTCTAATAACGCGACAATTGAAAACATCGTTCTTTTCAAACCTTTTAGGTATAATAAAGATGGAGGACTTGCTCATAATCAATAATAAAGATGAAACATTCGTAGACAGTCAAATTTCACTAATATACAAGAGTGTAGTGGAACTCAAAAAGGCGCATATTAGTCCTTATAAGTGCAATCACTCAGACATTAGTATAGAAATAATTAATAATGGAATACACACAAATTCTTAATAAGACTGACGATTTTGATTCAGAGTCGAAAGATGTCACCCTGGCTCATTCTGATATCTCGATAAAAGTCAGAGCATTTACAATTTACACGGAGACCTTAAAGGCTGTGGTCACGATGAAAAACGTTATAGAAAAAAACTACAAAAATCAGCTTAGATCAAAAACAGCTCAAAAACTATGAAGGTAGAGCGGTGAAAAACGGGCTAGAATTAGAGTTTCTAGGGCCCAAAGAAGCTGTTTCGTGCACACGTGCACAGCGATGACGAAAAAGATCGCCGTCTCATGCCGAGCAGTCAAAAATCATCGACATTCAGAGGACGAAATAAATGCAAATTTAACGAATAAAAACAGTTGAACAATGAAAGAAAGCACTCCAGTCAATGTGTTCGACTAGATGTGTACATAAATCCGAAGGTTCATTGATTCAAATTCAATTTCAAGCCAGGTGATGTTCTTGATAAAAGAGGTCACCGATGCCGATGATGTGGAGTGGGCTCGTCCACCATCAAAAGACAAGAAAGTTCAGGCTTCAAATTTGGCCCTAAACAGTGGTTTTTTCGCGATTTTTTCTTATAGGTCCTACTACTCGAGACCCACAAAAGGGTTTAGAGAAAAAAAGACCACAAGCATATTTGATCGCGACCACTGCCTTTAAAATTATTGAACACCCGAGATTTTTTCTAGTTTTTAAGATGAAGTTGGAGAAAGTCGCAAGCTGATCACAAGGGTATCTCTGAAATCGCTCAAGACACCCTGAAAACAGAGTTTTGGCTGTTCAAAGGCACAAGCCAACCTCAACGGTAAAATTTGATGTGATAGTCGGCTCACCGTGATTAGCAAGCATGCCAAGCGCGAGATCTCAATGCGCTCAAATAAGTGATAAATTACAGGGAAAAGTCGGCCCCGCCCACAATACCCCGAAAACAACCGCGCACACCGCCGCGGAATGGGAGCCAAGAGCTTTCCTATTGTACATTTTGCCTTTGTGCATCGCCATGCAAATCAAGTTTTTCCGTTTGCAAGGATTTTGGTTCCCTATTCGGATCGGAAGGCTTGATTACGTTTTTAGGGTAATGGGGGCGGGGCCGGCTTTTTCCCTGTAGTGTCTCACATGATTGATCAAATTGTGGTCTCGCGCCTTGCAAGGTTGCTATACACGGTGGGTGGATTATAATATTAAATTTCACCCCTGAGATTGGACAGTGCCTTTAAATATGCCTACATTTTGAGGGTGAAAAAATGGTGGACGAGTTGTCTCAGTCCTGTATTTCTCTTCAGTCGGAATCGTTGCGCAAGTGAGCCAGGATAAGGAGACAGTCCGGCAATGGACCGGAGAACGACGACTTGTTGGGAATTCATACATCCATCTAGCCACGTGCCTTTAGGAATGGCTAATATCTGTTCAAATCAAAATTGCTTCACGGAAAAAACTCAAAGAAATGAGGACAGTTTTAATTGGAAACCTATATACACCAGAATTCCTAGAAGTGAGTGTGATAAAATACATCTACATATAGACAAAAAAAATGATAGCATACGAGTTTAAGCTTTTGTATGTGGACAATGCTAGTTGCATACGATCCGCGGCAGGAGCAACAAAGCCTTTTCGAATCACTGTGGGAGTTCATCAAGGCTCCGCCCTCTCCCCTTTTCTCTTCATCATCGTCATGGATGTCATCACACGAGATCTGCAGCGTTCAGCGCCTTGGACACTGTTGTATGCTGACGACGTGATTCTCGCTTCGTAGACAAAGAAAATCTTTAAGCGCAACTTCGAGCTTTGCACGACAGACTGGCAGAATCCGGCTTACAACTCAATAAGAAGAAAACCGAATACATAACCAATGTGAGGAAAGCACGTATCTCTCGATATCTTGGATAGACTCTTCCCGACTCTGGGACGTTGACGGCTGAAGTTGACGCACGCATCAATGCTGCTTAGTTGAAATGGCGGACGGCGAGTGGAGTACGCACTGCATGGCACAGAGTGTTGTCCAGTGACGAAGGAAGCAGAAAGACGGCTCGGCTTTAAGGAAACAAAGAGGCTGGATTGGAGTGGTGGGCTGACCCACTCGGACCGAGTTCAGAATGAAGATGTGCGTGAAAGATTCGGTGTTGCGCCCATTCCGGACAGACTTCGCGAACTTCGCCTAAGATGGTATGGGCAGATTCTGCGAGCTGGAGAAGACTCGATAGCGGCTATGCAGCTCCAAGTGACGAGCCAGCGACCAAGAGAACGACCTAAGTAGAGATGGCTGGATGTCTTGCATCACGATATCAAAACTGTAGGCCTCCATCCTGATAACGCGAACGACATGGTCAAATGGCGGCAACGTTCGAGAGAAGCGGACCCTGCTACTACGCGGGACAAACGCTGAAGAAGAAGAAGATGTATGTAAGTCTGAACTAAGCGATGATGATAGGAAAAGTATAATACAATTGATAAAAAAGCATAACGTACTGAGTCTTCGCTCAGGATATGTCGAATACTGCATCATGTGTTCGATACTATCCATAATAAGGAGTTGTGATCCGATGGACTTTAATTGGAATTCGTTCTGCTACTGAGAGTATACGATAGCATCTTGCCTTAAAACCTCTTTCTGACGTTTTTACCACTGCTTCAAATTGCTCGGCTCACATTTTCGTTTTCATCCATCTTTCTCAACGGCAGTTCTGTTCCTCGCTAAGGGGCCCCGGCAGAGCTGTTTGATGAAGTTCTTCTGAGGCCAGGGCGGCACGAACTTTGTAAACTCTTAGATCATACCTTTACTCTTCTGATTAACTTACTACGAGTAATCGAAGATTGGGGCTAGTGTAATTATAAATGGCAGTTAGTTCATTGTCCATACTTGATGTATATTCTTATGCACATGTACTTTACATACGTCTCACAAGGAAAGTATACAAAGCGTAGGTCTGATCTGCCAAAACGACTTGTACCGTTAGTATCTTTTGTGGTTTTTATAGTATAATTGCGCAGTATCCCGCAGCGAGCCGCAGGTTCTAAGAAGTTACAAGCTTAAAAAGCTCATTTTTCGTGCATTTTGTACCTTCCAAAAACCGCGTTATTCTTCGGAAAATCTGGAAACGGACCTCATAAATGTGTTCAGCACCCAAAACTACCCCCTGAGCAAATTTTGGGTGAACCCACATTCTCCGTACTTTGTCCAGACTGACAGCGTTTTGGACTTGTACGGATTTTCGGTTGGGCGCTTATTTCTACAGTTGACCGCAATGTTAAAAGGACATGGTGCGGTTGCGGACTCGCACTAAAACTACGGTAGAATCTGGCACTTTGCCAGATTTCGTCATCGATCGGCGCCTCAGCTGATATTCTCGTGAGCAGAGAGACGACGGTTGGCGCCGATCGATGACAAAATCTGGCAAAGTGCCAGATTCTACCGTAATTTAGTGCTAGTCCGCAACCGCACCATGTCCTATTAACATTGCGGTCAACTGTACCAACTGAGGGCTCTGGAAGCGTTTTAGAAAAATGTTCCATATTTAACTTAAAATTTTCCTAGGAAGGCTTTTTGGGGCGCTGATCACGATTCTAAGATTTATTAGTCGATTCTCAAAAGTTTTCGGCTCATTTCGTTTGAAGCTTTCCAACCGGGGAAAATTTCGGGGGAAAAACGCTACTTTCGAGATATCTGGTCTTCTACGATAGATATGTCTCAAAATCATTTGCTGAAGATTATTTGAAGTGCTTAACACGATTCTGGAGTACGTTCATCGATTTTTTGCAGATTACGGTAGATTACGGTGGGTATACGGTAGTTTGGTCAAAATCTCAGATTTTACTCAAAATTTGTATACGGGGGTTATTCGGGGTGGAGAATACGAATTTAACGTCCGTTTGTTTATTTTCAAAATACTAAGGTGGGTTTTGACCCCTAAATGACATGTTACCTACCATAACCTACAGTAAACCTCAAAATTTCGACAAATGGACTCCGGATTCGTGTTCACCACCCTAGATACACGCAAATTTTGAGCCTAATCCGAGAAAATTTTTTAAAACTCTGAAAAAAAATGCCTGATGGGTAGGTACCCTTGCCTTTTCGCGAGGCTTAAAAAATGTTCATAACTTTTTTGAACCTGCGGCTCGGGGATACTGCGCATTTTTACTATTGGGCCAGAAGAGATACTAACCATACTAGTCTTTTTGGCAGATCCGACCTACGCTTTTTATACTTCCCTTGTCAGTATGGTTTATTTTCCCACCATAACATACCGTGAGTCGGTGAGCGGACCACAGATTTGTGGAGAGTAGTCCAAAAGATCCCTATGGAGAAGACTTGGGGCATTTTTTTCGCATTCTGGAAATCGATAAAAGTCGCTTTTGGCTAGCGAATTTACCCCATTGGGAAGCTTTGGGCCAAATGAGCCGGAATGTCTAAAAAATCGACAAGTGGAACTCAGATTTGTGATCAACACCCAAAGCAATCTCTAGAAAAAGTTAAAGGCAGTGGTCACGGTGAGAAACGTTAACGAAAAAACTACAAAAATCAGCTTATTCCAAAAACAGCTGAAAAACTATGAAGAAAGCGCGGTGAAATAGGGGCTAGAATGAAAGTTTCTAGGGACCAAAGTTGCCAGATCGTGCATAGGTACGTGCACAGCGCCGACGAAAAAGATCGCAGTTTCATGCTGAGCAGTCAAAAATCATCGGCATTCAGAGGGAGGAATAAAGGCAAATTTACCTAATAAAAACAGTTGAGCAATGAAAGAAAGCACACCAGTCAATGTTTCCGACTAAATCTGTACATAAATCCGGAGGTTCATTGATTGAAATTTGATTTCTAGCCAGCTGATGTTCTTGATACAAAAGGTCACCGATGCCGAACATGTGGAGTGAAAATCATCAAAAGACAAGAATGTTCAGGCTTCAAATTTCGCCCAAAACAGTAGTTTTTTTGCGATTTTTTCTTATAGATCTTACTACTCGATACCCAGAAAAGGGTTTAGAGAGAAAAAGACGACAACCATCTTTGATCGCGACCACTGCCTTCAAGAAAGGACTCTTAAAATTTTTTCTGAACACCCTAAAATATTCCTGCCGTTTTCCCTTTTCCCTTCGCCAATCTATAAAATTGCTCTTCTTTTTTTTTGTTTTCCAAGGCACTTGGAAAATCCTTTACGGATCATTTATTTGTTGCCACACGCCCACAACTGTCAAACAACTGTTTTGTAAGGCTTCGTGGGAAATCTTAACAAGCCCTGGAAAAGGGCGCTGACCTTATAGGGCAGGATTGTCACTTAATGGCACAGTGCGCACTTTCAGACATGAATTTTGTGATTTTCATGTAATTGTGTAGTGAGCCTCTTCTGTATGACACTTACCAAGTGCGAGATCTCTATTCCCTCGAAAAAAGCGAGATATAGGCGACAACCACGGGCCCGACCCTTTCGTTATCCACCAAGGGCCACGCCCCTTCTCTTGTTTTTTTTTAAATCATCAGCTGCCTGATAAATGGACGAATTCCAAAAGCGTCTTCCATTCTTGTCGGTCTGCCTCTTCATCCTTGTTCGCTCTCGTGCAGCAACAGCGAGTAAAGAGAAATATAGGCTTGAGACAACTCGTACACGAATTTGTCGTCCCAAAAATGTGAGCGTTTTCAATGAGCCTTCCCTACGTTCGTAAAGGGGCTTGAGCAATTTCAGAGAGACCATTGCTATCAGCGTGTGGTTCGCTCCAAGCTAGGTTGAAATCTGAAAGTGATTTTTTGGTGTCGTGTGTTTCTAAAGCCTCATGAAACAGCGACCCCTAGTGATGGTTTAGGTTAATGGCGAGGGATCGCTGTCTGCAGGCTTGGGTGATGTCCGGTTCGGCTTGCGTGGCAGGGTTACAGTCTACAGCAATGTTAGAAGGACCTGGTGAGGTTGCGGACTCGTTCTAACATACGGTAGTTTGTTATTGGTATCACTAATTTTTCCAGAACAGCTTTGATAGAGCGGTGAGTCTGTGTGTTCACCGATACGACCACATCTGTGGAATCAATGAAAACAGGTGGAAATGTGAGAGCGGAAGCCGGAACTCACCGACCAAATTTAGTTACTTCGAAAAAATGAGTGATAACACTATCAGGCTACAGTATGCTAAGAAGAATCCGCAACCTATTCAGGTCCTACTTCCATTGCTGTAGACTATAGTATATACTGCGCCGCACCACAAAACCCTTACGACTGACCTGACTGCACTTCCCGTGCGACGAAGATGTGATTGGGCTGCAACTGAGAGGACGGCCTTCGGATCGTCCCCAATATATAGATGCGACAAATAGCGACCATGCGATTCACATCGCGAGCATTCCCGAAACCATGAGGTTTTCCAGCTGATACCTTCAATGAAGGGAGCACTGCTTGGGAAGCACGGAACCATTTTGCACCAGTTTTGGAGGGTAGGTTATTCCAGGGTCCAACAACACTAGGAATACGGATTTTAACTCGATCATCTTACGTCGGCTGAAAATCGCCTTCTCCATGCGTTGTTGAAACTTGCAGGATACATGCATGTTTCGATCATTTCGAAACTCTTAGTTTCGGATAGATTACTACCACCCCTGATAACTTCCTAATAGTTTTTCGTTTTTGAATTAAGCGCATTTCGCAGCTTATTTGTATTTATCTCCAGCGCTGGATGGTTTTAAATTCAGGAAAGCGCAGAAGCGGCGAAAGTTTTGTGAGTCCTAATTGTTAAACAAAGATAACATATAAGAAGTTGAGGAAAAGGACGGAAAGGAAAGAAAGGGAGAATAAAGATGAAGAAAGAGCGCTTGATATGGAGAGAATGAAACGCTGCGTAATATCGATCGTTATTCCATGACGGCACCACCCCACACGCTTGACACGTTCAATCCGGATTCGACGCGGCTACCCGCCGTCTAGAGAACGACGATCCCTGTCTGTAAAAAAGAAACCAAAAACTTTCCCCTCGTGGACGCTACCATTGAATATACAGCACACCCTCAGATGTGATTTTGTGGTTGCTGTGTCATTGTATAAAGAAACCCTCCTATAGAACACTTGACAAGCGCGAGATCCTAATTTATATAATTAATCGAGATATTGGCGAAGACCACTGGTCCGACATCCTGGATCACTATCTCGGGCCACTCTTCTTTTGTTGATTTTCGAACTTAATAGCGACTAGATATACGGACGATCGATGATTTTGATCTAGTCTTCGGTTTCCACCTCCTTGTCGATGTTTGAATTCACTCCTAGTCGTTCGCGCGCTGGGACAGCGTATGAACAGAAATAGAGGCTCGAGACAACTTTTCCATGGAATTTCGCCCGTTGAAGTTAGAGCGTTTTTTAAGAGTTATAACTCCGTTTGTAGAGGTTCTTCAAAAGTTCTAGAGATAGCAGCGTGGTCAGCTTGTGATTCTCTTCAAGAAGATAATGGAAGCCAGATAAAAGTTTTCTGGGTGTAGCCTCTGGTTCGGGGCTAAATTTAGTGTGTGTCATTGCGGACTTGCGCTGCGAGTACGCTAGGCATCGGTTTCGTACGAGCTGATGCGGCCGCCCCTCATCAGCTGATCATGCGGGGTTTTCTTGATTTTTTTTATGATTTTTGTTAATTCTCACGTTTTTTTAGACAATTTCGAGCTTTTAAATTCTACGGTTGTTATAGTAAGCCGTATACTAAAGTATTCATTCCAGGATTCGCAGGAATCGATGGCAACGAATAGAAACTGTCAAAATCTGGTTTTTTTAGTTCGTGGTGTTCCCAATTAGAACCTGTACTTAGTGTTTGTTACTGCCTTTTAACTTCGCTAGCAAAATTTTCGTTGTTCGTAAATCTTTTCAGAATTTTCTGTTGTTTAGGCTGGCCCGAATTCCCAAAAAAAATACACCTATTGTTGTTTCAAGGTTTCCAATCTTTTTTTTCACTTTCGGAACTGCTTTTATGGAGTGCGCTTTTATTGTTTAAAGGCAGGGTTCTCGATAAAATCGGTTGTTGTGCTATCACCGTAGAATGGTAGATCTGGCCATAACAAAAGTGAAAATAAGTAAAAAATTGGAGAAAAAACGCGCAGGAGAAAGTTATGGCTTGGTGTCCTCCCGCCCCCAATTATCGAGATTCGGGTAAAAACCTGTTTTGTCAACTTTTATTTTGCTTCTAAAGTAATTTCTGAACATTTCTGGAGACTACTGATTACTTGAACAGCAAAACAAATTTCGGATAAGCAAGCATTAATGAAAATCGCGTTAATTAGGGGGCCGGCCGACACCGGTAATTAGCCGTTATACTTTGTTTTTGAGCGTTTTTCCCGCGAATTTCCGGGTTTTTTCACTTGCTTTTACTTTTGTGGTGGCCAAATCTACATTCTTATGAAGAGAGCTCAAAAGTCGTTATTATCGCGAACCCTGCCTTTAACTTCTCCAATATCTTTTTTCCTGGATATCGGTCATGCCCGAACTTTTCTTGCGGACGATTCCGATGCTTACGACTCCCGCTATCCCTTTTTTTTAAACTTTAGCAAACGGTCGTTAAATGTAAGACAAACGTAACATTGTAAGATCAAAAACTGTGGAAAAAATAATTGACAAAGAGGGAAACTGGGAAATTTTCGACAAACTCCCGTGATCAGCTGGTGAGGGCTAACGCAGAAGCTTGTACGAAACCGATAAGTCTCGTGTCCGCAGCGAGAGTCCGCAGCGGCACAGACTTAATTTAACCCCGAACCAGAGGATATGTATTGTGCCTCTGAGGACAGCTTACACCTTTAAGACTGACATCGATTTTATGTCATAAATCGAAGGCTCGGAGCTGCTAGTGTTATAAATTGACAAAAAATTCGACGAAAACACGATGGAAGTAAAGAAATTACGGGTTGTGTTTGTATTGGAATGGAAGTGGACGAGTTACGCCGCGGAACACACGCTTAGTTAAACCAGCGAAGCCAGCCACAAACTGCTTAGGATAGCGAAGCCAAATGAGTCTAATGGCGTGTAATATTACGCCCACGTCTTTGGAAGCATCAGAAACTAACCAGACTGGCTATATCCTAGCAATCAATTTGGATGAGTTTCTTATGAGGGACTAGAGTAGTAAGGAAAGTGGAAGGGAACGTCTTGTTTCGCTTACTCAAAAACGCTCGAATATAGATATTTTGACGCATTTACAACGGAGTGAGCGTTCTATCAGGGTCCGTACGACCCAGTTTTGGTCTCTGTCTCCACCACTTCTGCGAGCGTGTTTTTATAATGCTGATTTTTTCAAAGGCCTTGTCTCACTTAGAGGGTAAGCTGCTAACATAGTGCAGAACCTATAATGAGGTGTTGCGAATCGAATTTATTTCTACGGCTTCACGCTCTAATCAACCCCAAGTGCACGCGTTCGACAAATGAATAGTCTCCGTACATACGACGGCGAAATATGGCATTGTTAGAATTGAATTGTGCATGGCATGAATTACCGTTCTTACAATTCCATGCGTCAACTTGAACACTGGTGATGATTCACCTAGCTCATACCTGACTAGAGCTTGTTTTACAAATACACACACCGACGTTACAGAAAATCATGTTTTGGATGTTGTTAGCTTATTCCTGGGTATAAACCGTCTGCAGTCATAATTTTCTGAATGCCTAGAAACTTTCAAAGATCGATATTCCCTAGTTTTGCGAGGAGAAAGGGGGCTCGAGAAGCAATTTGGAGGGGGTTTGGTAGAATCCGTTTTGCATTTGGCTAGGAACCCTTTCTAAGGGTTGTTCAGTGTTCTGATGGCAAATCTGGGGTCTGTTTGTCGGTTTTTTACAAATGTATAGGCTAATTCGGTGTATAGGCTGATTCGGTCTAAAGCTTCCCACTGGGAGAATTTCTGCTGGCCGAGCGCAGTTTTTGACCATTTTCTGAGTTCTACAATCAAACTGCCCCAGAACTTCTCCGTAGAAGTTATTTAGACTGCTTAAAGGCAGTGTTCACGATGAAAACTGTCTACAATTTTCACTGTAAATTGAACGTACTGGGGCTGATTGCAACCACGAGGGCGAAAGAACGCCTAAAAACAAGCCCTATATAGCCCTACATGGCCCTCAAACTTGGTTGTGCTATGCCCGTTCCGCCCACTCCCTCACCAACCGACAAGGAAGTGGGCGGGTAAGGGGCGAATGCAAGTTTGAGAGCCGTGAAGAGCTTCTTCCTAGCCGTTCTTTCGCCAATATTGTTGCGATGGACTCCGGGATATTTAGTTTGCAATTGAAGTCCGGAGACCATTTTACCGTGAATACTGCCTTTAACACAAATCTGTGGTCCGCGCCGAATTTCTTAGATTACGGTATGTTGAGGTGGGTATAACGTAGTTTATTCGATGTCGCCGAATTGAATCGAAATTTCTCTGCGGGTTTTATCTGGGACGCCGAATACGAATTTGTAGCTCAATTGTCAATTTTTGAAATATCCAGGTATGTAAGTTGCGCGAGTTAAAAGCCGTTAAGGGTCTTAAGCCCCTTTCACAGTTATTTTGCCGTCGGACGTCCGGCAATGCTATCCGAAGTCGCGTGCGGCGCCCACTAGGCCTGTGGTAGAGCAACTGATAATATCGACCATCCCACAATTAACGGAGAAATTTCGCACTGACGTCGAGCGCCGCATTGCGACGTCGGTCATCCGGCGTCGCAATGCGTCACTCCACGACGCCGCAGTCCTATCTTATAACGTGCCGGACGGCATCGTCCGGCAGACTGTGAAAGACGCATTACACAGTACGAAGTACATGCCGGACGAAGCCGTTCGGCATGTTATAAGATAAGACTGGAGCGTCAATGCGGCCCGCACACTGCGGTGTCGGCCGACCGACGTCTCAGAAATCATTGACACGACGTCGGATCAAGTTATGACGAGTTAGAATGGGTTGTTTTCGCCTTACATTTTGCACTGAAGAGTGGAACCGACGGCTGTTCACCGCAGCTTCCCTCGCACTGCGGCTCCCTTTTAACGTGCCGAACGGCGTCGTCCGGCAGACTGTGAAAGGGGCTTAAGGCCTACGTTGAGGGCTTCGTACGCGTTGAAATCCACATACCGTTTTTCCGGTTAATCCTTTGTTTTGGCCCGTCTTGTAACGTAGGAGGAGTTTGGCGGATCAATAAAGTACCGTTGGAAATCTGTAGGAAGTCGAATGCATGGTGTTCGTCAGGCATCTCTCTACTTCTTTGAGCCTCGGTTTTGTTAACTAATTATGGTTTTGGAAGGGTCCTTTTGCATTTTTTATTCACTACATAGACGGGTACACTTACCTAAAATTATGAAGAATTACGGTTTTCTGCGCGTGCGATGCCTTTACGGCTATAAAAAAATCGCGAACAAACCGCTGTTTCGGGTCAAATTTCAAGCCTGAACTCTCTTGTCTTTTGATAGTGGACGAGCAGCACACTCCACATCATTGGCATCGATGATCTCTAATATAAAGAACATCAGCTGGCTTGAAGATGAATCTCGAATATTTATGTACTAAACTAGTCAAAAACATTGACTGAAGTGCTTGCTTCCATTGTTCAACTGTTTTTATTAGGTAATTTTGTATTTATTTCTTTCTCTGGATGTCGATGATTTTTGACTGCTCGGCATCGGACTGCGATCTTTTTGTGTAGCGATGTGCACGTGTGCACGAACTGGCATCTTTGAGCCCAAGAAAGTCTAATTCTAGCCCGTTTTTCACCGCGCTACCTTAATAGTTTTTCAGCTGTTTTCGATCGTACCTGATTTTTTTAGTTTTTTCGATAACGTTTTTCATCGTGACCACTCCCTCTACATATTCCCCTGTCGAAAGTCTTGAGCCGGGTTCGAATAAAAAAAATTCGAACATGCAACGAATTCCCCTGTGGATTCCTTCAGTTTTTTCGTGAAGCAGTGAAAACGTCTTTTTTGGAATCCTCAGGGGCAGTAAAGAAATTTGAGCACGGATTATTCATGTGCAGGGCAACAGCGAAAACATGGTTTCACAACTCGCCGCAGTGCTGGCAGTACAGTCTCGTATGGAATCCACATATCTCATCCAGTTTGCTTGCAGTTTGTATGTGCATACTAGGTTGCAGCCGCAGTTTCGAGTTATGGCCCTGATACATAGATTTTGCAGTAAAACTCCCGCAGTCGTACTGGATCGCAGCTCATCGGATTACGACCCGCAGGTTCAAGGCAGGCCACGGACCTGCAAAGCTGCCGCAAAACTTGTTTCGAACTCCGCGAATCTGCAATTGAACGGTAAATGACTGGACAACAGCACATTCAAGGTGCTGCGAACCCTCTCAAAATCACTCGAAATTAATAACTAGTTACCCAGAATTCCTCTCTTTGAGCCTGATTCTGTTTTTCCTTTTTCTATGATAGACAGAGCGAGTTCTGTTGCTAAGAGGCTATTTATACTCCTAGCCTCCCGCTCTGCCAGAGCGCCTCGCGCGACGAAGAGGTGGGTATGAATGAAATTTCCTGCCTCCCGCGCCTTCCGCTCCCCCCAGTGAAGTATGAATGCTCCAGCGGCACCGCCATGGTGGAGCGGGAGGAGAGGCTCACTCAGAATTTAAATGAGCAATGAATGATACCGCTCTGAGGGATAGAAGTTTTCTGTGAAGTTCTTAAGGCCCCGGTTAGACTTCGTCGAAAAACCTGCTGAGTCCGAATGAATCCGGGGTGGAAAAACCTGCTGAGTTCCACTGAGTCCGGTTGCCCCCAGCGCCAACCAGTTCCTCTGCGAAACACGCAATTGACAGTGACGATTATCACCTCAGCTGTGAATCGGAACGTGTTTGGTGGCTGATTTTTCTTGTTTTCAACATGTCTGAATCTGATTTCCGCATCAGCAGCAGGTGGGGCAGAGCGCAGACGACGAGAGTCGAGATGCGGCGGTACTAGGCAGGTCGCAGTCGGCCGAAAAAAATGCACCCAAATCACGTGAGAAACACCTATATCGACCGGGTGGGGTGAGGACGATTTCGGTGGGACTCAGTCGGTGCATTGGCCCCGCCCTTTTACGCATGAGAACCATCAGTATCGACCGGGGGGATTGCGGTGGGCATCAGACGGTCGCAGTCGGACCCAGTGGGTTGATTTTTTTGCACCCGTCTTCCACGAATTCGATGCGTATCGACCCGGTGGGACTCAGTAGATCCACCGACTATGACGGGGGCCTAAGTAATCAATGACTGATAATTCTATCAGATATCTGATTTCGGAAAACTTTTTAATTTTTTTTTACAAATTAGCTTTGATTGGAGTATGAATCACTCAAAAGACACCGCTGTGACGGGGTGGGAGGCGCGGGAGGAGCGAGAGGCGAGGGAAGAATGAAGTTTCATTCATACTCCCCTCTTCGTCCGCGCGAACCTCTCTGGCAGAGCGGGAGGTTAGGAGTATAAATAGCCCCTGAACTATCGTTCCTCGATTGATGCGCTGGAGCATCGCCAACATGAGTTACTCGGGAAGCGGCCCTGTCAGGCCAGTTGTGTTAGATTCGTGCATCGTATACATCTCGGACACTGGGACGTTCAATACGTTCAGCAGATTTGCGTAAAGCCTTGTTTGTACTGCATCGGTACTATTCCGATGTCATCGTGAATAATTGCTCAAAATTTTCGGAATGTGGTGGCAAACAAGAGGTTCAACCGATCTCATCTCATCAAATTTCACTTAAAGGCAGTGTTCATGATAAATTTCACTTCCGATATCTCAACGGTTTACGGAAGGTCTGGTGCCCTATATAGCAAGGCATGCTTAAAAAGGACGCGAAAGTCGGGTTTTTGAGCCAAAATAGGCCCTCTCTTGTTTACGTTGATTTTCGAGCGCGGAGGAATTCACCGCTAGAAGGATGATACCTATCAGTGCAATGAAACAAACAGCTCACTTATCAGCACTTTCGTGTCGGTTGATCGTCGTCTGTAATCTGAGTCTTCATTTGTTCTTTTTGAGGGGAGGATCTGGGGCACCAGGCGTGTCTGGGGCACCAAAACGCTTGTTTGCAGCCGTTATTTTGCCGCTCCTGGCTCGTTTTCTACCGTTCTTTCGACACTGGGAGCCTAGGATCCTCCTCGCCTATCATTTCACTGTGGAAAGTCAACGAGGATGATCATCGTGAACGCTGCCTTTAACGGACTGCCGCTTTGCTCATCAAACCATTCAATTCCTTCAGAAGCTCAACATCACCGCGAATGATCGATATTGTTCTTTCTCGGACATCGCCGCGACTGTAGTATGATCCCGGGCATGAAGAAAACAGAGACGTTCCGAAGGTGGCACGCAACGCAGAGTGTCGTTCGTGACCCGATCCTTCAGACTGATACCCAGTGACCATCTAAGCATTCTCATTGTCATCGGAGCATATTATTAATGGCCATTGACCATTAAGTTCCCTTTATTGATTGATATTCTTCGATCGCCCATCAGGCTATGCATTATGAACAAAATCGCTGCTGCTACATCGCTGCAGCAGCGAGTGCAAAATCGCTGCGATGAAAACAGCAGCGATGCAGTCAAAACAAGGCTTCAGTCGGTTTTTCGAACAAGTCTGATGGAGTCCTCATGGCACAAAATGCGGAAAGGAGTGGTGATTGCTAATGCGCGTGGGTCACATTGTTGTGAATCTTTACTCGTCACACAGTATCGATTATTGCTTTTCAAAAATATCGTTGTTTTGCCTGATGCACAAAATACGGCAGTGGCAAAAACAGTAATTAGGCGATGGACGTGTCATATCTATGGGGAACTAGGCGGTGAAGAAGCGACAAAATGTCTTGAACAATTTTAGAAAAAGATTCGGCGCAGGTTGTTCTGAAGTAACCAAATTATGTAACTGGGTAATGTAGTGAAATGAATAAATTATGATCTGCCGGTCAAGCGTAGACCAATTATCGGTAAGTAGTAGTAGACGAGGAATAGGATTAGAGAGGCTTTGCCGGTAAATTTTTGAAAGCAAAATCAAGCACAACATGGCTCGAAGAGCTGCGTTTACTCGACTCCGTTTAGCTTGGCCTATGCTGATTGATGTACTAGAAATTAAAAAAGTTTCTACTAATCCGGTTTCCATAGCGCGCTCGATTTCGCTTAGACAAATTTAGCGCAACAGCTTGTGAACTCGAATATTCGTCTGTGACATTTTAGTCATTTCACTACATTTTCCAGTTTTCAAGATACTTCTTTGACATTTCAACTTCTAATTCCTCGTAAATATGATATTGCCAGATCATCACGTTTACCAGATAGCTAAACTTTCGTCGAGGTGAATGAAATCGAGAAAAAGTGGCATGCTTTGGAAGCTAAATTAGTCTGTGCCGAAATGAGTAATTCCATGTTAGACCGGCGCTTTTGTTGCACGACTCGGCTGTTTTCTGCTTCGATTATCCGAGCATTTTCTCGGATTTTTTTTCGTGACACAATTTGCATAGGGCTGATGTCTGAGAGCATGCTCCTCTCTGGGCCTTTGTCTGGAGCGCTCGCCACAGCTAACAATTGTCAGGCTGAGAAAAATTACGTTAGTGCCGCGATTATCCACTTTTGGCTTCTTCTTCTTCATCATCTGCTTTTTCTTTCCCTCAACAATCGAACACGGCACCCCTTTTTCTTTTTCCACACAAAATTTTGTGTTTTAAAAAAATCACGTGTATACGCTGTTTTCAATAAATTTAATAGTTTCTAAATCTGGGGTCTGGAGCATGGCAGGAGCCAACGATTTGAAAAAGTTTCCAGATAAACCTTGCAGGGTTTGTGCAGTAATGCTTTTCAGCCTTTAAACCGGAGAGACCACATGTGGTCTCTCCGATGTGGCTGACCCGACCGATGTTTACATGATATAAGGTAATGAATGAATTATATTCCTGATATCGTTCTTTATAATTTATACATATTGACTTCCTCAGTCATACCTGGCCACGCCGGGTATTTTTGCAACCTCCATCGTCCATGTTTTTCATGCATATCGACCACGCTGGCCGCGGCGTTTTTTCAGCTAACTCAGACAGGCGCCTAAAGTACAGATACCGAAATTTCTAACCCCCTAATGGAACAGCTCGCACAGTGAAAACCTGGTTCAAGGGTTAAGAACGGGTGATTCCAGCTCTAAAATGACTCCTTTGATTGCTTATGAAAGGCTGACATTGGGGGCAGTGTACACAATAAATTGCGTTTACGAGTTTTCTGCAAACCAGTTTTGTCCCACACCGCTCCGCGGTAGTCAGCAAAGCGGAAACTTGCGCCGCTTGGCGGCACTCGCACAATTATTTATTTGTTTAATTGAAAACCGCGTTAAAAACAACACAGTGAAATGAACTAGCTCAATATTCGATGGGTAGTGAATGCGGTGAGAAATCACAAGGGAAGGATCATTACTTGCTGTGGCCATTCTAAATGAACGAGGATTTTTAGCGTTTCTAGCGTGAATTTCCAACAAGGGATTCGATGTTTTTACTCTGTAGCTGCGAAACGTTTCTCTGAAAGGAGTTACTCCTCACTGCAGCACCCACTGGAGGCCTCGTAAACAGGCAGCAGCGACCGTTAATCCATATGTGTTTCATCACGTTTGTTGCCAGTGGACAGGTCATGACGTTTGAGACAGTGTGTACGTTTTTTTTTTCACCCAAAACTTAAGACCTATTTTAGAGTTCCATTGCAGCGCGGTGCGACGCGATGTTTTGGTGGGCATCGATTGATAACGCGCCGCTCCTCGATTTGCATATGAATCATGAAATCACGCCGCGGTGGAACTCTAAAAACCCTCTAAAGCGCTCTGCAGAGTAGCACCGCGGCGAGTCTCGCTGCGGCAGGGAATTGATGGAGAATGGAGGACGCCAAGCAGCGGACGAGGTCGGCATCTCGTCGTGCGACACGGGTACCTGGCAGTGTTTAAGCCGCTGCGACAGCAGCGTCTCCTTGAGCGACGCCGTCAGCGAGCAGCGGCGGAGAATTGTCTCAACGATTTTTATCGCCGGCGAGGAATGCTGTCGTCTATCGATAGATACCTCTCTTTGATGATTTCTCCATAAATTCGATCTTCTAAAGACCTTTTGCCATTTTATTCCAACTTTGATTTTTCGGTTTTTAGTTTTACCAGTTTTTTGTTCCAACTTTAGACATTTGTAATTTATGCGATAGCGCGAATCGTCTTCTAATGTCGGAACCTCGAAATCTATATTTCAAGGCGTGATCACTTTACTCAACGCAAATCCCGAGTTTATTTTACGGCTCTGTGAGCGTATAATTTTTTAGAAGATGTTTCCAGGCATTTACTGAACTCATGAAGCATATCAAAGTAGTAAGGCCCTCGTCATAGTGGGTAGACCTACTGAGTCCACCGGGTCGATATGCACCGAATTCGTGGGAGACGGGTGCAAAAAAATCACCGAGTCCCCACCGAGTCCGACTGCGACCGTCTGATGCCCACCGCAATCCCCCCGGTCGATACTGATGGTTCTCATGCGTACAAGGGCGGAGCCAATGCACTGACTGAGTCCCACTGAGTCCCGCTGCGTTCCAACCGAAATCATCCTCACCCCATCTGTCCAATGATGATTCTTAAAAATGATTTACGAGTTGAAGACAAAGACATGTTGAAAACAAGAAAAATTAGCCACCAAACACGTTCCGATTTACAGCTGAGGTGATAATCGTCACTATCAATTGCGTGTTTTGCAGAGGGACTGGTTGGCGCTGGGGGCAACCGGACTCAGTCGGACTCATTCGGACTCAGTCGGACTCAGCAGGTTTTTCGACGAAGTCTGACGGGGGCCTAACAGCTACTCAGAGCGAAGTTCCATGTCGAATAAATGAGGGCGAACGTACTGGTAACAAAGCGACGCTTGCGAAATCGGCGCTGCAATTCAGCGTAGCCTTCAGCCTCAACGCCGCATGAGGTTTAGAGCACGCATCAAGCCTCTCGATCGACGGTGTGCCGCTGGTCGTCGCAACTCTGCACAGCCGTTGAGTGAAGACTGTTTTGCAACTGACCTGCAGTTGGCCCAGCGCGAGCTGAAAGTTGGGACGTGGAAACATGATGAAACTGGTGGAACACATCCGAACACGTATGGATAAACGGTCCACCCACTGCCACTGCGCCCACCGAGCACGGCTGGAGTAGCGCAGACTTCGTATATGACGGCGCGCCGCCTCGTTCATCAAAGCAACATATTTCGGCGTTACAACACACTATAGGATGATTCCTAGTGTAAAAATCAGGCAAGTGTTTCTCGAAGACTCATAGAATACGCGTTATGGTAAGCAATTCATGAACGCGCTTTTGTCTGGTTTGGATTGGGTTTGATTGGGGGTGGTTGCAAACCAGCGATTCATTAGGCGCAGGTTTGGTTATTTTGGGATCACGAGTGGGCCAGGATACAACCCATCTTGGAGCTTGGTCATTAGTGAGTTAGATGAGGTTAGCCAGCCAGACGTGCAATTCCGTGCATATTGTTGAATTGCACGAGACTTTTGAGATGGCACCATATTTACAGTGCCCGAATCATAGAGTTTCGTATTTAGAACGATCACGGGGTACTCTAGCGCCACGCGACGCGGCAGTGCGTGGTGTACGAGGGGCATAGATTTTCGCAGGGAGCGATTACCCATTCCGGCTTTCCGGCGCTGTGTCGCGATTGCTTTTATACCTTTTGAAAAAATTTCTCATGTTCAGATCTTTGCGTACTTTCCGAAAGAGCTGCATACAGAATTCAATAGCATGGAATGAATGGAATGTTTTTCCATACGCACAGTACCAGAGTTTTCTCTTACTTTTACGAGGTGTGTAGAGGCGTGACGCAATGGCATCACGCTGATGTTCGTTGAATATTGTGAGCAATATCTCAATTTGTACTTCTTCAGTCTTCGCAACAGTTTGATAGCCTCTTGGGCGTCGAACCTCTTTTGGGGGCACGCTTCGCCCGTGACAGGCACCAACCCGACCCTATCCCGCCGATAGACATGCTCTCGTGTCAGGATTGCGAGCACCCGCCCATCGCGTCTTTCTGGGAAAGTGGGCGGATCGAAGTGGGCTTCGAGCTCCTGTTTGTCTGAGTCCTGTGGTTTCACGAATACGACCACAGGAGAGGCCTATTAGCGACTTCGGTCCTATCCGACCGGTGTTACTGTTTGAGTAGGATGTTTTGGCGTCTGGGGTAGCGAAAGACACTGCAGGGGCACAGCTGATTTTGTGATCTGTGGAAATCATCTAAGAAACCTGCACTAGCCTCGAGATTCTCTCACCAAAACCTAATTCGTTAGAAAAAATATGGAGATTGCTCATCTATCATTTGTGCTATTACTTCTCAAAGTTTTGCCGCACTTTACCGCGCTTGGCCATTTCGAAAAACGATCGCCAAACAATTGCCTCTCAATTTTCCAGAGATATACCGCTAAGAAAGTAGCTATCAGGTAGCATTTACTGCTGTTAATATGATAGGGTTCGCAGAATTCAAAAAAAATATTCATACAATAAAATTACAATAAAAAAATTAAAGACGTTTTTGACCATGTTTCCCAAATGCTACCCATGCTTACGAAACTTAGAGTGGATTTTGTACTTTATTTTGCAAAACTCGGACTAAGCTAGCATCTTGTTTTGTTTCTTAGTATAATAGACGTCGGGAACGGGTAGTTGCTTTTTTTTCGGCTCTCTAATGACGAGGAAGTGAGTGGCCCTAGAGGCCCCGCTCTGACGTGCGCTATTGTTCCGATTACCGCCTGCTGAGAGATGATTGAATTGAACGCGTCTCCGTAGCTCGTCTCTTGTCTCCCGTAGAGAAGTGCTTGACGTATAGATGTACCCCTGAAAGTATAGAATATGTTATTTAGTTGTTCACCGGTGGCTGTAGTAAAGACTGAAACAATTTGGGATGAATACCTGAACGTGTTGTGTGTCATTTTCCATCCAGGCCCTTATTAAAAAGTGGTGTTTTCGCGTGTTTATTATAGTGCTTTTTCAGGCAGCATTTAATTGATGGGGCGCTTGAAAACGCAACACTTTGGTGAAAGTCTTTCTTTTTGTACGGCGATCTTCTCTATTATGTGACGTTGCAAAATTACACACATACATGTATGACATACTCCAATTTTCGCTGCGCTGAATTTCTAGCGATTTTGTGGATAAGAGGGGAAGGCCAATCGAAACAGCGTCATCGGAAACCTCTGGATACGAATATTCATGAAATTAGGCACCGGAAAGTGTTTGAGGCCCTTGTCAGAGATGGTTGAAAAAAACGCCGTGGCCAACCCGGTCGATATAGATGGAAAACATGGACGATGGAGGTTGCAAAAACCACCCGATGTGGCCAGGTGCGGCTGACGTGATCGATATGTATGAATCATGTGGAACGATGCTATGGATATTATTCATTTCTCATCTTATACATATCATGTGATCATCGGTCGGGTCGGCCACATCGGGTGTTTTTTTCCAACTCACCTCATTCATGTATTTCGTGATTATCGGCCGCGCTGGCTACGCCGATCGGCCAACTTTGTATGACCGAGGCCTAAAGCCCCTTTCATACTTTGCCGGCCGACGTCGGACGACTCGTTATCAAACTTGATAAGTCAAGATAGATAAGATGGATAGGATAGGGTAGATAGATATTGCACATTCGATAACGAGTCGTCCGACGTCGGTCGGGCAAGTGTGAAAAGGGCTTAAGATTTCATCGAATTATACACTGTTTCATAACGATTAGACAATCTGTGCATTAAACTTTTTGGGTGAAATGATGGCAACACGTAACCTCTTTAGTTAAAGGCAGCAGACACGCTCAAAAAAGTTGTTGAGATAAATACGCTACTAGGGTCGTATGGCCCCTTGCAGAACTCTTGCCCAGTGAGAAGCGCCAAAAACGAGGAAAAACTGCTAAATTTGAGCGATACATGTCGAAAAATTTCGTCAACCCCGCCCATGAGATTCGTCAACCCCGCCCACACATAAAAACTCGTTCAGATTGATTTTTCGAAAACGGCCGCTCTGGTTGGATTTTGATGCTTCCAACGAGGTGAGCGTTCTAGTACAAGCTGTAAGAGTCTATTGGCTGAGCTATGTACTTTAACCAATTTGTCGCTAATGTTAGCTGTTTCAATCGCGCGCGGTAAAACTCGTCCACTTTCACCCAATAACATACACAATTCTTATTCCTGTATTTGTATACAGTCTCCGTAGGTTTGTTTCGTTAGTTCCGCATACTACCAGTTTCAAACCTTCGATTTATATCATAAAATCGATATCATTTTTGAGCTTGTGTTCCGCCTTTGATTAATCCTTCACGTTGACCAGCAACGGGTGTTCTTGAAGCTTACTCCCGACCAGATTTGTTGTGCAAAAGATTTGGTACCGCTCCAAGTTTCCCTAAAATGCTACCGTCATCTCCAACACCGAAAAAAACAGTTCATTATCACCGTTAATTTTTCTAAAACACTGTCATGTAGGTTTTTTCTCAAAACACTGTCATGTAGGTTTTGTTAAGCTGCGAATGGTGTGATAGGTCTTTTTGATGATCGTTTTCTTTCTTAAACGCAGTGTTCACGATGGGAAAAGTTATCGAGAAAACTGCGAAAGTTTGTTTTCTTCGAAAACAGGTGATGAACCTCGAAATGTGCACTGCGAAAAAGCTTCGACTCAAAATTGGGGTTGTTGGGTTGTTTGCTACCGAAGATTTAGGCAACAGCGAATACAGGCGCTCAGAATAAACTAAAATAGCGGTTTCTATCGAAGGTTCAGGGCGCAGACGAGCTCACGCGCCCTGCTAGTTTCCGCAAGCGCGCGCTAATGGCGAAATGTGCACGAATCGATCAGGCTGGACGTGGCGAAGTTGCTTGGCTATTCGCCATCGAAAACGTTTGCGGTGCCACAACCTCGTCAGAACGGGGCGGGTTAAAAGCAGGCGTACTGGGCTAACGAAATCTTAACTTTGCCGTCGTTTTGGCCTTTTTTCTATGCTTTCTTCGACCCTATCCCCCCAGCATCTGCCTGCGTAGTGTTTCACACTGAAAACTCAAAAACAAGATCTACACTGCCTTAAATAGAAAAACAAGCATTAAAAAGTTAGTTTAACTAACAGCGGAGCTGGGTTTAAGGCAAAGTCGACGATCAAAATTCATTTATTGAATACCAGGTTGAAGTCAGCTGATGACTTCTCATACTACAAATAATTGATGTCGGACAGTAGACTCGCTCATTATCAAAAAACGATCGATTTCAGATCGCTAAATTCACCCCAAATAGGACTTCTTTTCGATTTTCTTGGTTAAGGTGGATACTACACCTAATCGAAAGAAGGCTATTAGGAAAACCTCTACGCACCCATCTCATCGTGAACACTGCCTTTAAAGGCACAGTCCAAGTTCAGGGACGAAATTTGAGATTTCCACATAATTGTGAAGTAGACCTACCCTGTATAACATCTACCAAGTGCGAGCTCTCGATTCCTCCGATTAAACTAGATATAGGAGGAAGCCACCCTGGTGCGCCCACATAAGGAAGCCACTTTGACTTGCCCACTTTACGATCTTTCGAGCTCAACGGTGGCAAGATCAGCGACGATTCCCGATAAATGGCACTGATCTTCCCTACGTTTTCTAACTCTCTCCTTTTTAGTTTTTTTTAGTTTAGTTTTTTTTTTTTTTTTTAGTTTTTTTTTCTCTCCTTTTTCCTCCATTTTCCTTCTGAACGATTTGCTCAATCCTTTTAAGAATATGGTTCCGAACTTGGAGTAAAAAAAATTCTCTATTGCGGTTTCATCCCCTCTGGGTTTGAACTTCTAGTTTACATGTCATAGGCGGGTTTGGCCAAATTACCGGTTTCATGTGGGAAGCCAGTAAACCCATGTCCCGAAGTTCCGGTGATTTATATTAAGGTGCCATAGCTGGCTGGCACGGCCAAACCTTGCTTTGTTGGCTATGTATGCCGATCTGTTCTCAAGAGTTTTGATGACCACGTTATAAATCCAACCCTCCCATCAGTCTACGACATTGATTTTTTTACTCCGGGTGAAAAACTATAGTGCTTGGGTTTTGCGTTTCAGTGCTCATTTTTACCTTGATGTTGGCCTGCCCTAATTTCGTTACGCTTCATTTTTAACCACTGATTTTATTCAAATGTTGGCTGTTGGCGCGCCCTGCGGGCGTATCAAATAAATGAATAAATAAAAAAAATAGGTCTGTTTGCATAGGTCGGTTGCAAATGACAGAATTTACGCTCCTCGGACTTCTCGTACCCCATGCTTATGCAGCTCAATTTTTGAGGGGCCATGACTCCAGTATCGAGGGTTTTGAACGATTCCAGAGACATTGTTGGAATCAGCGTGGGACCATTTTGAATACAGGCAGATAAACAGAAAAACGATTCTGAGGTTGGACTGTGCGGGGCAGTGTCCTCGATAAATCTCGTTGTCGAGGTTTGAGAGTGAAACACTAAGCTGGCAGATGCTGGAGGGGATAAGGTCGAAGGAAGCAGCGAAGAAGGGCCAGAAACCCTTAGAAACGGCTTTGAAAGTTATCCCACTACGTCTGCTTATCCCGGTCGCACCCATTCGGACGAGCTTGTGGCGCCGCGCACGTTTTCGGTGGCAAAGCGCCAAGTAACTGTACCTCGCCAAGCTTGGTCAATTGGCGCACATTCCGCGATTAGCGCGCGCTTGCTGAAATTAGCAGGGTCGTAAGCTCCTCCAGGCCCTGAACGTTAGAAACCGCTATTTTAGCTTATTGTGAACGCTTTTCTTTGCGATTTCTTCACTATTAGTTACCTCACGACCGAACAACTCCATTTTCGGGTGGAATTCTAGTGTAGTATGTATCGTGAACACTGCCTTCAAGAACCGAAAACGTCGCGATATGCACAGCTCTAAGAAACACAACTTGTGACTGGATACCACTTTTCTTGCAAACGTCTGTAGTAGTATCCGATCCCAAATTTGGAGAGTGCGTGTTAGATTTGGCAAGAAAACATTCAGCATCCTCCTGATCATGAGAGAAACCATGCACGATTCCTTAGTATGTTCGTTTCAGTGTCAGTCTAGGAGAAAAATGAACAAAAAAGTCTGTCACGTCTGGCTAGGTTTGAAGCCTTACACATGGTGAGTGAAATTCTGTTCAGCTTTGAGCAGCGCGTATTTGATTTGAACACAATCTGACACCTGATTGTATTGATCGTTGGATCTGGTGGCTGAACACCTGCTATCTTGGCCACTCACATAACATCATGTTATGATAGTGTGATAGTGAATCGGATCCGAGTTTCAGTAGTTCCTTGCTGAATTCAATGATCTTCGAAGATGTTTGCGCATGTTTTCTTCTTCACAATGTCCCAACAATGAATCGCTCTCGTTTTTTTTCGGCTACGTATAATGTTCTATATATCCGATCCTTGCCATGATGTAACTGAAATGCATAGTCTTTGACTTGAGTTTATGTTTTTTTATCCTACTAGGAATTTCGTATTGGGCGCTTCGTTCTCAGAACAGCATTCTCTAGAGACCACCTCAAACTCTTTTTAACTCAATAGAAGAGCGGAACACTATGAATGTTGTTGTCACTATTTTTCGTTATACTAGTATATTTATTGGAATCAAATTTAGCTTCCACTCATATAACTAGAGAACCTCGCAGAGCCGTTCTCACCATTTGAAAGACAGCGAATGTAGTTCTCGCCAACTCGGGCGCGCTAACTCCGAATCTGAAATAGGATCTTTCTACAGCCACCTTTGGACGACGTTATAGGCGAACCTTCGCAAAAAGGTAAGGGTACCCATTATGCGAGTTTCACAGTGTTCGGTAGAAACTTCAGATTTGTGCTCAGTTCTGCAAATAACCTCACAACGAAGTTTCGAGCATAATCTAGCGTGGGAACCTCTTATGGCAGCTCTCGCCACTTGAACGATGATGAATGTTTTCTGGTCAACTCTGCCGCGTTGACTCTTGATAAAGAGTCGAATAACTTGATAGAGGACACTTTTCAATGGAGTTAGTGGCGCTTTTGGAGCTTCGCGAAATAAGACAGTTTTCGGAGTGTTCGAAAAAAAATCTGTCGGGCTTGACTCAATATTTCTACGCGGGGATTTATACGAGGGGTGAGCCCGAATCTGGGGCCTGTTTGTCGCGATTTTGAGGCTCACTGTATGTAATGGTAGCCATGATGCCAATTATTCATTGAGTACGTTGCATAAGACACGCAGTATGGCACAATGGAAGTTACTAATTCTTTGAACGTGAATTGGGAAAACTTAGAACAATCGAATATACGACGTCTAAAATTGAAAGCTCAATAGCTTCTTCCCTGCAAGGCGTTTGAAAATCGGCAGAACAGATGGAAAAGGCAGCGGCGTGATATCTAAATTAAGGGACCGAAGTACATAGATCTTGTTCTGCAAGTGAATGAAAAGGCTCTCGTGCTGCTTTCCGGAGCCACATATGAGACTTTCACTGTGCTTCCCCTGATCCGAGAGCGATTTAGCTTGAAGAATTTCAAAGAGTTTGTTTGCGAAATGCCGGCCAATATTCTTAAAAGCAGCATACACGCTCGTAAACGTGGTTGAGAGAACTACGGAAATAGAATGGTATGGCCCAGATTACAACGCCTACGCATTTTGAAGTGTCAAAAACGACCCAAAATGCCGCTACATGAGTTAGAAGTTGGCCCCGCCCTGTATTTTCACGCCCCCTGTATTTGCCATTTTTCTCCAACGCAGGGTTGTTGGGCCATCTTTGCCGTCAGTTACGTGTGTGGTTCACTTGTTAGGCAATCTACCAACAGTACCGACGGTGAATATCACCCAGCAACCTTGCGTAGCAGGAAAAGGGCAATTACAGGTGGCGTGAAAATACAGGGCGGGGCCAACTTATAACTCATGTAGCGGCATTTTGGGTCGTTTTTGACACTTCAAAATGCGTAGGCGTTGTAATCTGGGCCATACCATTCTATTTCCGTAGTTCTCTCAATCACGTTTACGAGCGTGTATGCTGCTTTTAAGATCTTGCAGGCATCACTGAGTTGTCGGAGAGATTGGAAGAAATGGTGCTTCAGTTTTCTATTCCAAGCCTCTACGTTAGGTATTCTGTTATGAGGCAAGATTTTTGATCTAGTATACATTCTTTTAAAGAAGTTATTACGAACATTTTCTATTTCCCTTCGTTTAGTGTGCGTGACCTACTTTATTGCTCTGAAAACTGACAAAGGAACCTCGGATTCGTGATCGGCTCTCAGACTAACGCCCACAATAAAGTTAAGAGAAAATCTGAGACTTTCCATCAACTCCGTATACACACCGCAACCCACCGTAATGCATAGAAAATTAGTCAACGGGTTACAGATTCGTCTTGAGCTGTCCCGAAAACTTCCGCCGAAAAATTCAGAGCTAGTTCTATGTTAGAATTTCGGAAGTGGTCGAACGTCGCATTTGGTCCCCAGATTTTCCCTCTGCCGGGAAGCTTTTAACAAACTCTGTTGAAAGATGTCGAAAATCGACTAGCGGGCTTCAGATGTGTGATCAGCACCTCAAACAGACCACATGGGGAAAATTCACGTCAGATCTGAAACGTTTTTCTAGAAAGCTCCCGGAAAAAACTCACCTATACATACGTATTATAGTTTTACACGAACGAAATTTTCGATAATTTTTTTTAAAAGATTTTCGAAATTTTTTTCGTTCGTTTTTCGAAAATACGTCGAACGAAATTTTTTTTCATTTTTCGTTCATTCGACATTTTTTTTTGAAATTGTGCAAGTATAATACATATAATATGTACACTACCGCTCGGAAATTTGGTCAGAAAGCGAGCGAGGTCGTGTTTTCGCGTCTTTTTCGTCTTTTCTGTATAACTCTCTTCAAAATAAACTTCGAACGAAACTAGGGAGATATTCATGATCCAGGCGCTGAGAGCTATCCAATGGTCAAGCCAGTGTTGGGGTTTCGTTAAAACCCATGGAAGTTTCCCAACCAACCATCTCTCTGTATACATTAGACACAGGGGAACGCAGACAGAAACGGTATCGTCCCATTCGCCACAGTACCGTAATCGCGAATCTGGCTGATTGTGAAACTTCTATAGTTCGCATTGTAATCATCACAAAGGTTGAACCAGTGGGTAGCCCTCTTGAGGATCGTTCGTCAGGATCACGAATATAGCCCTAATTTCGCTCAAAGTTGAGAATGAAGCGAGTTATACAAAAAAAAGACGAAAAAGACTCGGAAACACGACTTCGCCCGCTTTCTGACCAACTCCTACGAGCGGTATTGTATATAGTAGACGCTCAACCAACAAGTGTACACTTCATGTATTTTCAGCCCTGTATTTTATCGACCGCCAGCGCAATCTTGTGGAAAGTAGGGGACCTATTTCGTATTCAATTTCCTCTGACAAAAAGGAGCTCGACGCCAACTCCGATCCGCCCACTTTCCTAGGGACATGCGATAGGCGAATGCTCGCCCTCCTGACACGAGAGCGTGCCTATCACGGAGATAAGGGCGGGATGGTGCCTATCACTTGCGTAGCGTGTGCCCCAAAAGAGGTTCGACGCCCAAGACGCTAGTTTGCAAGGGAGGCATGCGACGCGCTTCTATGCCAGGACTTAGAAGACTGCAATGCCTTCGCTTCAATTACTTAGATCGCGGTACTTGGCCCCTGGACGCCGAAGGCTCCGCTCAACCGCTGGCGGCTCAATGTGGTGCTCGGTGCACTGACCGGCTCGCATGTTGGCGTGCAGCCGCGTCGCGTGTCGGTGTTCCAGCCGCGTCGCGCCCTGGTCCGTGCGCATATTTTTGGAAAAGAAAATGCGCAGAGGAGCTCATAGCCTGGGCCCGAAGCAGCTACTTGCCCACAACAGCCACTACCGCGCCCGCGATAGCCACTACCGCGGGTGACAAAACTTCGGATTTTAGGCTCCACGGCCACTATCCCGCTGGCGAAGCCGGCTTTTCAGCGGGGCGAGCGGGTTTTTGTCTGAGTTCAGTATGTCAAATGACTCTTAGAAAGTTTTTTGAGCCATATTTTTCAGAGAACCGTAAACGTCGCGTTAGGCACAGCTTTAGGAAACCTAAATTTCAATCAACTATACCTTTTTCGCAGAAGTCCGTGGCGAAATTCGAATCTAGATTTGAAGAGAACGTGCCAGATTTTGCAAGAGAAATCCGACGGAAAACTAACAAATGTCGGCTGACACTTTCATAGTCTTTTCAAGCCTGCAGCTCATCGACCCTGGCGCAGTCCTTCAAAAATGAAGAAATCTACTTCGTATTACGGATGAACAGAGAATTTTCGTGTTCAGCGCCCTAAATAATGCTCATTTGAAGGTTTTGGGCCAAATTCAGAAGAATTATTCTAAGTACCCCGAAAGTTTTCTGATGGTGCCTCACCTACAGCTTTCCGCACAGGAATGAAAAAGCCTTTTTTGGCATCTTCGTGATCACTCAGGATATTCGGAACAGAAGGATTACTCAAGTACTGTTAAATACCTACATACAACGATGAGAACATGGTTTTCCAAATCGTCGAGGTGCGGGTACATAAAGCAGTCTATATTGATTCACACTTCGGTTTATCCTTGGTGTTTGGAAGTATTTGACAGGAAATAATGTATGTGCACGGTGATTTGAAAGGTCTTGTGTTAACAAACGCAAAGTATGTTAACATAGTAATTTTTTACCATTACATGGTTCAGAAATTGCTTGGTACACAATGCATATCACTATAGAATGGACTGTAAAGACTGCTGCGTTTTTCAAATACAAGAAAAGTTCTGTTGAAGATAATGTCGGGCATCGGTGGTTTTCCTGCCCAGTTTGGCAAATGCTCAACGTTTTCGCAAAACATAGCCCGGGTGCTCTACTAGCCTTCTGCATGCTGTTGATTATTGGCGGGAGAATTCCGAGCTAGGGTGAAAGCAAAATGAAGATATTTTCAAGAGTTCCTGTAACTTGGCTCGTTGATCGAGTGCACAGAAAGTAAGGAGCCTCGGACTAGTTTGGCTCGCCTAATGTGAAGCGCTCCAACGACGACATAAAAGCAGCGGCTACCGCCGTGCGCGTCGCATTTAAAGGCATCGTACGCGCAAAGAATCGTATCTCATTTTTTCATGTTTTTGCGCAGGCAATTCTCTGACATACAGAATAAGAGTGGAAACGCTCCACAAAACCATCGACTTTTTCGAAAAAACTCATCTTGAAATGTCTCGAATTATTCTACTTCCCCACCCCTCCGTCGATTTCGGTGTGTCTGGTGCAATACGTCTGAAGTTTTTTCGCAAACATCGGATGTGTTTTTTGCTTCAAACTTATTAGGTGGGTGAATTCCTGTTGCTCTGTTCACTGGAACTTATTCTGAAAAATAAAGTATCCATTGGGCAGGTTTGGATGTTACAATTTCCTAAATTAAAAATTTCAAATGCTGAATCATCTGCGCATGTGATGGCGCTTCTGTTCCTTGTGCTAGATGGTTGGTGAGAACTGCTGGCGGATCGTCATTTTGGCCTCTCCATCTTCATAACCATATGTTTTTGACGCGTAAAACTTCGCCGAAGTGGCCCACCTGGCTCATTCATGGAATCGAGCCTGAAAATGGAACCTGGTTTTCAGCGCGAACAATGCCTTTAACCGGCCTAACTGCTTGGAGGCTCCTATGTTTCTGTGCATTCGTTCAAAAACCTTTAAAAAGTTCTTGTCTCTCCCCTATGTACTTGTTTCGTTAGTAAACGAATAAAAATACAAGCCTTGAATACGTCTTAGAGGAACTTTTTCCGCTTGTTTTGCATTACCGGATTTTCTATGTTACAGCATTGTGAATAATCACACATTTTTCGTTAGGCCTGTAACTGTGATGTGAATTATTTACAGCATGAATCTTTCGGACTGGTCAGTGTCAGCGTACGTCGAGTCGCCGCTATTCGATGCTACAACATCAGTATACACCCAGATTCCGACAACCGTTATGGGCTCATCGACAAATTCTGATGACGACATAAGGGTCATCATGCTGAACAACACCGCTCAGTTGGGCGTGTCTATCGATAAGTGCGTTTCTTCACGATATTGTCATTTTCCCTTTCTGCTTTGAACTTTTGCTTATAACATATAGTTCAGTTTCGCAATCGCGTTCAGTCCTCATTATCACAGTCGTAGAAACGAAGCGGTTGTTCTTGAAAAATTCAACTATAAAAATGAAAAAATCATTCTCAAAACAACCGCTTCGCTTCTACGACTGTGATAATGAGATTTTGTGGACTGAACGCGAATGCGGAAATGTTGTGCTTTTCCCGGTCCGCAATTGCGTCTCGATACGCTTTGCGGTCGCTCGCTTTTGAGTCTGATGAGTTTCCAGCGCCGCAGCCGCCGATCTGATGACTTTATGTGGGTTTTAGAAACTGGAAAGTGAACAAAATTGGAGAAAACTGTATAAAAATGCCATATCGAGCCGGCTTTGGCGCTGGGAATTCGACCGACTTGAGCGCGTGCGGCCGCAAAGCGTGTCGAGACGCAATTGCGAACCGTAACTTAGCCCAGAGAAGCACAGTAGATCATACATAGATACGTGCACCGGGTTTGCGCTAACGCACAAGTAGGTACACAAAATCTTAGTACGACCGTGTCGATTGTAATTTGTCCGAAGGGTTCAAGCAACGTTGGAAGATTTCCGAAGCGGTGGTTGCATCCGTACCTTAGAATAGGGGCTAACAGGGGAAGGATACTTACCCAAAATGGCCATTACAAATCAAATATACCTTCCAAGATCTTTTTTGACGTAGAATTAAATTTTTCACAATACAACAGCGGAACTTTTCTTTGAACGGAGTTATGAGCGTTTGTTAGCTTTCCTTTCGCATGCCCATCATAACTTGTAATGCATGAATCTTCGGCCTCACCTGTCGTGCACCGATGTGAATGCTACATTGGGAATCATTTCATAGTACTTTCTACGCCGGAGTATATTGATTTGAGAAACTAAAGGAAGCGCCCCTCGTATACAGCCGGCGGAAGTCGTGCTAATATTTTGCGTTCCCTATTGAAGTTTGGCGCTAATTTGGTGTCGTACGGTATAACATGCGTGCACCAAGTGTGCGCTAACTTCCAATAGGAAACGCGAAGTATCATTGCGTTCCGTGCCAACTGTACAAAGCCGATGCCGCACCCGCCGTGTCCGTTTGGCGTAGTGACAGTGGACGCTGTTGTCGAAAATGAGATAACAGGTTTGCAGTTGTCTTCGTCTTCCTTGACGACGAGGCTATCGTAGGTGCCCTGAAGCAGAATTTGAGTAAAGCCCCGTTTTTCTACATCGCTGCTGTTTTCCATGGCAGCGATTTCGCACCCGCTGCTGCAGCGATCTGGCAGCATGGATTCGTTCATAGTGCGTAGCCTCATGGTTGATCGGAAAAATTCAATCAATCAGTAAAATTATTGGCTGGTAGTCATCAATAACAGAATTCGACCCGTAAACACTGATCTTGTCATGTGAAAAAAATCAATGCCCAATAGACGAAACGTGTCATTCGCTGGTAATCGCTCCATCGCTGCCATCCAGCGATGGAGCGATGATAAGGCATTGTATACGTATCGACCGAGACGGCCACATCTGGATCAGGACGGAACAGGTGGGCTCAGTCCGGTCACAACGGGGGATTTTCCGACCTCAGTGAGCAATGTATAAGTTGCGTAACGACGGGGACGGCCATGAATGGCACGGCGTGCTCAGTTCGACCAGAACGAGTGAATTTTTCGCACGCGTAGGTTCTTATCGACGGAGCTGTCTACAGCCGACTGGCCGACTATGACGGGGGCCTTAGACGAAGTTCATACCCTGTGCGACAGGCGATACGGCACAGTGCTTATCCTTTACATCGATTGACAATCAAGATGACTTGTGTGCGTCGTCACAATCACTATGTACCTAGCCCAATTTCTTTCGAGGAGTGGCAGCTCGTTTCTCTCTTTGAAACCTACTCTTATCATGGGGTCGCAGAATTGTAATGATCGCGCTATTGAGACCCACATTTTTCCGTAATGCGGCCTTTCTCACTCTTTCTTGTAGTCGTGCGTTTTTCTCGGACCACTCCCCAAGCACAACGCAGAACGGCTTAAATTTTTGGAGTTGTTCCGAGCTCGAAGGAGTTATGCGCAATGGAAATCATTTTCAATCGGTCAGTCAAACAACAGGATCTACGAGGCGGTCTTTGACAAAATGCGGGGCTATGCAATGGAAAATGCGCCCCTATGAAGTTGAGCGCTTGAGAACGGCTGTTGGGATGGAAAAGTCCGAGTCTTGAATCCTTGACTTTTTGAAGCACTCGGCCAATTTATAAATTCATGAAGAACAGGTTCAGGTCCTAATCCTGTACGAGTTTTCGGGGCCAGACCCTGTTGTCTGACAAGGGACACCTTCGAACATCAAATGGAGTTTTGAAAAACGGTCTTTTGAGAGTTGTAGAGGGCCTAAAAATAGACAATCTAAGATTTTAAAATTTCTCTCAGTTCTCACGGGTAGATCAAAAGCGATCAAAAAGGGAAAGAAACCAGAACGTTGGATTGGGAGGACGTAGCACAAATGTGAGCTCAACAGTGGCCTTGAAATCATCTGAAAAGGTTCTCCTAAAAGTTTGAAGATGAAATCTAGCTAGGTTCTCGAGTTATGAATTGTTCATTGATCCTCTGAACAATGCTGGTTACATTCAAACCACCGATCACTGCAATGTGATAGTCGGGCTGAAGTAGCAGCACAACGTGGCTTAGTCGGTTAGGCGTTGGATTACGAAGCAATTGAAAGAAGGTTCGAATACTGTGTGTTCATTACTGCATTATGGCTGGTAGTAATGACATTTCTATGTGTTCAGCTTACTTCTTTTGAGTTTTAACAATGTCTCTTGTTTTTTATACCTCTTTTCTTATATCGCAGAGGTAATGTGATATAAACGGAGAACGGTTCACATCAATGTTAGAAACTATAGAAATTCCGAGGTTTCGACAATTGCTAGAATATCAAGAATACTCTTACCCTTCTCCCCCACATATGTTACAGAAAAACCGTCCTTAATTCGGAGAAACACTTTAGGGGACTTATTTCGATATATGACACTGGAAAAAAGTTCGGACAAAATGAAACTTTGTAGACTTGTTCCTTGATCAATGATCAATCTTTTTAGAAATAATTGTTGTAAACAGAAGTGGGTTTACCTAAACTACAAAATCCATTGAAGCAACCTAATACTTTAGCGCATGGCTCGAAGACTCAAGAAAAGTATTTCGTTATCAATTCCAAAATTTGGAGTAGAACAGAACCACTCTTTTGAAAACGCCTCTTACAAGATAACTACTTTTACTCAGCCTGGCCATTCTGGTTTAAGTGTAGTTTTCTGGTGCCATTTGGACGTAGAATCCGAGTATGCTCTTCGCAGCTTCTCTGAAAAATAGAGAAGCTTCTATGAAAAGAAGCTATAATCGTTTTTCCAAGCCTCGCGACAAGGCAAGGGTACCCATCAAGGAATTTTTAGGGTGGTTTGGAGAAAATTTTCGGATTCGGCTCAAAACTTGTATGTAGGGGTAATCTAGGGTGCTGAACACGAATCTAGAGATTGTTTCCCAAAATTCTGAGGTTTACTGTAGTTTACGGTAGTTGTCATGACATAGAGGGCCTAAACCTACCTTAATAATTTGAAAATTGACAAGTGAACATCAAATTCGTATTCAGCACCCCGAATAACCCCTGTTCAGAAATTTTGAGTCAATTCTGAGACTTTCACCCAACTACCGTATACCCACCGTAATCTACCGTAATCTGTCGAAAATCGATAAACTGATCTCAGATTCGTTATGAGCACTTTAAATAACCTTCGAAAGCGAAGTTTGAGTCCTAATTTTTTTCTCGACCTTTGGAGCCCCATGAGGTAAGAAGCTCAAGGCCATTTTTGGGGGTTCAGAGGTCGATTTTTTTTTCGCCCAAACTCAGCCCCAGGGGGTAATTTGGGACGCTGAACACGAATATGAGGTCAGTTTCCTGTTTTTTAGCGGATTTCGTCAGGTTAGGGTGCATTGAATGGCATTTTACCTACCGCAACCCATTGTTTTGGTGGTTCTTGATCTACCCGTGAGGACTGAGTGAAATTTTGAAACTTTAAATAGTTTATTTTTACGCCCTCTACAACATTTAAAAGACCGTTTTGCGATACTCCATTTGATGTTCGAAGGTGTCCCTTGTGAGTGAAAACAAATCTAAAAGAAGGTTTTCACGCCCTCCGAATATTTGCGTTCTCATTTCGGACCCCTTGGGACGTCGAATAGCATTTTCAGGTCCCCAAAGTAGGAATGATTTCGTGCCGGTCATTCAAATTTGTTCCACATCGTAATAACCATTCTTGCGTTATTATATGTATGAAAGTGCTTGAGTTGGACTCAACTGCACGCCGCACCGAAACGAAATCTCTCTGTGGTAGAGTGGAAGAATTTCGCATAGCGCACTTCTCCAGCGGGAAAGGCGGAAAGTAGTATGATTGAGACCTCAACTGCTCTTACTACTAATTTTCCCTTCTCCAGGAGATCAGAAAAATGTTTCAGTTCCAGAAGTTTCTGTGTCATCCTGCGCAATAGCGAAAGAGTAACGAGAAGCTTTCGCGCCTGAGCATTTTAAGACGCTAATTCTTCAATTAAAGCAGTATTCCCTTGATAGGTTCTAGTTATGAAATAGTTCAATTTGAAAAATATACGACACTGTACTCACGTTTGCGTTGAGACCTTCTAAAATTTGTTGCTCTAAGCGCAATATGTGACGGAACGAAGGTCCTAAATTCTTAACCGTATTCAACGAAAAAAAATTCTCGGAAACAAATCTGTAAAGAGTTCACCGAAAACATCTTACCACACACCCTCGAAACTGACCCCATTCCTCGTATTGAAGGAATCTTGGTGAAGGAGATTCGAACAAATATTTCTTACAAGGGAATGACCAGACCTGGCTGCCAGAACTAATCATGAAACCAGGTTTTTCTGATCGACTACCTCCCGGGTAGTCATAAAAAACCCTGTCCTAGCTGCCCGAGTAAAAGTAAAAAAAGTTATGATCGTAGAAGTTGCAAGCTCTGTAGGTAAAATAAAATTTATCGGCCGTAAACTTTATCGTTCAAAATACCGAAAACGTGTCCCATATTCGTGTTCAGCGCCTCAAATAACCCCCTGGAAGAAGTTTGGACGATTTTTTTTTCGAATTTTCAAAATAAATAAATAAGTTTTATATTATTATTACTCGGGCAGCTAAAACAGGGGTTTACAAGTACCCGGAAGGTGTTCGATCAGAAAAACTTGGCTACATGCGTAGCTCTGGCAGCCGGGTCTGATCTCTCCCTAGTCAGACTGCGATGCTTCCATATGCTCATTGGATGTCTGGTCATGGCTTCTCATTACAGCACCTTAAAGGCAGTGGTCACGATGAAAAACGTTAAAGAAAAAACTACAAAAATCAGCTTAGATAAAAAACAGCTGAAAAACTATAAAGGGAGAGCGGTGAAAAACGGGCTAGAAGTAGAGGTTCTAAGGCCCAAAGCAGCCAGTTCGTGCACACGTGCACAGCGATGACGAATTAGATCGCAGTCTCATGCCGAGCAGTCAAAAATCATCGACATTCAGAGGACGAAATAAATGCAAATTTACCTAATAAAACAGTAAAACAATGAAAGCAAGCACTTCAGTCAATGTTTTTGACTAGATGTGTACATAAATCCGAAGCTGCATTGATTGAACCTGCCTTTCAAGCCAGCTTATGTTCTTGATATAAGAGGTCATCGATGCCGATGATATGGAGTGAGCTCGTCCACCGTCAAAAGACAAGAAAGTTCAGGCTTCAAATTTTGCCCAAAAACAATGGTTTTTTCGATTTTTTCTTATAGGTCCTACTACTCAAGACCCAGAAAAGGGTTTAGAGAGACAAAGACGACAAGCATATTTGATCGCGACCACTGCCTTTAAAACACCCGCCTTCCACCAATAAGAAACGCATTTTTAGTTGGGCGTTGAACATTGTATGGCTTGTAAGTATTGTTTCTCTGTTTTTCAGTCTAACACTCGAGGAGACGTGTCGATTTCACAGCACTACGGAAACCTATGTCTTGATTTTCACTTTTATCACAATTTTCCTACTTTCTGTGATTGGTAATGCCCTCGTCATTGTCGTCATTATGAAGGTAAGATATATGTAGTTGGGTCAGTGGCTTGCCTCTGTAAGACAAAACATTTAATTCGCACCCGCGGCTGGCGCGGCGGTAGCATGCGCCGGCTCGCTAATCGATTCAGGCCGAGAAAAGAGTGCATCTGATCGAGCAGCTTACCATAGCGCCAGCCGCCGGTGGGATTTGAACCGCTAGCGCCAGCCGCGGGTGAGATTTATATGTTTTTTTTGTTGAGGAAGCAAACCACGAACCTAGCTGTACTTTGTTTTACATACAAAGCTTTTTACTCACCGAAACCTTGCCGGAGGCGAAGTTTTGAAAGAGAAGTTTTGCGAATCCGAGGCACACCTTATGGCTGAAGCTTTGAAAATAGTATGCCCTCTTACACAGAAGTTACTCCGAAAATCGCCACATTCAATGCTTCTCGATTATGCATTCGATTCGAGTAGCTTCACCCAAAAAAGGCTCTTTCGCTGGGGCACGTACTGCAAATTTTCATTACAGAAGCACGCGCTGTAAAACTGGATTGCAGGAGTTCGTGCTTCAAGGTATACCAGCGCTTCGCAGCAGCCCACCGACAAGTTCACCGAGCGCCATATGAAGCCGCCAGCGGCTGGGCTGACCAAGTACCGCAAATTTGGGTAACTAAACTGGCGACGATGCCGACATGCGAGTTCCTCCTCGAGGGTGCGTCGTATGCTTGCCTTTTCTGGAAAATCGTTTTGTCATCGAGTTGAATGCGTATCATGCACGCATTAAACGTTTCATTTGCTAGGGTACGTGCTGTAATTCGAAGCACAACAGGAGCACGTGCTACCCTAGCAGCACGTTCCCTGATTGTGCTCGAAACCGCCCTGTCTTCGAGTTGAATGCATATTCGACACGCATTGAGTGTGGCGATTGTCTTAGTATGCCGTTTCCAGAAAAATGAGAGTTGACCACAAAATTTCGCGAGTACGCTAAGTTTCTGGCAAACAGACAAGCACAGATAAATGATAAACGTACATTGCACCGCTTTCCATGTGAGCATATACCCACTTATAGCGGCTAGCGCCTACAATACCCATCCGAAGATTTGTTAGAAAGTAGAAAAAACTGGAGCTCTGCTTTTTTTGTCTTTTGATAGTGAATTGCTTCGAGGTGGGCGTTTCCCAAACCTAAAAACACCCTTAGGATCAGCATTGAATACTCCTTTTTTATCTCTTACGGCTCATTCTCAAACAATGCGTATAAGGTTAACAAAATCAGCCGCGTCAGCGAGAAGTAGGGAAATGAGTTTCTGAACTATGCGATTTTGTCTCCTCTGATCTATGTATTCATTTTTTTCTTATTTCATTCTCATAATTTTTAAGTGTTTTATTTGTTATTGATTATTTTTTCGTTCAAAGGCACTGTTCGCGATAAGAATCGCTTTTCTGTTTTTTTTGCCTATCTTGAAACCGGTCCCATTCCGATTCCAATGATGCTACTGGAATCGTACAAGACCTTCTGGGAATCGAGTTATGGTCCCTCAAAAATTGAGCTAGGGAAAATGGTGGACGAGTTGCTCGAGGCTTGTAACTTTCGTCTTTTGCAGCCAATGTATGCGAGCTGACCTGAGTAAAGAGAGAAGTTGAGAATGAAGGGAAGAACGGGTCTTTTGATCGGAAACCATCGCTCAACTCACTATTCCGAGTATTCCTTTGTTCACGTCGAGGGGCGGAAAGGGGCGGGACTTGCCCACAGCGGCGGGGTTTGCCCACTCTTCTAACCCGTTTTGCGGCTCCTGGGTAGCTTTTCGTCCCGTTATTTTGACGTTGTTCTGCTCCTGAGAGCCACGAGAAGCGTTTGTCATGGAGAATTCGAGGATGAAGTTTATCGCGAACAGCGCCTTCAATTACCCAGAGGTGGATTAGAATCAAGAATGAGCGGAATCCCGCGCTCCGAAAATCACAGTTTCGCACGTTCTTGGCCTTCCGCGTTCAGAATGGCGTACTTCCGCGCATTTTTGGGCGTTTCGCCTCTAATTATAAAAACCGAGAACAAAAATTTTGTTCCGCCCGAAAATCGAATCCCGAAAGTTTGATTTTTTATTCCACTCATCAGTGATTAAGATTAAATAAATAAAAGGTGAAAAATAGAAGTTCAAAAATTAGAAAATCGAAATTTAACAAAAATTTAATAGACCAGACTAGACTCAGTTGTTCATTTCATCACCTCATATTGTCCCACTTCCCACCAACTCGATTGCCTGTGTCAACCCTATATGCCTCGATTGAGAATAAGCCAATTGCGGATGAAAAAGAGTACTGAATACTGAGTCTGAAGATGTCTTCACGTTTGAAAGAATTCCACCTTGCAGCGAATTATGATTAACATTGAAAGAAAGCGAATTTCCGGTTTTTTTTGCCTTTTAACAAAACTAAGGGTGGACATTGCAGCTCTGCCATGCGCCAGCTTGTTGACACACCATGGTGTGTGCCACATCAGCACTTGCTCGCTATCGGGTTTGATCTTCTCGGACAATCGCCGCATTCAATGCGTGTCGAGTATGAATTCAACTCGAAGACAAGGCGGTTACGAGCACAATCAGGTAACGTGCTGCTAGAAGAGCACGTGCGCCTATTGTGTTTCAAATTACAGCACATGCCCCAACAAATAAGGCATTCAATGCGTGTTCGATACACATTCAACTCGAAGCCAAAACTATTTTCGAAAAAGGAATGCATACGACGCACTATTGAGGGGGGTCTCAGATGTCAGCAGCGTCACCGGTTCAATTATCCAAGTTTGCGGTACCTGGCCCTCCCAGCCGCTCAAGGCCTCGTCCAACCGCTGGCGGCCCGTGATGGTGCTCGGCGAGCTGGCCGAGTGGCTTATCGGCGTGCCGGCGGCGTCGCGTGTCGGCGTACTGCAAAAATAGCGCTGGACTACATTGCAGCACGTGTTCCTGCGATTAAATTTTGCAGCACATGCTGCTTTTTAGAGAACGTGCTCCTGCGATAGAGCCTTTCGATGAAAGTGGTCACCCGAGTTGAATGCATATTCGACATGCATTGAATGCGGCGATTTTCTGAGTTGTAACGTGAAAAAAGGAAAGTTTCAGCATTACATCCAGAGAATCTGAAGCCTTCAAACTTGTCGATATTGTTGTGAACTGCAGGGCTCAAGATGTTCAAACGCGCTTTTCTCAAATCGGAACAAAAGTCTCGGGAGGGTAGCGACGTCCTACTGCCTTCTGCGTGCGGTACGGTGTGATGTTGTGTGTCACATAACTCGTCACTCAATTAGATTCGGCTTGGCAGAGACTAGTACTGACAAGGGGACCTTGTTGAGAAGCAGCCCCCCTGTCAGAGTTGGTGCTATTTGCATCTGTAACCCACCGTAACCCACCGTTGCCTGCTGTATCCTGCTGATACCCGACCGGTCGATACGTATGAAAAAATGGTGGGATGAGGTTGAGAAAATCACCCGGTGTGGCCAACTGGAGCTCACCGGAAGTGATGACGATGGATCCTTGGCCAACAGGATTGCACTAGTCCAGAGAAATAGTGAAGGAGATTCAAGTGAAGAAACCGAGATAACAGTGTGGATAGCTCCCTAGTGATACGCAATGATCCATTACGGCCCGGCCCACCCAAAGTTTTTCTCACTCCCCTTCGTCCACGTATTGCATGGATATCAACCACGTCGGCCACACCGGGTAATTTTCTCGACCTCATCTCACCATTTTATTCACACGTATCGACCGGGCGGGCGTTGGTGGGTGACGGCAGGCCACACCGGGGGCCGGATGCATCAACGCACACGTGGGGGCAAGTGCAAGGGCAGGGTCTGATTACCATAGGGCAGGCGCCTCGAGCGTCTGTGCCCTGCCCCGTATGCACAAGCGCTCGACGGCATCGGGGCAGCTGGCCCAAGCGTAGTGTAGGCAAATCACGTACAACGCTTAATTTTACGGCCCGAAACGTGCGATCGATAAGTCGACACAGCTGAGAATTTTTGCCCCGTCTGCTTAGCGCCTCCTGTTTTCTGCTGCTTTTTGTTTTTACAGCGGTAAAACATCTTGCATTTCCTCCTTTTCTAATGTAACGTTTTATAAGGATATATTTAAGGCGTGATTTCGTTCTGAATTTTACAATGTAATTTAATTTGAAGTGTATTTGTTTTTGCGGCTTGAACGTTCCCAAAACGTGGAAAACTACAAACGTTATGTATGTACTGATTTGAGTATCAACGTTTGAAAAATTTTGTGGCGTATATTGAAAACTTTTCTGGCTTTGAAAGCCATTTTGCTACCTTTTTTATGATTAGTGTTACTATGGGATATGATAATTAGCCAGCTTACCTTGTTGACAGTTTTTTTGTTTTCTACGGTTTGAAGGAGAGGGACTGCAAGATTCGCTGTGAGAACGAAAGCAGGTGAGAACAAAACAGAGGAATGCGAGGAAGGATACAAAGCAGAATATTACAGTTACTGAGCTCATACGGAAACCACTTTTGTTTAGCCTGGGCACTCCAAATGAAATTTAGTTTTCTAAAACTATTTTTGAACATAGCATTCGAATGTGTCCATCAAAACTGCATACGATAGCTTTGAACAAAGTCATAGGAGTTTTTCCACTAATTTTTTCACCTACAGTACCCTACAAGACGCTCAGTAATCTCTCAAAAATCTGAAAAAGGACCTCAGTCGTTTTATTTCTGGGGGTGACTTGGAGTGCCTAACACTTCTCAAAAAATCCCCTCTATTCAACAGAAAGATTGCCGAACGCGAGCGTATTTTCTCGATCGAACGCTTTTTTCTCAAACCAACGCATAACACACCATACTTGCTACACTTATCTTTCAAATTTCGAAGGATCTACCGAGCGAATATTCGTTTTTCAAAAGTTTTCAATCTTTCTCAACCTGTAGCACATCAATCAATAGTGCAAGGATTACGGAAGCTTCATGGAGAAAGAAGATGCAGGCAGTATTGTTTAATTATTCTAATGGAAACGTCAAGCGAATGCAAAAAATCAGGATATATGATGAGAAGTTATCAAGAATGGAATAATTTCTGCTATAAGTGGGAAGGTTAGGCGTATACCTTTCAACACGAAGCGAAAAGAATAATAATAATAGCTGGGAAAAAGAAAAAAGTCTTTTTCTGCAGCGTCGCCGCATTCTTGCCCTAGCTGGGGCAGCCGCTGCCCCAGCCTCCTAGCCGGGGCAGTTAGGGGCACTGCCCTTGCCCCTGCCCCGATACCTTAGCATGTCGATTTTGCTGCCCCGTGTGCCCCGCGCCTGCCCAAACCCCAAGATTCGCGTTGATGCATCCGGCCCCGGGTTTTTTTGCACCCCATTTCCAATGCTTCCTGTGGGTGGCGACCGGGCTGGCTACGTCGGCTCAACCAACTCTGGCATTCCGGGTAGGTGCGGCAGATAAGCCCCATGAGCCTCCGGCGTCGGATACAAGCTATCGATCTAGAAGAGAGACATTTGTATCTTTACACCGTACGCACACAAATGGTGCCAAGCGACCCCAAAGGTCTAGTGCTCGCTCCCACCGTACTCAACGAGGAGGTTTAGATCCTTGTGTTGCCCAATGAGACTATTTCATGCTTCATTAGAGCGGTACGCATGAAGGTTCGAATCCTGCCTATGCCTAACAGTTATGCTCAGAACTCGCCACTATTGTGATATATAAATTGTCCGTATTGCAGCACGATGAGCATAATAAATTGCGGATAACCTTTGTTCGATACGCAGTGCAAGCGGAATGGTGCTGGGACTCGGTCCCTTCACAATTCTCCTTGAGCTGGGTGCAGCAACAGCAGTGGTGTGCTACTGCGAATGTAAATTTTACCTCGAATAAAGGCGATATGTATGTTCACCTCTTTTCCGAGCGTTTTTGTTTTCGCGAAGACCAATCTTCATTGGTGAATTTCGTCTGATGACCAATCACAGAGTGACTACGCGTGGGAGAGGACTCTGGAAGGAGAAATGCGAATACGACCCACGGATTACAAATACTTACGTAAGTGTTACAGCAACGGGCTATGCGATCGATCACCAACATCTATCTGATGAATCTCGCCATCACCGATCTGATGCTCTCTGTAGTGTGTATGCCGCCTACACTATGTAAGTTAATACTGGTTGATAGCACCATTGTGTTTCAAAAATGTGGTGATCTGTTTGGACAACTTGACGGACATCTCGCGAAGAAACATAGAGCCAAGTCTGGGGTTAGTGGGTCGGCACACGTATTCGAAAATAAGGCTTACCGCGAACAAACTTGGACAAATGGGCAGTCTTATCGCGACATAACATAGGACCGAATGCGGAACCAGAATGAATCAACCCACATTTTTTTGTGTGCTGTCAGCTCTAAATGGGCTCGCGAACGATACGCTTGGAGAGAAGTAACTAAAGAGTTATCGTATCTATTGCAAAGCTGTATGACAATTTAGATAATTTAGGTGAGATCACGGGATCCCAGCGTGAATATGCACAGTGCGTTGTATTAGTATACGAACACCCTCAAAATTGATGAATCGGTTGGTTAACGAAAGTTACGAATAACAATATTAGCATCTATGTAATCTGCTACGCCGAAATCATTGAATTTTATTGTTTTGCAATTGCTCCTCGATTTCACCTCCGATTATGAGGCAGTCTTGATTTTTCCTTGTTACATAGGTTTACAAACTCTGGAAAACATCACAATCTATCAAAACTTTCTCATAAAGTCGTCTGCAAAAGGTTATTAGTATGAAGTAGGAGGGATGTGCGGAGGGGTTCCGTTTCCGATTCCGTATCCATACTTCTGGTGCTTCTAACGCTGTCCCGTTCCGCTTTCGGCTTTGCGGGCCCGGAATCGGCGGAAAACAGTGCTTCGAGGCTATTAGTAGTGACACCATTGACGTAATCACGGCAACGCTGCTTCTTTCGAAGACAGCATGCGTGCTCGTAAAAGTGGTTGTCAAACTTTCATAAAATCTTCTACGAAAAAGTAGGAACAGCTATTTGTTCTTGTTCAGGAGTGTTAAATGTAAATTATTATAGAATGGTTAGCAGAAAAAAATGGAACTGAGTAAATGGAAGAAGGCAGAGGTAAAATATATTCAATGTATCCACTGTAGAATTTTTATGTAAATAAACTAAGTTAAAACGGAGCATTTTTTTAATTGATAAGGTTCATTCAAATCAATCTACAGTTTACCGCAAAGTCAAAAGGACGTGGTGCGGTTGCGGTCAGACACTGGAACTACGGTGGAAAACCTGGCTCGTTGCCAGATTTCATTTTCGATCGTCAGCGGAGTTGATTTTCTGGGTGAGTGACGGTGTTTCTTTTTTTTTCTTGTTTGTTTCGGCATTACTTTTGTTTCTGACTGCCTATATACTGGGAATAGGGGTTATTCTTAATGCGTAAGGGAAATTAATCGTTTGTTCGGGCTTCGAAGCGTCTTTTTTCGGAATTCTGTTTTAAATTTTAAATAACGGGAAATACTTCTCGCACACTAAGAAAACCTCCTATTCGCAAAATTATAAGAGTCAGAAACAAAAATGAAGCAGAAACAAGCGTGAAAAAAAAGAAAAACCGTAAATCATCCAGAAAATCAACTGTGCTGTCGATCGATAATGAAATCTGGCGTCTTTCATCGTAGTTTTAGTGTGTGACCGCAACCGCATCATGTCCTTTTAACATTGCGGTGAACTGTAGTTGGATAAAAACAGCATTAAACATGAGAACTAAGAGCATTAGAAGAGGAGAATCTGGCAAGCATCCTAATATTAATAGGTTTGATAGCTAATGTGATTTAAGGACCTTAAAACTCTTCCCGATTTTGTCCCGGTTTTCGAGATTTAGAGTCCTCAAATCACATCAAAAGTTGATTCCATTGATGCTCAAGTGTTTGCCAGATTCTCCTCTTTCTCACAACATTCTTTGCTCTCAGGTTTAGTGCTACTTTTGTTTAGCTAGGTTTGTTTGAATGCACTTTATCACGGCCAAACACCTACCCCCGGTCGAACTTTTTTATTTACATTGAATTTCTATAATGTGTACCTTGAAAGTATCCTACCTCTGCCTTCTTCCATTTACTGCAGTTTTAATTCTGTTCTCCTCATCGTTCTGTATACAATTTTATTTTTTATTATTATTCTATACGCGTTCACTCCAGTGTGCGCCGTGTAGCTGCGGACAAGCACCACATCGCACGGCAAACCGACTTTCTGAGAGATTGCGGCATTCTAGGTGGACAAAACTCGTTTTTTTATCCCTCCGCATCAGATGAATCCCATCATTTTTCCACAACTCAAAATAGTTGTGCTTTCTTCATCAGAACAATCAAACACGGTTTAACAGATCCTTCATCGGTTCATGAAAACATTCGACAGAAAACATAAATTTTTGCAATAGTAGCGATCTCTGTCGTCGTTTGTAATTGTTGAATTGTTTGGAATAAAAATTGTTCCATCTTTCATCATAACTTACCGTCTTACTAACAATTTTCTTCATGGAATTAATTTGAAGTTTAGAAATTACACTACCTCTTTTGTTGACATTTTCGAAATTTTCTCTATTCAGTTTTTTTTATTTTTGTTAATGAAAATCAGGAAGTCAAAATAATGGCTGCTGTGCTCGGCTTCTAGGGGAACAGCCGATTCTGACTTTCTAAAAGGGGTGCCTAAAAAAGTACCGAGCTATGGGGGGTGCATAGTCAAAGTCGCCATCCCGAGACATGTGCCCAGTTCTGACTGGCTGGCTTGGACTTGTTCTCCAGATGAGGGATGAGAAGCACGTGAAATTTCGGTAAGTTTTATTACATAGCATCTCTTGTGAAACACATGAGAAACTAGAGCCTTCGCTGCTTAAATCGCGTGATAGCTTTTCTATGTCACTATGTTCGCCTGCTCATGCAACAAACAAAAATTGAAGTCTGTCTCGTTATTGGGAGTCAGATCGAGTCTTATGGTGGGTCTATCGTTTTCGGTGTAGTGGATTATATAGAAACTAATATCCTTCTTCAAAACCTCCGTTCAAAATCCGATTTATCAATTTTATTCGTACATACTTGTATACTAATGCAAGTAACTGTAGTGTAGTCCAGAAAAAAAAACATCTACGCAGCCATGAGATACAAACATCTTCAGACTGCCAGTTAGTCAGCTAAAGTGCAGTGAATAGCGAAATCGTGCTGCGGCGCGGTTGCGAGTATCATCAGACAAGGATGTAGGATCACCCGGGCGGTGGGATCACTCGGGCACCAAAGGCCAAAACCGCCCGGGTGATCCCACATCCCTGTCTGAGGATACTCGCAACCGCGCCGCAGCACGATTTCGCAATCAGCGTGTACTTTGCGGACTGAACGGCAGTGCGGAGGTGAACTGTAGTTATTTGGAGATAAGTATGCATGAATCCCATAGCAACACGCTCGCCATCCAAACTGTGAGAGCGGTTGGGCTGCAAGGAGTTCGACGCATAGTGGTCCCCAACCTACAGCTTCTCATTGATATGTAATGTAGCCTTCTTCCTTCATTTGGAGCCAGTCCAAGCCAGTCTTATTGGACTCATCTTGTCAATATCTCCGTAACAGTGTTATACCAGGTTGTTCAATGTGTTTTGTCGTTAGATAAGAGAGGGCGTTGCTACTGGCCCGAAAATTTGTTATTTTGTTGGTACACTCTTCGAATGAACGTATGTGAAGTCTCATTTGAATCTGTCTATTCATTCTTTGTTTACAATCCATTCAGTGTGGCCGTGCCACAGAAATGGAAAAAAATAGAATATCGTGTAGTGATAGAATTCTTATTTTTGGAAGGTGTAGCACCATAAGAAATTCACAAACGAATGTTAAAAGTGTATAATGATTGTTCACCTACAATTATAACAGTAAAAAGAGGGGTTCCTGGATTTATACGTGGTCGTACAAGCCTTAAAGACGATCCACGTGAAGGACGTCCAAAAAGCGCATCAACCCTAGAAATCATAGCCAAAATACAGAATTTTGTTTTTGAAAACGTCGATTGACTGAGAGAGATTTAGTAGAGGCTCTACACATCTCATTAGGCAGTAAGAGCCATATTTTAAGTAAAATTTTGGGTTTTAGAAAGCTGTGTGCACAATGGGTGCCGCATTCGCTAACATTGAAACAAAAACACCTTCGAATGCGACTTTCTCAGCAACATTTGGAGCGTTTTAGAATGGATAAAGTGGATTTTGTGCGTCGATTACTCTTTAGGATGAGACTTGGGTCTATCACCGTGACCTTAAATCAAAGCAAGAGGCTAAAGAGAGGTGTGAACCTGGTTGTTCGGCTTCGAAACAAGTTCGTGTCCAGAAATCGGCCAAGAAGGTTATAGCATCAGTTTCTTGGGATGCGAAAGGAATTTTGTTCGTGGATTACTTGCAAACTGGTGAAACAATTAATTCCGAATAGAATTGCAACCTTTTGTACCAGTTGAAGGAAAAAATTCGTGAAAAAGACCCGGTTTGCAGAAGAAAAATCCTTTTTCATCAGGACAATGCACCGGGTCACAAGAGCAATTTGACGATGGCTAAAATCCATGAATCTAAGTTCGAATTGTTGAAGCATCAGTATTCACCAGATTTGGCCCCCAGCGACTTCTGTTTGTTTCCAGAACTCAAAAAATTTATGCGTGGCAAGCGTTTTTCATCAAATGGAGAGGCCATAACGGCTGTTGAAGCGTATTTCGCAGACCTTACGGATTTTTACTTCAGGGGTGGGATCCACAGATTTCAGGATCGTTGGAGCAAGTGTAATAGTGTTCAGGGATATTATACTGTATTATGATTTGTATTTTGAACCATAAAATTGTGTTTTTCTTATCGAACGGCAGAAGTTATTGAACAACCTGGTATTTCGCCATGACCGAACGCTCCGCTGCTTGCTCTGCCCGAACTTCTATCAGGAAGTTAGGCTTCAGAAGTGCAGCTCTTGGTGGGCTACATTAGAAGTATATGGAAGGTCGTTTCAAGTACGTTTGAACTCCTGGAAGAGAAAATACAGCACACAACGAAGTATTCGGGGAGTGATCTCCACCCAAGTAGCTCTGAAGCGTGTCTCTTGCCCTTCATCGCGGAATCGTACACGCTGCGTTCTCACACAGACGTTTAGCGTGCTTCAACGAACGTAATATTACTCGGGCATTCAGCATTATTCGTCAATTATACTAGGCTTTTGCCCTACAGCTACTTATTTTCTGTCTGCTTCTCAGCTATGTATCGTGCGCAAGTCAACTATATTTCAAATGTTTCGCTGGTATTTCCTCGCGAAATTTTTACGAGCTCGAAATCGGGTAACTAGACCACCAGAAAGTTACTTCAAGCGCGTAGTAATCGGTTCGGAACAGCTGTAGCTCGGTTTCGATTCGGAGAGCGGGCAAGAGTGCGATCCGGCTGCACTGCAATGCGATTGAACCGCGACCATCCGTTGGTGAAGCGCTTTGACCGCGTTCAACGTACAAGCTTGTTCCCGGTGAGTCCTATTCGAATTTTCTGTGTGATAGAAACGGTTCAAAGGCAGTGTTCACGATAATCTTCAATTTTGAGATTTTTCGCTATATTGATTACGTGGCCCCCGGGTAGAACAAATATGACGTAGAAATTGAGAAAAACGCACCAGAAGTACTCGAAACCCATAAGTATCACCCCGCCTTAATAATCATAGAAAGTGTGTGTTGTGACAATGAAATCTTTTGTGGACCCGTCCTTTGCGATTCTCTACTCTCTATTGCTCCGTTCTTTCCTTAGGGCCCTAACTAATCCTGCTTTGCATGAAATATTCTTCTATTTTCGATTGACCCAATTTTCCACCGGTGACAACCACCATGAGCATGTCCATCCAACCGGACATCTAGTCCATGTTATAGAATAATGTCACTGAAATACGACGTTTTAATGCGTTTCTCGCCGTTTTTTCGTAATTTTGATAACACTTAGAGTTCAACGCATTGTTTTATATGAAAAATTCGGGGACGAGAACCATCGTCAACACTGCTTTTGAGAGTGGGGGAAGCTCTAGGGACTATTTTCTGATCGCGATATGTCCGAACTTTCGAATATCAAACGCATGAACGCATTGAATCAGCTCAATTTAGGCATTGATCGCAAATATTTTCAGTTTCCATGGTGACGAAGTGCTGGATTTTTGGAAACGTGCTCTGCAAAGTCTTCGCCTACTTACAACGTAAGTACCCCTTGCATTGAATACTTAACGGATATTTATAGAAGAGAATAAGGTGGGCAGTACGCGAAATTTCCGAGTACGCGATTAATGAGTAACCGCAAGATCTGAACAAAGGTATGGTATCTTCGTACAAATTGGTCTACAGAATGGAGGGGCTGCGGCGGTAGATCGTCGCTCGTGATCGAAACCCCGCTTATCAGTGGTTGCCGCGTACGAACATACCCGACCACCCAAGTCGAAGATCCACCGAGTTCTGGGGTTGTAGTAAATGTGGTGTTAAACGCGAATAAACCGCCAGCTCCAAGCCGCCAACATACCGCGACATAAATGCAGTACAGCCGCCAAATTAACGCGAACAAACCGCCACCTCCTGGCCGGCTACGAACCGCGACATAACTAGGTGCCACGGTTTGTTGCAGGTTTACCGAAAGCTGCCCTCTGCTTACACATACATTATGCGTGACCTTCGTCCGCATAAGTATTTTCTACACTTGTACACGAACGACATTTACGGTGGAAAGACGAGGGATCGGAAAGATTATACAAGTAATGGTATTTATTTCATTCATTAGGAAGAGCATTCACAGGGAACTTCGTAATATTTCGCTTGTTCGAAACACGATCAGAACGCAATTTTTTTAGAATTTCCTTGGAAATCCTAATTCTCGTAATTTTTTATGAGCTCCGTGAGTTTTCAGGACCACTCTCGAAAAGACATGTTAGGTTAATCATTAGCCTCAATCAATCAAATGCGTGTGATCTGACAAAAGTTTGCATTTGTAGTAACTTTGTTAACGTTTTTTTTTCAAACAAAAGTTTTTTTGAAAAACAAAAAATTTCTCCAAAGGAAATTCCGAGCAAACGAAAATTTGAAAATTTCTGGATGAATTATTAACAAGGTGTTCTTGGGAAGGTAACGCTAGGTGCGAAAAAGACATTCCGAAACTCGTCGAGTAATGCATAAATTCAAAGAATGTCCTGCATTCAACTGAAATGGATAGTTAAAAACTTATAAGAATGATGATAAACTAGATAGTCTATTTTCGTTCTTGGAAAAGAATTCAAGTGTTTTTTCCGGGAGCGTGCAGCTGAAGTCTGGTGTCCGAGATTGGGGTAATGGTGTGGTTTCGGTCATTGATGCAGTTGAATTTGTGAAGTGTTTGCCGTCTTCTCAAAATGAAGCTGATCCCACGCCCGCAGTTAGTGCTGAAAATATATAGAAACACAGTTACACACTCATATGCGCATCATGCAAGCAAAAGATTTTGTGCACATATTTCAAGGTAAGAATTTGGAACACTTTGAGTGGCTCTACCAATGCACCAAAGCAAGTGCGTCGCGGACCCTCAAAAAAAAGAGGCCACGATGGCACTGATCTGGCAATGAAAGAGGAGTATTCGAATCTTGCAGAAAAAGGAGAACAAATACAGTTGGTTTTAGAAACAAGTTCGCATTTCTTCCCCACAAAACTCGCCCGATACGCCCCGACTAATGCTGATTAAACATTACTAAAGCATCAAATCACTTGAAAATCAGTGGCTTGGGAAATTTCCACTTTTTTGCACTAAAAAAGTTGGGGAAACTTTTTCGAAACGCGAGCAAGCAAATAATTTACTACATACTCCCCATAGCCTGTGCTATGCAATGAATTATAAAAAATTAAACTAACCTGATAATAGCGAAGCGAATTAATTTTGGAAGAAAATAAACAAAAGCGGGAGAAGTGTCGGCGCTCGCCAAAAAATTAACAGCTGATTGGGAGGGATTGATTAGTGCCAACAAAGAAGACGGCCAACGTGTTTCAGCAATGATCTCTGCTTTGTGTTTGATCCCTCATTGCCCGTTTCCCTGGCGGAAGCCGTTAAAAGACTATCCCTTGAAACGCCTTTCAGTTTTAAAGATAGGATGACGTCCTGAATCAAAATGGCTAACAGTGCTATCAAACTTCCTTAACCCTCTGCATTAATCAAACTCGTACTTGCCCTCAGTATAGAGGGTCAAAACTGTTGCTACTGTATCTTGCTAACCGCATCCAAAAACTCCTCGGGAGAAGTTTTTCGTTAACCGCCAGTTCCTCTCGCATTTCAGCACTATTTCCGTGCTGTCTGCGAGAGTATGTTAAACGCGAAATTACCGCGAGGATGCCACATGTCGGAATTTTAGAGAAAAAACAGACCTGAAAACGTTTTGAAATCGCTATTCCTCGTAACAAAGGTTACAATTGTCGCTTTTTCGAGGCGTTTTCATTGAAAGTGTAACAAATACCTACCACTGAGGGATGTTAGGGTGAAAATAAAGCGAATTCTCTCCCAACTATTACGAGTCCTGCTCAGATTCTGTGGTGGTTAAACTCGCGTTTAACGCAAACTTAACGCCTGCTAACTCGCGTTTAACACCCCCAATTACTACCTCCCCTGATTCCTCTTGTGGCGTTGCCGTGTGCGGTGTTGAGTGTTGGTCTACAACAAAAGAATGGGAGCGTCGTTTCAGCGTTCTGGAAACGGAAATTCTACGCTGTACAGCCCGTCCCAGGCCGCCGTCATAGTTTTCCTGAAGTCCAGTCATCCTCGAGTTTAACATTCAACTTCGAAGTGTGCTCTCATCACTAAATGTCCAGTTTTTTCCAGCAAGATTTTTTAACCTGAAAGATGCAAACATCGAAAAAAGTCTTTAAATCATCATCCCATAGCTTAGCTACCATCCGCTTCGAGAACTGCTCCCGATTGGTTTGGCAGAAGGTCGACTCCAACAGCAAAGTAGAATCAGTCTTTGGATGATTGACGCCTTCACAACGTCCACTGAGTCATCCGAATTTTTGTAGATCTTGTTTGCCAGTTATTAAACCAGCGATTGAGCTCACAGTTTGTGGGTGCTTCAGTAGGTGAAAATGGCGGATGTGGGGGCAGCTCAGCCTTTGCTTTGCACGTGAGATCGATCTGCCTTGCATGGGAAGCAGTTCTTGGAGTGGACGATGTCTACCCTTCGTAAGGACTTTTTGATCGTCTATTTGTTCAAAATTTGTATCTTTTTCTTCTGGTGGACAAACGGTTGAAAAGAACTGCATTAATCACGGAGCAACCATTAGGTCGCGTACTCTGCGCTGAGACACTTCCTATCTGAATGCTACATTTGAAATTGATTGTATTTTATAGAAATTTGCAAACGGCATTCAATAGAGGACAAAATGCGCAGTCGAATGATATATCACACTTTACCAAAAGGGCTCTGATGTAAGAAGAAAACGCGTTCTAAAGAAGCCGCAGTAATAATGCATCAATCCAATATTTTAGTGCATTATGAGTTTGAACCGAGACACCGTGATAAACAAGAGTGTTCTATCTTTTAAGCCAGTGTTATTGGGCCGTTAATGAACCGAGAATATTGGTTCTATTTAAAACAGTCAATTCATATCCTGCACTCTTTTCGGAGCGGAATTTAATAACCAGCGTGTCGCACCAGAACTAAGTACCAAGTATGACCGTCGCTGGGTTGTTAGTGGCAACTTCAATGGCCCGCATGTGCAGATACTGGACTGAAAAAAGATATATTATTGTCAGTTTACTATTATGCTTCATATTCAGCAATGGTGGTCACAGCATCTGCTTACACTCTTGCCGTAATTGCATTCGAGCGATACTATGCTATTTGCCGACCTCTCCATTCTAGAATATGGCAGACCAGGTAAGAGCATGTAGTTTTCTAAGGGATGCTTAAGTGGTCGAGGGCAAAAACCGAGTCGGTGATGTTCAGCTTACGGAATTAGCCAAATATGACATGTAATTAGGTGAGGCGGTAGCAGGTCATTGACGTGAACTGCTAATTCAAACGCTCCGGCAATTACACGAGAAAACGGCGGGCCGGTTCCAAAGACCTGCTGTCATCTCTGACGTTACTGAAGCCCTGAAAAGCTCAATTGTTGACACATTATCGCCGAATCCATGAGCTTTGCTTTCGCTATTCTATAGTCGGTTATTTACTGTGCTTATCTGGGTCAAATTCCGGTCCGCAATTGCGTCTCGACACGCTTTGCGGTCGTGCACTTTCGAGTCTGAAGAGTTTTCAGCGCAGCAGCTGCCGATCTGTTGACTCTAGGTGGGTTTTAGAAACTGAAAACTAAACAAAACTAAAAAAAACTGTATAAAAAAGTCATATCGAGTCGGCTTTGGAGCTGGAAACTCGATTGACTCGAGCGCGTGCGGCCGCAAAGCTTGTCGAGACGCAATCGCGTACCGGAATTTGACCCAGATAAGCACAGTAATTCCAAGATGGCTTTCCGAAGGGTTCATTTAGTGAGATGAGGTGATAACAGCTTAAGTTTGTTTCCCGTCTTATTCTCAAGTGAAACCAGTTGTCGAGAACCTGCCGAGCTTTTGTTCAAAGTCGAAACGATTCTTCGCCTGAGAAATTCCAGCGCTTTCAGGAAAACTCTTGCTGAATTGTGGAGAACTTTTCAATGTTCCCCGTATCAATAAAAAGGTTCTGGGTAGGTCTGATTGGAGGGATACGTCAGCACACAGATCCATTATACGAAGATTATCCCAGCTGCCCCCGTCACACGCAATATGGTCCTTTTCCACGATCTTGGGTGCGGGATTACACCACATTCCCTCCCCCGAACAGTGGAAAAAACACAATTTAGGGGCTGAGCAGAGTGCCACGAAAGCGCGGTACGACCTTGTTCGTTTGTTTGTTGGGCTGCCGTTTCGATAGATCGCCGCCATCTATCAATACGGCAGCCCGTCCTTAGGTCGCGCCGAGTCCCTATGGCACTCTACTCAGCCTCTTAGGCCGGGATCATACTTCCGTCTCGGCGATGCGCCTAAGAGAGCAGTATCGATCAATAGCGGCGACATTGCGCTTCGGAGAGAATCGATTTTTTATAGGCACAAAGGCAGTTTATCGAGTTAAACATGTAGAATGAGATATTCAACACCTCACTTTTTACCCAAATTCCCGAAATTTCCAGCAAATATGCATATCGCCGCGATTTCATCACAACGTTGACCAATGAAGAGCGGGGCCGATATCATCGCGACGATAGGCATTTCAGCTCTATATTCCCGAGAAGTTGTTGGAAACGTTTCCGTTTAAAAAGTTGAAATGTTGGAAGAGATTAATGGTTTCCAAAAAGGACTTCTATTTGTTTTGCGAATTTTTTTTCGGAACCTGAAAGAACTTCCGTTCAGAATACCACAACGCTTTGTTTTCGCTGTTTAGAGTTGTCGACCAAGAAAATCGCTTCTAGAAAATATTGTTCACTTTTGTAAGACTCCTCACTCTACTTCACTATTTTTCCTTTTTTATTGAAACCTTTGTGAGGCGAACCAGACCACTTCTGCTTGGAAGACCCTTTTTGATAGATACTCGATTGTGTTTAGATCGCACGCGTACGCTATGATAGTGCTGGTTTGGGTTGTTGCTTTGGCAGCCAACGTTCTAATGCTTTTCATGTATGAAGAACAAAAATACAACGGAACTGGTCTCACGTGTGCACCCATCTACAAGCCGGTGTACCATTTCGCCAACCAGGTTAGTTACTAGTACTAGAAAATTGTCCAAAACTTAATCATTTTGAGCCGTAGATTTGAAAGCAGCGCTCACGATGGGGAAGCCTGTCGGCTTCTCCAATGATAGTTACAGGCTGGGAAGTAGTCGAAGCATATAGAAGGAAAAATTCGAAAACAAAAACCTGAAACAACACCTTTGTAATTACCGAGTTCCCAGTCTTTTGGTAACCCTAACCTCGGAAAAGAAAATTACGCCGGCGAAACATTTAAATATCACAGAAATCATAGGTAAACGCTGATAAAATACACTGCCTGATCGCACTGAAGGGCATCATTACCACTGGCTCGATCGCGTGAAAACCGTTATGGCAGAGGCACGACTCACTCCAGAGGACGCAGCAGACAGGAATAAGTGGAGGACAAGAACCAAACAAGCGGACTCTACGTCAAACGCTAGGAAGAAGAAGAAGGGTTCGAATCAACGAATAATTCATTTTTTCGGATATTCGAATATCCCAAATAATCCAATTCATTGAATATTCAAATGTTCGAATAATATACGGGTAAACGAATATTCGGTCAACACTCTAGTGTCTACATACAATTCCAGATGCCTCCCTTGCGTAGGCGACGCAAGGTCGGAGCACTTTTATACGACTTTCTATACGACTGGCTAGGATTATGCGATAGCAGGAAAATTAACTATAAGTAATAACATATTCAGCTCTCGAGCTTCAGCAAAGTGATTTCCTACTTTGACGTATCGTCCCCGGCATCTGGATATGTAAGCACACGCCCAGGTGATTTCACGACTCCAACCGGCTACGCCTTCAAAGATGTGCCCATAGACTCCGCTTGCCAGTGAATAGAAAATTGTTGTAATTTTGCTTTTGTTTGATGCTGCTGGTGTGAAGAACAGCTCCGCTTCTAGTGATTTATCGAGCAATATCATGGCTGCCAGTTACGTTTTTTTATTTATAAAGTGTCAAAATTTTTGTAGAATTGTTCAAATAGAGAAAGGGAACACAGTAAAAAAAAACAGGAAAAAAAGAGGAATAATCACACATAACCGACTTGCAATTCATATTCTCCTCTCCACGAAGTAAATAAAATTCGGATTTGAACCCTCAACCTAGGTTAGTCCAAAGAGTAAGAGCAGGAATTGGAGCAACCCATGCGCAAAGAGGGACACTCGGCTGCGGCCCAGGAGCCAATTTTACACGCACTCAGTTTTTAAAGGCGCCGAATTTGGCAGGAATGGGGTATCGTTCCTGCTGAGGTATCCTAATAACGGAACAACCGTATTTGTGAAGAAAAAAAAACAGCGTCGAAAATCAAGGTGAAAAACATTGCGGTGGAACTTAGTCGGTTCTCCCTTGGCGACTGAGTCTCATTACGAAATCACCAGGCCTAGCAGCAAACTTGTAATTGAAAAGGATTTGATGGAACAGAAACAAATCACTCTAATTACTTTGTATATAAAAATAATTAAATCGATAAATCAGCTTTAATCACTTCGGCCGAGCCGTTCTGGCTTTATTCAGTTTTTGGCCTTTTCAGGGACTTATCAAAATTGGCACTATCTTAGACGGAGGGGGGGGGGCACCCAGGATTCAGGGCAGAAAGGAAACTGTTTTTTTTTCTATAATGTTTTCACAACAACGATAACTTGTAGCAGTATCAAGCATCTTTCATTAGAGTTTTGCTTCATTGCTATGGATAAATCTTGGGTGCCCCCCCCCGTCTTGGATAGAGCCTCGAGTTTAAGATTGGCCTATCCTAACTCGATGCACTTACGAGGAGTTCTCTATGTTTACCAACCATACAACAACGCTTACAAGGCTAATTATAGATACATATATACGGGATAGAATACGATACAGTACGAAGCCTCCACAACCAGGCCACCTGACAACTTGACAGCGGGCGTAGCGCCCAGACGACTGTCCCTGGAATACCCCGCGAGGGGCGTCTCAGCTATCTGTCGCTCCCTAGCATCGGGGCAGCTGCTACACGACAGACTGCCTGAAGAGGTCTGCAGAGTTGTACCGACCTGCGAGCGGTCGCCGTGCGTCAGTCTTGACCCGGCGACAAAAATGTTTCCGAACTTTATCGTCGCCGCGTCGGTTGCCGCTCGCTGGCAGTGAGGGGTCGTTTATACTCCCGCCGCCGAGCGGCGCGGCATAGTGCATTTCTGTAATATTGATATTGAGGCGTGGCACGATCGATATTGTAGGGTTGCACTTCGGCGCGCCGCTCGACGGCGGAAGTATAAATGACGCCTGAGGAGTCATTTATGCTTCCGCCACCGAGCGGCGCGGTGAGATGCTACCTTATTATATTGATCTTTCCGCCTGATCAATATTACAGAAATGCACTGTGCCGCGCCGCTCAACGGCGGAAGTATAAACGACACCTGCCGCAGGGCCGACGCCGCGTGAGAACACCAGTCGCCGTCCTTCACGCCGCGTCGGTCGCCCTCTTTGCCAATGTAATCGATGTTGCATCACCCAGTGCTATTCGTCGCTGCGAGCAACGCCGCGACTTCAACTCTGCAGACCCCTTGAGAAATTTAGCCGATTCTGAGCATGGGATATTTAAACACTGTCCTCCTCCTAGACTATATGAAAATTGTCTCCTAAAACTCCATCTTATGTGTGCAACCCTCCCTTGTTAGTTTTTAATCGCTGCGATTTTTCCCATTTGCTTGCGCAGTATTAGTGTGAAGCTCCATGCGATGAGCTTATTACGCCTTCACACAATGTCGGTGACTTGAATATGGTGTAAATATGTTATATTAAATATGTCGTTGGTCCGATTCCCACCTGGAGAGGGTAAAGCATGTGTAAACTTGCGCAACTTCCAGCATTCGCAGTGTGGGCATAAAGTTATGGCGCGGTGCATCATCTTCTCAAGTAGTAATACAAATGTGAACTATCGATTGAGAGTGACTGCATCCCACTGTACACGGCTTTTCCGGCGTGCATGTCAGATAGCCTAAAGGGGTCTGCAGAGTCCAAGTTGCGGCATTGCTCGCAGCGACGACCAACGCTGGGTGATGCAATATTGATCTCTTTCAGCGACGGCGGCGACCGACGCGGCGTAAAGGGCGACGAGGGCGCACCGCAGAGTGTATTGACGCCGCGACCGCCCTGCATCACTGCCAGCGAGCGGCAACCGACGCCGCGACGATAATGCTTCGAAACATTTTTGTCGCCGTGTCAAGGCTGACGCTCGGCGACCACTCGCCGGTCTCTGCAACTCTGCAGGCTCCTTAAAAAATAGGGTGGGCATGAAGTTTGGACGTCACTCTAGGTATTAGGCACTCATATGTAGTTCACGGTAAACGAAGAATAAAAATACATCGCGAACGCTGCCTTTTAGGTTTACATCACTATCGTCCTCCTTGCTGTGCCGCTTGTGATCATGACAGTGTTGTACGGGTCGGTGATTCGCACTCTGAAAGTAGGAATTCAACTGGAAGTAGCTGCTGTTGACTCCGTAGACCAAGATAGTAAGTTGCGTGGTATGAATGTCTATGTTGCCAAAATGCCAGCGACTGCAATGCTTCAGATAGTTCCTACGAAGTTGATGTGAAGCACGAATCGTCACTCTTTCGCAGGCTCACTTGTAGAATGCGTACAAGAAAAGAATCATGTGCGCCGAAATTCAGGTTGGAACTCAGTAGAAACAAGTTTTTTTTATATTGTTGCTGTACCCTACAATACCGCTCCTAGGATTTGGTCAGGAAGCGGGCGAGGGCGCGTGTCGCGTCTTTTCCTCCGCTTTTGATTAGCCCCGCTTCAAACTCGATTTTGAGCAAAACTACATAGGGTGATATTCATGGTCCTGGCGTTGTGGGCTACTTAATTGCGTTTATGGGGGGGGGGTGGGTATATTTGAGAACTGATGAAGTTTGGCAATGAGCCAGGTTTGGAATCTCGGGACAGTGGCGAAGGGGCAGAGCTTAAGCCTAGTTTTGACTGCAGGTGGTCGCTGCGGCCATGCGAGGGACAACTGTTCCTTTTTCATCGCGCGTAATGGAAAGCCGCTCCAATTGTGATCGCTTCGTGGCAAATGTCCTAAATCGCTAGGTCGCGGCGACGAAATCCTATGTCTTACTGCATCGCTGCTTGAAGGGCAATTCTCAATGGTCGCTGACCCTCGCTCCATCGCGGCCAAAATGGCAGCGATGGAGCGATTGCCAGCGAATGACACGTTTCGTCTAATGAACTTGACCCTTCCACATGACAAGATCAGTGTTTTCGAGTCGAAACGCGTTATTAATGAACCATTAATTTACCAGCCATTAATTTCACTGATTAATTGAATTTCTTCTATCATCCGTGGGCCTATGCACTATGAACAGAATCGCTGCCGCTGCTACGTCGCTGCAGCAGCGGACGCAAAATCGCTGCGATGAAAAACAGCAGCGATGCAGTCAAAACTAGGCTTTAGGAACGCGCTATTTTCGCCACGATACCGTACCCGGCTGACTGCGTACCTTCTTCAGATTTTTTTTTCAGTCTCCAACGAAGCCCTACTAAGGCTATACTTTTGGATAGGCCTTAATGCCAAGATCATGAATATCACCCTGGTTCTGCTCAGAGTCGAGTTTGAAGCAAGTCAAGTAGAAAGAGCGAAAAAGACGCAAGAACTGACCTTCGCTTGCTTTCTGTCCAAATCCTACGAGCGGTATTTTAGGTCTCACCCGTCTATGCAAGTGATCCTTTTTTACACTGCAAAGACAACAATTGATGCGGGTTAAGATGAGACGAACCCGAAACGTTCCAGACATGGGTTAGACAAGCTCGATTGGCCTCTCCTGATTTTTTTCAGAGCTTCGATTCAGTCAAGCTCAACTAAATTTTTCGTCGGAGGGGGGACTAAAAATTCAGTTGAGTTCAACTGAATCGAAGCTCTGAAAAAAATCAGGCGAGGCCAATCGAGCCAACTATGGGCCTAAATACTTGTTTGAGCCAATGTTGGTGACATTAACAGAAAGCCTACAAACAAATGGAAAATAAAACTGTTTTTTTTTGTCATTTCAAGGTGGTTATACATACTCACGTGGTTTTCTAGCACATCTATAAAGATGAATAAACTCTGTTTATTATAATATATCGATAAATAAGCACAAGCTCGTGGTTCGCCGATGCTCTTCCGTTGGCTGCCTGCAACGGTAATCGACGCGTTCTCGACCGACCCCGGTATGCTTCGGCGACCCCGTGAGCGAGTCATTGGAAGATTATTGGAGGACTATGAGCTTCCGCGCTCCGTTCTAAACAGAGAAAGTTTGATTTGGACCGTCATTTCAGGGAGAGTACAATGCTGAGGAACAGTGAACTACTCCAAATGGAGAACAGTCTACGATCAACCCACATTCGGAAAAGTTCCATTGCTAAACAACGTGTCATAAAGTAATGCATTCTGACTTTTAAATTTTTCAACTCCACATTACCCTCCTTTAAGAATGCTCATTGTTGTTGTGATTATTTTCTTTTGTTGTTGGACACCTTCATATATATGGTGGCTTTTGCTGATGGCCGGGGATTCATTTGAGGTTGGTGAAGATTCTCATTTTTCTTTTATTATGCTCACCATATTGAGGTCGCAGGGCATGCTGATGATGCTATATATTTGGGTTTTTCAATGGCGACATATTTAAACGCTCAAAAATGACAAACACTGTGGCGTGAAAATGATGCCCATAACTTTTGAATCATCGAATCGACCCATTTAAAAAACCAAGGGTTTCACTAGTTCAAAGGCGAATAAGTTTAAGGGCAAGAAGGTACAAGGAGTGGCCGAAATCATGTTTTTCGGTTTCAACACATTTACACAATACGCGATCGAAAATCACCCCCACTTTGACTGCACCTATTTCACCCTAATTTGGTTCAAAGCACCCATGAAAGTTATCTTCGACGCAGCCAAATTGGCGTATAGTTTTCCTCTCAATTTTGGCGCAGCGTGGATCGAGTCAAACATTGTGCCCAGCGCTACAACGAACATCGTTCTGCTAGTGTTTATTTTCAAGCAGCTGGTGACGAAACTGGCGATTATGGAGCTGATATATGATTAGAATCTTTTAATATGAGAAGAGGATTTTTAGCTACCAGCGCCGAGCAAATACGCCATGTGACGAGATTTCCTCAGCAGTTTTACTTATTTCGATGCGTTCTCGATCATTTGTATAACCGCTGCATGGCTAAATTTCTTCTCATTGTTCAGGCAAAGCTTTTGATTTTTGAAAATAGACGATTCGTTGATTTACAAGTGGTTTGCTGAACCTGCGACCCTATCTAGAAAAGTCCGGGAAACATTTAACTACCGTGTAGATATAATGGCATGAATCGAAGAGTTTAGAGTTGGTAGTATCGAAAATAGAGAGAAAAGCTGACGAAAACGCGATGCAAATGGAGGATTAACGGGTTGCATTTGTATTGGAAGGAAAAGGGACGATTTACACCGCGGCATTCAGGATAAACTGAATAGGAAGGCTAGCGATAAAATGGTTGAGATAGTGAAGCCAATAGAGACGTACTACCGCTTATACCAGAACGCTTACGTAGTTCGAAGGATAAATAACCGGATAAAACTATTCAAAAGTGGTTGCTTGCTACTACGGACCGGAGTTTTCTTCCAATAAGGACCCCCGATGCATACCGGTGTCGACCCAGGAGCGGCATGCATGAACGCTGCGGAGAAAGTCAAGGAGCCGCTTCGCGTCCTATGCTCGCAGCGTCGAGCCACGCGACGGCCCGAAGGGCATGGCGTAGATTGATGTGTCGCGGACGTAAATGCACTTTCTACGGCAAACTCTACGCCTGGGTGGCATTTTTTTTCATGGCAGTTGCTTTCTAGCATTTTTTGACATTCCGTGCACCTCAACATTTGGAAGCAAACGCGAGTGGGATGAAAGGAAATGCGCGCGAAAAGTTTTCAGTGCACTTCGGGGCAGTCCCGTGGCTCGCGCTGCGCGCATAGGACGCAAAGCGGCTCCCTGAACCTATTCGCGGTGTTCATGCATGCCGCTCCAGAACGAGTCGCCTACCGCAGTAGAAGGCCAACGGAGCACTAGTGACAGACCATGAGTTTGTGCACTACAGAGTACATAGAGTATAATTCACAATAATTATCCTAAGCCGGTTTTCTTTAGAGTCTCGAGCTGAACGTTTGGAATTCAGACTTGAACACATTTATTACTCTGCTCACTTATATCTCCTCATGTACTAATCCCATAACCTACTGTTTCCTCAATAAGAAATTCCGCTCAGCTATCTATGCAATGTTCGGACGGAAGAAGGCTTTACGGCATCATTATCAAAAGGTACGTTTCTAAACCATAGGGGCGATTATTAGATGTTCGTGGTTTGCTAATTTTACAGCACTAGAGTGTTGCACCGAGTGATTTCACAGTTTGGAATTGTTCGAATATTTCCGATGGTTTGCCTTGTCCTTTTTCGCAAACATAACGATAGGTGAAAGGCTACCATGTTTGAAGCGGAAGTGAATTTAAGTTTCCTATGATTTATTCGATTATTCGAGAAGAACTCAATTTATTCTGCCTTTCATTAAATCGATGGAATGCCTCATTCCCATAGGTTATGGAGTCCTTCCACTTGGCGCAATGTATGGAAGCAAGTTCGGTTAAAGGCAGCATACACGCTCGTAAACGTATTTGAGATAACTCTGGAAATAGAATAGTATGGCTCAGACCACAACGCCTAGGCATTTTGAAGCGTCAAAAACGACCCACAATGATGCCACATTAGTAAGAAGTTGACCCCGCCCCTGTATTTGCTGTTCTCCTCGAATCCTGGGTGCTGGGCCATTTCCACCGTCGTCGATGTATATGGTTTACTTGCTCTACTTATCGTACCACCCACAAAAGTCGACTACGGTGGAAATGGACCAGCACCCCTATTTCGGACGAGAACAGCAAATACAGGGGCAGACAGATACAACTTCTTACTCGTGTAGCTGCATTGTGGGTCGTTTTTGACGCTTCAAAATACGTAGGCGTTGTGTTCTGAGCCACACGATTCTATTTCCGTAGTTATCTCAAACGCGTTTACAAGCGTGTATGCTGCCTTTGAGGCCCCGGTCATAGTTGTATGAGCCGACGTATCCAGCCCGGTCGATACACACAGAGTGCATTGGAAATGGGATGCAAAAATCACTCCGTGTATCCCCCCCGCACCCCCCAACACCCACCCGGTCGATACGTATGTTTAAAATGATGGAGTGAGGTTGAGAAAATCACTCGGTGTATCCGACGCGGTCGATATCCATGCTATACGTGGATGACGGCGGATGAGAAAATCACCTTGTGGGCGGACCGATGATAAAACATTGCGTATCACTAGAAAGCTAACCTTACTGCTACCTCCGTTACTTCACCATACTCTCCTTCACTATTTGTCTGAACAGGTGCAATCCTGTTGGCCACGTAATCATCGTCATATCTAGTTGGATACACCGAGTGATTTTCTCAACCTCACTCCATCATTTTAAACATACGTATCGACCGGGTGGGTGTTGGGGGGTGTTGGGGGTGCAAGGGGGGGGGGGGGTGTTGGGGGAAGCGGTGGGTTACAGATGCAAATAGCACCAACTCTGACCGGGGCCTGAAACCTTTCGATCATGACGCGAAAATTAGATTCATTAAAAAAATCGATTTCACCTGATGCAACATTACACCTCACTGCATGCCGTCGTGAACACAATAGAAAAGTAGTTGATCAATTCGCAGGAAGTTCTTGAATTTAAATTGCCCACCGCAATTTCATCGGGTGTGGGGCTGCTTCTACGGTTGTTGTTCTGGCGCTTCCGTGTAGATCAAACCTAATGCTCCCTTTCAACTCCCAAAGGTGCGATGGAACGTGTGCATTACTAGCGTGCCATGAACTACATTCTTCCAAATCCGAATGCTGGCATGCTTTTCAGGAGAAATTTATATCTTCTATGAGGTGTGTCATTCCTTAATCATCCTCCACCCTTAAACATTGTTTTGGATTTTGTGCAGAAAGCGATCCGTGGGAGAGGGAGAGAGGAAGCAGTAGGCTGTTAGAGCGAACATCAAGAAGCACATGAGGCTATTCCTGAAAAGATCTGGGAAAGAAGAAATGATAAATCCGCGATACGTGTTTCTAGAGACCACTGAGCGCCTCCCTGTGAAAAATAGATTTCACTAACTAGGGCTAGTTTTTCAGACGCCCCGGAGTTTTAGAAAACCAGTCCCTTGATGTTGCACGTATAGTCCTAAAAATCAATAATAATCTTCACGACGATGCTCGGCCACACGTATCTCGGATAACCCGACAAAAACTACTGGACCTCGGCTGGAAAGGTCTCCCTCGCCCTCCATATAGCCGAGGTATGGCCCCTTCCAAAAACCATCTGTTCCGCTCGATGCAGCACTTTCTGAATGGAAAACATTTCACTAACGATGAAAAAGTCTAAATGACCTTAGAAGAATAGGAATACTTCGACTCGAATCAGCCAGAGTTCTATGCCTCGGGTATTCATGATCTGCCCAATCGGTAACGAAGGGGCCTTGAATGTGATGGAAATTATTTTGTTGGGCTAGCCCTGTTTGTTTTTGAAATAAACGTTCCCTATTCAAAGTCGTGAAAAGTCCGGGAACTTTTGCATAAGCCTAATACTTCTTGAGCCACCAACTATTTTCCTCCAAACATCTGAGCGTTTCAAATAGGTCTAAGTCTCGCAGCTCTCTAGAAGACCACCGCGTTAGCAATCAGGGCAACGCATTATTTGAGCTTGCGGTCCCTATTTGGCGTGAGACTAGCGTTTCCGCGCTTATAACCCCTGCAGCGTTTTGGATCGTCGACGGAATTCCCAAAATTAATCGCAAAGAGGAAAGCGTGGCAATTACTCAAGATTCGGCGCCTTATACTGGCTTCTCTAGGTTTTCTCGCACTCAACCAACCGCCCGCGGTAATCCCGTAAGGCCAGTAGTCGCCCTACATAAGGGAAACCACGGCGCCAAGCTTATCCCCTCTGTTCGTCTACATCTGAGTGTGACTCGTTGAGCTCCTCGGCTCACAGTCTTAGGTTCATTGTAAGCAGGCGCTTTTCTTGTGCTTTCGATAACAATCTTTGCCTAAAGCATTGTTTCATGTGATTACCTCAAGAACGAAATCGATCGCAAGCGCCGCCCTCAGTTCATCGCCTCGAATGCATGCGTTCCCTGAAAGATGAATTTTTCAAGCGATCGATTTGCAAGTAATCGCTCCCTGAATGGTCAATCCAACAGAGTGTGCCGAACCTACATATAGTCGATGCGGTTTTGTTCGTTGGATTGGTGTTTGCTGCCGAAGAGATACTGCTGCGGTCAATTCAGCTGAATACATCAAAATTTCCGGCAAGCCGCTCGGCTGAACAATCATAATCTTGGAAGCAGCTTTGCATTGGGTGATATCAGTTAGGCCGGGATCATACTTCCCGCGACCAGCGACAGTGCACATCAGGCATATCGGTTTTCGGACGATATGGATGGTAAAAATTGCGTCGCGTCGCTCGTCGCTGGAAGTGTGATCCGGTTGCGGCATGCACGTACGCGACGGGCTAGGTTGGGGTTAGGCAGGGTTTGAAGCGTCGGCGCGTTTGATGATAGCTGCGCGAGGGCTGAAAGGGGGTTAGGCTAGCACTGAAAAATCTTTCCCTCACAAACCCAACCTAGGAGGGTGGGGCAGCCGAAACTCCGTTGAGATCCCAACTATTGATTATCTCCAGCACTCGCGCAGCAAACATGAAACGCGCCAACGCTCCAAACCCTGCCTAACCCCAGCCTTACCCGCCGCGTACGTGCATGCCGCCCCGGCCACGAGGCGTTAGAAAGCGTCCATAGCTAACAACCCAAGCGACAGCCGCTGCTGGGGTCAGTGTGAATGAAAACGAAGTAATGATCGTAGCTTGGAACGATTGTAGATAGCTAGTATTAGCGAGCTACAATCAATAGATCATCTTTAAGCGACGCTGGTCTCTTGTGCTGATAGCTATGAACGCTCGCTTAGGCGGTAACCTTAATAACGTTTTCGGATGTGTCATCTTATCGCATAAAATTTCAGGTGTACTTCCCAGTTAACGTGCATACGTCAAATATGCCGCACGGGAAACCATTGATTAACAGGTATCATATGCACTATTTTCAGCATGAAGAAAACTTTGTGTAAGGTGGAAGCCTTCTCAGAAGCTATCTGAAAAAAATCCAACTGGAATTATTGTCTAAAAATGTAGTTAATTCACAAAAATACGATTGGACAGCTTTTTTGGAAATAAAAAACGGAAAACTGAAGTCGGCAGAAAAATGCCAGAAAGCAAAAAAAAAACTAAAATTTCCTGAAAAATCAACATTTTGTGTTCATTAAACACCGCATCAAATTTTTCGCATGATTAGACTTGCTATCTTCATGCGACAAAGGCACTTTTCCAAATCCAGCGTCTTACCCTGCTGTTGACCGCCCGCAGCATGTTCGATCGTGACGTCATCCATTAATACTGGCCGAACTGATCGATGAAACGACACGCGAGCTGGCTGCGGGCGGATTCCCCTATGCGATACCCACCCTCGAAGTTCACAAAACAGCGGAAAGACTTTTTCAACACGGAATGGTTGTGTGAATGATGCAGTCGCCAGGAACTTCTGAGAAAGGCCTACACCGTCTTTCTTACAACCTTTGACTAGATGTGAGGTTGCTTTGTCCCGTTTAAGCTTATCTTCATCACGTTGCATCGAATGATTGTCGGTACGTGTCCATGCCTGATTTTTTTTACCCAATTCCAACCTCGCAATAAGTCGAACTACTCTCCCCATGCCAAGCAGGGCAACTTTGAGAATATAGGGGGTGGACATTAATCAAGTCTAAAAAGCGGGAGAGACCACATACGGTCTGAGATTTGGGAGGAGGCGAAGATGACCTTGCCGTAGCAGAATACTAGTGGAACTCCAGTCATCAGTACTAAACGCCAGCCTGGTCCTAACTGAGGCAACTTCCCACTACAAAAAGGTCCAGACGCGCTTCTCAATGGCGCTGCTCACGATAAACCTCACTCTTAGGTTTTCAGTGAACAACAATTGTAGTAGCTCTCAAAAGCATATTTTTTTGAAGAAACGGGATCAAACGTCAACGGTACAGAAAACGGCTCTGAAGTCTATTCCAATTGTCAGTTCAGTTATTAACGACTACTCGGCAATGTCCACGCTTCTCAGGCCAATCCTGCAATTTGTCGCTGTCATGAGCGACAATCATGACATTTATCACAAATCGCGGCAGGACGAGCATAGGAGCAACGGCACTGGCCGTCGTAGGAACAGTTGTCGCGTGCCCGTCTCAGCGACGTGTCGCGGAGGGCTGACATACTGTAAGGCCTAGTGCATTCAGCGACGTGCGACCTCGACAGTGGCTATCAGCAATATTGATTTTCGGTCGATATGGTGGACGAACATTGCTTCGCGCCACTCCTCGCGGGAAGTAATCACTAGGCCTACTGTGCTTCTCTGGGCCGAATTTCGGTCCGCAATTGCGTCTCGACACGTTTTGCGGCCGCACGCTTCCGAGTCGGAAGAGTTATCAGCGGTTCAGCCGCCGATCTGTTGACTCTAGGTGGGTTTTAGAAACTGAAAAATAGGTTTTAGAAATTGAAAATTAAGAACATTACAAAAGACTGTATAAAAAAGCTACATCGAGTCCGCTTTGGCTGTAAACTCGACCGACTCGAGCGCGTGCGGCCGCAAAGCTTGTCGAGACGCAATCGCGGACCGGAATTTGGTCCAGGGAAGATTCCTGTCGTTGCCACTGTCGCTGTCGCTGTGCAGCGCACTGCGACAGCGACATATTCACAGGTCGGGTCCTCCGCGACAGGCGGTCGCTGTCGCTGTGCAGTGCGACGCGACCCCGTGTCGCAAAAGTATACCATTGGCCTTAACCTGCGATCATCACCAGTGGTCAATGATTGAAAGAGACAATAATTTTGAGAAATATATGTTGAAAGCATTCGGAAATCTTCGTCTTATAGAATTCTGCCAAATCCATCGTCCATTCCAGTAAGAATTCTTTGCTGATGATCGCAGGCCAACTCGCGGCAGCGATCAGGCTGTGCCAATTTGATGACAACATCTAGACGCACAAAAAGCCGGCTCCTGATCAGTGGAATAATCCTTGAAACCGCTTCTTTGCCTCTGAGAAGGCGTTTGGCTTCGTTTTTCTAACTCTGTTATGCCTCTGATTAGTAGAGCTATGACAATGGTTTCTCACTGAAAAGTTAATGACAAAGATCATCATGAACAATGTCTTTAATAACAGTGTTCATCATGAATAAAATGCTCCGAATGTAAAAAACTTTGATGACTTCACTATAGGCACCATAATTGATCTAAATTTCGTTGTAGATAGCCAGAACGACCAATACATATGGTTAGATCCGAGGCCTGTCTCCTCAAGAAAAAAGAGTAAGCTCAAATCGCGGCTGGCGTGGCGGTTTAAATCTCAATCTCTGAGAAATAAACCGCCGCGCCAGCCGCGGTTCGAATTTAAACGTTTTTTCTTGAGGACACAGGCCACGGACCTAACTATATGATTTCCGTTTTCGCTTTAGTCTGATACATTGGACCAGGCGGCTGGTCGTGCTGTGTTGGCGGCTTTACTGGAGAATGGGGTTTCGATTCGCGCGGGCTGATCTACGGCCGCAGCCCCGTCCATTCATCAGGCTAAAATTATTGTGCGAACTCTATGTAGTACCTCCCTAGTGAAACAGTAGAACCTTCTTGACAACTTTGCCACTTCTAATTCTATCGCTTACAGAGATCTCATTACGTATTCAGAGCAAAATTCCGTAAGTGTTGATGGGGTTTTCGCTTTTGGTGATTTCTAACAAGTGCTCACCTTGTGTTTGTATGATTAAGGGTTGAGCTAATCGTCCACTTTTTCCCAACGTGCACCTTTTTGCTTGCTTTGCTGTTGCTTGATGTATTTCTTTAACTTTCTCTAGTCGTGGGGCGATAGTGACACTATTTTTAGAATCTTGTTTACTTGTCCTACAACTGGGCATTCTATTTAGGTCAGTCTCGTCGACCTTCAATCCTCCACCTCGGGGAGACTTTGGAAAGATCAAGGCACGGAGTTTGTCACAGGCTAAACCGGTAATGCACACGCTTTTCTTCCAAGTTTAAATTTTATGTTTTTTTATTATTTCAGCCAAACTTCGCCCTGTAATAGGCATACGCGATTCATCTCAACACACATCAAGACGCCACAATTTTCGAAGCTGAGCTATGAGGAGCACCTGCCTTTGAAAGTTATATACTCTGCCTTGTTTACATGTCATTCAGAGGCATGGTTCGCAGTAAGAACTATGTCCAAGTTTTGTTGTTATGTTTAGGTGGACTTTGTGAGAGCTGCATCGAAAAAGAGTGAAAACCCAAAATGAACCATTCAACTAGGACAACACCAGACAAGTATTCGATCCTTCATTTTTGTCAAAGCTCAATCTGCCTTATCTACCTCAGGTCTTTTGATCATTTGGTTACCAAAACAGTCGGTATTGGTTAAAATTTTAGTCACTGAGGGAAGCATATACCCTCTATGCCCGAGCAGCTCGCAGGAAGGAGCTTGGCCTGCGTTGCGGCTCGATTTGCTAAGAGGTGAACCAATGGCCGTGTGGTGTTCCAGCCCCAGCCCGGGCGCCTGGTAATCGATGCTGATGGCCATCACAGCATCTAATACTAGGTGCCCGGACTGGGGCCGGAACGCTACACGGCCACCCGTTCACCTCTTATCAGAAACGAGCCGCAGTGCAGGCCAAGCTCCTCCCTGCGAGCTGCTCGGGCATCGAGGGTATGGTTTCCGCATTCGATTTAGACTGGCACATGAACCAGGCGGCTGGCCGTGCGGGGTTGGCGGCATCATTGGCCAACGAGGTTTTGATTCACACGCGGCTATCTACCGTCGCAGTCCGGTCCATTCATCAGACTAAATTTATTACGTGAATTCTATTTCCCTCACACATCTTTGACCCTTTTTGACAACAACACCAATGAATTGCATGCGTGATCAATGTTCCAATGTTACATGCTGATTTCAATAAAGAAATAAATAGTTGACTCGACTTACTTGACTTAATCGACTGGCTTGCGCCTTACGCGGTCATTTTGCATCTTCAGCGATGTGCGCGGTCCTATAGTGCGTTGCATAAGCATACGAACATCCCTGAAATCCACAAATCGGATTTTGAATCAGGCCTTTGAGTGATGGTATCACCTTCTGTGTAATCTGCTACTCCGAAAACGATGGATCACATCATATTTCCGTTAAACCTCGGTTTGGTTTCCGATTATGGAGCAAATTTTATTTTTTGTTTGTTGCACAAATATGCGAAGACTTCAGACACATTGCAGGTTATCAAATCCTTGTCATAAAGTCACCGAAAATAGCTATGAGTATGAAGTTACAGCACCTTTGCGTTAAACTAGTTCGAAAAGTGGGTCTGACATAGGCCGGTTTCTTGCCAAGATCTTTCCAGTAACGTCTTGGGCCATCAAAACCATTCTAGTTTCACTTACTCTCATCGGATAACAATGTACATAGAATGCGAATCTTCAGGCAGAGCCTTCAACGGCGAAACGCCCTGGTCGAATGACTTTTTTCATTTTGTATGTCTGTAAGGCCGTGCGAACTGAAGACGGGCAACGTTGTGGCGATGTTCTGAGCAACAGGGTTTCTTTCTAACAGATTTAACAATCGTGTCTCAACGATGGATGCAACGCATGATGGTGCACCCCGAGAAGTTCAGCGCCATTTCGAAACGAGTCGTCGAAGTCGACACAGTGATCTTCAATGCTTGCCGAGCAATGTCTCGTCTATCATGCACAGTTAGCTTTCTCGGGCGTCCTGAGCGACAGTTGATACCATACATGCAAGGATACTGCAAAAAGTTCGAAATGCACGCCGCTGACGGGAAGTCGATGGGACGCCGAGTCCAACAGCGCTCGAAGTCTCATCCTGGGCTCATTCTTCAAACTGGATATTAGAACCACTTGGGATGTTGATAAGTTTTCCCACATAGCGTCCTGCTTCTGAAATACCTTGGAAACTAGCAGTTTTGCGGTGAAAACTGCAAAACAAACTAAAAAGATAACTATATTTTCAAGGTGTTCGTATACCTAAGCGACAGGCGAAAAATGGAGCAGGCTGCATTTTTGGAAGTGAAATCGAGTAGTGATGGTAATATGATGTGATTCGTCGTTTTTGGCGTAGCAGATTACTTAGAAACTAATACCCTTACTCTGAAGCTCTGTTCAATATCCACTTAATATACTTTGGGGGTGTTCGTGTGCTTGTGCAACGCACTGTAGTAGTCAGCGGTGCTCATTTTTGACGGTCTTCGGCCAAACAATTTGAACACATTCCGTCCAATTGTCACTATTCCATTTAGTGTGAAATAAAACATCGCTGAAATGCGTTTCGATGCCAAGTGACTTCAAATCCTCAGTTAACCACATCCGTCCAAAACTTATGTCTACGTCCAGATGGCCGTTTCCAGACAGGATTCGGAGGCATTCTTTGAGTGTGCTGAAGAAGATGATCCGGCGTTCTTAGTATATGCCCGGACAGTCAAAGACGACATTCCATTGCTGCGAGATGGCGTTGTGAGATGATGGCACCTCCCTCGTGTCAAGTGTTAATGTACTGCATCGATGTGCTTGTAAAGATCTTCGTTGTGGCATACCCGTGGCCAGAAATTCCCAAGCAAACGCCTAGAATGTTTCCTCCCCGTGCAGTCCAACTATTCGATCTGCGTCTTCGGTGCTGCCCACGTCTCCGATCCGTACATCATGATAGGGCGAATAGCGGATAGGTAGACGCGCAACTTGACTTCCTTCGCGATGTTATGGTAGACCTCAAGCACATGGTGAGAGAATTGAATTCAGCTGTAGCCTTCACACATCGTTGTTGCATGTCCGCTTCATCGTTCTTAAGCAAACAGCTCAAATAACAGAAATCATCCACAGGTTCGATACGTTGTCCCTCCACACAAGCTACCGTTGAAGGCCTCTGAGAGACCAAGACGAAGTCCATAGGCTGAGGCGTACTTCGAAACGAGGTTCACAATCCTTTGCAGTTTTGCGTTGTTTTCAGCGAATAACACGATGTCGTCGGCGTACTCCAGGTCGACAAGGGAGCGTCCTGATGGTGTTAGGATCGCGTCCGCAGGAAACTGTTCTGCAACTCGACGCATGATGTCATCAACGGCGAAGTTGAAAGAAAAGGTCCTGCAACAGCTTCTTGCCTTACTCCTGTTTTCACCTCGAAAGCTGACGTAAATCCGATAGGCGTACAAACTGCTACTGTTGTTCCTTTGTTCATGTCCTCGATTAGTCGAACATACTTTTCCAAGACCCCATCGCCTCGCAAAGCGTTGAGATATCGATCACGATGAGGAGAATCGAATGCTTCTCCAAAGTCCATTCTTCTCACGGCGAACACTTGGTTGATGGTCGATCTTCCCGGTCGAAAACCGGCTTGTTCATCTCTGGTCGTTCCTTCACGACGTTTGATAAGTCACTCGAGAATCATACTATCTAAAACCTTGTACATGACACGAAGTAGAGATATTCTTCGGTAGTTCTCAGGATCCGTTACGGATAGCTTTTTGTGAAGATGTACGATGATCGGGTGTCTCCATGAATCGGGTATCCTTTCGCTCATCCATATGAGACGGATGATGTTGGGTGAACTGAACTAATTCTTCCATATTGGCAGCGTAGAATCACCAACTGCAACTCACTTAGTAGTGTTCAAGACGGGAGAATATCTTTTCATCCCCCCGCTATACTGTCGCAGCAACGTGTAGGCTTTCCTCGGATTCTTCTCCTCCCAAGCCTTCTCGAACTCCTTAGCTCTACACGTTCTCTCTCGTTCGCGGTCACTCTGAAGCTGCCAAGGCAACTTCCTGCTCAGCAGCTTCTCCTCAGCGAAGTTTCCTGCAGTTTGGAGAGCACATGCATACCTTGTTGTAAGTAGATGTTGTTTTTGCTGAGACCTAGGCGTATTTCTTCTTAGGCTGTACAACCGGGAGTTCCTCTTTCAAAGCGTCCTGGACGCATTTTACGAAAGAATACGCGTTTCTTCATTGTCCGTAGTCCAACGCAAATTTGTAACGCGAATTTTCCTTCTGCATTCTTCATCTCTGAAACCTGTCATGCCAATCCTCCAGAGAGACTGAGACCCTCGCTTCCTCTTATGAATCCTCGCAGAAAAGTTCAACAGAACAAGACGGTGATCCGAATCGAATGCGACATCCCACACAGCTCTAGATCTTCGAATGTCCGATACTGGAATATTCCTCGTCAGAACATAGTCGAGCTGTAGTTTCAAAGTTGTCATCTTTCGCTTCCGCTGCTCTTCTGGAGATAGCTGGGTTGGTCCCTGCCACGTAATCTGATGGAGGCGATTATTTCTCTTGAATGTCGATGCAATAATCAGACCTTTGCGTTAACACAAGTCGACAAGGTGGTAGCCATTGTCCGATGTTTGCTCCACTGGGTAGAACCATTTGCCGAGTACTTCGGATTCCTGATCAGGTCCCATCTTTAAGTTTGCGTCAATACTCCTGACAACAGCATGTTGACAAGGTACCCTGGCTACCAACGTATTGAGTTCCTCGTAGAATGCATTCTTCGAACTGTTCTCAGCGGTTTCATAGCGCGCATGAGCGCTCACTTTTCACAGATGAAATCCTCTGTGATCCCGCAGTCGTACGAATGCATTCCGGCACGACGTTGAGCCAAACTCCTCGACCATAACATTGAAATCCTTCCTTACAGCTATTGCACAGCCTCCCACTCTCCTATCATCCGTGTTCCCTCAGTAGATGGTATACTCTACGAAGTTGCTGACGGGTCTATCCTTGAGGCGGGTTTCCTGCAAAGCAGCAAACGGTGCATGGAAATAGCTCAGAAGTCTGGATAGCGCAGTTTTTTGGATATCACTCGACAGCGATCGACAGTTCAGGATGACGAAATTGTGGCTTGGGGCCGAAGACTCCGTGAACTCCCTAGGTGCGGATCCTAAGGTGTTATGAACCAGAGGCTTTAGTGTACCGGACAGCAGCGCCTCTATGCAATGTATGGGATACTTTCGCGATATAGCTTGTGCACGCTAAATCGCTAATTAGAGGGAATTAACATTTTCTTCTTGAGCACTCGTCCCGCTTTTCTAATTGCTTGGGGCAATTTCGTTCGGTCAAACGTCTGATCGGAATGTACAGTAGCATTCATCTCAGCGTGCAGCGAGTGTATCCACTGTTGCCTTGGGCAACCTTCCTGGAACATCAAGGTTGACAGCAATTTTGGAAACGGAGTCGTTGCTTGCTGGAAGGGTGTGGCCATACAAACTGAGGCAACATTCTTGCAATTTTTACGTATTCTGTGCGACACTGAACATTTTCGGACGTCCTCATTCTGGACGCGATCGAGGCGTGTGGGTCTACGCGATATTGAGGAAATTAACGTTCATTAGAAATATTGCAGCAAGACGAATGGGGTAAGCGTGTAGGTGGAACTGGGCAATGAAGAGCCGAAATATGAAAATGTATCATAAAAATGACCAAGAGCATCACTACTCGGCACTTTCTGGGTCGACTCAAACGTCATATGGTAAGCCTGATACACAAATCTAGACTCAGCAATTGAACCGTGTGACTTACCTCACTGCATTTTATTTTTCGCGCTTAATGGCAGTGTTCACGATAAAAAACGTTTTTCTGTTTTTCCACCTATCTTGAAAACGGTCCCATGCTGATTTCAATAATGTCTCTGGAATCGTACAAGACCCCCTGGAAACGGAGTTATGGCCCCTCGAAATTCGGCAAGGAAAGCATTGTGGACGATTTGTGCGAGGCCTGTAACTCCCGTTTTTTGCAGCCGATGTGTGCGAGCTGACCTGTGTAGAGAGAGAGGTTGAGAGTGAAGGGAAGAACGGAGCTTTTGTTTAGAAACCATCGCGCATCTAACCACGAATTCACGGCAACTCTTATAGGGCGTGGGCAGAGTGGCCCAATAGGTTGGCTGGCCCACAAGATTTCCACCCATTTACCGGCCGTTTTTCGTCGCACTTTCGTTCTTAATCTTCTCAGAGGGACCCAAAGCTCACGTTTTAACCAAAAAAACTTGCAACTTTTTTTTCGAGAACACTGCCTTTAAATTCATTTTTTTAAATACATAGTTGTTTGATGGTTTGCGTAGTTTGGTTTTTTTCTCACGTTAGCCTCATGCACGTGTAATAAACCTATACTTATGCTTATACTTATACGTATCGTGGTATGGCCGCGGATTGCGGGACGTGAAGAAGAACGAACATTATAACGGCTCGCTGGTGGAACAAGGTGTACTCTGTATCAAACGAGTCAGTGATAGTAGAGTCCAAAGGAGCAGCGCTTCCTCCAGCGTTTCAAAACTTGAGAGCGTTGTTTGTCGTGTACAATGCCTTTAGTTATCCTCTTTTTTGAAGTGAAATTCATTTCCGTTCATCGCGTGCGTCTACGCGTGTATGCTGCGTCTCCTTCTCCCCACACTTTCTCGCTGTCTCTACCCTCGCTCCGCACAAGCACGCGATGAAACAGAGTGAATTTGGCTCCGGACTAGAGGACACACGTAGAAAACCATGCACAGTTTGCGGCAACCGCTTCACAGTTGCATTTCTGTGGCTCTGCAGTATACATGAATAAGCTTATTGTAAGTAGTTAGTGCGGCTCAATGGTGATGATTTTTTGTGGGCTGTCAAACGAATCAATGGAATTTTCAAAATAAAATCTGTTCAGTCCACACTTATTGTTGGGCGGAGAAAATAGCGAAAGCATAAGTAATCCATTTGTGAACTCCAATCATACCCCTTCAATCCCCTCCATCGATGTAACAGACAGTGTTTGGCACGCTCTGCGTTCCTTTGTTTCCTCAATGATTCACTCACTTGTGTTCGCCTTTCACAACGCTATCATCCACATGGAGATTCTTGCTGACTTCTCTCTTTTTCTGTACCAATCTCATTCAGGAAGTTCAACATGATTCAATTTTTGAGAGTGAAAATTCATTACGTACATCGATGACGGCGTCATCAAAACGACACTTCTTATAGCGTCCTAATAAATATGATAGATGTCCACCCTAATACCTTCGGTGAAAAGAGCGTCCTTGTTTTAGGTGAACAATCGGACATAGTACAGCGATAAAAAAACGATATATCGCATTCGGCCAATACAGCGATTTCGTTCCATTTCGGAATCTCTCACGCATTAGCTTCTGTTTTGTCCTTCTTTTATCACGAGCTTTCGAGAAATTCCTGCAACTTCGCTGCATTCATGAATGTATTTGCCACTGGAGCCTCTTCCGGATGACTTTGAACTTTCATGTGCATAGAACAGGGGTACTTAAGTTTGTAAAGAATTACAAAGACGTGCTTCAGTGGAGGAAGGGTCCAGATAATATTGGTCAGCTCCAATTTCGGCGTTAGGAACATCGAATTGAACTAGCTGAACTTTACTAAAGAAAGAAGGCAGTACGGAAAAAGTGCAATTTTATCCGATTTTATCCGATTTTATCCATAACTAGCCGATTTTATCGAATAATTATCCGAAATTTCACCCGAATTTCATCCGATTTTATCGGAATTTTTGACCCTTCGGATAATGGTTCGATTCAGATAGCGCCGATTTTAACTTTCCCGGATATTGGTTCGATTCACATAATGCGTTTTTTCGAATTTCCGGATATCGGGTAATCCGAATCTCGGATATCCGAAAAAGGGGATTTGGATACTAAGTATAATAGGCAGGCGATAAACGGAAAAGATTGCCACTCTGAAACAGAGAGTGTGCATACAAAACAATGAGGTAAGATCCTAAACGTTGCCAACTACTAAATGCTACTTCCACATACTATTGCATCGCCCTCATCGGAACGGAGCCGTATAATGTCTCAAAAATAATATTTAATAAAAAAATGGGACAAAACGTGGATAAAACCTTTTGAGACATAGCCCACAAAGCTTTTTTCCACACCTTTTTACTTTCACGACTTTCAAAGCGTACTCTGAGTGCAATATATGGAATCAGTTGTTATCAGAGTGTGGCGTTTGCCATCTACAAATGTATACATAGAAAAATCTATCCTATTGATCGACATGCATATGAACATTCACAAAACGACAAGCATTCGCATCCGATTATATGCCCGATTTCATTCCGCGTCCGTCAGACGTTCTCAGATGCTGCGCCTTCTGTTTTCTTCCTTCTTTGCAATCATGTGCGACCCTTAAAATGAAATTATAGATCTATCGGAGGTCAGCGAAGAAATGAGCGCCAACACCAATACTAATCACCTTCAGGAACTCCAACAGGAGGCTCAAGGTTACTCCTTTTTCTTCTGTTTCTTCGTGTAATCATTTATTTGTGGATTCTGCATACAAATGTCCTATAATGGCGTTAAATTATTTTGCTATGTTCCATTTGAAGCTGTTTCTGCAAGGGCACTGCACGGAACATCCTTATCACCGACAGCCTTTTTGATAAGCGTGCTCCCTCCTTTTTTCTAGATTTATGACTGATTTCCAATCATAGGCTCCCTTGCATATCAGCCTTTATACGCTAGACCACTGCGTTTATGACGCTACTCGACGTCCAGAAATGATTATCAGTCCTCGTTTTTCCTTCATCGTCATTGTCATGAAACATAACAGCAACATGCGTTTTTCGATTTCGAAGCAGTTTTTGATGCATTCTCGATAACATTTCTATCTTTTTCGGGTTCGGAAGTTGTCGATAGCTAACATCAACATTTATGGAGTTAATTTCCAGAGACAGAAAGAATAACTGATTCGAAACAGCGGTATTCGGAGCCATTACAACTAGGTTTTTTAGACTTTGACGCCTCATTATTCGTATTCGGCATATTTTACACAGGCTTGACACTTCCCGGATACGGGTAATTTCAGTACGGTTTCTCCTTACAGACGTCATACCACTTTGTTATCATCCCATACCTAGGTTTACTCGTTTCCTATGTAGTATATGTATACCCAAAGTTACTCCACTGACTGTTCGTACTCTCTGAACATCTCAAAGAACAAAAGGCTAAGAGAAGAGTCAGGTTCGAATGTCCATAGTCTATACTGAAAAAAAACATCAAAATAGTGGTCATCCATGGAACAATTGCAGTACCCATAGCGCAGCAACTTCAATCTTCAAACACTTAAAGGCAGTGTTCACGATGGAAAACTTGCCCGTTTTTTGACAAAGAAGGTAAGCTTTGAGTCCCTCTAAGAAAATTGAGAACGGAAGTATGGCAAAAAATGGTCAGGAAGTCGGTGAAAATCTCGTGGGCTAGCTAACGCATTGGGCCACTCCGCCCACGTCCTATAACAGTTGCCCTGCGTTCGTTTTACCGTAAGAACAGGCACCAAATTCTCGATTATTTTTTATCGCAAAAGGCTCTAACATCCCAGTATGAGCATTGCCCCCTCTTGTTTAAAAAAATTTTTTAATCAAGGAAACAGAAAACAAAGTCGTTTACCTAAGGATTCTGGAGGGCGAAACCATTTCACTGACGTCAGGTTCGGCGCGTTCTCTGCATTCTCCGGAACACGCAAACAGGCACAGGCAAGTTTTCCAAGGATTTTTCAAAACGGGGTTTTCCCGCTATTTGAGTGTTATGTGGTGACTTTTCCCTATTAACCCCTACTTAGTATTTTTAGCTATTCTAAAACATCGAAAACTAAAATACGGTTTTCATAAATCTCGTTTTTTTGAGTTTTCATTGTGAAACAGTACGCTGGCAGATGCTGGAGGGGATAGGGTCTGAGAAAGCAGCGAAAACGGGCCAGCAATCAATAAAAACGGCCGCGAAGTGGAGATTTCATAGCCCAGTACGCCTGCTTAGCCTGCTCTGCCCCCTCCCCCGTTCTGACGAGTTTGTGGCGTCGCGGACGTTTTCGTTGTCGAATCGCCAAGCAAATCCGCCACGTCCAGCCTGATCGATTCGCGCACTTTTCGCCATTAGAGCGCGCTACCGGAAACTATCGGTGCGCATAGGCTCGTCCATGTCCTGGAGCTTTATATACGTTAAAAACGTTATTTTAGCCTATTCTGAGTGCTTTTCTTCGCTATTGCCCGACCATTTGTTAGCTCACAAATAAACAGCTCCATTTTTAGTTTAACTCGTATATGATATTCATCGTGAACACTGTCTCTGAGACCCGACTATCGCTGAATGTTTCTGCACCAACTTCCCTACAGTTCCCGCGACATGAGTCAGGAGTTGCGGAGCACTTCAGGGGAAATGCGCAGAACTCTCTCAAAGAGTTCTCCAAGTGCTGCCGTCTTTGGTGGCCTGTGAAATGGAAACCCAACTTTTCAGTTCAACTTTCCACCAGTATGTATAAGTGAAGCGTTAACGTGCCATGCTTGCCGGTTCGTTCGCTTTCTATAAGGAGAGACCAACCACTGCTGCAACCCACTAGCTACAGTCCTAGAGGTAACTCCAAGCTGGGTGACTGCACCTGCAGCAGGCCAGTAGAAAATTCGGGTCTAATTCATCAGAGATTCTCTAATTGAAGCGGTTGGGTCACAGTCAGATGTATGCGTATAGACTTTCATACGATCGCTTCACTCTTGTGGCCGTATTCATCCAACTTCGTGAGCCTCGCGGGAAGGTCGGAGTCTTCTCGACGCGCACTTCGGCTGGTTTATGAAGCTATCCGAGAGGCTCTCTTAGTCACATGGATATGACCACTTGTCTGCAACTAGGCCATGCCTGATGAATCACACAACAGTCGTTCATGTCGCGAATTTGTTTTTTTTCTCGGAGTTCGCGATGCACGACTCACTATTCACACATAATACAACTGCAGAATGCGGTGGACAGTTTGGCTCCGAATGAATAAATGTTCAGCAGGTCAGCTCTGGAGTTTCTCATCAACGCATCTCCAATTTCATAGGCAACATCAGATGCTGGCTGACCTATTCTTAGAGACGTGACCGAGAGGAGCTTGTAGGGCACTCGTCTGAGTTCTACGTTCGACCGCTGTTTAACGTACTCTGCATAAGCATCCCCAAAAGGTTTCCAAGAGAAAGGAAAATCTTCTGTGTGCTGTAAAGACGAGGGAACAATTTCGAAGTCTATTCCCCGAATCCAAACGCTTGTGTGTTTTTTTTTGTCGCAACACATATGTTTTAGATAATTCAAAGCGCACTGGAACGCCCCGCATATAAATTTTGGGTCTTTGGTCTCAAAGCTGATGCTGCAGTGTGCAATATCTCTTGACTTACAATTCACCAGAGCGTTTATATCGTGTATTCCGAGAAGAAAGATCGTTTTGAAAATATTAGGTTGTATCAAAAGTTTCCAGCCGCGAAAGTTTGTCAATTTCAAAAACTTTCATTGTTGATTATTTGGCCAAGTGTGATGAACCTTTCGAAAGCGCTAATTACCTTCTATCTAGTGTTTTTTCTACTTCAACGAAAACGTGGTACTTCTCGAATTCTATGTGGTAACTCAGTGGCAATCATTAGTACCAAGAAGATTCTGAGGCTTTTATTTATTTCATAGGAAGCGTTGCCGATCAAAACTGCCTTCGAATTTTTACCGGAAATAATGGCGGAAGAACGGCTAAAACGAGACATATGTAGATAGCCCTTATCAAATACGTCAAACATTTATGCGCTATGCCCTACTCGCCCATTTCCTTCTTGGCTGTTGAGGGGATGGCGGGACCGGCATAGCACAACCTAGTGTGAGGGCCGCAAAGGGATATCTAGGGATCATTTTAGGCCGTTATTTCGCCAATATTGTTCCGATGGACCCCGGTACATAAGAAATCCGGATCAACTTTGGGGCAATTTCACCCGTCAATTTTTATCCATCTTCATCGACCTCAGAAAAAGGATCGATGAAACAAAATAATTACTAGTGCCCAGGAGGAACTCGCTAATAACTTTTGAAGACAGAAAACAAGCTCGCAAAATTGTTGAGAAACGGCCCTGGTCTGCGTAGTGCGTCTCCTAATGGGAGGCTCACGTCATTAAAAGCGTCAGAACCGAGTCAAAATTACCGTATTCGAGTTTTATCGAGCCAGCGAACACGCTGTCTCCACCCACTTTTTTACAGTCCCCTTTTCCCTGAATATACAATATCGTCCAAATTGTTCGCTCGAAAACGATCACTTCGGGTGGTTCTCGATGCTTCAAACGACGTATAGTTAGGGGTCGCGTGCGCCGGCCCTCTAATCGAGACGCAAGCCACGGACCTAACTGCAAGCGTTATTGAATAGGTTGTAAGAGTCTATTGGCTTCGCGATCCTAACAATTTCGTCAATAGCTTTACCTTTTTACTGAGAGTGTATGCTTTCATCCCAATACATTAACAACCCATTACGTATGTCTTTACTTCCATCGCGTCTTCGTCGTTTTTTTTTTCGTCCTCCAATACTTCTAGTTCTGAGCCTTCGATTCATGTGAAAAAAACGATATCATTCTCGAGCTTGCATGCTGCCTTTAATTGTTGATTTCTGTGGCCAACACTGATTCGGTAAAACAGAAAAAACAAAGTCGCATAATCAATCACGTCCTGTAGCAATTTTCCGCAAATGCTATGACCTCCGCTGGAAATCAGTAAATTATAGGAAACCATTGCTTTTTCTCAAACTGGAAACATACGTTGGCTAGGGATTACATTGCGCTTTTGAACGGTACACCACACTTCGCCAAAATACCAACGCTGTAGATGTTAAATTAGGTAAAATTGGAGGTCGTGAATCCCCGCTTTAACCTGATTTCACTACAGGGCATAGTATACTTTTGCGAAACACGGTCTTGTCGCTGTGTACAGCGACAGCGACCGTCTGCCGCGGAGCTACCGCCCTTCGAACCGGTCGTTGTGCACGGCGACAGCGACAGAGGCAGCTATATGCTTCAGCATATTTGCAGTATGTCAGCTCTCCGCGACACGTCGCTGCGACGGACGCGCGACAACTGTTCCTACGACGGCCGATGCCGTTGCTCCCGCTGCGATTTACGCTAAATTGCATTCCTGTCGCTAATCAGAGAGATGAAGTATGCCATACCCCTACGAGTCGTTCGAATAAGTTAGGATGTGGCTTGCATGAATGCGGCAGCTGGGGCAGGAACGCGCAACATCGCACATTCGCGCATCGACTTGAATTTAGATCGTGGCGCGTGCGTGCGGCGTCGCACTCCCTGGCCCTCGTCGCCGCGTTCGTGCATGCCGCCCAGGAATTGCCAAATTACTGGTGGTGTTTTATGAATCCTGATACCAGGTGTGACTTTTTTAGTTGCTCTCATATTTAAAAATCTATGTCGCAGTAGGCGCAAAGAGAAGTTTTGAACAAGACGTACATAGTACCAAGTTTCATGTTTTTTTATTACTACAAAATTTGTAATTTAAAAAGTAAGAAAAGTGCAAGGGTGACCAGTCACGTGCTTGCTAAAAATTCTTCGAGAACTCACTACAGAACTCTCCAGTTTGAAGGTAGTGTTCACAACATGAATCGTATCTTTTTCTTCAATGTGCTTGGGCAGATAAATTCTGTCCGGGCAAGACTGTCCGCCCACGCGGTTAGCGTGCGTGTCGTGCGGCCGTCGCGATGACGTTTTTTTGACAATCCTACCCACGGCTGCAGACACCTGAGTTGGATATTATTCGCTAGTCGTCTAATATTCCTGCAGTTCGATTAAAACGAAAAATGTTTTCGCGAAGATCGCTCGACCCGCACGCCCACTGCGTGGGTAGACAGTCTGATACAAAGGACGTTAGGTGCGCGAAGTAGAAGACAATGGCGGGAAGGCCCCACAATACCCTCAAATTTCTCGGAAAACATTGGTATGAAAAACATCCTGCAACAATCAATTTATCTCTCCTAACGCCTTCTTGAGTGTTTGATGCAGTAAACTTTGAATCGTAGTAGATGATTTTGCGGTTGAATTTTTTTCATTTTGGTGACTCACCTTTGTCTTTGTTCTGCTTAATCTTCTTTGGAATAGGATTCCTTTAAATAAATAGAGTTCAACATGTCTACAACTGTTCTTTTGGGTGGAGAACTTTTCAATTGTATGGGCGCGCTAATCCGGTAGCTCGGCTGGTTCACGGAGTTTTCACCCACTTCCTTGCCTGCATACCTATTTCGCTTGCTCTTTATTCCTCACTCTTCCAGGAAAGTTCAAATTTATGCACAAAAAACGGAGGGTTGTTCATTTTTAGCACTGCCTTTACAAGAAAAGGTAAGCAGTTCAGATTTGAGTTCTCATCAATTCAAAAAAAATCGAAAGCTCAACAAATCGCCTCTTAACAAGGAATAATGTGGTCTTTTCAAACACAGTGTTATTTTTCGCTATCGAAGTATGGTTGTTCTGAATCACGCGCAAAATATCCTTCCACTCTGCGGATAACGTCATTTTCACCGAGGTTTTTGTAAAATGCCATTAAAATGTCGTTTCTATGGATTGCAAGCGAAAACGACGTCCGCTTTCCACATCGGCTAAGTGGAATTGTTTGGGAACAATGTGGAATGTGGGGATGCGGGGAGCTCTTTAGTGATATCCTTCAGCGAATAGCTCTCTTCTATCTCTTGGCTAAAGAAACTATGCTATGTAAAAATGACTGGCTCTGCAAGAGATATTATGTGATGCTGTCGGGAAAGTTCCTTGGTAGACCGCGGGCCCGAATACTCCAGAGGCGTTTGACTTTTACAAAAGATTTGCTGCTGGACGATGTAGCCGTTTTTAACGAAATGTACATCAGTCACGAAGACATTTCCAGATCCCAGTTTAGAGCTGCGAAACGAATTTTCCAACTGAGTTACCGAGCGTGTTGCCCATTAAACTGAAAGGTATGGGTACCAGCAGGCAATTTTAAGGGTGTTTAGAGAAAAATGCGTCGAATTTGGCCTAAAACTTTTCCCTAAGGGGTATTCGGTACCCTAAAGTCGAACCTGGGGCCCGTTTCTCGATATTCCTAGGCATGCTATAGATTACGGTAGATATTATGCTATTTGGCCGCGTTAACCTACCGTACTATTTCGAAACCTTATTAGTGAACCAAGGATCCGTGTCAGCATCCCGAATAGGCTCCACAGAGAAGTTTTCAGCTAGATTTGAGACTTTTGCCGAAATAACGTATACCCATCGTAACCTATCGTAAATCGACAAACGGGCTTTAGATTCGTGTTGAGCACAGTCAAATAACCTCTACAGACGAGTTTCAAAACAAATCTGTCGTAAGGTTCTGCAAATCAGCAAACTTTTCATTGTGCCCGCAAATTTGACCTCGGTGGAAAGTTGCGAACCAAACCTGCCAGAGTTTTTTTCTATCCACTAATGGACCCCAGATCCGTACATTTTCAGGACCTCGAATGAACTCAGATGAATTTTTTGAGCCATTTTTGATAAATTGGGCCATTATTTTTTATGACCACTCTGAAAATTATCTGATCCCTAGTAGATGACTAGACTTCATCAATTAAACCTCTCCGTGACACGGTTGGAGGAGTTGTTTGGCAGCTGCAAACTTTGATTCAGAAGCTTCATTACAGGTACATGGATAGGTACGAATTTTGTAGCAAACCGCATGATCGCCCAATTACACTTTCCCTGTCAATGAATTACGAGATTTCGGCAAACCATCGACGAGTTGACAACTTTGGAGTGGTGGCTGTAATGTGTTCGAATCACGTAATGGGCGAGAGAGGAGCGCTGTGATTGGCGGTAGTCGGTGTTCCTTCAACTCACGGCACATCGCTCCTCCCGTTACGAAAAACCTACAAAATTTGCCAGCAACAAGCTGTCAATAGTTTACTTTCAAAAAATGTGTTTTCAAGCTACGGTCACCCGGTATATTCTGCTAACGACAGTGATGCAGACTTCATATTGTACGCTGCCTGTAATCCACCGCCTACGAGCGTGTAAAGGATTAATGTAGAAGTATGTAGAAGTACAGGAGTTTCTGACCTCGAATCACTCTAGGCCTAAACTTGATTCATTCCAGTCATCACCGCTGAGAAAACGTTCACTCTCTGCCATGTAGATTGATCCCGGGCTGAGAATTCGATTTCCTTGAAATCATCGCACTCCTCTTAATGGAGCGCTGAAAAGTGCTCGTAGGGAACAAAATGTTGCGAGAAATCGGCAATCTCACGTAATAAGAATATAATTCATGGGCGGGATCATCCGAAAGGTCAGCTGATCCACGAGAATCTCATCCACTTCCTGGTTTTCATCCACGAGCTCGAAGGAGCCCTATACGGCACTAGTCATGAATGATCTGCTCGCGCTCTCCCCCCTCCCACCTCAACGGCTACCGATCGAAGTAAACAACCGAAAAGTCGGCTTTAACAGAACAACAGATAATCAAAACATTATACTCTCTGTTCCGCAGTCAAACTTAGTGCGTGCCACTGCGGACACGCTCTCGGAGTACGGACTTGCTCTACTTGTCAGCTGATCGTGTGAGTTTTTTCTTATTTTCTTTACTTTGTCTTATTTCCCACACCATATTCTGGCTGTGGTCAATCCTTATATGTCATCATTGCTTTGTGAGCTTTGTTTGCTCAACTTCCTAGTTTAAGAGAATAGGATAACATAGGCAACGCATAGAACTCTTCAGTTTTTGGTGAAATTTCCTTCACTACGCACTGTTACCTAGTAATGACCCACTTCATATAGTTTGCTATTGACTCTTGCTTTTGCAGTCAACTCTCCAATGATCATAGACCTTCTCCGATTTCTTTAGTGCTGGTCTTATCCACCAAAAGCCTCCTAATTGTGTTTTTTAATGTGGTTTCTGTTCAAACTTATTTCGTTGGTTATCAAGACAGTGCGGCGGCATTTGGCTGCTGGAAAACGGGCTGACTTTAGCAAAAGAAATCGAACCTGACCCATGCTCAGGAAAAAGCTATTGAGAAAGGTGAACGCAATAAGCAATTTTTCGAAAGCAGTTTTAACTAAAAACAAATTAAAAGGAAAGGATTCACGTTTAGGGGGTTTTCTAGTGAATTGGAACAGCCAAAACAGCAAAAAAATTGAATAATGCCTATGATCAAAAACAAAGTTTATCAAGAAATCAGGGGTGGTAGTAAATGGGGTGTTAAACGCGAACAAACCGCCACCTCCAAGCCGCCAACATACCGCGACATAGATGCCACAGAGCCGCCAGTTCAACGCGAGCTGCCCCACGTACTCAGACATAGGGGCGGACTTGTCGCGACGCACAATAGGAACAATCGCGTGATCAACGGCGATCAAATCGGTATTTGAGGGCGATCAAACCGGCAATCGGAGCGATCAACCCGTCTTTACAGCGCGGTCAACACTAAAAGAGCATGCGATCAGTACACTTTCATCATAATATGACATACCGCGAACAAACCTTCAGGACCGTAGCCGTAGACCTGCGTGCTGTCAACCCTACAGGGGCAAGCAAGTTTCCTCCACGGATGGTCCTCGAGAGTAAACAGTATGGGTTTCTGTCAAAATTCTATTAAGCGCCCATAGCTACCAACACAAAAGTTCACCGTCGCTAGGGGAGGTGCGGCTAAAAATGAAATATTGATTGTATCTTGAGCTACCTCGGCGGTGCCCGTTGCCCAGCGGCGACCCCTGTTGTCGGGCTGTTGACAACCCAATGTGTCGCATTTAGCGGCCTATTTAGAACATAGCTACCAACACAAAAGTTCACCGTCGCTAGGGGAGGTGCGGCTAAAAATGAAATATTGATTGTATCTTGAGCTACCCAATCGCGCGTATTGTCAGCCTGAGACCTGCCCGTTGCCCAGCGGCGACCCCTGTTGTCGGGCTGTTGACAACCCAATGTGTCGCATTTAGCGGCCTATTTAGAACATAGCTACCGACACAAAAGTTCACCGTCGCTAGGGGAGGTGCGGCTAAAAATAAAATATTGTTTGTATCTTGAGCTACCGCGGCTACTCAGGCAAACTGTAGCGTCGACAACAGGTTGATAAGTTGTCATCTCATTAGCCGCTCCCTGGTGACAAGTCAAATAGGGCGTATTGTCAGCCTGAAACCTGCCCGTTGCCCAGCCGCGTCCGCCTCTTGGTGTGCTGTTCACAACTCAGTAAGTCGCATTTAGCGGCCTATTTAGCATCAGCTCACATCCTGCAGGACTAATTCATCTAGCTTAAGAACTACAGTACACCGACATGCGTCGCGGTCGGCACACCGGCACGCGTCGCGGTCGGAACACCGGTACGCGTTGCGGACTGAAGGATTTAATAAGCAACACCCACGGTGGTCCCACCACGACTCGTGACGAGAACACTTTAAACGAAGCAATATAAAACTGCTCTGGTGGTCCCACGACTCGTCAGCGAGAAACCTATGGAAACTCAGAAAGAACAACAATGTTGTTGACAACAAGAACAACAAGAACAACAAAAAGCAACAATAATATCCATTAATAAATACGAAATGAACATGAACCAAGGAAATACCGTGAAGAAATAATGTTCGATGCGGAGCTCCTTGACCCCGCCATGAAGAAGCGCGCAAAGTCGAGTTTGAACTTTGAGCGTGAATTGAGACGTAAATCAGCCCAGAACACGCCACACACGCCATCTCACGGTTGTATGCGATCAGTCCGATTTTTGTGCGACATTAGTCCTATTACTGAGATTGAGCGCGATCCGACCGGATGGCCAACCGGTTGTATCGCGAGCACAAGAGTGCAGTCGCCCCGACTGCGCCCTATGTGGGAGCTTCTTCGCGATAAGTCCTAATTGAACTTTCGCTCGCGGTCCAAGCGGTACCTGAGCGGGATAAGTACTATTCGGCATTCTCTGTGCGCGATAGGTCCGCCCTTATGTCTGAGTAAGAGATGTCAGATTCACACGAGCCGTCAGGTTTACGCGACCTGCCTCCTCACGTGAGATGATGAATTGGACGCTTTCCGGATGATAAAAATACAGTAGGTTCCAGACTCAAAGTGTAGCAAGCAGATAGTAAGTTGAGAAGCTTCAAAACCGGAGGTTCAGCACTAGAGCTCTTTTCCGGTTACTGTGGTAGGTTGAAATCGTTCAAATACATTGCCCCGCATATTGAAAACGGTCGAAAATTACATTTCGGCAGTATTCACCAAATTTATTCATGAGCAAGAGCCTTCGAAGCGAACTTCTTGAATTTTCTATTGTACGAAACACGGTCAGAACGGAATTTTTGAATTTCCCTTCGCTTGGCAATTGAAACTCCCGTAATTTTTTATGAGCTTTGTCAATTTTTAGAACCATTCTCGTAAACACATGCTAGGTTAATTAATAGCTTAAATCACTCGATGTGTGTGATCTTATAAGATTTCACATTTGCAATAAGTCTTTTTGAACGTTACCTGAGCAAATATCCTTTCTAAACAGAATTTCGAGAGAACCAAATTTCAAAGTCCCTGGATGAATTAATCAAAAGGCGCACCTGGGAAGGTAACACTAGGTGCGACGAATACCTTCCGAAAATCGTCGAGTAATGAGTAGATAGGGTGACCTATATTCAACTAAAACGGATAATCAAAAACTTATAAGAATGATTGAGTAAATAGTCAATTTTCGTTTTCTGGAAAGATTTCAAGTGTTTTTTTTTTGGGAACGTGCCACTGAAGTCTTACGTTCGAGATTGGGGCGATTGTGCGGTTTCGGTCATTGGTGAAATTGAAAAAAATGAAGTGTTTGCAGTATTCTCAATTTGAAACTCATCACCAGCGCCCGGTTGTTGTTGAAAATATATAGAAAAGACTTATACGCTCATATGAGCATCACGCAAGGAAGAGATTCCGTGCAAATATTACAAGGTAAGGATTGAAATACTTCGAGTGGTTCCATCTATGCACCAATGCAAGTGTGTCGCGGATCCTCAATAAAAAAGGGAACAGCGATAGCACTGATCTGGCAATGAATAGGGAGTTTTCCTATGTTGCAGTAAAAGAAGAAGAAAAATAGTTGGCTTTGAAAACAAGTTCACATTGGTTTGCCACAAAACTCACCCGTTAGGCCCCGACTAATACAGAAACATTACTGGAGCACCAATTTACAGATAAAATACGAAAATATTACTAAAGCAGCAAATCACTTGAAAACAATCCGCTTTGGAAATTTTCATTTTTTGGCAATAAAAAATTATGGAAATCCTTCCAAGAAGCGAGCAAGCTATTAATTCTCTACACACCCATTATAGCCTTGAATAAGCACTGAGTAATGAAGAGGAAAATAACCTGAAAATAGCAAAGCGGAAGAATTCCAGAAGGAAAATAGGAAAAAGGAGAGAAGTGTCGGCGCTCGCCAAAAAATTTACAGCTGATTGGGAGGGATTGATTAGTGCCACCATAGAAGACGGCCAACGTGTTTCAGCAATGATCGCTGTTTTGTTTTTGTTCCCTCTTTTGTTTCTCTGGCGGAAGCCGTTACAAGACTATCCCTCGAAACACCTATCAGTTTTAAAGATAAGCTGACGTCCTGAATCAGAATGGCTGACCGTGCTATCAAACTTCCTTAACCTTCTGCATTAATTAAACTCGCACTTGCCCTCAGAATAAATGGTCAAAACTCTTTCTATTGTATCTTACTAACCGCATCCAAAAACTCCTCGGGAGGAGTTTTTCGTTAGCCGCGAGTTCCTCTCCCATTTCAGCACTATTTCCGTGCTCTCTGCGAGAAGATGTTAAACGCGAGCCTACCGCGAGGATGCCACATGTCGGAATTTTAGAGAAAAAACAGCCCTGAAAACGTTTTGAAAACGCTATTTTCCGTAACAAAGGTTACAATCATCGCTTTTTCGAGGCGTTTTTAATGAAAGTGTATCAAATGCCTACCACTGAGGGACGTTAGGGTGAAACTAGAGCGAATTCTCTCCCAACTATTAGGAGTCCTGCTCAGATTCTGGTGTGTGGTTAAACTCGCGTTTAACGCGAACTTAGCGCCTGTTAATTCGCGTTTAGCACCCCCAATTACTACCACCCCAGGAGTTAACAAAACAATGTGAAACAGGCAATAATTGGGTAACAGCACAAAACGAACAAAAAACCTCGAAAAGTTCGATTATTCGCTCCGCAGCCGAGGTTTCCCGCTTTTCCTGAAATAAATACTGGTGCTAGCGGAACAGGGGGGAGCACTATAGTATCCCACTTCGCCACACCTTTTTTCAGACCGCCGCGCGATTTGAACTTCAACCCGAGCTTTCCCTCTCCTTCTAAAATCAGGAGAATGGTTGCGGCGCGGGGAAAGGGGCATGGCGAAGTGCGATACCATAGTGCTCCCCCCCCCCCCTGCTGCAATAGCACCTGAAAACTTGAGGAGATGAAGCTCGAAATAGCATCAGTAGTATAAAAGGTAACGCAATAAGATTTAATGCAGTTGAAACATGGCCAGGGAAGTTATTAATACTGAAGAGAATGAAGAAAAACTCACGCGATCAGTTGATGAGGCGAGGAAGCTCGTACGAACTCGGTGCGTCGCATGCTCTGAGCATGTGTCTGCAATAGCACACACTAAGTCTGACTCGGCAGTACATGGTGAACTAATACACAGAAAGAATTTTCTTGTTTCAGTAATCGGTTGTCTTCTTGAAGCTGGTTTTCCTGTTGTTCATGTCGATCGGTAGCCACTGAAAGATGTGGGTGGGGCGCGAGCCCATCAGTCGAAATAAGGGCCGTATTGGGCCGATTAGGATTCGTTCCCAGCAGTTTTCTTTCAAACTGGTTGCTGCGATAGGTCCCAGGCCTTCCGGCTTCTGGTGGGAAATGAGAAATTGTTTGGACCATGCTTTATAAGAGATCTGGGGCTATACATTTTCTTAGGTTTTTTTGATGCGGTGCCCAAATCCCTCTTCCTTCCCTCAAGTCAGAAAAAATTCCGAGAAGTGTTTGATATTGTAAACCTTGAACCCCAGAGCAAGAAACGTTATCGACAGCAGTTAGTTCCCGTCCCTCACCCAGGTACGAAGCCCTCTCTTTTCCTTGAGAAGGAGACTTGGCGAATACGGAGGTATTTTTTGCCGAGTAATCAAATCACTCAATCGTAAGCTTTCAGGAGTGTTATCTCAAATGGAGTCCGCATACGAAATGGTCCACAAGCGGTTACAGCCGCTCACTAAGCATATGTACGACAAGGAGAAGTATCCTATGGTGGATAAAGCACTGGCAGCAGCCGAGGAACGGACGGGTATAAAACGAGAAACGGTTAGACACCATGCTAAATTTTTTGAGAAAAAACACTTCTCAGAAAAACAGTTCCACAGGACTTCTTAATTTCATGTTGCCAATTTAAAGGCAGCATACACGCTCACAAACGTGGTCGAGATAACAGCATAAATAGGCCCGCACGGCGTCTACCATGTCGTCAACGACGTTTGAAGCGCCAGAAACCATCCATGATGACAATATTTGACAATCTTTCAGCAATCTTGCCTTCCACGCCTGTATTTTCCCACTCATTCGAGTACCAGAATGAAAAATGAAACTTGAGAAAACATGTGATAAGTTAGAGTGATAGCACTATCAAATGGGAGTGCCCGAGAGAAACAGCTTGATTCACCTGAAAATAACAAGTTTGTTTGCCGAAGAAATCCTCCATTTCAAAAAGTCAGCCGAAGTAGAGCGGCATTCTCGAAAGTGGACGAGAGTTAGTCGGTGAACAAACATGTTATTTTCAGGTGAATCAAGCTGTTTCTCTCGGGCACTCCCATTTGATAGTGCTATCACTCTAACTTATCGCATGTTTTCCCAAGTTTCATTTCTCATTCTCATACTCGAATGGGTGGGAAAATACAGGCGTGGAGGCAAGATTGCTCGAACATTGTCAAATATTTTCATTCTGGATAGTTTTTGGCGCTTCAGACGTCGTTGACGACATGGTAGGGGCCATGCGGGCCTATTTATACTGTTATCTCGATCACGTCTGCGAGCGTGTATGCTGCCAATTTAATCTTTTCTCAGTTTGCGTTTCTGGAGCGGTACCAATGAAACCTAACTAGAAGGTCTGGGTAGACGCACTGCTTCTACTCTCGGAGCGTCGAGCTGGTAACAGTCTTGGAGCTAATGTCGTGCCTAGTGCGTAACGGATGCAAATGCACAACGCACTGATAACTCCACAACTGCCCGTATTATTTCAAATGGGGTCCGGATGGACACTTTTTTTCAAAATCTACCTCACTACCGTTTGCTGTTCTGCCGTAACGCTTTCGAAAAAAAGCTATTTCAGTTATGGAACGAGGCGGCTCGGACTTTGAGCATCCTCTGATGGGTAAGCCACTGCGAAAAGGAAGGGGAGGTGCGAAGGGCTGTGGGGAGCGGACATTGCTAACCCTCGCGTTCTACCTTGCGGTCGGTGAGCGTCGCGCGCGGTCGAAAGGGCGGCGACGCGGCATCCCATCATTTGAGTGAAACAAGTTAAGTGTCATGTTCTGGAGCATTAGTCACTTTGCTTAGTTCATTTTATGTCACTCACGTTAACCGTTTTGCCCTAAATGGTGCTGATGACTCTTTCACACGAGCCCTAAATGGTGCTGATGACTCTTTTTCCTCCATACCTTAACGCGTACGCACTAAAGTGATTAATGTCAGGGAGCTAAGGGCTGTGATTGATGGTAAACCGTGCAACACACCAATACGACCCCTCGCTCCTTCCCCGCCCTTTACGCGCTCTGGACATATTGCGACACATTCACCATCTGCCACTATGTGATGAACACTGATATTCCCGGGTATGGTAGCGAACAATCGGTTCTGGACCAGCGGCTCTTAATACTGCATGAGCTCAAAATTGTTCGATCGGGACGCGCTAGTGCCAAATCTATAATGTTTGAGACTCCATCGATTGCGACCCAGAAGCGAAATGGCATCGCTTGAAGGTAATGACAACCATTTGGACTGTTGTGGTGGTATCGTTGATGTTTTCTGATGTATCCCCTATTTCGAATCCAAATTTACCCTGATTCTTTGCTCGCTTGTGAGTAGCGAGTAGAGAGACAGCGAGGAAGTGTACGGGAGAAGGACAGTTATGCGCTCAGACGCACGCGATGAATGCAAATAATTTTCACTCTGAAATGGAGGATAAGCGGCCCAATGACAGATACTAAAAATAACACTTGATGGGCTCTCAATATTTCAGTACAGATGCTCCAAGTACTTCAGGGGCAGTATGCAAGAACGCGCCTGCTGGGGCAGGGACAGTGCAGACGGCGCCTTTGGAGATCGCCGTCGCTCACAAGACAGGACACGTCCATCGTAGTTGGTGACAAGTCGGGACACGTATGTAGTGCCCCAGCAGTCTTTCTCTTTGCCCCCAGCCGCTCCAATCTCCTAGCTGGGGCGGCTAGGGCACAGCTATGGGACACGGCATACGTTACCTGATTTGTGACCAACCACGATAGACGTGTCCTTTCTTGTAATCAACGACGATCTTCAAAGGCGACGACGGCACTGCCCCTGCCCCAACTGGCGCGTTCTTTCATACGGCCCCGGGTAAGATCCCAATTGCTTTCATTTCTCAAAGATCAGCTGGGAGCGAAAATCCTGAAATAGGTGTTTCCACTCATTCTGTGAATTCTAGTGCTGATATCCTCGACTTACAGATTGGGAAAAAATTCTATCCAGCAACGAGCATGCAAACTTGATTTTTACAACTTACTTTAAAACACAAAGCCGAGTGCAGGGGGCCGCTGGAACGTCAAGGGAATTCCCGACTTCTGTCGGCGTTCACCGAGGCTCGGCTCTATCACCGCTCCTCTTCATCGTTGTTATGGATGCTGTAGGGATCTGCAGATGCCTGCGCCATGGACATTACTCTATGCAGACGATGTATTGTTGGCGACCGATAGCGAAGACGAACTTGAGAAGCAAGTGCACGCTTGGAGTGATCGCTTGGCACAGTTTGGCCTCCGTTTGAATGTTAGGAAAACCGAGTACTTGACTACCGATGCAAATGAGTCTGGGACCATCAGGATAGACGGTATTCAGCTACCCCGAGCTGACGCTTTAAAGTACCTCGGATCGACAATATCGTCTGACGGCAGCCTCAATCAAGAAATTTAAAGGCAGCATACACGCTCGCAAGCATAGTCGAGATAACAGCATAGAGAGGTCCGCACGGCCCGTACTATGTCGTCAACGACGTTTGAAGCGCTGAAAACTGTCCAGGATGACAATATTTGACAATGTTTGAGCAATCTTGCCTTCCACGCCCGTATTTTCACACCCCTTCGAGTAACAGAATGAGAATTGATACTTGTGAAAACGTGTGATAATTGAGAGTGATAGCACTATCAAATGGGAGTGCACGAGAGAAATAGCTTGGTTTACTTGAGTATAACATGTCTGCATACCTATTGACTCTCGTCCACTTTCGAGAATGCCGCTCTGCTTTGGCTGACCTCTTGAAATGGAGGATTTTATCAGTGCACAAACATGTTATATTGAGGTAAATCGAGTTTTTTCTCTACTGCACTCCCTTTTTATAGTGCTATCACTCTCAATTACCACACGTTTTCACAAGTATCGATTCTCATTCTGTTACTCGAAGGGGTGTGAAAATACGGGCGTGGAAGGCAAGATTGCTCAAACATTGTCAAATATTGTCATCCTGGGCAGTTTTTAGCGCTTCAGACGTCGTTGACGACATAGTACGGGCCGTGCGGACCTATCTATGCTATAATCTCGACTATGCTTGCAAGCGTGTATGCTGCCTTTATGTGCATGTTAACTCTGCGTGGTTGAAATGGCGTTCCACGACGGGCGTCATGTGTGACAAGAGCATACCCGATCATCTACAGTCAAAGGTTTACCAAAGTGTCGTTCGACCGATGGTGCTCTACGGTGCTGAATGCTGGCCTGCCAAGAAGGAGGCAGACTACTGCCTCTGTGTGATGGAAACAAATATGTGAGATGGACGACTGGCCTAACGCGCCTGGATCGCGTGCGGAATTATCACATTCGAGAGCGGTTCGGTGGTGCCCCGATCAACGGCAAGCTGCGATAATCTCATCTGAGATGGTATGGCCACACTCTTCGGGCTAGCAGCGATTCCGTTTGCAACGTTACTACCAATCTCGAAGTTCCAGGAAAACGGCCTAAAGGCCGTCCGAAGCACCGTTGGTTCGACACGCTGCACTCTGACATGAGAGCTGCCGGCGTACACCCCGATCAGGCGCACGATCGATCTAAATGGCACCAACGAACCAGAATGGCGGACCCTGCTATGGAGCGGGGCAAACGCTGAAGAAGAAGACTTCAAAGCACAACGTGTGGAACCCAAAACTCCCTAAAAGTTATCACTAGGTAGCTGAAAGGACGAAACGAGTTAACCATTCCAACAACACTCCCTAAAACTTTTTCGATTTCACAACATCAAGTTTGACTAAAAATCGGAAGAATAAGCTCTGCTAGTACGCAGGAAGCTAGAGTGAGGACCGAATATTCGAGTTCGAATAAATATTCGAATTTTTCGAACGAATTTTTATTCGAACATTCGAATATTCGAAAGAAGTGAATATTCTAACATTATTCGAATTCGACTATTCGCAAAAGGTGAAAATGCGAACATTATTCGAATTCGATTATTCGCAAAAGGTGAAGATTCGAACATTATTCGAATTCGACTATTCGCAAAAGGTGAAAATTCGAACATTATTCGAATTCGACTATTCGGGAAAGGTGAATATTCGAATATTATTCGAATTCGACTATTCGGGAAAGGTGAATATTCGAATATTATTCGAATTCAACTATTCGGGAAAGGTGAATATTCGAATATTTTTCGAATCGATTATTCGCAGAGGTGAATATTCGAACGTTACTCCAATTTGAATACCCGAGCTGGTTTAACAAAAAATATGAAAATCAGCTCTAATGTATGAAGGAATCGACATACCTTTCAAGACTGATGTCAGTCCCTTCATTACTCCATTATTCCATTTTCCCGAACGCAAGAACTAAATTTTTTCCCCACACCGTCTGATGAGGCTACTAGGGCGGTTCTGACAGGGGGAGCCATATGGCAATCGCACTTGTCCACTCCCATTTTTCCATGCCGCTGGGCAATGATAACACCAACCACAGCTTCGTTGGGTGGAGCCATGTACTCCACCAACCCTCACCTCTGGGCAGGTGAAGGGGGAACCTCCATCATTGGGAAAACCGGTCACAACCGGTGAAACACCCCGAGGCACAGGAGGAGATGCGAATACGTGGGGGTGGGGTTTATCCCTCCGTTGACCAAACACCCACGTCTTAAAGGGTGGAGAGACGTCTGTCGGTTGGCCGACGGAGCAGTAAACTCCGCCCAGTACTCCGATCTCCCCCCAGTACGCGCCCCGAAAAAGAATGAAAGTCACCCAACATTCATGCAAGTCATTTTCAAGATTGTGTGGGTGTCACTGCCAGTTTTTCGTCCATCCATAACTTTTTTGTGCTTGGAGATAGAATTCTGCGTCAACTTGTGCTTCCAGTTTGGAAAAATATTCTCGATCCTTCAGCCTAATTCATTTTACGAATCACCGGCTTTTCGCCTATAACTCTTTAACCTGGTGAGGGTTGTTTTCGAAATCTACATAAAATTCTGCGTCGAATGATCCTAACTTTGCTCGCTCCATACTCTGAGAGGATCCCTCGCGATCGTTCACGGATAGAATCTCCGGTTTCTGGTAGGAGCCGAGAGGATTCTAGCATGGGGCCATCGCGGAACGATCGCGAAATTCTGCCAGTCTCAAACCGAGAGCGTACCGCGTTCATTCATCGATGCTCCCACGATGCTCTATAGCAAAACCGCGAAGAGTCGAGCCTGGGCCTATCACGGAACGATTGCGAGATCCTACTAGTTTCAACCTGAGGGCGAATCTCGTCTATACGTTGACGTATTCGGGGCGTTACATCGCGGATCCGCGACGAACCGAGCTTGGAACTATCGCGGGATGATCGCGAGATTCTTCCAGCCTTCTGATGGTACCGCATCCAGGCCCTCTCGATGTTTCACCCGGGCGAGTGTTGCCTATCAGATCAACACGAAGCTATAAGGCATTGCCCTCGCCGCATTTCGCGCTGCTTTACAAATCTGCACAACATGAGAACGCGGGAGCGGGGGGAGACGATCACGGTACCATCGCGGATCGCGAGTGCACCACGGTATTAGCGCTGTAAACCTCTCAACGATCGCGGTATTATCACGGTATGAGAACGAGAATGTCAACGGATGAGTCGATTGGGTAACTATCGCGGAACGAACGCGAATCACGGGAGCATCACGGTACTAGCGCAAAAGATTCTCTCAGAGTAAGCCAGCCAGGTCGGTGGAGCCGAACCCCGTTGTTGGCTCCAGTAGAACTCTGCGCCTCTCATTTGAAGGCGGCAGTGTTCACGATGATTTTCATCTGCGAGTTTTTCACATAAAACAATGCGCTGGCCTCCAAGTGTTACCAAAATTACGAAGAAATGGCGAGAAACGCATTAAAACGTCGTATTTCAGTGACATTATTCTTTAACATGAGCCAGTTGTCCGGTCGGATAAACATGTTAATGGTGGTTGTCAACGTTGGAAAACTGTGTCAATCGAAAATAGAAGAATATTTCATGCGAATCAGTTAGGGCTCTAAGGAAGGAACGGAGCAATAGAGAGTAAAGAATTGCAAAGGACGCGTCCACAAAAGATTTCATTGTCACAACAAACAATTCCTGTGATACTTAAGAGGCGGGGTGATACTTAAGGATTTCGCGTACTTCTGTTGCGTTTTTCTCAATTTCTACGTCATTTTAGATCTGCCCGGGGGCCAGTTAATCGATATAGCGAATAATTTCAAAATTAAAGATTATCGTGAACACTGCCTTTAAACCATAGAGGCGGAAGCACCTTATGGAGATAACTATGAAGCTCGGCTCCACCAATCTCGCTGGCTTATGGAGCACGCAAAGTAAGTAAGGTCCTCGAATAAGCTCCTTAGGCTTAGCTACAGAGGAAAAGTTGATTTTGTAGCATTCTTTGCGTTGCAGCCCGTACAGGTCTAGAGAAGAGTCGTGCCTTATTAATTCCAATTGTAAGTGGAAATAAAGCTCTAGAAGAAGAATTCAACTTGTTAGTGCTTATTCGTCATTCGAATATTCGAATTTCGAGTATTCGAATGACGATTAAAAAATAACATTCGGAATAAAAAAATGAACGAATTTATCCGAAATTCGTTCGTTAGGTCTCTTTTTAAAAAGTCCTCACTCTACAGGAAGCTTTGTGCGCTTATAAATTCAGAAACACCGCTACACACGCGCGCAAAGCGCGCGTGTTTACGTGAACGGAGCACTTATCCCATGAAGTATCGAGCGAAACACTTTATGTATTAGTTTGGCGGAATATCATTTTTTACACAAATGCTCTCAAATCACAAAACTTTACGCGTCATGCCGTGCTATCCTATATTTTGGAATGAAAGTTATTTCCGTTTATCGCGCGCATTTGTGAGAGTATGCTGCATCTCTTTCCATCCCACGCCTCGTCGCTGCTGCTCTCTTTGCTCCACGCAAGCGCGCGGAGGAAGGGAATAAATTTGAGTTTGAAATAGAGGATATGCAGAGTTCGCTCCGACGCGAGCGTCCGCTATCGTATCGGGGAATTTCAGCGTTCGACGCACAGTGGCGGGTAGTGGTCGTAATATTTCCCAACCTCAAAAAAGGCGGAGGAAACGGGGGTCGAGCGAAGTGCGTGACTGGACTAGACCCGTCTTTCGTCCAATCGCGCACTTCGCTCCTCCCCGTTTCCTCGCCTCTTCTGCGCTTGGAAACATTACCACCACCACCCCAAACTGGCTTACCTCTGATGGAGTCTAAGGCTCGAAAGATTATTCGACTCGAAAAAGATGTTACCATGTAGTGCATTGTGCATTTGAATTCGTGACGCACAGGCACGGTCGGCATGATACGTACAGTCTGACATAATACAGTCGGCACGTACCGCACTAATACTCTGCGTTTCTCCTGTGCTTTGGCACGAACTCGGTGCACGTGTTGTATAGCATATGCGCACTAAGTTTGCGCCAACACACATTAAAGAACGCAAAGTATCAGTGCAATCAGTGTTGACCTAATGTGTTCCGGTGGCGCCCTGGTTCAACGCGCGTAGGACGCGTGGAGGCTCCATAGCTCTCTTCGTGAGCGCTTCATTTTTCACTCCTAAAGGGGTCTGCAGAGTTGCATTAACCGGCGAGTGGTCGCCGAGCGTCAATCTTGACGCGGCGACAAAAATTTCTCCTAAAGGAGTCCGCAGAGCTCAAGTCGCGGCGTTGCTCGCAGCGACGAACAACACTGTGTGATGTAATATCGATTACATTCGGCGACGATGGCGACCGACGCGGTTTGAAGGGCGACGAAGGGCACCGCGGAGTGTATTGACGCCGCGACGGCCTTACATCACTGCCAGCGAGCGGCAACCGACGCCGCGACGATATTGTTTCGAAACATTTTTGTCGCCGCGTCAAGGCTGACTCTCGGCGACCACTCGCCGGTCTCTGCAACTCTGCAGACCCCTTAACGATATCGTCGCCGCGTCGGTTGCCGTTCGCTGGTAGTGACGCAGGGCTGTTGCGGCGCCAAAACACAGCTGTACCTCCTCGTTGCCCTTCACACCGCGTCGGCCGCTCCCGCGAATGTAATCTATATTGCATCAGCCAGCGCTGTTCGTCGCTGCGAGCAACGCCGCGATTTAAGCTCTGTAGACTCCTTTGCAATGACAGCGAACGATGAAGGGAAAAACTCATTCACAAATTTTCGCTATCCGAGAACAAAATTTTTATAAGCCTTTGAAGGCATTATTTTGGATAAGGCGTAATTTTCTCAAAAAATTGCACAAAACTAAGCATGCTTTTGTGGGCGTTTTGCGCTTTATGTGAGCCATGTTGATAGCTATATACACTAAAAGTAAAGGTCCCATTCATATAAGGTTCTTTATTAATGGTAGTCATTTCAGTTGGTATACGGATCTATTGTTGGTCTCACTATTTACGTTATTATCAGTGCCATTGCGCAGATCATTTCGAATGTTGTCGGATTCGTCTATCCAGCCTGGCGAACAATCAAGGTATTTCATCCTCTCAAAAAAAAACAGGATTCTTAGTAACAGCAAGCCCGCACACCTTACAAAGCTGCTCGCAATGTGCTCGAAGCCCCTAACAAATTCCACTGACCTATTCCGACGCTTGTACGCTTTTCTCGACGTTTCACACGCGTAAACCGGAGCCCCGCCCGTTTTTGCGATGTTGTGCACAATTTTCTCCAAGCATTTAACATATTTTATTCATTGGTTCCTACTCCCGCCCACTTTTACGACGTTTTACGCTGTGAACCCGAAGCCCCGCCTTATTTTTACCAAATCGTGCGACCTTCTCCTACTCAACCCCTAATCCCTTTGCACGACTCCGCTCTTTTTAAACTTCCGTTCTTCGCATTAATAGAACAGTTCTTCGCTTTCTGGAAGGAGCCGTAAATACACGGTACTACTGTAGGGTCTGTGGTGTGCCTTGACGCTTTACGAGGTGACAGGCATGCCAATTAGCCTGAACCGCGTCGGAACCACCATTGGAGCAACGACATTTGCAGTCATGGGAGCAGTTGATGCGCGTTCATCGCAACGACTTGTCGCGGAGGGCTGTCATATTGCAAATGTGACGGGCCTTTCGCTCGTTGGTGATGGACAGGTGTAAGGTCGGGATGATACTCGGGTTAGAAAGAATAACAACGACTATAGCGCGGTCGCAGAACTCCGACCCTTTAGGTCAGGATCATACTTACAGTGACAAGCGACAGTGTATGTACGGCACATCGGTTAATATTGATGGTAAACGCGTCGCTCGTTGCTGAAACTATTATCCAGACATGAAGGGTCGGAGTTCTGCGACCGCAAAAAAGTCGTTCTTATTCATTCCAATCCGGTTTAGAATCTCTGTAGATTGTCTTAATTTATGTTTATTGCGCTGGCCTAATGTAGTGAACCCAATGACTTACTTACTTTTTTGACTTAGTCGGTTGGTTTTCGCCTGACGCGGTCATTCCGCATCTTCACCGAGGTGTGCCGTCCTAGTAGTCAGCCGCGTCCATTTTTCACGATCTTCAGCCACAATTTGAACACATTCCATCCAACTGTCACTATTCCATTTCCTGCGAAACGAAACATCGCGCCTGAACTGTCTTTCGATGCCGAGTGACTTCAAATCCTCTTTAACCACATCCGTCCAGAACTTTCGCCTACGCCCAGGTGGCCGTTTCCAAACAGGCTTTGGAAGCATTCTTAAAGCGTGTTGTATGAGACGATCCGGCGTTCTTCTTAGTATATGCCCGAGCAGTCGAAGTCGACTTTCCATTGCTGCTTGAGATGGCGTTAGGAGATGCTGGCACCTCCCTCGTGTCAAGCGTTGATGTACTGCGTCGATTTCCTTGTAAAGTTCATCGTTATGGCATACACGCGGCCAGAAATATCCAAGCAAACGCCTAAAAAGCTTCGTCTCCGTGCAATCCAACCTTTCCATCTGCTCGCAGAGCATTGAGCAATCGATCGCGATGAGGAGAGTCGAACGCGGCTCCAAAGTTCAAAAAAGCAAGCTGTAATGGCTTCGAATACCGCTACCACGATTCAGTTACTCTTCTCACGACGAACACTTGGTCGATGGTCGATCTTCCAGGTCGAAAACCGGCTTGCTCATCTCTGGTCGTTCTTTCACGATTTTTGATAAGTCGCTCGAGAATGATACTTTCTAAAACCTTGTACATGACACGAAGTAGAGAGATTCCTCTGTAGTTCTTAGGATCCGTGACCGATAGCTTCTTGTGAAGAGGTACGATGATCGCATGTCTCCACAAATCGGGTATCCTTTTGCTCATCCATATAGCACGGATGGTGTTGGTCGTTTCACGAATCCCAGACGGAGGAAGAGCTTTCAGCATTTCAGCAGTGATGTTGTCATCTCCACCAGCCTTTCCATTCTTCATTTCCCGGACACAATCCAAAACTTCAGACTCAGTCGGCGGTTCCTCACTGACATCGTAATGTGCTCTCTGAACATGCGGGAGCTCAGGTACTGATGGCGCTGGACGATTCAGTAGTGAACTGAAGTAATCCTTCCATATTGGCAGCGTCGCATCACCAACTGCAACTCCATTGTTAGTGTTCAAGACAGGAGAACATCTCTTCATCTCCCCGTTATACTGTCGCAGCAACGTGTAGGCTTTCCTCGGATTCTTCTCCTCCCGAGCCTTCTCGAACTCCTTAGCTCTACACGTCCACTCTCGCTCGCGGTCACTTTGAAGCTGCCGACGCAACTTCCTCCTCAAACGCTCTTCCTCCATGAAGTTTCCTGCAGTTCGGAGAGCACATACTCTGTTGTAGGTAGATGTTGTTTCTTCTGAGACGTAGGCGAACTTCTTCTTAGGCTGTACAACAGGGAGTGCCTCTTTCGAAGCGTCCTGGATGCACTTGACAAAAGAATCCGCGTCGCAAAGTTTCTTCTTAGTCCGTACTCCGATTTGAATAGAAACGCGTTGTCGAAAATTCCTTCTGCACTCTTCATCTCTGAGACTTGTCATGTCAATCCTCTGGAGAGGCTGAGCCCCTCGCTTCCTCTTATGAATCCTCGCAGTGAAGTTCAACAGAACAGGACGGTAATCCGAATCGAATGCGACATCCCACACAGCTCTAGATCTTCGAATGTCCGAAACTAGAATATTCCTCGTCAGAACATAGTCGAGCTGTTGGAGATATGCTCTTCTGGAGATAGCCGGGTTGGTCCCTGCCACGTAAGCTGATGGCGGCGATGATTCATCTTGAATGTCGATGCAATAATCAGACCACTGCGTTCACAAAAGTCGACATGGCGGTAGCCATTGTTCGATGTTTGCTCCACTGGGTAGAACCATATACCGAATACTTCGAATTCCTGATCAAGTCTCATCTTCGCATTCACGTCGATCCCCACGACAGCAGCATGTTGACAAGGTATCCTGGCCAGCAACGTATTGAGTTCCTCATACAACGCATCCTTCGGATTGTCTTCGGCGGTTTCAGTGGGCGCATGAGCACTCACTATCCACAGATTGAATCCTCTGTGATCCCGCAGTCGTACGAATGCATTCCGGCACGAAGTTGAGCCGAACTCCTTGACCATACCATTGGAATCCTTCCTTACAGCTATTGCACAGCCTCCCACTCTCCTATCGTCAGCGTTACCGCAGTAGATGGTGTACTCTCCGACGCTGATGACGGGTCTATCCTTGAGGAGGGTTTTTTGCAAAGCAGCAAACGGTGCATGGAAATAGCTCAGAAGTCTGGATAGCGCAGTTTTTCGGATATCACTCGACAGCGATCGACAGTTCAGGGTGGTGAAACTGTGGCTTGTGACCAAAGACTCCATGAACTCCCTAGGTACGGATCCTAAGGTGTTATGGACCAGAGGCCTTAGTGTGCCGGACGGCGACACCTTTATGCAATGTGCGGGATACTTTCGCGATATACAGTGCGGTCGGCTGCCAAGGGTAAAAAGGCGGCGGCGGGCGGCGGCCGCCGCCGTTTTTGTGCGGCGCCCAATCTAGGAACTGTTTAACGCGTTCAACGACTTCCTCGGTTGTTTCTGTTCGTGAGAATTTCTTGAGGCAGCCCTACGATTCCACCAAAGAATTTTGGAGAAATTTCAACTGGTTTGAAATTTTTCGAAAAATTGAACTGGGAGAGTAGCGAGTCTTCAGATGCTCATAAACAATTCCAAAACAATGTTATATCGTTCGTGAGAAATGTACGTGGTGCAAAATATTCAGTATCTCAAAATAAGATGTTTTCTCAAAAAAACTCCGAGCTGAAAATAAAAATACTCTGGATGAAAGTTACAATACAGCGCTATGCGGCCCGATTGAAATTAATTTTGGGCTCAGACAGGCCTATGCTGATTGAAATGTTATAATGGTGATTCAAATAATTTATATGCCCAAACACGAAATTACCGAAGAACTTTCTGGTTGATCGCGCATTTTGAAAAAAATCTGAAAATTGGGTGATTTTGTAGAGAAATCCAGTGCCTTAAAAAAACCATCAAATTTATTCCTTTATTGTGATGAATGTTTTTTGTAGAACTAAGTATGTGACACCACTGGTGAGTTATTTGGTCATTTTTGCTTTCCGATTTTAGAATTATCATTGACTCAACATTGTTCTGCGGGACGCAACCAGTTTTTATGAGGCCCTGGACTGTATAACTCCTATAAAAGGAATCGCCGAAGAAGTTAACTATGAAAAAGTATATGTGGGCATCGATAAAGTAACAGAAAAGGAGAAACACGAAAACGAGAAAATTCTGAAAATTTTTTGAAAATTTCGTTTTCGTGGTTTTTATTCTTTGGAATTCAGCACCTATTTCAAACCGTTATCTGGCAATACAACGATTATAGCCCTGATCTCGAACGAAAGCTCGTATTTCTACCTTATAAATAAGTTTGAGCCGGATTCATCGAAGAATGGGTGAGAAAAGTTTTTCCAAAAAGTGCTCCGCGCTCACTTTAGTGACGTTTTTTAATATTCAGCCGTATGTGGATTTAAATGAAGAGAGGGGCTGTTGCACTTCAGCAAGTGTTTTTCTGCGTGTCAGTGAAGGTTTCTAAAATCCATGGAAAGAATTTTACAGAAAATTATTCAACTTCGATTTTGCAAAACATGACGCTATCAAAAGTTCTATATTTACACCAACGTCAAACACTCTCCATTTAAGCTTAATCAATGCTCTTGTCACAGACGAAAGAAAAGAAGGGTCGCTATTTACCCTCACATTTTGAACAAGAATCACCGGGTGGTGATAGAAAAAAATAGGAGCCAAACCCAGGCCATCATGCTCATAATTCTTTGCCTCAGAGTATACTGGATCAGAATGGTTTCATATCGTGATATTGAAGGAAAAATGTTTCATACAGAATACTAATGGGCTGAGTCTCCTAATAATCGTACCATAGAATCTCAGATGTGGATGAGAAAAATCCCGATTTTTTTCTTCGATGGAATTCTGAGCTGTGGGTCCGGTCTGGGCTCACTATTGACAGATGGGTGCCAGTAAAGTCCGATCGACGAAATTCATCCTCGCCCACAAAAATACCCAAACAACATTCAGATTTATAGAAAAAACGTATACACCAAATTTTGTGCGAATCGGGATTCTTGGAGGGTATCTGTGCGTTGAAAACTACGAAGTTTAGACTGAAAGCGGAAATTGAAGAAATGTGAACTTGTCAATACTGAGAAGATTCCTTTGCGGTAGTCTATAGATACGAATATGCAGGTCATGGCTAATATCATGGCTACTCTGAATATGACCAGATTTGTTCCTCTGGTATCGTTATGCCCTCGCCCTGCTAATCGCTGACTTCGCACCTCCAGTTGGACCCGTCAGGTCACCACAACGGCTCACCAACAGCACAGAAGTCAATCTCTTCAGAATGTATCTCTTCAGAATAGAAGTAACTTCTGAAGTCTCGGTTAGAAATTTTCAGAATCTTCATGCCTTTCATGCGTATGTAGAAACTCGGAATTTGTTCTTAGCATGGTACACAAAGGCGTGCAGCCCTGTACCAAACATGTGACCGATTCGAACAATTATTAGAATAATTCGAATATCCGAGTATTCGAGCATAGAGCTAGATGATAGCGATTCTCTCGGAAACTCCGATTTTCGATTTTTCTCGAATATTTGATTCATTCCAGGACTCTAGTTTTTTATTTTGAACTTTCTGCTCATTCAGTTGATTAAATTATTCATGTTTTTGAATTTCCGATTAATTCGGAAATTTGGATTATTGGCCTTTTCGAAGTTTCCATTCAATCGGGATTGAAAATTATTCACTTTTTCGATTATTTGATTAAGAAAATTGAAAATTCGATGTTTTGAGTACTCGGCCAATGTCGGTTGGCGACATTTGAATATTAGCTATGCTGAAAAAAATTACAAAATATTCATTAATTACTCGGAAAACACGAAAGTTAGAATCACTATCCAAATAATCGAATAAATATTCCGAATTCTCATTCAAATCGAATAGAAATAAAATTAGACTTGTTCCCATTTTCTCTACTCATTCGAAAAGACTCGAGGTTTTCTCGAACTCGCTCATTCATGCGAAAATTTAAAAAACGCGTTCTTATAAAAATTGGTTCAGTTTTAAATGTGTCTTATTCGAATGCGTTCATTCATTCGGTAATTTAGGAAAGGTATATTTGAAAAATTAATTCACTCGAGACTTTTCGAAAGGGTTAATCGAGTTTTCCATGTATTTGAAATCTAGCGTGCAATGCCAATGTCTAGTACTTACCCTGATCCGATACTGAGCCATTTTAATTCAGAATTACCATAGTTTTGACGAATTAAACTCCTAAACATGCTTCAATTTTCATTTTTTTGAGAATTTTGATGTATATGGTTTCGCGTTTTCATTTCTGTAATAGTTGTTGCATCCAAAAATAACTGTGTAGAAGAACTATATAACGGTTGACTTCTGTGCTGTTGGTGAGCCGTTGCGGTGACCTGACGCGTCCAACTGAAGGTGCGAAGTCAGCGATTAGCAGGGCGAGGGCATAACGATGTCAGAGGAACGAATCTGGGCATATTAAGAGGAGCCATGATATTAGCTATAACCTACATATTCGTATCTATACACTACCGCAAAGGAATCTTCTCAGTATTGACAAGTTCACATTTCTTCAATTTCCGCTTTCAGTCTGAACGTTGGTAATTTTCAACGCTCAGGTACCCTCCAAGAATCACAATTCGCACAAAATTTGGTGTATACGTTTTTTCTATATATCTGAATGTTGTTTGGGTATTTTTGTGGGCGAGGACGAATTTCGTCGATCGGACTTTACTGGCACCCATCTGTCAATAGTGAGCCCAGATCGGACCCAGAGCTCAGAATTCCATCGAAGAAAAAATCGGGATTTTTCGCATCCACTTTTGAGATTCTGTGGTACGACTATTAGGAGACTCGGCCCATTAGTATTCTGTATGAAACCTTTCCTCTTCAATATCACGATATGAAACCATTCTGATCCAGTATACTCTGAGGCAAAGAATCATGAGCATGATGGCCTGGGTTTGGCTCCTATTTTTTTCTATCACCACCCGGTGATTCTTGTCCAAAATGTGAGATTCAATAGCGACCCTTCTTTTCTTTCTTCTGTGACAAGAGCATTGATTAAGCTTAAACGGAGCGTGTTTGACGTTGGTGTAAATATGGAACTTTTGATATCATAATATTTTGAAAAATCGAAGTTGAATAATTTTCTGTAAAATTCTTTCCATGGATTTTAGAAACCTTCACTGACATGCAGAAAAACACTTGCTGAAGCTCCACAGCCCCTCTCTTCATATAAATCAACATACGGCTCAATATTAAAAAACGTCACTAAAGTGAGCGCGGAGCACTTTTTAGAAAAACTTTTCTCACCCATTCTTCAATGAATCCGGCTCAAACTAATTTATAAGGTAGAAATACGAGCTTTCGTTCGAGATCAGGGCTATAATCGTTGTATTGCCAGATAACGGTTTGAAATAGGTGCTGAATTCCAAAGAATAAAAACCACGAAAAACGAAATTTTCAAAAAACTTTCAAATTTTCTCGTTTTCGTGTTTCTCCTATTCTGTTACTTTTTATCGTTGCCCACATATACTTTTTCACAGTTAACTTCTTCGGCAAGTCCTTTTAATAGGAGTTATACAGGCCAGGGCCTCATAAAAACTGGTTGCGTCCCGCAGAACAAAGTTGAGTCAATGATAATTCTAAAATCGGAAAGCAAAAATGACCAAATAACTCACCAGTGGTGTCACATACTTAGATCTACAAAAAACATTCATCACAATAAAGGAATAAATTTGATGGGCTTTTTAATTAGACACTTGATTTCTAAAAAAATCACCAATTTTCGGATTTTTTTTTCAAAAATGCGCGATCAACCAGAAAGTTCTTCGGTAATTTCGTGTTTGGGCATATAAATTATTTGAGCCACCATTATAATATTTTAATCAGCATAGGCCTGTCTGAGCCCAAAATTAATTTCGATCGGGCTGCATAGCGCTGTATTGTAACTTTCATCCAGAGTATTTTTATTTTCAGCTCGGAGTTTTTTTGAGAAAACATCTTATTTTTGAGATACTGAATATTTTGCACCACATACATTTCTCACTAACGATTTAACGTTGTTTTGGAATTGTTTATGAGCATCTGAAGACTCGCCACTCTCCCAGTTCAAATTTTCGAAAAATTTCAAACCAGTTGAAATTTCTCCGAAATTCTTTGGTGGAATCGTAGGGCCGCCTGAAGAATTTCTCACACACATAAACAACCGAGGAAGTCGTTGAACGCGTTAAACAGTTCCTAGATTGGGCGCCGCACAAAAACGGCGGCGGCCGCCGCCTTTTTACCCTTAGCAGCCGACCGCACTGTAGTTGTGCACGCTATATCGCTCAAACGTTCCTTGTGTACACTCAAACGTCTGATGGGTTCAGTAGAAGCAGGGGCACCAACGAGCAGGTACCAACAGACTTGTATACACACCCCCAAGTGTACCCAATAAAGTGATAAACTGCTGAAGGAATATTGCTCCGATCACGACAGTGCCTACGGTAGCCCACGATAGGCCCTTAAAGATAGCGGACCTCAGATTTAGGCTCGGCTTTCTTATTGCCCTACATCGGTGAAATTCACACGTTAAGGCTATAAGACCGCGAAATACACATGGTTTCTACGCGCGCTCGGGCGGAGCGGATAAAGACAGTGAGAGAGCGCATGACAGACGAAGGGAGCAGAAAGGCGCGCGCCGCTGGCGCCATAAGTCGTGAAATTCACGAGTTCTCACAGTAAATAATCAACTAGATCATACTCCTGCTGTTAGCCTGCTCTCCCCGAAGTAAATGGATTTTCAGGCTGTTCGCTCTTCTAACAAGGAAGAGGATACTCAGTGGCTTATTTACTGGATTGTTTTCTCGGCGTTTTCCATAGTGGACTTTTCGACCTTTACGACAATTCCATTCTATTGGCTATTCAAGGTGGGTCATCTCGCATTGCCCATCGATGACTACACTTCGCTACTCAAATTTAGATCTCTTTTCTGCTCTACTTGTATCTGCCGACATTCAATGGAGCCACGGTGATCTACAACACCATTATTGATCCGACCTGTACACTTGTTGAATCCTACATCCAACGTAGTGAACCGAAGAAGAAGGAGTGAAGAATCCACACAACACTCCATCTGCGCCTCATATTGCTTTTTTTCAGGCTGCATTCTGTGATATTTTCTTATTGCGGTTTTTTAAAGAATGAATAGTTATGTTTTTAAAACCACCTCAAGGACTTAAGCTCAGGCTTAGGCTTAAGCTTTTTTCGTTCTCGACATTCAGCTATTGAAACAACCAAAAAAATCAACGAGTAGTCTGAGTTCTTTTCGTGTCTACCACCAAACAACTTCATCCTCATTACTGTACTAAGCGATTCGAAATCGCTTCGTACAGCAATTTGGCCGGAATCATACTACCAGCGACGAGCGACGCAATGCTTACTATCCATAGTTTTACACGGTTTTCGGATCTTTTTTTTTAACATCCAAGAATCGTGTAAGCATCCATAGCGACCGAAAATCGATATGCCTGGTGTGCACTGTCGCTGTCGTTGGTCGAGGGAAGTATGCTCCCGGCCTTTGAAATCGTCAACCGACATGAGGTCGCTCGTTGGGAGGCGATTCCGCGTGAAACGGGGCGGAGATTTGCGGACAACAATTTTTTCGAATATTTTTTTTGGATTCGAATAGTGGTTTTGCAACCATTTCCTGCGTTAAATTTTAGAGAAATTCGCTCACTTCAAACCGCATATTGTTGAATTCGGCATCGATCAATTTCGCAATCGTATTCAGTTAGATTTTCGTTTTTTTTGTACGTTTGGAATACATAAAATTTAAGTAGTAATGGCGTTGTTTGGAAATCGGAAGGCTGAAGCTCATTGAAAGAAGCAATTCTGTGAGAAGAACTGATGCGAAACAATTCGCATTGCTCAGAGTACAATACCGCCGCTATCCAAGGGAAAAAATAGGCGAAATGGGCAAACATTTATTATCAACAGTGCTCGAACAGAAATAACTAACAACCTTTCCATCAACCATAAGGAACCAGTAATGAAAACTTCATGTTCGGATTGGTAATAATTCATAAGTATTACTAACCATCAAGAACCAGTATCAAAAACCACGTGTTTGGAGTGAATAATAATTCTACAGCTTCAACAAATTTTTGATTCATAATCATCTATAATCTTGCTAATATTTCTATGAATTCTTTACAACAACAAACAATGACATCAGACTATTTCCTCACACATAAAAAACCTATACAAGAACGCCTATGAAAAACACCGTGTACAGGATGTCACTTCCAAGGGCTCTCGAATATTCCCCACGTTCCTTAGTATATCACAGTCTTCGTGTGTTATCAAAGCGACAAGAATGTCAGCGAAATCACCTTTCATCGGCGACCGACATCTCTTACATGCGCTAGAAGCTTAGGTACCCTTCCGCGCACTCCATGTGCTCCGAGAATTGATAGACACTTATCTCAGACTGTGTTTTCACACTAAACTTCACCTCAACTACACTGGCGACGGGAAAGCAGTTTGTGATTAACGAGGTTAGTGCAGCAGCCCAAAAAACACCTGCGTCTACGCGAAGAGGAATGATGACATCGTACCATCGTGGTGAGACGCGAACCGTGGTGCCACACAAGCCGAAAGAATCGGATTACAAACTGGGAAGGGAATCTCTGCCATGCCGACGTTACAAGATTCGCGAGTTCACAGATTCTAACTCTCCACGGACAACATATGGAGCATACGGTCACCGAGTGCATGGAGACTGGCGAGTGGTGAGCAGCACCCACAGCACAGGAGATGTCGTTCGCTAGTAGCCGACGATTTCACTAGCATTCTTGTCGCTTCAGTAACTTACAGACGCTGTGATATATTAAAGGCAGTGTTCACGATAAGAATCCTTTTTCTGATTTTTCCGCCTATCTTGGAAACGGTCCCATGCTAAATCCAATGATCTCTCTGGTATTGCATACCACCTTCTGGGGACGGATTTATGGTCCCTCAAAAATTGAGCTAGGGAAGCATAGTGGACGATTTGTCCGAGACTTGTAGCTTCAGTCTTTTGCAGCCGATGTATGCGAGCTGACCTGAGTAAAGAGAGAAGTTGAGAATGACGGGGGAACGGGGCCATTGATAGGAAACCATCGCTCATCTCACGATCTCGAGTTTTCAGTTGTTTACGCCGGAGGGCGGGCATTGCGCTTTCGAGGTTTGCCTTGCGCACAGAGTGGAAATTTCGGGCTCTTTTGGGGTTCTTCCTGACTCATTTTCATGCGTTCCTTTGACGTCAACAATACAGTGTGCCCCTCCACTACCCATTCCTAGATTTTTAATCGTGAACACTGCCTTTAAAGTCCCTGCGAAACATATGGCAGTCTCGCAAGAGATAAAACAAAAAAAACCAACGCCCTGAAACAATCCAAGACAAACAACTACCTATTGATCATATCTTTGCCGGATGAGCGTTTGTCGCCTTAGGATTGAGGACCACCTGTTTTTTTCTGGAAAAAAATGATAGTGTCCATCTATACGTCTTTTTTCGGAAAACTTGCACTGGGAGGTAGCAGGCTCTCATCACCCGGCTTCATGATGTAGCTTCCGACGTCCGTTCTGTAATGGTGAAGATTAAAAAGCAAGAAGCGAGAAAGAAACCAAGAATATTAGAGAATAAACAAAACTTACAAAGCGCGTTCGACAGCACGTCGGGCTACTGTCGCCCACTCAATCCTTGCTCTATGAAGTTGTGTCATAGCCCCGATCCGAGAACTATCGTCCGGCCCGAGGTTGGTCCAGTAGCTAAAACTTAAGTAACATTAAGACCATTATGAACGTGAATATTACAAGGAACTCTTCTGAAGGCGTTGATATTTCGGTGCGTCCTATACCAAGTCCATCCAAGATAAACTCTGTAAATAGATAACATCACGGATGTGATTGATTTTTAGTTCTATTATACACAGTGTATCGTATAGCTCGTATCAATGAGAACATGAACCATGGATTCAGGCAGGTCCTTGAGATGCGGGTCTTTCTCGAACTTCCCCTCAAGGCGACAAGCGAGTTTCTGGATTGCCGCTATCGTATCGCAGGCTTAAATAAGTGGTTACACGTAATTTTCATCAAAAAGCTCCGTGTTATTAAATATTATAATATAATACAAAACTATGAATATCCGAAAACTTCACAACCCCATTATGTTGTATTTTTGGCTGCATTCAATTAACCGACCGAAATTCATTATCCATGGTTCACAACCCGACAAAATTCGGATATTCGGAAGCAAACGTTACCCGATAAGATTTGAGAGGTCGGAATTTAGCCATGCCCAATACGTGAATTCGATCATTTCAAAAATCTGGATATTTGACGGCAATGGAAAATCGGACTTAAGAAAATAGAGCAAACCAGCGAGATGAAAGATCACATATTCCAAAAGTATCCGGCGACCACATTTGAGAAGTCGGATACCGGAAAAGCTAAATCCATACCCGACATTAATTCAAAGACGGATATTTCGAAAGTACCAAACTCGATTTTACCAGAAAACTCCAATAAGCAAGAAGCCTTACATTCAAAAAATTCTTATAATTCTTATGAATCTGAAAATCAAGAGATTTGATACCAGGAAAAGCTCGATTCCCGTTCTCAAAAGTGTCAGATACTCAAAAATCTCGATACCTACTGATTATTTGACTGACTATTTTCGAGAAGTAGGATATGCGCAAAACCGGATTGCGACACAGCACAACGAGGAAAGGTGGGGGTCGTAAAATTGTAGGTTCAATGAAAAAGAAAATTCGTGAATTCGAGAAGGAGGTCGTAGCATTCTCAGACTGAGTTCCTGAATAGAAAAGTGAAGCCGTCGCACTGTCCTACATTTTTTGGGATTTCTGCGATAACCAAAGGAGAAGGGGGCCGCAGCTTAGCTTATATCCGTCAAAAAACAACTCTGTACCCTGAGCGCTGATGCTGGAGAGACCCCATTAGAATTGAGGAAGCTTCAGGGCCACGAAAGCACTACGAATTCTACATCCAATACGAACGCTGGCGCCGAGAAGACACCATGCTTAAGGGCTGGGACCGGAGAAATAAAATGAAATATTACGCGGTGCTCAGCGGCGGTAGCATAAACGACGTCATACTGGCGGCATTTGCCGCATTTGACCGTACCGGTACCAGACCAAACAGGTAGACCCTGCTCAACACCGGGACAAAAACAAAAAATAAGGACAATAATCAAAATTAAAAATACGAAACTAGAACAACAACTCACTATTGATGTCACTTATTGAAATGTTTCTCCGATTATTTCCTCTGGCTCGAATCGACGCTTGCAATTTCCATGACTGTGCTTCGAAACTCGTGGCGTTGAAAAACAGTACTTCATATTGATAGAAACAGTCAAAAATGGGCAACACCCGATGGCGACGATTTGCGGATTGTGTGAGGGCACATAGAGATCATGGCAGATTTGAAAGAAAGATAAGAAAATAGTAGCTTCAGCATACACAAAACTTTCCAAAAATGAAAATGATCCTCGAGCGAACAGTGGCGCCCTTTTTGAATTTTTGATGCATTTGGGTCGTAGCTTCAGATGACGCATTATATTTCACAGCTAAGTTCTCGCATCGATCGCCCCGAAAATTCCGGCACATTTCGCGGTTCAGCCCGAAATCTCCGGCAGGAATAAGTCATGCCAAAACGTTCACCGATGGGCGGATCCATTCAATAAACGCAGAAAAGGGGAATTTCAACCTGTCACCGACCCCCGCGATAGTCTGAGTGGCAACCCGGGTCTCAGAGGAATGATGAAATCAAATTCCATGAGGAATATCTAGGCAGAGATAGTTTTACAACTGGTTGGGTCATTGATTCCTGTGACCACAGAAAGAGAACTGATCTAGTGGGGAGATGAAGATGTCTATGTTCAAAATTCTTACATAGGATATTACTGCGTAATATCAAGAAAAAATGAAAAATTTTGTAAAAAGGGGTCTTTCAAGCAAAAGTGGTTTTGTACGCGTTACAAACGTTTCAACAAAAAAAGAACAATAGGAAAGTGGAGTGAGGAGAGTCTACAAAAAATGAAAAACATTTTTGAGCGATTTTCTTGGTCGACACTTCTAAACAGCGAAAACAAACCGTTGTGGTATTTTACAAGGGAGAGTTTCGTGATTTTCAAAAAAGAACCTCTATTCTTATTCAATGTCGCCCTTCTACTGTTTCATTTCTCTTAACAGCTGGAGCTAACCGTCTGTGTAGGCCGACTTGACCTCGTTTTCTCATTTGATAGTAAATATTGGGCACACATCCACATATATTTTCAACGGTTCTCGCATTATAAGAGTCATTTTGGAAACACAAAATATTTCCGTGTAGAATATCGTAACGATTAGTTTTCGCTGTTTAGAAGTGTCGATCAAGAGAATCGCTATAAAAAATATTGTTCATTTCTTGTAGACTCTCCTCACCACACATTCCTATTGTTCCTTTTTTTGTTGAAACGTTTGTAATGCGAACAAAACCACTTTTGCTTGAAAGACCCTCCCCCTTTTTACACAATCCCTAATTAGAATTTCGATAAATACTTGTAAATATTTCATAACAATCCCTGTCCTGAACATTTTATCATGGATCACACTAGCGTAGCGCTCCTCGGCTTCATGCTGCGTCTATGAACTTTTGGGTGCGTTTTCACATGCGGGCAGCCATTATCTAAACGTGGCTATCGTGCCCCAAACTGCACCTATGTGCCATCAGGCATAGAAACAAGCTCTGCCCATCTTGTGTAGCTCTCTTCGGTTCAAGCTGCGTGCGTGATATTTTTGGTGCGTTTTCAGATTCGGGTAGTCATATCCTAAATGTGGATTTCGTGCCCGAAGACGCACCTGTATGCCCTCAGGGCATGAAAAATTCTATGCTTCAGGCGATATCGCACCTTGGAAGTTGCCCAACAAGCCAATTCCGTGGAGGAATTTGGAAGAGGTATTTCTGGCGAGAATGCTCTTCTGAACCAGTCAACTCTTCATCGTTTTCTAGCTTTGCCGAAATTTTGACCTTTGAAGGGACCGAACCTGTGAATCCTACATTGCCTAAAAACGCATTTTAGATTGCGAATTCCCACAACATCTGTGTCCTTTCTTCGACAGGACAGTCGGGTTGTACTGGCCTCGATGACAGCGAATACTCAACACTACTGCCGTATCCAGGAGCGCTTTGGCGACACACTTTGCCTGGCCTTCATGTGAACGTCATTACCTTTGGTCATGGTACTGTCATCTGTTGCCTTGCATGCTTTCTCAACCAGTGAATGGTCACCTCTTTTTGGGAGTTCCTGCCTCATTTTGCACCTCCATTTCATATCCTGCCCCGTTTGTTTTGCGCAGTTGTTTCGTTCACTCTTCAGTTTTTTTTTGATTGTCTCATTTTGTCCTCTCAGTATGATCTCCAGTCTCATTTTGAAGTCTCGATTCGGGGTTATTTTTTATACTAACGGTATGGCCCTAACCCCCCCCCCCCTCCCACCACTGAGAGAAGCTCATCTTGGTTCTTGGTTGGTCAAAGATTCGCCCCCCCCCTCAGGTGATACATCACACCACACTCCAAACAATGGGCTCGACAGTTGCCAAATTTATCAGCCGAGGTGCAAAATAGACGCGGCTCTGGGTTAATTCAAGTTGCGCTCCGGGCCTGCTATTGTCTGAGCCTGTCTTGGTAGTTGTGGTGAATCGTTGTGGTTACTTGTAAGGTTTTCATCAACGGTAGACCTACTGGTAGGGGTAACCACCAAGCGAAATGAAGGTGTATGTATAGCATAGGAAACGCCAGAGAATCTAGGTGAATTTTATCCTCAAGCCATGTCTTGATGAATCCGGCCGCTAGAGCAGTTTTGTTATACGTTGCAAATTAGTAGTTTTTTTCTGTTCTTCGGCAGGCTTCGCCTATGTTTTCAGAAAACAGGAAAAATGGGGAAAATGGGTGGAAAACGGAAAAAATCACATACTCCTGATCAATACAAAGATCTCGAACTGCTAACGACTATGAGGGCATCAGTACTCAGATATCAACTGGTGGGCCGACGGCGCAGAAAGCTCTCCGGGCTGATTGGGATAGCATGGCGGGCGGATGGCGGTAGGTGGCAAGCTAGCCGGGCTGATCGCGGGACAATCCGAACTCGTCGACCGGACCCCGGGCAGCACTAGAAACTGCGATCGGGTCGCGGGATCAGAGCCGTTTTCGTTTGCAACGTCTGCTAACTCGCGACGTATACTATGCATGGTTAATTTTCAGGCGACCGTTAAGCTGCCCAAGTTTGAGAGACCATCGAGCTCTACTATAGAGCGCTAGCGCCGCATTGCACTCTGTTACATACATACAGAGACAAATTAATGAACTTTCGGAGGAGTGCGTAATTATTTATACACGTGTATTAGGTCAACGGTATACATTGTCGCTGTCATGAGCGACAAAGTATACTATTGACTTTACATTACAAAGGCACAAAAGAACACCCAGCCCGCGACCAGACCGCCATCGCCCCAGGATCAGCCCGTGAATATCTCGAAGCCGACTGATCATGGGACCTAGGCTGTTGGATCACCGGTTGGGTGTTGTTCGGCCCTCCATACGCCAACGATCCGACCAGTAATACTGTTTGAGTACTCAGCGGAAAAAATTTCTACCAGATTCTTGGAAATTAGAGAGCTTGTCCACATCTTCTTTGCAAAATTTCTCTCAGAAGTAGCCGTATTTTTTACTTAATCTGCCGGTTTTCTCCCGTAATCTGCTATAATTTCTCGCATTCTTCTTTTTTTCGTAAACTGTCAATCTGCCAACTATTCCGCTACAAGATTCTACCCTACCTCCTCGTCCTGGTCCGCACAGGGGCCTTGATCCTGCCTTGGGAGATTGTTCCCACAGCAGGCCGGCTCCGCGGTCTGCAGTAGGGTAAGTCACCACACCATACCCTAAGTCCGATTTCCCTCACGCTCTGCTGTGGGAGGACGTTACCCAAACCAACATCAACCTCCACAAAACTATACGTAGAAAGAGAGCGTCTCACTTAAAGGCATCGTACGCGCAGAAAACCGTATATTATTTTCCATGTTTTTGCGTAGCTTGGCCTCTCTAATGAACGAAAATGTCGAAGGGGCCAATGAAAAACCCTGATTTGTAAAGAAAAGTCAATCGGAACACATTGTAAATACGAATTTGAATTTCGCGCCAAAATCCTTTTAGAAGTTTTTCTGCTTCCAAAGGCCTCGTCACTGTCATTTTCGGACTTTTTCTTCATGTGTAGTTCGTGCCGTAACTATTTTTCATGTTGTCTTACGGTCGCACCAACATTCTAAGAACAAGTGCTAGATGACTGGTTAGAATTGGTGGCGGATCTTCATCTTTGACGCCTTCCAACCTCATTGCCCAACGTTTTTAACGCGCCAAAGTTTACCAGTGTGGTCTACCAGGCTCAGTCATGAAATTGAGCCTAAAAAATGAAAATTGGTTTCTAGCGCGAACGATGCCTTTAAAAGCCCAATTAGATCTCAGGTTGAAAGGGTTTGAATGCGGTTTTCCTCGATTACCACTAGAGCTAGGGCTAATAGGAGTTTTGAAAACGCAACTTGATGTTCATCCATCTCGCGAACTCTGCCTTTAGATATGCTTTCGTAACCCTCCCCCGCCCTTCTCGTAAGGAGCGAGCGTCACGGCACGTCGAGGCGATTCCTGCGTAATCATTTTTTTTGCTCAGGAGGAGCTGAGGGTTCTCCCGAGTGGTTACAACCGTGGAATCCGGCTACCGTGGCACCACTCAATCATGATTATGGGTTATGCATGCCTCCCTTCAGTTTTCAACATAATCTCTAAGGTCTCGGACTTTTCCCTCTAAAGCTTTTATGTATACGTGAAGATTGATTCTGGACATTTCAATGAAACCCTGCGCATCGTCCGCGAGACTCTGCACGCGGTTCTGCTCATTTGGTTCTGTGTACTGCATACTGTCTACCAGTATCTATCCTCTCCTATTGTAATTCTGCTCACTTTTCATGAGACCCTGCACACTCTCCGTGAATCCCTGCACAATTTTAATGAGGGCCTGCACAGTTCCCATCAGGTCCTGTTCACTGCCCGTGAGACCCTGCACACCTCATATGAAGCGCTGCACACTTGCATAGAGTTCCTACTAAATTCCATGAGGTCCTGTCCTATCCCTATAAGGTTCCCGATGCTTTCCTGTTTGTTCTGCACAAACCCACTGGGAACCTGCACCCACTCTTCCAGGTCTTGCTCATTCTCTGGAAGGTCCTCGAGACTTGCCCCGGAGTACTACCTTCTTCTACCGTATTTCTGCGCATCCTTGTGAAATCCTACACGCTTTCGCTCAAGTCTTGAACCCTTTTTCTTCCTGAGTCCTGCGCATTTACGATAACGCCCAGGCAGTCAGTTTTGAAGGATTCTCGAGATTTAAGCATGATATAGGCGCTATTCATACTCATTAAAGCCAGCGCGTGACGCGCGTGCGTCGCGCTAGAGTATGAATAGTATACTTGGGCACTTCCAATATTTGAGTAGTCAGATAATTGAAATTTTGCGGCAATCTCAGAATGTACTCTAACTTTTCCTGTTTCCTCGAGTTGGTCTAGGGTTACCGCTCCCGCAATTGATGACAGACTAAATTTCTGGCCATTCATTCAATTGCAATTAGCAATTTTTCGGAATTATTCGAATATTCGAACAATTTTTCGAAATTATTCGAATATTCGAACAATTTTGGAATAACAGTTTTACGAAAGGGTATAACCCTACTTTCTCATGAATTGAGGGAGCCTTGTCCCCTGAAACAATGCTTGGAAACAGAAACGATTCGAATACATTCTGGTATTGAAGCGAAAGTCCAAATTATTCGAAATATTCGAATATTTGGGGTGCTCAAGTATATTTATCCAACATCAGTTTCATTCCGTTCCTATTAATTAATTCCAGTACTATCTTCTGCTACCATGATAATATTTCGCTATTTCGTACAGATTTCGTTCGTTCGGCAATGCAAAGGCCCACATTAATGGGCTTTTGCATTGCCGCTTTAGAGCCGACGCTGGAGTATTCAGTTTTTTACTAATTTGTACTTATGATCTTCCGGAATCCATTTTCACTTTTTGGTGCCTACTGTAAGATGTATGCAGATGATCCAAGAATTTATGAGAAAGTAGGGAGCTGCGAGCATTCTAAGTCGATCTATTCCGCAACAGAATGGGCGGATACAAGGGAGCTTGCCTTGGCCATAGAAAAATCCAACCACCTCCGAATCGGGAAAAATAACCATGATATTGGTTTCAACTCCACGTTAAGGCGTTAGATTCTCACCTTCGTTTCTGAAGTAATAGAAGTTTTTCAATTTCTAGGTTTTCAATTATCTAATTGTGTGAGTTTCAAACCACATTACAGAAATTTGGCAAGAAAGGCTAATTACCGTAGTTACATATCATCTTTTTAAGGTACTCACAAGTGAACCACTATAAGTCATAGTAACCATTCCAAATAAAATGTACTTTTCTAGAACCATTTTTTGACGAAAAGTTTGGAAATATAACCATCGCAGCTGCCTTGACCCACTCTGAAAGAAGTTTTAAGCGTTTTTAAAGCTTCGCGGCAAGGTAATGGAATTTTTAGGCTGTTTTTAAATTTTTACCGGATTATGCTTAAAACATGTACCGTATTTACTCTAATACAAGTACACCTCTATTTGAAGTACACCTCCAATAGAAGTACACCTAAGAGGGAAGGCTGAGTGTTTGAAGTACACCTCTATTAGAAGTACACATAAAATAGAGGTCTGAGTATTAAAAGTACACCCTCTATTTGAAGTACACCTCTTTTAGAAGTACACCTCTTTTCGAAGTGGACCACCGGTCCTTGAGTAAGTGATTGGCAACACGAATGTGGCATTTGAGAGATACCAGTTTGCCTGAGATTTTTTTCAATAATGTGAGGTTTGAATGTTCACAAAAAAAACTATCGGCCATCCCTTTCTTGGTCAAAGATTGCTTGTATGGGACAACTTACGATGAAACCTCAGCGAACTTCAAAAGACCAGGAAAAAACGCAGAGCTAAAGTTTGACATTGGTGTTAATCGCGGCGAATGCACGGAGTTTATTTAGGTTCTTTACAAATATTTTTGTTCGATTGGGTTTTAGTCGATCACAGTCGACTTGTTTTGGCCCTAGACGTTGACTTTAGCGGTGCTTGAAAAACTAAGATTCTTCAGCGTTACGAAGATTGGATCATTTACGTATAGAAATCGCTTATACGACAAGGAAATCAGAAACCACCAATGGTAGACTTTACCTATAGAGGATTGTGGACGCAAAGAACTCGCTTCTGGAAGAGCTGTTGTCAGGTCGTTCAAGAACCGCGCGTTTCAATCGCTCTGGACGGCTCGAAAGGCGATCAGTTAATGGCAGCGTTCACAATAAATTTCACTTCCGATATCACCTCGGTTTACGAAAGGTCTGGTGCCCTGTATAGCAAGGCATGCTTAAAAACCACGCGAAAGACGCGTTTTTAAGCCAAGGTAGGCCCTCCCTCTTGTGCGCTGATTTTTGAGCGTGGTGGAATTGACCGCTATGAAGGTGCAATCAAGCGATCAGCTCACTTATCAGTACTTCCTTGACTTGATCATTCCTGTAATCTAAGTCTTCATTTGTTCATATCGAGGGGGCGGAAGTGGAGCACCGGGCGGTTCTGGGACACCAAAACGCTTGTTTGCATCTGTTATTTTGCCGCTCCTGGCTCGTTTTTTAACCATTTTTGCGACACTGGGAGCCTAGAATCCTCCTCTCCTATCATTTCTCTGTGGAAAGTCACCGATGATGTTCATCGTGAACGCTGCCTTTAAATTGTTTCTAAGCATAACAAGTCGATGAAGCACGGGTCAACAAAATCTAAAACGAACTTATACATTTTTTGGAAGAAATTAACTTGGGAACGGTGTGAATATATGATATCAGAGATTGTGGAAGCATCAATTTAATTGAGCCTAGTCTGAAATTTTATGAAATACAAGTTTTTGGGGTTATACTGGAAATCAAGAAATGTGAAGAGCCTACCACTGGAAATTCGAAAAATTGAGCCGAATAATAGAAGTACATCCTCTATTAGAAGTACACCTCTAATAGAAGTACATCAAAAAGAGAGGGCTGAGAATTAGAAGTACAGGCTCTATTTGAAGTACATCTCTAATAGAAGTACATATAAAATAGTGGTCTGAGTATTAGAAGTACATGTACTTCTAAAAGAGAAAATACGGTATGTACCTTACCTTACTTACTGTACCATTAGCTGACGGCCAGCCGAGGCTGACCTCGGAGCCACTACGTACGCCGCCGTAGGTGCCATGGGGAGATGTGCATCACGAACAACTGCCTTCCACGCAGAGCAATCCAGTGCCATTAGTCTAGCATCAGCCACAGACAGTCTGCGTCTCGCCAAATAATCTTCAACTTGCTTAATCCAAGTCTTTCCGGGCGCCGATCGCTGCACCTTCCATTCCGCCGGTCGTTGTCTGAAGAGCAACTGGTGAGGCAGGCGTTCTATTGGCATGCGGCAAAAATGACCAAACCAGCGCAACGTACGCTTTCTGACTTCGCATTCGATCGAGGGTTGGTCCTCGCAACTTGAGCGAATATTCTCATTCGTGGCATGGTCACGTAAGGACACGCGAAGGATCCGTCTGAGACATCGAAAAACTTCGAGTTTCTGAAGATCCGATTTAAGCAGTGTCCACGTCTCAGCTCCATACAGCAAAACTGGCACGACAAGCGAACGGTAGATCCTCATTTTCGTTCCAATGGCTACGTTTGGACGCCTCGATAAGCACCAGTGCAGAAGCAGCAGCTTCACAGCAGTAGTGCATTTGGAGCACCAGTGCTCCAAATGCAGAAGCAGCTTGGAAATCCTGCTGAAAACTTCGCTGTTGAGGCGATCTTGCTTTGTTGAATGACGGAGCCAAGGTACTTGAAACGGTCCACTTGCTCAATCTAGGCATCGTGGAGGGTGACTGCAGCTGATGACCCATCACTTGTCATCACCTTCGTTCCGTCGACATTTATCGCAGGACCGTATGAGCTAGCTGTTGTCGCGATCTGGTGCAGAATGTCGGTAGCCTCGCCATCATTGTTAGCAAGAACAGCGCTGTCCATATTAGGTCGGTTACGAAATGATTATCACCGAATTGGACTCCTTGCCGGCCATTGAAAACTTTCCGCATGATATCGTCTCTACTGCATTAAACAGCAAAGGAGACGCAACACATCCTTGTCGCACACCATTTCGAATCGGGAATGAGGCGGAAAGTTCCTTCTGTACGCGAATGCAACTGCGTGAGTCTGTATACGTCTCTTGAAGAAGATGCACGATCTTTTCCGGTACGCGTTCCGATGAAGACAACAACTGTGCGCTTGGCGCATCGTATGCGTTCCTCAAGAGTTTTCCTGATGGTGAAAATTTGATCACAGCATCACAGCATCCACGACCAGGACGGAAGCCTGCTTGCTCTTCTCTGGCTACACCTTCCCGATGCTTTTGAAGACGCAGCTGCAGAATCCTAGAAAACACTTTGCCAGTGATGGACAGCAAGCTAATACCGCGATAGTTTTTGCATTGACTGCTGTCGCCTTTTTTCAGCACAGGTACTATAATCGCTCGTTCCCACGACGCAGGAATTTTCTCATTACGCCATATTAGCTGCAGTAGTAAGAGTAGACGGCGCATCAAAATATCTCCACCAGCTTTTAAAGCTTCTGCAGTTACCATGTCCACACCAGCAGCTTTGCCCGGCTTAGTAGCTTCACAGCAGTAGCAACTTTTTCCATGATGGTGGGGCGTCCGAAGCGATCACATGAGGTTCAGCAGGGGTGGGCGTAGCAGTGTTATGAGGCTCGTCACTCCGGTACAATCCTTCAAAGAAATCCTTCCATCGCTCGAGACGTTCTGTGGACGATCGGACGAAGGAGCCGTCAGCCTTCCTGATATTGTCGCTTGTGACCTTGGTTTTGCCACTGAGTCGTCTTAAAGTCGAGAACAGTGAAGAGAACAGGAACTAATGCCTTGATGATGCTTGCTCCATTTCTTCTGCAACTGTGTTCCAGTACGCCTCGCGCTTCAAATTCAGGTGCCGTCGAACTTCACGATTCAACTGGACGTACGAATTGTGGTTGACAAGCTTTGCCTTCTTTTGTTGATCTACGAGTTCTAGACTTCTGTCCGAGATCCACGGTTGCGTTCTCTGCCTGACGGGAGGACATATGTTTTCAGCACAACTACAAACTACGCTAGAGAACTGCTCTTCTTTTGCATTCACTTCATAGTGCACCATTAACGAAGATAATCGGTTTGACAGCTCCAACTGAAATCGCTGCACATACTCTGGCTCCTTCAGCTTCGACCAATCCCGTTTTGGCTGTGACGCCGATTGAGACTTGACACGTTGGAGCTTGAGCCTGACCTTAGCACAGAGAAGATGATGGTCAGATCTACAGTCACGCTTCACACGCACGTCCTGCACTGATGACCGGAAACGAGTATTGACGAGAATTAAAGGCAGCAGACACGCTCAAAGAAGATATCAATTTTATGGATTAAACTGAAGGTCTGGAGCTGTTAGTATTCAGAAATAACGAAAAAGACGAAAACAAATCGACGGAAATTAAGATAGAACGGTACGTTCTATATTGGCCAAGAAATGGACGAGTTGTACGGCACTGGCTGAAATAGCGGAGCTAGCAACAAATTTGTTGGGAAAACGACGCTAATGTACTCGCACGGCCCTTTTTGGAACGCTTGCGCCGTTAGAAGCCCAAAAAGTAATCTAAAGTGGCCACAATCGAGCATTGAATACCTGTATGAAGGGGCGGAGCCCGTATGGATGGGTGGAGCAAGGATGATTTCGTGACTGACTACGGCTAAAATACGATCATTTGAACTCGTTTTTAACGCTTGCAACTTCGTGAGGGCTCTTCTAGGGCCTGCGCGACCCCACTAATGTAGTTATCTCAACAACTTTTTCGAGCGTGTCTGCTGCCTTTAAGTCTAGTACAGTTGAGTCCTTGCCATTCGGTGCACGCCAGGTGAGTTGGTGCTTACGAGGATGCTGGTAATGACTGTTTCCAACTAATAGTCCATTTCTTGCGGCGAACGGCAGTAGACGCATATCATTTTCATTGACTTCACCTAGTCCGTATCGGCCCAATCTTCCTTCCCAGCCCGACCTATAGTCTACAGCAATGGAAGTAGGACATGGTGAGGTTGCGGACTCGTCCTAAAATACGGTAGTTTGTTAGTGGTATCACTCATTTTTCTGAAACAGCGGTGATAGATCGGTGAGTCTGTGTTTTCACCGATATGACTACATCAGTGGAAGCAATGAAAACAGGTGAAAATCTGGGAGTGGAAACAATAACTCACCGACCAATCTCAATTATTTCGATAAAATGAGTGATAACACAATCAGACTACAGTATGTTAAGAAGAGTCCGCAACCTCACCAGGTCCTACTTCCATTGCTGTAGACTATATCTGCTCCAACATGAGCATTCAAATCGCCAGCGATAATTGTGAAATCGGTTCCTGGCAATGTGTCGATAGCGTCCTGTAGACTGGTGTAAAATTCATCTTTCGCATCGCCTGAGCTGACTTCCGTGAGGGCGTAGACAGAAATTATGTGCGTCTTCACTGTACCCGCTAGTGTCAATACGGCTAGACGGCTCGATATCGGTTGAAAAGCCAGCACGCTTTTAGTCGCCCTGCCATCCAAAGCGAAGCCGACACCTTCCATGTGCTAATCTCCTCCAGAATAGAACAGCGTAATTTGAGCGTCAGTATCAGGGATTTGCACGACCGTTCGTCCAGACCCTGTCATTCTTAGCTCCGAGAACGCCGCAATGGAGGTGTTGTATCGTGCCAACTCGCGAGCAATCACTTCCTTCTGCCCAACATGGTGGCCTGTGCGTACGTTCCATGCAGCGACTTGAACTTCCTGCTTCGGCGTGGAAATTCTATCCGTATAACATGTATGTATGGTTTCCGTTTTCATTCTAGTCTGACGCATAGACCAGGCGGCAGGCCGTGCGGGGTTGGCGGCTTCACTGGAGAATGGGGTTTCGATTCTCGCAGGGTGATCTACCGTCGCAGCCCCGTCCATTCATCAGACTAAAATGATTGTGCGTACTCTAGGGGTAATCTAGGGTGCTGAACACGAATCTGGGGCTTGCTTGTCGAAATTGTACTGTTAACAGTAGGTTATGGTAGAAAAACATGCCATTTAGGAGGCAAAACCTACCTCAATAATTCGAGAATTGACAAATGGACATCGGATTCGTATTCAGCACCCCAAATCACCCCCACATAGAAACTTTGAGACAAATCTGAGACTTTGACCAAACTACCGTATACCCACCGTACTCTACCGTAAGCTGTCAAAAGTCGGTAAACTGACATCAGATTCGTGTTGAGCACTCCGAATAACTCCTAGAAGAACGAGTTGAGCCAAATCTGTCGCCACATTCCGAAAATCGTCAAAGGTCGATTATACTGTCAATTTTTATCTGCCGGTGGGAAGCTTTAAACAAATTTAGTCGAAAACTTTGGAAAAACGACAAATGAATCTCAGATTCATGATCAGCACCCCAAATAACCCTCCAGGACGAATTTTAGGTCAAATCTGGAATATTTTCCTAAAACGCTTCGAGAGCTCTCTAATTGGTATAAATAAGCACCAAACCGAAAATCCCTATAAGTCCAAAACGCTGTCAGTCTGCTCAAAGTTTGGAAATTGTTCCTTCACCCAAACTTTGCCGAGAGGGTAGTTTTGGGCACTGGACGCGATTATTAGATCCGTTTCCGGATTTTTGTAAAAATAATGTACTTTTTGTAGGGTACAATTGGTACGAAAATCAGAGAAAAAACGCTTATTACTTCTTTCAGAGTGGATCTAGGCAGCTGCGATGGGCATATTCGGACTTTTCGTCCGAAAATGGTTCTAAAAAAAGTACATTCCATTTGGAATGGTTACTATGACTTATAGTGGTTCCCTTGGCAGAAGTAAGAATCCTCAGGTACTTCTACGAGCTTTCAAAACCTATGTATGTGAGGCCCTTGGTTGAATATGGAATCAGTTTTCAACCCCGTGAATAAGCAGGACATCGACTTATTGGAATCCGCTCAGAACAACTACACCCACAATGATGTAGAAGTTATTTACTGGAAAGTTGTTTATAGATCCAGTGAAGATTTTCGGAGCTCTTACTTCTAGAAGCCAAAGTGGGAAGCTTAGACTCTACATTGCAAATGCGAAGTCACAAGCTATATCAAGTTGTTCTACCTTGTGTACCCTGAGAAAGTTCAACCAAATCTTACAAGGAAAGGGTTTAAAGTGGTAAACGCATCTCCGAAAACGACTAGTATTATTAGTATCTCTCGTGGCTCAATAGTAAAACTGCGCAGTATCCCGCCACGAATTGCAGGTTCAAACAAGTTATGAGCGTTTTTGCAGCTTCGCGAAAAGGCAGGCATTTTTTGGAAGTTTCAAAAAAAATTTTCCGGATTCAGCTCAAAACGTGTGTTGGGATAATCTAGGGTGGTGAACACGAATCTGGAGTCCATTTGTCGAAATTTCGAGGTTTGTTGTAGGTTACGGTAGGTAACATGTCATTTAGGGGGCAAAACCCACCTTATTGTTTTGAAAATCGACAAACGGACGTTAAATGCGTGTTCTCCACCCCGAATAACCCTCGTAGACAAATTTTGAGTAAAATCTGAAATTCTGACCAAACAGTATAGCCACCGTAATCTACCATAACTTGCGAAAAATCGATAAACGGACTCCAGATTCATGTTCAGCAATCCAAATAACCCTCAGGGAATGGTTTTGAGACATATCTACCGTATAAATCCGGAAATCTCAAATGTGGCGTTTCTCCCTCAAAATATTTGCCAGTTGGGAAGCTTCAAACGAAAATAGCCGAAAACTTTGAAGAATCGACTAGTAAACCAGAGAATCGTGATCAGCGCCCCAAAAAACCCACCTGTGAGAATTTTAAGTCAAATCTGGAACATTTTTCTAAAACGCTTCCAGAGCCCTCTCTAATCGGAATAAATAAACGCCCAACCGAAAATGCGTACAAGTCCAAAACGCTATCAGTCTGGACAAAGATTGGAAAATGTGCCTCCACCTAAACTTTGCTCAAGTGGTAGTTTTGGGCGTTGAACACATTTATGAGGTCCCTTTCCGGATTTTCCGAAGACTAATGCGCTTTTCGGGAGGTACAAAGAGCACAAAAAACGACCTTTTTAAGCGTGCAACTTCTTGGAACCTACAGCTCGAGGCGGGATACTGCGCAGTTTTACTATTACTCACGCATTTGGGGGGAAGTTCCCGGAGACAATAGACCTGTTTTAGTCGTTATCACTCGGTCGGGGGGGGGGAGAGGGGCGAGACGCCCCCCCAGAGGGGGTCGTCTCGCTCCTCTCCCCTTGAATTATGCACAACGATGAGGCGTTCGAAACAGTCAACTCGGGGGGAGAACAAGCGAAGTTCGCTTCACGGTTGTTCCCATAGCCTCCCCCCGAACATGATGAGCAAGAAAACAAAGCCGCAGGTGATGCAGACGGGCTAGTCGAGCGGTGGTGTCGCACTTCGCAAGTTGAGGAGGTAGATCTGCCACTCAAGAACTACGTAAGTCATCTCTGCCTGGTTTTCGGAGGAGTAATAAGCTTCTCTATAACCTTTAGCCAGAGGTGAATATTTTTGGACCGATCACAGTTTTTCAGGAACAGGAGACTGTCGAAAACAGCGAGTTCTAGCCAGCTGATTTTTTAATAATCGTTGAACAATGGGAGATCAGCAGTCGGAAGGTCGCGGGAAGACCTGCAGTGGGGAGAACATGTATTTCTCTTCATTCGCAATCGTCGGCAATGGACTGAAGAACGGTGATTTGTTAGAATTTCATCCATCCATCCAACCGATATCGAGGTCGAAAATCCGGAGGGGGGCCGGGCCTGTGGTGGTGAGCAAAGGAGGTCGGGCCTGTGGTGGTCGCTTATTTGGAGGAATTGAGGTCTAGCATTTGGCACGTGTTATACAGGAGGGGTCTGCTACACAATTACATGAAAATCTCGAAAATCATATCTGAGGGTGTACTGTGCCTTTAACCCATTCACGACCGCGTGTCCCACCGGTGGGACACGCGTTGACTACCACTTCGGACAGCGTGTCCCACCGGTGGGAAACTCTTTTCGAAAATCGATTTCTCCACCGCGTGAAGGAATTTCTAAACCTATTTATGGTCAATGTATTTACCTATTCTAGACTCGACTATAAACTTCGTGGCCCGCTGGAAGCTTCACCACTACAATATAGCTGACCCTTCGAATGCGGCGAGGTCGAAAACCGCAAACTTGAGTACAGATCGCATTTTTACAAGCAATTAATGGCGAACTTTATTCTTTTTCCTATTGCTCGAGAAACAATCTTTACTTCTTAGAGTGGGCAGATCGTATAGCACTATTTAATATATCACAGAAATATGATTATTTATACTGCGCACCAATCCCGCTTTGAAAATCGGCTTTTCTTTCGACCGTATTTTGTTCACAGAAAATTTCTCATGCAAAGATCACCCATGTAGAGACCCATTGGTCTAATTTTGGAAGTCCTGCTTGGTTTTGGGTTGCTCCAACTTCGGTGAAAACTACCTTTGAGAGGAGCGGACGGGAAAATGGGTACGTGCCAGAGTAGAAAACGAAAAAAATAGAAAAACGGTTATTAAACTGATCATTCGTAGTCAATATGTAATGATAGAACTATTTTCTACGTCTAAATGTAGAAGAAACAAACGCTCAAGATGTTTTTTTTTTTTCAAAAAATCTAACCCTGGAAGGCGCCGAACCGGAGATGTGAGGGGATGGGCGAGAAAAGAAAATGGGCGAAGATCTAAAAAAAAACATTTCCATCAGCATTCCCAGTCAATATAAAAATTGAGGAGTATTTTCTACGTCTCAATTCCAAAAAGAATGCTAAAAATGTTTTACTACAAAAAATTGTCGGAATGCGATAGACCGCAAGAGCGAGGGGGTAGCTAACGCAAAAATTAGTGCAAATCTAAAAAATAACATTCTCTAAGCATTTCCTGTCAATTGAAGAACAGAAGAATGTTTATAATGGTAATCTAATATAATTAATGTTTTGAAGCGCTAGAATTCAACGAACTCACGTGATTTTCTGGATGGTCTTATCTACACAGCTAAAAATTTAGGAGGCCTTTTCTCTGAAAGGAAAGAGTTATGGAAGCTCAAACTTTGGCATCATGATTTTGACTTCAACAGTCGTACATTGAGCAAAAAAAACTGAATTCGATTTTTGGGGGCGTGCCATTCGAGCAAAAGTGGCCCACCGGTGGGACACTGTATACGGTGACGCAATATTGCATGCGGTCCGAACGTGCAGCCACCCAAAATTAGGCGTGGTCGTGAATGGGTTAAGAGGGGGGAAACCGTTTCTCATCGTGTCCTGTGTTTTTCTTTCAAATTTCGGGGAAAAAACACAACTTGAACGTCGATTATGACGCAGCTCACTGCCTGTTTCGTGGAAATACGTAACCACACTACCGCCTCTTAACGCTGCCGTAGACTGTAAAAAAAAGCATTTAACCCTGACTTGAGGTAAACCTTCTTCTAATTGGAAGAACACCGACAAGAAATTTTCTGCTGAGTAGCTCATCCATCAGCCAACTCCTATTTCGCACATTCTTGGAAGGCAGCAGAATTTCAAGCCGAAAATCAAGGCCAGCTGCTTGCGACGGCTCTGAAAACGACCTTCCGCGTGACGACGACCATTTTTTATGAGAAAGTTCATCATGTGCGACTCAACAGGCACCATACAAAAACTGTTCCATGACTTCGGATTGAAACGGACAGCTTCGAGCTTAGAAGTGAGCTGCTTCAGGTTAGACAGTCGGAGACCCTCCCTACGTCTATCGTTGGCTTGGAGATAGCGGTGGGACTAGACGGACGGAGGGAGATGTTCGGACTATTACGAAGGAGACTAGGGGTATCGTGGGGGTTCTATACGGGGGGTTAGAACTTCCCTCCAACAACGCCCCCCATGGGGAGTGCTCACAGAAACAGAACGCTGAGACGACAGGCGATGGGCCGAATCGATCAGCAGACACTGCGCCGTTCCCGGAGTCGCAGACTGTCTGCTTGCAACGAGGCACTATGAATAACACGGAGTATTTGAGTGCTATGGACGGCCAGCTGGTGCGAGAGTGCGCACTCTGGGGGGAGAGTGGCAGACTGCCAGCTGGGACACAGACGCCGCTTGGACGTCGCCCCTTCTCACTCACTCTACAACCCTCTCCCTTCTCTGTTCACTCTTGGCCAGAGATCACGAGGAAGCCACAGTATCTTTTCAACTTTTCTTTATTCGATTCTCTGCTTTATTCAATGTTTTCCTGCTTTCTGAAGTCCTCTTAGACATATTAGTGAGCCAGTTCAGTCAATCTGCATAAAATACTCATATTCGGCTGAAATCACCACTGTTTCGCATTTTTTCTTCTCTATCCTGCTCCGAAATCTAGTTATTTTTTTACCTCCGAGTTGTAGTGAATTAATCTCCAGAAAGCTGTATTTTTTTGAAGGAATTTGAAGAACATCTTGAGGGTATTTTCCTATTTTTCCTGTGAAATTTTTTCAGTTCCTGGACTTTTTTGGCTTTTCTGGTCCTCCATGAAATTTGTTGCTCATCATATTTCTGGGTCCATTATCCTAACCACATTGTTGGGACGTCAATCAATTATGTGCAAATTGACATTGTGCGCGCTCACTCTGACCTTATCGAAGTGAATCTGACCTGTTCCTCGCTCGCAGGCCATTTATTCAAAATGGAATATTTGTGTCACCAGGAAGGCATTCGCATATTAATTTAGATTTTTCGGCTGTGAAATGTCCAAATTTAAACGTTGTTAATATCCGAGTAAAGCGTATGCGTCATTTTTTTTAAATTTAAACTAAATTTTTATTTTGAATATTTCACGGAATTTATCAAAAACGTGATCCTGCTATAAAATGAGCTTTTCCGTGTGATCGGTGTGCAGTTTGACTCAAACTTTGAGCAGGAACCGCTCGAGAGAAGTTGCATACCAATTTAAAGGGTGAGTGCTGTTGCCGAATTGACAGAGCATCCATACATTTAAATGACGATTTTTTTTCTCGTTTAAAAGCGGAAATAGTATCAAATAATTCATTTATTGTGAGCAAATGAATGGTTAACCTCCAAAAAATAAGATTTAGAGGAAAAATTCAAAAGGTGAACGAAATTTATGTTTTAAATCTATTATTTGGTCCATATTGTTGCAGCTTCACCTCCAAAATTGTTTAAATTTCAGCAAGAATCAATTCAGCTTGCGAAAATTTCACTATTCGGGATAAACCGGTTTCGGCCTGTGCAAACGAAATTGGGAGCTAACACATGATAGTTTTATCGGAGAATATCGATAATTGAAAAAATGATGAACCAAAAACTGAATGTTCGGAGGTAGTTCGTCAGCTAAAATGTTCTCAGAACCTTCTTCCTTACAAAAAAAAACAACTTTGTTCAATATAGTGTATGATCAGGTGGGCGATGTAGATTGAGGTACAGTTCACCTCCGCACTGCCGTTCAGTCCGCAAAGTGCACCCTGATTGCGAAATCTTCCTGCGGCGCGGTTGCGAACATCCTTAGACAAGGATGTGGGATCACCCGGGCGCTTTTGGCCTTTGGTGCCCGGCTGATCCCACCGCCCGGGTGATCCCACATCCCTGTCTGAGGATACTCGCAACCGCGCCGCAGCACGATTTCGCAATCAAGCGCACTTTGCGGACTGAACGGCAGTGCGGAAGTGAAGAATAAGTATGTTAGGCCATTGGGGGCGGAAAAAAGTTTCCAACAAGACAATAATTCTTCATTTAAAACATGGAAAATTTTGACGGTCGCAGGGAAACAGTGAAATTTTCTAAAAATTTTGGTGACTCACGGGGTGGATGCTCCTCTGAGATGTAACTCAAACAACCCTAAAAACGAAACAATTCACTTCGTGGCCGCAGATAACCCGCGAAAACTTGGTGGCCAATATGGCTGGAATGAAAGTGATCAAGTTTGAGAGCCACATGGCTGGCGAGATCTAGTTAATGGACCATATTGACCTTTTTTTCTGGATTTATTTGCTCCAAATAGATCATATGGCCGGAAATCAGCTGCGCTAGAAAATCAGTTTTTTATTGAAAAAGGTAGTCGAGTGAACGACCAAAAACTTTTTAAAAAGGTGAGCTGTATCCGATATTGGGGTTGTGAAGGGTGCTACTTCCGAATTTTAATTACGGATTGGACACCTAGAAGTTTTATAAGTTTTAATGTGGGTGCGAAATTTGGTTACGACTCCTTCCTCAATATCGGAAACAGCTCCAAAAGAGTTCCTCATTCTGCCGAGCGGGTAGCTATTTCAGGTGTCTTTTCCACCCGGTTCCGGACACAGGGGAAAGACTGGGGATAATTCTGTTTTGGGGAATTGCTTTCCGATCAGGTTCTGGCAGGGCGTTGAGACCTATCTCAATGCAGCTACGACCTCCCCCCCCCTTTGTTGACAAAAATTTTCGAAAAAAAACGAAATCGTGTCGATATTCCCTTCCCGGGAGGAAATCCAGCCTGAAATTTCATGATTTCTTCCCCGAATTTACAAAATTTCCGTTTCTGGACCAAAATTTCGACGACCGCAACCCGGGTCATCCCTCTCTGTCTTGATCCCGATTTTGCCGAAAAGGTTGGAACCCTGAGAGATAATCTTTCACGGAATGGCCACACCTATAATTCAAATCCCATTGCTGTAAATTTTCGCCTTATAAAAGAATGAGGAACAAAACCAGTTTTTTGTCTTCCCCGCGAAAATTGCCGCTATGCGAGCGGAAGTTAGCCCTTGAAATGACCAGCCTCTTCAGCAAGTAGCCGTTAGCCGTGCGTCTATCCGTATTCCTCCCCGTCCGTGCTATATATTCGAACTTGCGTTGTTTAGCGTATACTCGGGGGTAGTTTTCCATCGTTTGGCCGACTGCTTGCCTATCGCCCTCCCTGATCGATACGATGACGAGGTGGCCGGAATCTAGGCGGTCTCCCCACCACCCAGTCTGTCTCACCACTCATGCTCTGCCCCGTCCGATTTCCACATAGTGTCTGATTCATATGTTGCTCAACAGCCTCATCATATGACACAGTCTCTAACCCCCACAAGAACCAGCCCAGCGCCTCCATCTGCTGCTGTTGATGGAAATCTCCTGCAAATAAACTGATCTATGGTCGTGCTTTGGGATTATACTTGTTAATGATATGGGTGGGTGTTCATGGAAAATGCGGTTCCAGGAGCACTAGAAGGTCAGGAATTTGTGAAGAGCTCGCCTTCAACAACCAATGACAGCTCTTCTGATATAAACTAGAGCAGCTTTCACCAGTGAAGACACCAGATGAAGTTCGTGTGCACCTTGTTAACCTCAAGCTAAGCGCTTTCGAAACTTGATGGCCCGATTTTTTTTTGGACGAAAGGGGTACCTTCAAAATCAGTTTTCCCTCTTCTTTGACACCAAATTTACCCAAAATGAACCGTTGCATCAAGGCAGTTCTCGAATTTTGAGAAAAAATAGGTAGTCTGTAAAGGTGATTCAAAGGCAGTGTTCTCGATGATTTTCGTTCCCGAGTTTTCCACTTGAAACAATTCGTTGGCCACCAATTGTTACCAAAATTACGAAGAGACGGCGAGAAACACACTAAAATGTCTTATTTCAGTGACATTATTCTGTGGTCTGGACTAGTTGTCCGGTTGGATGAACATGTGCACGGTGGTCGTCACCGGTTAAAAATGGGGCTAATCGAAAATGGAAGAATATTACATGCAAAACTGTATTACTTAAGGCCTGAGGGAGAGAACGGAACAATAGAGAGTAGAGAATTGCAAAAGAGGTGCACAGAAAAGATTTCCTTGTTTCAACGAACAGTTCCTGTGAGAGTAAAGAGGCGGGGTGAGAGTAAAGCATTTCGCGCCCTTCTTGTTCGTTTTCCTCGATTTCTTCCTCTTTTCAGTTCCACACGGGGGCCAAACAATCGATTTAGCGATTAATATCTCAATCGAACATTATCGTGAACACTGCCTTTAATTCTGATAAAGCAGCAGGGACGAGCGCGGTTGTTGCGTTTCTACTGGTAGTGAGGGGTCGCAAAAATCTCAACTCAAAAAAGAAAATTTTGGGGTCGGGATTGCAAGAATTTTGGTACAGATATGAAGATTTTGGGAGGGGGAATGAAATTCTCCAAAAACTTGGATCACCAAGGGGAGGGAATCGTAGCTACGCTGAGGTCATACTTGAAGGCAGTGTCCGCGATTAAAAACGTCTCCGAGTTTCCTCCGGAATTCGAAAGTTTCGGACCTAAAACAGCAACATTGTCACAAAACGGCAAAAAAAAAATCAGCCCCAGAATGCCCCAGACGGCCCTGAACTTCAGCCAGAAGAGTTGAGCAGCGTTGTGACTGGTCACAACGGGGTCGTAAAATTTTTTGGAAATTTCGGGGAAAATGAAAATTTGGGGAGGGGTCGTAACATTTTTGGGGGAAAAATAGGATTTTTTTCAAACCACATGGTAAGGTAAATTGAGGTAGGAATAGTCAGCCGCGTGCGAGGTGTATGCATTTTCAACAATAAAAAAGCAGATTATATACGGAGAAGCTGTTTAGAAAATTGACATTTTTTGACAAAATTGACAATTAGACACTAAATGAAGCTTAAAAAAGTTGGTCTCGGGGAGTCGTAAAACTTTATGAATTTTTTTTTCTGAGGAAAAGGAAAATGGGGAGTCGTAGCCCCGACGAAAATCGCCACAACGGCCTGCTCAACCCTGACTTCAGCGTAGAGTGCAGTCCCCGCTCACTTCACTCAACGGCCACCGATCGAAACAAACAACTGAAAAATCGACTTTAACAAAAAAAATACCGTTATAAAATGATCAAAACTATCCCCCGATGCACAGATTGAACAAATTGACCCCATTTAACTACTGTTTTTTTCATTGGAGTCGAATTTTCAGCTGTTTGTTTCGGTAAGTGGCCGTTGGGTGAAATGGGCGAAGATTGCGCTCTACATAGAAGTTCAGGGCCGTGTGGGGCTATTTCTCTTTTTCTGCTTGTTTTTTTTTGGCTTTGCTGCTGTCATTGGCCCCGCACCTTTCGATTTCCGGTTTTAACTCAAAGACTGTTTCCATCGTGGACACTGTCTTTATAAAGTTTCACTTGGCATTGCAAAGCAGTTCGTTCCTAATCTTATATCGTGAAAAAAAAAATTAAAAAATATATTGTGTCCGGAATAGGTTTTGGAATGGAATGGAACGCGCTCTTCAAAAAACAGCGCTGCAAATTTTTTTTGACATTAAGGGGATTGAACTTGCGTTTCTTCTTCTGAGAGGTTTCAACACCAGTAAATGTGCTACGCAGTAGAGAAGCGTGCAGAGCCAATCTAACTATCTAGGTTCAAGGAGGAACGCGGTTTTTCTCTTTATTTCTATTTGACACTATAATTTTATTGTGTTCCGCAAATTCTCACGATGCCGAAGCCTGCGAACGGATATTCCTGGCATTTGCAGAACAATTGCTTGAAATCTAGAGTTTTTCTCAAGCTCCCTAGGTTCACTGCATACCGGCTGCCGCCAGCCAACATGAATATTTCAGTCCAGCTTGTACAGTTGACATGCTACAGTCACATTCTCACAGGAAGTGTGACCTTTACATGCATCAGCGGTTAGAGAAAAGAGAAGATCCGGCGATGAAAACTAAAACTATTAATCGTTAGCGAAAGCGAGCTCGACTTTTACTCTGTAGAAGTTTTGAATGCTGGCCGAGGCAGTAACACTTGTGACCTGGTAGGACTCGAATAAACGAGATAGGCTTCATGTCTCCATTAGAGGCAGCGTTCTTTTTAGGGAAATCTGTCAGCTTTCCCATGGAAAATTGAAGGATGACCAGTGCTTGAAGCATAGATGAGGAAAAGCCCCGAGAACATCCGCCAGAAGCTCCAAAACATCACCCCTTAAAATGTTACTGCGCATTTTTCGGGCAAATTCGCTTCTCAATGAGAAAAGTTGACAAATCCGCTGGTTATCACAAGAAGTAATGATGCTGTTCAAAAGCTGATAAGGTAGACTACCTGGTTTCCTTGAAAAGCATTAAATGTCGATTTCGTTCAAATCCTCTCACCTCAGGCGCTAGTCATACTCGTCAACGCCAGAGCGTCATGCGCGGGGTGGTAAAGTATGAATACATTGTTCTCGCATTTCGCGCTTGCGGAGACTATAAACACTCCAGCGAGGACGTCATTACGGAGCGGAATAAAGTGGGTCTTAATTTTGCCGCAGAAGATAGTACTGGAATTAATTATAATGGAATGGAATGAAATCGATGATTTATTAATAACAAAGATGATGACGAAGGAGTTACGGCCGCCGTCGCTATAGCGGACCGGCGTTACGCCTGTGCCTCACGCGCTGGCGTTGAGGAGTATGAATAGCGCTCTAGAAGGATGAGTGGCTCTATTGTGGGCTAAAAATATGCTTTTCGATCAATTTCCGCGCTTCTGATCGGCTTAAATGTTTTGCAAGGTGATAGTCCCTTGATAATCTTCGGGAAACCCTGAATCAAATGTATCATGAACTTTTTCGTTAAACTTAGAAAGAAAATCCGAATAAGCAAGTAGGCAGTAGTAGAATCACGTTTTCAAAACTGAAATACAGCTCCTAATGTGAGAATGTAATTGTGAGCTGCAGTTGCATTCATTTGCACATCAAAATTGATGTTTAGGCATTCTCTATCTCATTTGAAAATGCGTTAGAAAACTTAAGTGCCGTTTCTTTTTTAGCCAAGGGGGCGAATCTGAGACTCGCTCTCTGTTTTTTGAAATGTTAGGGTATATAGTCTTTGTAAAAATTTATATCACTTTAACTGAGCGCGCTGCGTGTGTGATCAATGCTGCTCCCTCCGTACGCCAGGCGCTCTATCGCTGTCTCTAACCTATGCTCAGCGCCTGCACGCGAAGGAACTAAGAGAGCTTGCCATATTTTCAGAGTTGACGAAGCTGTGGTCCTTGCGGTCTTTTGTGGGTGCTGATCACTAGTCCGGTTCCTCGAGGGATTGTGGTTGCTTACGGTGGTTTAATGACTTTGAAACATCATACTTTGAAGATCACGAAACTGATGTCGATTGGGTGTGATCGCCACCCCAGATAGTCTGAGCGAAGTTTCAGCTTATTCTGAAACAAAGGCCTACATCACACTTGTAGTGGCCCTCCTTAGCTTTCAAAAATCGACGAACGGTCTTCATATTCGTGTTTTTAACGTGTATTCTTGGAGCTCCGGGGCAGGGTTGAGCAGGCCGTTGCGACCGATGGCCAAAATTTTTACGAACCCCCCTGGGATGAAAAAAATTTCATGACTAAGATTTTTACGGACCCCCCTGGAATGGAGGACCGGACCGATGCAAACACGGCGTCTCTACCTGTCCGAGTGGTTTGAGATTAACCCCATTTTTTTCCGGAAATTTTACGAACCCTTACGAACCCCCCCGCCACCCCCAAATTTTTTTTCGAAAATTTTCCGAAATCTTTACGACCCCCGTTGCGACCGGCCGCAAGCCTGCCCAACCCTGCTCCGGGGTCCGATGAGTGGACGACCGTATTTGAGCCAAAAAAACCCCTATTGGGATCATTATCGGAGAGACTTAGTTGCAGGGAACACATCAGTAGGAGGCAGTCGACTGGTATTGAGTGTGATATGTTTGTTAAGAGTGATACCGATGTAGCATTGCATCAGTCCTGGGGTCGTATTCGCCAACAACCCGCCGAGGGTAGTCGAAGGGAAGCGGAAGGGATGATACCGCGCGCGGCAGAGGAACAGATCGACCCATCTTACACGCTGTAAGATGGAAATGAACGTATTGATCAATTACCCTTCGACTTCCCGTGGACTTCCCTTCGAGAATATTGTGTAATTTTCTATTTTTCGTTCGATTCTTTTGCATTTTTAGACTTGTTTCTAGCATAAGAATATTGAAAACTAATTTCCTTTGTTGCAGAACAATAGTATAACATGTTTTACTGGGTTTTATTCGTAGTTCTAGCAAGTCGGCGCATTTAAAGCTCATGTTCTGATTTTAGAACTTTATAATTCAAGTATTATGGACAGTGGCTCATCAAATGAGACTTATTTTACCACAAATGGATCGGTCTTTCAAACTCAATATTCACATTAAAAAATGAAACCTGGCAGAATAAAGATCGTTATCTTGAACACTGTCTATAATACTTTGACATAAAGATGAGAGCCCGCAGCTCTCTGGATGATTAAGATGTGGCATAAATCGCTTTTCAATTTTTTTTTTGGTAAAAATTCAATGAAACGTGCGAAAAAAATAGCAAAAAATGAAAAAATGTATAATTGTAACGAAAAAAAAAAGGATCTGAGTCACCAATGAAAAGGAAACAAAAGACAGAATCACACGGAAATTGAGAAAATGAGGGTTTAAGAAATTAAAATGAATGAATATAACGTCTCTTCCGTGCAATTTGCAATAAATTTCGCCGCGATGCGGTCAATTTTCTCGAGAAGCGATGCCAAATCTTTCGGCGGTCGCGAGGGAAGCTAAGGGAGGCGAGAGGTGGCCGTTGAGCGCGCGCTTTGTACTGAAATTTCACCTCATTTACCCTTCGACTACCCGGCGGGTACTCGGCGGGTTATTGGCGAATACGACCCCTGAAAACCGCTCGATTTGGTCTGCTTAGGATTTTCTGAAGCCGCAGCTCTTATTCTTGCGGCTTATGTGCGGCTAAATTTTGAATCTCAATTCGCTCTATACAGTCGACACGGAGCGCTTCGTCGGGAGGGCGTGCTTCACGCCTCTGCACATCTGCATATGCGGTTTGCAGTTTCTATGTTCTCCGCAGAAAACTTTAACCCGACTTTTGGCTTCGCGTCAGCCATACTTATCATAAGACGGATCAAAATACCGTAAAACCTATGAAAATGAAGAAAAATGTTGAAATGAGCATAGTGAATTTGATACTGATTAGGATTTTGCTAATAGGGTCTAAACTCTGTGATGGAGCTATAAACAAAATTTGGATCACATGAGAACTGTTCCGCTCCGTAATTTTCTAATCTCTGACACCTGGAATCAAGCTCAAAATGGGAATCTGTCCCTGTGTGGGAGATTCAGATGTGAGGCTTTCCAACCTCATTTTTAAAGGGGAGGGAAGGAAACATTTGGTCAGTGCCAAGTTTTTATTGGGCGAACGATTAGGCGTGGACCGGTTATCCGGCAACGACAATTTTATTATTGAAAATATATGACTGTTTGAGAAAAAAAATCCAAACATGAGCAATCTCCGGCAAGAAAAGTGGAATGAAGAACAGATGGTTTTCCGCAGTATTTATAGCTGCTGTCTCCTAAGCACTTTGTGCAAGAAATGCTGAAATCGCTAAGAAAAACCACGGAGATGAATAGTCCGAGAGGATTTGTATTTATAGCTTCTGGCCGCTGATTGATGGACTCGTACAAAGTGGACATAACTCATTCCCTGTTGGTTTATGAGAATTTCAATAACATCAGTAAACAAGACCCAAAAGTCCTATAGACGCTTTTTTTCTGCATTGTAAGGTTTAGCGTTGGTTCAGTCTTTTTGGAAGAACGATACTCCCGGGGGTGACACTCTTATTCAAGGTTCCCGCTCGATGCAACGGGGGTCGTAAAAATTTTGGAATTTTTTTTTTGAAGAAAAATGAAAATTCGGGGGAAAACCGCTGTGTCTGCAGAGGCCGTCGTGAAGTTCTACATTACGGGGGTAATGCGGTAGTTTGGGCAAAGTATCAGATTTTAGTCAAAATTTCTACGCAGGGGTCATTCAGTGTGCTGAATGCTGATTTTATGTTTTGTCGAAGGAGGTCGTTGAAAAAACATAATTTTTTTTTCAAAAGCTCTGCCGAAAATTGGCGCAACGGCCTGCTCAACCCTGCCTGCATCCGTTCCGATCTATGAAACCCCTGATCATCTTCAAACTAAATGTTGTCGTAATGCGTAATGATCCTGGTTTTCCTAAGAAAATGATTAGATCATTGTGATTCCGAGGTTTATAAGGAGGGACAACTACGAAAACTATCAACTTAGGGATTGAGTTTTCTCGCTCTTTCAATCTTAAATAGCGCATTGACTTTTGAAAATTCCGTCGTCATAGGTCGTCCGGAAGCAAATTAATCACTTCACAAGACAAAATGAACGTTTTTCATGAGCGATTCAAAATTATCGATTTTCGATTCGATTAATTGGGTGGTTCAAAAGTGGCTTCATTCTTTTAAAGGCAGGGTTCGCAATAAAAACCTTTTTTGGACTCGCTTCATGAAAATGTAGGTCTGGTAATCACAAAAGTAGAAGTAAGTGGAAAAAAGTGAAAATTCGCATGAAAAACGTTTAACCGCAGGCCAGGACCAGGGTTGAGCAGGGTTGTGGCGCGCTACAACGATGGGGTCGTAAAATTTTTGGGGAAAAAATGAAAATTGGGGGGAAGGTCGTAAAGTTTTCGAAGAAAAATAGGATTTTTTTCCAAACCACTTGGTAACTAAACTTTCACTTCTCTTTAAAATCTGGCACTAAATAAAGGTTAAAAAATTTCGGTCCCAGGGGCCCCCCTGGGGGTCGTAAAATTTTGGGAATTATTTCGGAAAAAAATGAAAAATTGTGGGGGTCGTAGCCGCGACAAAAATCGCCACAACGGCCAGCTCAACCCTGGCCAGGACGGTTAATTACTGGTGTCGGCCAGCCCACGAATTAACAAGGTTTTTGTGAATGCTTGCTTATCCTTATTTTATTTGCTCTTGAAGCAGCCAGTAATCTCTGAAAGTGCTCAGCAACTACTTAAGACGGAAATTAGAAAACACCAAATCAGGCTTTTGTAGAAATCTCCATAATTGGCGGCAGGAGGACACCAAGCAATAACTCGTTCCTCAGCGTTTTTTCTCCATTTTCTTACTTGTTTTCACTTTTATTGATGGAGAATATCACATCAACCGATTTTATCGAGAACCCTGCCTTTAACCCGAAAATCGATAACACTGGATAGGATTCCAAAATACAATCACACCATTTTGTGGAGCGAATAACTGTCTTTCGATCGATCTACAACACTGCAGTCAAAATTTTCGAAGTCTCTTGCGCATTTTCTCAAAAACCACATGCGCTCATTTATTTATGCCGTGTCTTCGAAAACTTGTGCAGAGAAACTTGTAAATTGTGGCGAAGCTTAATAAGTCGGTCGAAAGGCAATTTTTCGCCCTGCCAGACGGTGTGATCGTTTAAATGTTTGGATTAATCATTATTATTGATTTGCGGCCCAATAAAGTGAATCCATTTCTTCACTTTATCGATCCAATTTCGATGAAATTGTATATTTAGAAAAAAAGCAGCCGCATTATTTTTTGGAACAAATAATTTGCTTTCGCACGATTTATTTATTTATTTATTTATTTATTTATTACGTTCCGTAAAACGCTCCAATAAAGAACTAGCTGACCATTAAGAAGAAATATATTCCATGCTCAGGAAAACAAAAAAACAAAAATCAATAAAACCATCGGCAACTGGATCAATGCAGACAACAGCAACGGTAGAGAAAAGAACTAAGAGGCATCGGAGTTCGAAACACCGGCACATTTTGCAGAAATGGTTGAATATGCGTAAGCATATTTTTTTTTAAAATTTCGTTTCAAAATGAAAATGCCCGTGGGACTTCATCTCTCTACAGGCCAACGAAGCTAAGGTTGCCGTGCCAGCCAGCTATGGCACATTAGACCATACCGGAACTTCGGGTCATGGGTTTACTGGCTTCCCACATGGGACCGGTAAGGTGGCCAACCAGCCTGCGGCAAGCAAAGAAGCAGTTTCGCAATATTTTTTTTCGAGAGAAAATACAGTTCAAGCGGGAGCACTCACTCTAAATTCGAAACCAATTCATGAAAATAGGTCGGTATTTATCAGCGGTTCCCATAAAGCACAAAATGTCCGCAGTATTTGCTAAGAGCTCGGAAAAAACTATCAATATTTCAAAAGATAGCCGGCTGCAACTCCATATTCATCGCAAGTCTCATTACACCCTTCACCAATGCGACCATTTTGACGAGAAAAAACCATCAATCCAGTTGGCGTAGTAGTGCTGGTCAATAACTGAGATAGCATCGAATTCTGAATGGAAACGATCACTGACAATGGAGGAAAAAACTGAGTTATCTATACATCCAAAAGATTTATCCTTTTTAGCCTTCTACGAAAACTTTGAGAATCTTTGCATGATATGAATTCAACTGGTAAAGTGTTTAGCCACCGTGCGCTACGGAAAAAGAATGAATTGTACACCAATTTATAAGAGTGCCTGTTTAGATTTGGATGGTGAAGCGCGAATCCGCCCCTTCTTCCGTTGCACGGCTTGAACACCCAGTACTTACTAGCTTTGAGTCTTACTTCCATGCGAATAATGCGGAAGCAGAAGACCAAATCATGCACCACTCTTCTGTGCTTCAGGCTTTTCATATTGAGCGCGCGGGGACGATCTCTATAAGAGGGAAGTTCCTCAGGGTAGTTTGAATTTACAACATTTCGCTAAAATTTGCTCAACTCAATGCGCAATTTTCGTCTGTAAAAAGCACAAGAACTTAACCTGCAACCTTATAAATCCGAATTTCTTTGCCAGTTTAGTGTATTTTGTCGAAGACACGAATACGTGGAGACGACGGTTAGGGGAAGGTGGAGGCTGCCAGCCGCATTCATTGGCTCGTGCTGACGCAGACTGCAAGGAATTAGTGCGATGAGCTGAGGAACTATTCTACGTTTGCTTTTTGAAATTTACCAACAGTGAACGGCTGTGGAAAATTTCTTTAGCTCCACAATTTTAGCGACTCCTGTAGTTCATTCGAGTTCAAATTTGGAATGAGATAAGTTTTAATCAGCAAGAGTATATAATAGATAAAAATTCCAACCGCAAGAATTTTTGTTGAAATGTTAATGGGAAACAAGCTAAGCCTTGCGTAATGGGAATTTGGTCTGAGCTGGTAATGTTAATGACAACTCAAACAAAATTCTGTGCTTCTCTGGGCTAAATCCCGGTCCGCAGTTGCGTCTCGACACGCTTTGCGGCCGCACGCGCTCGAGTCAGTCGAGTTTCCAGCGCCAAAGCCGACTCGATGTGGTTTTTTTTATACATTTTTTTCCAATCTTTTTGTTCAGAACCCCTGAGAAGCACAACATATCACAGAAAAGGATTTTGGTGCATTGAACGATCACGCATAGGATCGTCGTTTGCTATCAGGATTGCTTTCACATTCTGAGCAGCAAAATCGTTCATCAAGGTCGCTTTCAAATGTTGAAAACGCGTGAAATGCGACACAGTTTTATCGTCCGTGTCGTGCAATTAGTAAGGCCGGGATAATAATGGCACTGTCGCTCGTCGCGGGAAGTATGATCCCGGCCTAAGCCGCGGCGCAGCTGGGGTCCACGCGGAACTGTTCGTCGGATCATTGTTTTCTGTTGAAGACATAGAGGAGACTGCGCGCTCTTTTCACATCCACAGAAACGTTTTATGAAGTTCGGGAACTACGAAACGGGCTGCGCTCACCTTCGCGCCGCCGATATCGTAACCGTCCATGTTTCAGAAATCGAATGTTGGATTCGTAATCAGTACCTATAGAGAACTGAGAGCGAAAATTCAGCAGAAATATGAAATCCTGACTTCCTAACATATCGGGTGTATTGCAAGTCAGGGTCAAGCGGGGTTACGAAATTTCGCAACGGGGTTCGCAAAAATTTGGGTCCGAAAATGAATATTATGGGGATCGCAAAAATTTCGGTCCAAAAATGAGAATTTCGTGGATATCCCATAAATTCTCGATTACTTTTGGTCCCCAAGGGAAGAATCGTAGCATTCGGTTTTAGACGCTTGGGCTCGACTACTGAACGAAATTTCGGCGTCTGACATGTTTAGTAATCAACTATAAACTGCCCGGCCTCGGGAAGGGGGATCGCAAAAATTTTGGATTTTGAAAAAACATGTGACGGGGGTCGCTCCGATTTCGAAAAATTACGCAAAGCTCCGTTTGGCCCTGTTGCAAGTGTTGTTAATTCCGCTAGCCCATTTCGGATTTTTTTCTTAAGGTGAATAAGGGAGGAAATCATACAATCGTGACTGATTGCAGTGACTGTTTTAGTTCCATCTTGACGGTGCGGGCAGCATTGGCGCAAACTCGATGCCCATTTGTTACAACATTCGTGCACAGAATTAGCGCCAAGGCAAACTACACTGTCAAGAAGGAACCAAAGCGGTCATTGCGACCCGTGCTAATTAAGCTTTGGAGTCAAAATTGTCACTGACGCAAAAGTCGCTTTCCGAAAAATGCCGCATTTAATGCGTGTCGAATATGCATTCAATTCTGACACAAGGCGGTTTTGAGCACAGTCAGGGAACGTGCTGCTAGGGGATCTCGTGCTTCTATAGTGTTTCAGATTACAGCATGTGCCCCGACATATGAGACGTTCAGTGCGTGCATGTTACACGCGTGTCGATGTGCTGCTATGATAGCGCTGGACTATCTTGCAGCACGTGCTCCCGCGATAGAATTTTCTGCACGTGCTGCTGTTTGGAGCAGGTGCCCCACCGATATAGCCCTTCGATGTGTGTGGTTCCTCGAGTTGAATTCTTTTCCGACATGCATGTATTCGGCGATTTCTCGAGTAGGTCCACCAATTGAGGTGTCCACCAATTGTGGACGTATAAGTTTACATGCGGGGTATTTCGAAATCTGTTTGAAGGACAAGTTGTTTTGGAGGTATGGCTGAACTACGGTCTCTGTGTAAGCGCTCTGTTGATTCGGAGCGAGATTTTTTTCTGTTCGGGATTATTTATCCGTGCGTGGTTGTGAAATAAGAGCCAAAAGTTTTCATGGAATGCCGGATGGGTTAAAATTCTGAAATGGATCTAGTACGACAAAATGTTGCTTTAGATGCTAATAAAACGCTTTATCTAATTTCTTTCTAAAAGAGATGTAAAAAAAAAGAATCAGCAAATTCTCTAGAAGTCTTGGAAACAAGCCTAGTATGACCTAGCCTAGCAGAGTAATGAAAGATTTGTACTGCAAAATATTTGCAAGAATCACAAAATGTGTGGGAATAGAATATTGGGAGTGTCTACCCTACACCTGTTGTGTGGAGGCTCCCACTTCACAGAATTGTTTGCTGGACCAAAAACGTGCGTGGTCGAAAAATGTGTCTTGATCCGACTGAATATGATCTGTTTTCAAGTTTCGGTATATTTTAGATCACATCATTGAAGTGATTATACCCTAATCCTATCTCTCCTCCCTTCTTTGCAAACTGACGCTGCGCGAATCTTCAAAAGCTTCCTTGCCATTATTTACTCCTAGCCTCAATGGTATTTCGCAACATTCGCAATGTTCTAGAATTTCGTCCCGCGTACTTTTAACGACCGACCGCTAAAAGTGCGCGTGTTGAAGTTCCACTCATAAACAGTCCAGAAAGCGATCTCAATGCAGACCCATATAGTTTCCAAATTGGTGCAGCCATCTGCCAGGAAATGATTGTTCATGCCGGCAGGGCTCAATTACTCAGGCAAACCATCGCTCCGAGCGGTGCCGGAGAGCTACTCGAGCGGCGCTGCCTCTCCGCTCCGAGCGAAAATTAGCCATCTACTCGGGCCACAGCAGCCGCTCTCCGGGCCACAGCAGTATCGCTCGGAGCGATCTTCGGTCCCAACTGGCACTGCGGTCTCTGTTCGGGCGATTTTCAAAAATTTCCTAATTGCTATTTTTTCTTTATTTCCGCCTCTTCTGGAGAGGATTAAGCCTTTAAGAGGATAATGTACCTGTTACAGCCTGCGGGCCAGGAGGTTAATCCTGCCACAGGCCGCAACAAGGATACCAACCCAGCATGGTCCGCAATGAGGAAGCCTTCCCCACCGCGGGCCATGAGGGATCCCCTCGGCCGCCAAAAATTGTCATCCTGAGAGTGATCCGAGGTCACCTCTCAAGAGTGGCCTCGAAAGGCCAACTACCCGTCTACACGAGGCGAGCCGCCTTATATACCCGCAGGTTTGGCTGTTCTTTGAGTGATAACGTGGCTCGCACGTTATCACCAAAGAACAACCAATCCCGCGTCTCTCAATCTCTGGTGATGGCACCGCTGTGGCTCCGAGAGCGACCGAGGGGCGAACTGGCACCGGACAGGGACCGCGGTGCCAGTTGGCCCCTCGGCCGCTGTCCGGGCGATGACGTCATAATTGGGAGGAGCCGGTCCCGCTCGGAGCGATGGTTTGCCTGAGTATGTACGTCTCGAAGGCGAAGCTGTACAATCGCATACCGTGCGACGAAGCGCATGAGCTCGCATGGAGCATACGTCACTTTGATGACGCGATTAGTATTTCTCAACAAGAACGGGGGTAATTAGAGGGGAGCTGCAAGAAAGAAATCATCAGGAGATTCGGATGCCGCCGAAAAAAGAAAGAAGAATTCGGAGGACGTTCAGTTAACTACTTCGTTATGCCCTTCAGTCGTACATAGGGTTGGTTAGGATTGCGACTCGGCGCAACGGGGGTCTGAAAACTAGAAAAATCGAAAATTCAGAGGGCTTGTAGAATTTTCGGAGAAAAAATCGTATTTTCAATTTGCAGGAATGTCAGGCGAATAGTGAACAACATCCCGGTCAAGTTTGCAGCCGTGGGACTCGTCGAAAATGCTATACCGCAACGGCACCTTGACACGCACGCAGACCGCGAGGGCGGACAGTCTTTTTCGGAGACAGGCAATCAAATTCATTGGTCCAGTGTTTGGAGAAATGTAATTGAACTGAAAATGGTATAACGCGGAGCAGTAACGCCTCACGGCCGGTGATAGAAAAACGGACCTTTATTTCTGTGCAATTATTCATAGATGTAAATCTGTTTTAAAATGGAGTTATACTATTTCGAAGCGCGCGCGTGCGGCGCACACGTCCCTCGCTTCACGCAACCACTCCACATCCTTTTTCTCTAGCTAGATGCTGAATCGGAGTCTGGAATGGGGCACCCTGACTTTGCGCAAACGACACTTTCACTCCAAGAATCGGGTAATCTCACCTCTGCCGATTACCGGAAAAGCTCAGTAACTGAAAGTAAGTAAGACTAATTTGCCGAAAATTAGCTACAACGCATCCACCGCTGGCCCAGTGCGACATGTTTAATCTATGAGATGTCCTCAGAGAAAGTGCAGGCGGAATGGTTTCCCTAGTTTACACTGGCTTCCGATAAGAGGGAAAGGTTAACGTATCTACACTGTCTGCAATTCAATCTCTAGGTTATTCAACCCTAGCTATTCGCGTTTCTCCTGACTCTGTATTCCTCTTTCTCGCTTTTTTGTTTCGCTTATTACACTTGCATTTAGACGATTACTTTTTTTTTGTTTCAGATGAACCAAAATTTGACATATACGACGTACACGACGGATCCCAGAGCCTCGCAAGGGCAGCAGGTATCGAGAATTTCCCGATTTTTTAAATGGGGTTGTTGAAAAAAGACTCGAGAAGCGTAGGAATTAAGAGGGGAAATCTATGACGATGTATCCAGCTGAAAAAAAAACTTTAGTTGGTAAGGTAACGTCGGCGTGGATCCGGAAGAGACTTTGCGTTCACTGTTGAAGGTTGGCGCAAACTCGGTGCACCTGTGTTATAGCATGTGGCACCGAGTTTGCGCCAACCTTCGATGGGGAACGCAAGGTCTCTTCCGGATCCACGCCGCATATAAGTAGGTAGTCGTAGGTCGATAAACCAGGGTCTGCCAGAAGAAACGAAATGCGATGAGTATGTTCTTCTCGCAAACATTAAGGGTAAGGTGCTAGGAGTATCCGAATACTTTGTAGTCTCAGTAGAATGTGGTAGAAAAGGAGACGTTTTCGGAGCTTTTTAGTGTTTCGTGTCTTGGATTTAGGGATGTCAAGCTGATCAGTAACTGTAGCTGCCGATGCCAAACAAGAGCAAGCGTTGTTTCCGTTGAGTGGCGTGGTCCATTAAGCTGTAGTACCGTGCACCACTTGTAGAAACCGTGCCGCAGTTTAATCAAAGTCGTTTACTGGAGAGAAATGAGGGACTTCTGCTAAAGCAGCAGCATAGAGAGCTCGTTCAAGGCAGTGTTCACGATGATTTTCGTTGCCGAGTTTTCCACTCAAAAAATGCGTTGACCACCAAGTGTGACCAAAGTTCGAAGACCGAAGAAACGGCGAAAAACGCACTAAAACGTCTTATTTCAGTGACATTATTCGCTGACCTGGGCTAGTTGTCCGGTTGGATGGACATGTTCATGGTGGTTGTCACGGGTCAGGATCTCACTGCACGCGGAGGGAGGAGCACGGACAACTTTAGTCAGAAAGTCGGATGTTCGAAAAAGTGCGACATCCGACTTTAATCGAAAATCCGATATTCGAAATAAGTTTCGTTTGGAACAAGTACATTTTCCGTCCCCTAAAAACGTTGGGTACCATCACTATATTCTTGGCTATTTAAGAGCCTAATGTATGCACTACGGTGCAGTCGTGTGTTGCCTTAAAAAACCGATCATAGCTTGCTCAAAATTGGCGCTAAGTGACGAATTCCCGTCGTTGGCCAAATTTTATGCGCTTTTTGTGCTCATTCGGGATGTGTGGTTAACGATTTTCACTCCTAAACGGCAAGTATAGTAAAGATAGTAACGGACATACCTAACTGGGTTGCAAGGGAGAAAGCGGAAAACACATTCAAAAATTGAAATTTCGGTCCTAACGTAAACAGTTGGTTTTTCCCGTATCCATTCAAGAAAATGGAAAACGGATATGCAAAAATGGCAGAGCTACTGATATTTTAGAATATTACTGGTGCCTCAGGATTTTCTGTTTTGAAGAAACGGAACAGAAATTTCAGCTCGACAAAGAACAGATGGAGAAGTTTCTCAATGTGCCGGAAAGCAGATTGATTTCAAAAATCGATAATAAGTGTTTATTGCACTCCAAATAATAAGGTTAAGACCTATGATGAAGTATTGCCAGCAAATGGTTTATTAAAGGCATCGCACGCGCAGAAAACCGTATACTATTTTTTTCATGTTTTTGTGTAGCTTGGCCTCTGGTGAACGAAAATGTCGAAAGGGCCCATGAAAACCTTCATGAGTAAAAAAAAGTCAATCGGAACACATTGCAAAGATGAATTTGAATTTAAAGTCAAAATGGTTTTTGAAGTGTTTCTGCGTTTGGAGGCCTCGTCATTGCCACTTTCGAAGTTTCCCTTCATGTGGAGTCTGTGCCGTAGCTGTTTCCCATGTTGTTTGACGATCACACGAACATTTTATGAAAAAGTGCTAGAAGATTTGTGAGAACTAGTGGCGGATTCTCGTCTTTAACCTCTTCCAACCTCATAACCCTACGTTTTTGACGCGCCGAAGCTCACCGGTGTGGTGTACCGGGCTCATTCATGAAATCGAGCCTAAAAAATGGAAATTGGTTCCCAGCGCGAGCAATGCCTTTAAGTAAAAAAGAGTGACCACTCGAAAAAGGAATACTGGTTTAGAGAGCCAAGGGCGCCTGTTATAGTCCTCACCTCAAGCGCGGCTCGCGCGCGACGAGCAGTGGACTGTGAAATGCCCTCAATTCTATAAAAACACTCCAGAACCGTTTTTCGGATCTCTTTTGCAATCAAGCAATTTCTCTTGAGACAGTTCGGTTGGTAAAATCCTAAGTGAGTGATCAAATTTCGGAGAAGTTCTAAAGTCATACAGTCGTAAAAGTTCTCAAATCGTACAGCTGATTACGGTCGACTTTGTAGTACTTATTGGGGAAGTAACCAGTGCGCTTCAATGAGGAGCTCGAATTGACGCCAGTTTGGTAATACCTTGCCTGCTTCATTAAGGTCAGGGTTGAGCAAGGTTGAGACTCGGGCCACATAAGGGTCGTGAAATTTAGTGGAAATTTTTCATAAAAAATGAAAATTTGGGGGGGAGTTAATTTTCTCTGAACCACTAGGTAAGCTAAAATGAGCGAGTAATATTCAGCCGCGTCTGAGATGTATGCGTTTCGAGTTTTAGGTTTTTTTTTTTGGAAATCTTCAAAACATTTCGGCCAACAGGTTGTGGTAGATGCGCCGGAAATTGGCGCAGCGGCCAGCTAAATCCTGATTGAGGTCCTTGAGCACCGAAATTGATTCACGGATAACGGTTCATGATGGCCGAAGAATTTGAAGCATTCTTGGAATACCCTCAAGTTGAGTCCTTGAGCACCGAAATTGATTCACGGGTAACGGTTCATGATGGCCGAAGAATTTGAAGCATTCTTGGAATACCCTCAAGTTGAATAAAGTTGAGGTATATAGCCATGCAAAGGTTATTACCAATCACTACGTGGGCGGCAACTTACACAAGTTTTAGCAAGTTATTCAAGTGAAAAGATATAATCGTTGTGATTAGTTGCAGGGGATGTCGTTTCATCCATCTTCTTATCAGTCTTCCACGTACACAACTTCATCAACCGCTCCATTCCATTCTTCCAGTTCAACAGCATTCATCCCGAACAACACAATTACGGTGAGAGTTATGTTTAGTATTAAATCTTCCTCCGGGTACGGGTTGACTTTTCCACTTCGGCAAGACTCGATTTGGATAGGGACTGGAATGCGACGCTATTACATTTGATATCCATTGATATCAAGTTGCCCATGGTTGTCACCCCAGAGGTATCAAATCATTGGGTTGGCTATATTATGTATTTGCAACTGACGTACATGGCGGCAGTCGGCTGGTACATTTTCAACATTTCCGCTCCAAGCATTACCTAGTAGGCCTGGGCCGCATTTCTGTCGTCGCGATCGATCGCGCCGATTAGACTCCGCTCACAGCTAACGACCAGCGGCAAGCGTCGTGTCGCTCAAACGCTGTCTGATGCAGCGTGTCTGAGGACGGCGAGGGATTAATGTTTGTGGTATCGATTATGCTAGTGACAGCCGCTGCAGCTACGACGCCGCCGACAGTGTAAGCGATGAAGTGAAAGCAATAACAAACGTTAGTGGTGCAAACCCCCAGCGTCACTTGACGCTCGGAGCTAGCTGTGGGTGCTGCCCTAGAAATGCGCGACGACGTGATTGTGGTGTGCCCGCTGCGTCACAGTGCAAAGAATAGCGACTATCATTTGCTCCATAATACCGCTAAGGCGGCGTTCAGAGTTCATTCGCGGCGCGACGCGATCTTATAATCAGCCTACGTAAGGATCACGAGACGTCGCGCCGCCTCTTTGCTGGGTGTTCACAGTGAAGAGGCGCGAAACACTCGAAATGACGCGCACTTAGCCTTCGCGAGACGACCGTCGCGTAGCCTTGCAATGCAACGCGACGCGATGGACGTCGCGCGATGGCGAACTCGTTGCTGCTTTTCTTCAGTGTTTTTTCATTAACACAACGAAATCTAACAATAAAAGGAATGAAACAACCATGTCAGGGATCACATGCACTTATAAGAACACGAAAAAAAACTGTTGGTATTGCTACAAAAAATTGTCGTAGCTTGTTTACGAGAAGTTGCTTACGTACGCAATAGCGTGCAGTCGTCTAGCGTTGGCGCAACGTTCACACCTGAATACCTGCGCGGCGCAATTTTCGCGTCGCACTGACATGTGTCATCGCGTCGCCCCGTGAAAACTCTGAAAGCCGCCAAAGAGGCAAGCGCGACGAAGATAAGTGCGCCACATCAGCCAGCCGCGAGTTTATAGTGAACCTGTAGTCGGCACCGGATCGCACTGGCATTTATCGTTTCTTTTTGCCGGCGTAGTTTCGCAAACTTTATCTGTGTCGGCGAGAGAGAACCACTAGTGTCAACGCGATCCGTGTCGACTGTAACTTCGATCGAACAGCGTTGCTAGGTGTCTACAATAATGCGACACAATACTTCAGAAATGGCGCGCAAATCGCGTTGGCACGACGTCGTTCGTGATTGGCATCGAGCTTTGTTGTTCATCTTCAACTTAAACACACAAATAATCTATTTCATACCTTCAAGTATTCGCGCGATTTCGTATTTACGCAGTTTTGCAGGGTCGCACAGCGTTCGCGCTGAGTTTACTCATGAAATTTCGCGAAGCCTTGTTCGCGTTGCAGTGACATGAATCTTTATGTCGTGCCGCAAAAACTCTGACGCCGCTTCACACTTGCGCCTTCCTATCATGCGCTGCGTTGTTGGCTCAAATGTAAGCAGCGGCGGACTGAAATCTTAACCAGACTTTGGATTGCGGTCCAACTTTTAGACCGAAATCATACCTCCTGTTGCAATGCGTATATTGCGTATCGATTTGCGACTGACATGGGTGATAAACACTTCACATCGCGTCGCCCGTCGCAGAAAGTATGTTTCCGGGCTTGTGCGATCATCATATTGCGGCGTTGTGTCGACCAAGGGCCTAGTGCGACACGGTAAGTGTGGAATGTCAGCAACCGTCAGGCCACGCGCGTAGCAGATGCACCTTTTTTGACTGGCGTTGCGCTTGCACTTAATTATCACATCCGGCGTTCTTGACTTAGATGGGACCTGTGACGAAAGGCGGCGATCAGAAGTATGATCCTGGTCACCCGGCTGTTCGACTTAGATGGTACTAGCGACGGATCGCGGCGATCAGAAGTACAGCACATGTTGGAAAAAGTAAGCCGGGTGGATGACCGCGCGGTAGAAGTGGATCGTGAGTGAGTTTTCCTAGCCCGCCGACGAATTTTCTTTCATTGTTCGAAATTCTTCGGCCAGTGTACAGTCCAATCGCTTATAAAATAACAGAAGAAAAGCCAAGAAGTTGTCTGCAAGACTAAGAAAATTCACTTGTAATCTACTTAACCGCGTGATGCGGTCGCCCACCCGGCTTACTTTTTCCGAGATAGTAGGCTATATGTTCCCGGTCTTACCCTCAAAGACGCGCGAACTCCGAGGAAACACCAGACTTCTTTTATTTTATTCTGTAGGATATTTTGTGATTTACAGCAAACCTTGAATCAATCGAGTCTAGTCGATGGAGTGAATAGCAAAAGAATTTTGATGGGTTGGAGGTTTTTCAAAGGAAAATTATTTTACATAGCCATCTCGTTTTAGCTACAACAAGCTCAACAGTCCAACCGAAATCAACCACAGACACAAATGCGTATTGCGCCAGATAATGATGAGAAAAGGATCTCACAGCTGCTTGATACGTATTTCATAGACCAGCCTGCATCGACGTCTTCGTGGGCCACCCCCACTCATCAGACGGTTCAGGTTTGTGCTATTACCTCAAGCATTCTTGGTTGTAGGTTGAAATATTCGATAATCTTAGACTAGTTTAGAAAATCTATTCATGAGGAGGCCGAAGAGCCAATACATTAAATCAAATAAAAGAAAATTAGCCTATAGTCTGTTGGTTTGTAAGCGTAAAGAGTGGGATTTTAGGTGGGCCAGCTGACGCCGCAGATCTCCTACCAAGGTGGCACTTTAGTCACGACTGCCAATGTGAAACCGGTGAATATAAATATAAAAGCCACTCCTATCTCTCCTGATAAGGCTGAAAAGGAACGACTGAAGAAAGCTCGTCAAGCTGAAGCCGCCCGAATGAGGTGTGTTCGACGTCGTACTTGTAACTGGAAATGTATCAGTTTTCAAAGAGCGATGTGTAGGTATCACCGATTAACACCTGCCGAAAAGCGAGAGCTGAACTTGAAGAGGACTTTGGCTCAGAAACGAAAAAGGCAAAGGGAAAAGGAATTGGAAGAGCTGGAATCGATTCTTAGGGAGACCAATGATATTCAGGTGTGACGACATTTCCCTCATCTTATTGTCATTTGAAGATCACAGAGTTTCAATTCTAGGAAGATCCTGACATCACTGAGCAACTCCGTGAGAAGAGAATGAGAGCGAAATGGGCAGAAGCTGCGCGACAGAGGTAGAGTTTTCAGGAGCATGGTGAAGATGTAGTCCTTAAACTCTTGAACCCGTAACCTATAGGTATGCACGAATGACGCCTGAAGAGCGTCGAGCTCACAACAACCGCCGAAGAATGCGGCAGATGCAGAACGCTTTGGCAGCTGTCAAGGTAGTTTTCTAAATTTTTATTCTGGTCTTCCTTTTCCTGCAAGTATGATCTGCTATGTAAAAGACCCACAGAATCAGCCTCACGTAGTCCTATTACCTGGAACCTTCTGGAGGTTTTTTAGACCCTGTACGATGTGACAGTCCCGCGTAGATAAGATTAGTCGCTGCTGCGCACGAAATAGTGCTGCCAGGGACAAACGGCTGTTGTTGCGCCAGGAAACGGGTGACGGGGGTTGGAGACTTCTTTGCTCAAAGGTGAAATTTGCGGAGAAGATCGTGAAAAGTTTTTCCCAAATATGAAATTCGGGGGGGGGTGGTAGCTGTAATTTTTCCAATCGCAAAAGAGGGTGAGGAAAAGGAGGAGGAGCGAGGTGTGTGGTTGGACGCTGGCCGTAGTTCGTCTATAACGCACTTCGCTTCTTCCCCGTTCCCCCTGCCACTTGTGCAGTTGGGAAACATTGCGGCCAACTATCCGGTGGGGGGGGGGGTGAGAATCTCAAGACTTTTAGCCTCCAGGAAAAGGCTCTAGGCGGCCCGCGTGGCTCTAAAAGCTTTTATTCAACGCAGATTGCGCTACTTCCGAAGTTGGCTGTAATAGCTCAGCGGTTTTTGTATTTTGGTAAGGCAAGCGCTTCGCTAGAGGGGACTGACCTGCAAGGGTTTGGTATTCAGCTGTCGCGTCACCCTTGGTTGCTTGTATATTGATCGTAGGCTGCTAGTCGCAAAGTTACTCTGTTCCTTGCGGACCTGGGTGGAGCGAGGGGAGGAGACAGCGAGTTTGGGTGGCGGATATGAAGGCAGCAGTGCACGCGCGGTCGATCACAGGTAGATCTCGCTCTGATATGGAGTTACTTGCCTGATTGAAGCCAATTTGTGCGCACCGTAACTACAGTACCTACCTGAAATTTGCGTATATATTTGGGCCTCAGGTTTTTCGCTCGTTTAAAAATAGATTTGGTTTCAAGGCGGCTGGAGGCACTGGCGACCCGATCAAAGATGAGGAAGCCGTCAGAGCACATATCAAGGCTCAGAATGCGAAGAAGGCTGAAGCTGCTCGACAGAGGTGAGAGATAATTATAGTGTTCATATTTGGTGTGATAAGAGAGCTAGTTGCTCAAAACTTGGTCTCTTATTGTTAGGTATCATCGTATGACTGAAGAAGAGAAGCGCGCCTATAATCAGCGACGCACAGAGGCATTCCGTCGACGAAGAATGGAAGAAGAAATGTTGTTGGCTATGCCAATCGGACGGATTAATGGAGAGGCTCTGGATAGGTGCGTACCTTTTTTAGTTTTTCCTACCAACTGAGGTAATATATTTCTAAACTGCCAGATTTTTTGTGTTTTTCTACCTCCCTTATTTTAGGGCTCAGCAAATCGTTGTACGGAATGCTAAGAGAGCAGAAGCGGCTAGGCTACGATACCAGCGAATGACTCCTGAGCAGAGAAAGGTCTTGGTGCATTAGTCGAGTTTAAGATTGTTATCTTTCCTTAAATCTTTTTTTGCAGATGTATAACCAGAAGAGGTATACTCCGAAGCGGAAGCGTCTGGACGGCATGGATTCCATACTTTCGTCCAGTGGTGGATCCATGCAGGGTGGCTGTAAGAAGGTAAAGCGGCTTTGTTCCAATAAATTTTCTGGGTAATTTATGGTTTTTCTCTTCAGGAAGAGGATGCATTGACAGCCATTGAGCGGGATGTTTTGAAGAAAACGCAGCAAGCACAACAGGTAAATGCGAACATTTTTTACCAGTAGGAACGCAAGGTGATGACAAAATGGTTTATCTGATGTGCTCTCTCCGTTTAGGCGATCATGCGACAACAACGGAATCAATCTGTGCAAGTACTATCTCAGCCGATGCCTTCCACTCCCACTCCTCAGGGCACATATATCATCCAGCAAGGGGCCTCAACACCTGTGAATCATCTAGGACAAGGACAAGTGCAACAAGTATTCTTTTCGAATTCTTAGGCTCAAAGTAGCTAATGAAGTGCTTGTGGATAACCGTTGCTCTTTAATACACTCTCGCTGGGTTTAAATGTCTCTTCATCTCCTTAATCCAAAAACTTCTTTCGTTTTTCTGTTTTCCGAAATTTCTGGATATCTGGGAAACAATTACGTCCTACTTCATAGAATTCGAATTTGAGCTGTTCGAAATCCCTATCGTTACAAAATTTCTTCATCCGGGCAAACTCGTATATAATTGCTTCCGAGGGCAATGGCCAGCGTGAGCGATCGCGCCATGGGACATATTCTTCTTCTTCTCTAGCGTTTGTCCCGCTCCGTAGCAGGGTCCGTCTTTCTGGTTCGCTCACACCATTTAGCTCGATCGTGCGCCTGATCGTGTGTACGTGAGCAGCTTTCATGTCAGTGCAGCGTGCCGAACCAACGCTGCTTCGGACAACCTTAAGGCCGTTTTCCTGGACCATCGAAATTGATAGCAATGCTGCAAACGGAATCGCTGCCATCTCGAAGTGGCCGTACCATCCCAGGCGAGTTACCCGTTGTTTGCCGTTGATAGGGGCGACACGCAACTGCTCTCGAATGTCAACATTCCGCACGCGATCCAGGTGCGTCAGGCCAGCGGTCCATCTGAACATCTTCGTTTCCATCACGCGGAGGCGGCGCTCTGCCTCCTTCGTTGCAGGCCAGCCCTCGTCACCGTAGAGCGCCACTGGTCGAATAACACACCGGTAAAACTTCGACTTTAGGTTGTCGGGTATGCTCTTCTCGCACATGACCCCCGTCGTAGAACGTCATTTTATCCATGCAGAGCTTGCGCGAGCAGAGAATCCCTGATTGAGGCTGCAGTCATATGAAATTGTAGATCTGAGGTAATTGAAAGCGTCAGTTCGGGGTAGCTGCATACCGTCTATCCTGATGGACCCAGAGTTATTCGCATCGGTCCTCAATTACTCGGTTTTCCTAACATTCAAACGGAAGCCAAACTGTGCCAAACGATCACACAAAGCTTGCACTTTCTTCTCAAGTTCGTCTTTGTTATTGGTCGTTAACAATACATTGTCGGTTCAGAGTAATGTCCGTGGCGCAGGCATTTGCAGATCACTTGTGACAGCATCTATAACAGCGATCAAGGGGAGCGGTGATAGAGCCGAACCTTGATGAACGCCTACATAAATCGGGAAGCCCCTTGACGTTCCAGCGGCCGCCTGCACTCGGCTTTTTGGATCGGTGTACAGGATTTGGACCCAATTGATAAGCTCTTCAGGTACGGAGTGGGATCGCAGAGAATACTAGATGACATCATGTGGGACGCGTTCGAAGACCTTCTCCAAGCTCAAGAAATTCAAAATGCAGTGTCCTTGTTTCTCGCGATGCTTTCACCTGGGAGTCTTGCGGCGTGGATGCCATCGTTAGTTCTAGAGGAGATAACGAATGCGCAGTGATTGCTAGAAATCTGGACGATATTGGGAATGCGTGCATCGATAATTTCATTTAAGGATCTTCATGGTGTGGGACAAGAGCCGAATCGCCCGATAGTTTGCACATGTGTATTTTCTTGGGGAGAGACGAAGCAACTCAGTGGACTACATCTCACTCCCGTGCCTAGCATATTGCTTGGATGGATTTGCCGCGACGCGACCGTTCTCACGGTCTGCAGCTGGGCTATTACCTTTTGTCAAACTGTGTCTGAAAACTCTCTGGAATACTGTATGCTCGAATTGCTTAGGAGTGCACGAGTGCTCAGCCGGTGCCCAATGCGACTCACTGTAGCCGTCTGGCGACAGCGTGCTGGTTCGCATGGTCATTTGACGACATAGCCAGTAAACTCGGCTTCATGGCATCATAGGGAGGTAGCTAGCTCCCCCGCGATGAACGGTGGCAGTTTCTACCCTCACACTGATCGAGTGCGATTTGATGCTTCAACTTTTAGTGTTTCGTCGGGTTGGAGGCCTCTGCAGAAGCACCTGCTGCAGATAGAAGATACTTGGCGATTTCAACACGGTCACGTGCTGCATATGCGCGAAATTTGTGCCTCACGTCATTGTAAGAGCACGTCGTCCTGTAGCGTGAGCACGTGCTGCAAATGTTCAAAAATCTTGCCGCACTAGCGTCATAATCGCAGCGGCGCGAGTTCAAAACAGGTGGGGCGTTCGTGGCCCGCCTTTGCTATAGAGGTGGGGTCTCCAACAATAATGACGCGGCCCATGTCAATGTTAGCGGCAAGGAGGCCAGACATGTTGCAGTCCCCAAAAAAGATATAATCTTGCTATTTAGGGAAGTATTAGAAGCGTAGGTCTGAAAGGTAGAAATCTAATGTCATGTGGGAATCTACACGCATTACATGGTTAAATAGTGTTGGGTACCCGCCGCGAAAGATAGGTCTGAAGGAGGTATAAGCTCCGAAAGTTTGCCGACCATCGACCTCCTCCTAGTCTATGAATTGTTAAGCGGTCGAGTCAGCAGCATCGACGGCGCAAAGGAAGGGGCCATGTGACAAGGGTACGAATCTTCCCCCCAGAGCTGTTTTTTGCAAATTCACGGAACTTTCATATTTTGATCAAAAATTATATCACGAATGTCATTTTATCCTTTTGCTGCGCGATTTAGCCATATCGACGGTGAGATAGACTCGGGTACAAAGGATCTAAGGGTTTGTTCTCCATCAAAGATTTCCATTGTTTTAGAGAACTTATGATTTGAAATTATTAACATCACATATTTTTAACAATCTTGTCACTTTGTAGGCCGCAAAATACATAACCATTTCTTCCACCAACGGTAAATAGGCACAGAATGCATCAAACATAAGCAAATTCCGCAACAGGGACGGCGAATGAACGCGATAGGCCCCCGGCGACCTATCTCTTCACAGGGCCGAGCGCTACTGGGAATTCGAGATCAGTTGGAGTTTCGAAAGGACCTGGACGGATAAGAACGTAGCCGGCCTCAAAGGCATCGTCCACGCCAAAAATAATTAATATTTTAAACGACCTAAAAATTCAAAATCTTGAACAACTATAGTAGAGTGAAATCGCTTGAGCAGTGCTTTCGAATAGCTGCAAAACCCGAGATCTGCCAGCTGAACCAAGCTTGTTACGCCAGGCGGTTTCGTCAAAATCTGCAAGTTTTTTCCCGCCGGCACAAGAGCCTGTATCGCGCTTTGATTGGAAAAATCACTCCTTGAGTCGAGAAAGAGAACACAATTCTCTGGCATTTGCTAGATGAAAATATTCTCGAAAAATGCAAGTGTTGTTAACGTCGTCATGATATAGGATGTTCCGCTGACAATGTAAAGTTTCTTTGTCTTGAATACACCCTTCAATGGGAAGCGAACACCCGGCTCTGGTAAATGAACAAAGAGCATTTCTCCGGCCTTGCCTGATGGGAAAATGAGGGGCATGACGGTCAGTTTACGGGTGGTCGCAGAAGCCGACTGCACCAAGCGCACCTTTCCCTCCAAAACAATGGGAAATCTTTGATGGAGAACAGAACCTCAAATCCTTTGTACCCGAGTCTATTTCACTGTCGATATGGCTATATCGCGCAGCAAAAGGATAAGATGACATTTGTGATATAATTTTTGATCAAAATATGAAAGTTCCGTGAATTTGCAAAAAAAACAGCTCTGGGGTAGATTCGAACCCTTGTCACATGCCCACCACTGCCCCTTCCTCCCTTTGCGCCGTCGATGCTGCTGACTCGACCGCTTAACAATTCATAGACTAGGAAGAGGTCGATGGTCGGCAAACTTTCGGAGCTTATACCTACTTCAGACCTATCTTTCGCGGCGGGTACCCAACACTATTTCACCATGTAATGCGTGAACATTCCCGCATGACATTAGATTTCTACCGTTCAGACCTACGCTAAAGGTCTACCAGAAACTGGCTTGAGTTCACGTTCCAGCGAAGAGCCGTCCGAGTGACATGTTCCATATAGATAGTTGTATTTCTTTCCAGTGTTCAAAGTTGCCCACAAGCAGTTCCCTAATTGAAAACTGAAATCGAAATTGGAAAGCGACTCTTCTTCAGATCCAGTTGACGTCATCAAATGGTGTGGGTCATCAACAGGTTGTCCATACTGTTCACCAGGTTCCGGTTCAAGCCATCCAGCAACAACAAGGCACTCATGTTAATGTTGGTCAACAGCAGGTGATTGAGAGATCACTTTCATCCTTGGTTCGGTTTCCTTTCTTCTACCTATGTTTATGTTATTTCCCTCTATCTTTCCTGTGGTCATTCTATGAAAATCCATAAGAAATAATTATATTTTTCTAGATGCCATCGTCATCGGGTCATCTGGTAGTGCAGCAGCATCAAGCTCCTACCACAACTGGTGGTCAGCAACTTGTCCATCAACAGTCAGCGCCGCAGCAAATCACTTATACCACTGGTGGAATGATGGTGACGAACGGGCAACACCTCCAGCAACAGATAATCAATCCCTATGGAGCACCACCCTCGCGGGCATAAGGCAGTTTTTGCTGGTGTCTGTATTCATTATGTAAGTGTAAATTTCTGCTTCGCATATCGGTTTCATTCGAAAGTCGCTCGTGGGTACATTCATTCATGATTTTGAGTGCAAAGAGCGATATTCATTTCGTATTATTTTCTCTTTATCTCACCTCAAAGCCAGTTTGATATCCATGTGTATAAAAGCCCAGTTCATCAATGTTACTACTAAAGAAACTTGATACAAGCGATCTCTGGTAACTTTTAGCGTACTTCTACTTATTGTTAATGTCGCCGCGTCACGCTCAATTCAAACCACTTTCTCGTTTTAGGTGAAGGGGGGGGGGGCGATTTTTTCGGGGGCCCCAACCTCTTTGTAGTTCTGGTTCCGAATCTGCTGTCGGATTTGGTTTCACTCGCTAAATGGAGATTTATGGGAATTCGGACGTGGTGAGCTGACGCTCAATGTACATCTGGGTAAGATCAAATCCTTCCAAAGGCATTCATTATCGCGCGAAACCCTGGTTTCTCTGTTTGGGTTAGATTTAGCGCGAGCACAACAGCGTTAATCCTGGCGCTGAACCTGACCGAAATCCAGTAACCCGGGGTTAACGCAGTGAAGAATCCAGCTCAGAGTGTATGCAGCTAAGAATTGGTTTGGAAACAGGCTGTTGTGGTCAGAAAACCCATCATTGAGGTCAGAGATTAGCGACATTCTGACTTCTGATAGTTTTGGCCTTCCGGTGCTCGATTTTCAGAAGACTTGTCAAATTGCTGAGATGTCAAAGATAACTCACAAAATAACAAGCTCTACAGCTCCATTATCGGTGATTTTTGGCGTTACGATTTTGGGATTCGAAATGGTCGTTTCGTTTTCCTATTCCCGATCAATTGAAAAAAATGGCCTCCTACTTTGATTGAGGTGAATCGGGCCAACAAATTCCGGACTCGGAGCTTGTGTTCCATCTGGTGTGCTATTTACGATACCAATTCTTTGCTTTCGTCACTTTCTCGAGCCCGTTGACTTTGTTTGAGTTAGCTACTAGCCATATGCCAGCAAAAGTTTTTAATTTCTGTTCAACTTCTCTAGTAGATTTTAGCTCTATCATGGAAGGACTTAAACTTAAAATTTTGGGGTGTGCGAAATACGGAAATTACAATTGATGTTTCGAATGGCAGAATAAGGGGAGAGTCAGATAATTACTTGATATTGCGAATTTCATATTCGATCTTACTCTTCTTATGGAATTTAATGGGCAAAAGACGAGAGGAGTTTGGGAGATCCGCTCATGGGTGGCAAGGAAGGCTGATCAGAACATGCGGCTACTCCTTTTGAAATTCTCGGTTTTAGGATCATTTTTGGACGTAGGATCTAAATATGCCCTCCTTTACTGAACTCTGATGTCATTTAGCGGGCGTAAATTACCCTAATATTTTGAAAATGGGGAAACGGATCAGAAATTCTGGTTCAGCATCTCGCAATAACTCAGAGATAGAGGATTCGAGCCAGTTCTGAGGCATTGACTCAACTAACGCCTCCGTAACCTGCCTCCATTTTTGGAAAATCGATAGACTGGCCTTAAATTCGCGTAAGTTTTCCAAAAGTAGACCAGAAAGAACGCTCGAGGCTTATCTGTCTAAAACTTTCTAAAAAATTCCGCGTCTAAACAAATTTCGCGTTAATCTCACCTTTGAATTCTGTGTGGCGCGGCAACTGTGGTCGTATATGTATATATATATACATTGTTACGTAGCCAGATTTTGGGCTGCGTTTTTCTTGTTTCGAGCTTTCAGCAAGTATTTCCCCACAATTTTTTTCGGGACGTTCCTATACTGAAGCGAACGATGACGAAAAAACCATGTTCGCATAGTCCTTTCATCCACATTTCAACATGTACCTGTGCTGATGAACTCGGCTTTTTTTCCGTTGTTCTTCTTTCTCGCCTGTGGAGGATAGGAAGGAATTTTATTGTCGTCACTTTTTTGCGTGTCTCCAGGTTTTCTTTATATTGATTATGTGTGCCTGTTTGAAGCGATTTGTGCTATGTACTTTTCGTAATGTAATATAAAGTGTGCCGAATCCATTGGATTTCGGTTGAGCTGTTCCTGTGCTTAAGTTAGGTATTAGATGGTGATTTTTATCTTACATATGCCGTTTTAATGTCATTTATCTCCTGATAGACTTGTCTTTTCGTTCCGAATATTATTCTCGCTGCGAGAGGCACGCAAACATAATAAACAAATACATATAAAACTTTTGTTGATATTCTCGAAAAAAGTGTTGGTCGCTGTTATACCGGTTTCTTTATCCTTTATATGTGAACATTGTAATCTGTGAATTTTTCGCTTTCTTTGAGTTTTGCCGAAATTGTATTGCTTTTAGATGAATCAGCACCCGATTTATATCACTGCGGGGTCTCCTAGAGACAGTTCGTCGCCTCATGGTCGAGTTTTGGAGACGCTAGCACCGGCTGAAGTGTCGTCGTACTCGCATTCTAGTCTCTCCTTCAATCAACAGGTTTGTTCAGTCATTTTCCAATCAAGTAGAGGTCTTTTTGCGCTCCTTAGATGGAGCCATACCTAGTTAATCTTGTTTTGTTGCGCCATGTCCTGGTCACTTGAGGAAGGACGATCCTACCCCGAAACGCCCGTCGTAAATCCCGAAACACCTGCCGTTTGCCCTGAAACAAACTTAGACCAGTCTGATTTTGCTAAACATCCAGCGAATAAACAAGTGCCGGAGAAGGTCGGATCAGTCTGCATCTGTCTCGGTGCAAGCGCGAGGTGTTTCGGGTGAGACGGCGGCGGTTTCGAGCGACATTGGCCGTTTTAACAATTACCAGTGAGCGATTTCACGGAATAGTTGGCTGACGTTATTCACTTATTCGTAGTTGTGTTTCGCTAGGCGGCATTAGATCAAGAACTGGCTTTGTTTTTCCGATGATTCCATAGTCCTCGAAACACCTCTGTTTGCCCCTCCAAAAAATGCAAGCTGCTTTGGCCTTGGGAAACATCTGTATTTCTCCGCTACATATTTGTGCATTCGTCTCTGGGTAAAAGCAAGGTGTTCTGGGTGAAATAGCCTCAATTTTGGACAGAACGAAGCGCTTAGTTAACTGCTAGTTGGGTGTGTCTCGGGGCAAAGGACGGATGTTTCGCGGCGAATCGCCAGTTATCAAACGACGGCGGTCTGGCAGAAAACGTGAGTGTGGGTAATTTACGCTTCTTGTATGAAATCCTATACGATAGGTTGTTGGCACAAGAACGCTCAAGTTTGTTCTAAAGGCGGAGTTCGCGATCTCAAAAAAAAAGAGTTCAATATTTCTCCGAAAGTTGTAAAGTCCGTGGCCCATTGCTACTTTAGTGTCGATAAAACGACGAAAACGGGCCATTAATAATTCTACAAAGCCTTTAATCAGGTGTAGTATGTCAGCCACGCCTCTTTTCTTGATTTTCGTTTAGAAAGTGGGCGCGGCGGGTATGCCGCATTCAAGTTTCGGGTTCGTATGGGGCTACGTATGGCTCCCTTTCGCCGTTTATTTTTGACATTGTAATGCAATGGACCGCGGAAATTGCGATTTATAGTGGAAACTCGACAGTTTTTATCGTGAACACTTCCTTCGAATACTCGAAGTTGTCAAACGCTAGAAGTTGTCTTCCGCCTGATAGCTGCCGTTTGGAAACTGGGCTTGTTGCCCGGAAATGTTTATCCCGAGGCATCGCTCATTGACGGTAATGTCTGGTTTTGATCGAAACACCCTCCGTTCCGCCCGTGACATTTTGCGTTTGCCCTGAGACAAATGCTAACGACTGCTGTCTGGCGGACCAAAACTGCGGTTGTGTGAGTAGCCTACAATCTTCTGAATGAGATACTTGTCAAAGCAAGAATCTGGGAAATACCGATTTTCGAAAAATGTCCAAATAGTGGAAGAAAGTCGTAAATACCCACAAGATTGCAAGTTTTTCGATTTTGAAGAGTTTTCGTGATGCGATTGTCGAAGTTTTGAAGAAACAAAAACCGCTCATATCTGGTTCCGATGACATATTCAGAGCTGCTGTCCGAGCAGATCTTAAGAATCTGTGCTTATTCAGTCAACATGTTCCGTTGATTCCCTAGAAGCACTTTTAAATGGCTTCCGTCGCAATTTTGAAATGTTTTTGATAATTGGAGTGCTAAAATATTAGGTTGTCCGATAAGTTCTTGCCGTTTTTTAAAATTTTTTATAACTTTATTTTTAAACATAAAATAACAACAATTTAATCAATAATGTATTCTCCGTTGTTTGTTATGACTTGCTCCTGTTATGTTATGACTCGAAATTGCCACTTTTGAACTTCGCAAATCAATATCGAGCAGTTCTTTCAGCTATGGCACCCTCTCCGTATACGGCACAAATCTCTCTAGCAGCTTCCGTGGCTTTGGCACCTCGGTTAAACGCAAAAAGTAGATGGTGTCGAAAATGCTCGTTTTTGTCGACTTGACACTCCATTTAAATGCTCTAAAAATTAACAAGAACTAATCGAAACAAAAAAACCAAACAGACTTTCTTGTAGAGCGAAAAATTCTCTTTCGAATAACACAAAACATTGTACCAAAAAATGTCATTTCGATCGCTAATTTTTTAATTTAAAAAAACGGCAAGAACTTATCGGACAACCTAATAGTTCTAAATTGGAATTTTCTTTTGAGGTATGACAAGGGGCTATCTGCGCTAAAAGCTCACCTGCGCAGAGAAGCTCCCAGAACTTGCGGATCAGAGACTTTCGAAACCTTCCATAAATTAAGAATTACTTTGTATTCAGGGCAACGAGCGCGGTTTCATGATTTCTCAACGGGTAGTGAGGGAGCTGTAAATTGTTCAGCCCTTAAAACGGGAGTTTCGAGTGATGATCGTTAGAATTCCGGCCTTAAAATGAAAATTTGGGGAAGGGATAGTGAAAGTTTCCGAAAACTAAACGTTGTTGGAGGGGAGTCCTAGCTTCGCTGAGGTTCCACACAGCTTCTCGTTTATACCTCTTCGTAAGACATATGATGGATACGGTTTCAAACAGTAAGAGTCAACTCGCTTCAGACCACAACCTACTACACGCCTGCACCGACGACGTTTCACTCGAATACGATGTTCAACCATGAGCGGAAAGTTAACGAATTTGTGAGTCGAGGCATTCATATCTTTTATTTCAACACTCGAAGACGCTTTGAAAGAGCTGTTTCTAGCTGCTGGTCTCTCCCAGTATGATGGCATCATCTTCCACAGCCGACTTAAGTCCGCACACTTCTCTGCATAGTCGTCTCCCGGAGTTATCTTCCTCCATTGCAACCTCGGAAAATGGAATGGTGAGTTCGCCGAAACCAAAACGGTCTCGATTATTACATGGTTGTTACTCTCTTCAGTTGTCCAATGTGAAGGAGCACCCCGCTGTGGCCCAAGCAGATCAAATGAATGCTTTCATTGATACATACTTCGTGGAACATGAGCCGAGCACCTCCTCTCAGACCATCGATGACGTTGATCAGGAACTTGATGAGTAAGTGAGACGGGGATTTACCTGACCACATCGCAAACACAAGAGTAGCATTTTTTGAGAATATTTTTACCAGGTACGAGCATATCCAATCATCTCTTGGTGAAGATGTGGACGCGAGAAAGTCGAAACATAGAGACATTGAACGGAGAGAACGCCAACAAAAGGAACTCAATGAATTGTTACAAGAAACACCTGCAGAAGTGAGTTGGTTCATCTTCCATGCCACTATAGCAGTGAGTCGTGCGAGCTCGGAAAATTTCAGTTGCATGAAGTTGCGACGGGCGCTGGACCCGTGATAGAGCATGACCCAAAATCGATCGTGCCACCTTCGCGCCATTTCGCAAATACTAACGGAGGTATCTGACTCTGAACAAACGTGGGCGCTTCTGTCATCTCACGTCTTAGGCGAGCCGCAAAGACTGGCATGCACTTTCTTATAACGTGTCGGATGACGTCTTCTTGCAAGCTGTGACAGGGGTTTGAAACGTCGTGTGTTCCCTTGAGGCCTAGCGCATACTCTCCGCGACGGCTGACGCGGTATAGTGGTTTTCATGTAAAGCGATATGGCTGAGATGCACTGTCGCTTTCACGCGTCGCGGAAAGTGTGAACCAACTGCATAAGAGGGAGGCTGTTAGACTCGATCACTAGTATGTACTAGGATCGAAGCGACAAGTAGCATCCTCACGCAGTGAGTTTTTTCGACTACAATGCGCTTTCATAGCGAATGCTTCGGAGCCCTGAAAGGCTACGTAGCAGCAGCCTAAGCTGCTCCGAGAAGCGCGTGGTGTTAGAAAAGACGATTTTTTTTAAATCGAAAATCCCAAAAAAAGTAGAAACCGTCGCCTTATCTTTATCGTCATCGTCGCAATATGAGCTGCTATGGTACACGAGCGCGCGCTTCAAGGCGTTGGGGGCGTTTGGAGTTCTGCAACTTCAAACGGGCGAGGTCTGTCATGTCATGATCTGCAGCAAGCAGGCCGGGTTTGCGGGAAGGACATTATTCTTGCCACGGTCCACAACGAGTAAAATTGCTCGCTGAGGATATTGAGGGAGACCACCTCAGGTGTCAATTTCCCAGAGAGTGAGTGACACGATGTCATCTCTGAGGTGCCGACCCGAATCGTCAACTGAACGCTGAGTGATGTGAAGCATTTTGTGTACCTAGTCTGAGGCTGATAAGCACCGGGTCAATTGTATATGCCGCATTTTCTCTTTTGGAAGTGCATGCACTTATAATACTCATCCCTCTCCTTTTGGTGTACTTCTACTAGAGGTGTACTTCTAATAGGGGCTAAACTTCTATTATTTGGCGCGACTTTTGTGAACTTCCAATGGTAGACTGTCCGCAGTTCTGGCAGAGATTTCCGGTAAGACCCCGAAAATTTGTATGTGCTGAAATTTCAGACCGCAACCACGAATGCTTAGCCACTTAGGTTCCGTCCGTAGCAGACTACAAGCGGCAGGCGTCAAGTCGCGACTCAAGCGCTGGCGCATGACGCTCGGCAGCTGGCGCATGCAACGCGTCCGATGACGGCACGGGGTTAATGATGGTATCGATAATACTAGTGACAGCCGTTACGGCCGCTATGCCTCCACCGCCAGCGACCGGCCGGCTGCAGTGGTCGTTGGGGAGTGAAATCAAAGACAAATGTTGAAGATGCAAATTCCCAGCGTCACTTGACACTAGGACGTCTGCTATATACGGAGCCCTAGGCTTAATCGGGTTGTGGCTGACACAATTACTGATGGCATAGTTTCGAAACCATTATTCACACCCTTCCCAAGTGGATTTCTTCAAAATATGGATTAAGTTCGGTATCGCTTTCGTTAATACTTGCTTTATGAGGAAGAGAAAGACCTATGGGAATCGACTCCTTAGTTAGAAAAACAATGGAACTGATCGCCTTTCGAGTCGTCCAGAGCGATTGAATAAGCGCGGTTGTTGAACGACTTGACAACAGCTCTTCTAGAGCCCAGTTCTTTGCGCCCACAACCCACTTTAAGAAAATTCTACCACTGATGGTTCTTGATTTCCTCGTCGTATAAGCTATTCCTCTACGTGAATGCTCCAATCTCTATAACGCTGGGAATCTTGGCTTTTCAAGGACCGCTAAAGTCAGCATACTGGACCACTAAAGTTACTTTTGAATGACTAAAACCCAATCGAATCAGAATTCTTGTAAAGTACGCAAATGAACTCCGTGCTTTTGCCGTGAATAACAGCAATGTCAAGTTTCAGTTCTGTTTTTTTTTCTTGGTCATTTGAAGTTCGCTCAAGTTCCATCGGAAGTTGTCCCACACAAACAATCTTTGATCGAGAAAGGAGTGGCCAATAGTTTCTTTTGTGATTATTTAAACCTCACAATATTGAAAAGAACATATTGTTTAAACTGGTCTCTCAAATGTCACGTTCGTATTGCAAAACACTTACCCGAGTACCTGAGCTCCATTCCGAAAAGAAGTGTATTTTTAAAAGAGGTGTACTTCTAATACTCAGACTTCTATTTTTTATGTACTTCTAATAGAGGTGTACTTCTAATACTCAGCCTTCCCTTTTAGGTGTACTTCTATTAGAGGAAATAGGGTAAATGAAATGACATGTCCAGTTAGAAGCATCGTGGGCCGGTTGCCGTCCAAATGTTTTGTTGTCGAGTTGAAAGCGTATTGTTGTCAAATTGAAAGCCTCAAATAATGCAACCCGTGGTCTCATTTAAACGAATACGGTTTGGTGCTGCTGGAGGAGCAGTGGGCTTTTTTGTCGTCGAAGCTGCTTTGTAGTCGAATTGAAAGCGCATCATGGCCAAATTCTCCCCCCCCCCTATGCGTGAGTTGAATCGCCATTCGGTAGCCCTAGCTTTCGACTGTGGTGCTGATCGCAGAGAGGTTTTGTCCTGACATGAATAACCGTCGACGGAAAGATGCAAATGGGATGGCACTGTTTGGCAAGATGACCGTCTGCAGTGTTGGATGTATAAGTATAATTTCTCCTCAAAGAACTATAATTGTAGGTTGATCTTGTCAAATACCGAGAGCAAAGGTCGAAATTAAGGCGTGCAGAGGCAGCGCGTTCCCGATATCAACGAATGTCTGAAGCAGAAAGGAAGTGAGTTGAATTATTGAGCCGTTTTGAAATCTTGGGATCTCTGATATTACCCTTGTTTCCAGAGTTTATAATCAAAGGCGACGTCTTCGAGCATTAGGCATTGATCCTGATTTACCTAAATGTCAGTTCGCAGACAACGAGGCGATTCGGGACCACATCAGATTGGCGAATGCGAAGAAAGCTGAGGCAGCTAGACTCAGGTAGGTTCAGTTTCACGTTTGATATGAAGGGAACGGCCGCCACGGTAGTAGTGAAACTCCTGGAGACCTTCCGGGAAGTCCAAAGTTCATCCATTGTGGGGTGAGTTCGCGGCGATACATCCCGGCGGGTAGATGGTAGGGGTGCTGGCAGGTAGCTGGGAGTGCTCCTCGTCACATAGCTGGTCGTCGCGTGGTGGTGGGGAGGGGATTCGTGACTCCCTGTCACGCTAACGTGACGACAGAAAATTATCAATACCTTCCTGAAGTGCAGAGCGCGCTTTCCTAAGTGTTGCTTTAGAAATCAAAACAATGGTTTCTGAGGTTTTTCTGCGCAGTGAATGCAGTGAAGATGGCCGTATTGGGGAAGACAAAGTATGTGTCGCAGATGTGGTTGAAAAGGTCGTTATGTAGGAAGTATCTCGGGCCGGAAGTGTTTGTCCCATCATTATTTTCTGCCGAGAATGTGCGGGCCACTTACATAGACGCGGACTGCTCGCGCATAGTTCGATACGACCAGCAATTCCGCGTCGATTGTAGTTAGTTGTGGCATTCATTGGGAGCGTGGCCGGTATTCGTCCCGTGATTTCGACTTTATCACTAGAGGTGTTAGTTTTTTCAGGTATCATCGGATGAGCGCTGAAGAAAGACGCATATACAATCTTAGACGCACGGAATCTTTTCGAAAACGACGAGTTGAAGAGGAAATCCTGCTTTCAACGCCAGCTGGTCGGATTTCTGCCGAAGCCTTGCATAAAGTAGGCAGTTTCTCATTCGAAAGTGAGTTGTGATATGGTTCATATGTCAAATTTCAGGCGCAACAAATCATGATAAGGAATGCTCGCAAAGCTGAGGCTGCTCGTGCCCGTTATCAGAAAATGACGCCTGAACAGCGAAAGGTTTCAGTTTTTTGCTTCTGGTTTAAGGACAATTATTTTCCCAAAAACATGGCAATGCTAAGCAAAATAGGAGCAAGTAGAAAAATGAGGGAACACAATAAGCTAAAGAGAAACTGTCGGGTGGTGAGCTATGGCGACAATTGAAGAACTTTTTTTCGAGTCAAACAGGCGCAATGAAGGTCCAGTTAGTAATGAAATGAAATAATTAATAGCGGTGAAAAATAAGGGAGTAAAAAACACATAAACACAACTAAGGAATAGATTTTACATTGCTTTTCAAATGAAGTAAAGTCGTGATCAACATTCTCCGCGCAGTTGTGTGGCGTTGAATCATTCGAACTAAGTTCTTTTTCGCTCCAGCTTAGCCGATCGCAGCTGTTCGCTGTGGTTATAACAGTTCCGCCAATCATTTTCGGTTTTTTCTAGAGACCGTTATTGATATGGTCTCAGTCATATTCCCGATTATCGCGATCGAATTGCACCTATCAGGCTGGTTTACTACTTTCCGTCTCCGTGCTCGAATCGCGTCGATCAAAAACGCGACGACTCGATCGCGATATGACCCTCACGTTGCCTGTTGCTGTGGAAGGACTAGTAGCGATAGGTTGCTGCATAAGAACGTCAAGGGTCTGCTGAATTGCAGCGATCGGCTAGTGGTCGCCGAGCGTCAGCTTCGACGCTGCGACAAAAAATTTCCGAACATTATCGTCGCGGCGGCGGTCGCCGCTCGCTGGCAGTGACGCAGAGCCGTTGCGGCGTCAAAACACTGCGATACCTCTTCGTCGCCTACTCACGCTGCGTCGGTAACCTGCGTCGCCGAATGTAATCGATATTGCATCATTCAGCTCTGTGAACTCTGCAACCTACTTTCTTCTTCTTCTTCTTTGCAGCTACAGAGAGGGGTTCTGTCATAGGTTCAGAAACTCGGCCACTAGCACTGGGTTCGTCCACAGATCCATTGTCGTTAGTGTAGTCGGTCTCTTCGGGCAATTGAACAGGTGCACAGTAGTATGCTCTTGACTACCGCAATCAGGACACTCGTCAGGTTTGCTGTTGTCAATCCTATGCAAATATGACATAAGCATGGGGGAGTGTCCACAGCGTAACGATGCAAGGGTGCACCTGGCACGCCTGCCAAGTTCCACCTCTGTCTCGCTGACCTTCGGAGGTGCGACTACCAGGATGGAGTTTATGGCAACTCTGCTCAAGTGTTCCTTCACGAATCGGGTATGCTCCGCGCCCAAGAGACGGAGGCGTTCTTGTTGTGCTTCGGTCCATCGCTGCACATCTACTTTCGACGGAGCATCAGCGATAGGTTTTCTGATACATCTCTCTCTCTCACCGGGTTTAGTACTCTTCTCGATGGATGATTCGGCTGCTTCACGATGTTAGTGTTTATTTGTTGCGCCTGGAGTTGGCAGTGGTCTCTAACTGGCAATATGCGAGCTTCGGCGTGTAAGTGCTCTATTGGAGAGCTTTTAGAACAGCCTGTTGCAATTCGCAGAGCACAATTTTGGACGCGCTGCAGCTTAGACCAAGAGGTGTCCGACTCGATGTGCTGCCAGACTGGCGCAGCATACTCCAAGGCGGGTTGCACAATAGCCTTATACGTGGTCAGGATCGTTTCTTTATTGCATCCCCAGGACGTTCCACCGAGAGCACGCAGGACGTTGAGTCCTGTTTTCACTGTGGCTTGCTTCTGCTCAGTGTTCTTATGAAACTCCAACGAAGGATCCAACACGAGTCCAAGCAGCGTGGGGAATCGGGTGGCCTGCAATTGAGTTTCGTCCCATGTCACCATAGGATGGGCAGTGTGCTCTGCATTATCAGTGGAAAAGACGGTGACGGATGATTTGGAGGCAGATACTGTGAGCATTTTGCGATCGAAGAAACATTTCAACTCGATCAAGTAGTCATTGATCTTACTGGCGGCTACCTTAATGTCGCGATCTCGGCACAGAATAGTAATACCATCCGCGTATGCAACGACCTTGATGTCTTGAGGGGGAACGGGCAGATCTTCTAGATATAAACTGAAAAGTGCAGGCGATAAAACTTCTCCTTGAGGGACACCAGCGGCGATGGGGATGCTATTAGAAACATGTCCCTGGAATAGCACATTTGCCCGACGTCCTTTAGTGAAGGCAGTTATCCACCGCTTCTGCCATGGCTTGATGGTGGACTTCAACAGACTCTGATAGTATGCCTAGATTGACAGTGTCAAATGCCTTTGTTAAGTCGAGGGCCACACCAACAGTACGTTGGGGTTTGATGGCATTGAAGCCGTCCAGCACATAGCTCACAATTTCCAGCAAGGTAGTGGTGGAATGTAATTTACGGAAACAATGTTGATGCTGCTGTTGGCTGTTATGCTCGGCAAGCTCCTCCACAACCAGTTTTTCGGCAATTTTGGCGATGGGTGAGAGCAGACTGATCGGCCGGTTTCCTTTAGCCGTGGATGGTGACTTTCCCGGCTTCGGCAGTGGAATAACACGAGCCACTATCCAATTTTGGGGTAAAGTACATGTACGAAACGATGTATTTATGACGTCAGCAATAAAGGGCAGTAGTTCACTGGGTAGTCTCTTCAGGACTGCAGGGCTCAAACCGTCTGGCCCTAATGCCTTCGAGTTGCTCATCTCCTTTATTACCTTCTCGACCTGTGCAGGCGTGACTGCATCATCTACATTCATGAGAGGCAACTTACAGAGTTTCCGTACAGTTAGTCTTTTCTGCTTCTCTCTTTTGGTTCTAGTGATGAAAAAATGCTTCCCAAGAGCATTTGCGGCCTCCTCTGATTTGAAGACTCCACCTTCAAATTCAATCGTGGAATTGTCGGCGGAGGTGAACTTTCCGGAGATCCTTTTCAAGGCCTTCCACGTTGCTGCTGCATCATTTCTGAAGTTCATCTTCTCAGTGAACTTTTCCCAAGTTTCCTTCTTGTGCCTGGCAAGTCCTTCCTGATCTCATCATCCAGCGCAGCGATGTCTGGGTCAAGATGATCTGCGGCTCTCTTTGCGTCCCTTGTCCTTATCTTCTGCAATGTTTACCTGGTGACATTGAGAAAGAAGGTCTTTACGCGGCCTTTAGGGATCGCAGCTTTCATAGCCTTCAAGATAGCATCAGATAGGTGGCGCTCCTTCTGTTGTACATCGCCATTCCACGGATAATCAGCCGCTTGGCGGAGCGCAACCTCCTTGAACCGGCTCCAGTCTGCAAGGCCTAAATTAAGATAAGAACGATGACGAACACCTGTATAGGGAGCAAGAGAGTTAGAGAGATCAATATCGACAAAGACAGGGATGTGATCTCTGGAAAAAGTTGTGGATGTCGACCAAGAGCAAGCATTAGAGAGATTGGAAGAGACGAGGGAGATGTCTGGGCTAGATGATCGGCCGTTGGCAGGGAGGCGAGTGGGCTGGCCATCGTTTGAGATAACCAAATCGCACTCCTCCGCCCATTCTTCGACGTCACTTCCTCTAGCATCAGAATCAAGCGACGAGCAGAACGTGTGCGCATTGAAGTCACCCGCAAAGACAATTGAGGGAGATAGAGAGCAGTCATACAGCTGCTTGAGAAGGGGAGTAGGATTGTATGTTGAGGGACTCACTCACTCACTCACTCATCCCGTTAGCTGGCGTCTGGTGGAGCGGGATGCCCTCTCAACCAATACACTGCTGTAGGTGCCATAGGAGCTCGTGCGGCCTGAAAGATACGCTTCCAATCAAAACGGTTTGCAGCAACAAGTTTAGCGTTAAGGACACTGCACCGTTGAGTCTTCAGATCCTCCTCTATATGTTTGAGCCATGTCTTCTTCGGGGCCGTTCGTTGAATTCTCCACGATGGTGGGCGCTTACGCCACAGCATACTGTACGGGAGACGGGACGGGTCCATCCTACATACATGTCCGAACCATCGCAGTCTTCTTGTCTGCAGCTGTTCTCCGACCGTCGGTTGATTCATGCAGCTCTTCCGTATATCGTCGTTGCAAACATGATCACGAATCGTAATTCCAAGAATCTGGCGCAAACATCGCATCTGGAAGACTTCTAGCTTGACGAGATCTGACTTTAGCAGAGTCCAGGTTTTCGAGCCGTATAGTAGTACGGGTATTATCAGCGCTCGGAACATTCGCACTTTAGTCTTCAGTGAAATGTGGTTTTTCTTCCACAAACACCAGCCAAGCGACGCAAACACACTAGACGCCTGCCCGATTCTGCTGCACACCTCTGCCGTAGCCGCAACTTTTCGCTCCTGCACTACCGACCCAAGGTATTTGAATTCCTTGACCTGCTGAAGCTCAACTCCTTCACACTGAACAGATGCAGGCGAATCATCGGATGTCATGACCTTGGTCTTCTCCTGGTTGATTCTTAAGCCGTAGGAGCTTGCAATCAGTGCCATATCGCTTATCAAGGACGTTGCCTCTGCATCAGTGTCCGTGAACACTGCGCTGTCATCAGCGAACATCAAATCTGTGACGTGCTCATTACTTCCGTATTGAACGCCTCTTCTGTTCTCGAAGACCTTTCTCATAATAGCGTCCACAACAGTATTAAAGAGCGGAGGCGAGACTACATCGCCTTGACGAACTCCAGCGGTAACGGCAAACTCCTCGGACAACTGATCCCCAATGCGTACGGAACTGGTAGACCCTTCGTACGTTTCTTGGAGGAGCTTGACTATCTTCTCGGTATGTGCTCGCTTTCAAGCGCTCTCCACAGCGCCGGCCAGTGAATACAATCGAACGCAGATTTGAAGTCTATAAATGTGATAACGACACGCTTCTCAGAGCGAATTCTCTCTTCCATTAGCTGTCGAAGTGCGAAGATCTGATCACTGCAGCTTCTTCCTGGCCGGAACCCCGCCTGTTCTTCACGACTTGTTTGCTCACGATGACGCTGAAGTCTGTTCTGAATAACCCTCATGAACACATTGCCAACGATAGACAACAGACTGATCCCTCGGTAATTTTTGCAGTCTCTAGCATCACCCTTCTTGTGTATGGGCACGATTGTGGCACGTTTCCAGGTAGCTGGTATTTTCTCAGACTGCCAGATAAGAGTAATCAGCCGATGAAGTTGGCGCAGCAAGACGTCTCCGCCAGCCTTGATGGCTTCCGCAGTGATTTTGTCCACTCCTGACGCTCTGCCGTTTTTCAGTGACTTTATCGCTGCCGTTAGTTCATCTTTCATGTTGAGGGACAAGAGGTAGAAGGAGGGATACATATATTAAAAAGAGAAAGTGGTGTTTTAAGAGGTAGATGGATGGGGATGTACTCGAGAGTGCCATCCACTGGAGTGTTTGGAATAATGTGAGAGGGAAGAGAGGATAGAACAAAAGTAGAGACTCCGCCTCCTTGAGATGACCTAGGAGTATGATATGCAGTATAGCCCGGGATGTTTGGATGTCTAGAGGTAGCAGAGGGAGAGAGTTTGGTCTCCTGGACCATGATAACATCCGGGTGATGAGTACGGGCAAACAGAGATAATCAGAAAGCTTGGTCCGAAGGCCGTTTAGTTTGATGTGTACAATAGATAGGGGGCGGTTGGTAGATGAGGAATTTGAGTTACTGGAGGCGGATCACACAATACAACGAAAGGAAGAATAGTGGTGCCTCACAGAACTGAGACCCGAACAAGAGAAGTGCACCCACCTTTGGCATCCAAAACATTGGACGCTGGTTCCATACCAATTGACATCTCTGTCGATGTGGCACATGGGTACTTCTTCTTCTTCGCGGGTCCTGGAATCCTTTCGACGCCGGCTATTTGTAGAAGAATCCTCAGGAGAGCTGCAGCCAGCCAGCACCTCTCCCATGACAAAAACCCTCTCCTGCAACCTACTTTGAACAGCAAGAGCCACGACGGTAAGAACGAAGCATCGGCGATTGACTAGCAACTATGGAGTTTTTGGTTAGACGAATGCGAGACCCGTGGATTTTACCCGTCGCTGGATCTCACCATCTAGATCGCGAGCGCCGCATGCTATGGGTAAGTGGATGCTTGACATGCGGCCGCGATGAAAAGGGAGCAGCCGGTACTCGCATAGACGCTGTGGTCGGTCTCTGGCGCATACTCATACACGCCGTGCTTGCGGTTTTTGCGTTTCTGTTGATCAACGCATCGTCGCGCACTGCGACACGGCGAGGCGAGAGCTGCGTCTTGATTGCTTCGTCGCGCACATCTGATCGGCATGATACAATTACTGCGGGGGGGGTTGGAATTAGACGTAGGATACTATTCATACTCATCATAAAGCCTAGCTTGCTCGGACGAGTCCGGGCCGTCATGGCAAAATATGTATAACAGTGATAAAGAGATTTAGATATGATAAGCCGATAAGCCTTATCTCGACCGGCACGAGTTGAAGGAGCTAGGCTATACGTTCGGCAGGCGCGGGCATTGAGGAGCATTAGCAGCCCCCTGGGATTGCACTGCTGCGTAGCGCGACGCGCGCGCGACATGAAAGGTAATTGATGTGAGTTGCCATCCTAAGGCCCCCGTCATAGTCCGCCCAAAGTTTGATTGAGCCGTGTTCTCCCCTCCTTAGTGATTCTGCCCCGTCTGCTCCCCCTAGTGTCCCGCTGTATGCCGATCGATTAGACAGGTGCCCTCGAGCGCACAGATGACGGCTCAGTCTGGCCACAACGGGATTTCCGACCTCACTAAGTAGCGCATTTCATGCTTACCGATTGGGCTGGCTATAGCCGATCGGCCGAACATGACAGAGGCCTAACCTTTATTCAATGCTATCATGTCATGCCACTCAAAGAGATAACTTTAAATGTGAATCAGATGTTGAGACAAAATAAATATTAGTTTAGAGAGAGTTTCATCGAAATATAAGGATGAAATTTAGAAGTTGATATAATTTTTCACGTTTAAACCACAATTACATGGCTTTCTTTTAAGGAATACAACATGCGGCGCGCTCAAGCGAAGAAAATGCGTGCGATGGGTCATAGAAATCCTCATAGTGTAGTCAGTTCTGACTGTTCTATTGGTACGTTTCTGTGATACGCTGTTTCCAAATAGTAGATTTCAATGGTCTTTTTAGATGAGAGTATACCTGACACATCATCGCATGGGATGAGTACCTCATTTGAACCACAGCACACTACTGTTACATTGTTACAGTCAGGTGAAGTTCGCACTGGGGACCATATGAATTCATCGAATACGGAGGTATATTAAAATCTGTTGTTCTCCATTGTGAAGTGTGAAAGTCCGTCATCTTGACAGTGCAGTTGGCTCCTCAATCTGTGGATGACATTTTCGAGCAGATGGAACGAGAAGTGATCAAGAAGACCAAACAGGTACCTACAGACACTGATTTACCAAATATCTGAATTGAAATTGATTAAAAGTTGCAGTTAAAGGGTAATTCCAAGTATCCATAGTTTCTCTGCAGTGTTCGTCCTAGCCAAATATGGCACTTTGGAAATCTTGGGAATACGCCGGCTGGTAGGCTAATGGTTCGCCCGTCCCGAACTCTATCCTATTCGTGTATTTGAAAATGGATTTTCAAGCATATATTTTCTGGGCTTGAATGTCTCATACATTCCTATCCCTCGTTTCCCGAATTGTGTCTACGCGATGTTGCGACTGATTTAGACGAGATTATAGCTCGTCGCGTTGTGTGGTGGCTTTGAAGGTATGCCGCCACTGCGCTGGCCCTAAATGTCGTATAACGACTGCAGATGAAGTGCGACGGGATGAGAATGCCAGTTGGTGCAGTCAACGTCGCTGCCAGGCTGTTGCGTCGGCATTTTTCTAAACAACGATGCTAACGTGGCGACGGTCGCGTTTCCCGACACTCTTACATGGGCGACTACATGGCTGAATTCAGACCTCATGTAGAAGTTGCGTCCTTGTGTGATTGTGCAAGGAATAGTGACCATAATTTACGACATGAATTACCCGGCTTAATCGGCTGGCTTCCGCCTGACGCGGTCAGTCCGCATCTTCGCCGAGATGTGCCGTCGTAGTAATCGGCCGTGTCCATATGTCTCGGTCCTCAACACGCAGCTACATTTGGCGGAGGACAGAGGTGAACACAATCCATCCATTGGTCGTTATTTCACTTCCTGCAAAGTAAAACATCGCACCTGAATTTCCTTTCAATGCCGAGTGGTTCCAGTTCCTCCTTCACCATATCCGTCCAAAACTTTTCGCCTGCGTGCTGGCGGCCGTTTCCAAACAGTATTCGAAAGCATCTCTAGAGCGTGTAGAACCAGACGAATTGACGATCTCCTTAAAGTATGCCTAAACAATCGAGATCAATGTTCCGTTGCCGCTTGAGATAGCGTCAGGAGTTGCGGCGATAATAAATGTAACATGTCTGGGACTGACAAGGGTAGCGTCACGCGTAGCAGCTGCCAAGCATTGCATGTTATGTTCATTGTGTGCGGCGCTCTCCGCCGCGATGGTACCAGCCGCCGCAACGGGAAGTATGAACGAGACCTATGTTAAAGTGACAGAACGGTGGAGTAACGATGACGGCAAGCGCAGTAGTTGCTTCAGTCCCTACATGGCAGCTATTTTAGAGCCGCTCGTTTTTGGTTCAGTTCTGTCGAGCGACACATCGCAGTCATGAAGAGGATGAACAGTTATCGTTTTTAGCTGGAAATATTAAGAGGCAGTACTTTCTCGAAATATTGACGTTGAAATATACTATCCTCATCGGATCGAAATTCTTCTCCGCAGTTGCGGTCAGCCGGTGCTGCAGCCCAACACTGATAATCGCGCTGGAACCACTGAAGGCCGGCACGATTACCTCCTGTTCCGACCAGGGGTCTGCGGAAATTTCTGTTTTCTGGCCGTTTTTGCCTTTCTGTATTCTGTTTTCTGAAAAACTTGCAAAAATCAGAAAAAAAAACAGCAAAAATCAACGAGAACCAGGTCGGTTGGACAGTGCAGCTTCTTTAGTCGTTTATGTGGTTTTGCTCTTATTTGTGTTCAATTGTGCGATTGCTGCTAAAAGTAGGGTTCGCCATAAGAAACGGTTGTTATAGTATCCTCATGAAAAGGTAGACATGATCATCACAAAAATGGAAATAGGTGAAAACTCAGAGGAAAAACGCTCAGGAGCAAAATATTGCTGGTTGTCACCTTGCCCACAATTGACTAAATTTCTATGTATGTTTGTTTTGCCGTCTTCCGCCTTGCTGTTAAACCCAATTCGTTTTTTTGCGAAGCGACAACTGCCGCGGATTATCAATAGAAAATTGAGAAATCAGATGCTCGGTAACGGTATCAAACATCTGATTTCTCATTTTCCTACTGATATTGCGCGGCATTTGCCGCTTCCGCAAAAGCATCACGAATAGGTTGCTAAACGAAAAAACAGCACTTATATGAATCCTGTTAGTTGGGGCGTGCGCACACCCACCAATTAGCTGTTTTAAGCTGTTTTTGTGCGTTTCTCCTGCAACTTTTCCCTTTTCTCACTTTTGTGATGGTGAAACCTGCATTCTCATCAAGAGAACTCAGCAACTGATTTTATCGCGAACCCTGCTCACCTACTCAATACTTCGGCACTATAGGGGTTGTATTCCAGGGCAAAGATCGAGTGCAAACCTTCGCTGTCAGCAGCAGCTGCTGCTGACAGCGGCATATGATTTCAACACTTGCAGGAGTTGAACCCCTCGATATCAATAGCAGCTGCTGCTATTAGCTGTCAGCAGCAGCTGCTGACAACGAGGGATGCAACCCCTATGCTAAGTACTGTGCCGACGTCCTGGCGTTCTCTGAAAAATTCATCCGATCAATAGCCAATAAATCGCCAAGAAATGCCTGCTTTCTGCGTGATAGCCGGAAAATGGTCGTAAAGTAGCTGGTTGCAGCGTAATAGCCTAGAAATAACCGCCAAAAAATGTTCGCCGCGAAATTGACGCCAAACAATGCTCTCCAAGGGATGTACAGTTCAACTCCGCGTTGCGGTTCAGTCCGCAAAGTGTACGCTGATTGCGAAAGCGTACTGCGGCGCGCTCGCGAGTATCCTCAGACAGGGATGTGGGATCACCTGGGCACCAAAGGAAAAAACCGCCCGAGTGACCCTACATCCCTGTTCTAGGATACTCGCAACCGCGCCGCAGCACGCTTTCGCAATCGGCGTGCATTTGCGGACTGGACGGCAATGCGGAGTCGAGCTGTACACGACGCATTTCTGAGGCATGATTTGGATGTCAACACCGCGGTCGGTTCAATTACCCAAGTTTGCGATACTTGGACCCCGCTTACAAGGGAAGTATACAAAGCGTAGGTCTGATCCGCCAAAACGACTAGTGTCGTTAGTATCTCTTGTGGCTCAATAGTAAAACTGCGCAGTATCCCGCCGCGAGCCGCAGGTTCCAAGAAGTTACAAGCTTAAAAAGCTCATTTTTTGTGCGTTTTGTACCTTCCAAAAAGCGCGTTATTCTTCGGAAAATCCGGAAACGGACCTCATAAATGTGTTCAGCGTCAAAAACTACCACCCTGAGCAAATTTTGGGTGAACGCACATTTTCCGTACTTGGTCTAGACTGACAGCGTTTTGGACTTGTACCGATTTTCGGTTGGGTGTTTATTTCTGCCAATTGAGGGCTCTGGAAGCGTTTCAGAAAAATGTTCCAGATTTGACTTAAAATTCTCCCAGGGGGGTTTTCTGGGGCGCTGATCACGATTCTGTGATTTATTAGTCGCTTTTCAAAAGTTTTCGGCTGATTTCGTTTGAAGCTTCCCAACCGGGGAAAATTTCGAGGGAAAAACGCCACTTTCGAGATTTCCGGTTTTTTACGATAGATATGTCTCAAAATCATTTGCTGAGGGTTATTTGGAGTGCTAAACACGAATCTGGAGTCCGTTTAACGATTTTTCGCAGATTACGGTAGATTACGGTGGGTATACGGTAGTTTGGTCAAAATCTCAGATTTTACTCAAAATTCGTATACGGGGGTTATTCGGGGTAGAGAATACGAATTTAACGTCCGTTTGTCAATTTTCAATTTACTAAGGTGGGTTTTGACCCCTAAATGACAAGTTACCTACCGTAACCTACAGTAAACCTCAAAATTTCGACAAATGGACTCCAGATTCTTGTTCACCACCCTAGATTACCCCCACATACAACTTTTGAGCTAAATCCGAAAAAATTTTTTGAAACTCCAAAAAAATGCCTGATGGGTACCCTTGCCTTTTCGCCAAGCTTAAAAAATGCTCATAACTTTTTTGAACCTGCGGCTCGCGGCGGGATACTGCGCATTTTTACTATTGAGCCAGAAGAGATACTAACCATACTAGTCGTTTCGGCAGATCCGACCTACGCTTTTTATACTTCCCTTGTTAGCACCAGGAGGTCCCGCCGAGCTGCAGGAGGCCAAGGCGGCTGCTCGGCGAGCCGGGAAAGGCAGCGTCGCGTCTTGGTGTGTCTGTCACGTTTTGGTTATTTCTCGGTTATTGCTCGGCTAGTCCTGGGCTATTTCGTAAACGACACGATCTTAGCCGCCTAATAATTGAGAAACAATCAAGAAATATTCGAGAAATAGCACATCAAGAACCACTGTAAAGCCTGGTGGGCTATTTCTCGGCTAAAACTCTATTTGTCCAGTCTCGTAAATAGTGTATTACAGGTATAGCGAAGATGTTCAGAATTACATTCTCTTCTCTCTTGAAAAAAAGTTGAAATGCATTGAGTATTTTTTCCTGGAAATTTTCTGATTTCTGTTTTCTGGCCGTTTTGGCCTTTCTGTTTTCTGACAAACTCGGTTTTCTGTTTTCTGTTTTCTGAAAATTTTTAAAAAATTCCCGCACACCCCTAGTTCCGACACGATTATCAACACACTGCGTCCTGCGTCAGCGGTTGTCCGTAACTGCGGAGCGGATTTTCATTACGATAAGGACAATACATTGAAATATTTTTAGCCAAAACTTGAGCAAATTGCTTATACATTCGTTATGGAAGGCGATCGCGTAGCTGTGGAGGGCGCTGGCGGTCGCGTTGCGATCGGAATTGAGTAGTTTCCTAGGATGAAATGAAGCGCTTGGCTGACCTGCCTCGTCTCCTTAAAATAATTATTGGATGTGGGTTCGACTCGACCGCTTGCGCTGTCCGCAGTTACTCAATCTATCTTCGGTACAACCACTATGGATCGTGAACTCTGCCGATTCTCTCGTATTTAGGCTCACCAGGCGATAGCTCGTCAACAACAACAGCAGCAGTCGCAAGCTACTACATATACTGCGGTAGAGGAAGAACTGATCGACGGAGATCAGATATTGATCACAAACGATGGGCATATTGTGGACGACAAAGTCTACGTCCAGGTGTGAAGCGGCTTTTTTTCGTTAAATTTCCTGATCCTATATTCGAGCAAAATCTTTCCTATCCGAAGTGCTCAGCCCTATCGTGCTTCCGCTGTGCACTAGTGGTTTTCACAAACTTATTCCTCTCCAGCTTGGTTCATTAGTACGCAGCAGAGTACTATGAAATTTTTGCAAAACCCATAGTTCAACTGCAAGTGGCACTTTTAATTTCATTGTAATGCGGTACGTGGCGAGCGTGTTCGGAGCAGTGGGAGCCTCCAAGACGATTAATTTTCATTTGTTCAAGTGTTTTTTTAGCCGTCACAACTGATCGATGAGAAAGCACTTCACGACATGCTAATTACCGGTTTGGATGCGAATGGACAGCCTGTGGAGCTGCGAACTGTGGACGGTACTCTGATTCGAGGGGAGGAGCAATTGAGGTAAACGGTTGTAATATATATTGTCCTGATAACTGACTGAGAATTGTGTTGTTAAGGGCTATTACAAATGGTCAGCCTTTCCTGATTCATCCTCAGCCGTTGCCTGTATCCAGCATAGACGAACAAGTGAAACCTATGTCGTTTACAAATTCGCAGGACCAGGTATAGTGGCGTTATTTCTTTCACAGTTTAGGGGTGAAAATATATTTTTATTGGAATTCGGTTACTTGGGGTGCTAAGAACAAATCTGTGGCGCCTCTTAGGTTCTGTCTGAGGTTGCGAAGCTTTACTTTGATTTGATAAAATTTGGAGGTTCGCCTTAAAATTCGCCCAAGGATCTTTAGGCCTCTGCTCTTCTACTGTATACCTACAGTAACACTGAAATATCTGGTCCCTCTTCAAAAAATTTCATTTAGGGAACTAAAAACGAATCTATGATCATATTATCCGTTATTTGGGGTAAAGTGTAGGTTACGGTACGTATAACACCACTTCGCCGGCGTGAAGAACCCTGTTGCCATTGTTTGCAAGGAAAGCATTCCCCATCTTTCTCCAAAAACCAAAGCTTTGGGGCTTCTTCTTCAGTGAAGAAAGATACTACAAATGTCCAGGAAGGTGAAAATCGCGTGACGTAAAGGAAGAGTCAGTCTGCCCACAAAGTGGAAGAGTTGTCCATTCGAAGGAATAGTCGATGCGCTCTTCAAAAACACTTCATTTCAAGAGACCCTCACTTCCTAGGATGCGTATCAAACTCTTTCATTATAAGGATTTGGGGGTAGAAGAAATTCAAAATCAAATCACTTGTTTAAGAAGCGCAGGGCGCAAAACTATTTCTGCTGTGGCAAACCCAGTGGCACGCAGAACAGATTTTTTCTGCGATTTTTGTGTTTGCTCCAAAGTTGAGTGTTTGTGGGGCCTTTCCGCTTTTATCCTCTACATCTTGGGTTGCTTGCCTGAAAAATGATATTGGGTTTTTTCGCGTTTTTTTCTGAGGGGTGCCTGACACCAATCTGAGGTAGGTCTGTCGAAAATCGACATACTATCTTTATCGGAACGACATTCCGCTGCACAGTTGCAGACAGCCGGTTTGCAGCACATAACACGATGATAATCGTGCTGGGACTACCTGGTCCCGGCACAATTACCCTTTGTTTCAAAACGTTTGTCATCATGCTGCGGGCTGCAACAGCAGTTGTCTGCAGCTGCGGAGCGGAATTTCGTTCCGATAAAGAAAGTATGTCGATTTTCGACAGACCTACCTCAGATTGGTGTCAGGCACCCCTCAGGCATCTCCGTTAAGAACAGTTTGTAAGGAGCACATTAAGGAACCCCCACAGAGAGTTCTGTTGCCTAATTTGTACGGAATTCACAAGCCTCGCTATCGTCGAATCCTTGATTTTTAGATGGAGCTGGTGCCTTCGTCATCCTCAATGGTCTTGGAGTCATCACATGCCCTTTATGCGTCTCATGAGATAGTCATCGACGATATAGTAAGTCTACACAGTGGTTTCAACCTATGATACAGTTTTTTTTCCAAATTGGACTTTCCCCAAATTGTCTTTCTCCACGTGTAAGATTTCTGGAGATACCCGAGTTAGGCAACAAGACAATTGAGGTGAGGTCGTAAAAGCACTGGTGAAGAAAATACGCTTGGTTTTCAGCCTGAGGCTCCCCAGCAGAACATTCGATTTCAACCTCAACCTCAGCCGGAGTCTCTGCGTCGGGTACCTGTTCAGTCTTCAGTGGGTGGCGGGAATGTCGTTCCTCATTTGAGTACGGCGGATCGCAACGAGATCAGCAAGGCGAAGCGAGCGGAGCGGGCGAGAATTCGGTAGGTTTTCTGTTCAGAATTCATGATTTTGGTGTTTTTACTGACAGTTTTTTCAGATACCATAGTATGCGGCCGGAGCTGCGCGCTCAACAGAATGCTAAACGTGCGGAGCTGTTGCGGAAGGTTAGTTGATTTTGTATGTATACTTCGAGAGGTTATCTGGAGAGGAACGCATTTTTTACCATAACATAAACCTGAAACAGCTGTCGTAGGTGAAATTCAGGCTCGACAACGGGACGAGGAACTATGTCATTTGGCGGAAACGTGTCCGATTGACACCCTGGATGAAGAAACGAGGCGTGCGATTGTTGATGCGCAGATGAGGCGTGCGAGAAGAGCAGAACAGGCAAGAGCCAAGTACCACAGGATGAATAGGTCAGCTTTTGCAATTTGGTTTTATCTTATGCTGACAAGAGCGTTTCAGCCGAACGATTTATCCGTTTGCAATGGAATTTGTAATTGAATTTTTGTAAATTAAATTGATTAAATTGTAAAAAAAAAATTGTATATGTAAATTAAAGAATGAATTTTGTAATTGTAATTGAATACCAATTTGTAATTGAATTGTCGCAAAAGTTCGCTGCTATCATATTTTGTGTATTTTAGAACTTTCAGCATAGGTATTTTGGCTGAATGTGGTTTACTATTTGACAGCGCGGAATATTTTCTATCTAATGCCTCTTTAAATTAGAGAAAAACTGATGGTTCTCGAATTATAGGCTGAAATTCAATGAAAGTCTTCAGTACTGAGCATTAGAGAAAAACTGATGGTTCTCGAATTATAGGCTGAAATTCAATGAAAGTCTTCAGTACTGAGCATCTTTGAGTGCTTATGCATAAACCACCGTGGTGGACTATACGGTCGAGCCTCACTGGCTGCGTGCGGTCGCACGTGTTTTTTTTTGTGCCAGATAGCCTGCGAAAGTATAATTGATGAGAAGTCGAAGAATACTAGGAATAGTCACAAAATGCTTCCGAGATAAGACATTAACTCGACTCTGAGCAGTGGCTAAACTGCCCTTTGTCAATTTTGCTCAAAATGACTGTTTAGTGAGGAGCGCAGACAATACAATGCTATGCGGGATGCTCAAAGACGTCAAAGGAAGAGAGCTCAGGAGGAGGCACGTCATAGAGCCCAGATGAATGGTAAGAGATTTGAAATGTGCTTTCTCAACAAGGTCGGTCGCTTTTATGTATGCTGCGTACTTTTAGAAGTTTTAACAACGGAGACCGGTCTGAGTCCGAACACAATGTCACCGGTGGAGGATGCGATCTCACCAAATGATCATGGCTTGTCACCGGGTGGCGCAGAACCCGGCCAGATTATCTACTCAACGTATGAAATGTATCAGGAGCCAATGACACGATGGGAACAATAGGTTCTGTCAGCTCTTGGTGTTGTATATTCTAATTTTGTTAAAGTTGTTGTTGTTTTACCGGAGTCACAACTGCTCTCGTCCGCCCATAATTATTACCGTGGTCCGCAGTTTGGGTTTAAATCGATTTCGATGAGAGGTTATTGTTTGACGGATCACCTCCCAGATTTTTGTCTCTAAAGTACGTGTTCCGCTGTGAGCGGTTATTGTTTGGGTTTTTGAATGATTGGTTTGTCTGTCCTGGTAGTCCGAGATGTATACATATATAGTCGCGTTGTAAATTCTAGTTCACCCCGCCTAGGACTGAACTTTCGACGGAACTGTGCATGTGTACTTCTTCTTTTCTATAATCCGTTGCCAAATTTTTCAGATTTATCTCTATTTAAAGCTCATTCCTGTTTTACTCTTTTAAGTTCCAGCCGGAAGGTTTACAACATAAGGAAGCATAGTTAGTTTTTAGATTTATCACTGATGCGTTAAGTTGTCCTTTTTTATTTCCAACACGGGTTGTCTTCATTATATCCCGTGAATGCACTTTTTATCACTGCTTATAATTTTGCATAGGGTGGTGTATATATGTTTTCATTGAGATATAGTAATTGTGTCTATGATTCAGTTTGATTAAAATTTAGCCTTTGGTGTTTTGCAGTGGCAAAGCAATGAAGTAAGCAAGCATTCGATACATCTACCAGAATCAATATTCTGGGGCTGTGGACCCTACAAGAACCGTAAGAGTGCAAAACACTATCGTTCTCTGAGCTAAATTCCAGTCCGCGATTGCGGACCCTGAAGGCATTTTGAGCGAAACCCGTAACTGCTTTTTTTTCTCAAGTACCCTTGAAGGTAAAATCAAACCTTTTAATTGTTCCCGGCTTTTTCTTTACAGTTTCGAGGAATTTCTGCGCTGATCACAATGGTGCCTCCAGAATCGCTCAGAACCCTCTACGAACAGAGTTATGGCTCCTCGGAGATTGTGGACTCAATCAGCGAGAATTTCGTGGCCCAGTTCCCCGGTCCTGTGTTTTTCGTTATTCGCAGCCATCGCACTCGAGCAGATCACAATATGAAGCTGGAGCGAGGACAACTAGGAGAGCATAGATTTCTATCCAAATTGATCGCGCGTCTCGTCCCAATTTAGATCGAAACTTCGACGATGGGTGTCGTCCACTTTATTCTGGGAGCGTTGTCGATTTTTTGACAAACTTTTTCTCGACTATTTGAACGAGTTGAGATTTCGCGCTTGGCAGGGTTGCTGTACACGGCGGCCGGAACATATGATCACAAATTAGCCCTAAGGGTTAGACTATGCCTCTAAAACCAGATGAGGCCCAACCTTTACGCCAAGCTTTGAAACTGCCTGTAATTCTAGACAGCTCCTCAGGGAATTTTCGGGTTCTACGATAAAAATATGGCGTTAAAGGGCTATTTCTCCCAGGACAGCTACGGTCTTAAAAGCGAATCTCAGTGTCTTGATTCTGGATGGGAAATAGCTTTCTAGAGATTTTCTCAATGGAAAACCCTTTCCCCATTCCACATTCAGTGTACAATCTTGCTGATGAACTAAGATCATGCAATTTTTAACACTCGTGTCCAGGATAATCCTGGCAGTGTACCGCATGATCCTGGCACCAAGCTTCACATGTTTTTCAAAGCTTGATTAAAATTTGTCACCTTCGTACAATATCTATAAACAGCACATCACAGCGGCTTAAGGCCTTCGCAAATCCTTGTTGCCGCTTCCGTGTCAAAAACAGCGTTAACTAGCAGTCGGCTAAAAACAGCTCAGGTGGCCAAGGGTAATGCTGCTGTGGTTATAGGTTTTTGCAAGAAGAGTATTCGAAGCTCGCACATGGCATTGAAACCATTGAAAACTATGCAACAATTGATCCTTACGATGTGGCGGCCAAGTGGAAGTGGAAGTCAAAATTACATTAAAAATCTGGTCGACGGTTGTGGAAGTTTTTCGAAATTATTTAGTGCCAAAGGCTCCTGATTGGAAAGCTATTCACCGATCATGCGCAATGGCCAAAACTCCCGAACCATGGATTTACCATTAAAAAATATGCACCACTCTGAGAAAATTAGCCGCGTCAGTGCCGGGAAAGTACCGCGACCCTTGGCTGTACCGCGATGGTTACGCGATAGTACCGCAGCGGCTCCGTGATCAGACGATTTTAATGCCGTGTCTTGAGCCTCGACATCGCCGCGATAGTACAGCAGCGGCTCCGCGTTAGAACCGCGCCGGCTCCGCGAGGATGCAGCATTGAACCCGCGTGGAGTACGATGTACTATACTGTGTAGTGAAACGAAGTTGTTGCCGGTTCCATTACCCAAGTTTAAGGCACATTCCGTATTTTCCTTGGGCGCGAAAGCGGCGGTAACCTCTGTTGCTATTAGACAGATGACGCAACGACCGCGAGTGCGTATTTTATGTTCTTGGGCCCCCACCTAGTTGTATTATCATTCTTTAATAACATCATATCAGATACTCCCCCGGAGCCGCAGCGGCACTGCCGCATCACCGCTACGGCTCCGCGGTAGTTCCGCCACGGCTCCGCGGTAGTGCCGGTGCGGCACAGCGATAGTGCCGCTTCGGTGCCTGTAAGCTCCGAAGCGGCACTATCGCGGAGCCGCAGCGGCAATTTCTCTCAGAGCAGTTCTCCACAAAATATTGATTTTTCCGTCACGAAAAGTACGAATAGTCGTCTCATGGCGCCAAACAGTGAGAAGGGGGCACCCATCAGAGGGAAGGGCTCAGCAGCGCAATGTATTGGTCGCTAAAACGGCGTTAACCAATAGCGGTGCTAAGCCCTTCCCTCTGATCTGCCCGCTCTGCTCACTTCTTGGCACCACTGGGCTACCACCCCAAAAAACTGCACTTGAAATGGTCAAAACTTTTCGTTATATACTTATTACTATGGAATTGGGGGTTCCCATAGTTTTTAGTCGATGGAAGTTTTTTCGCATTGTATCCTGCGACTTTCGGTGACAAGTTACAGTCGTTATCGGAGCGAAATTCCGGTCCGCACATGAGGGTAACCGCTGCTGCATCACGCAAGACGTTGATAGTAGTGCAGGGACCACGTCTCGGCCCGATTAACCTTCGTCTTAGCACGATCATCATCGTGTTGCATGATGCAAAAGAGGTTGTCCGCAAGTGCGGACCGGATTTTTGCTCAGGTAACGAGAGTACAGACCACTCGAAAGGAATTTAGTTTGTCGACTACAATACTGCTCCTACCAGGTATTGTGATGATATTGTGAAAATTCATTATTGAGACTTATCAGAAAAATTCAATAAACCGAAAAAATTCCAAACGTCCTGAACCCTTAGATTGGTGTTTAGGAACAAATCAAACTTGAAATTCTGAAAAATTGAAAAAAAAACACATTTTATGTGGGAATTATTCATTCATAAATTTCGAATATTCAAATATTTTCATTATGGATTCTTATATAAATATTTGAATATTCGAATTGTATGAAGGAACATTTTTCAGATAAGTTTTCTGAAAACTGAGTTTTTTTTCTTCCCCGACTATTCGAGTGATCGAAGATGAGGAAATAATTGGTGCAGGACTATCAAGATATGATGACAACGACAAGATTATCCGGATTTCATCGATAATCGTCTCGCTATCGTAACCCTGCGCCCTACTGCCAAGCGGAGAGTTTTATCGCGAGGCGACCACCATTCGTGGCCGTGCATCCAATGTCCATTGACTTTAGGCGTCGTTTACACTTCCGCCGCCGAGGGACGCGGCAAGGTGTAATTATATAATATCGATCATGCCGCGCTGAGTGATCTTTATTGCAAAAGTTCACTGTACCGCGCCGCTCAGCGGTGGGAGTATACACGACTCTTTAAAGGCGATGCAATACTGCACCGCGGAGAGGGAGACTTAGAAACGGCTACTACATCCAAGGATGCAGCAGGCGCGAAACTTACGGCTACCACATCCAAGGAAGGCAGCAGGCGCAAACTTATTCAATCTTGAAGAGATGAGATAGTGACTAAAAATAAAAAGACTATTCCTAAGGAACGGGATGCGACCTGATCGATATGGGGCGCTACCACGTAGTCGCGCCGTGCCGCGATCGAACTCCAAAAAAGGCCTTAGCCTAGACACACACACACACATCATCGTTGCACTGACGATGTTTTCAGACTTGTGGCAGTAATCATGAAACTGCGGGAGGCTGGCGGGAAGGTTTTATTACCAGCCCATGTATGCGGCAGGCGTACTTCGGGCCCTCTCGGGAGACTTCCGTAGTTTCATGAATATGGCTACTGGTTGCGGTCTTTTTCGTAGTAGTTTTAGTCACTGACGGCACCTACCCGTCCGCATCTTGTTGAGGCTCTTTGCTGCCGAGATGTCGTACGTTCACGCCGTGGCAGTGTGGAGGAAAGAAGATCACCTCTATGCAAACCGACGTCACCCCCTCCACGAAGAGGGTTTTTGTCTAGGGAGAGGTGCTGGCCGGCCGCGTCCCTCCTTCGGATTCTCCTGCTAAGGGCCGGCGTGGAAAGAAATCCTGAACCCGCTCAGAAGAAGAAGTACCTATGTGCGACATGCGACAGAAATGTCAATTGGAATGGGACCAGCGTCCAATGCTTTGGATGCCAAAGGTGGGTGCACTTCTCTTGTTCGGGTCTCAGTTCTGTGAAGCATCATAACTCTTCTTTTCGCTGTGTTTCATGCTCTTCACCTTCTAACTCTGATTCCTCTTCCTCATATCGCCCCCTTTCCATTGTACATATCAATCTCAATGGCCATCGTGCCAAACTTTCTGAGCTCTCTCTCTTCGCACGTACTTACCATCCAGAGGTGATCATGGTTCAAGAAACCAAGCTCTCTCCATCCCCTACCCGTCTTCATCCTAATATCCCGGGCTATACTGCCTTCCATGCTCCAAGGTCAGCTCTTGGCGGAGGAGTTTCAACCTTTGTTTTATCTTCTCTTCCCTCCCACCTCATACCCAACACCCCCACGGATGGTACTCTCGAGTACCTTCCAATCCATCTCCCTCTTAAAACACCCCTTTCTCTTTTCAACATATATATTCCACCCACTACCTCATGCCCCCCATCTTACGATCTTGTTCCTCTACTTAAGCAGCTAAACGACTGCTCCCTCTCTTCCTCAGTTGTCTTCGCGGGCGATTTTAATGCTCACACCTTTTGCTCGTCACTTGATTCTGACGCTAGAGGAAATGACGTCGAAGAATGGTCAGAGGAGTGTGACTTGGTCATTTCAAACGATGATCAGCCCACTCGTCTCCCTACCAACGGCCGACCTTCCAGCCCAGACATTTCTCTTGTCTCGTCCAACCTCTCTAACTCTTGCTCATGGTCCACCACAACCATTTTGCCAAGTGACCATGTCCCCGTCTTCATCCATATCGATCTCTCCAACTCTCTCGCTCCCTATTCTGGTGTTCGTCAACGTTCTTATCTTAATTTAGGCCGAGCAGACTGGAGCCTGTTCAGTGAAGTTGCGCTTCGCCTGTCGGCAAATTACCCGTGGAATGGCGACGTGCACCAGAAAGAGTGCCATTTATCTGACGCGATCCGCAGAGCCATGAAAGCGGCTATTCCTGTCGGCCGCGTCAAGACTTTCTATCCAAATGTCACAAGGGAGATCCTCGATAAGATCAGGACAAGAGATGCCAGGAGAGCGGTCAACCATCTGGACCCCATCGTTGCTGAACTTGACGATGAGATCAGAAAGGATTTAGACAGGTACAAGAAAGAAGAGTGGGAAAAGTTCACCGGGCAGTTGGACTTTAAGACGGACAGTGCAGCTACTTGGAAGGTATTACGGAAGCTCTCGGGTAAGAGCTTGCCTGCTACCGTCTCCACAATCGAATTAGAATACGGTGTATTCAAATCAGGAAAAGAAGCCGCTTATGCGCTCGGAAGAAGTTTTTTCATCACCAGTGCAAAGCGTGGTCCGCAGAATAGAGGGACTGTACGAGAGCTGTGCCGCCTCCCGCTTATGAGCACGGCCGAAGCGTTCACTACGACGCAAGTTGAGAAAGTTATAAAGGATATGCGGAATTCAAAAGCGGTCGGTCCAGACGGGATATGTCCTGCTGTCTTGAAGAAGATACCGAATGAAATCCTTCCGCTTCTCACTGATTTGATTAATACCTCGTTCAGATCGTGCACCATCCCACAGAACTGGAAGACAGCTAACGTTGTGCCGCTGCCCAAGCCGGGGAAACCTCAGGCTTCAGTCAAGGGATACAGACCTATTAGCTTGCTGTCCACGTTCGCGAAGGTAGCCGAAAACTGATCGTAAAGGACTTGGCGGAGCACAATGAGAAGCAAGTGATTCAGCATGGATTCAGAAAGCTGCATTCCACCACGACAGCTCTGCTGGAAATTACAAGCTTTGCCATCGATGGGTTCAATGCCCAGAAGCTACAGAGAACTGTGGCTGTTGCCTTAGATCTCACCAAGGCATTCGACACAGTAAACCATGGAGTTCTGTCAAGCAACTTACTCGAATCATCAATACCGCCGTGGCAGAAACGCTGGATATCGGCATTCATCAAAGGCAGACGAGCCAGAGTTATGTTCCAGAACCATGTCTCCAATAGTATTCCTATTGCAGCTGGAGTTCCGCAGGGCGGCGTTTTATCGCCTGCTCTCTTCAGTCTGTACCTCGAAGACATGCCCGCCCCTCCCCAGGATATCAAGGTGGTCGCCTATGCCGATGATATGACAATAATGTGTCGGGATCGGGATATCCATGTGGCCGCCTCCAAGATCAATGAGTACCTGGTCACACTGAAAAGCTTTTTCGACCGCAAAATGCTAAAGATCTCTGCATCCAAATCGTCGGTATCCGTACTCACAACGGATCCTTCGGAGCACAGCGCTCACCCGCATGTCGAGTGGGACGGAGATCGATTACCTGCTGCTCGCTTTCCCAAACTGCTCGGTCTGGTGCTCGATCCATCGCTTAAGTTTCATAAGAACACCGAGCAGAAGCAGGCCGTCGTCAAAGCGAAGCTTAATGTGCTCAGAGCCCTGGGCGGTACATCATGGGGCAGTAGCAAAGAAACTATTATCACCACATACAAGGCAATACTTCAGCCCGCTTTTGAGTACGCTGCACCGGTGTGGCAGCACTTGGTATCAGAAACCTCCTGGACCAAGATGCAGCGTATACAGAATGCCGCACTTCGTATAGCTACCGGATGTGCAAGAAGTTCCCCAGTCGAGCACTTGCATGCGGAGACACGATTATTACCAGTAAAAGAACACTGTCAGCTCCAGGCCCAACAATTTTTCATCAATATCATAAAGCAACCCAACCACCCCTCATGGAGAGTGCTGAACCCCGTCAGGGAGAGACGCATCAGAAAGCCATTCGCCGATGCTCCAAGCAAAGTCAATCAGCAGAGATGGCACGATTCACAGCAAGAACGACTCCGTCTGTCGCGCGAGGAGCACACACAGTTCGTACGGTGTCATCTGGAAAAGGCGGCGGTAAATCTCATCCTGGGAGTGGTGCCGCCCCGTGTCTGCACATCCGAGTCTCAACTCGGAAGGAGGGCCAGATGCACCCTGGCATCGCTGCGCTGTGGTCACTCTACTATGCTTATGGCATATGTTAGCAAGATTGACAGCACCAAATCGGACGTTCGCCCAGACTGTGGAGGCCACGGCCACGATACGGCACATTTGTTTGATTGTCCGCAGAGGCCAACCACGCTGAACACAATGGACCTATGGACGAATCCATTATTGGTCGCCCAGTTCCTCAACCTATGACAGTACCCTCGACGTGGCTGCAAAGAAGAAGAAGAAGAAGAGGCTCTTTGCCGAGTTGTGTAATAGTCGGTGAAGTTGTCGCTGATCCCGGTCTGTAAGCTTTCTTGGGTGATCAGGAGAGCATTTCTTGCCATATGCTTCCGGATCCTGTAGCAACCTATCGACAACATTCTGGGATCAGCACAGCGAGAGTATGGCTACTTATTGCTAGGGTTTGGAGATTTTTGTTGTCGTGAAGCTCTGAGCAGCAAGGCATACACATGACTGATAATGACAGAATTCCGAAGTTGGTAGCTGACAGGTATAGGATTCGCAAGATTCGTAAATTAGACAGTCTACGATATTGGACCTATCATTAAGAAACGGTGCAAAGTAGCGGTTCCGCTCAGTAATTCCACCAATTTTGTTCTCCGATTTTCCTGAAGTCTGTGCTTACGTTTTGAGCGTGTTGAATTTAGTGAAAAGTGGTTGAATGCGAGTACGGACCTCGAAAGCAATAAAAATGATGAGGGACCTATCAAAGTGATATAAATATAGTCTTTGGGTTTCCGCTACTGAGGAAGTGTTTATCTCTGAGTAATGTGAGCTATAATCTGAGTAACGGGAGCTCAGACATACTATTAGCCGTACCATGCGCAGCTTAATATGAGAACACGTAGCATCGGCATGGATCCTAATGAGACTTTGCGTTCCTCATTGGAGCTTGGCAATAACTCAGTGCACCTATGTTATAGCATATGGCACCGAGTTTGCGCCAACTTTCAATAGTGAGCGCAAAGTCTCATTACGATCCATGCCGACGTTATGTATGAGTGGTCATGGACTTGGAAAGCAACGAACAAAGAGATCGATGAATTTGCAATCTGTTCGGTAAAAGATGTGGTATTCAGTCATTTAGTTGAAGAAAGCCTCTGACTACTATTCCGCTTGGTACCATTGAGCCACGAAAGTTTCGACCCTCAATGCGGCTGATGGCATTGAATTTTCCGTGTCGTCTCACCCTGGCCCGACAATGGGGCTAAGGTGAGATGAACATAATCAGAGGCCTCGAGCTGTGCCCTCAATGGGGTATGCCCGCCTGAAGCCATGTTTTGACTGCACGTGGTCGTTGTGGCCATGCGAGGGACAACTGTTCCTTTTTCATCGCGCGTAATGGAAAGGTGTTCCAATTGTGATCTCTTCGTGGCAAACGTCGTACATCGCTGGGTCGCGGCGATGAAATCCTATGTTTTACTGTTTCGCTGCTGGAGGAGCGATTCTCGATGGTCGCTGATTATCGCCCAATCGCATTATGGCAGCGATGGAGCGATTGCCAGTGAATGGCACGTTTCGTCTAGTGAACTTTGACCCATTCACATGACAAGATCAGTGTTTACCAGTCAAAACGTGTTATTGATGACTACCAGCCAAAAACTTCACTGATTGATTGAATTTCTGCGATCATCCGTGAGGCTATGCACTATGAACAACCACTGCCGCTGCCAGATCGCTACAGTAGCGGGTGCAAAATCGCTGCGATGAAAAACAGCAGCGATGCTGTCAAAACAAGGCTCAAGGATCAATCAGGGAACTGCAAATGTACAGTGCTGGGTCGGTGCCTGTTACATTCACTTGCAAAATCGAAACATAGTATAGGGAATATGTATCTGGCAATTTTCAGGGTGTTTCCTATTATTTTTCGGATTACGCCCAAATCTTGCACATAGGTAGGGACTACTTAGGGTGCTGAGAACGAATTTGGGGTCCGTTTGTCGAAATGATGTGGTCTACTGTAGTTTACGATCGGTACCATGCCATTTAGGGGCAAAACCTATCCTAACATCTCAAAATTCAACGAATGATTATCAATTTCTTGTTAGTCACTCTGGACAATCCACACAGAGAAATTTTGAGTCAAATGTGAGACTTTTACCAAACTACCGTATACAAGCCGTGATATACCATAAGCTGTCAAAAATAGAAAACGAACCTCAGATTCGTGTTAATCACCCCAAATGACCCCAATGGGAAAAATTTAAGCTACATCATTAGCATTCCGGAAATGTCAAAAGTCGCGTTTCGCTCTCGAAATTTTCGTTCGAAGGGAAGCTTCGAACGAAGTAAGCCCAAAAACCAGGGGAATTGACGATTACTCCCCCGATTTGTGGTCAGCATCCTCAAATAATCCTCCCCGGAGTAGACTTTTGATCGAATTTGAAGAAAAAGATTTCAACGCTTTCAGAACCACCGGGTTGTTAAAGATGAATGCTCAACCAACAATAGGAATAAGTCGAAAATGAGCGTGTGTAGCCTCTCCTCATTTTGAGCCGGTCGAAGTAATGCTTATATGGCGTATCATGTCGAAGTCTTCTTCTCACTGTTATAATTTTCCATGACCAACCGCTCCGCTGCTTGCCCCGCCCGGACTAATCTGAGCAAGATAGGTTATATGCTGCGTTTGAAGGCACACTCCAACCTCAGAATCGTTTTTCTGTCTTTCATCCTATCTTGAAGACGGTCCCATGCTGATTTCAATGTTGTCTCTAGAACTGTACAAGACCCCCGGGGACGGAGTTATGGCCCTTAAAAGCAGTGTTCACTATGAATATCATATTCGAGCTCGGCTTAAAAATTGGGTTTTTCGATCGCAAGCTATCGAATAGGGATGAAAGAGTAAGCTAAATTAGCAGTTTCTAACGTTCAAGGCGTGGACGAGCTTACGGGCACCGCTAATTTCCGCAAGCGCGCGCTAATGACCATTTGTGCGCGAATCGATCAGGCTGCACGCGGCAGAGTTGCTTGGCAATTTGTCATCGAAAACGTGCGCGGCGCCACAAGCTCGTCAGAACGGTGCGGGGCGGGCTAAGGTCAGGCGTACTGGGCTAACGAAATCTTCCATTTGCCGTCGTTTTTATCGATTTCTGGCACATTTTCGATGCTTTCTTTCACCCTATCCCCTCCAGCATCTGCCAGCCTAGTGTTTCACACTGAAAACTCAAAAACGAGAGTCATCGTGGACACTGTCTTTGAAAATTGAGTTGCGGAATCATGATGGACGAGTTGTCCAAGGCTTGTAACATTCGTCGTTTGCAACCGATTATGGCTTCCGTATTCAATTTAGTCTGACGCATGGACCACGCGGCTAACCATGCGTTGTTGGCGGCATAACTGCTGCCCAACGGGGTTTCCATTCGCGAGCGGCGATATACCGTAGCAGCCCCGTCCATTCATCAGACTCAATTTATAACTTGAACTATATAAGCCGACCTGAATAAGGAGACATGGTGAGAATGAAGGGAAGAACGGGGCTACTGATCGAAATTCATCGCTCATCTTGCCACTGTTCAGATCGAAAGATCGTGAAAGGCGCGTGCCAAAGCGGCTTCTCCATGTGTGCGCACCAGAGTGGCTTCCTACTATGTCTCGCTTATTGGGGAGGAATTGACAGCTGGCACTTGGCAGGTGTTATTTACGGTGGGTCTACTTCTTACTTATGCTCAGATCTCAGAATTCTCCCATGAGATTGGACTGTGCTTTTGATACCTTCGTGGGAGAGATGAAGATGAGAATCCTCATTTTAGAGCTTCCAAAATGACTGATTCCCTGAAGAACGACTTGGGTAGTTGCCAAACTGACGACATAGCTCGTGTGTACGTGCTCACGTATCTGTCCGTAGCAACGCATAGGGCTTCATACGTCATCGACTCCTCAGAACATGAAGCGATTTGATTACACCTCACTCCCCCCCCCCCAAAAAAAAACACTTTTTGGAGTAGGAAGAAACGCACCCAAAACATTCCATTACTGTGTGCATAAAGTTTGTCAATAAACACCCCGATGAGCCCGATGAGCGGCATACAAATCTTATGCTCAGCCACATTATCAGACGCTAATCTTGAATATGCTTATGATTTGAAGTGTTCTTTTTTAAAGTCAATGACTCATTTGACAGGAATGCTAAGCGGATTTCTCTCTCTTGGAGCTTTTCGTCACTCACGATATTTCCTCAGACCACGCCGGATAGTAATGTGGTTGGAAAAGTGTTTGTGCAACCTCCGCTACACAAATAAGCCTACGTAACTCGAACTAGGTTTCGTGAAGTGTACTAATTTTTGGATTCATTCTCCATTGTCATATTGAAAAAACAGCCATATCCAGTCATAAAATCACTTGACCAAATGTCTCAAAGGCAGCAGACACGCTCGAAAGAGTCATTGAGATAACTACGCTACTTGGGTCGTATGGCCCCTAGTAGAACGCTCACGCCGATGGAAGCTCAAAAACAAGTGAAAACTACTAAATCTGAGTCGAAAATTTTTGTCAGCCACGCCCATGTGCTTTCAACCCCGCCCCCACAATATACGAATTCGGTTATGTCTGGTGGTTTTTGAAGCTTCCAACGAGGTGAGCGTTCTAGTACAGGCTGTAAGAGTCTATCGGCTTCGCCATCCCAACCGTGTTATCGTTAACATTTGCTATTTCAACCGCTCAGGCAAAACTCGTCCAATTTTATCCCATAACAAAAACAGCCGTTAATCCTGTTTTTTGCATGCAGTTCTCGTCGGTTTCTTCGAGTTTCCCATACTACTAGCTTCAAACTTTCGATTTATGACTTAAAATCGATACCATTTTTGAGCGTGTCCGCTGCTTCTAGAGACACAGTCCACCCACCCAGTCGTTTTTCTGTTTCCCACCTATCTTGAGAACGGTCCCAGGCTGATTCCAACGGTTTCTCCGAAATCGTACTAGACCCCTTGGAAACGGAGTCACGGCGATTCATAAATTGAGCTGCGGAAGCATGGTGGGCAAGTGATCTGAGGCTTGTAACTTCCGTCTCTTACAGCGCAGGCTAACCTGAGTAAAGAGAGAAGTTGAGAATGAAGGGAAGAACGGGGCTACTATTCGGAAACAATGGCTCATCCCACCACTGTGAAGCTCGAAAGGTCGTAAGAGGGGCGTGCCAAAGTAGATTCCTTGTGTGGGCACCCCAGGGTGGCTTTCTTCTATATCTCGCATATTCCGAGGGATCGAGAGCTGGCGCTTGGCAATCATTTGGAAGTTTCAGATTTTGTTCCTGAGCTTGGACTGTGCCTCTAACTGCTTCGTTTGATTTACGACGTCTCGGTCACGGAACGCAGCTATGGTATCCGTGGTCATTTCAGTCTGACGCATGAACCAGGCGGCTGTCCGTGCGGTGTTGGCCGCCACACTAGCCAATGGGGTTTTGATCGCGCGCGCGGTGATTTACCGTCGCAGCCCCGCCCATTCATCAGACTTAGATTATTACTGTGCTTCTCTGGGCCAAATTCCGGTCCGCAATCGCGTCTCGACACGCTTTGCGACCCCGCGCATTTGAGTCGGAAGAGCTTCCAGCTCCGCAGCCGCCGATCTGTTGACTCTAGGTGGGTTTAAGAAATTGGAAAGCAATGAAAATTGAAGAAAACTGGATAGAAAAGCCACACCGAGTTGGCTTTGACGCTGGAAACTCGACTGACTCGAGCGCGTGCGGCCGCAAAGCGTGTCTAGACGCAATTGCGGACCGGAATTTGGCCCAGATAAGCACATTAGGTGAACTCTACAACACCGCTCATAAAACTTGATCGGAAGGCGTGCGGACGCGTTTTTGCGTCTTTAGCGTCCTTTTTAATAACTTCCTGGAAAACCAACATGTGTCAGATCTATAAACCAGGTTAGAAGGGCTGTTCAACAGTATACGGCATGCTAGTGTTTAAATGCAAAAAAAATCGGAACGTGACTTCCAGACCGTTATACAGCACACATACCTATGTGCAGCCGCACACTGTATTTGTATACTGTATGACACGTTGAAGATTTAATCTCAAACTCTGTTGTTGAAACTGAACCCCAGGATTTATCACACCTTTGAATAGCCCTTCTCAACAAGTCTCAGATAACCAAACCCTTGGTTTTGTACTTGTTCTCCATACCTTTTCTACCGTTTTGATCAGAGTTGGTACACCGCAGCTGGAGCTTTCACGCCCTCGATGGTTGTACGTCGGTATAAAATCAGCTACGATAGAGATTTTCAGCACAATAACAGTACATACCCGCTGCAAAATGGCAGCTCCTCCGGCCAGTGAGCTGCCGGTCCCTTCGCTTCCGATCTCGACCCCTACACTGATTTCCCGGCACGGGCGAGTTCAGCAGGACCTCTTCCTACATAGCTTGCTACTGATCCCTACTGATAGATTTTTTCTGATACGAGTGAACACGGGAGCATCCTCTTCTATGACTGCGGTGGGTATCCCAGGCAGCGTGGATTTAACGTAAAATATTTGGTCTACTGAATGGACGGGGCTGCGACTGTAGGTCGCCGAGCGCGAATTGAAACTCCGTGTGCCACTGATGTCGTCAGCACCGCTCGGCCAGCCGCCTGTTCCATGTGTAAGACTAAATTGAATACGGAAACCATACATACCGTCGCTCTTGGAGACGATTCCCGGTCCGCAATGGCGGACTACGGCTGTTGCATCACGCGACAGTATGATAATCGTGCTGGGATGAAGGTGAATAGTGCCGGGATCAAGTGGTCCCAACACTATTATCATCCTATTGGGTGATGCAACAGCCGTCGTCCGCAAATGCGGACCGGAATTCAGCTCAGAAAATTTTTTACTTTAGAATTGAAAAAAGGCAAATCACCCTCACGCACTAAGAAAAGCTCCTATTTGCAATACTACAAGAGTCAGAAACAAAAATGAAGCAGAAAGAAGCGTGAATCAAAAAAAAACCGTAACTCATCCAGAATATCAGCTGTGCTGTCGATCAGTGACGAAATCTGGCAAAGCGCCAGGTTTTCCACCGTAGTAATAGTCTGTCGACCGCCACCGCACCATGGCCCTTAGCATTGCGGTAAACTCTAGAGAGTTGGGCCAATGTCTCAGATGTGACTCAAGATTTCTATGATGGGGTTGTCCGAGGTGTTGAATGCGAAGGTGACGCCCAGTTGTCGATTTTCAAATTATTAAGGTAGGTTTTGCCCTTTGTACGGCATGGTACCCATCGTAACCAGAGTTTTGGCGAAAGTACCCAGATTTTTTATTCGACAAATAAACGGTCTCGAACAATCGAGCTTTCTTCGTGAATTGAGCCGGTTTGGAATTTAAAGGCAGTGATCACGATAAATCGTGGATGTTCAGCTTCTTACAGATTATGATAGAACAAGACCCAACTGTGACAGCAGCGTCAAGAAAAACTGCAGAAAGTGACGAGGAAACACATTTATTCCGCCTAAACAAGATCTCTTGTGTGAGGTCCTATTTTTGAGAATGTAAGGGTTGACCGGTGTTAAGGAATGAAGTCTTTCCAGGTGATAACGCGATCTTATCTTATTGAGCGGCTTATCGAAGCCATTTCTTTTGCTGGCCGGTTTTTTACGTGATGAAGCTTCTTAAAGGCAGTGTTCACGATGATTTTCTTCCCCGAGTTTTTCACATAAAACTGCGTTGGCTCCCAAATGTTGCCAAAATTACAAAGCAACGACGATAAGCGCTTTAAAACGAAGTATTCCAGTGACACTATTCTATAACGTGGACTAGTTGTCCGGTTGGATAAACATGCTCATGGTGGTTGTCACTGGTAAAAATGGGGCTAATCCGAAATGGAAGAGTATTTTAGGGAAAACAGTATTAGTTAGGGTACGAAGGAGAGAACGGAGCAATAGAGAAAAGAGAATTGCAAAGGATGGGTCCACAAAAGATTTCATTGTCACAACAAACAGTTCCTGTGATACTTAAGAGGCGGGGTGGTACTCAAGGATTTCGCGTACTTTTGGTGCATTTTTCTCAAATTCTACGTCACTTTAGTTCTACCCAGGGGCCACTGAATCATTATAGCGAATAATCACAAAATTGAAGACTATCGTGACCACTGCCTTTAAGAAAAGACTAGTTCGGGAGGCGGAGTGATCCAATGGGTTGACTGACCCGCGCAATTTTCATCCACTTGCCGATGGTTTTTCGTGATTCTCTCTTCACTGTTCTTATCGTTAGATTCCAAGGCTCACGTTCCTGTGAAAGAATTAGAGATTTTTTCGTCATGAACACTGCCTTTAATTAGCTGTTTAGAATGGGCCTAGTCAGTTGGTCATTGTCTACATTCAAAAAAGCTCTAGAGGTTTATCTGAGATCTGGGAATGGTTATTAGCTAGTGAGTAATTGATTTTAAATGGTTTTTTCTATTGTTTTATGGACACGGGTGCGTCGTGTAACAAATTGAATTGAATTGAAATAGACTTCAAGTTCGTATTCACCGCTCTGATTGAGCCGCTGCAGGTTTAATTTGAGCGAAATCTGAGATTCTGACTAAACTATCGTATACCGACCGTAATCTACCGCAATCTATCAAAAGTTGATAAACGACCTCAGATTCGTAATCAGCATTTGAAGTAACTCTGAATTAACACTTGCGCCACATCTATAGAAGCATTCCGGAAATCGTCACAATTCGCATCTTCATTTAAAAATTTTCATCCATTGGGATACTTTGAACGTAATGTGTCGAGAACTTTGGGGAATTGGCAATTCAACTACAGATTCGTGATCGGCGCCCCTGATAACCATCGATGGAAAATTTCTACTGTGCTTCTCTGGGCCAAATTCCAGTCACCAATTGCGTCTCGACATGCTCTGCGGCCGCACGCGCTCGATTCAGTCGAGTTTCCAGCGCCAGAGCCGACTCGATGTGGCTTTTTTATACAGTTTTCTCTAATTTTGTTTAGTTCCCAGTTTCCAAAACCCACCTAGAGTCAACATATCGGCGGCTGCGGTGCTGGAAACTCTTCCGACTCGAAAAAGCGAGGCCGCAAAGCGTGTCGAGACGCAATTGCGGACCGAAATTTGGCACTTAGAAGCACAGTAAAAGAGATCTGAAACATTTTTTTGAACGGTTCGAGTGATATAACTGAACGCTCATTCGAAAATTGGTACAAGTGGTGAACGTGATTGCTCTGTTCAGAGTTTGAAAAAAGTGCTCTTACCCAAACTCTGACCGGATGGTTATTTTTGGCGCTAACCACGACTGTGAGCTCAATTCGCAGGATTCGAAACAACATGGCGCGTTTCGAAATGTACAATAGGTACCAGTATACTTCGGACCGAATTATATTATTCGAAAATTATTCGAATGATTTTTCGAATTTCGAATCATTTAAAATTCGAAATTCGAAAATTTTGGTTTTTGAATAATATTCGAAATTCGAATATTGCGAAAACGGGGTTCCGAATAATATTCGAAATTCGAATACATTGTAAAAAGCGGTATCTAATAATATTCGAAATTCGAATATTTCAAAAACAGACTTTCGAATAGTGTTCGAAATTCGAATATTTGAAAAGCAGACTTTCGAATAATATTCGAAATTCGAATATTTTGGAGAGCATATTCGAATTTTGAAATTCGAATAATCGAAATGCACAATAATCATTTCATTAGAAGTTCTTTTCTTTTCTGATCAACCTTTGAAAGCAAACTATCAATGCACCATCATGGCCTATTCACCCCCCGCCCGATTTGGGGCTCCTACACGCTTGGATCGTGTGAAATATTGCGACACCGCTCAAGGTGCTCCATCGGTGGGATAGGCTGGCTTGCAGGGACAGCCAATGCAGACCGTTCTTCTCCCGTTGTCGCATTTATTATGTAGGCAGATATGGACAGTACCAGGGTTTTAGCTTCCAAAACTCTCCCGTTCCAGAGAAACAGTTACTTAAAATACGGGCGGGAACGATTGAGCTGACTGATCTACAATGACTACCCTAGAAACATTAGCTTGGAGTGGTCTTCGTGGCTGGAAATGTTTGTTTTTGCTCAGGCCTTGTGAAATACGACTTGCGAATTAAGACGAATTTGAAAACTTACGATTTACGAAAACACAAAGTTCAGTTCAGCGCAGCCCTCCGCGGCGCGGCACGGTCGATATTAGGGGTCGTTTGTGCTCCCGCCGCCGAGAGGCGCGGCGAAGTGCATTTTCGTAAGGGGTCGTTTATACTTCCGCCGCGGAGCGGCGCGGCAATAGGTGGGGCGGCGCGGCGCGCCGCGCCGCTTGAAAAATCGCGCCACCAGGATGTATAATCGGGCTGCGTCGAATTGACGCGGCGACATAGCAGAATGACGTTAAACACAGCCTGGAGTAGCTCTGACATAACAGAAGGCCGATTGTAATGAGTGATTTCTTGTGCAAAAGAAACATCTATAATTTTTCGTAACATAACACAGCACCCGAAGGCGGATAGAGTCTTCGAAAACGATTCCTCTTTAGAAAAATGATTTCGAAAGCTAAGAAAATGAGCTTTTCACCACCCAGCCTACTTTTAACAACGCCCAGGACCTTGGAAGGAATTTTAGAGATGAATCAGAAGAACTAAATTGAGAATGTGTATGAAATAACAGCAAAAGAAATATACTATGTCGTTGCGGATCGCACGCGGCCGCCGCGCCGCCTGCTTTGCTCAGGCGGCGCGGCAGCAGCTAGGCGGCGGCCGCGTGCGGCACCGTTGGAAGATTTCGAGCAGAAAAACTCTAAACGCCTCGCGGCGCCGCTTGATCGATATGGTTGTATTGCATCTCGCCGCGCCGCGGCGGAAGTATAAACGACCCCTAATATTGATCATGCCGCGCGGCACGATCGATATTGCAGGATCGCACTATGCCGCGCTCCTCGGCGGCGGGAGTATAAACGTCGCCTAAGCTCAATGGTTTACATTGTCGCTGCCATGAGCGATAGTCATGGCATTTAGCACAAATGCGGGACCAGCATCGGAGCAATCACACTGGCTGTCGTAGGAACAGTTGTCGCGTGTCCATCGCAGAGACGTGTCGTGGAGGGCTCACATACTGCAAATGTGTCTCTACCTGTCGTTGCCACTGTCGCTGTCACTGTGCAGCGCACTGCGACAGCGACAGATTTAAAAAGCGGGAAGCGGTCGCTGTCGCTGTGCAGAGAGACGCGACCTCGTGTCGCAAAACTATACCATTGGCCCTTTTCATACCTTTGCTGCCGCGTCAAATGTCGCTCATTAAGAAAAATGATAAAACGCGGCGGTGGCGCAGGGAACGTTCTCGATCGTTATTACCGCTATAGCGGCGTTTGCCGCGCTTTACTGTCTCGTTACCACTTCCGATCGCGAATCGATTTCGCAAGCATTCTCATGTGGAAGGAAGCTAGTTGCCAACCTCCGGCTAATTTTCTAGTAATCCAAAACTCTAGCTTCATTGTAGCTCAAAAGCGGCATTTTCCGCGGCGGCAAAAGGGCGTAGAAGTTCCAAGCTCGCGTGTTCAGCCCCGCCCTGAAGTCGCTCAAGCTCGGCGGCAGCCAATTTGCCTGGGCCGCGCCGTGGCATGGTAGTAGGTCTTTAGAGCAGCGCTAGGCTAGGGTCTCGGCGCTTGTGTGCGATAAGGCACTTCCCCAGACAGTGATAGTGGTGGTCAAGTCTCGCCTGAAGCCAATCGTCTTGTGCTAAACATGCGTGACGCGCTTGCAGAGAGAATGAATACTCCAGCGGCGACTCTATGGCGGAGCGGATTAGAAGGGGTCCTAACTTTGCCTAGCAAGCAAAACCTGTACTGTGATCACTATCATAGTAGCAGAAGATAGCACTAAAATTAATTACTATTAAGCAAAATGAAATTGAAGACGGATTTATAATGAAAATGACTAAAAAGTTGTTACGGCCGCCACCATGGCGGAGCGCGCGTCACGCGCTATTCATAGTGACGCGTCACGAGTCGCTATGAATAGCGCCTAGCTTTGTGGTAGGCCGATGAATATTTCTACAAAGTGATAGTCACAATAAATGACAGTTCAAAACTAATTTTCAAAATCGGGCTATCATTTGTGAATTCGAGAAAATTCATCCGAAAAATAGGAAAAATTATTCGAGAAAATTATTCGAAAATTCGAAAATTCTGATTTTCGGATATATTCGAAAATTCGAAATTCGAAAAATCAGTTTTTCGAATATATTCGAAAATCCGAAATTCGAAAAATACCATTTTCGAGTTTATTCTAAAATTTGAAATTCGAAAATTTTATTTTCGAATATATTCGAAAATTTGAAATTCGAAAAAAATGAATTCCGAATTTATTCGCAAATTTGAAATTCGAGATTTTCAAATGTATTCTAAAATTTGAAATTCGAAAAAAAATGATTTTCGAATATATTCTAAAATTCGAAAATTTTTACAGTTTTGCCCAAGTATAGGTACCAGGGCTGCGCGCTATAACGTTAACGTGTTAACGCATTAACGGGTTAACGCGGTTTCTTGTCAAAAATTAACGATTAACGCTTAACGAAAAAGTCTTGAAATCGCGTTAATCTATGATTCGTTAATTGTCGTAGAATTATAACACGAGGTTACTCTACGGGGTGCGGGTCGGGCCGTTTTGCTCAGACCCCCACTCCAATGTTAATTTTGCTGAGAACCCCCTCCCCAGGAGCGTGAGAAGGTCAAGTTTTGACCGTGTTCTACCCCTTCCCCTCCCCACCTAGAGCTGATGTGTTCCAACAGTGTTTATCTAGCACAGGGTTGAGCAGTGTTGCAACTCGGCGCAACAGGGGGTCGTAAATGTTGTGGAAAACAATTTCAAAAAGAAAAATTGGCGAGGGGGCTCGTAAATTTTTTGAAGAAAATGGAAATTTCCTCCGAACCTTGTGTTAAAGTAAGTTAAAGAATGAGGTAGGAATAGGAAAATAGCTTTTTATAAATGCAAGTTTGAAAACTTCTGAAATTTGTCACTCAAAAAGGCTAAATTAATTTTTGTATCGAGAGGGGGGATCGTGAATTTTGAAAAAAAATTCCGAAATTCGAATCTACAGCGGGCGGGGGGGGGGTCGTAGCTCCGGGACAGGGTCTCTCTACACACCGAGGGAGTTGTCCCGCCTTTTGCGGCTCTAATTCCACTCGGGACCACTTCGCTTGCACTGAGTAGCGTGACGTTTCGAACTGCAAAAAGGGGGCAACTCCTCCCTCGGTGTGTAGAGAGCCCCTGTCCCGTAGCTCCGCCGAAAAATGGTGCAACGGCCTGCCCAACCCTGATCTAGCAGGTTTGCTCCTAGTGATTGATTGCAGTTAAACTACTCTTGTCGTATTAAATTGGTGAAGTTAGTGCTATGCAAAAAAAGTGCGGATGTTTGCAAGGACGAACAGCGCCCATCGCATTTTTGTAGAAAGGAGCTTAAAGTTTATGTATAGTGCAGTCCAGCAAATTTCGTACAGGTACTTATCAATGAGAAGAGGTCGGCAGAAGATCAATATGCATGAATTCTAATGCAAAACGCTCGTCACAGGCTGAGCGGAAGCGGTTGTGCTGCCATGAGTTTCAAGCACATCTGTCTTTGACCAACAGCTTCTCATTGGTAATTAGATGGTCAACTTTTGATGCACTACCTTATAACTGGTTACAGTCTGTGCTGTGTAATAAAATGCGGATGTTTGAAGGGAAGGGAGTTCGATCCCGCTTGAAGTTCATAGTTATGCAGAGTACGGATCACGATAGCAGGATATTTGAGTCAAGCAGGATCTATTCATCATTTGTATACACGTTCACCGTCTAGGATGAGGGTTGAACACTGCTACAGTGTATGGACTCACACTTTCTCAGGTGTGGTCCCACCGGAAATCGACAATTTTGAAAACTTAAGAGTCATGAGAGTCGGATATTTGAGTCAAGTTCGCTGATTTACCCTGCGTACGAAATTTTACCGTCTGATTGTGAGAAAGTTAAGAAGTGAATGAGTTATTTGGAAAAATCGTGGCATTGAGAAACAAGACTTTATACTCTACCGTTTGCAACCTTCTGCAAATCTGAAGAGAGAATTTTAAAGGCACAATCCAAGCTCAGGGCGAAATCTGAGATTCCCACATGGTTGTGAACTAGACCCACCCTATAAAGCACCTGCCAGGTGCGGGCTCTCAATTTCTCCGAAAAAACGAGATATAGGAGGAAACCACCCTGGGGCGCCCGCATCCGGAAGCCACCTTGGCGCGCCCCTTTTACGATCTTTCAAGCCCAACAGTGGCGCGATGAGCGATGGTTAACGATCGAAAGCCCCGTTTTTCACTTCATTTTCAACTTCTCTCCTTGTTCAGGTAGGCTCGCACACATCGGTTGCAAATTACGAAAGTTACAAAGCTCGGACAACTTGTCCACCCTGCTTCCGTAGCTCAAATTTTGAAGGGCCACAACTCCGTTTCTAGAGGGTCTTTTACGATTTCAGAGGCATCATTGGAATTAGCATGGAACCGTTTCCAAGATAGACAAGAAAACAGAAAAACGATTCTGAGATTGGACTGTGCCTTTAAGCACATTAAACTGTTGTGGGCTCTTCTCTAAAATGCACTGTGGGTCCACATCTGACAAAGCAAGTACTGAGAAAACGCGAATAATGACACAGAAACCACACCAGGAAAATTTTCGCAAAGGGCACACTCCAGAGGTGCCGCAGGCTCCAAACGGTAGGGTACAGAGTGTAGTTTCCTTAAGCTAGGATTTTTTTTTTCAGGTATCTCATTTAAAACTTAAGTTACTGTAGTTTTAAAACCATAGATTAGATTCGTGAACTTGGATGTTTTTTGTCTTCTTCCTCTATCAGTGTAGCGGTCTTCGGCGTTCATTTCAGACGCCGAAACTCAGCATAGAATAAATCAGCCACGCTGGACTCAAATATACTACTCCCGTGACTCTTAGTTTTCAAAATTGCCAACTTCCGACGGGACCACACCTGAGACACTTGTTAGCCCTCATATTTTAGCGGTGCTCCGCCTCAATCTTTAACGAGGAATTTTCTTGTACAGCGCAAATAGACCACGCTCAACTCAATTATGAACTCTACTGACTCAGTAAGATCTTTCGCAGAAATCATTCAGCGTTCAGTAGGCAAACGGCTTTAGGCACTTCACATTGAGGATTCATATGTCTTGTTTATCATTTTGGGAACACCTCCACGATATCTTCACCCTAAGCTTCCTAATTGAACACCGTCACTCACAACTAAGTTCAAACAGCATTTCAGTAAAATCGCAATGCATAGTTGAATCCAATGTGAAAAACTGCCTCGGGCGGTTTTCACTCACATACACAATGGTCCATTGGGTCTTCCTCCGAAGCAGGGGTGTGCGGAAAATTCTTTTCGGTAAATTTTTCACCGAAGCATTTTACCGAATTTTTATTTCGGTAAATACGGTAAAAACGGAAAATTCGGTAAAAATTCTGACTTCGGGTTTTTGGTGCCTACTGTCGTTCTCTGAGCCGAAATTCGGTCCGCAACTGTGGACTACGGCTGTTGCATCATGCGACGCGTGATAACCGTACTGGGAGAAGGGTAAATCGTGCCGGGACCAAGTGGTCCCAGCACGATTAACACGAGTCGCATGATGCAATAGTCGTAGTCCGCAAATGCGGACCAGAATTCGGCTCAGAGCGACAGTATCCCATAAGATAGCACAAATGACCGGTAATATTTATGTATCATTTTCAATAGTGCATGAGGATAGTGCAAATGATGAGTGAGTTTTAAATATTTAACTGAGCTTAACGGCTGAACCTGATCAGCAGGACTTTGATTTTGAGAAAAAGTAACATTTCAAAATTTTCTGGTGTCAAGGCCTTTCTGTAGTCACTCAAAATCAGGCCAGATGGGAAAACACCCTTCCCGCCTCAACTGTGCCCGCAAAAGTACTTATTGGTCAGTGAGGAAAGGTGCGGGTACGACGATTTCACAATGGAGTCATTCCAGAACGGCAGTGTATTCAGTGTTGGGTCGGGGTCTTCGAAAAGAGTTTTTCAAGTTACTGAAATATCCGCTTCAGAACTCTGCTGCCTTGGAAATCTGTTGACATTTTTGAAACAAAAAATGCATTTCTCGGAGTAGTGTCCCGCTAAGAAAAAGCCCGTGACACAAAAGGTGAAGAGATCGTTTGAGCATTCAAAAATTAGACCAAAGGGTTAAAAAAGATTAACAAAAAGAAGGATGAAGAAGGATATCGCGCCAAATGCATGTCTTAACAGTAGCAAACCCGTGAAATACGAGTAAGAAGTAGGCCGATTGGGAAAAAAACACCCAATTTTTTCAGTAAAAATTTCGATAAATTTCGATAAAAACTCGGTAAATCGGTAAATCAAAATTCACCGAAAAACACCGGTAAATCCGGAAAGTCGGTAAATCGGCAAATGGAAAATGCACACCCCTGCTCCGAAGGTAAGGCATCTCCGGAGCTCAAAACCCCCTTTGGGGCTCTATCCCGCGCCGAACTCTGTATGGCACTGATTGTTATGGGAGATCTGATGATTTATTGATTTTTGACGTGATAATGTTTTTCTTTTTAATGGTTTAACGAAATGCAAAATTAACGTGAACGCATTAACGGGTTAACTCGGTTTTTTTCCGAAAATTAACGATTAACGCTTAACAAAAAAAAATAATTTTCCTTAACGCACACCCCTGATAGGTACGGTACCGCTGCTATATTCAAGGGAAAAAACGGGCGAAGTTGCCAGAGTGAGCAACTAAATCGCAAACCGCAACTCGCTTCAAAATGCTCCGTTTTGAATTTTGAAAAGGCAGAAATGTAAAGCATATTGTGATCCAGTCAATCACAAACAAGTATTCCTGTCAAATTCAGGAGGAACATTATCTCCCGAGGAGAAATATATTTACATTTTGACAATGCTAGAGATCGGGGAAGGTTGTTTTTTCGTAGAACGGGTTCATTATCTTGTGAAATCATTATCATATTCAAAATAACTTCGTCTTAAATAGCATTCCCATTAATAAATCCCAAACATCGCTCATATGGTTGAATAGATCGTGGCACGATAAACATTTTGGTCTTTTCGAAATTAAAAACGGAGCGCTTTGAGGCGAGTTGTAGTCGAAAGACGCTTTAGTGGCCCACTTTGGCAATTTCGCCGGTTTTTTTCCTTGGATAGGCGATATTTACCGTAACGACCGTCTCGATCCTATAACTTCCTGGAACTAGCAGCTCAAGACGGGATTGTACACAGTTTTACAATAGAGGCCCGAAGGTACTAACAATTTAATTCGTTTTCGCGAATGCACTAAAGGCAGTGTTCACGATAGAAATGGTTTTTCTGTTTTTTCACCTATCTTGAAAACGGCCCCATGCTGATTCCAATGATATCTCTGAAATCGCACAAGACCTTCAGGGAACGGAGTTATGGTCCCTCAAATATTGAGCTAAGGAAACATGGTGGACGAGTTGTCCGAGGCTTGTAGCTTCCGTCTTTTGCAGCCGATGTATGCCAGCAGACCTGAGTAGAGAGAGAGAGGTTGAGAATGAAGGGAAGAACGGGGCTATTGGTCGGAAACCATCGCTCATCTCACAATCTCGAGCATTCATTTGTTCACGTCGGTGGGCGTGGAAAGTGCATCTGGGGGTGACGAGCTGATGGGTGTCCAACTTTGGGGCCGGAGGGGACCGTTCCGAGCTCATTTTTCTCAGTTTTTTCAACGTTAGGGTTCCGCTAGGTCCCGCAGCTGCCGATCTCCACGAAAAAATCAGACATGGTTTTTATCGTGGACACTACCTTCAAAGGCACAGTCCAACCTCAACATAGTTTACCAGCTTTTTTCGCTCGTCTTAAAGAGAATTTCAAGACGATCACAATGATGTCCTCGGAACCGCTCAGAAACCACTACGAACGGAGTTATGATCCTTTAAAATAATGAATTTGAACGGTGTGAATTTTGTGGACGGGTTGTCTCCGGCCTGTTTTCCTTGTTGCTCGCGTCGGAGCAGAGCACACTCTAAGGTTCGATCGTTATCGAATGGAAGAACGTGGATTTTGATCAAAATCCATCGCGCGTCTCGTCCCTATTGAGACCGAAACCCCGAATTGGGCGGAGGGAATAGGTCTTCTTCGTTTTTTTTCTCGCTTAATCTTAAAGGCAGCAGACATGCTCAAAAATGGTATCGATTTTATGGCATAAATCAAAGGTCTGGAGCTAGTTGTATTGCGAACTGACGAAAAAACGAACGAAAACTGTGTGAAAATAGAGGAACAACGGTTATTCTGTTATCAGGTGAAAGTGGACGAGTTTTACGGTGCGCGGTTGAAACAGCAAATATTAGCAACAAAACGGTTGAGATAGAGAAGCCGACATACTCTTACAGCCTGTACTGGAACGTTCACCTCGTTTAAAGGCAGTGTTCACGATAATCTTCCATTTTGAGGTTAGTCGTTAAATCGATTGTTTGGCCCCCGAGTAGAACTGAAATGACGAAGAAACCGAGAAAAACACACCAGAAAGGCACAGAAATCCTCAAGTATCAGCCCGCCTCTCAAGTATCAATGGGACTGTTCGTTGTGACAATGAAATCTTTGTGGACCTGCCTTTGCGATTCTCCTTTCTGGGTTGTTCCGTTCTTTCCTTCGGGCCCCTAACTAATACTGTTTTGCCCAAAATATTCTTCCATTTTCGATTAGTCCCATTTTTTACCGGTGACAACCACCGTTAACATGTTCAACCAAGCAGACAACTAGTCCAGGCCATAGAATAATGCCACTGAAATAAGACGAATTAGTGCGTTTCTCGCCGTTTCCTCGTGATTTTGCTAACACTCAGTTGCCAACGCATTGTTTTGAGTGGAAAACTTGGAAACGAGAATCATCGTGAACACTGTCTTTAAAGCATCAAAAACCAGCCGAAGGGATCGTATTAGTACTTTCAATCTGGACGAGTTTGTATTTTGGGGCGGGGTTGCAGAAATTTTTCGATTTGCATTGCTGAATTTTAGTACTTTTGAATCGATTTTGACGCTTCCAACGGCGTGAGCAGTCTACTAGGAGCCATGCGACTTCAGAAACGTAGTTATCTCAACAATTTTTCGAGCGTGTCTGCTGCCTTTAAAAGTTGAGTTTCCGCTTTTGGCAGGGCTGCTACACATAGCGGCCGGACCATATATCAGATTTTACCCACGAGCTTGGACTGTGTCTTTATACGCTCTACACACTTTCTTTGTAAGACAATTCTCCAGAAAGCACCTTGTTCCCTTGCAAATACGCTGCGATGCTGTGAAATCAATTCAGTCCCGAATTATTTAGTGATTGCGTAATGGAATCTAGGAGCAATAGTTTGGTAAATTTCACCTGTGAAAGACCAAACTTGCACCTGAAATTCTGCTCGTTATGATTTTTTTGTACATGTTCACGTCCGTGGTCTTCAAAAATTCATTACAAGAATGAAGGAAGGCCGGAATGGGGCTAGAAATGGACAACTACGTAGGTATGTAGCAGACACATGTACTGTGCTTCTCTGGGCCAAAATCCGGTCCACAATTGCGTCTCGACACGTTTCGCGGCCGCACACGCTCGAGTCATTCGAGTTTCCGGCGTCAAAGCCGACTCGATGTGGCCTTTTTATATAGTTTTCTTCAGATGTTTTTAGTTTCCAGCTTTCAAAGCCCACCTAGAGTCAACAGATCGGCGGCTGCTGCACTGGAAACTTTTCCGACTTGAAAGTGCGCGGTCGTAAAGCGTGTCGAGACGCAATTGCAGACTGGAACTGGTCCAGAGAAGCACAGTATGTGTGCATCACAACAAAAACGAAAGTCGGAAACAGGGCAAGATCGAAACTACGGTAACTCCCATTTTCTCCGAATAGTGCAGCCTCCATCATGGCTTCGGCCGGTTTTGAACAACTGTGGCTTTGAATTACCGAGTTTGAATTATTGGACAGCGAATGCAAACCAAGCTCCGAAGTGAATTAGCTCATCGCCTAGGGATTTCCAGTGCAGTAAGTACACAATGCCGTTCACGATCGAAACCCCGCTGATCGGCGGAGTCCCTTATGTTGATGGTCTAAATAATTCACCTCTCTTCCGAACTTCTTCTCGCAGGACACGAGATGTGCGATTGCAAATGGCAACTCTGAACACTTTGAAACTAGAGTGCCGTACGGTTTTTATGACCCTGTGCACGAGATTGCTCTTCTAGAGAACACTAATGAGTACTCCGAAACAGGCACCCTTGAAAAAGAGAACGCCTTCGATAATGACGTGTTGTCTGTAAGTACGATTATGATATCAGAATGATAAAGTTGGAGTACAGTACTGAGAGAGAATTTGCACTTTGCACTCATTTCTAAACGCTTGAATGGTGATAGTCGCAATTGGATACTCTTTCCAGTTAAGGATAAGCAATCGCATGGCTGCTCAAAGGCTTAGTAACATGAAAATGTGTTTCAAGATTTTCTGCTTACGATGAAGACAGTCGCAAGCTATTTCCATGTCTACGGAATCGTAAAAGGTTCTTGGGAACGGAACATTAACCTATCTGAAATTTGCCTAAATTTGAGCGACGAAGGAATGGTGGATTATGACGATCGCATAAACTTTTCGGTCTGAAATCCCTTCAAAACAGACGCGTCATACCTGATTTAGCTATCTCTTTTCGGATGCTCGAAGGGGAACTGAATCTTCGTGCGAGCGAGTTTTGGATCTTGAGACCTACCAGTGGTAGGTCAGGTGGGTTTGGCATACATTACCCAAAGGTTTTTAGTTAAAGGTACTCACTAGTGCACAATTTCGTTTTTCATCATCCCACTAGATGGTTTGAGCACCTTCCACTAGAGAGTTTCGCCGTTCATTATAGCACTCTTTTCAAACACAAAGTTGAAAGTTCGACATCTCTGCACTGGAGAGTAGTACGTGAAGTAATCGTGATGGGAGAGTATTTGCAGTGTTCCTGTTCGCTACCTTTGCCATGAGTCGGTCATCTTCCGCGGGGTGTCTGGATGTGCCTAATCGTATACCACGCAGTAGGATTTCGGCCAACGCTTCGTACAATAGTAATAAATAATGGTGTGATTGCGCTATCTCATTCTTCCTTCGGAATTCTTGTACTAGATTAGATTTTTGCACGCCACAAGCCTCTTTGCCACTTACCGGTCCGATGAGGGTAGCCAGTAAACGCATGTTCCGAAGTTCCGGTATTGTACTAATGTGCCGTAGCTGGCTGGCACGGCCGATGAAAGCTTTGTTAGAATGCCTTTAGAGATCGGACTACGCAAAACCTTTTATTAGTAGTCTCTATCCTGATATGCGCACCCATTTTAGGCCATTACTAGCAAACACGTGGGAGTCCCTGCCTTTCCTCCCCGTTCCAGTGTTGAGTTGTTCACACATTCTTTGAACGCAGTGTTCACGATAGGAAATGTGTTTCAGTTTCCACTAGAAATGGGTAGTGGAGGGGCGCACTGTAATATTGACGTCGAAAAAAAACGCATGAAAAAGAGCCAAGAAGAGCCCCAAAAGAGCCCGAAGTTGCCACTTTGAGCGCAAGGCAAACCCCAAAAGCGAAAATCCCGCCCTATGACGTGAACAAATGAAAACTCGAGCTCGTGAGATGAGCGAAGGTTTCCGATCAATAGCCCCGTTCTTCCTTTCATTCTCAACTTCTCTCTTTACTCAGGTCAGCTCGCATACATCAGCTGCAAAAGACTGAAGTTACAAGCCTCGGACAACTCGTCCACCATACTCACCTAGCTCAATTTTTGAGGGACCGTGACTCCGTTCCCAGAAGGTCTTGTTCGATTCCAGAGACATCGTTGGAATCAGAGTGGGACCGGTTCCAAGAAAGGCGGAGAAACAGAAAAACGATTTCCATCGTGAACACTGCCTTTAACGTTTGTTCCAATTTTTCCTTGTCGTGTTGATGCGTTGGTCCCGGGTTTCGTTTCACTTTTTTTATTTGGTACGTTCTTTCGGACGTATTTAAAATTTAGCAATTGTTGTGTGGGAGCGGACCTGAATGGAGAGAGAAGCTGAGGATGAAGGGAAAAACGGGGCTATTGAACGAAAGCCTCATCTCGCACTGTTGAGCTCGGATGGTAGTTTGAATCAAAGAATGCAGATACGCTCAAAATCGGTATCGAATTTATGGCATAAGCAGAAGGTTTGGAGATGGCAGTTCAATGTTTTTCATTATATGCTTTTGCGCTCGAAGGTTAAAGGCGCTGAGAACCATGACCGCGATCAGTCAGGAGCTTGCCGGAGATGGAGGCGATGCAATACGGTCATGCCTGATAGGCGCCGAGATCATAACTCATGCAAGCCTGCGTGCAGCCTGTTAGAACAAAACGGGTATCGGCATAGAGAATCCACTCAACTGCGTCATCGATGTGACTACGGCTGTTTTGGGCAGTGTTATAAGTCGATTCTGTGGAAGCCGTGGAGGCAGCAACAAGAGTGCGGTTCGAGCACAGAGCCGGTTCAAATGTGGCACTTTGCCATGACGTCGGAGCTAATGCCACGAATGCGATCAGCCTATGAAGCATAGCTGTGGTTGTAACAGTAATACTGGTTTCAGCATCAAACCGGATGGGGAGATCGACCCAGTTCTAGTGACGTCGGGAACAGTTGTGACAGTGGTCGAAGGAGCGGTGGAATGGAAAACAGGAATGTTCGGAGAGGAGCCTAGTGATATCGTCAGTGATATGAGTCACATGTTAAGAATAGCAGTTAAAAATCCACTGTTGTACCGTAGTTCTACTAATGTAATGGCCTAGGCGATTTGATTTCCGTTCAGTACCTGTTTCTTAACTGTTAATTACCTCTATCACCTCGTTCCTATGTTTTCCTCCTTGGTTTGTTCTTGTCATCATTCTCCGTCGATCGATGGGCGCGGAGGGTGTATCTTATGTATGCCTCGCGCTCTCGTCTGCTCCAGTGGTCTCTCGTCGCAGGCGGGGGCTGCGATCGGAGGCCGCGTCCGCTCCCTTCTTAAGGCGGCTCGTTCAGTTATAGATGCGCATTTTGTTGTTGTAGAGTGGTACGGAGAGGTGACTCTCCTCAATAAATATTTGTACCACAGTTCAGTCTACAACACTCCAGTCGATTTTATACACTTTCAACATAATATTTTGATGATATCGCTGTCCATCGTTGTGGTGGGCCTTTTCTGCTACTATGGGCAGATTCAGGATGCTTCAAAATCTGTAGATTCGCGCTTCAACATTTTCGAAAACTTTTTATAACGATTTCCCCGATTTTTGACCGTTTCATAACGTACTTTCACCTTCCATAATAGGCGATTAAGGCATTCGTCTGCTCCAACCAAGCTCTATGTTTGTGTTGAAGTTGCACAAGCTTTCCATATCTATATGGATCGTGGTCATCAGCTGTATTGTGTGGATGAATCTTAGATCCTGGCCTCCCATGACGCCGGGATGAGCGACTGTCTTATTCTCTGCCAAAAAAAAGCTACTGAACCGCTTCTAGTTTTCGAAAAATGCGAAATACGAGCACTGGGCGAAATACGAGCAAACAAATCTTTGATAAGCGAGGTTGTATTAGCTTTAGTAACCTCCGCCAGTTCACTGACCGCTTGCGCAACACATTCCTTATCAATCAACTCGCTTAACCCACTGTGCGGGATCTTTTCATCTTCTTCCATCTCCTGATCGGAGCCTTTATTTGCCGACGACTGTAGTAGTTCGTCCTCGTTTTACTGCTCGTCGCCTGACTGCGCCATACCAGCTCTGGATTTACACGTATTAGTACAACACGGCTCATCAAATTATGCACACAGTATACGAGTTATACGAGGATATGGAAAATCGAATCAGTGAATCGGATACGTGTGATTGACTTTTTTCAAATTTACTTTTTTTTGTCTGCTCACTAAAAATCTGTTTTACTTCCCAAAGTTCATTCGTTTCGAACGGCTTTCCTTTTTTTACCCGGTAGTTCGGACCCGACGGTATCAAGAGCCAAATCAAAACGACAAATTTAATCGGTGGCTAATTATTGAATACCCGGTCACTTAATCACAGACGGCTCCTCTCTATCGTTTGGGGAAAAAATGGATTCAGGCAATCTGGCCGTTGGACCTGTACTTGATTTTCGTGGGTTGATCGATTATTCGTTTGGTCTCACTAGGTCTCACAGACTCAGAGTGCCTTTGCTTTCAAAATTCGGTGAACGAATTTGTTGTGTCCGACCACTAGGATCTGCCGACACCCTCTTCCAGTAATGATCGATTTGACTACTTTGCAACACCCGGTCACACAGACTCTGATGGTGTCCCTTTGGCAAAAAATCGACGAATCAATTTCTCAGGCAAACCATCGCTCCGAGCGGGACCGGCTCCTCCCAATTATGACGTCATCGCCCGGACAGCGGCCGAGGGGCCAACTGGCACCGCGGTCCTTGTCCGGTGCCAGTTCGCCCCTCGGTCGCTCTCCGGTCGCTCTCGGGGCCACAGCGGTGCCATCCCCAGAGATAGAGAGACGCGGGATTGGTTGTTCTTTGAGTGTCACTCAAAGAACAACCAATCCTGCGGGTATAAAAGGCGGCTATCCTCTTAACAGGCTTAATCCTCCCCAGAAGAGGAGGAAATAAAGAAAAAATAGCAATTAGGAAATTTTTGAAAAAATCGCCCGAACAGAGACCGCAGTGCCAGTTGGGACCGAAGATCGCTCCGAGCGATACTGCTGTGGCCCGGAGAGCGGCTGCTGTGGCCCGAGTAGATGGCTAATTTTCGCTCGGAGCGGAGAGGCAGCGCCGCTCGAGTAGCTCTCCGGTACCGCTCGGAGCGATGGTTTGCCTGAGTTTGTAGTGTCCGGCCACAAGACCTGTCAACACCCCTCCAGTCCAAAAGGTTTAGGTAAAAAAATTGTAGTGTTCGGCCACAGGACCTGACAACACCCGTTATGCCAAAGGAAATCAATTTGCGCACCCGATCACTAGTATCCGACGGTGCCACTGTAAAAAAATGCTATCAAAGTAATTTCCTGTGTGGTCTGTGTTCCAGTTTGCTAACGTTACACTAGAATGGCTTGGCCCCCATTTAACTCAACAAAAGGTTAAAAAATAAAAAAGACCATTTTTTCTTCCCCAAAATCACTAGTGCAATGTTGAACAAATAGAAAAAACACAGGCAAAATACAGAATATCAAGCGAAATGAACGCTTGTACAGAATAGATCGCACACAGGAAATAATCGACAATTTATTTAAAACAAGAAACCTTACATACATAGGAATATCCTACACAAAACAAACAATAACAGACAAGTTGGGAAAACGTGGGACAATGAGGAGGTAGAGAGAAATGAGGCGGAGGGTGCCTGACCACACCACAAGAAAGGAAAAAGGGAGAATGTTCTGGCCCGTCCTCTCCGTAGGGCTATGGTATACTTTGTCGCTGTAATGAGCGACAGGCATGCAATCTAACACAAATCGTTGCGGGACCCGCATCGGAGCAACGGCAACGGCCGTCGTAGGAACAGATGTCGCGTGTGGGTCGCAGCGACGTGTTGCGGAGGGCTGACATACTGCAAATGTGCCACATCGTGTCGCTACCACTGTCGCTGTCGCTGTGCAGTGCACTGCGACAGATTTAAAAGGCGGGAGGCGGTCGCTGTCGCTGTGGAGCGACGCGACCGTGTGTCGCAAAAGTATATCATACCCTGTAGAGCCGCTAGGAGGCCACGCCCACCTCGCCGGCTTTCTGGTCAAATCGTGATTTTTCCAATAATCACCGTCATGATTTTTCCAATAATCACCGTCATGACCCCCCATAATCGACGCGGCCCTTAATAATCGTTCGTTTTTCTTTCATATACTACTTACTCTCTGATCCCATTATCTGTTACTCTGAATCTAGAAAAGGGTTCAGAGAGGAAAAGAAGACAAGCACATTTAATCGCGACCACTGCCTTTAAATGCAGCATACACGCTCGCGAACGTGGTTAAGATAACTAATGAAATAGAATGGATGGCTCACATTACAACACCCACGCATTTTGAAGCGTCAGAAACGACCCACAATGCCGCTGCACGAGTAAGAATTCGGCCCCGCCTTGTATTTCTTGGCCCCTGTTATTGCCATCCTCCTCCCAAACAGGGGTTCTGGGCCATTCCCACACTCGCCCATGTGTGTGGGTCTTACAATAAGTACAATAAGTAAGCCACGTACATCGACGACAGTGGGAATGGCCCAGAACCTCTGTTTTGGAGGAGGACAGCAGATACAGGGGGCGGAGAAATACAAGGGCGGGGCCAACTTCATACTCGCGTAGCAGCATTGTGGGTCGTTTTTGACGCTTCAAAACGCGTAGGCGTTGTAATCTGAGCCATACCATTCTATTTCCTTATTTATCTCAACCACGTTTACGAGAGTGTATCCTGCCTTTACAGGCACAGTCCAACCTCATTGTCAAAATCGTTTTTTGTTTTTCCACCTATCTTGAAAACAGTCCCATGCTGATTCCAATGATGTCTCTGGAATCGTACAGGACCTCCTGGGAACGGAGTAATAGTCCCTCGAAAATTGAGCTGGAGGAGCATGGCGGACGAGTTTCCCGGATCTTGTACCTTCCGTTTTTTGCCGCCGATGTATGCGAGCTGACCTGAGTAAAGAGAGAAGTTGAGAATGAACGGAAGAACGACGCTATTCAACGGAAACCATCGCTCATCCCACGATCTCGAGTTTTCATTTGCTTACATCGGAGGGCGGGCATTGCGCTTTTGGGGTTGGCTTACGCTCAAAGTGGCAACCTCGGGCTCTTTTGGGACTATTCCTGGCTCGTTTTCATGCATTCTTTCGACGTTAGCGTTACAGTGTACCCCACCACTACCCATTCCTAGTGAAAACAGAGACACATTTTTTTTTATCGTGAACACTGCCTTCAACACGTATCGGGGATGACCGCAGGCACTAAGACAGATTTTTTTGTGCTGTCCCGCCGAATGATAACGAGGTCGCTCAAACGACCTAGTTAACGGGTCAGCGTATTCACACAGAATGATATATAATCTAGTTAGTATGATGTTCTGACTCACCATACCATTAGTATTTATTTCTGAAAGAGGAAAACAAATAGGCTCGTAGCTGACCGAACACTTGATGCCAAGCATTTCTTTCTTGGAGATTGGGAAATTTCTGAGAACTGGTCGGAAATGTAAATTTTATGGAGGAAATTATCGAGCTCGAGAATTCTTCTTAAATGCAGCGTACACGCTCACAAACATGGTTTAGAATACCCTATTTCCTCTAATACAAGAACACCTCTATTCGAAGTACACCTCTAATAGAAGTACACCTAAAAGGGAAGGCTGAGTGTTAGAAGTACACCCTCCATTTGAAGTACACCTCTTTCAAAAGTGCAGCTCTTTTCGGGAAGAACTTCAGATACTAGTCAGGCATTCGAAGAGGGCACCCGAGGTAATTTTGGGCTTTGAGGCTGACCCGAGGATAGAAATTGAATGTGTGGACTCGAAAGAGGCGAGGAGAAAATGGGCTCGCCCGCGGGAATTTCACGTTGAACGCATTTTCGTGCAACGATGACGCTGTCTCAGGATCACTAATATGTTTGGACAAAAGTACTAACAATGTTGCAGGTATAAAAGGCTCCTCATCTCACAGTATGCCTCAGCCGGCTCTGCGGAGCCGTACCTGGAAGGTAGCCTCGAGTCAGTTTCCGGAAGATCCACCGGATACCGAAGAATAATTTTTGTCGCCGAGGGGACCTTCCACGGGTCGGGGGGGGGATGGTACCCAACCGTTGGTCCATCTCCCCACGGTCCCCAGTGGGGTGAACCCCTCTGAGGACCTTGGATACATTCTAGGACAGGAATGGCCCCGTCCTAGGATGTCCTACGGGTCCCCTCTGCGAACCCCGAAACACCCTAAATGGCTTGATGAAAAAAATTATGAAATCCCTCGGCTCACTCCAAAATTCCCGCGGCTGGCCCCACAGTGGCCCTGAAGGTTGAGCCGCGGCAAATTTGGTGCCGCCCGAGTATGTATCCTCGGCTGGCCCTGTATTCGCCGCTCGGGTCGCCCTCTACGAATACCTGAGTAGGGTAAGTGTTTGGCAATACGAAAGTGGCATTTGAGAAAACCAGTTTGCACGAGATGTACTTTTCAATATTATGAGGTTTGAATACTCACAAAAAACTATCGGCCACCCCTTTCTCAATCAAGGATTGCTCGTGTGAGACAACTTCTCATGAAACTTCGGCGAACTTCAAATGACCAAGACAAAACACAGAGCTGAAACTTGATACTGCTGTTATTCAAGGCGAATGCACGGAGTTCATTTAGGTACTTTACAAGAATTTCGATTTGATTGGGTTTTAATCTATCAATGGTAACTTGTTTTGGCCCAATACGCTGAGTATAACGGTTTCTGAAAAGCGTTATAAAGATTGGAACATTCATGTAGAGGGTGCATCCTATAGGAAATTTTGAACCCTGACGATGGCTTCCTAACCCCCGAAGGGGTGAGACCATCATATCAGGGACCTATCCCTTTAGTGGTTACGTACACACAGTAACCAAGAGCAAAAAGGTAGGGTGAAACCCAACTAAATGCTTACACCGTAACCAATAAAATTTATTCAACGAATAATCGATTCAATCATTCATCCGAGAATATCGTGTGCTTGCCAGTCGCTGCTTGCGGCGACTTGAACGACGGCGAACCTTGACGATCAGCCCACTTTTCAGGCTTAGTCACTGCCTTCTGTCTCAAGCGGGCCAACTCGTTCTTTGCGATATCAAGTTGTCTCTTAAGCGATTTTACGGCTTTGGCCGTCCTGGCCTTAGCCTCGCTAATTGAGGCGATCAGCTTCTCCGCGTGTACAGAAACATTTTTGTCCCTGCAACGAGTGGACATTACTGGGAAAGCTAGGATACCGTACCTATTCCCGTGGTACGACTTACCTTGGCCGTGTCAGATTAAAGAAGCGACACATTTCAAGCTCCACAAAAAGTCCTCGTCGTCCACCTTTTTCACGTCCTGTTGTTGTTTCTTCGCCATCTGTAAATGATAACCATGAACCGGGCCCGTTAGGGGACGGCCCCCTCATACATTGAAATGAGCGAAGAACGCAACAATCAGCACAAAGAAGTTTATCATGGACCCAGACATGCTGAATGAGCCCGACCACCTTATCCCCGTAGGGACTTTGTGTTACCCGCGTCCTTAGTTCCTAAGAACTAGGCCGGCAGGTGCCCCTGGTGAAAACCAGGAGCGAGTGAGCCACTTGCGCGGTTGACAACACCCGTTATGCCAAAGAAAATCAATTTGCGCACCCGATCACTAGTGTCCGACGGTGCCACTGTAAAAAAAATGCTATCGAAGTAATTTCCTGTGTGGTCTGTGTTCCAGTTTGCTAACGTTACACTAGAATGGCTTGGCCCCCATTTAACTCAACAAAAGGTAAAAAAATAAAAAAAGACCATTTTTTTTCTTCCCCAAAACCACTAGTGCAATGTTGAACAAATGGAAAAAACACAGGCAAAATACAGAATATCAAGCGAAATGAACGCTTGTACAGAATAGATCGCACACAGGAAATAATCGACAATTTTTTTAGAACACAAAACTTTACATACATAAGAATATCCTACACAATGCAAACAATAACAGACAAGATGGGAAAACGTGGGACAATGAGGAGGTAGAGAGAAATGAGGCGGAGGGTGCCTGGCCACACCACAAGAAAGGAAAAAGAAAGAATGTTCTGGCTCGTCCTCTCCGCAGAGCCGCTAGGAGGCCACGCCCACCTCGCGGCTTTCTGGTCAATTCGTGATTTTTTCAATAATCACCGTCATGACCCTCCATAATCGACGCGGCCCTTAATAATCGTTCGTTTTTCTCTCATATACTACTTACTCTCTAATCCCATCATCTGCTACTCTGAAACCAGAAAAGGGATCAGAGAGGAAATGAAGACAAGTACTGAAATGATCGAGTAGTTTTTCAAAATGCTCTCAACTTTCCAGGCTCCGAAAAATGCGAAGACGCCGAAACGTCAGCCGAATAAATCTGTATCATACTCGGTTCGAAGCTGCACATAACATCTGCCAATAACAAGCACATTTAATCGCGACCACTTCTTTTAAAAGCAGCATACACGCTCGCGAACGTGGTTGAGATAACTAATGAAATAGAACGGATGGCTCACATTACAACACCTACGCATTTTGAAGCGTCATAAACCACCCACAATGTCGCTACGCGAGTAAGAAGTAGGCCCCGCCCTGTACTTCTCCGCCCCCTGTATTTGCCATCCTCCTCCGGAACAGAGGTTCTGGGCCATTCCCACACTCGCCCATGTGTGTTGGTGTTACAATAAGTACAATAAGTATGCCACGTACATCGACGACAGTGGGAATGGCCCAGAACCTCTGTTTTGGAGGAGGACAGCAGATACAGGGGCGGGGCCAACTTCATACTCGCGTAGCAGCATTGTGGGTCATTTTTGACGCTTCAAAACGCGAAGGCGCGTCACCTGTATATAGCATGTTAAATTACCGATGTAGTCCTCCATTTTCAAAAGCCAGCCTGAGTAGAGCGGCATTCCCGAATTTGGGTGGGACTTAATCGGCATTTAGGCATGTCATAATCAGGTCAATTAGGCTGTCTCTTCCGTGCACTCCCATTTGAGAGTGCTATAACTCTGACTTATCACATGCTTTCTCTAGTTTAACTGTCCATTCGGTTACTTGACGGGTTGGGAAAATACGAGCGTGCAGGACAGGGATTCTCAAATTCTGCCATCCTGGATGGTTTTCACTGCTTCAAACGTAATCGACGACAGGGTAGAGGCCATGCGGCCCTATTTATGCAGTAATCTCGATCATGTTTGCAAGAGTGTATGCTGCCTTTAATAGAAAAACCATGTACTTATATGCCTAGATGGTGATTGTTAAGATTTCCAGCGTTCGACCAGCATTTAAAATCGCTACGAAACTTCACAGTTCGAAATCAAAAAATAAATCGAAACGAAAAGTAGACAAAAAGAAAATGATCCAAAGAGGCGCTGACAACGCATTCCAAAAGTACAGAGGGCGACTCTCTCGCAGAGCTCGCGACCGCTATACAACTTCTTCTCGTGCTTTCAACCCGTTATACCCACATCGAGTGGCGAGCGGAGATCAGTGGGCAGCGGGCGAGCTCCAAGTCTCTGCGTAGTGCTCTGGTTTAGATCACTTGTCCGGCAGTATGAACGAGCTATTTATGGTTGCGACCGATCCGTAACGGAACCCTATCGAACATGGAGGAACATATCTACCAATAGTATTGGTTGGTGTCTTAACGTAAGGAATCTACCAATAGTATTTTTATCAATAGTAGTATGTAATGTCTTAAAGTAGGAAAGGAGCAGCGAAAAGTCAGGAATTTCAACGGAGGGGTATGCGAGAGATTTCAAAATCCCAGCAAACAGTTTCTCTAAAAGCAAAGCGACGGGGTGGGAGGACAGCCGTTCTCCTCCGTGATTCCGAAACTGCGACCCCCTATCCTCCAATTTTAGCGCCTGACCCGCCGGCCTGCTCCACATTTATACATAATCCGTTTTGATGCTAACGATAACGATAGATTTTCGTGCCAAACTGATGTTTTCAATTATTCGTTGAGTTTTCGATCAATATTTTAGAAACTACGATCTCCCTCATATTTAAACTCACCCCTGCCTCCTGCACACATTCTCCTGTTACGCAAATAATTTCAGGTGAAGCACATGCTTTGAAGTAGTCATGTGGTTGATTATCCTTGACTGAAATGAGCATCCATCTGCGATCATCACTAGCCAAGCGTTTCCAAATGAATGCATACCCTTACTTTTGTACCCCCCATTTTATCAATCTGATATCATAATCGTACTTACAGGCAACACGTCATTTTCAAGGGTGCCACCTTTTTCAAGAGTGTCTGTTTCGAAATACTCATTAGTGTCCTCTTCAAGAGCCATCCCGTGCACAGGGTTATAAAAACCGTACTGCACGCTACAACGAACTATTTTCAAAGTGTTCAGAATTGTTTTACTCCTTTCACTTCTTTTGAACAAAAGTAAGTTTTGCAGTTGTCCTGACCTCATTACCTGAAGGAAGTGAAAGCAGCCTGCCACAACCAGATCCCAGATAATGAGAGCAGCATGCCGCTGGCAAAATTGTGTCAATTGCCTTACAGCTGGGTGGTAACTGGCATTTGGCTGGCCATTGGCAATCACGAAGTCAACTGTTGGCCTTATTCTCGTCGGGTCAAGTACTGGCAGCGGCAGACCGCACGCAAATATGTGTCAGTTGCCTTTCGGCTAGGTGGTAACTGGCATTTGGCTGGCCAATAGCAATGAAGAGTCCAACACCTGGCTCATCCTTTTCTGTCCGGATGAAAACAGCTTCGAACCGCTGGCGGACATGTGTCAGTAGCCTATTACCTGCGTGATATCTTGTATTCAGCTGGCAATAGCAAGTACTAGCCAAATGTATTGAGCACATTAGAACGCAGTTATAGTTGTGCCACTCGAATAGATTCGAATCGATATATTCGAATAATTGCCATTCGAATACGTATTCATCATCGGAAATTCTAAAATCGCACCATTCGAATACGATTCAAAAATCGGACCTAAAAAAAGGCCATTCGAATGTATTTGATATTCGAAGCCTACTATTCGAATGAACATTCGAATAGTTATAATTTCGAATAGTTTCAAATAAATCTGCACCGTCGTCGCTATTTAAGGTGTACGATATGTAAGTAGTCGTGTATTCTATTGGCAGGCATGACCAAGTCAAAGGATTTCGAAATCACTTGGCGCCTCGCCGCGTGCAAAATGTGGTGAAACAACGGTTTGCTGTGCGTCCTCACCGCAGTTTGTCTGTTCGTCAGCGCTGCAACAAATGATCGTTCCGAGCAGGGATGAGCGGAATAAAAATTCAAATTTTCGGAAATCGGTTTTCGGGTTTCGGAACAGAATTTTTATCTCGGTTTTCGGAAAACGGATGCGAAACGCCCAAAAATGCGCGAAGCTTCGGTTTTCGGAACGCGAAACGCGGAAATTTTCAAAAAATCTCAGACTTCCCTAGAGTCTCATTGTCGGAAGCACATTTGGTTCCAGGGAATCATTTTCGAAGAGATTCTGTCTTAATGAATTACCAACTATGCAACTTCAGTAGAACATCTGAATACATATAGAAATCGATCCCAAAAAATGCACAGATTTATGTACTATACTTTATATTATCTACTGAAGAAAGAAACGTTCAATAACTGTCAGAACCAACGTACATATGAGACTGACAGTAGAGAATTTTCAATAGTTTAGCTCTCTGGCAAAAGTAATGGTTTGGCAATGTCATACTTACGAGAAATTAGAGGTTAAAGGAGTCAAAAAATGTCCTGGAACATTTATAAAAAATATTTGGCTCACAATAACCTAGCGTAAACAAGAAACTGGGAAAAGTAGTGAGATGATTGCAAATTCGTTTTGGTGGTCAAACATGGACCATTTATCGATTAGTAAATCCAGACGAGGTACAGGATTCTACAAGCTTCTCCATTGGACTTATCAAAGCAAAATCAAGCACGATATGAATCGGAGCGCTGCGGTTTCCCAGCTTCACTAGTGTGGACTGCCGTACATTAACCTGGAAAATGTTTCACTACATACAGTACCCCGCTAAGTTTTGCAAAACGGAGAGCATTTCCAAACTTTGCAAAAAAACGTCCAATGCATGTAACTTTTTGAACGAAGACGTTTCAGAAAACGCTATCATATCCACAGCTCAAAATTCTACACAATAAATTGCTTTGTGGACCGAAGTTCCCTGCAATCGTTTTGCTGTTGAGTAAAATTGCTTTTGCGGTCGTTTCTCAAAAACGTCGCGTGCGGCAAAGTGCTGCGTAACTTTGAGTAGTAATTTTACAAGTAATAAGAGAACAATCTCTATGTTTTCTCCGTAAATAAGATGAAGGTGGAGCAATCTTAAGATCTGTGCAGGTTGAATTCTCGAACTCCTTCATTTATCGGTCTGGGGCTTTCGCTACAGAAGTCAGATTTTTCAGGCAGCTTCTGAGCGTGTTTAATGAAGAATTTTGAAAACTAAACCTGCACAAATCTCGGGATTACCCCCCTTTAATATAACTCACAAAGAATACATAGAGATTGTTCTTCTATTACCTGTACAATTACTACTCAAAGTTTCGCCGCGCGCGACGCTTTTGAGAAACGACTGCAAAAATATATTTCAGTCGAACACATAACGATTTTAGGGAACTTAGGCCCACAATGCACATCACTATGTAGGAATTTGAGCTGTAAATATGATGGCGTTTTCGGAATCCTAAAACGTCTTCATTCAAAAAAGGTATAAGCATTGGACATTTTTTGCCTTTTTCTTCCCACGTTTTGTTAGTGCTCCCCGTTTTTACAAAACTTAGCGCGGGCATTGTAGTTTCATAGCACCTTTGATTTTGTTTTAATAAGTGACACGGAGAAGCTTGTAAAATCCTTCCTTCCGTCTTTTACTTCCGACAAATGATCTATGATTGACAACATTAGTATTTTTAATCATTTCACTACATTTCCCAGTTGGCTTGTTACTTCAGGTTATCGTGCGCCAAAACATTTTGTAAAATATTTCAAGAAATGTTTCGACATCTTTGACCTCTAAATGCTCGCAGTAATGACATGCCAATCACTAATCTCGCCAGAGCGTCAAAGCTCTAGAAACTCCAGGTGCGTCAAAGCTCTAGAAACTCCAGGTATTTTTCTCGAAAAATCCCTTTCTGGCTTGACTTTTGCTGAGAGATTAGTTTGAAAGAGGCAAAACATCTGACAGCTTCTGCCTTCGGTGAGTCTTGGAGCGTAACACTGTCTCAAAAAAGACACAATCCTGGGCGAAATCCTATCAGTAACGGTGCTGGTTTTCATTAGTTTCCAATTTTACGAACGAGGCAGCGTCGGGTGGCTCATAATAACATGCTTGTATGTTTCTGAATGTTTTCGACCTCAATTTTCGAGTGCCGCTCAATTTGGGCTATCAAATTCAAATTGGAATAGAAGGTATGTAGCTGTACCCATTTCCAGCCCATAGTTGGAAAATTAGCTTCCTGGCTCATCGAAAAGTGTTCTCACAAGATCGTGAACGCCATTTGAGAATAAAAAAAATTAACACCAAAATCGGGCGGTTTTTTTTTCATGGTTTTCGATTCTCAGGAAACCATTCCAGACCACTTCTTGGTGGTAATACCAACTCTTGCGCTCTCATCAATGGAAGGGAAACCGCTTCTTCACAATTACTCCAAACGGTATTTCCGGAATCGCAGGGTTGCGCAAGTGCGAGTTGTGGACAAATATGGTACACGCTTAGCGCGCAACACAATTTTCTTAACGAACCTACAAAGAAATCACTAAACTAGTAAAGCAACAGAAAATTTTTCGCAATATGACGCCCAGATCAGCTGTAATTTGGTAGTTCCGACCGGTCATCAGGACCTGATAATAATTGTCATCAGAATAATAATCTTGCACGACGAGGTAGGAGAAGAAAAAAAGATAGAAGATTTGATGTAATGTCAAAATATTCAAATCAGTGTAGAGAAATCATCGGGGAAATTCTCAATGATGACGAAGTCGCCATATTTTGTTCCGCACTTTCCGCGTTCCGCAGCACTTTCTGCGGTTTTCGGAAGGCGGCATTCAGCTGACGGCTCACTGCCGAGTGGCATTTTCTTGGCGCCGAACGCCGAATCGTCACATGGCTGGCACTCAATAGTGTTAACGACTCTTAAAGTTCCATGTGTTATTCTTTGATCATTGACAATGATGAAAAGCTCAGCCAGTATACATATAAAGCGCTTCAGTACAATGAGTGCTCATTCGACACTTCGATGCCGGCCCTGAGAGGTGACTCGAAGCCACTCTACAGAGGCCAGCCTGATTTTAGCAGCTGATGGGGGAATCCCCCACGCCTCAAGGGTAAGAAATATGGTGTTAGTTTCTTACCTCAGTAGGTGATCCCTGCGCCACGGTCTGCGGTAAGGGACCCATGGCCCATCGGCCCAACCGTGATGCACGGGTCGAGACGTGGGCAGCACCGAAGTCGCAGATGGAAAGGTTGGATTGCACGGAAAATAATCTGTTTAGGTGTTTGGTCGTTTATTCCAGGGCGGCATGCATGAACACTTATGAGGAGTGCAGAAAACCGCTTCGCGTTATACGTTGAGCCAGAGGTGACCCGAAAAACATGCCGTCCCCATGGTGTAGGGACGCAACCTCACGACGCATTGTGAACTCCCCGCTCAACTGTTTTTCTTAAATTTCAATCGTGTTTATCTTCTACATTTTCCAAAATTTCTATTCGATAGTTAAATAATTTTTGAATAATGTTAGTGATTAGCTTTGATATTTGGCCGATATGAGGCCGTTTCAGATGAGGATAAAATCCACAAACAGCTGTTAGGCTGGGGGGGGGGTGGGGGCTGTGGGTAGGGAGGCTGCGTCTCAACGTAAAAGGGACGGCGTTTTTCCTGTCACCTCTGGCTCGACGCTTCCGCTTCGCACGTAGAACGCAGATTGGCTCCGGTCCTCCTCACAACCGTTCATGCGTACCGCTTCTGATCATGATTATGTTACACGAAAGACCTTTAAAATGTAAACATTCAACGCTTGACACGAGATATGTAGCAGCACCTGTCAACATTCAAGAAGCGTTATGAGGTCGACATGTTTTGTTCTGGCACGATTCGAGAAGGAAGCCGGATCGTCGTGCTCTAAAGACACGTTCGAATCCTATCTGGGAACTACAGATAGGATTAGGATAGATTTCTGAAACAATTTCTGAACAAATTTATGCGCTATACACGAAAAACATAGAACTCGAGGAGTATTTCAGCATGAAAATTGAAATTGGTCACTTTATAAAAATATAAATTTTTGAATAATTTTTTGAACTGTTTATTTTTGGCGCATTTCCGTACACTGGCTGATTCTGGACATGATTTCTTCGTGTGAGGAGAAAAAACAAAGATTGCAAAGCGAATTCCTTACATGGTTGTTGAAATGCGCTTTGATACCTACCTTTTTTGAATGTGAAATCAAATAATGAACCAAATTTCAAGGCGCGATTTCCGTTTAACTTTTAATACCTGAATTCTACTCAAAGTTTTGCAATTTATCTCGAAATAAGTCACTAATATAGAAGAACTTCGTGGTTTTTCAACATGAAAATCCAAAAATTGTTAGGAGAAATGACTTTTTTATTATTTTTTATTAATTTTTTCGCTGTCAAAATGTTTCAGAAGAAATACAGAGGATAACAAATTGCATATGAATGTTCTAAATACGAGAAAACGTCAAGAAATCCACTTATAACAACACTTAAAAGCCAGCCCCATTTGGACACGAGGGACATTGGGTGGCTACCGTAACCCAAAATCTTCCATTGAGTTCTATTTTGAAATTCTATCCATTCAGTAGATCGCATTTTCGATGCTGATTCCGAATTTGGCTTCCATTTTCCGATTGAACCACTTTGGAGCGAGTTATTCAAAAACGACGCCAAACGGCGCGCTCCGGCGCTCTAGCGCGCCCAATGACCAAAAGATACGGGCGGTATTGTACCGCCTGACCGTACGCGACAGTTCTAGAACAAATGTGGAAAAGGAGGATTTGAAGGCAGCAGACAGACTCGAAAAAAGTTGTTAAGATAGCTACATACGTTTTGGGGTAGCATGGCTTGAATTGGAAAATCAACTGTGCATAGTGCATCAAAAAGGCAGTATTTACGATAAATTTCACTTCCGATATCTCCACGGTTTACGGAAGGTCTGGGTAGCCTATATAGCAAGGCATGCCTTAAAAAGACACGAAAGACGCGTTTTTGAGCCAAAGTAGGCCATCTCTTGTTTACGTTGGTTTTTGAGCGTGGAGGAATTGATCGCTTCAAGGATGATACCTATCAGTGCAATGAAGCGATCAGTTCACTTATCAGCACATCCTTCACTTGATCATTCCTGTAATCTGAGTCCTCATTGGTTCATTCCGAGGGGGCGGATCTGGGGCACCAGGCGTGTCTGGGGCACCAAAACGATTGTTCGTAGCCGTTATTTTGCCGCTCTTGGCTCGTTTTCTACCGTTCTTTCGACACTGAGAGCCTAAGATCCTTCTCGCCTATCATTTCACTTTGGAAAGTAAACGAGGATGATCATCGTGAACACTGCCTTTAAAGGCACGCGCTAAAACCATTTGTCGTATTTTGGGTACAAATCAATGGTTGGGACCTTCTCGCAAGAGTGTATAATCGGAACGGATCGCGCTTATGCTTTGCGTGCCCTATTAAAGGTTGGCGCAAACTCGGTGCACGTATGTTATAACATATGCGCGCCGAGTTTGCTTCAACCTTCAATAGGGAACGCGAAGTATCATTGCGATCCGTGCCGACTGTAGGTGAGCTTGCTGCTGCTTCGAATCTCGCCAATAAAGGCCGACCCTCCGACAGTCGTCTGTCATCAAATAAGAAGAGAACTTAAAGGTATCGTTCGCGCTGAGAACCAATTTTTTTCATTTTTCAGGCTCAATGTCATGAATGAGCCCGATACAACACAATGGTGAGCTTCGACGCGTCAAAAACGTAGGGCTCTGAGGTTGGAAGGGGTTAAAGATGAGGAGCCGCTTCCAGTTCTCACCAGTCATCTAGCACTTTTTCATAGAATGTTGATGCGATACGGCACAAACTCCACATGCAGAAAAACTCTGAAAATGACAGTGACGAGGCCTCCAAAGCAGAAAAACTTCAAAAACCATTTCAGGGCGAAATTCAAATTCATATTTACAATGTTATCCGATTGACTTTTCTTTGCAAATGAAAGTTTTTCATGAGCCCTTCGACATTTTCGTTCACCAGAGAGGCCAAGCTACACAAAAACATTGAAAAATAGTATACGGAAGCCTTTAACTCATCAACAAATTATATAGTGTAAATGAGTGGAAGTTGATGAAATATATTGAACGATTAGGTGATGACTTGGCGAATACTGGCGACGGACTCTTCCTTTCTCAAAAGTCGAGTGAGGAAAGCTCGAACCGAAAAGGCAGTTTTCAAATTCGCCTTTGAGAGCTTCGCTTTCATCGGGAGTCGGTCATGGCAATCGCCGCGAACGAATGCAAGGATGACAAAAAATAGGCCTGTAGTTTAGGGCGTGTGCTCTATAATACGCGAATTAGCGGAAGCTGCGGCAGCGACCCTTTAAAAACTCGCCGGTGTGTTCGGTCAATGGTAATGAGCGACAGTCACGACATTTAATACAAATCGTGGCGGCACCAGCATAGGAGCAACAACAGTAGCCGTTATTGAAATAGTTGTCGCGTATCCGTCTCAGCGACGTGTCGCGGAGGGCTGACATACTGCAAATGTGCCGATGCCTGTCGTTGCCGCTGTCGCTGTGCAGCGCACTGCTACAGCGACAGATTTAAAGGGCGGAAGCTCCGCTACCGGCTGTTGCTGTCGCTAAGCAGAGCGACGCGATCTCGTGTTGCAAAAGTATACCGTTGACCTTCAGACACTGCGATCGCTATTAAGCTATTCCCATTATGCCACGGTAAACCTTTTATACTTCAACTCTCCAGACAAAATCAGGCCTCGCTTCCAATGCACATGGCCGCGATCAGAAAATCACTGTTGAAAATGCTCGGCCATGGGATCATCACGAATCGCGGAGATAGGAACATCAAACAGTGCATAGCGTCTTGCGGGAAACTTATCGTAGTTGATGAACATTTGAGAAATGGCGTCGACATACATAACTAACATCGTCATGGATCCCGAAGAGAATTTGGGTTCCCCATCGGAGGTTGGCGCAAACCCGGTGCACCTATGTTTTAGCATATGGCACCGAGTTTGTCCAACCTTCAACAATGAAAGCGAAGTCTCTTCCGGATCCATGCCGACGTTAGGGGTATGGTGTACTTTTGCGACAAACGGTCGCGTCGCTCTGCACAGCGACAGTGGTAGGAACAGGCTATGGCACATTTGCAGTATGTCAGCGCTCCGCGACGCGTCGCTGCGACCCACACGCAACATCTGTTCCTACGACGGCCGTTGCCATTGCTCCGATGCGGGTCCCGCCGCGATTTGTGTTAGATTCCATGCCTGTCGCTCATTAATGCGACAAAGTATACTATGCCCCTTACATGCGTTTGTGTCATGAGATATGCTGATTAACATTTCAATATATAATAATATCCTTGGAAGACTACGGTGGGTTACTGTAGTAGTATTGTTGTTGGCCCGCCACAACTAGTAGTGTTGATCTGGAAATTAGGGTGAGGATAGAATATTCGAGTTCGAATAAATATTCGAATTTTTCGAACGAATTTTTATTCGAACATTCGAATATTCGAAAAGTGTGAGTATTCGAACAATATTCGAATTCGGCTATCCGCAAAAGATAAAAATTCGAACATTATTCGAATTCGACTATTCGGAAAAGGTGAATATTCGAATATTATTCGAATTCGACTATTCGGAAGAGGTGAATATTCGAATATTGTTCGAATTCGACTATTCGGAAAAGGTGAATATTGGAACATTATTCAAATTCGATTATTCGCAGAGGTGAATATTCGAACGTTATTCGAATTTGAATTCCCGAGCTGATTTAACAACAAATATGAAAATCAGCTCCGTATGAAGGGATCGACATACCTTTCAAGACTTAATTCCTTTTCTTCACTACTCCATTGTTCCATTTTTTCCGAACGCAAGAGCTAAATTTTTTCCCGACACCGTCTGATGAGGCTACTAGGGTGGTTCTAACAGGAGGAGCCACATGGGAATGACATATGACATATCGGGTTCCTAACTTTGCTTGCTTCATAAGCCAGCCAAATCGGTGAAGCAAGGCTCCGTTGTTGGCTCCGGCAGAAGTCTGCGTCTCTCATTTAAACCATGGAGGCGAGAGCACCTATGGAGATAACTATGAAAATTGGGTTCACCGACCTGGCTGACTTTCGGGGCAAGCAGAGTTAGGAACCCGATATATCATTCGACGCCGAATTTTACAGAGATTTCAGAAACAACCTTCACCAAAACCTATCTTCAACGGTTAAAGAGTTATAGGCGAAAAACCGTTGTTTCGTAAAATTAGTTAGGCTGAAGGATCGAGAAAATATTTTCCCCAAACTGGAAACGCTATTCGATGCAGAATTTTATGTGGATTCCAAAAAACAACCTTCACGAGAGGGCTGTCTTTCAGTGTAAAAAAGTTATGGACGAAAAACTGATTGCTTTTAGTGAAAAAACGTTAATTCATAAATTGAAATCGGCTGAGAGATTGGGAACGTATTTTCTTAAATTGAAAACATTATTTGACGCAAAATTTCATGAACATTTCGGAAACAGCTCTGTTCAAAGATCGATCCAAAAGGGTAAAAATGGCATGAGCGAAGAACAGGTAGTTTTCCAAAAATCGCTTGAAGAAATTTTCCGAGAAACTTTGACTCCAAGACAGCTCAAAGGAAATTCATCATGACCTACGCAGATCATTTCATTAAGAATAGTGAATTTCTAAAGGAGGTCATCTAACGGAAAAAAGTGTTTCAAAATTTTAATGATTAAAAATAAAAATACATTGAATGCAAGAAAAAGAGGATTAAGAAAACGTCAAATTTTGAGGTTGCAAATCTATAGGGAACCTTCACCATTCCCCATTCAGGTATCCTAAACAACCTTCACCTCTCGGACCGTTGTCTCCACCCCAACGAACCTATGAAACCAACCCGGGGCTTTCCTTTCCCTCCGAAATCGTTGCGGCGCGGAGAAATAGGGGTGGCCAAGTGGCCGCGATAACAACCTTTGGGGGTGCTAAGCACAGATTTGACATCCGTTTCCGGTGTTACGGAAGGTTGCGGCACAGTGCCGCGGTTTGTCGACGTTTAAGATTTGGCCGTGCTATCTCGCCAGTCGGGGCCACTTGTCCACTGCATATGGCTACACCAATTTCTCCGCGCCGCAACGCTTCTGGCAGGGGAGGAAACCCCGGATTGGTGTTATAATTGCGCGGCGGCACGGAAAAATGGGCGAGCCCTAGTGGGATGGCAATTGGTACTCCCCCCCCCCCTTCTAGTGATAGCACCGATTTGGCTAAAACTTCGCCAAGAGGCTTTTCTGAGTTGTGGATTAAGAATCTCTTATCCTTTTCGCAATTTGTGAAGGATTAATGGCTCAGACGAAAACGCGCTCCACGCCCAGCTGAAAGCCGCCAGCGGGATAGTGGCCGTGGAGCGCAAAATCCGAAGTTTTGTCGCCCACGGTAGTAGCTATCGCGGGGGCAGTAGCGACTGTCGTGGGCGAGTAGCTGCTTCCTGCCCTGGTGATAAGCCCCTCTGAGCTTTTTGTTTTCAAAAATGTATTCACGCGCCGGTGCTCGACGCGACCGCACGCCAACACGCGACCCGGCCACTGTACCGAGCACCAACTGGGGCCACCAGCGATTGAGCAGAGCCTTCAGCGTCCAGGGTGAGCCAAGTACAGCGAAATTAGGCAATTGAACAGAAGGCATTGCCTTCATCCGTGTCCTGGCTCCGAACCGCGTCGTATGCCTCCCTTGGAAACTAGCGTCTTGAGCGTCCAGCATCTTTTTGGGAGCACGCTTTGCCCGTGATGGGCACGCTCTCGTGTCAGGAGGGCAAGTAGTCGCCTATATCGTGTCTCTGGGAAAACGGGAAGATCGGAGTGAGCGTCGAGCTCCTTTTTATCTGTAAACGTTTGAGGGTGGGTTCTCTAGGCAAAATTTCAGTAGTATCGCAAACCTAACGATATAATTACCCCATACTTACCGTGATCTTTCGAAGCACCGAAAGTGGACCTCTTATATATGTTCAGCACCTCAAATAAGCTCCTGAGGCTAAGTTAGAGCGGAAAAAATGATTTTGTAGCATTCTTTGCGTTGTAGCCCGTACAGGCTTAGAGATGAGTCGTGCCTTATTAATTTCATTTGTAGGTGGAAATGAAGCTTTAGAAGAAGAATTCAACTTGTTATTGCCGCTCACTGCGTACATAGTTGCGCGATATTGCTATGGATGCTTAAATTATTCGTCATTCGAATATTCGAATTTCAAATATTCGTTCGTTCGAAATAAAAAATGAACGAATTTATTCGAAATTTGTTTGTTCGAAATAAAAAATGAACGAATTTATTCGAAATTCGTTCGTTCGAAATAAAAAATGAACGAATTTATTCGAAATTTGTTCGTTTGAAATAAAAAATGAACGAATTTGTTCGAAATTCGTTCGTTCGAAATAAAAATTGAACGAATTTATTCGAAATTCGTTCGTTCGAAATAAAAAATGAACGAATTTATTCGAAATTCGTTCGTTCGAAATAAAAAATGAACGAATTTATTCGAAATTCGTTCGTTTGAAATAAAAAATGAGCGAATTTATTCGAAATTCGTTCGTTTGAAATAAAAAATGAACGAATTTATTCGAAATTCGTTCGTTCGAAATAAAAAATGAACGAATTTATTCGAAATTCGTTCGTTTGAAATAAAAAAATGAGCGAATTTATTCGAAATTCGTTCGTTTGAAATAAAAAATGAACGAATTTATTCGAAATTCGTTCGTTCGAAATAAAAAATGAACGAATTTATTCGAAATTCGTTCGTTTGAAATAAAAAATGAACGAATTTGTTAGAAATTCGTTCGTTCGAAATAAAAATTGAACGAATTTATTCGAAATTCGTTCGTTCGAAATAAAAATAAACGAATTTATTCGAAATTCGTTCGTTCGAAATAAAAATGAACGAATTTATTCGAAATTAGTTCGTTTGGAATAAAAAAATGAGCGAATTTATTCGAAATTCGTTCGTTTGAAATAAAAAATGAACGAATTTATTCGAAATTCGTTCGTTCGAAATAAAAAATGAACGAATTTATTCGAAATTCGTTCGTTCGAAATAAAAAATGAAGGAGTTTATTCGAAATTCGTTCGTTTGAAATAAAATGAACGAATTTATTCGAAATTGGTTGGTTTGAAATAAAAAATGAACGAATTTATTCGAAATTCGTTCGTTTGAAATAAAAAATGAACGAATTTGTTCGAAATTCGTTCGTTCGAAATAAAAATTGAACGAATTTATTCGAAATTCGTTCGTTCGAAATAAAAAATGAACGAATTTATTCGAAATTCGTTCGTTTGAAATAAAAAATGAGCGAATTTATTCGAAATTCGTTCGTTTGAAATAAAAAATGAACGAATTTATTCGAAATTCGTTCGTTCGAAATAAAAAATGAACGAATTTATTCGAAATTCGTTCGTTCGAAATAAAAAATGAACGAGTTTATTCGAAATTCGTTCGTTTGAAATAAAAAATGAACGAATTTATTCGAAATTCGTTCGTTTGAAATAAAAAATGAACGAATTTATTCGAAATTCGTTCGTTTGAAATAAAAAATGAGCGAATTTATTCGAAATTCGTTCGTTTGAAATAAAAAATGAACGAATTTATTCGAAATTCGTTCGTTCGAAATAAAAAATGAACGAATTTATTCGAAATTCGTTCGTTCGAAATAAAAAATGAACGAATTTATTCGAAATTCGTTCGTTCGGTCTCTTTTTGAAAAGTCCTCACTCTACTGGAAATGGGGAAGATCACTGCGGACTCGTCACCAAAACATCAACTGCTTGAACCCCTGGGCAAAGTGGTATGTAATTACATCGAGCACGTTTTTTCATAAGGTGTAGAATATAATTTCCTGCTGTTCTCAGTATAGTTAATTTTAATGTGTAGGATACTGTACTCATAAGAAGCTGGTCGTTTTTTTTCAGAAGGCGTTGAGGCTAGTTAGTCTCATTGTTCATACTGGAGCAAGATTTTTTTCGCCAAGCATAATGCCATAAAGTGCATATCCATTGTCATAATAGCGATGTTCTGTTGACCTAGATTACATGAAATGGAACAAATTATACGTTGCATTGAGCTGGGAAATTCTAGGAAGGTGACGCTGATCTGTTCAAAAAAGGTTCAGTGAAGAGATTTGCCAGATAGAAGATAAACACAAATAAGGACAGGGACTCTGTTTCCGAGTTCCAAAACTGTCCGAAGATTATTACAAGAGCTAAAAATGATAGAGTTTTTCCAAGTTAAAGGCGAGTTCTCTCCACCACTACAAAGTCTGTTAGCCAAAGAGGGCAGCTATGGACGCTATCCGATTAATATTACGAGAACTTGTAGAAGGGTATAATTGTAGAACCTTGAAGGCAGTGAAATGTTTATTGTCGAAACAGGCTTCAAAACTGCAAAAGTTCGCGAAAGCTCTTCGAGAAAAAGTGTCGTCCAAAAAACTTGTGAAACTTCCTTCTTGAAGTTTTGGGTCTCTGGTTCGCTTTCGATGCATAGCACCTTCTTCAGACCTGGTTGGTCGTAGTGACTTGGAGACGCAACACCCAATAAAACTCGATTGGAAGACACTTTTCTCGTAGAACATTCCCGGTCTTTTGCAGAGTTTTGAAGCCTCTCTCAACAGCAAACATTTCAAGCAGCAAGAAGGCTCCGAGACAGCAGTATTCTGCCATACGTTGAAGGCAGTTTTCACGATGGAAAAAGTAATTGAGGAAACTGCAAAAATCCGTCTTGTTCGAAACCAGCTTGAGAACTGCGAAGGTTCCGCGGCGACAAATGCGCTAAGTTTGCTGCTAAGCCTGGACAACATTCTGCGACGTGCACAACAACTGATAAAGTAGTTTAAGAGTACACAAGGACAATTTTTTTCACAAAAGCAAACAAACAAAAGAATCAGTGTCAGCTAAATGTTAACAATGGAGCTGGAGAAAGACCAAGTCGACGACCAGAAGTCGATTACTGATCATCAATTGTGAGCCAGTTGATGACCCCTGATACTATAAAGCATCAATAGAGTCACGTACCAGCGAAATTGGACAATTTTAGGCCGCTATTTTAACTTCAAGTTGAGCCTTTTTCGTATTTTTTTCGTATAGATCGTACTACAGCAAACCAAAGAAAGTCTTAACTAAGAAAAACTCGACGATCATATTTCGTCATGAAAACTGCCTTTAAAAGCACGGTCCAACTCAGAATCGTTTTTCTGTTTCCCTGCCCATCTTGAAAGCGGTCCTACGCTAATTCCAGCGATGTCTCTGGGATCGCACAAGACCCCCTGGTAACGGAGTTATGACTCCTCAAAGATCGAGCGGTGAAAGCACGGTGAACAAGTTGTCCGAGGCTTGTAACCACCGTCATTTGCAACCGATGTATGCTAGCCAACCTGAATGAAGAGAGAGGCTGAATGAATGGAAGAACGGAGCTATTGATCGAAAGGCATCGCTTACCTTGCCTATGTTGAGCTTTAAATATCGTAAAAGTGGCGTGCCAAAGTGGCTTCGTGATGGGGGCGTCCCGGAGAGGCTTCCCCAATATCTCACTTGTTCGGAGGAACTGAGAGCTCGCAGTCCGCAGGAGTTATATAGGGTGCGCCTTCTTCAAAATGGTGTGGTAATCTCAGATTTCGTTCACGAGCTTGGACTGCGCCTTTGAAGGCGAGTTCTACCCACAACTGTAAAGCCTGCTTACTGAAGAGACTCGAGGGATGAACGATTTTAGGGAAAAATTTAGGAAATGAATGGAACGCGGGATAAATGGTTGAAGGCATCGCTCAAGGTGGATCTCCTTTGAGAGTTTTTAATATATGTTAATCTCTACAGCTTTACTACCCTATATTACAGCTATGTTCAAAAAACCGCTCAAAAAACCTCCAAGTCCGCCTTTCCTCACACCTGGGCATCACAAGTATATCTCATTTACTTCTGTGCTAAACTCGGTTTCAAACAGTGGAATGGAATTAACTGGACGGAGTTCCGGCAAGCTCGCCGTTATCAGAGGACTGAGAATTGCGAAGCAGTTCACTTACAAAACTACGCGGCCAAGCACTGCCTAGGAGGCCTTCTATCAAAAAAAAAAACTTCCCAACAGTTCCGCGAGAAACTGCCCGAAGTGGCTGGCTTCTATTTTTAAATGCGAAGGTTAGGCTGATCAATGGGGCATATATTGTTCAATGGTTTCGCAAAAGTGGCTCTGAAAACATTCAGTGCATCCTCAAGCCGTAAAGATCGTCACTATCAATGGATACGCGACAGAGTGTCATACGCGGTACCGACTTACCAGTTCCTCAAGCGTCAATGATGGCAAAATCAGTCTACCAACTCGTTAGAAATAAATGACATGATCGTTCGTGTAGGTCTACCAACTTCATAACCTGCGCACATGGGAAAGATGGCGACTGCACCCAGAGTGGTGTTGCATATCAGCTCCAGTGTTTGGCTTGCAACGTCTTTTTTTTTGGGAGACCGAAAAGATATTGTAGAGTTCACTTAATAGTTTTAGTCTCATAAGTGGACGGGGCTGCGACCGTGGGTCACCTCGAGCGCGATAGAAACCCCATTAGCCTGTCATACCGCCAACACCGTGCCGCCGGCTGCGTGGTCCATGCATCAGACTAAATCGAAGACGGATAGCATATGTACGTCTGAAGGAACATCTCGCTGGCAAAAGCGTAAGTCTCCACTCCCCTTGGCAAGCCCAGAGTGGAGCAACACGACAACGACGACTTCGAAGTTATAAGCCACGCAGCGGACATTGCAGCTAGAAAGGCCCTTGAAGCGTTTTATATACAAGTACGTAATGCGAAGCTGACTAATCGAAGCGAGTGCATGACCAGAACCAACGAATTTCTACCATTTATCCCGCTGTGTGGCTTGTGAGATCTTGCTTCCGCTCGTAGTCAACGACTACAGTGATATTATTGGTTTCAACCGTTTATAACTTGCTCCCGGTAGTCTACGAGCTGCAGCGGGACTTGGCCTGTGTGGAATCGATTTGGGTGGCTTCCGGTGTTGTAACTGTTTTATTCTGGAACTTTTGGGAAGCATTTTCACTAGTAGGGTTGGAGGCAGCTTTGACGGTGTAGTTTTGTAAGTAAACTGTTTCGACGTTTTTAGACCCATGATAACGCAGAGCTTGTAAACGTCAGGCCAATAAATTCGATTCCACTGTTTTAAGCCTGGTTTGGCACATAAAAGTATGAAATATTCTCAAAAAATCGCTGAAGGCTGCGTTTTATGCCCGAACTTTTGTCAATCGATTTTTCAGAAAGGGAGAGTCGATCGCCAGGAATCGCCATGTCACCATGTACATAATCACATAGTATATTTCATCAACTGCCACTTATTTGTGATATATAGTTTGTTGAGAAGTCACTTCTTTTCTCATTTGATGCCAGATGACTGTCGGAGAACCGGCCTCTTTTGGCGAGATTTGAAGCAGCGGGAATCTCTACCTACGTTGTGAGGCGGTCTAACCAATGATTCAAAACCAAAAAACGGTGAGCGGTTTTCAGCGCGTACGATGCCTTTAAGTAAACAGATAATGCACACGTTATTCGATTCAGCCGTGGCAACTCGCGAGAAGCTTGCTTGAAATCTCTGATGTAGTTTGGGTTCCACCCGCTTCGGCCCATTTGGTGTGCATGCCCCAGGCAACACGTATCGTTGATAGAGGCACATAGTATGTATAGCCGATTCAACATCGACATGGCCCTATCAAGGTCACGATTTGCACAATTTGACCTGCAATGATTCGCAGTCTCAGACAACCGGGGCCTAGTACATAAGCCCAATAGTGTTAGTACGCCATGGCAAACCTGGCGTACTAACACTCGTTGTGAGCAGGAGCTGCTGGCAATGGCAGCATATCCTGCCAACGTATGCTGGCGTTCTGACGCTCATTATTGACAGCCTGTTCTGCAAACGATGAAGGAATTAGGACTGCCGGTCTCTTTACCGGTGTTGGGTACGATCCTTGTCACGGCCAGCAGCTGGGAGGTCAACCTCATCTTGGTCTGCAACAAGGACATCATCTTCGCCACGGTCCACAATAAGGAGGCTTCCCTAGCAATGGGCCATGGGGATGACCGTACAAAATTATCGTCCGAAATGTGCCACAGGGTCACCCCCTCGGACTGGCCTGAAGTGGCCAAATGCCCCCTCAGCGAGAAATGGAGGAGAGAGTCAGCAGAAACTTGGAAAGAGGGGCTGTCAATATTACGGCAAATTTCGAAATCACTTGGCGCCTCGCCGCGTGCAAAATTTGGAAAAACAACATGGTTTGCTGTGCGTCCTCACTGCAGTTTCTGTGTTCGTCGCCGCTGTCACAAATGATTGTTTTCACTAGTTCCACTCCTTCTAATGTGTAGTCAAACCCACTGAATCCGCAACTAGTAATAATTTGACTGCGGAATCAGAGGAGCACGCTCAAGTACTGAGTTGTTCGAGAACCTCCAGAAGTTTTTCTTGTCATAAAATTCTTAACCCTTAGAAATCCCAAAATTGCGAAAAATTCTTTTTCCCCAAAAAAGTTCCAAGATTAGAAAGCCAAATGATACAAAGTTGTAACGTAGACGCAGCCTTTTTTAGACATATGAACCTGTTTAGAACTCGTGTAAATCGGTCCGCTAATCCTTGGGTGGTGAGCTGTTGGTAATAATTGGGACAGGAAGTTGACCAATTCTGCAAATAATTTGTCCGCCTCTTTTACTGAAAAACGTTCACAGCGGTCATTGAAGACAGTGTTTTGTTATACTTCTGCCTTGCGAGGTTTTTACGATGGAACTATAAGTATATAAGTATAAGTTTATTACGAATGCGTAAGGCAAACGTGAGAGAAAAAAAACAAACAAACACTAATTACGCAAACCACTATACAATCATTTTCAGAAAACAAATAAAGCTAAGCTCTAGAAATAAAAACGCAGTTAGGTCAATCACACGGTATGATCGCTGGATTCGGTTTTTTGTATCAAGTTTACCACATGACGTTTGAATCGACTCAGAGATAGCGGTGGAGTGATACTCTTAGTCATTTTAAGGTACGCACTACCCGCTCTGAACGCGAAGAAGCTTCGCCGCAAAGCAGTGCGAGGGCGCTCCAAGATGAGTTTAGTTCCTCCTCCTCTTGTATGGGAATGACGTAATTCGAAAAAGTTATTATTTCCAAAGATACCCGAGTAGTGCAACATTTTATAGACCATGCACAAGTCCGATACTTGACGTCGCGCCTCAAGTGACGGAAGACCTAGGTATTTATTCCTGATTCCAGCTCTAGGTATTTTGGAATACAAGAAACCACCCACTCTAACTAGTAGTTTTCGCGTAAAGTTATTCTGAACCTTCTCAATCGCCTGTATATCCCTTTCTTTTTTGGGTAGAACACAGTAGTACCCGATTCTAGAATTGGTCGAATGTAAGTCTTGTAAGCTCTGAGAAGAATGTTTTTGTTTTTAACGGACAATCCTTTGAAAAGCTGAAATGTTCTAGAGAGAGCCATTTTACAACGAATTTGGATATCTTTGAAGAATTCAAGTTTATCGCTGTAGTGGAAGCCTAGATCCCGAACAAACTCCACACGAGGTATATCAGTTGCACCTACTAAGTGTGGGGTTTCCGGAATGGATTCCACCGTTCCTACTCGCATGAAAATGGTCTGCGGAGGTAGTGGTAACTGCCATGACCCTGCCCACTTCCATATCTCATCTACAGCCAGCTGGAGGGATTTTGAGTCATCTGATGTAGATATGGTCCTATAGATTTTGATGTCATCAGCATACATTTTACAGTTTACTCCGAAAGTTTCGAGGACTGAAGGCAAGTCTGCGGTGAAAATGTTGAACAAAATGGGTGACAGGACGCCACCTTGAGGTACCCCACTTTCAGCGCATTGCACCTCAGAATAAACCCCTCCAATTCTGACCTGGAAGCTTCTGTCGGTTAGATACTCAGTTATCCACTTAAAGGCAGTGGTCACGATGAAAAACGTTATCGAAAAAAACTTTAAAAATCAGCTCAGATCAAAAACAGCTTAAAAACTATGAAGGTGGCGCGGTGAAAAACGGGCTAGAATTAGAGTTATTAAGACCCTAAACCTCCAGTTCGTGCACACGTGCACAGAAAGATCACAGTCTCATGCCAAGCAGTCCAAAAGCATCGACACTCAGAGGGAGAAATAAATGCAAATTTAGCTCATAAAACAGTTGAACAATGAAAGCAAGCACTTCAGTCAATGTTTTTGACTAGATGTGTACATAAATCCGGAGGCTCATTGATTGAAATTCAATTTCAAGACAGCTGATGTCCTTGATATTAGAGATCATCGATGCCGATGATATGGGGTATGCTCGTCCACCATCAAAAGACAATAAAGTTCAGGCTTCAAATTTGGAAGAAAACAGCGTTTTTTTCGCGATTTTTTCTCATAGGTTCTACTACTCTATACCCAGAAAAGGGTTAAGAGAGGAAAAGAAGACGAGCATATTCGAGCGCGACCACTGCCTTTAAAAAGAACAGGATGAATCTTGATTTTGTTCAGTTTGAAAAGAAGCTTTGCATGAGACACTCGGTCGAATGCTTTCGCAAAGTCAAAGTAAACGACGTCACTACCGCTCTTCCAGTCAATAGCTGCTGACCAGTCATCTAAAGATTCCAAAAGATTAGTCTCGACCGATCGCCCCGGAACGCATCCATGCTGATTCCTTGGTATAATGTTCTGAGAGGCAAGATGCATGACTATATGTTGCTTCAAAACTTTTTCGAAAACTCTGCAAAAGATGGACGTGATGCTAACTGGCCGATAGTTTTCAGGATTGGAAGCAGGCTCTTTTTTCAAAAAGTTTTCAGGATTGGAAGCAGGCTCTTTTTTTCAAAACAGGGGTTACAAACGAGTGCTTCCACCTTCTTGGTACCTCACCATACATTAGTAACTGATTGAACAAATAAGATAAAGGCCCTGCAATAACACATGCCACTTTCTTAATAACGAAAAGCGGGATTTTATCGGGGGTAACGGAGAAAGACTTGGGCCATTTGGTTATCAAGTCATGAACCTTTCTAGGATCAAACCACGGGAAATCCAGCATTGGCTCACAGTCAGGAGAGAATGATTCATCGATGAACCCATTGTCTTTTTGAAATGCAGCAGAGAACTGGTCGGCAAGCATATTAGCCTTGTCGATAGGAGTTGTCGCTAAAACATTCCTTCTTCTCAAACAACCGATGTGCCGTTTTTGCTGAATTTTATTATTCAAATATCTGTAAAACCCCTGATTATCACCAGATTCGACTTTAACTTTATGAAGCGGCCTGACGTTTCGACGTTACCGTCGTCTTCAGAGGCCTGAGCGTGACGCAAGATTAGAACATGAACTACCCGATCAAGCGCTTAAACCGCCCTCCCCCATTTTCGATGTGCCCTCAGAGCCACGCCGGAAAAACCTCTCAATCTGTAAGAGGCACTCACTATTTGTTGCACCGGCGACACAGGAAAACCACTCTCGACTGACCAAGTAAGGAATGAACTTGACTAAGAAATTCGTGCTGTGCAATCGTGCGAGAAGTTCGTTTGTATTCGTTTGTAAGTTCTACGACAAACGTTGCTCATCAAATGACTGCATCATCTGCCCATATGGAAAGATCGGGGATTGTTCAACAGCAGGTGTTATCTACCAACTAGAATGCCTTGCCTGCAATTCCACCTGCATCGGTGAGACTGGGAGGATGCTAGCAATACGAGTTAAAGAACATCTGGCAGGGAAGAGGAGAGTGAACCTCCCAACACCGCTAGGCAGGCACAGAAATGGTCTCCATCACGTTCAACATATGAAGTGAAGTGCACGATCTTATCAGTTGAGGCGAACATATCAGCAAGAAGAGCCTTGGAGGCGTTCTGGATTTTCGAAAGAAATCCATGCATCAACAATCGCAACGAATGCCTATCAATAACCAATGACTTTTTGCCTTAAATTCCACTATGCGAGCTGTAGACCGACCATTTATCTGAGTGTTGAGCGCGATTTCATATTACGCGCCTGCACTTAGTCAAGTTCATTCCTTACTTGGTCGGTCGAGAGTGGTTTTCCTGTGTCGCCGGTGCAACAAAGAGTGAGTGCCTCTTACAGATTGAGAGGTTTTTCCGGCGTGGCTCTGAGGGCACATCGAAAATGCCTCGGCGGTTTAAGCGCTTGATCGGGTAGTTCATGTTCTAATCTTGCGTCACGCTCAGGCCTCTGAAGACGACGGTAACGTCGAAACGTCAGGCCGCTTCATAAAGTTCCATCGTAAAAACCTCGCAAGGCAGAAGTATAACAAAACACATCATTTCAAATGCCGAGGTTCCAAGAAGAGAGAAGTTGGGAGCTATTGAAGACAGCATTCAAAGATATTTCTATCTCGATATCATTAGCTGAAATGAAGGGTTGACTACAAGGCAGAGCTGAAATTGTAAGGATATTGTGTAAAGATGAAAAAATGAGAATTTTTTGAGGCCAACGATTTAGACGATTGAGACCACCTTCAACTTATCACCAGAAATCGTAAGGTCCGTGGCTCATTGCAACAACTGTGTTGAAAACCGGCCTAAAATGAGCAACTAATAGCAATATGCGGCCCCGAAACTTTGAATATTGTGTGCTCGCCCCACCCACTTCCTCGGTAGCCACACGAAAAAAGGTGGAGCGGACACACCACAATCAAGTTTTGGGACCGCACGAAGGGAAAGTGTGAGGCAAAGGGGACGTAGCATACGCGGGCACACGCTCACGATCCATGGCATTAAAATTCGCTTCGAAATACAAGATACTATGCTTATTTGGGCCAAATTTCGGTCCGCAATTGCGTCTCGACACGCTTTGCGGCCGCACGCGCTCGATTCAGTCGGGTTTCCAGCCCCAAAGCCGACTCGATGTGGCTTTTTTATTCAATTTTCTTTAATTTTTCTTGGTTTCCAGTTTCTAAAACCCATCTAGAGTCAGCAGATCGGCAGCTGTGGGGCTGGAAGCTCTTCTGACTCGGGAGCGTGCGGCCGCAAAGCGTGTCGAGACGCAGTTGCGGACCGGAATTTGGCCCAGATAAGCACAGTACATGGGATGCTCAACTGAGTTGCTTCCAATTTGTTGATTCGAAAGTATTTGAAAAAATATTCGAATATATTCGAATCGAATTTATTCGAAATCCGGAACTCGAAAAAAAGGGGTCAATCGAATATACTTGAAATTCGGACTTCAAAAAAGAGGGCCATTCGAATGTATTCAAAAATCGGACTTCAAAACAAGTGGTATTCGGATCTATTCGAAAATCGGAAGTGCAAAAAAGGTGGTCATTCGAATCTAATCGATATTTGGTCTTTTCGTCCAGGGCGCAACTACAAACTGTACCTAAAAGCAAAATGTAGAAGTTAGGGTCATGTCAAGTAACCCATCTCGTCGTAGTATACATGGAAACTTTTCAACTACCAAAATTTCGACTAAACGTATTAACCACCCATTTCGATAGTGTTGTAATAGTTATGCATGTTTTCAATAAACGTTTTAGCCAATCTATTATCACGTTCCGCTGTTTCCAAGGCTGATATACTAGGAGACAGTTGCCAAATCCTGCCGATCTTTGAAGTTTAAAAAAACTATGGAATGCATTTTCAGTTTAAGAATATCATCAATGGGCGCTCAAAACTTAGAGAACTACAGAATCATTGACCTGTGAAGGGCCACTGGCAATCACAATATTCATTCAAAACAAATAAAATGTGAAACAATAAGATCAAACGGAGACGACTCATTGAGAAGAAAACTGAACTTAAAACTTTGGTAGCAATTTGAATCGCTCGGCGAATACCAGTTGCATTCGTACATATTCACAAATAGAAAACGACACCTAAATGGAATCTAGTGTACATCAACATAGATATTAAGCTCAGAGTATGCACAGATCAGTAGAAGGACAATAACATGAAAACCGGATAAAGTTCGACCGGGAAAACAGCGAATAATAGGAAGGAAAGCAAAAACACAAGATTGCATTCGGATGGCATCCAATTCGAAGACGAGAAGGCAGAAAGCATAAAGAACGACACAAATGTCGATGTTTACACGCTAGATTGACTCTACTCTACAAAATTAAGAACCGACTAGAAATTAGAGACTCACTAAAAATAAAGCTTCACCCTGTAGAACAAATATAATAGATCAGTGTGGCCGGCCGTTCGCGCAGAAGCGGCATCAAAAGGGTCACGACGGGCGTGACACGGCGACTTTGGCACGATGCCAAGGCGACGCACCATTCCAAGTGAAGATGTTCTCATGAACACGTGCACCTACGAGCGATCATTCCCGGCACTCGAGCCATCGTCACCTGATTGTCGCCGTTCATGTAGATCATGCGAACAGCGTCATACCTAAATAGTGAATTTTTTAGTAGTTCATGGCACAGCAATCGAAATTTTATTCAAAAAATAGGAGACAATATTTTTGTTCCGTTAGATCGCAGGTTGATGTCAGAGAAAGGTCCACTATCGACGGAAAGGGAGGTCGATGGCCTCTCAAGTAGAAGCCCATCATTTGTAAAGAGACCCGAACTTTGAATAGTGAGCGGCCTTAGGCTCACTTCATAGTCGGTCGTAGCTCGGACAAAGCCGTCCTGTCCCGTCCCTAGTGACCCTGCTCCGTTCACTCCCGTCCCTAGTGGTCAGCTGCATGCGATTCAATCAGGCAGGCGAACACGAGCGCGCCGCGGAAGGCTCAGTCTGGACCAAATGGGAGGATTTCCCACCTCAGTAAGGCATACATCGCATAGACACCGACCGGGACAGCCACGGACGACACAGACGTGCTCAGTCCTGCCACAACGGGAGCAGTTTTCTACCTGAGTGCAGTGTGTTACATGCGTATCAACCCGCCTGGCTCCAACCGATCGGCCGACTATGACGAAGGGTCCTAGAGCACGCTTTCATTGCTACAAATGCTGCCCATTGCTTCTAGCGTTATGGTGAAAGGCATGCAGTTTAACCGCTAGCTAATGACGAAGATTGAAGTGCTGGGTTCTTCACTGATAGAATATGCACCGGATTTCGTAGGGCCACAGTTTACCCCGGTTGAATGAAAACGACCCGCTATGACATTGCCGCTGTTCGCACTGTGGATTCTGCGGTCTTGCGTACACGCCATCTTGCAGAATAGAAAATTGGTTGCTTTCAAAATGTTATTCCATGGATGTTTTCTTGCTCCACTGTAGAACTAGTGCAGAAAACTTTCCTTGTTATATTACTCTTCTAGTTGTAAAGCTGTTTATGCTGTTTTTTCGTGTATCTTTAACAAATTGTTTTTATCTTTAACAAATTTAACTTCGTAAATAACCAGCCGGTTGAAGTTGAGAAATTTCTAAGCGTGTAGGTCCCGCAGTGACACTGCGCGCGGTGCGGCGGAGTGTCCAAGACCTTTTTCAGAGTGCATTCGCCGCGCGACGCGACAGGATGATAAACATGAGCATCGATCGAGATCGCGTCGCACGTTGATGCCATCGCGGCGATCAGCGATGGAAGTGTAAAATAGGCATAACTGCGCGTTCCTGCTTCCCTCCGCGTTTCCTCCTGTGCGCCTCAACGTGATGGAGGTGCGCAATTGTGGCAGTTGTCTTGTCATTTCCGCCGGTGTATAACTAGAGGGGTTTGCAGAGTTCATGTCGCGGCGTTGCTCGCAGTGACGAACAAAGCTGGGGGATGCATTATCGATTTTATTCAGCGACGAGGGCGACCGATGCGGCGTGAGGAGCAACGGGGGGGGGGCACCGCAGAGTGTTTTGACGCCGCGGCGGCTCTGCGTCACTGCCAGTGAGCGGCAATCGACGCGGCGACGATAATGTTCGGCAACATTTTTGTCGCCTCTCTGTGCAACTCTGCAGACTCCTTAGGGCCTTAGCATTCAACTGAGCTAGGTCCAGCTACTACACAGTATGCGGTAGAGACTGAAGTATAACAGCACTGCACGACTATCCGCGGCGTTTTCCTCTGTACAACTGTTCCGTCAAAGGTTTCTCAGCGCAGGTACTCGATAGTAACTGTTCGTGTTCCCGCAGCAGCCCGCTAATGTATAACGAGGACAGTTTTATTTGCCATTGAGTTCATTGCTTGGGCTAGTTAACCGACGCGAGCGCAATCGTCATGAAGAAAACTGCGTTATAACTTAGCAATTAATGACGTGCATGTTGAGGCTCCTCAGTTACCTAGCAGCTATAAACAAAGTTTTCTACAGTACCTCCTCAGCATTCTATATGTTCAGGCAATTACGCTAACTTCAAAAAAAGCTATCGCATTATATTCCAGCAGAAGTTCTCGAAATGCCACATTTGTGAGCTGTGCTCTCATTGGTAAAGGCACTGTTCGCGATAAAAATCGCTTTTCTGTTTTTTGCCTACCTTGAAACCGGTCCCATTCTGATTCCAATGATGCTTCTGGAATCGTACAAGACCTTCTGGGAGTGAAGTTATGGTCCCTCAAAAATTTAGTTAGGGAAAATGGTGGACGAGTTGTCCGAGGCTTGTAACTTCCGTCTTTTGCAGCCAATATATGCGAGCTGACCTGAGTAAAGAGAGAAGTCGAGAATGAAGGGAACAACGGGGCTTTTGATAGGAAACCATCGATCAACTCACGATTTCGAGTATTCCTTTGTTCACGTCGAGGGGCAGAAAGGGGCGGGTCTTGTCCACAGCGGCGGGGTTCGCCCACTTTTCTAAGCCGTTTTGCGGCTCCTGGGTAGCTTTTCTTCCCGTTTTTTCGACGCTGTTCTGCTTCTGAGAGCCACGAGAAGCGTTTGTCATGAAAAAATCGAGGATGAAGTTTATCGCGAACAGTGCCTTTAAACATAGCCGGATGGCGTATACAGTAGCGCAAAAGTATCGGAACACCCACTTCTGAACAGTTCAGTCCTAGGCGTATATCTCAGCTATGATGATACTTAACACTTGAGTTTTTTTTATAGAGCATCAAGCTATACGTATAGCTCTACTTTAAAATTAGCTTTTGAAACCTTGATTTATGGGTTATGAATTTTTGAATATAAATTCGAGGGTTTCAGTCATGTGAGTTCACTTGTTCGATACTATTTTGTTGGAGCTACAAACTTTGTGTGCTCACTTGATATTATATGGACTTCAAAAATAAAATGTAGAAACGAAGGTAAAGAGCTGTCAACGGAAACGGTCATCAGTTCAAAAAGGTTGCGTTTTCGTGGATTCTCTCAAAAAAATAAGATTCTTGAAACGAATCAGTATAAAAACATTCCAACATCAGCGCTGTACATCAGGCGCACAGCTCATTCAAGAGTGTAAATCACGAAGCTCCTTGCTTACGTTCGGTATTAGAACTTTTCAGGTGCGGAATATCACATTATCTCCTATGAGATGCCTGCCCTCAGAACTCGATCAAAATCTGCTTTCGCAATTGCACCAAAAGTCTTTAAAGGCACAGTCCAACCTCGGAATCGGTTTTCAGTTCTTCGATCTATCTTGTAAACATGCCCACGCTGATTCCAATGATGTGTCTGGAATCGTTCAAGACCCCCTGGGAACGGGGTTATGGTCCTTCAAAAATTGAGCTAAGGAAACATGGTGGACGAGTTGTCAGAGGCTTGTTACTCCCGTCATTTGCAACCGCTGTATGCTAGCTGACCTGAATGAAGAGAGAGAGAGAGTCTGAGAATGAAGGGAAAAACGGGGCTATACCTCGCCACTGTTGAGCTCGAAAGATCGTGAAAGGGGAGTGCTAAAGTGGCTTCCGGATGTGGGAGCCCCAGGGTGGCTTCCTCCTATATCTCGCTTATCCGTAGGAATTGAGAGCTCGCACTCGGCAAGTGGTATACGGGGTGGGTTTACTTCACAATTATGTGGGAATCCCAGATTTTGTCCCTGAGCTTGGACTGTGCCTTTAAGGAGTTTATGTAATGGGTAATCAATGATAAAACTTTGGGCAGTGACGGAAGCCCCTCCGAGAAAATACACGATTTTCGGTAAATTGTTTGCAATGTTGCATAAATAATCCTCTTGTAATCTATATTGAACCGAAATCAACTTGGAAAAGGTGTTAGACTCCTAGTGTTATGCAGATCAACTTATCTTGAATTGGAAGATTCTTGTTCATGATGCAAAAGAATATACAGGAAAGATTGAAGCCCACGTAATGTGGTGTTCCGATACTTTTCCCAGCTACAGTATGTCTAATTTCCGTAGAATACTGAACCTGATTATACTGAAAAAAGATGGCAATAATTTCCGTTGAACTTATACATGCTCATTAATGTATCACAGATCACTTGCACATTACTATGCAGAAGAGAGCTGGATTACTAGAATGCTAGTCTCCCTTCAAAGTGGATAACCTAACCAATAGCGCTTCAATCTCATTCCGCTCATTGTTGACGAACTTGAGGTGCACTCGTAAAACAATCAACTCATATACAAGGTAAGGCCAGTCTCCAACAAGGTTAGGTGAGGTTAGACGATTTTGTAGGAGGGAGATCGTACAATCAAGTTGAAGAGGACTTCAACTCCCACTTAGAGGTGGGGGCGGCCACGGTTGGCCGTTCATGTAAACATAATGACGACCTCAAGGACTCTTTTTTGTTCAAAACTGAAGTTCGGAAGAAAGAACAGCCAAAACAACTTACTCAGCGGGATGGCAGCACATCCCCTGATTGCCAGTAGCGTCCTCCCTCGTGATGATGCCTGTCTTTGCCATTTTGGTGTGACCGGCTCGCATAACCTGAAAGAGCACCGACTTGCCAGGAAGCAAACGGGAATTCTATCGTGATGAGAACCCCAAAAAAGTCTTCTGACTTACATGTGTATGATTGACAGTACAATCCCCTCGGCACATATAAGCATTGTATTTATGCGGAGCGATGATGAATTTCCAGCCCATTTGTTGGAAGTCAACCTGTAATTCATGGCTGGAAATGAGATATCATGGCTGGCTTATTAGAGGGGACAAGGCGAAAACTCACGATGAGATCGTAAAGACAACAACCGCGTTCCTGATCTTCTGGGAGGCACACAGCCGGACTTCGCTTTCGCCTAGTCTTAGCTTCCGATGAAAGCGTGATAGACATGAACATGGTCTGCAAAAACACTATTCTCCTCAGGATACAACTAAAGAGTGTGAACAGTCATTTGGAATCGCTGTCGCTTCCACGATAAGGAAAGAAGTTCATTCTCAAGATTACTCCTTCGGGTTTTCTCATGCTCTTTGGTTCAGGGCTAGACAGTGAACTTCTATATTTACGCCTTTATAGTATTACCGGTTTTTCCCCGGCCTAATAATAGAAGCATAGGTCAGCGAGCTCCTTGTACAAGCTCACAGGGTATCATGAATCATACCCACCCAAGCGAGGTTACCTACGCATGCAACAATATTCTGACGAGGAAATGTTGCGCTCCAACGCAGTTTCGCGCTCTAAGACCACTAATTTGGACGCACCCGGAACGTTTCTTCATTTAATTTCCGTTTCTCGTCGATCTTCTGTGCCTAGGTGACATTTGTACTGAGTGGGAGTTACTTTTAGTACACAGTGCAATTCTTTTAGGTTTGACCCAGTTTCAGTATTTTTGTCGGCAGAGGAGCCTTCAGATGCGATAAATTCGCCATTGAAAGCTTTTTTTCGGAAAACGGATTTGGCAATCATAGCGAATAAATGCAAGGATATTAAAAAACAGGAATTCGGTTTGCAGTTTCGGGCGTAGGCGCTATAATACGCGAATTTGCGGAAGCTGCGACAGCGACCGGTCCTTTAACAATTTACCTCTGCGTTCAGTGACCGCCAGCCATTGTCGCAGCATGCCAGTACTGCAACTCTGTGGATTCATTTAGGCTTCGCTTTCAATGCGCATCGCCGCAATGAGAAAATCTCTATTGGAAATGCCTTATCGTCACCAATCGCAGTGATAGGATCTGCTAGCAGAGCCGTAGCGTCTTGCAACAGATTTATTGTAATGGATGAACATCTGAGAGGACGCTTCGACTTAACTACAGGTGTGTCATTAGATATTCTGATCAGCGTCTCAATATAATAATACCCTTGAAAGGCTACGGTGGGTTACTGTTACAGTTTTGTTGTTCAACTATCACAACCAGTTCTGCTGGCCTGGACGTGGAAAAAATGACGATGGACTTGTGTCGAACTTATCAACTACTTGAACCCTTGGGTAAAGGCATAGCTACATCAAGTGCATGATTTTTTCAATGTTATGTAGAACATAATTTCATGCTGTTCTCAGTGCAGTCAATCTTAATGTATAGAATACTGTACTCATTAGTAAATGGTTCAAATAGTCGTTTTTCAGAAGATGTAGGGCCTAATCAGCATGATTGCTCATATTGAAACAAGTTTTTATTCTCGCCAAGCATTAAGCTATAGAGTGCATACCCACTGTGATAATAGCGATGTTCTGTTGACCTAGTTTAGATGAAATGGCACAAATCACGTTGCTTTGAGCTGGAAAATTCTGAGAAAATGATGCTGTTCTACCCGAAAAGGTTTAGTGAAGAGATTTGCAGGATAGAAGGCAAACTCAAATAAGGGCAGTTATGGTGTGAAGTCCAGTACTATCCAATGATTATCACGGGAGCTTAAAGACAGCATACACGCTCGCAAACATCGTCGAGATAACAGCATAAATAGGTTCGTACGGTCCGTACCATGTCGTCAACAACGTTTGAAGGGCTGAAAACCATCCAGGATGACAGTATTTGAGCAATCATGTCTCACACGCCCGTATTTTCACATCCCTCCGAGTAACAGAATGAAAAGCTGAACTTGAGAAAACATGTGATAATTGAGAGGGATAGCACTATTAAAAGGGAGTGCACGAGAGAAACAGCTCGATTTACTTGGATAGAACATGTCTACATACCCACAAACTCTCGCCCACTCTCGAGAATGCTGCTCTACTCCGGCTGACTTTCTGAAATGGAGGATTTCATCGTTGCACAAACATGTCATACCCAGGTAAATCGAGCTGTTTCTCTCGTGCACTCCCTTTTGATAGTGCTATCACTCTCAATTATCACATGTTTTCTCAAGTTTGACTTTTCATTCTGTTACTCGAAGGGGTGTGAAAATACGGGGGTGCGAGACATGACTACTCAAATATTGTCATCCTGGATGGTTCTCAGCGCTTCAAGCGTTGTTGACAACATGGTACGGACCTATTTATGCTATTGTCTCGACCTTGTTTGCGAGCGTGTATGCTGCCTTTGAGAAAGGGTGTAGTTCTTCAACGTAATGGTGAGTTCTCCCCATTACTACAAAAGCTGTTCACCAATGAGGCTCGAGAGGTGAACGAATTTAGGGAGGAAAGACTTGAAAAATGAATGCAAGGCGGGATTATTGGGTAAGATAGGCGGGCGTAACGCAATGGCGGAAAGCATACGCGAACGGGTGCAAGGATCTTTTTCGCGATTTTCGCGCAAATTCTGTCCTTTTTGTTTGCTAGGTGCTCAAGTTGAATCGTTTTTATGGGTGCAATTTGCAGTTTATTTCGGTTTTTCCGTAGCCGGGGTAGAGAACACCGGGTAACGACCCAGTTCGTCGTTAGTAAGTTTGCGATATCACTTCAAATCAAAAATCTAACGCTAGAAAACCTGAATCCCATAATTAAAGGCAGTGTTCACGATAAGAAATGTGTTTCAGTTTCCACTATGAATGGGTAGTGAAGGGGCACACTGTAACGTTGACGTCGAAAGAACGCATAACAACGAGTTAGGAAAAGCTCCAAAAGAGCACGAAATTGCCACTTCGAGTAGAAGGCAAACCCCAAAAGCGCAACACACGCCCACCGACGTGAAGAAATGAATGCTCAAGATCGTGAGATGAGCGATGATTTCCAATCATCAGCCCCGCTCTTCCCCTCACTCTCAACTTCTCTCTTTACTCAGGTCAGGTGGCATACATCAGCTGCAAAAGACGGAAGTCAGAAGCCTCCGACAAGTCGTCCACCATGTTTCCTTAGCTCAATTTTTGAAGGACCATAACTTCGTTCACAGATGGTCTTGTACGATTTCGGAGACATCGTTGTATTCAGTATGGGGCCGTTTTCAAGATAGGCGGGGAAACAGAAAAACGATTTTATTCGTGAACACTGTCTTTGAATCTTCCAAATAGCTGGTGGCCATGAACACCTATGAAAAGACCCTATCATACCTATTGATACTATTAACTCAGAAATTTTACTCATGTTGAAAACTAACAATTGGACAAGTAATGAATTGCTTACGTTAAGCCATGTTCTGAATGCACCTGGTCGCTGCGGCCAGGCGAGGGACAACTGTTCCTTTTTCCTCGCGCGTAATGGAAAGGCGCTCCAATTGTCATAGCTTCGCGGCAAACGCCCTACATCGCTGGGCCGAGGCTACGAAATCTAATGTCTTACTGCTTCGCTGCTGGAGGAGCAAATCTTGATGGTCGCTGATCTACGACCATTATGGCAACGATGGAGCGATTGCCAGTGAATGACACATTTCGTCTAGTAAACGTTGACCCTTTCACATGACGAGATCAGCGTTTATGAGTCGAAACGTGTTATTGTTGACTACTAGCCATTGATTTCACTGACTTATTGAATTTCTTCGATCACCCGTGAGGCTATGCACTATGAACAAAATCGCTACCGATGCCAGATCGCTGCAGCAGCGGGTGCAAAATCGCTGCGATGAAAAACATCTGCGATGCAGTCAAAACATGGTTTTACTTGTTTGGAGTTGCCCGTGATTTCTTCTCTACTCGAGTGTAGTTTTATACTCCATTCTGAACGCGTCTTGCAGTTAGTTAGTTTTCAATTTGAATGAGAAGTTCTGAGAAGATGGCTTATGGGTTATCATTATCTTGGAAAACACTTCATGCAACAAATTTCCCTTTTGATCGGTGACCTTTCGGTAGTCAACAATCTTCGCTTTCCTAGTTTAACGAGGAGCGTCGGAGGAAGAGCAAAGCAAAGATCATTCATCATATTTTCTTCTTGAAAAAACAAATATCCTAATTCTTTCAAGACATGAGTGAAGTTCAGACTGAGATGCAGACTGAAAAAAAACATCAGGTGCAGCAGACCATAAATAAGACGTCGAAGGTTATCAATTAGATGAACAAGGACAAAATATTTCTGACTTACATGTCGTGCATGACGATCTTGCTGCGGATGCACAGCGATGTTCTCTCCATTCAAAACTGCGCTCACATAAAGCCCAAGAATCGGCTCAGACCGCCACCACCTAAACATAAGTCCTAGAGATGTATTGAAAACACTCGGAAATTGAGGTGCGATTCAGTCGGGTCGGGATCAGTCGGGATCATTATATGTCGAGTTACATCGTTCGAATAAATTTGTATGAATATGTTCGAATATCGATGTTGGGCACCCTTAAAAGACCTGAAAAGCATTCGCCTTTGAACAGATCAGTGTTTATGCCAGTAACAATGGGCTACGTGAGTTACGCGTCAGCCTTCAATGGCCCTGTCGCCTGAACTCATCACCAAATTTAGGAACTATTCGTCTCGGCAGCGGTAGGTGTGATTACCTTTCCAATGGTTATGTTGTGTTTTTGCACCCAAACTTCGTCAAGAGGTGTTGTGTAGGGTGGTTAACGGGATTCCCGCCCCAGATTCATCATCGGTTCGAGAGCAAGGTTCACCCCAGGCTCTGCGCTGTTCAATGATCTACACCCCCATTTCGCCATTCAGTTTACTCTTTCACCTCTGAAGTCAGTTGTCTGGTTTAGGAAGGGTTACGGTTGGATGAAAGGTAGCATAAGATTGATAAGAGTGAGAAAAAGACATCTTCACTTTCAGTGAGGATGTCTTTTCTGATTACTTACTGCGGTGGCAAACTCCTATTGGCTAAAGGTTCTAATTGCGTTCATAATCGTACAATTAAATAAATCAAGTCTTATTCGATGAGGAAGCTAGATGGTTTTGCAATTACTATGAAACCATTTTTTTTCATTCCAGAAAGCATGTTTTCAAGGGAACGTGACAAAAAGGTTCAAATACTTCGGAAATAAAAATATGAAATTCCTTGTTGTACGAGAATACAGCACCTAGTCTATCTACATTTATACTCACTTTAAAATTTTAAACATAATGACGGTGACGGAAACAATCGGAATCCTTAGCCAATGCGAAATTTGAAGTTTGAGATCATGGAATCATAATTTAAGTGGTTAATCAGGTTTGAAGTGCGTCAAACCACAGCCTGTGTTATATATTCTTGAGAGAAAATGCCATTTCCGGCAATAAACATCAGTCAAATAAGCGTGTATGGTAAATGAGTGAAGAATTTTGTCAACACGTTCGTGAGCTAAACCTGAAAACGTGTCACTCCTCACACGGGCCACGGCTTTTTCACAATAATTTCTTTCTTTCTACGTACACTTGCAGTGAATAGAAAATTGCCACCGCAATCAACTACTTGCGTTTTCACCGAGTTGAAACCAAATTTGATGTTTTGACACGTTGATCCATATTCCAAAGCGATTCGTCTGCGGTAGAGACCTGTCACAGTACAGATTCAGTGCGGACTAATGTTTGATATAGTGCTGCATTTGTCAAACCATGCAGTGCACTTATGTACGTGTGGAAACTCATCTAGTTTGCAAAGATGGCAATTTGCTATTCACTAGACCTTATATTTGAGTCGAACAGGTTTTTTTTGCAAAACGTAATAAAAGATTCTTAGGTTTAGATTATATTTAGACACCGTATCCTTCTGCATGGTGATACAGTAGCCACTTTGTGCACTTGCAATATTGCGTCACAAAATGCCATTATATGCAAAAAACGGGGAATATATATAAGGTTATCGCGTTAAAGGACGGAGTGGCGTAGCATTACTTTTCTTCACGTGACCCTTCAAGCGTCACTCAATCCGGCTAACAATATCAGCTCATAATAATTCCTTATACTGTAGAAGAATTTATGAAATAAAACCCTCCAGAATATTGTGAACGAATATACAAAGTTCAGCACGTTGGAATACAGAAATTCCAGATCAGCGTACTTATACGCAAGAGGAATGAGCTTGTCTTGTTAGAAGAACTTAACAAAGCAATCCGTCAAGACGATTATCATTTTCATGTTTTTTTTTTCAGGAGCAGGTGGTAGCACCCAGCCTTTCAAGATTCCTTATCATTAAATATCAGATTAGATGTCACATGATGAAGAATTATCTGGATTTACAAAGATTCCAAAAACATCAGCATATTGCAAACACATCGTTGCGCTCTACTGTATAGATTGACGTAAAGAATATGAAAGCATGGGTGACGTACTCCTCCATGTAGAACACCGCTCATGGCACCAGGAATTTTGAACAAAACAGCAACGAGTTTATTCTTACTCGCAAGGTTCGCTTTCCGATAATATGAATTCAATTTTTTCGGTGAAAACTAATGATGAATCTTTCGCATTATCTCTCTACAGTCTCCTATATCTGCAACGATTGGATTGTAGGCGGACAGTTAGCCTCCAGGATTAGCGAGAGCGTCACCACCGCTTCAAGCTCCAAGTAAGCAACTAAGGAGAAGAGGAGGATGCTCGGCTGATTTGGAATATTAATATTCCTTGTTGAACTACAACTACCTTCACACAAATAAATATCCGTTAAACTTAGCTGACCTATGTTGTTAGAATTGACGAGCATTTCAATCTATTGAATAAAGTGAGCATAGAATAAAGATTCTCCAAGGACGCATTCTGCTTCTCTTCAGTGTACTGTGTTTGGAACTTCACCAGAGAAGAGTGGCCGTAGTGCATGACTTCAAACGCACGATTGGGGCCAAAGGTCCTCGTCATACACTTTTGGGGAGCTGAGGAAATGAAAAGATATTTTTTGCAATAGGGCATCCCCTCGTGCTGAAGTACATCAAAGAAGGACTGCTGTACAGATAATAGCGCCGCGGGAAGCCGCGCATGATCCAGGAGGCATCGATAGTGTCCCAACGTGTGGTTAGGGGGGGGGGGGGACGAATCGTGAATACTTTCGGGGAGAAAGCGAAAACTTTGAGAGGACCATACAATTTTCGGGTGGGAAAAATATATAGTTTATTGAAAGAATAAAAAATGGAGACCTTGTAGAATTTGTAGAAAAGTGTTCTTGCGGATTAGGAACGAAATCGTAACCGTTTACATTCTGAGGAGTACCATTTCCAGGTCCATTCATCTGGTTTTAACCCTCTTGTGGACGGAAGCTCGCTATACTACGTTCCAAAAAGAGCACTAGAAAATGTACGACCCTCCCCCGTTAAATTTTTTTTTAAACTAGAAAAACCGAAATCCTCATATATCCATTACAAGCTGTCATATTTGCATTTCCAAACACAACTGTTGTACAAGAATTTAGACGAGTTAAGGTGGTGGATGCTGGCAACCAGCCTTGGAAAATCGCAAGGTTTTTGTCATAACTATCCAACGGGTGGCATCCCTTCAGCAAAAAAATTTCAGACCACCAAGTGTCCAGACTCTGAGGTAAGTGAACTGTGTAAAAATCTGCAAACTGCTTTTTCTTGTAGCCTCTAAAACTTCCAAAATAATAATACGTGGAAAAATGTAGGGCTTTGTAGTTAACGCGCCCTAGCTTCATTGCCGTGCTGCAAGCGCTGGAACAACGCAATGTCGATTTGAACGTTTCCCCTGCCCTTCTCATAATTTGGAAAAATATCTGCTTTACATTTCAATCATTGTACAGTTTTTTTCCGTGGTTTTTCTATACTAGTCGTTCTGTATCACTCGAAGGTAGCTTTCACGGCGGTTGCGGGTGTAACTCGCCCGATTTCGGCTATCTAGTTTGGTATTTACGTGAATACGTATTTCGCCTCGAAACCCATCGCGTAGCGCATTCTCGCCGCGGCCGACCCTCCGGGTAAAACCATGATTCGGGTATCCTGGACGAAAAACCAGACATTTTCGATGTAAAAAACCTGCTCATGGAGGGAGGCTTGCTAAAATTTTCGATATTTTTGGGAGTGGACTAACCAGGGGGGCCTAAGTAGACCTAAGTATCCTAAGTACTTGCCAACGCGCTGCTGGACCCTGGTTTGCCGTTGTCTTCATTTTTCAAATTTGATACCTACGGCCGTTTCTGTCTTCCTTCCGTTATTTTTGATGTTCTTTTTTGACTTCTTGTATCTTCCCCCCCCTTGTTAAAGACTTTGAGTCATGATTTTCCGCGAGCTGCATCCCCCTGCTAAGGTTAGCTATTTTGATCCACAGGGTCCCGATTTTTACCTGAATTTCCCGAAGCCTCTATTTGCATAGGAGCAGTTCCAACTAGGTCACGCGCTTGACTTGTTGCTGTTGTTGCTGTGGTTGGGTTTGTTCTATAGCAAATAAATTTTTTCCGGCGCTTTACTATGTGCTATAATCAGAGCGCATCAGACCACATTTCGCGCCCTATTGCTCCCACTCTGCTTTCAAGGTAAACTCCCTCCTCCCTCTCTCACCCTCTCGCTCCCATTCATTGTCATCATCATGAAAACAACATATTAGAATTTGTTGACGCTGTATTTCCAGTATTAGATTACGTATTTGTGGTGTGACGCCATGTGAAATCCTCACACGTGGTTATTTGGAAAATATTACAAGAAACCACGAATTGAGTATAATTAATTTGTTGCTTAGATAAACAATGAGGTACGAACCGCTCGACGTCGAAAGATGTCAATGGGATGATCACTTTGCCGCTTCGCTGAACTTCCACAGTCTTCGTGGCCACAGCATTGCCAATCTGAAAGTGTAATGCTAATTGTGATTTCATCCAGATTTGACTTTTGTTGAGACCCCAAACTGGGGTCTCAACAAATCAGGGTGCACTTGCGAACTGAAGGGCAGTGCGGAGGTGAACTGTAGGTAGCTCACCAGGACCTTTACTATTTATGATGCGAACTGCGACATCTACTTGAATTCGCCTAGATTAAAAGGCAGTGATCACGAAGAAAAACGTTATCGAAAAAATTACAAACATCGGCTTAGTTTCAAAACAGCTGAAAAACAATTATGGTAGCGCGGTTAAAAAAAACGGGCTAGAATTAGAGTTTCTAGGGCCCAAAGGTGCCAGTTCGTGCACCCCGTCGCCCAAAAAGATCGCAGTCTCATGCCGAGCAGTCAAAAATCATCTACATTCAGAAGAAGAAATATGTGCAAATTTACCGAGTAAAACAGTTGAACAATGAGAGCAAGCACTTCAGTCGATGTTTTTGACTAGATGAGTGCATAAATATTTGAGCAGGACAGTCCAAAGGTTAAAATTCAATTTCAAGCCAGCTGCTGTTCTTTTTCGACCGGAACAGCAGTTTTTTTTTCGCAATTTTTTCTCATAGGTCCAACTACTCTAAACCCAGAAAAGGGTTTATAAAGGAAAAGAAGACAAGCGTATTTGATCGCGACATCTGCCTTTAATCGTGAAACTAAATTTGTCGGGATTCCGGTAGGAGTAGTACGGCTAATGCATAAGTCGACCCTGATCCAATCTGGGGATGGAAAGTTTCCTCATTTGGTACGGAATGATCCAGTCGCTCGAAATGCTCGCGCGTAGTAACGCTCTTTCTAGACTAATAGGAATCATCCCGCTTGGAAAAATTGGTCCCAGAGATTTGAAGACGTGGTGCTGTTGCTTCCACTACATATTTTCCCAAAGTTATCTAGTGGTGTATATGTTATTCCTGAACCGGATCTTGAAGATCATAAGGCTTTCAAGCTTCTACGCTCTACGTCTGCCTTGTCGAATTGTCCTAATAAGTTGTGTCCCAGAATTTCGGTTTTACTACCATGAGATCAGGGAGGTCAAGAATAAGTTCAGTTCACGCATTCTAAATCTATTATTCCATATTTTCTGCGGCAGACCTTAGGGCTCAATTTTCCAGCGTTTTCCGGAGGGAGGCTGAATTATAAAGAGAAGGTAAACAAAAGGGAGGGCTCCAACTCTTAGGGATAGAGTGGACAGGAATATCCGGCAAAGGTATGGAGAGCCTTCTGACACGTTTCTAAAAGTTGGAGATAATCTAGGGTCTTATGAAAACTGTTGAAAGTCATTCCAGTAAACTCTGTGGACGCAATTGTGAAAACTGAAGCTTAAGTTCATTTGGATCAAGGTTCTGGAGTATTTCTTTCTGGTTTGCACCAGTTTCTAATTTTGATAGCAAAATCCTTCGATCACTGTGAATTAAGTTCTTCATAAAAAAACGGGGGCACAGATGGGCGGAGCTCTTCTTTTTTTGAAGGCGTCGTCCCCGCTGGAAACCACTTTCGAATTTTTGTGTACAATTGAACGATTCGGGCTAGCGGACATTGCTCCCAAGACTTGAGCTCTGAAAATGCGCCCCTGAAAATTTATAGTCACCGGTAAACTGATCTGGGGTCGATCATCTAGCACTTCTGGGTCGATCATCTAAGACTTTTTCATTGAATGTTGAACATTGAAAGCAATTATGGTACACATTTCACGTGCAGGATAACCTCAAAAATGGCGGCGACCAAGCCTCTTAATGCAGAAAAACACTAAAATAAAGATTTTGTCGTGAACGTCGATTTCATTTTAAGAGTGTATTCAAATTGGTTTTTCTTTACAAATGAAGGTTTTTAAGAGTCACTAAAGGGGTTAAACTATAAAAAATCATGGTAGAATGATATTTGGTTTTTAGCGCGTACGATTCCTTTGAGTCGTACGTCACAGAACCCGTAGAGAGGATTTTATTCTACGAGGGGCTTCATTTTTCTTCCTCCTTTGGAAAGGGGGTCAGAAGAGAGAGCTCAAATAGAGAGAGAGAACAGTTCAATAACAAAAAGTATGGTATGTAGAATATACGGCGAAATTTGATTTACAGAACCCTCGTATATTATACTAATTATTGCTCATCATTTGCTAATTAAGCTGTATTGTATGAAAAATGAAGTCTGTTGGTTCAATATTTAAAGATAAATCGTTATAGTATTCCATCATAATAATCAAGTTGAGGATTGATGATTTATGATGAAATAACAGATCGAAAGTTGCAACCCTAACTACTTTCTTCAATGAGGAGCCTTCTGGTGCAATACCGCTGTTAAAGGCACTGTTCGCGATAAACTCCATCCTCGAATTTTCTATAACAAACGCTTCTCTTGGCTATCAGAAGCAGAACAGCGTCGAAAAAACGGGACGAAAAGCTACCCAGGAGCCGCAAAACGGCTTGGAAAGGGGGGAAACCCCGCCGCTGTGGGCAAGTCCGGCTCCTTCCGCCCCTCGACGTGAACAAAGTAACACTCGAAATCGTGAGTTGAGCGATGGTGTCCGATCAAAAGCCCCGTTCTTCCCTTCATTCTCAACTCCTCTCTTTACTCAGGTCAGCTCGCATACATTGGCTGCAAAAGACGGAAGTTACAAGCCTCGGACAACTCGTTCACCATTTTCCCTAACTCAATTTTTGAGGGACCATAACTCCATTCCCAGAAGGTCTTGTACGATTCCAGAAGCATCATTGGAATCAGAATGGGACCGATTTCAAGAAAGGCAAAAAAACAGAAAAGCGATTTTTATCGCGAACAGTGCCTTTAACGTGGGGAAAAAGGGCAAAGTTGGCAACAACAGCCTTTAGCCTATGACTTGCTTTAGAGGCAGCATTTACGATGATCATCCTCGTTGACTTTCTACAGTGAAATGATAGGCGGGAAGGATCCTAGGCTCCCAGTGTCGATGTCGAAAGAACGATAGAAAACGAGCCAGAAGCGGCAAAATACCGGTTGCAAACAAGCGTTTTGGTGTCCCAGGCACGCCTGGTGCCCCAGATCCGCCCCCTCGAAATGAACAAATGAAGACTAAGATTAAAGGAGTGATCAAGTGAAGGAAGTGCTGATAAGTAAGCTGATCGCTTCATTGCACTGATAGGTATCATCCTTCTAGCGGTCAATTCCTCTACGCTCAAAAATCAAAATAAACAAGGGAGTGCCTATTTTGGCTCAAAAACGCGTCTTTCGTGTCCTTTTTAAGCATGCCTTACTATATAGGGCACCAGACCTTCCGTAAACCATGGAGATATCGGAAGTGAATTTTATCGTAAACAGTGCCTTTAAAGTTAATTTTGGAGAAAGCGTTAGGGGTTAGTATAAAGTGACGAACATGTCAACACATTTTATAGTTGAAACAACAGAACCGCTTCAAAGCGGAAGTAATCTTCTATTTGCTGTAATTAGGGTTTCAACTTCGAGGTGCGTTCATTGCATCATTACTATCCATAATGATAATTTTTTTTAAAATTCGCTTATTAAACAGAAGTCATGAAAACCACCAAAAACTGCCTTATTATTCAACAATTCAATCAAACTGTCTAGGTGTTTTCTGCGAAGGTTACATTCAATGACGTGGGTCGGACAGTCCTATTGTGCTCTGATAACGCTTTCAAATCATATAACAAATTCGTTTGCCAAATTCACCTCTCCATTCAGTAATCGCTCCCTGACTACAACCTTCACCTCTTCCGGTTCGATTAGTGGCTCTTCGACGCGCAGATACACGTGCAAATAGGCCTAAAACATTTAGTTATAGTAGCGGCTACAGTAGGCTTTACAGTAAAAGAGGGCGTACACTGGTGACTTTTCGGATCATTGTGGTGAGTGAGACGGGAAACCGTGCGACAAGCGTGTCGCGATCGAATCCATCTGTAAGAATCAATTATGGATGAAAGCTGTAGGAATGGATTCCTAGTGAAGGGGGTTTCTTCATACCTGAAGGATCGACGGCCATAATGAAGGTCTTTTCATCTTGATCGTTTTCGTGTTTCTCGTTCATCTCCTCCATGCCTTCAATCATTTCCTCTATAGCTGCCGGTGAGAGATCAATAGAATCGACGTTTGGCGGCTCCTGCATACCCATTGATTTCAGAAGGCGACTCTGAAAAGGTGGGTTACCGAATGAGTTTCGCTTTTCGGGTCAACTCTATTTCCAGCACAGAATGCTCATTGTGTACCACTCCAGACACAACATTCCCTGGTGACGTGCATCAGTTGTGTGACATTATCAGCGGACAATGCGAAGTCTGAATGTCTGACTAGCGTCAAAGAACACGATTTTCCAGTTCAGATCTATTCTCATGGGATGTATGAGTTACTATGCGTAGTCATTCTGTCAGCATCTAATTTGAATGATGACGGGCAGCGTCTTTTCAAAACATCAGAGCGCAGTTAACAGTCTGAAACTACCGAGGCATGCAAAACAGGCTAAGTTGATGACTTACCGGATAGTTAGTCATATAAAAGAGTGGAAATTTCAATGAATAGCGGGTGAGAAACACGAGAATCGCATCAGCTTATCTGTCTCATCACCGGATTATAATCCTATTTGGGCATTGGGGTTGATCAGAAATCTTTTTGATTAACTTTGTGTATATCTACAGCAAACCAAAGAGCTGGAGGTTTTTTTTGCAAGCCTGCAAAACCGCTAAATTGTTCAAGTTTTGAATTTTTTTCAGATATTTGCCCGCTATGGTTTGTTGATCATTATGATGCTGATATTATCTTACTTGATGGAGCTACACACTGGAGTTGCTTCGAGCATACAGGCGTTTTGATGGTGAATACCATCCCTGAAGACGGCGGAAGCAGGTGCGAGAAAGGCCCAGCTGTCAGGAAATTCAGAATTTCTGGCGTTCGTGATGCATTGCACCACATTGAATCAACGAAGCACCGATGGGCAAATCAGGCTTTTTACTACGACAGATGCGGTACAAGGACTAGATACTGGCACCCGCGAGGGGTTAAAGGCAGTGTTCACGATAGAAAACCGTATTGCAGTTTTCGATGTTTTTGGGTTGCTAAGTCCATTAAGAAGAGGTTAATAGGGGAAGTCCCCACAGAACATTCAAATAGAGGAGCATAACTATTTGAAGAAATTCCTGAAGAATCGTTAATATTCCTGCTTGTGTGAAAGACTGCGGACAATGCATCAAACGTAACGTCGGGGAATGATTTTGCGCTTCAAAATTCTTAGGTAAGTGGATTTGCTCTCTGTTTTCAGTACCAAGAATTGTTGAAAATTAAAAGTGGCCAATGTACATGCTGTGTTGTTAGAATGTTTCGCGATGAAGAATATTTGGAAATTCGGTGTCTGTTCCTACGGTAGCACGAATTCAGCGCAACTGTTATAGGACGTGGACGGGGTAGCCCAAAGGGTTGGCTGGCTCGCGAGAATTTAACCCATTTTCCGACCGTTTTCCGTCGCACTCCTGTTCCTAATCTTCTAAGAGGGACCCAAAGCTTGCGTTTTAGCTAAAAACTGGCAACTTTTCAATCGTGAACAACACCATTAAGGGCCCAAATACGCTACCGCCGCTGAAAGGCGCGGCAGCATGCGATGGAGGGAAGTCAATCGTGCGGCGTCGCATGATCGATACTCCTCCGTTGCATGCTGCCGCGGCATTCAGCGGCGAGAGTCTATTCGGCCGTTTACACTTCCGCCGTCGAGCGGCGCGGCGAAGGGCAAATTTGTAATATTGATCGTGCCGCGCCGCGTGATCAATATCACAGAGTTGGACTGCGCCGCGCTGCACGGCGGCGGAAGTATAAACGACCCCTAAGAGCTCTCGAGCGTCCCGCCACGCGTTCGGATGACCCGTCCAGCAAGTCGATCAAGGAAATAGACTAGGCCATCGAGAAATATCGCTGGTGGTAACAATGTTCCGGAAAAGAGGCGACCGCTCCTTGCTGTGATAACCGAAATTGAGAGCACGCTGGAAATGCTCCAGAGCCTACACATATATTTTTCGAAAGAAACGGTTTCTGTCTGGAAAAGATAGAACGTGAATTTCTTGAGTAGACCTTCAAAAAGGAGTTTTCGTCTTAATCCCCTTCCTACTTTTAGAGTAGTTTTTTTGCTGACGAGTCTCTTGTTTCCATCTAGATTCTATTCTGAGCTCTCCACCGCTTATTATCATTAGCCACATTGGTTGGTTATTTTATAAGCTTTAGTTAATAGAAAATTGCCGCTGCAATAGACTGATAGTATTATAATGAGTTCGCGGCGCACTGCTTGCACTCAATTGTTTGCAGTATTTAATTAAACTTTAAATTGACTTTGTAAACTGTTTGGAAATGTGGTTTGAACGTGTCCAAACATATAATCTGACGTGGACGTGTTTAAAGCATGTGGCTTTTTTTGTGCGGTAGCGATTCTCTATCCGCTGAAAGCTCTGGGCGAGCCCTAACATTTCAAACAACTTGAACCCTTGAATTTTCTTGGTAATAAGAAAGTTGCATGAATGAAAAAGTCGGTATTGTGCTTATCTGGGCCAAATTCCGGTCCGCAAATGCGTCTCGACACGCTTTGCGGCCGCACGCGCTCGAGTCAGTCGAGTTTCCAGCGCCAAAGCGGACTCGATGTGGCTTTTTTATACAGTTTACCCCAATTTCGTTTACTTTCCAGTTTCCAAAACCCACCTAGAGTCAACAGTTCGGCGGCTGCGGAGCTGAAAACTCTTCCGAGTCGGAAGCGCGCGGCCGCAAAGCGTGTCGAGACGCAATCGCGGACCGGAATTTGGCCCAGAGAAGCACAGTAGTAGAGTGTTGGAGCGAATAATTCCGATTTTCCGATTAATTCTAATAATTCCTCAGAGCCGTTAAGGTTTTAACTGTCCTTGGTTTAAAACATTACGGGAGGGGCAAGGTTACCACATTTGATGAAAAAGTAAAATTCTATCCAATCACAGAAGCGCTATAACAATTTATTTGATTATTCGAATATTCGAATAAAAAACTCACTTAATTAAGCTTGGCATTTTAATGAATGGACGGACTTCTAATTTTCTTATGAAATTAGAGAACCTTCCACTCACCGTAACGTATGAAAATGAAAGCTATTGGAACCATTCCGACGACGAAGAGAAAATTCGATTCATCCGAAAAACTCGATACTATTCGTTCCAACACTAGTCGGTAGGTACGTGCCACGTGCCTCGAAAGTTTAGGCTACGGGGCTGCTCTTCCAATTTTGTTTCTTATCTCTGCAAGGGGCTCTAGGTGCTCATCTTTCCACCCACTTTCCTTCCTTGCATTCATAATATCCCTGCCTTTATTCGGTGAACTCGAGACCGTTCAGGTCGTTTGTTTTACTTCAAGGCTGACGAAAATCATTTGATTCCTAGTTAACATAGTTTTGGAAATCCATTATTTTGGTTAATCGGTTTTCCTTTGGTTTCGTGAGGTCGTCAAGAGATCCACTACCGACGATCTCTTTTTTCTGGTGCATACTGAGGTGGAGCAACTAAATCAGGAGGTAGTCTTTGAATCACCTCATCCCAAATGTTACTTTCCAGAACCACTTAACACTCACAAACCCTCACTACTCAGAAAAATCAAAACAAGTTACTTGTAATATAAATGTAACTTACTTGAATGTTTCAAGTAACTTACATTTATATTACATGTAACTTAAATTTATATTGCATGTAGATTACACTTATGTTACATGTAACTTACAGTTATATTCTCACTATGGGTGGTCATCACGTGACGCAGACGACACGCGACACAGAGAGCGTGTTTCAGGCCACACACTACGCAAAATTAATGGTGGGCCGGGCCTGCCCTGCTGGCGTGGGGGCCAGCACCTCAAACTTGGGTAATTGAATCAACAGCAGCGCCAGTCCTAAGCCTGACCCCGTAAGTGCGCCCTACAGCCCACTTGGAAATCTCTTCGTGGTTGATTTAAGTTACTTCCGACTTATATTGTGCCATTTAAGTTGCTTGTAACATATCGGACACCCAGTGCACAGAGTGTCCTCTCAGAAATCGAAAACAAGTCACTTGTAATATATCTGAGCCGATGTAGTTACTTGCGGCTTATCTCAGGTCTTTTGAGATACATGTAACGTATGGGATGCGCACCGCACGCAGTATCCCGGAGATATGTTACATGTAACTTAAATGACCTGAGATAAGTCACAAGTAACTTACATCGGCTCAGATATGTTACGAGTAACTTGTTGTTGGCCTTTTGTGTTACAAGTAACTTGTTTTCATTTCTCTGAGTAGGTGTGTTACCTAAGAATTTTTTCACCAATGTACACCTTCAATAGTCAGCATTCCACATATTGTAGTTTTTCTAAGCCCCTCATATCGTTATCGCTAATATGTACTTCCCATAATTTTTTTCTTGCAAAAATCCTATTTGTGATATTTCGTCTCTATAACTTTTTGCATGCTTTATTTGATTATGAAAGATTAGGTGAGGACTGCGATGTTTTTAGAAGTAAAAGAGCTCGTTAGTGATTTCTTTAGATGAATTTGTACTTTGTATTAATTTGATTACAGATGTCTACTTGCACTCATGATACTAAAAGTGCAGTTAAAGTACTTGCATAGTTTCCTTATGGGTATAAATGGATTTTTTTGAATCTTATATGATAAAAAGATTCTCAGTGAAATTTTCTGATACTGCCATGTGTACTCAGATGAGATCAAGATTGATATTGATTGAGGACTGAGGATCACAGTGCGTTGCAGAAGGGTATTGATTATTCATTGGACCCAAATCGGAAAACGGATATTCGAATTATATTGGAAACGGATGTCGAGAATATCCAATTTACTCGAATAAGTCTAAAATATTAGAGCCATAATGCATCTCCATACTATTTATATGTTTTAACTGTTCGAAATCTAAAGTGTCGGATATTCCCAAACATAGTTTGCAGAATAATGAAGACATACGTCTTCCGATTCGAGTCTAATGTACTGTGCTTATCTGGGCCAAACTCCGGTCCGCAATTGCGTCTCGACACGCTTTGCGGCCGCACGCTCTTGAGGAGAAAGAGTTTCCAGCGCCTCAGCCGCCGATCTGTTGTCTTTAGGTGGGTTTTCGAAACTGGAAACTAAGAGAAATTAAAGAACACTGAATAAAAAAGCTACATCGAATCAGCTTTGGCGCTGGAAGCTCGACTGGCTCTAGCGCGTGCGGTCGCAAAGCGTGTAGAGACTCAACTGCGGACCGGAATTCGGCCCAGAGAAGCACAGTATACTATTAATGATGTGAAATGTTGCTCAGACAAGCGGGCATCGCTTCGATCAGTGAAGGTGCTTTCTATTCGGGGTGTTTCAAAAATGTCATTCACAAATTGAATTCTGATTATTTTGAAGTGACCGTAGAGATCAGAGATCTTGGCTACGTTTTTGATGACAAACTCATTTTCGACAACCATTATAGGTCGCTGACATCCATAGCGAAGCGTCTCGCCTTTACCATCATTTCACAGCTGTGCGTTGAAAAAACCGTCATACATCAGTTCAGTCCAGTGATCTACCACTTCGATTTCCAAATCAGAAAACAAAATTGCAGATCGTAAGGTTCACGTAAAGAATGGATTTTTTATTCCTACAGGCTAGCTTTTCCTTTCTTACAAATCACCAGAAACAAAGGCAAACTTGATTTGATTGAGAGGTCGCATCCGAAGTTAGCGATAGGGTCTTCCACGCGCAAATTTCAGTTGTGGAAAAGTGGACATTATCAGGTCTGAAAAGTCAGGAGTACCATAAACGCTCAAGAAAAATCCATAAAGTTCCATTCAGGATTACTTAGAGAAGAACATTAGGAACCAAAAAATGCAACTCTGGCTGACTAGCGAGATTCGTTTAAAAAGATCTGAGGCGACTTGGATGTTGACTACTAACGACGAGCTGTGGATTCCAAGACATTTAAGTTTCGTGAGGATCAATGGTGAGCATTCTGGACCAACTCCTACACTTTTCGGGTCCTCATAGGTCTTTAATGAATAAATGAGGAAAGTACCATAAACGTTCAGGAAAAATCCCACTACGCGAGTTTTTTTGGCCGCCTATACTTTTCGGTGAACCCTGTGTTAAGAATCTGACTCACCCCAAATCGCGTACCTCAAACCAAAATAAAAACGCCAGGCTGGTTCATGTTACAATCAGTTGTATTTACTAAGTGTGCAGCCCGAAACATTCAGTCAGGAAGCCGAACTCAGCAATTAGGCGCTAGATCATTCGATCGATTACTATCTTCTCTTCATCTTCTTCCGTGCGAATGTTCCCGCCAAGCAGAGTTGCGACTTCCCACTTGGATTACACAGACTTAAAGGCAGCATACACGCTCGCAAACATGGTCGAAATATCAGCATAAATAGGCCCGCACGGCCCCTACCATGTCGTCAACGACGTTTGAAGCGCTGAAAATCATCCAGGATGACAATGTTTGACCAATAATTGTCTCGCACGCCCGTATTTTCACACCCCTTCGAGTAACAGAATGAAAAGTTAAACTTGAGAAAACATGTGATAATTGAGAGTGATAGCACTATCAAATGGGAGTGCACGAGAGAAACAGCTCGATCTACCTGGATATTACATGTTTGTACGCTGATGAAATCCTCCATTTTCAAAAGCCAGCCGGAGTAGAGCGGCATTCTCAAAAATGGACGAGAGTTTGAGGGTGTTTAGACAGGTTATATCCAGGTAAATCGAGCTGTTTCTCTCGTGCACTCCCTTTTGATAGTGCTATCACTCTCAATTATCCAATGTTTTCTCAAGCTTAACTTTTCATTCTGTTATTCGAAGGGGTGTGAAAATACTGGCGTGCGTGACAGGGATGGTCAAATACTGCCATACTGGATGGTTTTCAGCGCTTCAAACGTCGTTCACGACATGGTAGGGGCCGTGCAGGCTTATTTATGCTGATATCTCGACCATGCTTGCAAGCGTGAATGCTGCCTTTAATTGGCGATCAACCGGCCGCTTCTTCTTTGCACTACGAGTGTGCAACTTCGTAAGAAATAGACTACAAGATGCGAAAAAATTATTGGCTGTTTTTCAGACACCGAATTTCCCTGATCCTAAGTCTGTCTAGATATGAGTCTGTCTAGTGAGTCTAGATATGCTTTGTCGCTGTCATAAGAGACATGCATGCCATTCATCTAAATTCGCGACGGGATAAGCATCAGAACAACGACATGAGCCGTCGCAGGAGTAGTCGTTGCTCTCCTGTCGAGGAGTCGTGTGGGGGGGGTGGGGATGACATGAGGAGTCAGCAGGGTTGCAGCGACTCCTCGCCGAGGGTCCACTCCCCGATCGCTGCAACTCTGCAGGCTTCTTGGGTAGGCCCTCCGCTACACGTCTTACCGACCGAACAAGTATGTTCTCAAACATGACTTTTGCCGCGTCGTAGGCCGCTTGGTGGCAGTGAGGTCCCCCCTCGTCGCCCTCAACGCCGCGTCGAAACATATTCGGTATTGCATCACGTATCGCTGTTCGTTGCTGCGAGCAACGCCGCGACATGAACTCTGCTGGCCTCAATACTGAAAACGTGCCGCAGCCTGTCGCAGCCACTGTCGCACGTCCCTGTGCAGCACATTGCGACAGCGGATTTGAAGAAGTGGAGTCCTGCGATAGGTCTATTTCGTACTTCGCGCGACGGGCGACGCGACATGGTGCTTGTCATATAAATCGACCGACAGTCAATATTGCTGATATGCACTGTCGCTGTCGCGCGAAGTATGTAATACGCCATAGACAACGCTGTCGCTGTGCCCAGCGACAGCGACGCAGTGTCGCAGAAGTATGTTATAGGCACTGACCCTTCGGTTATTCCCATCTGGGCAAAGTTGTATTCTGCGACATGCGCTATGTACTATATACAAAAGTCTTGTGAAAGCAGAGGACGAGATTTACTGCGACTACCTGCGGCAATCCGTCGACGTCTTCTCCAAACGCCATCGTCAGTGTATCCGTCTCTCGCTATATTTCCTAATTGTTGTTAGTTTGTAACCAGTGAAATGAATAAGATTGTGTAGCTTTGTAAAATAGTTATGGATATATAGTGGTGCTTTCCCTGCTTACCATCACGTCAGTCCACTAATCAAATGCGGTCATACCCCACGCAGAGTTAAGAACATGGGAGAAGTAGGGAGCTAGGCAATGAAAAAATGCATGACAGTTTGACCAGAGGTGAACTCAATGAACACAGGGAATTCTTGATCTGGGGTTGACGCGGGGAGTTTGTCACACTGTCATGAATGTTATATAGTCTGGCCGGAAATTCGATAGATTAGACTCGTGTGTTCTCCGAAAAGAATAACCTATAATCGGGTGTTGAAGTGAAAGTTTACCCGGACCGAAATGTAATTGTGCACTTACGTCAGAATGGAATGCTGAATTCGTCTATCGCTAGAAGGCTAGGAGTAAATCTGCCCACCGTACAAAGGACTGTGAAGCAACGAAGTGGGGAAGGCTACATCCGAGCAAAGCCTGGAAGAGGTTGACCGTCGACAGCAGACTGTCAACAAGAGCGATTCGTTGGTACATCAAAAAAGGGATCAAACGAAATTATGAGGTTAAAGGCAGTGTTCACGATAAGGATCGTTTTTCTGCTTTCCTACCCATCTTGAAGATGGTCACATGCTGATTCCAATGATGTTTCTGGAATCGTACAAGACCTTCTGGGAACGGAGTTATGGTCCCTCAAAGATTGAGCTAAGAAAACATGGGGGACGAGTTTTCCGAGGCTTGTAACTTCCGTCATTTGCAGCTGATGTATGCGAGCTGACCTGAGTAAAGAGAGAAGTTGCGAATGAAGGGAAGAACAGGGCTAATAATTGGAAATCATCGCTCATCTCACGATCTCGAGCATTCATTTGTTCACGTCGGTGGGCGTGGAAACTGCATCTGGGGGTGACGAGCTGACGGGTGTCCAACTTTGGGGCCGTAGGGGACCGTTCCGAGCTCATTTTTCTTAGTTTTTTCAACGCTAGGGTTTTGCTAGGCCCCGCAGCTGCCGATCTCCACCAAAAAATCAGACATGGTTTTTATCGTGGACACTGCCTTTAACATGAATTAGATGGCTAAAGACCTGCGAATTTCCACATACTTGATCCAATCTATTGTGCCTAACTAAGTTGGTCTAGGAACCTACTGCCTACTCAACGGATAAGACTTGAACGCTCTCTAGATGAAAAATCGAGAAACAATATCCAAAACATTGCTGGACTTTCATGAAGTGCGCCGCTTTGAGTACGTCGTGTAGTTTTACGTGAAGGTTTCCACAAGTGAAGAAGTTAAGAACTCCGATTCCTCGCCAACTTTTGAATACAGATCCCAAGAGTAACCAACAAGGAAAAGTAGCCACGGAGTCCCTGTAGACCAAGAGCTTGATGGTGTGGGTTGGCGTCACCGCGAAAAACGAGACGCCTCTCTCTTTTCTTGACAAAAACGCCAAAACCAACGCTCAAACGTACCACGAACTGATCTTTAAGAAATCCCTTAGTCTCTAGAAGCGAGAAAGTCCTAATATGATTTTCCAGTTTTTGGTTCCGTAGGCTCCTACCTTAAGCCATACTTTGCCTTCTAGTTTTGAAAGTTGACACCTACCTTGCCCACGATCAATGGCCCAAATCTCAAGCCACTGGACTTCTTTGTGTGACGATATGTTCGAAGAGCGTCTGGGAAACAAAAAACATCCAGGTTCGGGGCTTATGACAACAGCAATGACGACAAAACGGCAAAAGAGGACCCTCAAATAGCCCTACACGGCCCTGAACTTCTGTGTAGAGCGCGATCCCGGCCCACTCCACTCAACGGCCACTGATCGAAACAAACAAGTGAAAAATCGATCCAGCAAAGTATACAATGGTAAAATGATCTGAGCTATATACTCTCCGGATGCACAACTTGAAAAAATCAAATTTACCCCATTCAAATATAGTTTTCTCCTCGGAGTCGATTTTTCAGTCGTTTGTTTCAATCAACGGCCGTTGAGTGGAGTGGGCGGTGAATGAGTTCTACACAGAAGTTTAGGGCCGTGTAGGGCTACTTGGGGCTCTTTCTTCCGTTTTTCGACATTGCTGCTGTTATGAGCCACGCACCTTTTGATTTCTGGTGTAAACTCGGATACCGTTTCTATTGTTGAGTGTTCAGGATGATTTTCGTTCTCGAAATCACCTCTTGGAACGATGCCACCAGAGATTACCGAAATTGGCAAGAAACGGCAAAAACGCACTAACACGCCTTATTTCAGTGACATTAATCCCTACCTGAACTAGTTCTCCGCTTGGATGAACATGCCCCGGTGGTTTTAACCTGCGATAAACTGGGCCAATCGAAAATGGAAGAATATTAAACGCAAAACAGTGATAGTTTGGTTCCGAAGCAAAGAACGGAGCAACAGAAAACAGATAATCCCAAAGGACGGGTTCACAAAAGATTTGATTGTCACAACGAACAGTTCTTGTGAGAGTAACGAGGTGGGATTTCGGGTCTATCCGGTGCGTTTTTCTCGATTTCTTCGTTATTTCAGTTCTACCCGCCTGCCAAGCAATCGTTCTGGCAGATAACCTCAAACGTGAAGGTCATTGCGAATACTGTCTTTCACTGAAGAGAAATTAGGCTCAGATCTTTACCGATATTGGTCTCGACTACCTCTGGCGCACGGTCATCTCGGTAAAGCATCGTCTTCAAAGCTGTATCAGAGCGCCCGGTTTCCACTCCGAAGGAATAAGATGAAATATGACTGCCATAGCTTGTTCAATTATGAAAAGAATTGCGTGACGAATCCTTGAGTTCTAGATAAGATAAAGCTTTTTGTTTGATGGCAACAATTTTGGCCACCCTCTGTATGTCACAGCCGAACTACTAAGATATCTACTTTTCCCAAAATTACCGCGAACCTACAGTTTCTGTTAATCAAGATCAAAAAACAGCTTGAATAGAATAGCTGTCCAAAATATTTCAGTCTGGATTAATTGGCGACTAGACGGCATTAAATGACGCCAAATTGTGCGTGACGAAAATAGCCATAACGGAGCCGAAAATAGATCGCACTCCGCCGTGGGGTCATTTCAAACCCGCACCAGGCTTAAAGGGCTTACCTTGATGTCTTCAAGTCGCATTTGTGCCATTTCCTCTAAACACACATCACTACAGTTTTGCGCCTGTACGCCACCACCACCGAATAGCAGCGTGGCAACGAGCATCAGCAAATAGTTGACGAATAGAGGTTGAGTGATAATCATTGTTGAATTAGTGGTAGTAGATGTACGCCTACACGGATCTGATTCTACTCTAGCAGTCACAGAAATGGAACAAAAGGGCTGCTTTCTGTCGGGTCTTCGACGTTCACCGGTATGCTACTAACAGCAGAAGGCTCTGTTCAGCCTTTTGACATATATATATTTCATGGTCACCCCGCCTTTTGTCACGCCCATCTGAGGTGAATTCACTCCTCCCCTGTGAGAGAATGCCGCTTAGATCGACGAAGAGCGAAGGGGGTGGAGCCATCATGCATTTGCGTAAGTGTGTATGTGTGGGGGTATCACTATGGGAAAGATCAGCTTCTTGGAAAGGAAACGTTACAACACGAGTATATTAACGAGCAGAGTACTAGATGGTGACGAATATCTACCATCACTTTACCTTTACGAAAATGGAGACCTTCTCAGACGAACTTTTTATGCCCTTCATCGGCAGGCATACTGTCATTCTTACGTAGTTTCTCTCATTTGAAATTACTATGGAATCACTCTGCAAACATCATTGATACGGATTATGGAGCGCCATTTTCGAACGAAACAATTTGCTTCTATTCTTTTTCTAGATCATAGCCTCGATAACCGAGTCATTTCAAAGACAAACGAAGTCAACACAGAAAAAGAAAGAGGATATAATTAGAATTCAACAAAGGAAAGAGCTGAAGGTCGCTGCACACTGCGTTTCTTTTTGTACTTCCTCTCATTTTCCAGAGCTACTATTCTGAACTCATTTTGGCATGGGTTTAACAAAACTTTTTGGAAGTCTTACTATGTTATAGGCCACCGATACCATGCCTTACATACACTCAAGTTTGGGCCCTAAACACCTAGTTTTTCGAATACAGGGTTTATTCACAATTTCGTGGCACTAATGCATTAGGGTTATTCTCTCGGAACATGACCACAAAAATTTCAGACCACTTGTTTGCCATTAGAAGACTGCCAAAACCGTTGTGCTAATACGTAAATATATAAGGAGTTTTTAAAAAATTTTCCTATTTCGTTAAATCTTCTATCGTCGAAAACCGCCGCGCTTGAAGCCGAAGAGCGCTACACTAGATGGGTGCAGCCTTTTTCATGCCCTGAGGGCACATAGGTGCGGTTTCGGGCACGAAGGCCACATCAAGAACACAAATGTTCGTATCTGAAAACGTACCCTGAATCTCATCAACGCGGATGCAAGCTGAAGAGCACTTCACCAGGGAGGGTCCTCAAAAAAGTTTCCAAGCCCAGAATTGCGATGAAAAATTTATAAGTTTTTTTCAAAGTCTTAATTAGGGCTTTCCGCGTTGCTGCGACGTGCGGAAAAGCCAGTCCGGGACTCAATTAACAAAGTAAGTTTTTTTAGCACGTTCAGAACGATCTTTGGAGCCCAATTTTTTGGTGTGAAATAATCGATTGTCCCAGGCCCCCGTCAGACTTGGTCGAAAAACCGACTGAGTGCGGTTGAGTCCGAGGCGGAAAAACCGGCCTCGGGTGCATTCACTGCATTGGCCCTGCCCCTATGCGCGCGTAGAACACCAGCATCGACTGGGTGGATTGCAGACGCAAGCAGACGGTCGCAGATGGACTTAGTGGGTGGATTTTCTCCACCCGGCTGTCACTAATTCGTTGCGTATTGACCGGGTGGGTTTCAGTTGATCGAACACGTCTGACGGGGCCTGAATCACACATAATTCTATAGAAGTTAGGTATGATAGAATCGACTGTATCGCACCTAAAAATTGGTCTCCAAAGACAGTTTTGAACGGGGGAAAAAACTTAGTTTGTTATTTGGGTCCCTGACAAGCTTTTCCGCATGTTGCAGCAGCGCGAAAAGCCCTAATTAGAATTTCAAAAAATGCTTGTAAATTTTTCTTCACAATTCCCGACTTTGAAATTTTTTCAAGGACCAGTGTGGCGAGCCCTCTTCGGCTTCAAGCTGCGTCCATGAAATTTTGAATACGTTTTCAGACCCGGACAGTGAAATCTGAATGTGGTTTTCGTACCTTCGACCGCAGCTATGTGCAGTCGAGCGTCAAAAAGTTTTCAGCATCGGGGGGATAAAACCTTGCAAGTAGCCAAAAACGCCCACACGTGGACAAAGTTTTAGGAGATACCGTAGTGAAGAACTTTCCGAATTAGTCTACTATCCATCGTTTCCGAAACTTGTAAAGATTTAGGCTTCCAGGGGGGGTCAAAACTGAGAAACCTAATCGCTTTAAAATTCATTTCAGTATGCGAGCTTTCAAAGCCTATCAGGAGTGAATGGCACTAATATTATCATCATTTTCACGATTGTTATTACCACAATTATCTTTATATACTAAAATGCTAGTTCATACTAACAGTATGGATCTTAGTGCCCATTCCTGACGGAAGCCCATCTTATAGTTAGATCTTGGTCGAAGGTCCGACCCCCCTCACCGCACGTCGAGGGGTCCTAATTCTCTATGTGCGCCGTAGTCTTTCTGCATATCGACTTGGTAGGACTAGTTGGGACTGCGGACGACCCAGGTTTAACTACGGACGACCTAGAATGGATTACGGATGACTTAGAAGGGACAACGTCGGACTGTCGTCCAATTACATATGACGGGAGCCTTACGACGGAACCTATTACCCAGCGAGTAAAGGTATATGAGTATGGAGTAAGGACAACTTGATTACGAGTCCCATTATATAGGGAATCGCCTCTGCAATCAACTATTCGTGATTCGACAAGTTGAAACCAAATTTGAACGTAAATGACGTAGAAACCTCACAAAGTTTGGATTCGGCGCCGGATTCAACACGTTAATGTTTGATATAGTGCTGCGAACGTGTCAAAGAATGCAGTATACCGTAAAGCTGTTGAAATACCAGTACTTTGCAGCGGTGACAATTTTCTATACACTGAAGCCTATAATCGCTTGTAAGTAGAGGGGACAGTATGAGTATCAATTTACTTGAATAAGGTCGAGCTGCAGTTCGAAGGTACTAATCACGGTGAACTTTCTTTTTAGGTTTTTCACGTAAAACAGCTGTACTAGCTATTAAAAGCAGAACTGCGTCGAAAACAAAAACGGGATCAACCCCCTCTTGGAAAAAACTGGCTCAGAAGATAGTGCTAGTGGTATGGTTGCGCATTTGGGTGTGCGCCCTTGGTTGCCAGTTGTTATCATGAACACCTACAAGGCTAATTCAATTCCACGCTTTGACCTCCTAAAGAAGCATTAGATATGTCAGTATTTTACATTAAGAATCTCCAAATGTTCCAGCAACCATCTCACAAGCCTCACAAGCCCATCGTCTATTCTAATGGGATGTTGATCGAATTCACAGAGAGGGTGCGACTAAGGAGCAGTTCGGCTAGCACATGTGACGCGGGCGACGGGAAACCGCTGCGTTCACGTCGTCTTTGGGGCGCGTTAACCGAGCGCCTACTAGTTTTTTTTTTCTCAGGGCCCACGGTAAACGCGCTCCAACGGCAACTTCAACGCAGCGGTTTCCCATCGCGCGCGTACCGTGTGTCAATGGAATTGTTCCTCCTTTGCTCCACCGGCGCTGTGAATCCGACCAACATTCCCTTCAAATGAAAAACCACTGCTGGTGATCGCAGGTCAAAGCACGGTAGCAGCACAGCCGTGCCGGTGTTGATGACATTAACTGGGACAATGATGGGAGCAACCAGATCATAAGAACACCTTTGTAAGCCGTACTTTCGCCTTTGAGAAGACGAGTCGCTCTATTCCTTTCACGCAGTTCTGCTTCTGAGAGCCATCACAGTTGCCTTCCGCAAAAAAGTCAGGAACGGTTCTTATCCTGAACCATGTTTTTTGTCACTGTTTTGCACTATGGGTAGAGTATGGGGTTGGCTTGCTACACTCGCGGTCTGAAACTACTGCGGTATTCGTTTATGAATGGGGCTCCGGGTTGCGTCGAATGAGTGCGTCTTAGTCGAACGGTTGTGCAGGTTTGGAACTTAGATTCATTGGATTCTTTTCTTTCGCCCAAGAATGGAACTGACAAAGTGAACATAATAAGCAGAACAAGCGACCCAAACAGCAGGACGAGAAGCACAACGAAATAGATATGGTTTCGCGCCAAACTCTTTGGGTGTATAAGATAGGCATTAGTGTGAAGTTCAAAGAGTATGTTGTACTCTCACCATTAATCATTCATAGATGGAGTGCTCCACTAACAATCCATGCTCCAATAGCAATCTACTGGTGTTTGAATTTCCCGCCATAGTAGCATACTGTGTCGAGTCCTATTTAAAGCGATTATGTCCGCATGGATGGCCTTCTTGTGCGTTTCGCTATTTTTGTATTTTTTCATAGTTGTTCTCGTTATTTTGTTCTCGTTATTTCTCCATTGAAGTTGCAGTGATTTTCAGCTTGAATTACTTTTTCAGTAACGGCCGGCTGCACTTTAGCGTCGAGAAACAAGCAATAAGCACAAACGCCGAACCCAAGACTGAAGAACGTAGTGGCTGCGTCGAAATGCTGAGAGGCACGAATAAGCACTGGAGTACTACGAAAAATCTCATTCATTCTAATGCATACTTTATTTTTTTGTTTATTTATTTATTGAATGCGCTACAATTAGGTAGAAGTTGTGTGCAGTTTTCAGTATATTGTCACAGATTTTCACCCAATTACATACCTCTAGTTCTGGAAGCCATAAGTCTGTTAAAGTTCGTTGCATCGGTTCCAACCATTCCGCTCAGAATTTTGAATACCATGCAAGCGTCGTTGAGTTTGATTACATTCCCGATTTCTGGGTTCGGAATCGGGAATGTCCAAATATCGAAAGCTTTCCTTCCTCAGAAACATTTTTTTCTAGTGAAATTTCTCTGAACCTCTCCGCTTCTTTGATTGGATCGCGTCTTCAGCGGATAATTGAATTGGTGATGCAAACGCAGACCACTCGTTTGCTGAAAATTCCGAGTTGACCTCACATTCAGTACCGCTAGTACGATTTGGTCAGAAAGAGCGCGAAGACGTGTTTTCGCGCCTTTTTCGCACTTTTTGAATAAACCGCCTCAAACTCAACTTTGAGCAAATCAAGGGTGATATGTATGAATCTGGTGATGAGGAATATTCTAATGGTACAGCCAATCTCGGGCTTTGCTTGAGAACTATGGAATTTTCGCAATCAATCGGCTCTGTGCTCACCTTACACACGGAAACGCAAACAGAAACGGTCGTGCCCCCTTCGCCATGGTACCGTAAATTCAAACCGGGTTGATTGTGAAACTTCTATGATTAGTGCTCAACGAAACCCCTACAAGGGCTATACCGTTGGGTAGCCCTCAACGCCAGTATCATAAGTATCACCTTAGTTGCGTTCGAAGTTGTGTTTGAAGCGAGTTATCCAAAAAGGCCGAGAACGACAGAAAGCGCACGTTCTCGCGCGCTTTCTGACCAATCCTAGCGGGAGCGGTATTTTGATACCAATGTTTTCAAAATTTCACTTCCACCAGAACTTTCTTCATAACACTGATCTCTACTTTTGCCTTTTTATTGTAAACGTAAACTTATTCTTGAATACAATTCATCCCAATATCATAACAACTTTATGTCAACGTTATCGTTTGATATAGTGCTGCGAACGTGTCAAAGCATGTAGTATACCGTAAACTTGTTAGGCACCAGCAGTTTACAACAGTGACAATTTTCTATGCACTGAAGTCTGTTTGTAAGTAGAGGGGTCAATATGAGTATCAATTTACTCGAAAAACGCCGAGCTGCAGTTGAAGGTACTGTTCGCGGTAAGCCTAATTGGTCTGCATGCGCTTGGTTTTTAGTGGCAAAGTCAGAATTGGGTTCTCATCGTGCACATGTTCAGGATTAAAGCGTCGATACCTTCCTATCCATCGAAAATCGCTACTGCTATCGTCTGGGTCTCTGGCAGTCAGGTATAATTCGACACCATGGTCTAACTATAGGCTGAGGTTCACATCCATTTTCCTAGCAGAGTTACTGTAGCGCCAAGGGCAATTAGCAGTCAGCTACCATCTCTAGGGTTTTTGTTAGCCGAGCTACCTCAATGGAAGCACTGTTGACTGAGTTATGTTTCTCAAGTACGGCGATCACTAGGCAGGCCCAAGAAGAAACAGTAAGTTAACAGCAAGCTTTGCGGCTGTAAATAGGTCACATCACTCCATGCGGCCTAACGAAATTTCGCATTCAAAAATGTCGTCGGCGTCGCCAAGCTGAACGAAGATCTATCAATAGAAATACATGCGAAAGTTCGATACACATAGGCACATTTAGTCGATGAGGAGCTTGTCCCGACGCATCTGAGCGCGGGTTCACAGCGTTCAGCGCCATGGCTACACTATATATGACGTATGACAAAATGTGTCATTCCCACGCCACTTCTGGCATATCGTAGGTAAATAATGTTCGATTTCGATGCGGCAGTAAAATTCTGAAGAATTGAGCCTTCTGAGGCAATGATTGGAATGAAACTCGGTCCATCTCAATCTGTGTCTCAGCCGTGAGGCCAACGGTGTTTCATGCGAAAGTGTAATTAGCAGTCAACTACCCGGCCTGTTACTTGCTAGACAAATTTTAAAAGCAAGCCACTGATCTTCAGCGTGCGATAGAATTTTGACTTACTGCCTTGGGAGCACTGAAAGGCACTCAGTTAACAGATGCAGACGTAAACCTAATCACAATGCAACACGGGATTGTCAGCAGATCCTCCGCTGAGCAGCTATCACGTGGTGTTTTCTATCTCCTATCCCAAAGCCTCTATGACTAATCCTTTTCGTCTGAATATATGTTAAGGAACCGAGGCACCTAGTCGCAATCTTTGTATGGCTTAAGAATCAATCTAAGTGAAAAGCACCATATGGTATCGCTTTCTCGAAATATAAATGGTCTCCTACATCTATGGATGCAGAATCAAGTTCTGCTGAACGCGATTCTGTCGTGCGTCTTCAAGCGGAGCCTCGGTTCGCCCTCCAGATTTTTACTTTGGACACAGTTGGCCCAGATCTAGTCAATCGTTAAGAAGGGGTACAACTTCTCTTCCAAATCGAGCTTACTCCTTCTGCGACAGCGAGAGTATTTGCCGCTCAAAGCAGATTTTTTATCGATATTTCTGGCATACTATGACACGTCGCCAAGAACGTAAACTTTTGTTTGCTGACAGTCTTGCGAAACTGCTGTGGATTTTTTTTCAAATGTAGTGGTGAGAGTTCGACCTAAATTTTCCAAGAATTCATCGCTAATCTCGTCACGGTTTGCCGGATATTGCTCGATACCGAGTCGAATCTTTGCCGTTTGCAATAACTGCTGTGCTATCTACCTACGCAGTTGCTAACCTTATATTCTACTCCATCTAACAAGAAAAAACAGTTCAGCTCTTATCATTGCGCTTTACCGCAGGATTATGATGACATTTACATGATGGCAGATACCATCTAGGCGGGACACCATGCGTGCTAAGCCACCTGGAGAATAAAAGTAGCTTAGTTTTTGTCTTTCTGCTTTTTTCAAGATTACGATGACATTATTTAGCGAATGCCACGCAGGTCACTTGCGGCCTTTTCCAAATCCCGGATAACATATTTGTTGCTGAGTTCATATTTGCAGCAATTGTTGAGCTAGTCAACGTAAGAATCACCTTACCGGCAAACTCGTTTGGAGATTTTTGAAGAACAAAAACTTTGAGCAAGGAATTCGAGAAGGTGGGAGGTGGAGTATCCACGGCGACACGATCACGTGAATTTGATGCTGCAAGATCTGAGCTGAAGATCTCATTTACATTGTTTTTATTAGAGAAAAGGCTTTACGTAGCTATGGGTTCCACTTTTAAGCCTCGAGGGTGAGCGGCTCCACGCTAGGGTGTGGTCTGCAACGAGTGACTGGGACCATCCTAATCGGGACCGTGTCAGGCAGGCATCCTTTAACGATGAGGACTTCTACCGGATCGTTAAAGGACGCATGCTGAAGAGAGTCTGGAATACAATTACGCTGTTTGACTTCTCTCAGACAAGCCTTTTGGTGTACTTAAGCGCGGATTCATCAGCTGCAGTGATCCAGTTTGCTCAGGATGATGTTGATTATCGAATAAATCATTGGGTACTCCACGCTCACCTGGGTCCAAAAACGAACGATATTGTCCATGCCATTCAATCAACAAGCCGTGATATTGTAATTGGACACTACATATGTACAGGCTATAAAACGGCGGAACTCACTTGGTTCCTATGCGTGCTGGTGCGGAGCGGAGGTTAGACAGGAGAGAGCGTAGAGCAGACGGAGGTCGAGCAGTCGCGCGCGCCGCTTGCGCCTCGAATGATACGAATTACGACGTTTTATAAAGGGTAGTCGTTATGCTCTAGTAATAATCCGGCGGGGCGAAAGCTTTCCGAAAACTGGCCAACTTGCGTATAACACCGCAGTTCTGCAGACCAAAAAGTGTCGTGTGTTTGACTAGTATTTTGCCATTGTTTTCTTTTCCCATCAAACATTCATTGAAGACATCTTTCCCTACCTAAATCCTCCTACTATTGCAGTGCAGCTACCTGACTATGCTATTTTTGCAGAGTTGGGTAGAAATTATTGGCTGGTGAATTTGGCAAGTTTTCATCTTGGTAGGTCTCTGCAAAGAAGAATAAACGTCAATTTCCTTACTCGATGTCATTCTAGTATATGCTGAAACTTGTAACCGCCCAAGAATTAGCATCCTTTGACCGCCCTCGACCAGTGAGCACACTCTCGTAGGATACTGTGTCCAACTGCGATTAAATATCCGTCTGGATATCACCAGTGTGGTTCACATCCTCGTGATCAGTTTGTTCAATTGTTACGAGTACGAGTCTCTTCGAAAACAGAAGTAGATTTTTCTGGGGATGTACTAGCATGGCGTAGGTGTATCAATTACTTCATAATCTACGCAGCTCTCAAAATTGTGATACGTATCTGTTTCGAAAATAAAAGGTACCATCATGCATGTGTGTACTTCTATGAGGCGCGTTTCGAAGGGAGGAAGCCTATTAAGATGGGTAATCATAATACTGAAGCATGAAAGGTTGCATTGTCTTAGAGATTCATGTGTGCTGCATTACCCTGCTCCCATGAAGATACCGACAGTTGACAACAAGGAAAGGTGAAGATGGGTATAGCGCCTTCGAATTGAAAAAAACTGAACCTCATGTCATGCAACACCACACCCATACAAACCCCAAATGACAACTACGAGTTAATGAGAAAGAGATGCTACATTTTACTCTTGGGGATGCGGTACTTGTCACGGTTCGCGGCAAAGTGGCGAAACTTGTCAATGACATCCTCGTCTGCATGGTCTACAGCGATGTATTCTCTCCCTATGTCGTAAGTTCCCTTCTCACACTGTCTATCCCTGCCTCCTACTTATCAGATAACTATTTACCGATTGATAATTATTCGCGGACTTGTGGCTATCATGCTGCATATCACCGCTCCGGAAGGCTTATGCCGGGTTTTAGTCGGTTGCTGCTTCCAGCCTTGCAAGCAGAGAACACGAAGAGAACAAACTTTCGGTGAGAGCTAAAGACTGATCCATCCACTCTTTCCAGGAGAATGCCGCCACTGCTCGTATCGACGACCGCCGCGGCTGACTACAAACCCAACATGAGTGAATACTATTAGTTGAAATAGTCTATTAGTTGAGCTGCAAATGTGATTCAAACAAATCGTAGGATGACGCTGGAGAGCTTTATAATACTGAGAATCGAAATCTTATACAATCAATACAGTTAATGGCCAAGTCAATCATTGAGCCTCCTAGCAAATAAGAGAAAAGAACGAACAGGAAACTACCGAGTACGTTAAAGGCAGTGTTCACGATAAAAAATGTGTTTCAGTTCCCACTAGGAATGTGTATTGGAGGGGCACACTGTAACGTTAACGTCGAAAGAACGCTTGAAAACGAGCCGGGAAGAGCCTCGAAAGAGCTCGAAGCTGCCACTCTGAACGCAAGGCAAACCCCAAAAGCGCAACACACGCCCACCGACGTGAAGATTTGAATGTTGTTCTAGACCCTGAGGTGAGCGATGATTTCCAATCATTAACCCCGTTCCTCCCTTCATTCTCAGCTTTTCTCTTTACTCAGGTCAGCTCGCACAGTTCGGCTGCAAAAGGTGGAAGTTACAAGCCTCGGACAACTCGTCCACCATAATTCCTTGGCTCAATCTTTGAGGGACCATAACTCCGTTCCCAGAAGGTCTTGTACGGTTTCAGAGACATCATTGAAATCAGCATGGGGCTGTTTTCCAGATAGGTGGAAAAAACAGAAAAACGATTCTCATCGTGAACACTGCCTTCAAGTTTGAGGTATGGAGAAGGTAGACTTCGCCAACAGAGCCTCGATTGTAACCTCAACTATGCAGCACAACCACATCACGGTGAGGAAGATGTTTAAACACTCTAACACAAGACTGCGCGCTTCGAAATGTTGATATCACAGTTCAAAAAAGTTATGTATGACTGGTGGAAACCTGACAAAGTATGGATTTGACGCCGTGTTGGGTAGGCTATCCGCGTCTTGCCGTTATATGGCGCGATGACATTATTTGAACGCGAACCGAAGCACGACACGAAATCAATCGATAATCACAGAGGGCGCACGATTTATCGCGCTGCGATGGAAGCATGACGAATCAAAGACTTTGTCGCGACGCGTAGATCCGCCAAGCCCTTGCATCGGTGGTGACAGACACCACACGTCACGTTGGAAGACATCTGCTACAGGGCTATGCTCGCTGAATACCTACACTGTCACACTGGGTAAAGTACGTACGCATTAAGGCCCTTAGCTCTGTTTGAGCTGACACACATTTTACCAGCCAATCCACAATAGAATACTACGTCACAAGTACACGCTGATCGACGTCGTCGCTTTTCGGTTCATGACTCCAATGCAAAAACAACACAAAATAAATGGACTGTCGATAATGCCGCCGAATGAGGCCGATAAGGCTAGTCGCTTGCGGATAAGAACCGCTTGTTTGGCCGTATACTCGTACATAACAGAACACCAGATAGGTAAGAAGTAACCTCTCTTATATACAAGAGACCTAACGCGTCTGGGGCGAGTCTCCTCGCGGTCACTAGGGATACCTAGGAAGGTGGGACCTGCGTTGCAGCACCGGAGCTACGAGGCAGAGGCAACGGTCCCTGCACCGTTGCCCTCCCTTCAGGAGTCTGCCTTATAGTCAGTGCGGCAATTGCCCACCTGATGACTTCGAACACTTTGCCATTGGCGTCGACCGTATGCTGTCTGGGCAGTGAGCTACGACTCACTGAGCTGAGGTTGATGATCCATTAGAGGCAGGAGAGCTCAGACTCGACTGCGATGGTGATCACGAGCAGCCGCAAGACAAACCACACCACGAGAAGACTGGATTTAATCGATGCGCGTGGATCTAGTTGTCTGACGTCCCTTACGTCTCTGCCTCTAGAATGTTTTACCCGTACTGGCACACCGCCAGGACCCGGTGCCTAAGCACTGCGCCATCCTTTAATAACGATGAAGTCAGCAATAAAGGAGTTTTACGGAAGTAGAAACGCAAAGTATCAGTGCGCGATCCGCGCCGACTGGATGAAGTGCCGCGTCACTTACACTTCTGGATCGCAATCCAAATTCTTTCATCAAAACGACAATGCAGCGAAGTGAATTAGAAATTTTCCTAAGTCTATTTTTGGGTGAGTTCCTTGGTTGCAGAGATTTTCGGTATTTTACCGCTGATAATTCTGGGTAGTGTACGGCACGCATTTAGGGTTCCTCATCAAAAAATTAAACAATCAAATATCTAACAAATATTTATATGAACAGTTTTATCCAACGAGGTGTTTATTGCACTGAAGTAATTGTCCTCTAAGGTCATAAAAGAATTACGCAGAGCATTAATCAGATGTTTACTACGCAGACTCTTGACATGCTCTCTAAATCATTGATCGTGCCGGAAGATGGAGTTTTACCGCACACTAAATATCAAATAAAAACCGTGTGCTATTCTCTGATTTGCGCTCACAGGAAAGGAGAGTTGGTAGGTAGACAGTCAAAATGAAGGGGTATAACTATTGGAACTGCTACTCACGCCTAACCCTATCCTTACCCCTTACATTAACATAACAATCAGCGATATGGTTCTTGACCAACTGTCTGGCACACGCCTGACCGCATGTCTTGCAGACGTCCGACCGGGCTTTGTGATTGACGATTCAAACCTCGATAGTTGCCGCAATACTCGCCACTAATGATAGGGGCGCTTTATCTCAGGAAATTCTCTCCCGAGTTGTAACAAACAGGAATCGCAGTTGCCCGACAGTTTATTTCGCTCTCCCAATTTTCTGGCCACTACCGTTGTTGTTCGAGAGAATATGAGGAGCCCGGAAAGCAACTGCAGTGGCCCGGAGAGCAACTGCAGTGGCCCGTAGAGCAGCAGCAGTGGCACGGAGACCAACAAGAGCCGACCCGCAGATTGAAAGAAAGTACATAGCTGCCAGGTGGATCGGGGACGAGAGTTGTCCGAGTTGCTATACGACGTCGTGGAAAGAGAGTCAGGGTGAGGCGTGATACTGGGCTCGGTCGGTAGAGAGTACGCTCTCCACTACCAGCGGGTATCTCGTCACCGCGGCCCCTAACCTTACAAGATTCAATTTTTCCTGTTTCTTTTAAACTCTCTTTTTATAGTTTTCATTTTTACAAAACATATAAGAAAAAAAAGTTATCACTATTTCCCCTTTTGGGAGTCTCGTTCTCGGTTCGATGAAGGTCTGGGGTATCAGGCTCGGGCTGCCAATAGTAGTGGTGTTCAGCTCCAAAATGAACCCCACATGAACAGGATCTAAAAGGAGAAGTCTTTCATCATACCTGGCACCTCTAAAGAGATTTTGGGCTACCTTGACTCTGGAATTGACACATTGATCTGCTTCTTCTCATGTGATATGAGGTGGCAAGTTGTTCTCCACAAAGATAGTACTAGAAAATGTAGACTCTTCCATTAGGGTTTACCGAAAATTTTCCTCGATGATAGTACCGGTTTTAGGCGTCCGAATCCCATTGAACGTATTCAAACATTCCAGGGGCTCGTTCTAGATTCAGTCAAGGGCTAGGGGTCTCGAACTTGGGCTGTGATTAGTACTAGTCAATAGCTTCAAACGTCTTATATGGGCAGGATCTACGAGAAAAAATTGCAATTGCTTTACTATTACTTGTCCAAAGGGTTGTAGCAGGAAACTTTTGTTAAAAAAACAGGTTTCAAAATGCTGCAAATCCTCCCAGAATCATTTTCGTATAGGAGGGAAAACGACTTTTTCCACCTTTACCACCCCTGGACTCTGACCACCTCAGAAAAATATTGTTTCAGTACCAAAAAAAGTAGGTCCCAATATTCTGCGAAATTTGAAAAATCATTTCTATGTAGACAACAAAAGGACTTTTTTCCGACCTTAGACCTATTTAGGGTTCCATCACAAGGCGGCGCGATGAGATGTTTTCTGCGGGGATCGATCGATAACGCACCGCTCGTCGATTCGCATATGAATCATGAAATCGCGCCGCGGTGGAACTCTAAAAACCCCCTCAACCACCTTTGGACTTGGCACATTTTTGGATCTCATCCTGGTAGAGTGAAGCCAGGCGCGAGCCGGCGAGGGAAGCGAGGCGTGGCGCAAGATGGCGTTAATTACTCCATTCTATAATGATTTTGTCCTTAAGACCCCCACCGTGTGAAGCATCTTCAAATCACTAATCACTTAACGCCTTCTCGACTTACATGGTGCCCCAGAATTGCGGACCGTGAATCGTCACGAAAAACCTTTCTGTACCTAGACGGCTTGGAAATTTTCTCGAGGTCCATTTATGAATAATTTGTTGCTTGCAATCGCACCAATCCATTCACTTCAGTATTCAAACAATCTCATGGAGAGTACATGGCTATTTACACTTAACCACAAGTTTTCAAATGAGAACTTTCATTTGAATGTTTACATTTGAGGACCAAAAATGAAAACAAGAGGAAACTGAAATGAAGGCAAAACCAAGCTTGATATTCCTCAAAGAAATTTGAGAAACAAACCTTTCTTCTGAGCGGAGCAGATCATGATTTTTACTCGCATACGACCCCATTCGGCGAAGTCCTCTCCTCCTTGCGCGGTCTTCCAAATCGTGGCACCCTCCCACACTAGGATCATCCCAGAGTAGGATTGACCCTGAAGGGAGTTGAGGGGTTGGCGGTCGTAACGTTTCCCAACCGCAAAGAGGCGGGGAACGGAAGAGAGCGGAGTGCGTGATCGGACGAGACGCTGGGCTAGCCATGTTTCGTCCAATACCATGCCTTGCACGAAGGCCACTAAAAAGTTTTTGGGGTCATTCCGAAAATCCCCATAACACTACCTAAAACAAGCGTCCGATAAGCGGTCTCCGTGGGGATAGTTATTCATAAAATTTTCCATTGAGCGAGCAGTGAACCATGAAACTCGCCTACTACGCAGCGAAACGGCGTGGGTGTTTACGTTTGTTTCGGAAATTTGGTGGAACAGAACTAGCAACGTTGAAATGGATCTGCGCTTTAACATGGTAGGTATGCGATTCCATCTATTCCTACTTCTACTACCAAGTCTTCAAAGAAAAGGAAGCCTCGAATGAGCAACTCCAGGTATAGATTCCCCAAGCTTAAGAGTACCCTTGAGAACAAGTTATTTGTGCCTGTCAGGGCGCATATCTCCTTGAGTTAGATGATCAACAAGTGGGCTCAGCCTTTCCAGACCATGGAACAGCTTTAAGCGGGCTGAAATATCATGGATAGGCAATATTGACGTGCAGAATTTTGCAAACTAACTAGACTAGAATAAAGCCAAGGATCAAAAAGAAAAACCATTGTGATTTCCTGCACAGACAATGTCTTCGGTCGTTTGCAGTGAGAACGTCGGAAATTGACAATCAGGCGTCACTTCTCCGGCGTCACGCCGGAGTATAAATAGGCCTCAAACAAGGCGAAGGAAAAAGTGATAAAACGGATGAGCACTATTTCTAGCGCAAATCAGCTCAATACAAAGCTGTCGCCGAGGTTTGCGCAGAATCTGACCTGCTGGGTGCTCTCAATAACAAACTTGATGCAAGAAGGGCGAATGTACCTTTCCGGAAATGGCGTGTAATTCTCATTAGTTGATAGTAGAGTGTGGATCAGTACCTTGATGTTTTTATCACTCACTAATGTGGAAGACTGCATCTATCCTCTTACAGGGAGTATTTCTGTTGTCGATCCACCCACACTTCCTGCGCTGAGCAGAATTTCGAGAATATTTTTCGCCTTGCTGCGTACTGGGGTTAGAACCGGGGGTGTATGTTGGCCACTTACCGTTTCAACCGACATGAAATCTGGATTTACCCGTTTTTTACCGAGGAAATTGGGGTAGTTTCTGACTCATTCCGCCCCTTTAATTGTATGCTTTTCATGCGTTTGCTCGTATAAAGGGATACTGTTGTCCCCGTTGTGTGTGGCGCCCGATAAAACCTCGAATCATGCTTTTGCTTTTCACGTCTCTTTTCATTTTCAGTTAGTCATTCCCTCTTTTGACTTTTCAGCAATTTCTTTCCTGCGTCATCCCCATCCTACCCTTAAACACAGCAGAGCCTCTGATTAATGACAAGTTACTTGAAGGTGAAACGTAAACTATATCCATTTTTCAATGAGTGGCATACATATTGAGCGGCGGTCGCCTTATTATAGGACTTTTTGATAGAAATCCGTGATCTGTATACACGCTACTCGTGGGTGAGTGTGAGTTGGCTAAGACAGCTTAGTAATGTCCTTGTCGGAGCAAATTTCCGGTCCGCATATGCAGACAACCCTGTTGCAGCACGCTCCCCATAAATATGCTGGGACCTTGTAGTCCAAGCCCGAATGGTCTTTGTCCCAACACGATCATAGTCGAATGTGCGTGCTGCAGCAGCGGCCGTCTGCAACTGCGAATGTAAATTTCACTCTAATAGGGGCAGTCACTTATTTTATATTTTCGAATGTGTCTTTACGTGCAATCGCGTCGCGACTATGTACTTTCTAGCTGAGTGAGCCCAACCTTCTCGTGAATTAGCCAGTGAGAGCCGCTGCTCTCCAGTGGACCCGTGATTTGCAGTGATGCGTTCTCCCGGAAGGTTGCGGTTGGGCTCACTCAGCTAGAATATACGTAGGTGTCAAAGCGCGAAGAGGTTGGCTATTGGGCGGCAACGATGCTGGTGGTGGCCGTGTTTCCGCGATCCATCGATGGAATCGTAATGTGCGTCAGCGCGGTAGGGTCTGACCGTGTCATGCGTAGGGTCTCCCGCCTAGGTGCCGTCCAACGGCCGCTCTTTACTGCTCTCCGTCATCCCCACACCCTTTCGACTTTGGCCCCCAATACTACCACACTTATTCAACATGCAGATAGGTGTACGTATGAGTTTTTTAGCCTCAGGCTATTTCATTCGTAATCCGATCGAGCCGCGCAGGCCAGAGGTGTGCGTTAATGAAAAATATTTTTTTCGTTAAGCGTTAATCGTTCATTTTCGAGAAAAAACCGCGTTAACCTGTTAATGCGTTATCACGTTAATTTCGCTTTTCGTTAAAAATTTTTCAAATCATTGCTTGAACACAACGGAAATCAATCACCTGAGGTCCCAGACAATTAACATACACCTTCTAATGACGTCAGCAGGACGTCGTGGACAGCAGTAGGGCTCCAGAAGCCGCAGGCACGGCCTCGTGGGAAATAGCTAGGGCCCCAGATGACGCCGTCAGGACGTCGTGAAAGGTGGGTGGAGCTCCATATGACGTCATCACGGCGTCTTGGAAAATGGGTGGGACTTCAGATGACGCGGTCAGGACTTCTTGGAAAACGGGTAGGCCTTCAGATAATGTCATGGAGAGTAGGTAGGGCTTCAGATGACGTCAGCAGCACATCATGGAAAGAAGGCAGGACTTCAGATGACGACGTCAGGGCGTCGTGGAAAGTGGATGAGCGCTCAGGTGGTGTCAGCAGGACGTTGTGAAAAATAGGCGTGCGTCGCGTCCTAGAAAGTCAGTAGCGCTCCTCTGTAGAACGTGCGACGCGTGGTAAAAACTGAGTAGCGCTTCTTGTGGAGTGTGTGCCGCGTGGTGCACTGCATTCAGAGCGTGTGCCGCTTGTTAGAAAATGTGTGGCCCGCTCCCAACCCTTATTTGATAGCTTACTCAATTTTAGAGAGGTAGATCATGCCTCACATTTCCTTTTTGGAACGCGAATTCGAATTTTTTTCAATATTGGGAAGAAATAACTAAAATAGATAGACAGTGGAATGAGACACATTGAGGTCAGCGATATATTTCACAGCAACCGAAAATTGACCGCGCCGCAAGCCGACGCGACGTGCACGGCACAGTTTTTAAATCTGCCATTGAAGCAGATCAATCAGTGTCATAATTCCACTGCAATTAACGAACTCAAATTAACGTGATTTTAGGACTTTTTCGTTAAGCGTTAATCGTTAATTTTAAAAAATAAACCGCGTTAACCCGTTAAAGCGTTAACATTATAACGCACAGACCTGGCGCATGCATTGGTCCGCTAGGACAGGTATCCGTCATACGCTGCGCGGAAGGAATTTGAATGGAACCAATGGGTAACCCGTGCCGTTCAAAAGTCCATCATTCCCTTGTATCGCAGCCAGTCGTTTCCTGTAGCGTGACATAAGGCTGAACATGCAAGGAGATGAGATGCTACATACATTTTCAGCTCTTTTTTCCGGCCCCCTTTTCTCATTCTCGAGAATCGAAATTCTAGAACCTTGGAAGCAACGGAATCGGATTTACCACCAATAGTCCATCCCAGACAGATTCATTGACAATATCTCTCAATTTCTATTCATTGTTTCAAATAGCAGCATGGGAAGCCATTAGTTGCTACTGAATCCAGTTTATCAAGTAACAAGGTTAGTCTCTGCCAAGAAAAGATACGCCTAATATGTCTGATCAGGTTACATTTCCTTAATTATCCACCATCCAATTGATTTCTATGTGACGTGATAATTCGATGAGACTGAGAAAGATTAGTCGTACAATGATCAGTTAGTAGTAGCGCTGGGGCCACTACTATAGGTGCCGGGGGACCACAACATTTTGTATGTATATGTATGCATTTGTACATAACAGTAATGATTACGTAGCCTCTGTAGATTATTATTGCAGTCGAAATCCCACTGAACAAGAAACAATTTCAAGGAACAGTATTAATAATAGAGTCAACATAGACGTCGGTGTATTATGTGGTGGGTTAATCATGTGGGAGCTTGCTTCCAGTGCATGAGAAGCATGAAGACAAACCAATACTCTAACACTATGTGAAAGACATCGTGGAACTTATTTCTGGCTTTGAGAAGCATTCTCGCATACGCAGCAGGATCCACGTCAGTGTCTGTCACTGTTAGGATCAGGATTCCAGGATAATGCCTGCTACAACCAACGTAATCTTTGCCGAAGTATACAATATCCATGAGAAAAACACTAAAATGTATTACACTTCCCAGCATATTGTTCACTCTGCTATGAGAGCTATGTATAGCACAAATGAGAGCAAGTGCAAAGTAGGTCAAGGTTTGCCACGCGTTTTCTTAATTCATGGTGTTACTTTGCAGAAAAGTTGCTCCGAATAATTCAAATGGGTCTTTGTTTAGGAAGGCATAATGAAAAACAAAGAGCTCGAACGGGAAAACAGAGCACGTGGAATTCAAAAGCCTCATCTTTGACTTGCAATCACAAAAAATACGAAGAAGGATTCTCGAACACATGTACAGATGCTCATCACTTCAAAGTAACATCCCCAATGTGGGGAAGAGGATTGGGATTTGGATAGCACCCCCGGCTGTGACCCAAATATATGTATCCTTGCATGTGATAATCACCAACATAAGCACTAAGCTTCAAGTCGACATATCCTCTGGTTCGGAGTCAAATTCACTCTGTTCCTTCGCGCGCTTGTGCGGAGCGAGGTTAGAGACTGTGAGAAAGTGTGGGGAGAGGGGGACGCAGCGCACGCGCACAGATGCACGCGATGAACGGAAATAAGTTTCGCTCCGAAACAGAGGATAGTTCTCGATTGAAAGTTTCGGTGAATAAAAAAAATCACCAAAACAGAATGCAGTTGTTCTAACAGGTCCGCGACAAATTGTTTGTTGAGGTGAGCGTTTCAAAGCGCCCTTTTTTACTCCGAAAGAAAGGGTGGCCCTTCTGACAAATCAAATCCTACAGTGGTGAAACCTTAATGATTCCCGCTCGGCTTGATCAGAAGGGTAACCTTGCAGAGCATCAAATGTAGGACCACAGTAGGCTCCTCTCGTTCATAGTTTCACGTTCGAATCAGCTACCTGGTGATATCCCGTGATCATGCACAATTCCATTAATGTTTCAATGTTCACGATGGAAAAAGTTGCCTTTTGGCTGAAACGTAAGCTTTGGGTCCCTTTAGAAAAATTAAGAACGGAAGTGCGACGAAAAATGGTCAGCAAATGGTGCAAGAAAACCTCGTAGGCCAGCCAACCTATCAGGCCACCCCGCCCACGTCCTATAACAGTTGCCCTGAATTCGTCCTACCGTAGTAACAGACACCGAATTTTCGAATATTCTTCATCGTGAGAGGTTCTTACATCCCTGAATGTACATTGGCCGCTCTTGTTTTTAAACAACTTTTGTTACAAGAAACAGTAAACAAAGCCTTTTACCTAAGAATTTGAAAGCGCAAAGCTCTCTCCCCGACGTCAGGTTCGATGTGTTGTCCGCAGTCTCAATGCGGACACCACATCGAACCTGACACCTAGCTGAGCATAATTGATTTCTTTGAGCAGTTTTGCTCCTCTATTTGAGTGTTCTATGGGAACTCTTCCATATTAATCTCTTCTTCGTGGACTTGCCTACCCAAAAACGTCGGAAACTACGATACGGGTTTTTATCGTGAACACTGCCTTTAAAAAACATAAAACATTCAAAACATCAAAAATCAATCTTTAGAAATCCTCAGCTTGACTGGATTTGCTGCCGATTCGTGCTTACTAGATCATATCCGTTGTCGGATGAATGCTGTTGTGCATACAACTCTTGTGTCAACTAGCAGGGAAAAGCATAGAGGGCATTCGTAGTGCACTGGTAACACTCTCGTCCGGAATGCGATGGGATACAGATTTGAGCCATACCTGATCCATGAGTTTTCTGTTTAATTCAGCTAATTTGCAACATCTGGTTAAGAGAATGATTCCAATAATCTGGTTGCTACCCTGGGGTCCCAGTTTTCATCAACACCGAAAAGTCTGCATCACTGCCGCGCCTTGACCTGCGTTAATCAGCAGAGGCTTCTTGATTTAGGGAAGCGACGAATTTGACTTTTGCATAACAAAGGTCTACGAATGTTTCATACATATGGTTTCCGTTTTCATTTTAGTCTGACGCATAGACCAGGCGTCTGGTCGTGCGGTTTGGCGGCCTCACGCGGCGTCCATACGTCGCGAGAGCGGGCGTTACCGCTGTTGTGCGCCTCTCGACGCTCCTCAACCACGGAGCAGCCCGTGCCCGCAAATTAACACAGGCAAACACCCCTTACCTCGTGTCAATTCGATTCAAACGTTTGATCGGGTGATCAATCGCTCGAGTCGGCGCAACGGCTGGTGATTTCCCACTGTTTTCGTTTTCCGTCGTGGGATTACGGAAAACAAGGGCAGTAGATTTGCTACAGGTTTAATAACAGCTGCTTTAGTGATGGAGCAGTAAGCTTGAAACTTGCTGCTTGCTTCGTGGTGCTGGCGTAAGCGTTCGAGAGCGAGCGGGAGACAGCGCGCGAGAAGGAGCTCCTGTTAGCGGCTAGCGAATCGTTTGCCCACGATGACCACCGATTTTGCGTAATCGCACGCTCTCGCCACGTATGGACGGAGCCTCAATGAAGAATAGGGTTTCGATTCGCGCGGGGTGATCTACCGTCACGGCCCCGTCCATTCATCAAACTAAAATTAACCACTCCACAACCAAATTGTGTCGTTCGATAAAAAGCACTACTGATATAAGATCGAAGCGCGGTTGTCATGTAGCCGTGCCGGTGTTGATGACAACAACGGGACCACTGGAACAATCCTCTAGTTCTACTTTGACGTTTCGCTGCCGCTGGATTCTGCGGCGGGCCTGCAATTGGTGAGAATTCAAACATGACAAATAGCAGACCTGCCGCTCAAAGCTGCGGCACTGAAACGGCTATGTACATATAACTAGGGCCTAAGCTATGTTTTGTCTTTTAGAGTATGTGTGGCTCCGTTATTTTGATCCCGTTCTACTTCTGAAAGCTATCACAATTGTTTTCCGTGGAGTCCCATCGGGGTCAGATTCAGTGTCTTCCTGTATATCGGTTCTATGGAACCCGATATACTGAAACTGGTCTAATCCAAGGAATGAAATCTCCTTCTATTGCATCCGACAAACTCCCTGACAATAATATTGGGTTGATGCATAATTATACGGCGTTTATATCGGCGCGTTTTTCTACAGTGCAAAGTAGCGTTCCGCTCATTATTGTTTTTTGTACAAAAATAATCTTCTCATTGTTCTGCAAAATGCTTGTCGAAATCCATAGTCATAGGCCCTAGTTATACACCAGTGTTTCGCCGCCGCTGGCTCCCGCGGCATGTCTGCTATTGATCAGTTTTGAAATCTGACCAATCGCATGCGTCACGCGAAAACCAGCGACATCGAATGGCCGGTATTTCACTAGGGCCATATTCACCATATTATGCTCTATCACTTTGAGAAGGGATGGGAAGCAGCACAGCCATCTCGCAATCTCAACGAACTTTTTGGCCAAGAGATCATCAGCGAAAGTCTCTGTAGGGAGTGGTTCGCCCATTTCAAATCAGGTGATACCAGCTTGGAGGAGAAGCCAGAGAGGAGTCGGCCATCGGATTTCGACGATCAGGCTCTTCTGGCAACCGTCGAAAAGGGCGAGGGCTTGACAACTTGAATACTGGCTGAAGACTTCAGTGTCAATCAATCCACGGTCGTTCGCCTCAAAACGCTTGGAAAAGTGTGGAAAATTGCTGGATGGACCCTACGAGCTCTCCGATAACATCAGTTTTATCAGATAAAATTTGTTGAAAAACGCCGGTTAATTATGCATGAGGCACAATATATGCGACAACTTATGTAGACTCTTTCTTGCTCAGATGAGACGAGTCTCAGAGAGATCCAAAACGAGACTGATGCAGTTGGATGAAGTGAATTCATTCACTTGTTATTGCTCATGCTCCTCGACAGCCATAGCTAGATAGGTAAGATATTTTCTCAATGAAGAAGTGGAGTCTCTGATTTGCCGTTCGATGGAAAGGTAATTAGGGGATCGAGATGCAGGTATTCTCTAATCTCTGGTTGTCAGGCAACTTCCGTAAAGACAGGAATGAAACTCATATTTCAAGGTAAGAAAAATATTTATATTCAACACGACACTTCCAAGTATTTCCATGTCAGGTTTTACTCGTTCTGATAGCTTCCTGCGAGCCATTAATGTTAATGGGCATTCCATCTCGAACATATGAACGTGTACAAAGTACAGCAGTTTCACTTCCGCCATCTGCAGGGATTGCGTATATCGGCTCAGCAGAGCAGGAAGATTATTTTGCCTCGTCATACACAAACCCTATTTTTGCATTCAGGCTGGTATTAGCGCGGCACATTCATACCTGGGAACGCTACCAAGTTGTCGCACCATCTGTACACAGAGTGTTCTAGTGTCGTAAACAAACTATAATCCCTAGCTCCGCTTGTCACTAGCGATAATTCAATATGTGATTATTTATTTTGTTACTATTATTACGTAAAGTGTTGTGTGGAGCTAGTGATGAGAAAACAACCACGGATGCAAGACGAATCACACCCGAAAAGGGCTCATCGAGATTTACAGCGTGGTTTTGCGCCGGGTGTTTGCAACGTTTACAACTAGAAAAATCAGGTACAGCCGTATCCTTACACTCTGCACTTGATCTTTGTCAAACAGACCACGAAGACAATAGAGAACGCAACTTTGCGTGCAAATGAGGCAAGCATATGATGCCGCAAAATGGACTGACAGACACCCGAAAAAGGCCCCGCTCGACGATCAAGATCTGGGTTGGCAATTTCCTAGCAGGACCGAGCGGCTATCCTTTCAGACAAGTGCAATGGATGTAGAAAAGTATCGTCAGTGTCTATCAGGTAGGAAGCCTCGCTCAGAAATCGGGCGCGAAAAAAATTCAATCAATAGCCATCCTCTACTCGTTTGCCCGCGCACAATTCTGCCCACAAGCAGCGTCACGGCTTTCCTCCATCCAGTGGTTGACGATAAGATAAGAGTTTATAGAAAACTCACCGACGCTCGGGCAGGACGAGGTCATGCGGATGAGTGGTCGACCAAACGATCGATTTTCGGTCGTCTGCCAATGCCCCGCGCCAGTCATCTGGCGCGAATACAAAAATCGTTGAATTCAAGCAGGAGAAGAATGGATAGGGGTGGTCGAGAGGATAAGGTGGGCCAGTTCTTTTGTGATATTCCTGGTTTATGCTGCACTCCGACCCAGCCACGTGGGCCTCTACTCCTTTCGTATCACCTTTATAGCCATTGTGTTCAGGGTCTCATATCTTTGGTTGCTTTTTGGTGCCAGTATTAATCACTGCTTGAAAAACCTCATGAAATTTGTTTTGGCTTTATGTGCCGTTTTTTTTTTTCGAAAGACGTTGATACGCTTCATATTTTATCCATTGTTTTGTGTTGATCGTTGGAGGTAAGGTTCTGACCCTTTGATTCAACGTAAATCTTCTCTGATAGTTCGCCCGAGATGGCTCGGAATGTTGGTTCTTATGCTCGTGTCATGATGAGCATTTAGTAGTACAAACAACGAGAAGCGGAATCCTTGATCTTCGAGATTTTTCATGGAAACGGTTTTCTGAGCTTTTGGTGAATGCTGGCTTACGCTGTCGAGACGTAACTGCTTAACGTCGGTGTGGAGTCAACGAAATTTTTTTGATCAGCAGTAGCGACGATACCGTTACCACATGCGAGCAAGCGCCAGGCGCTTCAGTGGAATCAAAGACTCCACCTCGATAAAAAACAGGGCATGGAGTTCATCTACATAGTATGTGATTTTCGATGGCTCCTTTCTTAGCCAACACCTCATGGTTATGGACCTCTAACCTCAGCATTTGTTGACGCTTGAATGAGCGTCTCGCAGAGAAACTTGGTGCTCAGAGCATTACCATGGGCGTTGCCTAACCGTCTGAACAATACACCCATAGTGGAGATTTATGCAATTATCAGCGTATAGGGACACCCGAATTTTACTCAATGTATCGACGAATCTGACAGCCGCTACCCGCAAACTCGGCGATCATCGGTGTGTTTACCTACGATGATATCGGGATTTTGTTTTCGTGGGCGTATGTGTAAGGCAACAACAAAACATTCATCTCTGAATTTTTCTGTTCCTCACAGTCGCCTACTCAAACAAAACTGCAATTGTTTTTTCATTAGAAATCTCAACGAAAGTGTTTCACTCCTATAATTGGATGTTTGTGCAGTTAAATATTGCCTTTCCCGATGCGATCACGAATTAAGGATCTGTTGCTGAGGAAACCTTCGTGAAGATTCTAAAGGAGCTACAGTAATATACACATTTTATCACAATTGGCCATACACATATAACTCAATTACCAGTCTCATCATTTCTTCATTGGTCAGATTGCAGAAATGAGTCAGTTACTCACACGTCCAACGCCGCAGATTCTTTGGCACACGGCTGAAAAAGTATAGAGCAGAACCTAAAACTCAGGGAAGCATATTATAACATTGTATCGCGAACGTGCTACACACTCGAATCAACATTCTACAGGGTTCTTACATCTAAGGAATGACTTTCTTTCACTTCACCAGATAGGCTTTATGTACGGAAAAACTGGTTCCTTATTGGCCGCCATGAGGAACCAACAGTTCTTGAACGGCGAGAGATCCTCACTGAGTGACCTGCGCACCTATCCCTTGGTCACTAGAAACTGTTTTCCAATCCTACCGAATATGACTTGTTTTCATCATAAGAGAGGGATCTGGGAGTGCTCATCCAAAGCTTGCTTCCTGGAAGCAATCAGCTCAAGATTCGTCAACTGAGATCAGCAATATTATGACAACACTAGTCAGACAAGTTCCTGAACGAAGTCACATGGAGATGGGTATGACGAATGCGCGAGAAGTTTCTCTACTACAACCTGTTCCACTCAAGACTAGCAATATGAAGCTTTAATCTCTAATGAGAAAAGCTGTCAGATCCTTTGTGTATCCGTCCTTTTAATATTTCGGCTTTTGTTGTTGCCTTTTTGGCATTTTCTTTGTTGTCTAGTCAAGCGAACACTGTTTCGCGTAATTAAATTTGCAAACTGACCCCATTATCATCGGTCTGAACAACCGATATCTTATAAATCGTCGAGGCCAACTAATCCAGATAAGAGCTTTAATCACTCGAAGCAGACGTTCTAGTACGTTTTCCAGCTAACCTTCGTGATGCCTATAGCCCGAATGTAGCTCCCAAAGCATTGCTTAACCTGGAGAACTCGGAAAGGAGGTTAATTCCGGAGATCAATTCAATTCAAATAAACTTGCTGTAAGTGATCGTGCCGGGTGACCCGTAACTTTCTCATAATGTGAGGTGGGAAAAGCGTCAGTTCCTTAGCGAGAACGATGGTTAGCCTTCTGTTATTCTGGACTAGGAGTTCTCAACTCACAATGTTGTTGTGAGTTGAGTTGAAGATATTATGTTGACGCGTTGAACATGTGCTATGTGCTTTTTTCGAAATTCCTCTCACAAAGATGTCCTGCAGCCACATACAGAGCCCTCTCATTGTCGGAACAAGGATCGCTTATCCCAGAGGAGTTCTTATGGCCACTCTTTCTTAGCAAACTTACAGCAGAAAAAATGGAGAATGAGCTCCAGCAAGTTGTTCGCGTTCTTTGTGCTATTATGGCATACCATAAACGTATTCACGTCACATAACTTTCATTTCATTCCGAAGCAGCTTTCAATTCGATCCATATCGACTCGCAATCTAACCGTAAGGCCTCCATGACGCCATTCCAAACGAGCGGTCTAATTTTCCACGAGACCTTTAGTAGGCGTCAACGATTTCGTATGCAGATCATGCAACAGACACACCGCTTTACCCAGAAGTACATAATTGGGCGGCGTTTCATAATTGGTAGCATTCCTAATTATTCTATTCCGCGATGACATTACACTTCGACAAAACATATGCGAAACATGCTATTATATTTTCTGGAAGAGCATGTAGCGCGGGGCGCAGGGAACTCGTCATTTTTCATGTGCTAGCTGCCGTGTTATGAAAATGGCAAATTTCTTCAAAAACCTCTCTTTCCAAAGAGCAAACAGTTCTGAAACACCTGACTAAAGTATTTGAAATCGGCGACATCACTTTTGAACTTGATCCGCATTCGGAGTCCTTATAATTGCTTATAAATCTTTTTCCGCATTCGAAATTGGCGCCATAATCGTTTCAGAAATTTTGCCAACTTTCGCGTGACAAAATCTGAGCTATATGACCTAAGGCTCTGCCTTCCTGGACCCCCTACCAACCCCTTGCTAACGTATAACAGGCAATCGGTTTATCCTAGTGGTGAAAAACTCTCAAGGTTCTGCTCACAAAATCCTGTGGTTATCGCAATATGGGATCACTTGGTAAAGCCTAGATCCAATGCTGGATAGAAAGAAAATTCTTTGCGCGGTTGCTCAGCGCTATCAACACATTTGACCCTAAGAGCACTTCGAGTACTGTAATTGTAGCGCTCGGACCAGCATCCTGGTTGAGAACCATTGCTATCATGTTCTTCTGTTGCGCTGCTTCACAGCAATCTCTCTTTGCTCAGGAAGTTAGCAAGTTGAAACGTGTTAAAATTCGTAGAGCTCCTCCAGTGCCAAAACAGTGAGATGGAACACGTATGGATAAACAGTCGCTGCTCCCTGCTTGAGGCTCATTCATAGCAGGCCGCTTCGACTAGTCGCGGCACTGCCAACAGTTACAAAACCCATCGCGCCAACAGATCTTGCACTGAATCGCGACGGTCGGAACAGTTTGCAGTTTCAGTCGCGATGGCCGAGCGACTGGGGTATTTCATCGCTAGTCGAAGCGACCTGCTCGATTTTGTTAGGTCGCTTCGACTAATCGCGTCGCTTCCATGATGGAAGCGATTCGTCTAGTGGAAGCGACCAGTCCGCAATCTTTCGTCACAACTTTGCGTATGTGGCGCGAAATTGCAGACGTCACAGTTCACTTGCACAAAATACGGCTTGTGAAAAGGAAAAACAAGTATTTATCATACATTAACGATGAGAGAGACGAGAAAATGTAATGAGGTTACCCAAAAATTACATTTCATGCAGGCTTCGAGCAACTAGTGACTTTAGTTTTAGTTTTACGTTGCTGTTCAAGCAAATTCCACCCATCCCCTTTTGGAACCATTTTTCCGTTTGAAAACTGTGCAAAACCCTTTTATCCAAAAAGGTAAAGGCAACAATGTCAAAAAATAAGTAAGAATGCCGAGAAAAAAGCTTTTTTTTCATTTCCGTGGCTTGGTCTGCAATTGCCCGTCTATTTCACGCGAAATTACGGCCGCCCGAGCGTTATGAAATCGCTGGACGAAACGATTTCAAGTCGCGGCACGGAGCGATTTCAGATCGCGACAGTATTGTTGGTCGCTTCGACTTGAAGTCGAAGCGACCAGCTAAGCTCTGCTACTCCCCAGTGACCTGTTGATTTCGATTATCACCAGCAGCGGAGCGGTGGGCCTCGGTGAAATATAACTAGTGATAAGGAGGTTTCGACGAAAAAGCCACCGCTCCGCGCTGCGATAACATGAAAACATGAGTTCACTTGGAATGAAACAGAGTCTATGAATGAGCCTTTAGGTTTTCTCCTCTTTGCTCCTCCATAGGCTCTCTGACCATCGACATGACCAACTGTGTGTCCAGTTTTAAGCCCCTTTCACAGCTTGTAGACGATGCCGTTCTACATGTTATAAGATGAGGTTGCGAAGTCGTTTTCGCGACCCCCTCCATTCGTAGCAAAGCTTTGCGACCCCCTCCCTATCAACGGCCCGACTGAATTTAAAGTAGACCCGTTAACTTTGCTGAAGATTCGAATGCTCATAAAAACTGCAAATGTTCAAATAGCTAACAAATGCTGTTTGGTGGCCTTTCAGTGAAATGTGATGGGCCCTAATTCAGCGGTTCAATAGATAGAAAAAATCGCCCGTTGGAAAAATTGGGGAAAAAAGCCACTTTTCCCAAATGGCCTTTTCAGCCTTGGTTTTCACTGCTAGAAGGCGGTAGTCGGAAACATGATGCATCTACTGAATGGTTATCGAAAACTACATTAGCTGGATTTCTTCTATGAAATTTTTTCGTAATTTCTGTCTCACCATGTGGTAAGGTGGAAAAGAAACCTCAAAAAAAAAAACTAGAAAAATCCATTTTCGATTACCATTTAGTTGATGCATCTTTTGCTTGACTGCGGCCTTCTAAAAAATAAAACCAAGACTGAAACGGCCATTTGGAGAAAAAACCACTTTTTTAAACCACTTTTGCCAACGGGATATTTTTCTATATCTCGTTCTGCATAAGCGACTTTGCCTTTTTCTACTTCAAAACTGGGTCTTTTTTACCGAACCGCTGATTTACGGCCCATCAGAGCAATGTACATATCTGACATTGGAAGGCCCCTAAAAACCATTTATACACAATTTGGACAATTGGATTTCTGACGAGCGTTTAGGTCAACAGCGGTTGACAAACAAGTCTGAACAACCCGTGGTTGTGTGAGAAATATTCTGTGGTGGATCTGAGTTGAAAACGAAAAAAATCCGGTGATGCGACCCATCCCAATTTTTAAAATTTGGTGGCGACCACTCTCTGCGGAAAGTTTCCAACATTGCTTGACATCGCCTCGCACACGAACATTATCAATCTACCTAAAGTCTTTACCATAGATAGACGCAGGAATAACAAGGTAAAGAATAATCTCTTTCTGTTATTTTTTTTCCTTTCTTCATTTTTCTTGTTATTTATGCTTGTGTCTATGTTAAAGACTTTAGATGTATTAATAATGCGCGATGAAGATAAAGTATACCGTTTCTCAAAGTCACCGATGATTTTTTCTCCTGGATTTAGGGAAATTACAACTTTGCCGTCGATTATGGTGCAACCTTCAGTGTGGTTCAGAGGAATCGATTCCTTTTCAGCTCTGGGCTCGAGTACACAAAAGGGGTGGAGTCCGTGGAGAGTTGGCTGATGGGCTTCCACACTCTCGCACAAGTGTAACGCTAACTCGTCCAGAAATCCACCTTTAACATGTACTCGAGCCCGGTGCCGGCTTTCTCGGTCTCAAGGGTAGGAAGGGATTGTATTTTTTTCGGACGGCAGATCTGAAACACTGTACTGAACACTGGGTAATAATCTGAGAACGATCCAGAAGAAGACGCTCAGATCCTTATAAGTCAAAAAATCTCGTGCTATTTCACAATTATCAAAGGATATTAGCGGACCATCTTTGACTACAGGGCAGGGATTCATGAAAGGCAAACCACGGTTACAGCTGGGCTAGCGGAGAAACCGGCATTCACAAAAATCCGGTTTGGTTACGGCTGGGCTACGATTGGGCTACGCGTAACCGCACCTCGGAGCTGTGGTTAACCGCGGTTAGCAGCGGTTTCGCGGCTTACTCGTCGAATTGATGGTGTGTTGTATTAGTGCACAACACTGAGGCTCGAGGAAATCCCGTTTTGGTTAATCGCGAACGAGGGGTTTCTCAGGTTTTCTGAATAAAATAACGTTTTATTTTGTTGATATGGACCATGAGCACAATTAATCCCAAAACTTTTGCGAATACGCATGAAAACTTGATATCTTCAAGGCAAGCTGAAAATCTAGGAACGCCGCTCGTTATTGACTCCCACATTATAGGCCCGCTAGCCATACTGTGTTCCTCTCGATAACAACGGAAATTCTCAGAATCATCAACCTCATCTGTAAGTTTTATGTATGTTGCCCATGGCTAACTAAAATCTCTATGCCTGTCCTCCCTGCTCTCGCTCCCTTCTTTAGTTTATCGCACATCGTTGTCCTTTTTGTCTCCACTTTTTGTTCCTAATTCTTGTCTTCCGTGCGCTGACCGTTTACCGAGCAGCCACAGGCTCTTCGCTGGGGTTTCTCCCCCATTTCGGCTCTGAATTCCCTCATTTTTCCCCAGATTTTTTCCCAGCACTTTTCGTACACGTTTTCGTCATTTTTCCGTTGGAAAACCCTAACTTGGTTTGGTACTGTGATGCATGATTTTGTTTTTTTCGCATTTACAACGTTTTCTTCTACTTTTTTCCGAAGCGCCCACTTGGATTTCAAATGTTAGTGTTTTTTACATGGTTCTGTGATCAGCCTGGGTTTTCTCGATGTTTTTAGTTCGAACCTCTGTTTTTCCCTTGCATTTTGAGCTTTTTCATATGATTTTTCTAAGAAGTCGTTTTAGTTTTCTCCTGTTGTGAGCGACAGTAAGCTTGTGTGAGAATGACAAAGAGAAAAAAAAAACAAAAAAGGGATTCTTACACAAAAAAAAAGAGATGGAAAAAACTCGGGACTCAAACGACAAACGGAGAACTTGAAGCCAAAAACTCATCGAGAGGACGACGATGATCCCTGCAGCAACACCTAAGCCATGTGAAACACACAAAAAATTAGAGGGCGTTTCGGAAAAAAAGAAGTTGAAAAGCCTAGTTATGCGAGGAAAAAGCTGAGTTGGGGTTAAAATTTCACCAGCAGGTTTGCGGCTCATCGTGAGGAAGCAGCACCACTTTATGTACTTTGAAAAACCAAAAGGATTTTTAGAAAAAAGGAAATAATGAAAAGCTTAAAAATGGAAAAAAACATCTCCAAGTTGGGGAAGATCCCTTTAAATGCCTGCGATCCATTGAAGAATGTAAAGCACAAGGTAGACAAAAATAAGAATTCAAAAATCAAACAAAATTAGCAATCATGTGTAATAAATACAGTGACGGGTTAGGGAAATTCCGACCCGAGTGCCAATATTGATTTTCTCTAATCGAGATTCTCGGCGCCAATTGAGTGGCAAGTACGTGGCCGCGGAATGGTTAGCCACCCAACCGCGATGGGGCGGTTGTGAATGCCGGTTCGCGGTTTGGCTACCGCTGGAGTTGCTGCCCTAACCAAACCCAAACCTAGCCGGCTGCGTTCATGAATCCCAGCCCAGGGGGTCAGCCGGGCGTGGGAGCGCACCGCGGTCGCGTCACGCTGACTCATCTGCTGCCTGTTGACTGATTATGAATGTTTTTCTTTTTTTAGTTTCATATTCACTTAATCTAAATTAGCTATTTGCGCGTTTCCAGCAACAACTCACTATTACGATGTTTGGACGTTCCGTGTTGAGGATAACATTTAGAGTACCAAGTGCAAAAAAATTAATGAAATAGGAGCCAAACACGATTTGTGATAATGCAAAACCCAATCTGAAAAACGAACTGATTTCGAATGAATGCGGAAATGAAAGGGAAAAATCAGAAAAAAGTTGGATCAGAAAGGACAAACTTGTCTTCAGAGCCGAAGGCACATCATCGACCACTAAAAACACTTTTCGAAGATCCCCCCACCCGGATAAGCGTTTTTCGAACAAGCCTACGGATTAGAATCAGCAAATCACCTCTGGAAATCATCAAGATCGGGGTTGACATCCTTTTAGATCACTATTCCTATTCTTGGGCTCCAGGGAAGGCATGCATGAGCGGGAATGGAAGGTGATGGAAATAGCTCGCGTCGCATGAGCACGAAAGTGAACTTCTACCCGGAGCGTTCTACTCACGCAGTTTCCAAACCCCATTCCAGCGCGTTCATGCATGCCGCAGAAGAGGTCATATTTTTTCGTCCTTACGCAGCATAGGGCGCAGCACTCGGGGTGCTAGACAGGAATCTGACAAGGGAATTCTGTTTACTGATAGTGTCCGGAGGAGATGTGCGTTTCCAGATCGATTTTTAGACTTGAAGAGCTTTCCCTAATTTTTCCCTTGTTGGTTGCGTACAGGCCATAAAACGGCCAATGTCTCACCGTCGACTGCGTACCACGCGCTGCGCGACCGCACGTGCGTCGGAAGCAGACGAGTTTTGGCCGCCGCGCGACGAGTTTCGGCCGTCGCGCAGCGGCTAGAACTCGTCGCGCGGGGGCCAAAACTCGTCGCGCGGCGGCCAAAACCCGTCTGCTTCCGACGCGCGTGCGGTCGCGCAGCGCGTGGCTCGCAGTCGACGGTGAGACATTGGCCGTTTTATGGCCTGTACCTTATATCAATTGGGTGGTTATAACAGCGTTCACGGAAAACGTTCCTGATCTTGCCTAAAATATCCCCACGGGGTTGCTTGGGAAGCTAATCGCAAATTTGAGGTTGATTTAAAGAGATTCATGGAAATCTGGTTTAAAGCTTCCAAACGAGGTAAATTTTGGAGGACAAATGCGACGTTTCACGATCTCCGTCATGCTTGGTAGGGAACCTCCCATGGCCTTCCCCACCGTTTGAAAAATAATCAATGTTACTAGTCAACTCTGGCTCGCTGTCTCCGAATGTGAAATCGGATTTCGCTACGGACAACATAAACAAAAAAAGATTAGGGTACGTCAAATGACCCTTCGGAGAAAATTTTGAAACCAAATCATCCATGATCAAACGTCGCCTTCAGCTCAGCTCTAGGAACAAACAAACTATGACCAGCAATAATTTTTTTCTCTGATTTTCGTAGCATTATCCGAGCTCAGATTCTGATTTAGAGTTAGAGAGAGAGCCAGAATTCTCCCATCTTTGAAATTGTAAGGAAAGCCAGGCGAGGTTTCCCTGGTTAGATTTGTCTGTAAAAATATTATGTGGGGGCTGTTTGGGGTGCTTAACACAAATCCGACGTCCGTTCATAGATTTTCAGCAACTAAATCGGTAGGTTACGGTGCGTATGCCGGAGTTTAAATAGAGTCCTTGATTATAGTCTCACTTTTGGCTCAACCTTCTCTGTGGGAGTTATTTCGGAGTGGTAACCACGAACTTGAGGTTGATTGGGTGATTTTCGAAAAAAAAAGTTGGCTTTAAGACATCATATATACCTACCGTAGCTTATCGTAAACCTCAATGTATGATCAAACGGGCTCTGGAATCGTGTTCAGCCCCTAAAAATCCTCATATAGCCGTTTTAGGCCAAATCCGGTACAGCTTTTCCGGAACCCCGATAAATGCGTGATGGAAATCTAACCTTTTTGCAAAGCTTTGAGATGCCTGTATTGTTCGCATCGAAATGAAATTCCGGCCCAAAATTGCAGACAAAGGCCGCCGCAGCACATAGCACAAAGACAATCATGCTGGGACCACGGAGTATCGGCTCGTCTCAGAACGATTATCTACGAGCTGCGACCTGTGACAGTGGTTTAACGGCACAGTATACCCTCAGACAAGACCTCAGACAAGAGTTCTATGATTTTTTATTGATTGTGTAGCGGACCCCTCCTATATGATACGTGCCAAGTATGAGATCTCACTTCGTCCAAATGAGCAAGATATAAGCGACCACCACAGGCCCGACCTCCCTCGCTCACACACACGGGCCGCACCCCCTACCAGATTTCCGAACTCGATAGCGGCAAGATGGATTGATGAATTCCCAACATGTCTTCATTCCTAGTCCATTGCCGGCCTGTCTTCTCATCCTGGCTCGCTCTCGCGCAACGATTGCGAATGGAGAGAAATACAGGTCTGAGACAACTCGTCCACCAATTTTTTCACCATCAAATTATAGGCATCTTTAAAGGCACAGAACACCCACAGAATTATTTTTCAGTTTGTATGCTGATCTTGGAGAGTCTCACGCTGATCATAGTGGCATCAGCTATGGTTCCTTCTTCTTCTTCTTTGCAGCCACATAGAGGGTTTTGTCATAGGCGGAGGAACTGGGCGACCAGTAGTGGATTCGTCCATAGGTCCATTGGTGTCAGCGTGGTAGGTCTCTCCGGACAGTTGAATAAATGTGCGGTATCATGGCCGACGATACCGCAGTCCGGGCACACATCAGATTTGCTGCTGTCAATCTTGCTGACATAAGACATTAGTATTGTAGAGTGACCACAGCGTAATGATGCGAGCGTGCATCTCGCCCTTCTCCCGAGTTGAGACTCTGAGGTGCAGACGGGGGGCGGTATATCTCCTAGTATAGGATTTATGGCCACCTTCACAAGATGACACCGTACGAACTTGGTGTGCTCCTCGCGCAAAAGACGGAGTCGTTCTTGCTGTGAGTCGTGCCATCTTTGCAAATTGACTTTGTTTGGAGCATCGGCGAATGGCTTTCTTATACTTCTCTCTCTCACGGGGTTTAGCACTCTCCACGACGGGTGATTTGGTTGTTTTATAATGTTAATGCGGAATTGCTGGGCCTGGAGCTGACAGTGCTCCTTCAATGGTAATAGACGGGTCTCAGCATGCAGGTGCTCGATTGGGGAACTCCTTGCGCATCCGGTGGCGATACGGAGAGCAGCATTTTGTACTCGTTGCATCTTTGTCCAGGAGGATTCTGAGACGAGATGCTGCCAAACCGGTGCGGCGTACTCCAGGGCGGGCTGCAGAATTGCCTTATACGTTGTGAGTATAGTCTCCTTGCTGCTACCCCACGAAGTGCCGCCCAGGCCCTGAGAACGTTGAGCTTAGCTTTAACGACTGCCTGCTTCTGCTCGGTATTCTTATGAAACTTGAGTGACAGATCGAGCACAAGACCGAGCAGCTTTGGAAAGCGAGCAGCAGGCAAACGGTCTCCATCCCACACGACATCCGGATGAGCGCTGTGCTCGGATGGGTCCGTCGTGAGAACGGACACTGACGACTTGGCTGCAGAGATACTTAGCATCTTGCGGTCGAAAAAGCCCTTTAGTGTGATCAGGTACTCGTTGATCTTATTGGCGGCCACCTGTAAATCCCGATCTCGACACATGATTGTTATGTCATCGGCATACGCGACGACCTTGATGTCCTGTGGAGGCTCAGGCATATCTCCGAGGTACAGATTGAAGAGGGCTGGCGATAGAACTCAGCCCTGAGGGACTCCAGCTGCCATAGGAATACAGTTGGAGACATGGTTCTGAAACATGACTCTTGCCCGCCGACCTTTAATAAAGGCCGATATCCAGCGCTTCTGCCAAGATGGTATTGACGACTCCAGAATGTTGCTTGACAGGACTCCAAGGTTAACCGTATCAAATGCCTTGGTGAGATCCAACGCAACAGCTACAGTTCTCAATGGCTTGTTAAAGTTGAACCCGTCGATAGCATAGCTGGTAATTTCTAGCAACGCCGTAGTTGTGGAATGTAGCCTCCTGAACCCATGTTGAAACAACTGCTTCTCGTTGTGCTCCGCTAGATCCTTGACAATGAGCTTTTCGGCCACCTTGGCGAAAGGTGACATCAAGCTAATGGGACGATATCCCTTTACTGATGACTGAGGTTTGCCAGGCTTGGGCAACGGGATGACGTTGGCTGTCTTCCAGTTTTGCGGAATAGTGCAAGAGCTAAACGAAGTGTTAATCATATCAACGATGAGCGGAAGGATCTCAGTCGGGAGTTTCTTCAGTACAGCAGGACAAATGCCGTCCGGACCGACAGCTTTGGAGTTCCGCATGTCGCTATAATCTTCTCTACTTGCGCCACAGTGAACGCATCGGCCGTGCTCATGAGCGGGAGGCGGCACAGCTCTCTTACTGTCACTCTATTTTGCGGACCTCGCCTTGTACTCGTGACAAAGAAACTTTTACCGAGAGAGTAGGCGGCTTCCTTTCCTGACTTGAAAACGTTATTACCGAACTCAATAGTGGAGATGGTGGCTGGCGAGCTCTTTCCCGATAGTTTCCGAAGAACCTTCCAAGTAGTTCCACTGTCCGTCTTGAAATTCAACTGTTCTGTGAATTTTTCCCACTGTTCTTTCTTGTGCTGGTCGAGATCTTTTCTGATCTCACCATCCAGCTGAGCGACGACAGGGTCTAGATGGTCAACTGCTCTTCTGGCATCTCTAGTCCTGATTTTCTCAAGAATTTCTCTGGTTACGTTTGGATAGAACGTCTTAACTCGGCCAACAGGGATAGCCGCCTTCATGGCCCTGCGAATTGCATCAGATAAGTGATGCTCCTTCTGGTGCACATTGCCATTCCACGGGTAATCAGCCGCTAGGCGTAGCGCAACCTCACTGAACAGGCACCAGTCTGCTTGGCCTAAATTGAGATAAGAACGTTGACGAACACCAGAATAAGGAGCAAGAGAATTTGAGAGATCGATGTGCACAAAGACGGGAACATGATCACTAGACAATGTTGTTGAGGTAGACCATGAGCAAGCGTTGGAAAGGTTGGACGAGATAAGAGTTATGTCTGGGCTAGAAGATCGGCCGTTGGCAGGGAGACGAGTGGGCTGATCATCGTTTAAGATGACCAGGTCGCACTCCTCAGCCCATTCTTCGACTTCTTCTCCTCTAGCATCAGAACCAAGGGACGAGCAGAAGGTGTGGGCATTAAAGTCGCCCGCGAAAACAACTGATGATGAGAGGGAATAATCATTGAGTTGTTTGAGAAGAGGAATGGGATTGTAGGAGGAGGGGCATGAGGTGGTAGGGGGAATATATATGTTGAAAAGAGAAAGGGGTGTTTTAAGAGGGAGATGGATTGGAAGGTACTGAGAGTACCATCCGTGGGGGTGTTTGGTATGAGGTGGGAGGAGAGAGGATAAAACAAAGGTTGAAACTCCTCCACCAAGAGCTGACCTTGGAGCATGGAAGGCAGTGTAGCCCGGGATATTAGGATGAGGATAGGTAGGGGATGGAGAGAGCTTGGTTTCTTGAACCATGATCACGTCTGGATGGTAAGTACGTGCGAAGAGAGAGAGCTCAGAAAGTTTAGTACGAAGGCCGTTGAGATTGATATGTACAATGGAAAGGGGGCGATTTGAGGAAGAGGAATCAGAGTTGGTAGGTGAAGAGCATAAAACACAGCGAAAAGCAGAGTTATAATGCCTCACAGAACTGAGACCCGAACAGGAGAGATGCACCCACCTTTGGCATCCGGAGCACTGGACGCTGGTATGTCTCCTGGTAACATCCTTGCCGCACGTGGCGCATAGGTACTTCTGAGCGGGTCCAGGATTCCTCTCCACGCCGGCCCTTTGCAGGAGAATCCGAAGGAGAGCTGCGGCCGGCCAGCACCTCTCCCATGACAAAAACCCTCTTCGCGGAGGGGGTGACGTCGGTTTGCATAGAGGTGATCTTCTTTCCTCCACACTGCCACGGCGTGAACGTACGACATCTCGGCAGCTATGGTTCCTTAGAAATGCCTATATTTCGAGGGTGAAAAATTAGTGGACGAGTTGTCTCAAGCCTGTATTTTTCTTCATTCGCGAACATTGCGCAAGAGCGAGCCAGGATAGGGAGACAGTTCGGCGATGGACTGAAGAACGATGACTTGCTGAGAATTCATCACTCCATATAGCCGCTAACGAGTCCAAAAACCTGGTAGAGGGGGGGGGGGTGTGTGGCCCGCGGTGGTGAGCGAAGGAGGTCGGGCCTTTGGTGGTCGCGTATATCTCGCTTACTTGGAGAAATTGAGATCTCGTATTTGAAACGTGTTATACAGGAGGGGTCTACTACACAATCAAATAAAAATCACAAAATTCATGCCTGAGGGTGTACTGTGTTTGTAGAGCCATAACTCTGTTCATAGGGGGTTACTGGACAATTTCAGAAATACTACTGTGATCAGCGTGTGACTCGCTCCAAGATCGGCATAAAAACTAAGTCATAATTTCGTGGGTGTTCTGTGCAACTATGGGCCAGAATCTCACTCCGACATAGACACTCAGATGGACAATGGACTCTCTTCAGCGAGTTTTCAAAGGCATCGAACGCATAAAAACACATTTTTCCTTCTTATTCCCTCCCTTTTTTGAACTAAATCAAAAAAGCGCGAAATCCTCACGAGACCCTAACAACAAATCTTGCGCACTAGAAAAAAGCCCTAAAATACTTAACTTTCCTAATAATTTCGAAGCGCAGAACTAGATGTTTCAGAACTTGCCGATTCTGTTACACCAAACACACGAAATTGGCGTTGTGGAAATTCGATCGCTCACTGAGGGATTTTTTTTAGTTCTTCCTGAAAATTATGCTATGACATCATTGTTTTCTGTGTTGGAATTCCGATTTCTGAACGGTGGCTGTTTTTATAGTTTCCCACGTAAGAAGAGCCAACGTGAAAATCTCTCGAACAGGGCCACAACTTAGATATTTTCCCAGCGATCCGTCCGAGTCGCCTGAGTCGTGTCCTGGCACTCATTCAGATTGTTTGCAGGTTTCAGTTTGGAAGGCACGTGTTCAAAAACCAACAACGCTAATTAGCACTGTGTACGGGATAATTAGTGCTTATGCAATTAGCTTAGCATTGAGGCAACAATGCAGTTCAAACTCGAATGAAAATGTTCAACGATGCGCAAAATACTAAAGCGAATTCCCAACTCAAAACGATCTAATTAATTCCCATTTGAGAAGTAACAAGGGAGGAAATAGTGCACTTCGGGAACAATACGGAATTCCAGGGGGATGTGATTATCGAAAGGTACCTGACCATCAAGGAAATGCTAGCGAATCCCCAGGGATGTGGTTTACCGAAAAATAATCACGTACTAAACAGCTGAAATCATCCAACAGAATTGAGTACGAAATTAACAGAGGGCGCGCTGAATGAGATAATTGAATTGGAATTGAAGGCAGCACAAACGATTGCAAAAATGGTTGAGATAATAATGCAAGGGTACCCGTACGACTCCTACCACTACAAGCCAACACCGTTGAAATCGCCGGAAATTAGCTCTAATGACCCTATGTTAGCGATCTTCAGTTCCCAGCCGGTACATTTCCACCTCTTTGAACATTAAAATGAAAAGAGCGACTTGAGGATACAATCGGTAATCAACAGTAATAGTGGCAATCCTGATCCGTCCCTCAGTCTCATGCTGTTTCGGAAGAATGTTTGTGTTTAGATTGGAAATGGAAGAATAAGCGGGAGCTGTTCGAAAAATTGTTCAAAACTTTCAAAACTTTTTCGTCTTGGCAACGTTCCGGTGCTTGGCACCTCATCCACATTCTCGCTCTTCTTATATACTGTTCTCACCATGGTTTCTGTCTGTTTCCATTTTTCAGCGATTTGATGATTTGCTCTATTACGCAATCTGTTGCAGGATCTGAACCAAATCTTTCCTATTGTTGATTTCCGGTGGAATCCTTATCCTATTAGCCTCCTAAGAGCATACTAAAAGAGTGCATGGGTGTCACCCATTTTTAACATCATCTGACTTGGCTCAGCTCCAAGGGTTGAGTAAAAAGGCTAGTTCATAAGCCATTCTATGGATTGAGCGAATAACTCTTTCGAATTCAGGTCTGAAGGTGCTAGGCACCGAACCGTTACCGAGACAAAGAGTTTTTGTTTGTGGAAGTTCTGAAAGTTTCGGAGAACTTTTTGGACGAATTTCGCTTTCTTCCTCTGGCAGTCCCAAGAGAGGCATACAGTGCGTTCAGAAAGTATAGGGACACCCCCGAAAATCAAGGTTTTCAAAATCATGTTATATTTGGCTATAATTACCGTTCATAAATGAATTCAACAAGGTGAAAAACCTCTATTTGTTCATTTCAATAACAGCTGAGCAATTTTACAAGAATTTATTTCAAATTTCAGATTTTTTCGCCCTTCAGAAAGTATAGGGACACAACACAAAAACAAAAATTATTGAACAAAGAAAGAATTAAACATACAATCTAAAATGAAATAGCTGCACCACCAATAGCAATGATCTCAAAAATTCTCTTTGGCATAGAATTGATCAAATTGGCGATGACGTTTTCATCCAGATTGGCCCACGCTTCGAGGATAGCGACCTTCAGCTCATCTACCCTTCTGTACTGCTTATTGTTGGCATAAACCTGGCGCACAAGTATGCCCCAGATATTCTCTATCGGGTTACAATCTGGACTACACGCGGGCCTTTATAGCAAACGGATTCGATGACGTAGAAACCAGGTTTTTGTAGACCTGGACACATGTACCGCCGCGTTGTCTTGCTGGAAAGTGAAACGCTGACGTCGTGTTCCGGACAAAAATGGCAGTAGATGTGTGCGAAGAGTTTTTTGATATTCCTCCGAGTTCATGCGACAAGAAGTGAAAACCAATTCCAAAACACCTTCGCTACTGAATGCTCCCCAACACATCAGCGAGATTCCGTCTGCTGAAAATCAATGGATCCTTGCGCAGATCTCGCCAGTAGGATCGAGCACCATCCGGTCCGTCAAGATTAAATTTCTTCTCGTCGGAAAAGATGACCTAAAATTTTTTTTGCGTTATTTCTCGATTTTTTTCCGGATTTTATGTGACTGCCTTACCTTTGCCCAATCACTTGCCATGTTCCTCTTTGCAAATTCAAGTCGAGCCTCTTTATGGTTTGCAGATAACGACGGGGCCTTCTTCATCACTTGTCGGACAATGTTTTTATCGCCATTTATGGTGTTCCAGACTGTCGTTTTCGAAACACTGAGCGATAATTCAGACTGAATCTGGTTCAGCGACAGTGTGCCGTTGGAGCAGAGCCAAATAATTTTCCGCGAATCTTGATTGCTGATCTTCTCCGGCCGTCCAGTACGTTTTGCATTACCGTAGGAATCTGGATCTCGCAGGAACTGGTTGATACTGTTGACAGATCTTCCGAGCTGGGTAGCGATTCGACGTTGGCTCAACCCGGCAACGCTGAGCGCACGAACTCGAGCTTGTTCAGCAGCAGTTACAGAAGTACCACGAGCCATTCTTGGAATAAAGATATCACATGTGCTCATCTTGAGTTTGTGTAGCGAACTTGCCATGGGAAATTTTGTTTGGATTAAAAAATCTGAATTTTTGAGGGGTGTCCCTATACTTTCTGAACGGCGAAAAATTCTAAAAGTTTATATAAAATCTTACAAAATTTCACAATTGTTATATAAATAATCAAACACAGGTTGTCCAAGATGCCGAATTCATTGATGAACAGTATTGATCACCAAACACAAAGTTTTATTGGAAACCTCGATTTTCGGGGGTGTCCCTATACTTTCTGAACCCACTGTATTATATGAGCGGAATGTTCCTCTGACCTTCCTTTTCCTCGGACAATAACACACGATTTCTTGATAATGAGCTCAATATGTGCAAAGAGTACATGGATTTAGTCGGAGCAGACTTGTCCTTCCTTAGTGTACATATTTTGACGATAACTTCGTGATAATTGCTGGTTTGAACACTGGAATGTTTGCTCAGATCGCTTCGGGTACTCGGGCACTCAACGGGTCCGACCCCAGCCTAATAGCAATCGGAAAAGCGTTCGAACGCTCGAGGGGCGAAAAGCTCGACGTCGGCGTAGGTCTCGACAACTTCCGTTCGAACTCCCAGCCATCCGTTCGAACTCACATTCGCCCCCTGCATACTTCACCGCGATCGATCTGTTTCTAGTCGTCACTACACGTCACAATTCACCGAGCAACATCATTATTATCAACACCTTTTGGTGGCTCGTTTTTTTATAAATGCTCCTCATAATCCTGTTTTCCTCATCTTCATTTGATATTCTTCATATTCATATTCCACTCATCTCCATTTGATTTCCTGGGGAAAACGGCGAATCCTTCCTAGAAGGGTGAGCGTGCGTGAACTTCGAAGTTGGCAGAAGTTGGGACTCTTTTTTGTTCGGACAAATCCTTAGTACTCTTTCGGATCGGATGACACACTGAAGTACGCAATAAAATTTGCAACTTTTTCGGTTCGACCAACTGCTCGGTTGATCACAATAACTAGTCTAGTGTGTTTGCAAAATATTTGACAGCTTTCGCGAGATGGACGATCTTCAATAAACTTCTCTAATTTCTCTAGTTATCCCTCTAATCCAACAAAACACCAAATGTCCAGTTAAATCGTCAAAATAGGTTGAAAATCTTCACGGAATAATATTGATTATGTGTATAGTAATGATATCGATGAATATGACAGACTCTGAGATTGATTTCGGAGTGATCATTTCTAAATTAATTCGGCCTCCAATCCAGAAAAACGTCCGTCACTTTCTCGCAAACTCCTATGATGTTGAACTAGCATTCATTTCAGTGCGTTTCAGAGTAGATACGCCGTTTTGTATGGAGTAACCATTCCATGTGAATTCCAGCTAAACAATAAACTGCGCTTACAGCGAGTGTTCCAACCAAAGTCTGCCTTTTTAAATAATCATAAAATTGTTGTATATAAAGGGGTCTGCAGAGTTGAAGTCCCGGCGTGGCTCGCAGCGACGACCAGCGCTAGGTGATGCAATGTCGATTACATTAAGCGACGAGGCTAACCGGCGCGGCTTGAAGGGCGAGGAGGGGGCACCCCCCCCCCTCCCGGCGGAGTGTTTGGACGCTGCGACGACACTTCGTCATTGCCAACGAGCAGCAGGTGACGCGGCGACGATAATGTTTGAAAACATTTTAGTTACCGCGTCAAGGCCGACGCTCTGCGACCAGTCGCCGGTTCGTGCAACTCTACAGACTCCTAAAAAAAACAGTTTTTGGCCATAAAGGGTTAGATTAGGGAAGGAGGTGGAAATATTAGTATGCTGTTTTCCATGGGGATCGCGCCATGTGTCTGTTTTGAGGTTTCACATCTTTGGCGAGTTTGTTAGTTCGGAATTCATCGGCCGTCATTGTCCTAACAAATTATTTTTCCCCTTTCAGCGCGCAACACGGTCTTTCTGAACGAACTTCGATTTCCAAAGACGGAAGGAGAGAATGTGCCCCTTGCGTCCGTGGATCATGAGGTCGGTCGAGATTCTTGATAGATAACATTCTTCCAAATTTTTTTTACTTTGTTTCAAATGTTTATTTAAAGGCAGTGTTCACGATAAAAAATGTGTTTCAGTTTCCACCAGGAATGTGTATTGGAAGGGCACACTGTAACGTTAACGTCGAAAGAACGCATGAAAACGAGCCAGGAAGAGCCCCAAAAGAGTCCGAAGTTGCAACTTCGAGCGCATTGAAAACCCCAAAAGCGCATCACACGCCCACCGACGTGAACAAATGAATGCTCGAGATCGTGAGATGAGCGATGATTTCCAATCATTAGCCCCGTTCTTCCCTTCATTCTCAACTTCTCTCTTTACTCAGGACAGCTCGCACACATCGGCTGCAAAAGACGGAAGTTACAAGCCTCGGACAACTCGTCCACCATGTTTCCTTAGCTCATATTTTGAGGGACCATAACTCCGTTCCCAGAAGGTCTTGTACGATTTCAGAGACATCGTTGGAATCAGTAAGGGGCCGTTTTCAAGATAGGCGGAAAAACAGAAAAACGATTTCTATCGTGAACACTGCCTTTAAGTTTGAAATATCGGTCTAGCCCTCAAATTTTTATGGCTTCCGAATATTGTTTTTAACCTATTTCTCTTTGAAACCGTGAACGTTTCGCATTTTTCCAATTTGACACCAAAGTACGCAGTTGCGGACGAAATCAGACATCGTCGTTCTCTACATGGACGGTGAGCAGCCGCGTCTAATCAAAAATGTGAGAGGTGGATGAATTTGTAAGCGAAAATCTAGTCTTTGTGTCTGATTGGTACTCTTCAGATTGGAGCGAAATTTCAATGGATTATCAAGTGAGGGAGGACGGGGCACGCTTTAGTTGCTCGAGTAGTGGCCTCGTAGCGAGAACGCTCTGCGTGGTGGCCATCGCACCGAAAGAGCATCTATGCTCACACATTAGCTTCTTCCAGACCTTCAACTGCGTTATTTCAAAAATTGTACTATCATCAAAATAAGGCAAATGCAACTGTTTTCATGAAAGAAAATCCTGGTAAGGGGTCGTTCATACTTCTTCCGCCGAGCGGCGCGGCGAAAAGTGAGCTCACTCTGTTAACGAGCTGCTTTAATTTGGGTGGTGACGCACTACTGCTAACTTGTGTGTTCTAAAGTCGACTCTCGAAAATTCGGCCTTTATGACTCTTGAAACGGCCGTGTTCGGGTCATTTTTCTTTAACGAAGTGGGGCCTAATGCCTGAAAGTAAAGTGCACAATCAAAGTGGTCCCCTAGGCTCTGGATTAAGAACTCCGATATCCCGCAGTTGGTTTAGCTCCATCCACACTAACTTACAGTTGATGAGTTCATTTCCGGGGGATGCTTCTACCTTTCGACACCTTCGTTGCCGAGCTGCCGTCGCGCCGCCTGCTCATCTTAGGCGGGGCGACAGCTCGCTGCCTCGCGTGGCGCCTTTTACAAAATTTGTGCAGATGAACTCTAAATGTCCCGCGGTGCGGCGCCGCGTGGTTGATGTGGTTGAAATGCACTTCGTTGCGCGTTTCCGCGGCGGAAGGATAAACGACGCCCAAAAGGATGATTGCGCCGCTCGCGATCTGCGGAGAACGTGACGCAAGCAATCTTGTTACCTATGCTACAATAGCATCGTGCACACTCGTGTCGGAACCAGGGAGGTGCTCAGTGAGCCAATTTTCGGCCCCTCGGTCATTTTCGCGTATCCGCTTCCCGGTATTTGAGGATGAAACATGAGAAAATACCTGTGAACGATACACGAGAAGTATTCCTAAAAGAAGGAAAAGCTGACAAAGGGTTGAGAACAAATTGATAGGTCTCTGAAGGGTACAGTACCCTGTTATGAACGAGACGCTGCACGATATTCATGCAGATAAATACACCGTTCAAGTAAAGGGTGCATTCTGTTAAACTGAGGTACAATATGCACAAAAAAAATGCGCCGCGACTAGACTCACGGGGGAGGGTGGTTTCGGCGGCTGATGTTGCAATGGAGCACGGTTGCTTTCATTTTTGAGAGCTTTCGGCAAATCAGAAAAAGCCCCCCAAAAAAAAGTTTTAGCGAAACTTCAGCGCAGTTTATAGAGGGCACCTGTTTCAGGAGTGTGACAAAATTTTTTGAAATTTTTCAGAAAACAGAGAATTCCGCACACCCCTGACCTGCAGCACTCTCGTACTTCTTCCTCATCTTTTTCTAGCTCTTCTTCGTAATCCTTCCCTTTCAACGTCTTTTGTTCTTCTTCCTGTTCACATGTTTCCCCTTTCTCCTGTTCTCTTCCTGTTCCTCTTCTCCTTCTTTCTCTCGATCCTCATGCAACTGTCAGCCGCTTTACTGTCCTCTTTCCTCTGCCTGCGTGTTTTTCTTCTCCTTTTATTATACTGATGCTCCTCGCCCCTGATTGTCCTCATCCCTATCGTCCTTCTGGTTATATTTGCCTCCATTCCTTCGTTCTAAGACTGGTAGATCACCAGTCGATTTTTTTGCTTTTCCGCGTAATTTCTCGTCTCATACATGTGAATAGAAATATTTCTCTGCTCTCTTTGACGACTTTGGGTTTTATTCCAAATTTTTATTAATCACCGGAATGTAAGTTCGTGCAAAACTGCAACTTAACGAGAGCTGACAGAGGAAATGGTAATGGTGAGTGATTAAGGAAAAAGAATGATAGCTTCTGAAAAAATGCTCCGGAGGACTTTTACGAAAGCTATCTATCATTTTCTTTATTCATGCACTATTTCCATTTTCTCCGTCAACTCAAGTTAAGACTCAGCTGGGAGTGCGTCAAGCGCCGGGTAATTTGTGCCGGATCCAAATGAGAGTGCGCAGAGCGGCGGGGAAAGTGGGCGGGATCCAACTGAAAGTGTGCCAAACGCCGGGTAATTTGTGCGGTATCCAACTAAGAGTGAACAGATCGCCGGGGAACGTGTGCAGGATCCAAGTTAGAGTGCGCCAAGCGCCATTGAAAATAGATGAGACTCAAGTGGGAGTGCGCCAAGCGTTGGGAACTTTGTGCGGGATCCAACTGAGAGTGTGCTAAGCTCAGGGGAGAATGTGTGTTACCCAATTGGGAGTGCGGCGAGCCCCGGGGAAAGCGTACAGGACTCAGCTGGGAGTGCGCCGATTGCCGAAGAAACTGTGCGGGACCTCGCTAGGAGTGTGCATAGCGTCGGTAAATGAGCGCACGACTCATGACAATGACAGACAATGCGCGCCGGTGGATGAGCCGAGAGAAGAAAATGTGTTCAAAGACTTCGTGCAGCCGCGCCTTTTTATTTCAGGTGCAATTATACCCTTAAATGTGTACATTTGAAGGTGAAGACGAAATCAATAGTCCTGGTGCGTGAGACATTGACTTTGACGATGGCAAATCACCAATCGGCATTATTCAGAATGGTCAGGATGGTAATGTTATAAAAGATGGCTTGTGAGTTTTATCTTATTAAGATTAAATGGTCACTGAATCAATTTTCAGCTAATATGCGCAGACCTTAAATGCAAGCTTCTTTGTATCAAGATGTTCATTCGCGTCGTATGGTACTGTTAATGAAGCAGGACCTCTGAGTTGCGAAATTACTCCATCGGTTGAGCTTATGGAAGGTTGAATTCTTGTTTCCAACTATTACCTACTTTTCTTTCTCGACATTGGCCCTCCCACTCTCGGTAACTTCGGTGATTTTCATTTTGAAGAAGTAGCTCTGTTGATAGATTTCGTGTTCCTGCGAGACTATCAGGGGTTTTTTACATGCTCTGTTATTGAAAGGTACACCTGCTGGTAGATTTAGCGCCTTGTTTCTTTTGAACCCTGTTGAATTATTAAGTGTTTCTTACGTAATGACTTTTTTCGCGAGGCGGGGCAAAATATGTTTATGAAAGCGCTGAGCGTCTACTGTGTTTTTATGTGTTTTGCTATGAAAATTTGTTGATAAATGTTGTTGATTGATTATTTTTTAAGGAAGAGAAGAGATGGGGGTGCAAGAACATGAAGGGAAAATTGAATAGAAGAGCTTAAATGAGACGAAAGCCTGGTTCACTAATATTTCATCGAATAAGGGGTAATGGAAGCAGATCAAAGCAAAGGAAGGACAGGATGAGGACGAGGAAGAGCATACGTTGGAGGGAAGCAGAAGAACGAAAGAGAGTCCAGCACGGGAGTACGAAGAGGAAAAAGTGGTTTGGTTGATGAAAAAGAAGGGGGAACGCTTTAGAAATGCTAGCGTACCATTTAGTTACTAAACATAGTTATTAGGTAGCTAAGGCGGAGCGATCCGAAGCGTGGAATTGCAGCTTGATGACGTCACAGCCTCTGCATTCTCCCTCCACGTCCGGCAAGGTATTTTCCCCCCACGTCGGGCAACTACGCCGACGTGGAGGGAGAAAGGAAGGGTCCGACCCGACAGAAATCTGGGGTCGGACCCCGTTCAGGCTGGGGTCGGACCCGGCAAATATCTGAGTAACCATCATAGCGAGATACACGTGATTACCATGGAGAAATGCAGAAAATGCGGGTGAGGCTTCCCCAACCTATGGTTTTATTATGAGCCCGGTTTCTTGTTCTCAGAGTGGATTTGCCACGAATCGCGGTTCACGATTTTCCGTTTTCTGCCAAATTTATCTATTTATTTTGTATAAGGCAAGCGTCATATAAAGAGGAAGAGTCGAGGAAAGAGTGTACGAACTGCTGCTGCTGTTTCATTGTTCATGTCCTTGTTCGTTTGAAGGAAGGCACTGCGTTAGTCATCTGCGCATAACAATTTGCTTCCCGAATTCCTATATTGAAGAAATTGTTTGCGATACAGCGCATCTGCTTCAAAAATCGATACGGTGCGAACTCAAACGCCACCGTCGACTTCTTTGCACTCGGGCTTTCTTAACGAGATGCCGTTTTTGAATGGCTACGTCAGAAAATTTAATACGGTTTTCTACTTGCTTTAAAGCCCAATGGATTACGGATTGCTGCTGTCGTTCCTTTGTTGATGTCTTCGAGAGCACAATCACTACATGTAAGGCCTCTTTCGGAGTTCGATAGCCGTGCGACGCGACCGAATGAAAACCCTGCGTATCGATCTGGTCGCGTCGCAGGCCTTCCAGAGAAAATCGTTGATGACGTCGCGCGATTAGACGACTGACTTCGCCAGATCGCGTCACCCGATCGGCCGCGGCGATTGCTTCATGCGCCCTCGCCCAAAAATATTTATTTTCCCCGTTGTTTCTGTTTCTTATTAGCTCTGCTTTTTCAAGTAGTTTACCTCATTCTGTTGGCTAGCTCATTCTTTTGATATTATTTTGGACCAGTTTTCTACGTTTTTCTAGTTTTGCTTTATTGTTCAGATATGTGTTTTGTTTTCTTTTTTTTTGTGCTGTTTCTTCTGTTTGTGACTCTCTTATTCGGTGCATACTTAGTTTGGGGGGTGGTCTTAATCTCTAATCGGTTCCCATAACGCACGAATGTTCTCTCTGAAAAAGCGCATCTTAATCTAAAATCTAGGAACACACTTAGACTTCCACTGCAACACCGCAAAAGTGAAATAGGCGTCCATTAGGATGTGTACTTAAAAGTGCGTGATCGCCAACTTTAGCGATTGGGCATTCACACCTCCGAAGCCAGCGATTTCCACGGCGACGCTACGCGAAGGTTGCGTCGCCGTGCACATGATCGCGTCGCACAAAGACCGAACTCCTAAAGAGGCTTGACTTCGGCATGGACCCTAGTGATACTTTGCGTGCCCCATTGAAAGCTGGCGCAAACTCGGTGCATCTATGTTATAGCAATATGACACCGAGTTAGCGCCAACCTCCAATAGGGAACGCAAGGTATCACTAGAATCCGTGCCGAAGTTACACATAGCTGTCAGTGAAGTATGAGCCTTGTTTATTGAATCGTTATGGAAATAGGAGACAATAAGTGGGAAATGCCTTTCTAAGCACTTCACACAGCGCTGGATTACGTCGGATATTAATCCACTGGCCTACTTGTCAAACTAAAAAACGGCTAATCCAGATCGGAATACCGTGCTTTACCGCTTATATAACTCTGAAAAATATAGCAAATGTCAACACTTTCGCCATCACAGGATAATCCATAGAATATTTTCTCAGAAACTACGTCTGCACTAACGACTAATGGATCTAATGGAGAATACGTGGATGTTCTTTGAGAACTTTGCTCAATTCCTTCCCAATTCTGCAGATTGTAATACCTCACGAAGCGCAATGATTATGCAATCAAAGATAATGTTTGGTACTGGAAACAGCTACATCACCCATTAGGGTAAAGATGATCAGCATCAAGCTAACTACCGCAGACGTGAGAACTATGGGAAATCCTACAAAACAGGACGTGGGGCAGTTTGCAACTATAAAAAGGGAGCAAAAAGAAACTAACCACTACGAAAAGATTTGCAGGCAACGCACGCGTTGTATGTTGTAGCGTGTCCTCAGCTATATCCGGGGACCTGAAACAACAAAATTGAAAACATTGGTCAAAACAGTGGACCTGACACAGGTTATAAGCAAGGTTCAGCGTGGGGTTGGGCACAAAAAGGGGTCTGAGCTGCGGAAAGAAGAGCAACTGCACTATCCTGAATGGGTTATACATTGCCAGAGCCCTCCTTCCTTAGAAATCTATTACATCCCACGGTTCGACTAGAGTAGAGTTTGAATCATTCTAAACAAATTAAGAATTGTCTTATTTGAAACCATGGAAAAAATCACTACACTTCCAAGAAGCACTACGATTGGAAGAAGCATAAAAGATTATGGTTTCATTCCGAGTTTCAGAGCCAGAAAAGCATTTATGGCTGGTATACACGACCAGAGTTCGATCTTGCCAGGTGCTTACAGTTTCGGAAACAATGAAATCGATAAAAAGAAGAACGTAAAGTAGCTGTAGTTCTCGACGTTACATAGCTCTAGGAAATGCTGAAAAGTCTACTCAATTCCCGACCCCGAGCCGCCTGACACTTCAGCTCGTTCTCAGAATCTGCGGATCCGCTTCTGTTGCTGTACGGTCAAATGTTGTTGCTTTCCGGGCTTGTTGCTGTTGCTGTCCGGGCTCCTTTAGTTCGCAGGGACTGGGAGAACGAGTCGAAGTGTCAGACGATTCCAATTATTGTTTGGCGCGTTTAAAGACCGAGAAACGCCTAAGTAGGCTAAAGATAAACGCTGAGGAGCACTGCAGTTTATTGTTCACATACGGAAACATGTTTGACCCGCAGGAAGTCAACATGTCCGCGAGATAGGAGCCACGAGACTAACTTATTTGAGCGGAGCATAATCACCGTTCAACATGAACCCTGAGAAGCGCTACAGTAAGGAGTTGGTGTCGAAATAGCGTCCCAGTCGGGGAAAAAAAGAACGTTTTTACCAAACACTATAACTCAAGTAGTAGATGAGGTATCCGAAAAAATTCCGACTTGAAAAAAAAACTGCACTTAAAGGCAGTGTTCACGAAAAATCTCGTTCTCGAGGTCTCGGTGTGAAACACTAAGTTGGCAGGTGCGGTAAAGGATAGGGTCGAAGAAGGCAACGAAAACTGGCCAGAAATAAATACAAACGGCTTCGAAAGCTCTCCCGGTGCGCCTACCTATCCCGGTCCGCCTTTTAATCGGAAGAGTTTGTGGCGCCGCACACTTTTTGATGGCAAATTGCCAAGCAACTCTGCCGCAGTTAGCATTACCGATTCGCGCAGATTTCGCAATTAGCGCGCGCTTGCCGAAATCAGCAGGGTTCATGATTCTCGTCCACGCCCTGAATTTAGAAACCGTTATTTTGACTTTTTCTGGACGTTTTACTTCCCTGTTTCTTCACTATTAGTTACCTCACGACCAAACATTCCCATTTTTGGGTCGAACTCGAGTGCGATATTTATCGTGAACACTGCCTTTAACATCCTGGAGAAAGCCTTCGGAGGAAACTCTCCTAGTGTGGGTTCTGCGTATACGTATTGTTCAAGATCAAATCAATTTTCAATGTCCGTCTTTTGACTATAATCGGATATAGCACTTTCTCGGATATCTGACTTTCCTTGTTCAGTCGGATATAGCAATATTCGAATATTCGCCTTTTCAAGTATCGCACTTTTTCAAATTGCTAATTCCCGACTATAGACAGATTTTGAACATATCAATTATCCGACTTTTTGAATATAGTCGAATTTCGTACTCTTTCGAATATTCGACTAGTCAAATAGGAAGTCGACTTCTTTATCCGGGTGAAACAGTCAGATCCTCATTCGATTAATCGATCTAGAACAAGTATGGTTCTGATTCCATATAGCCGTTTTACACATACGTATGTACATACCTGGATCCACATTAAAGTATGGAGATAGCGGTAATATGGACGAAGATTTTTCTTCGAAGGCCCACAACAGGGGCCCGAAGGTCTGAAACTGTAGAGCACAAAGTATGATTTATCAAAGGCAGAGTTCACGATAACTTTCGATTTTGAAGTCATTTGCTAGAACAATTGCTCGATCCCCGAGTAGAGTTGAACAGACGAAGAAATTCGGAAAAACGCAGCAGAAGTACACGAAAGCTGTACCATCACTTCGAACTGTACTATCAGTGTAAATGTTTGTTGAGACGATAAACCCTTTTGTGGAAAGACAGCTTTTGTGGAAAGACACCTGGTGATATTAATGATCAATAATATTGAATTCTCACATGTTGCACACACGCTCGAAAATGATATCGATTTTATTATATAAATCGAAGGTTTGAAGCTGCTTCTATGCGGAGCTAACGACAAAACCAACGAAAACTGTATGAAGATAGAGAAATAAGAGTTATTCTTGTTATCGGGTGAAAGCGGACGAGTTTCTCCGCGCGCGGTTGAAACAGCGAATATTAGCGACAAAGCGGTTGACGTACTCAGGCGATAACCGGCCCCGAGCCGCCTGACAGTTCCGCACGTGTTCACAATCTGCAAGTCGGCTTCTGTTGCTGTCCGGGCCACTGCTGTTGCTTTCCGGGCCACTGCTGTCGCTCTCCAGGCCGCTCCGGTTGGCCTGAACAGCAACAGCGGTGGCCCGGAGATTGGGAGAACGAGCCGAACTGTCAGGCGGCTCCAATTCCTGTTCGGTGCGGTTCGGGGCCGAGAACCGCCTGTGTAGCTCAGCCAATAGACTCTTACAGCTTGTACTAGAATGCTCACCTCGTTGGAATCATCAAAATCCAGCCAAAGCGACCGCATTCAAACAATCATTTTGGACGAATTTGTCTTTTGGGGCGGGGTTCTCAAGGCTCGTGGGCGGGGTTGAGAAAATTTTTCGACTTGCATTGCTCGCATTTAGTAGTTTTGAAAAGTTTTTGACGCTTCCAACAGTGCGAGCGTTTTACTAAGGGCCACACGACTCCAGTAGCGTAATTATCTCAAAAACATTTTCGAGCGAGCCTGCTGCCTTTAAAAGCTCCGTTATTTTCTTTGGACTCTCACTAAGCATGACATATTCTTTGACTCCCGATTGACCCCAATTATTTAAAGGCACAGTCCAAGCTCAGGGACGAAATCTGAGATTTCCGCATAATCGTCGAGTAAACCCACCCCGTATACCACTTGCCAAGTGCGAGCTCTCAATTCCTCCGAATAAGCGAGATATGGGAGGAAGCCACCATGGGGCGCCCACCTCGGAAAGCCACTTTGGCCCGCCCTTTTACGATCCTTCGAGCTCACCAGCGGCGAGATGAACTATGCTTTCCGATCAAGAGCCTCGTTCTACCCTTCATTCTCAGCCTCTCTCTTCATTCAGGCCAGCTCGCCAGCGGTTGCAAATGGCGAAAGTTACAAGCCTCGGACAACTCGTCCACCATGCTTTGAGATACCATAACTCCATTCCCATTGCGCCTTGAACGATTCCAGAGACATCATTGGAATCAGCGTGGGACCGTTCTCAAGATAGGCGGAACAACAGAAAACCGATTCTGAGGTTGGACTGTGCCTTTAACAGTCACAACAACCAAGAACTGGTTTATTGTACCATAGAACTAGTCAAGGCCAGAGAAAAAATGTCACAGAAAGAAGGCGTTTTACTTTGTTTTTTTTTGTAATTTCTTCGTAGTGTTAGTAAAACATGGTGGCCAAGGCTTCACGTGGAAATCTCTGAACCGAAAATTAACGTAAATGCTGCCTTCAAAGCCAGAATTCCCCCGGGTATCTCATTCACTAGTGAAGCTATTACATTTTCACAAACGTATTTTTAAAATACTACATGGACCTCATTTCAAAGCCTTAAAGGTACAGTACACCCTCAGACATGAATTTGGTGATTTTTGTTCAATTGTGTAGCACACCCCCCTATATAACGCGTGCCAAATGCGATATCTCAATTCCTTCAAACAAGCGAGATGTGAACAACCACCAAAGGCCCGACCTCCTTCGCTTACCACCACAGGCCCGGCCTCTACCAGATTCAGGAACTCGATAGCGGCTAAATGGATGAATGAAACTTCAACATGTCGTCGTTACTTAGTCCATTGCCGGTCTATCTCCTCATCCTGTTTCGCTCTCGTGCAGCGATTGCGAATGAAGAGAAATACATGCCTGAGACAACTCGCCCACGAAATTTTTGTCCCTTAAATGCTGGCATTTTCAGGGAGCCATATCTCCGTTCGTAGGGGGTCTTGGACGATTTCAGAGATACCATAGTGATCAGAGAGTGGCTCTCTCCAAGATAAGCATGAAATCTTGAAATAATTTTTGGGTGTCCTGTGCCTTTAAAGGTAGCATACACGCTCGTAAACGTGGTTGGGATAACAATGTGAATCGAACCGTATGGCTTACAACATAGTGCCTACGCATTTTGAAGAGTCGAAAATGACCCACAATGCCGCCACATAAGTTAGAAGTTAGCCCCGCCCTGTATTTTCACGCCCCCTGTATTTTATCTTTTGCTCCATAGCAGGGTTGCTGGGTCATCTTCGCCGCCAGTGACGTGTGTGGTTCACTTGTTAGGCAATCTACCAACAGTACCAACGATGAATATAACCCAGCAACCTTGTGTTGCAGGAAAAGGGCAAATACAGGGGGCGTGAAAATACAGGTCGGGGCCAACTTCTAACTCATGTAGCGGCATTGTGGGTCGTTTTTGACACTTCAAAATGCGTAGGCGTTGTAATCTGGGCCATACCATTATATTTCCATAGTTATCTCAATTACGTTTACGAGCGTTTATGCTGCCTTTCAAGTCAGCATACACGCTTGTAAACATGATTGAGATAATTACGGAAATACAATGGTATGGCTCAGATTGCAAGGCCTACACATTTTGAAGCGTCAAAAACGATCAGGAATGCCGTTACCAGAGTAGCAACTTTGGCCCCGCCCGTATTTTGACGCCTCCTGTATTTGGCCTTTTCCTGCAACGCAAGGCTGCTGGATCATCTTCACCGTCGGTACTGTAGCTGGATTGCCTAACAAGTGAACCACACACGTCACTGATGGCGAAGATGACCTAGCGACCCTGCGTTTGAGGAAAAGGGCAAATACAGGGGGCGTGAAAATACGGGCGGAGCCAAACTTGCTACTTCTGTAACGGCATTCTGGATAGTTTTCGACGCTTCAAAATGCGTAGGCATTATGTTTCAAGCCTTACGGCTCGATTCACATTGTAATCCCAACCACGTTTACGAGCGTGCATGCTGCCTTTAATCTAGGGCGATGGAAGTTCGCATGCAGGGTGAATTGACTTGACGCAAGTATTCAACTCTAGTGACTCCTACTTTTCAGAAATGTTAGCTTCCGGCGGGGACGAACCAAACGCCGACTATTAGAGCTTCTTCATGTTTTTCTAATCATCGATATTTTGCTTGCAAAACTGTGAGCGCCTCGCCAAAGCGAACCTTGATCGTGTATCTCAGGTCTGAATCCATTCCTGGTAATGAGACCCGGAGTGAAACCATAATGCCTGATGCTCTTTCTGACAATATTACTTTTTTTGAAATGCGACCCTTTGCAGAACTTTGAAAGCAACATCCCGTGGAATGGGGTCGTCCATTTTTGGTCTCGTAAACTGGAGCTTATCTTGAGATTTAAATAACTGCAGGAAGACTGTTTTCTAAGTAATTTTCGTACGTTTCTTGGAATAACCTGTAGTCTACGCTCCGATTCAGCGGGAAATCTCAGAATCGAATATCCGATCGGAACCTGCCCTTGGAGTCCCCACGGACACAGTTGTCTCCATGTATGATGAAATCGCAACCGCTCAAAGTACCATACGACTCCTATTTGTACTCTTGTGATTTTCTCCTGTCTCTTTTTTGTACTCGCTCGTTTTTATAAGATTAAGACTTCGCGTGGTGGCATTAACATTTCCCTAAGAGAATGTCATATGAAGAAATCAGGATATTATATCATAGATCATCTAGATATCGCTTTATCCCCATTTGATTCACGTGCATTTACACCCTGACTTTTAGCACAAATGACACTGCTAAATGTCATTGCGAGAATAAACTAGTGCTCAAACCGACTCCCGACTTTTGAAAAAGACTGAAAGCTTCAATTTTGAGTCATGATAAAAGTCTAATGTGACAATTTCGCGTGGCTTAGGGGTACAATATCAAATGTAGTAATTGAGATTTTTTTCCTCGATCAAATACAGGGTGCTTCATGAGTCTTGTGACAATATCTCTATTGTTACCGCGCCTACATTTGCGCACTATCGGAGAGGAACGGGGGTTTTGAAACAAATGGTATCACATCCGACGTCCTGGGACCACCTATGAAAACGATGCGAGGACCAGTTGCCGAATACCGATTTCGAGCCAGGTCAGTGTTCCAAATAGCAGCATCCGTACCACTTTATTCAACTTTCTTCACATCGTCAAGGGGCGGCATGAATGAACGCTGCGAGGAAGGTCAGGGAGCCACTCCGCGTTCTACGTCGAGCCTGTATGTGACATCTGTATGTGACCCCAACTTTTCCAATCTTTGCACGTTCCGAATTCGTATTCCCCCATTGATAATCTGCCACTTTCTCGTTCGCTCGCTCAACTTGTTTCCTCCTCTGTAGGGGCGGCATCATCGAAGACGCAACGATTCTTCAAACCTATCGCGCCTCAAGGATTTCTTATTTAGCTTTTTAAGCTTCAGAAGTCAAGGAGCCCTCATCGCTTTGCGACCTCACGCTTATGCGTAGAGTTTTATACGGAAAGTGCAGTTACGTCCGCGACACACCAATATACGCCACGCACCTGGTGGCCGTCCCGGGGCTCAACGCAGCGCGCATAGGACCCAGAGCGGCTCCTTGATCTCTTTTCGCAGTGTTCATGCATGTCGCCCCAGGCTTCAAACTCGGAGCTTCGATGAACCTGAGGATTTTCTGTCGATCTATATATATATATATATATATATATATATATATATATATATATATATATATATATATATATATATATATATATATATATATATATATATATATATATATATATATATATATATATATATATATATATATATATATATTACTAGCTCTTCTAAAAAAAATCGATTAAATATCGCTTCTCATGGGAATCAATGATAGGTACAAAATTCAATGAAGAACCTCTAGCCGCACTTGATCACACAGTTTGCCGCTAGGATGTCTTCAGGTAATTCAAAAATTTTCGAAAATGTGGGTGCCCTGAAATTTACGGAGCTCACATACGGATTTTGGCAACTTACTTTCGCGTTCTTTTAGTATAGGGTTCGAGCACTTCAGTTATGATACGTTTTCAAGCAGACACGCCCTGCTTCAGAATCGCCTGTTGAAGCAGTTCCTCACGTTCACATGTGGGAAGAAGGAACTAACATCGAAGACGACAACGCGGCGATCTATTTCGTACAAATTGACAACCCTCCTCTTAGACTGCCACCCCCCCCCCCCCTCACTATTCATTTCAAAAACCATTTAACGCTCTAAAACACAGTATATTTTGAGGGAGGGGTTAAAGGCACAGTACACCCTCAGACATGAATTTTGTGATTTTTATTTGATTGCGTAGAAGATCCCTACTGCATAACACGTGCCAAATGAGATCTCAATTCCTCCAAAAAAGCAAGATGTAAGCGACCACCACAGGCCCAACCCCCTTTCGCTCATCACCACAGGCCACTTCCCCTACCATATTTTCGAACTCGATAGCGGCTAGATGGCTGTATGGATTCCCAACGAGTCTTCGTTCTTCAGTCCATTACCGGACTGTCTCCATATACTGGCTCGCTCTCGCGCAACGATTGCGATTGAAGAGAATTACAGGCCTAAGACCACTCGTCCACCAATTTTTTACGCTCAAAATATAGGCATCTATAAGAAGCCATAATTCTGTCCATCGGGGGTCTTGGACGATTTCAGAGATACCACTGTGATCAGCGTGTAACACTCTCAGAGATCAGCATTGAAAATGAGGAATAATTTTCTGTGTGTTCGGTACCTTTAATAGAAAAAATAAGATGTTAGGCGCGCACACAAGTCGACGGGACGAGATCCGAACTATTGTCACCATATTTTAAAAAAACACACACTGCGGTTCCCTCCTGAAACTTCGGAAGTTGAAAACTGGTTTCGCTCAGGAAGGCTATTTGGGGTTGCTGGGCAAGAATCATGTGCTCGCTTGAGGATTCCTAAAGCATTGCCGGAAGACGGTGGTGGAATATCCGAATGAGACTGTCCGCTCAACCGGACGGCGTGCGTGTGAAGCGGTCATCGCGGCCGCGCGTCTTGGGCGAGCTCTATTCCGGCTGCGAATAGCTGACTTGGATATTATTCCCTCTTCGTGGGATAATCCTGCTAATCGAGATCGAGGGCCGTAAATTTTCTCCGCCACACCCTATTGACACGCACGCCGACCGCGTGGACGGACAGTCTCAGCCGAGCAGACTGTACAGTTGGTACTGACCGATGTGTCGGTTGTGGTTCCACCTTGCACAAAATGCAGACGCAAACACTGTGCAAGAAGCGTAAGTTCCGTGCACCGAGTTTTGCGTCAGCGTATTGCACCGTAAAAAAATCAAACCACAACCGACACACCGATCCGTGTCGACTGTGCGTAAGTTTGCCTAATGTGGCCAGACAGAAAGCATCGCACAGTTATCTACGGCGCACCCTGCATCCACACCTAAAGCCCTAGTGATACTTCGGCGTTTAACGGCAGCTAGCTTCCGCGGCAGGTCTACTATTGGTCAATTTCGAAATCTTGCCAATCATGGGCGTGCATCAGAAGCCAGCGGCAGCGGAACGCCGATGTATAACTAGGGCCCAACTCCAGTCATGTTCACTCACTTTAGCGCTATCTTTGGAAATGGCAGTCGTCCTGCAGTCAACGCCATCACCACCACAACAATCGACTGCACAGCGAACGGAAGCAATTGGAAAGTTTTCTGAAACAAAATTTTCATAACATTATGAGTACATCACAACATGACTCTCACCAACTGATGACCGCGTCGAGCACCATTCCGAAACTTGATTTTTTTTCGAAAAAAAAATCGACACGAAATTGTGGTTCGTATTCTCTAGTTCGGAGTGAAACTTACTGCCGATGATCGCGCGCGTGTGCGCACGTATGCTGCGTCTCCTTCTCCCTCCCCCCACACGTCCTGGCTATCTCTAACCTCGCTCCGCACAAGCACGCGAAAGAACAAACTAAACAGAGGATATGTCGATTTCGGGAAGACTTCGATGAGTTTGGTCTGAAGCCTACCATTAGGGGCAAATTTTCGGGGCTAAATGCGACCTTTGGTGATTTCCAAAACGCTGCGACAGAATCGCCTCAAAACCTTACTGGAGAGGAAATTTGGGGTGGTAAACACGAATCTGAGGCCCGTTTATCGATTTTCGATAGATCACAGTTGGTCACTATGGGCATACTACCGTTCAGTCAAAGTCTTCGATCTACATGGAAACTTCTCAAAGGGGGTCATTTGGGGACCAATTTGAGGTCCATTTATCAACTTTCGAAATAGATCTGCAATTTCCGTAAACACTGTACCTACAGCGAAGTTTATGCTATTATTTTCAAGTGATCTGATTACATTACACAAGTGCACCTTCCTTCTACATACGTTTACGATTATCGCATCTGCCTGGCGGGATTATCGAAAATGTCAAGATTGCGCTCATAGTGTTCCGAAAAATTCTAGTCCATGTGCAGTAGATAGTTTAATCAAACATAAACTCGGGAGAGAATGTCAAAAATCTAAAAAGTTGCATTCACCTTTTCCCTATGTAACTGAAAAAGGCTAATCTTCTATATGCTTTCTATGTACAAGCCCAAATCAGAGCAGATCTTCTAGCAAACTCACCCGTTTCTCGCCACAGAACATGAACACATCAGCTAAGTCGAACGATGCGGTCAGCTCGAGCGCCTAAAACAATGAAATGAATGTTCATGACACAGTAGATTCGGAGGACCAAAACACTACCACATTGACGCCATGGTAAAAAGGATCACTACCTCTTTGGAATGACTCTGTATAGAATAGCTAACTCGGATCGGATTCCGCACGGTGGCCGCACGTGGATCCATCAGAGTTCCAGTGATCGTCACTGGACACTGCAGCAGCGGCACTCGGCACAATGGTACCACCGATCGTACTGTGCTCACTCCATTTGCCCTAAAAATGTTTCACAAGTCAGCCAAGAATGGGCTAAGGCGGAAAAACGATCCTCAATTTTACATAGGGAATCCAAGGGACTGCGGCCCATTGCAACAACCAGGTCGAAAAAACCACTTTGAGCGAGCCCTTGTAGGGCCTGTACGACCCAATAGTAAGCTGTGCGAACGTAAGAGGTCCAGTTTACACAACAGACATCCTCGAAGTAAACATGCCAGATTTTTCGGATTGTAGCCTTCTGGTATGTTATCCTTCCTCCTCACATGTTCACCTCGATGGATGGCTGTTGAATAAACTGCTCAGATTATAACATCGGCTGAGCGGGCGGAGAAGTAGGGTCGCCGGCTGAGCGGGCAGGCTTATTTTGGGGGCGGAGCGTCTTACCGGCTGATCGAGCAGACATAGCATTAACGGCTGAGGGGCATGGCTTTACGGGGTGAGCGGGCAGACATTAATCAATGGCGGAGCATATCACCGGCTGATCGGGCGGACACAAAAGCGAACCAGGCTCATGTACGGCGCGGGCGAAATGGGCTTCGAGCTGCTTCGGGTGTTGGCATTCGAACGGGTGGTCATCCACACGATTTGGATCATTGACCCTTCACCCCTTACGGTTCGTTGTGACCGTGGGGATGTGACAGCGGGTCAGTTCATGATTTTTGAAGCAAGGTAAGGCTTGCCGCTTCAGAATTCAAACGCAAGCCTCAAACTTGCTGGGGAATAGGGAGGGCCTACTAGGGGCTTAATCTATTCTTGCAGATCGATATCATTCACGTGGTAATCAACTAATACCGGCAGAGCGGACCACCATTTACCGGCTGAGGGGGCAGTGAACGCGGTGTGAGGGGGCCACCACTTGCCGGCTGAGTGCTCCACCATTTACCGGCTGAGGGGGCAGTGAATACCGGGGCTCGCCCAGGTACAATGTTAAGTCAGCCGGTATTGCCTGCCCCCTCAGCCGGCGTCACTGCCAGAGTGGGCCTTGGGCGCTCGTGCAGTCAACTTTGGGGCCGTATAGGGCCGATTGGGGCTTGCACAAAGCCGTTTTTTTTTTCGACGTGGTTGTTGCACTGAGCAGCTGTCCTTTCTATTCCCAATGGAAACTCGATGATAGTCCTTACCGTGGACACTGCCTTTATCGTGGGCCTTTACTAGACCTAAACCAATGGCTTTGGCCTGATGCTTTCGTTCCGGATCTTCGGCGAGGTGCATTACCGCTCGTAGGATTACCCAGGGGAGAAGGCGCGCGGAGACGCGTGTTCGCGCCTTTAGCGTCCTACTACAATAACTTTCTTAAGAGTCAACTTTTCTCAGATCTAAAATGCTATTTTGGATCTAAGTGAGGAGTGCTATCCAACAAGATAGTGCTTGCTAGGGAATTAATTCGAACGAAAAACTTAGGAGTGTGATTTTTGGATCATTATACAGTATGTATAGGGCTGTGCAGCCGCACACTGATTTCACCCCCCCCCAAACTCTTTTGTTTAAATTCAACTCCAGCAATCTTCATTCCGTTGAAAAGCCCTAATCACCAAGATCATAAATGATTTTCGGATTCAAAAAATAATAATTTGAAGGGAGGTATCAAAAAAAAAAGACCCTGAAGACACAAAACGCGTCCCCGAACGCATACCCCGCACGGCCAGCAGCCTGGTCCATGCGTCAGACTAAATCGAATACGGAAACCATACATACGTTGCTATTCCACTCCCCGCAAAAAAAGCATCGCACCTGAATTGCTTTTCAAAGCATATTGATTTCATATTTTTCTTCACCCCATCCGTCCAAAACTTTCGCTCATGTGCAGGCGGCCGTTTACAGATGAAATTCGGAAGCATCCTTACGACGTGTTAAACAAGACGATCTGGCGTTCTACCTACTACATATGCCAAAACAGTTGGAGTCGACTTTCAACCGCTGCTTGAGGAGGCGTTACGAGATGCTGGACCCTCCCTGAAAGGCACAGTCCAACCTCAGAGGTAATTTTTGATATTTTGGTCCGGTCGCCGTAAATAGCAAGCCTGCCAAACGCGAATTGTCAATTCTCTCAAAAAGGCGAGAAAAGGCTAGGAAAAACCCGACCACGCCTCCTTGAAAGAAAAAATGGGTTACGCCCACTGGAAGGTTTCCGACCTCGATAGGGTAGAGACGCGCGAACGATTTTATTTAAAATCTATGTTCTTTCTTTTGTTTTCGGTATGGCTTTATATTGTGACCTGCTTCAGAATGATTGCTGCGAATAACGAGAAAATACAGGCTCGAGACAACTTGTCCGCAAACTTCCACCAGTTCAAATTCAAAATATTTGAGGAGCCGTAACTCAGTTCGTAGTGAGTTCTGAGCGATTCTGGAGACACGATTGTGATCACCGTGGAATTTTCTCCAAGATAGGCAGAGAAACGGAAAATCGATTCTGAGCTTGGACTGTGGCTTTAAGCTGAAGAATGATGAACTGCGTCGATTTCCTAGTAGAAAACCTTATTTACGGCATACTTGCAACCGGGGTCATCCAAGCTACTGAAAAGCTTTCCCTCCGGGAAGCCTAACCCTCCCATCTGCATCTTTGGTGCTGCCCACGTCTCCCATCCGTACATGACATTTCATTTCAGACTTTTACTTGAGTGTCCCCCCCCCCCGTTTAGAATAGTCCCGCGCGTTTTACGTTTGCTCTTGTTTCTCATTTCTCGAATTGAATATCTTTCTGACACTTAGTTTTCATCGTCATTTTGGAGCATTTTTTTTTGCCCTTTTTCTAATGGAAACTCCCTCGATGTCCTCAATTAGACGAACTTCCCCGGTACTTCATCAGCACAAAGAGCGTTGAGCAAACGATAACGATAAGAAGAATGGAGTGAATTAAGCTCCGAAGCCCGAAAAGCTGACTGTAATGGCTTTGAATACAACTGCTAACAATCAATCGCTCTTTTCGCGGAGACCTTAAAGGCAGCGTACGCGCAAAAAACCGTGTTTATTTTTCACAATTTTGTGCAGGTAGGCTTACCAGGTTGTCATATATCATAAAGAGACCACCCAAAACACTCGAGCTTCAGAGAAAAACTCGTTTGAAAATCTCGCAGCATTCAGCTTCCTTTTTTCTCACGTCTGTCGGGTGTGTCTTGTGTATTACACAAATATCGGAAATTTGAACGGCTAAATTGGTTTAGCCCCCTTAACACTTAGGAGACCGCAAAACGCTTGGCTCCGGGCGAGATTGAACCAGCATATTCCCTTTCCGGGGGAGCGCCTTATCGCACTGCACCACCGTAGCCCCAGCGCCGCTCTCACTCAACTGCTCGGTAAATCTTCACCGAAGCAATCATCCTTTCACCCGCATAACGGGATGAAACAGGAATACCGTCAGAGACTATCTAACAGTCGTAGACCTGTCAAGATGATGCCCTAGTTAAGTCTTACACGATTTTTGGATGATTTTTGCCGTAACTGCAGTTCAACGTCGCAGTGCACGTTATAGTATGTTTACACAAGGTGCTGAGTTGATCGCAAAACGCTTGGCTCCGGGCGAGATTGAACCAGCATATTCCCTTTCCGGGGGAGCGCCTTATCGCACTGCACCACCGTAGCCCCAGCGCCGCTCTCACTCAACTGCTCGGTAAATCTTCACCGAAGCAATCATCCTTTCACCCGACTAAAGCCTAGTTTTGACTGCAGGTGGTCGCTGCGGCCATGCGAGGGACAACTGTTCCTTTTTCATCGCGCGTAATGGAGAGCCGCTCCAATTGTTATCGCTTCGTGGCAAACGTCCTACATCGCTGGGTCGCGGCGACGAAATCCTATGTTTTACTGCATCGCTGCTTGAAGAGCGATTCTCAATGGTTGCTGACCATCGCTCCATCGCGGCCAAAATGGCAGCGATGGAGCGATTGCCAGCGAATGACACGTTTCGTCTAATGAACGTTGACCCTTTCACATGACAAGATCAGTGTTTTCGAGTCGAAACGTGTTACTGATGACTATCAGCCATTAATTTCACTGATTGAATGAATTTCTTCGATCATCCGTGGGACTATGCACTATGAACAGAATCGCGGCCGCAGCTACATCGTTGCAGCAGCGGGTGCAAAATCGCTGCGATGAAAAACAGCAGCGATGCAGTCAAAACTAGGCTTTAGGGGTGGAACAGGAATACCGTCAGAGACTATCTAACAGTCGTAGACCTGTCAAGATGATGCCCTAGTTAAGTCTTACACGATTTTTGGATGATTTTTGCCGTAACTGCAGTTCAACGTCGCAGTGCACGTTATAGTATGTTTACACAAGGTGCTGAGTTGATCGCAAAACGCTTGGCTCCGGGCGAGATTGAACCAGCATATTCCCTTTCCGGGGGAGCGCCTTATCGCACTGCACCACCGTAGCCCCAGCGCCGCTCTCACTCAACTGCTCGGTAAATCTTCACCGAAGCAATCATCCTTTCACCCGCATAACGGGATGAAACAGGAATACCGTCAGAGACTATCTAACAGTCGTAGACCTGTCAAGATGATGCCCTAGTTAAGTCTTACACGATTTTTGGATGATTTTTGCCGTAACTGCAGTTCAACGTCGCAGTGCACGTTATAGTATGTTTACACAAGGTGCTGAGTTGATCGCAAAACGCTTGGCTCCGGGCGAGATTGAACCAGCATATTCCCTTTCCGGGGGAGCGCCTTATCGCACTGCACCACCGTAGCCCCAGCGCCGCTCTCACTCAACTGCTCGGTAAATCTTCACCGAAGCAATCATCCTTTCACCCGCATAACGGGATGAAACAGGAATACCGTCAGAGACTATCTAACAGTCGTAGACCTGTCAAGATGATGCCCTAGTTAAGTCTTACACGATTTTGGATGATTTTTGCCGTAACTGCAGTTCAGCGTCTCAGTGCACGTTATGGTATGTTTGCACAAGGTGCTGAGTTGATCGCAAAACGCTTGGCTCCGGGCGAGATTGAACCAGCATATTCCCTTTACGGGGGAGCGCCTTATCGCCCTGCACCACCGAAGCCCAAGCGTCACTCTCACTCAACTGCTCAAGATTTACCGAGACTAGGGCATCATCTTGACAGGTCTACGACTGTTAGATAGTCTCTGACGGTATTCCTGTTTCATCCCGTTATGCGGGTGAAAGGATGATTGCTTCGGTGAAGATTTACCGAGTAGTTGAGTGAGAGCGGCGCTGGGGCTACGGTGGTGCAGTGCGATAAGGCGCTCCCCAGAAAAGGAATATGCTGGTTCAATCTCGCCCGGAGCCAAGCGTTTTGCGATCAACTCAGCACCTTGTGTAAACATACTATAACGTGCACTGCGACGTTGAACTGCAGTTACGGCAAAATCATCCAAAATCGTGTAAGACTTAACTAGGCATCATCTTGACAGGTCTACGACTGTTAGATAGTCTCTGACGGTATTCCTGTTTCATCCCGTTATGCGGGTGAAAGGATGATTGCTTCGGTGAAGATTTACCGAGCAGTTGAGTGAGATCCTTTCACCCGCATAACGGGATGAAACAGGAATACCGTCAGAGACTATCTAACAGTCGTAGACCTGTCAAGATGATGCCCTAGTTAAGTCTTACACGATTTTTGGATGATTTTTGCCGTAACTGCAGTTCAACGTCGCAGTGCACGGTATAGTATGTTTACACAAGGTGCTGAGTTGATCGCAAAACGCTTGGCTCCGGGCGAGATTGAACCAGCATATTCCCTTTCCGGGGGAGCGCCTTATCGCACTGCACCACCGTAGCCCCAGCGCCGCTCTCACTCAACTGCTCAAGATTTACCGAGACTAGGGCATCATCTTGACAGGTCTACGACTGTTAGATAGTCTCTGACGGTATTCCTGTTTCATCCCGTTATGCGGGTGAAAGGATGATTGCTTCGGTGAAGATTTACCGAGCAGTTGAGTGAGAGCGGCGCTGGGGCTACGGTGGTGCAGTGCGATAAGGCGCTCCCGGGAAAGGGAATATGCTGGTTCAATCTCGCCCGAGCCAAGCGTTTTGCGATCAACTCAGCACCTTGTGTAAACATACTATACCGTGCACTGCGACGTTGAACTGCAGTTACGGCAAAAATCATCCAAAAATCGTGTAAGACTTAACTAGGGCATCATCTTGACAGGTCTACGACTGTTAGATAGTCTCTGACGGTATTCCTGTTTCATCCCGTTATGCGGGTGAAAGGATGATTGCTTCGGTGAAGATTTACCGAGCAGTTGAGTGAGAGCGGCGCTGGGGCTACGGTGGTGCAGTGCGATAAGGCGCTCCCCCGGAAAGGGAATATGCTGGTTCAATCTCGCCCGGAGCCAAGCGTTTTGCGATCAACTCAGCACCTTGTGTAAACATACTATAACGTGCACTGCGACGTTGAACTGCAGTTACGGCAAAAATCATCCAAAAATCGTGTAAGACTTAGGAGACCGCCTGCTCCACGGCGAATTTCCACAGCCGACCGGTGCGCTCCACGGTTAATCGTTTCCGAAGGTGACATGTGTGGACACGCGGTCCACTGGGAACCATTTTGATCGGAGCAGGCTTTCTTACTTACACAACCAGTATTCCGTCTCTACTCCACCTGGGAGTACAGAGAGTAAGCAGAGTATTGAAGTAAGATCATGGTAAAGCAACGATCCACCGCTTTCTTACGGGCCTGTTGTGTCTTGATTTTAGAAGGTATCAAAACTTTGCATGCACAAGGTGCTTTGAAACACTTTTCGCAAATTTTTGGGCGTGCTGGCCACGGAAATAAACGTTTGTCTATCGACTTCTAGAACGTTCTGCAGGTTACAGGTAATGCATTGTCATGTGGAGCACGGCCGTCCACTATGTAATGCCCTGTTAAACCTCATGGAGAACTTTCTGCTGACAATAAACTTTGACCTGCAAGGTTTTCTGTTATAACTGATGAAAATTTCATCGGAAATTCTCAAAATGGAAAGCAAATTCATGATGAGCACCCCCCTCCACAGCCCTCCCCGCCTCCAAATGACCACCTGAGCGAAGTCGCACCAAAACCTCAAACGTTCACCAACGGATAACGAACGGCATGGCATACACCAACGGTGCTTCTGAAAAACGTGAAAGAATCACCATTCGATTGTTGAAGGCTTCCAAATACACCCCTTAGTGAAGTTTCAACAAAAACTTGAGCATTGAACTAATGACAGGTTTTCACCCCCCCCCCCCCCCCCCAGTTATCTCCTCTCGCAGTTTAGCGAAATCTGGAACAAAGATGACCGATGGCTCACATACCTGAGTCGACGTAAATTTTAGTGTGAACTAAAAGGTAAACACCAGAACCTTGCGCAGCAACATGAATGACCCTCGGTGTCTATGCAGCAAAATTTGAAATGGTGACCTAATGCTCGAATAGGTGGCGCTGATATTCCGACAATCAACTAGAGAACATCAGTTTGTGATAAGCATCATTTAATTAACCCCCTTTAGCAGAGTTTGGAAACATTTTCTTTCCGACCAAAGAGGCTCGAAAAAATGAAGAGTGCCATTTCCGGAGATGGTAGTACAATTACTAGGAACACTCAAAATGCTTGACCACTGTGAATGTATACAGGTTGTCCGATAAGTTCTTGCCGTTTTTTTAAATTTTTTATAACTTTATTTTTAAACATAAAATAACAACAATTTAATCAATAATGTATTCTCCGTTGTTTGTTATGACTTGCTCCTGTGTGACTTATTACTTGTTATGTTATGTTATGTTATGACTTGCTCCTGTTATGTTATGACTGTTATGACTCGAAATTGCCACTTTTGAACTTCGCAAACCAATATTGAGCAGTTCTTTCAGCTATGGCACCCTCTCCGTATACGGCACAAATCTCTCTAGCAGCTCACGTGGCTTTGGCACCTCGGTTAAACGCAAAAAGTAGATGGTGTCGAAAATGCTCGTTTTTGTCGACTTGACACTCCATTTAAATGCTCTAAAAATTAACAAAAACTAATCGAAACAAAAAAACCAAATAGACTTTCTTGTAGAGCGAAAAATTCTCTTTCGAATAAAACAAAACAGTGTACCAAAAAATTTCATTTCGATCGCTAATTTTTTAATTTAAAAAAACGGCAAGAACTTATCGGACAACCTAATAGATAGGTTACATTATAAGGAACATAATCGTATTTGAAAAGGACTCGAAGCATTGGAAATTCAAAAAAAAATATTGAAAGTTTTGTGGCGTGAGTGCGCAGTGTGGACACGCGGTCCGAGGGGCAAAACAGCCGTGGGTGCGCAGTGTGGACACGCGGTCTCTTAAAAGTTAACTTTCTGGGTTCCGCAATTCTTTTCGCTTTTCTGCTGTCAATGATCATCTAAAAATAGGAGGCTTTCAATAGCCAGGTCCGAACTCGAAGATTCTTCGGAATAAAGAATTTAGAAAATTGGATTTCCGCGGCCTACCGAAGCCTGTCGTGGGATTTCTGTTCCTCGTAATAGATGATCGACCGGGAAAACGCCTTTTCAGGCCACGGAGCGATTTTCACGAGCCTATAGCTTTATGAATACGCAACATTGAGATCTCAAGCTTCGCCAACTATCTCCACTTGGTTCATACATTGGATTGACAAGAAAAACACAGTTGTGGTTTTCAGTGCGGACGCTGCCCTTAATAGAAAGGTGACCAACACTAGCCCATCAAAAGCAGCGTTCACGATAAAAACTGTCTACGAGTTTTCACCGGAAATCGAATGTACCGGGGTCCCTTGCAACAATAATGGCAAAACAAAACGCCTGAGAACAATGCATATATAGCCCTATACGGCCCTCAAACTTGATTGTGCTAAGACCGCTCCGCCCACTACCTCAACGGCCAACAAAGAAATGGGCGGCTAGGGAACAGCGCATTTAGGTTTGAGGACTATGTAACGCCTCCATGCGTCATTATGATAATCTGATTTATGTTTCATGTGTGGTATACAAACAGCCAAGAATCTCAGGCTTGCTAGTTCAGGGATTATGTGGTAAGTTTTAAGCTGTTCCAAGCTAAAGCTAAGCTTTAAGCTAATGCTCCTTCCCCACCATCCTCCCCTACGGCTATGAGGAGGCTGACGGGGCCGGAGTTTCAGCTTAAAGTGGTTGTCGAGGGCTCAAGGATTCATCTAAGAATTGACTACTCCGCCAAATGTCACCATTCGAATAAACCCAAAGTAGAATGTGTTCCTTAATTCCATGAGGATAAACTTGTCAACAGAAGGCTGTACAGCGCACACAAAATTGTTTCGAAGTCTTGAATCATGTTACTAGTCTCATAGATTGCAAGAAAGACCCAGTTTCACACAAGGCATTCGCTAGTGTCAGGATTGTCAGTAGCGTAAATGACTTAGACAAGGCACAACTGACCCCATTTGTGCATGATAACTTCCGAGTGAATATTCTAAGAATGTGTGCTAATCTCTTGTATTTTTCCCAATGTTTGATAACGCTAGAGAGAGGGAGAGAGAGTGGCCAAGTCGCTGATTCGTTTCAAAACCCTGTCCAAGAGGAGCAGTAGAGACTCCTCATCAGTTCTTCAGTTCTATGGCAGATAATTTTTTGTGGTGAGGCATGATGATTGCACGTCTCATAGAATCGGGTATCCTTTCTCTACATTCTCAGAATGAACAACATTACGTGCTGTGTTTGCGGAGAAAAACCCTTCTTTTATAAGTAATTATACAGGAAGTAGCAAAGATACAGGGAAAATATGAGATAACCCGCCGCATGAACATGACGCACGCGTACCCAAAGGGCTGTCTGTAGCAAAAGATTATGTCTAGCATCCTGAAAGCATCACTGGCTACGAAACCCATTGGACTTGTTCGCTCTATAAAAGTCAACTTAAGGGATGGGCGAATCCTACTTTGCGAACTAATACCTTGCGTTCCTTCTTGAGCGTTGGGTATACTCGATGCACGTACGTTACAACATAGTAAGTGCAACGAGTTTGCGCCAACGCACAATATGGAATGCAAAGTATCAGTTCGTTCCGCGCCGACTGTAGCTGTCGTAATGTTATTCTGAACGAAAGATTTCACTCGCACGCATAATACAAGTTTCTACGTTAATTGATGACAAGGGATTGACAGTAAATATTTGGATGAACCATGAGAACCAAGGTTTCGCCAACACAAGGTAGAAATCAGAGCTGTCATAAAGCGATAATATTGCTAATTGAAACTTGAACACACCTAAGTGTGTATTAAGAGAAACATACGCTTTACAATGCATCAAAGGCCTGCTTGTTTTTTGAGCTCCTATTAAGTATTGGGTTTCATCAGGTGATCACTTAAAATCAAGGGATCTGCCAGACAACCATTTTCAAAAAGGGTTTGGCAAGCGCTCACATTGGGTGCGCGTTTTTTTTTCATCACATATGTTACTCAAGTTGGGCAAAGGAGAGATTCATGCTTCTTCATAACCTAGGGGCCGGATTCATCAAAGTGCTAACCCACGGTTAGTGCCCTTACCCTACCAACCCAGCACCATTTTAGCGATTCTTCAACTTACCAACCCACGAGCTGCTCGGTTGGTTAGTGGGTCAGCGCTACCAGCCTCAAGAGGCTAACCAACCCAGTAGATATCGTGCGCCACCACTAAACCGCGCGCCCGATGGCCAATGCAAGCGTTGCTGGTTTTGAAATCATGCCAAGATTCGGTATCGATTCGTGAGGATTATTATTTCGTCAGGTGTTTCTTATTCTCTACCGCTTATTCGGCTGCAGCTACTATTCTCCTGCTTTTTCTAACATTCGCAGGCCCGCCTATTCCCACAACAGATTTTAATTTAAGTAAAATTTGCAATTTTATATACTGCAGAACGTCTGCATCCCCTATGATTTACATTTCCTTCCGTTTAAAGCATGTATTGGTGCTGTTTTTTTAACTAAATGATAATTCGTAGAATGATGCCTGACATGATTATCCCACCGTAAATTTTTTAGACTGATGTTCGCTTTTGCTCGCACAAGGGATTTGAATTGGTGAGGTTTTCGATTTCAGGTGCTATGTGGGAAGGGGGGGCACTATGGGGCAATGGACTTGGCCACGCCCATTTTACTGTGCCGCACTAAATTTGAGCACCTACCCGGGGTTTCCCTCCCCTGCCAAAATCAGGAGAATCATTGCGGCACGGAAAAATGGGAGTGGCCAGGTGCGATACAACAGAGCCCCCCCCCTTCCCACATAGCACCCGATTTCATTCTCAGTCGTAGTCAAGAAATTCCGGCTTCTGAACGAATTCGGCTCCTAGTTTCCGTAGAAATTCGGAAAAAAATCTGCTAATGCTAATAAACTTAGAAGCAGCCCAATAGGAATAGGAATCGAAATCAAAACTTTTGCACTGAATTTTCCATTGTGCACTGAAGCAAGAAATCGTTAATTTCAAATTATTTTCATTAATTGGGACAGAATGTATCTCCGCGATTAAGAAAGTTTCATCTGAATTACAAAATTGTTCAAGTTCCTGATCATTTGATGAACAACAACTTGAGAATAAAAAAGGTGAGGCTACAAAGGGGTTAAAGGAACACTGGAATGACTTGTAAAATTGATATATTAAAAAATAACAGATTATGATTGAAATGAAATGATATCATTAAAATAAGATTACCCCCTGCGTTCTGTATCTGCTACCCACGGTTGTTCTCACAGTATATTTGAAGATGTGAGCCATCCTTGGATTGCCGAATACAATCCATTCATTTTCCACATACCAGCACCCGTCATTACCCTACTAGTACTTCTACTCACACTGAATCACTATTCAACTACACTGCTTCTAATATTTTCCTTCGGATCGTAACGCAGGAACGCTCCGCAAACAAACCGTTTTATGAGGCAGGTATTAATATCTTGTTAATTTAGTAGAAGAATGGAACGCTTTTTTTTCACAAACGTTCAGGATATTTACTACTGAACGTACCCAATGAAAAGAACAGGAAAACATATTTTTCCGGAATTTGGACTCTGAGATAGGATAACTGCATTTTTTTTGCAATTAAAGGCAGCATACACGCTCAAAAATGATATCAATTTTATGGAATGAATCGAAAGTCTGAAGCTGTTAATATTCAGAGATAACGAAAAAACCGGAAGAAAATCGACTGAAATGAAGATATAACGGTACTATATTGGCCCAGATGTGGACGAGTTTTACCGCATTGGCTGAAATAGCGGAGCTAGCAACAAATTTGTTGGGATAACGACGCTAATGTACTCTTACGGCACTTTCTGGAACTCTTACGACCTTAGAAGCGTAAAAAATGAGCCGAAATGACCGTAATCGAGCCTTTAACATTTGTATTGAAGGGCGGAGCCCGTCACGGTGGGCGGAGAAAGGATGATTTTGTGACTCAATATGGCTCAAATACGGTCATTTTAACTCGTTTTCAACTCTTCCAACTTCGTGAGGCTCTTATAGGGCCCTCAAGATCCTACTAATATAGTTATCTCAACAACTTTTTTGAGCGTGTCTGCTACCTTTAAAAGCAAACAAAACCATAGGCAATTATGTTATCCTGATGAGAAAACGATCCTTTATCCTCAAAGCGGCCATTGCTCCACTTTTTTCTAGAAGAATAATCTTTGAAGCAGGTTTTATTCCTGATTTTAGGGATATGGCGGCAACTTGCACGTATTGTGTGCAGCCGAATTTACATTTACGCCAAAAGGCCTCGGTCACCGTAACCCACACTGATTCGCGCATGGTGAATCAGAATTTGGCGCGCTGTGTAGGTTACGGACTCGGTCAGACTTACCGTGGGTGAACCCAATCCCAACTTAAAGATTGATGAATCCGGCCCCTGGTAACCGGAGGACTCTAACCCAGCAATATTCGTAGAGAGCCGGTATTACTCAGAGCACTCAACGGCATCTGCTCATATAACTGAAACAGTGTTAGAGACCTTAGCAGGGTACGGCACGTGGTGTGGACGTTAACACTAGGGGCCTGAGCTGCGCAAGGATGTAGGTGGGTCTGAGCTCCGCCGAGAGATAAAGAGAACCATTCAGGGCTGCGATTCATGAACGCATTGGGTGCCGGCTGGGTTCGGTTTGGGTACCTACCCCAGCTGGGACCAAACCGACCCAAAATACCACCTCGGAGGTGCGGTTACATGGGACCCAGGTGCAGCCCAGTTCTGACCAAACCTAGCGATGATGAATCGCTGGTTTGCAAACGTTTCCAACCAAACCGTGCTGGGACCCCCAGTTTAGCGTTCATGAATCTGCCGTGACTGGGGCATACATTTTTTCAACTAATTTATCTAACGAGAGACTCGATTATACCGTCCAATAACGAGAAATTTCGTTGTAATTAAGTTATCGTAAGAAAAAGTTAGCTAAAATTATATTAAAGGGTCAATGGTTGAATATAGGACACATCAGGATGGTACCAAATAACGCTCCTAGGGGAGAACTGAGAAAATGGCCAAATTTTTGCTCCTGGGGGGAACTTGAGTAGAATTGGCCTTAACCACGCCTCGTGCCGTACCTTAGTTGAGCTATCCTGAGTCGCTAATTCGTAGCATTACAAAATCGAAATATATCTAATGAGCAGTCTGAGTGATTCCTATATATGTGCATGTCCACGTGAAGTACTAAACGACCGCTTCCTCCTATCCCAAAAACGCCGCTGTAAGCTTTGTTAATAGAGGAACTGACGAGTTGACGATGTGCCCTCTGGGTATGCGCCACACATTCGACTTCCATTCAGAATCATGGAGGCTTTTGAATGGGTATTGGGTTTATACAAAGACTTGCGGGTGCCAGCCAATGTTCAGGACAGTGTTCTGATCCTCCCAGGCAGGTATAGGCACATTCAATATTTTAACGGAATGGTAACGATGGAAAGAAGTTTTATGACCTATATCAAAGTTAGGTGCGCGGTGATGCTACGTGGCGATGAATCCTTTGTTTGGGCCACCCGCTTTTTCGTGCCGCCGCCTCACTGCTACTCAGTTGCTCCTGATGGGAGTAGCTGCTTACTTTATGTGACTGTGGTATGTAGAGGTGCGAGCGGTTAAAGGGTTACTTTATACGAAATACGGTCCTTACTGGCGGTTCGAGCCACCAATGGTATCAGTAATTCCACGCTCCCTCACCAATTTGATTTAACGATTTTACAGTGTTTGTGTGCCGGGTGGGGCTCAGCTGATACGCTTCAGTTCTTTCGTTTCTTTCATTTCTTTCATGTTGTAACCTCTGCACAAGAGGGTCACATCTACTTAGGTGGATGTAGTTATATAAATATATAAATAAAAATTTCCCAGACCCCGGAGGGATAGCAGGCTTGGCTGGCCTTGGGCTAGGATCGATCACTCGACAGTGTGCGTGGTAGTGGCGCCCCTTGCCACTGCCCTACACATGTTATACCACAATAAATATGGCTGCTCATCTCCTCGACTCTCATTTGATAGCGTTATTACTCTTGTTTATTCATCGGTTGTTTCTCATGTTCTGCTTTTCGTTCAGTATTCGTAGAGAACTTTCACGCTAGCGACTCAGGATTGCTCAAGCAAAGCCAACAATACTTGTTTTCTGCGCTACCAACGGCAATGGCGTCATTACAGGATCTGTATGGATTTATTTACTTTGTTAGTCCGAATATATTGACCAGCCTGCATGCAATCATTGAAATATTGATACGACGGAATCGATTGTGCACTTGTCAATCAAACATCTCCGAACACTAGCTATTTTTCAGTTTCTTATAAGATCCAATACTAACTGGGATTGCTTTTTTAGTTTCGGTATGTGCACATTCTCAGCACTAAGCTGGTATTCGGAGCCGCATATCCTTGATATCTAACGGCCTGCAATGATGGCAGGCCACTTCCTCATCCAATCTCTTCCTTGACTTTCTGCTATTTACTTTTTTCGTATATTTCTGTTAAACTTTTTAATGTTTCTCTTATTTTGTTTTGATGCTTTGCCCGTATTTTTGGAACGCAAACCATTTAGCGCACATCTTTAAGAGTTGGAACTTAGCATCGTCTCTACTTCTTTCGCAGTTCTGTGCTAATTCTGTGTATGGAGTTCAATGCATTCCATGATACTCTCGGTCCATTGAAGTTCTTTGTTCAACATGGAAACATTCAACATACCGTTTCCACTCTATGGCGAGTCCTCCAAGCGGCGTTTCCATATCCTCTTCAGAACTATTGATCGTGACCGCACAACAGTAACAAATCACTTCACTGTCCGTGAGGAAATCTATGTAGAAGGTCATTATTGCCCAACACGTAATCAAACTATAATCGCTAAAATTCAATACCTTCAGTAGTCTTCGCGCACACTTCCTCACCAATCAGGGTCACCACGTCAGCCTAAATTTCACAAGCACTTTCTCAGAGAAATATCACAGGAAAAACATGGCCTTCCGTAAAGATGATGTTCATATGCAACAAGTGTTTTTGAAATTACAGAACTTCGTAAGATGCACAACAAACAATTACTGTTCCCGAGGTGTTCCACCAGCAGGTTGTGAAAGTGAACCCAAGACATTAGTGACATGTGTAGTAAAAACGACAGCTGGTAGTCGATCAACAGCAAGTCACGGTTTACTCATACCGTACAGACCGTAAGGGGCCGATTAGAGTCCCTCCGCGCATCGTCGCGGCGGAATGCAATGGAAGGGTATCGATCGCGCGGCGCCGCGAGGCGGCGCGGCGAGTCGATTAGACTTGGTCACGGCAGAATCCAACAGCGGCCGGCGGCGGCGGCTGCCGCTTGGGACGGCGCTGCCGCTTTGCAACCCCGCGCGGTGGCGGCGATTCTGAGCGGCGGCTAACTGCTTGGGGCACTTCATGGATGGTCGTCTCATGGCACCAAACAGTCAGAAAGGTAGACAGATAAGAGGGAAAGGTTGTCACAGCTATTGGTCGACGCCACTTTGGCAACCAATCGCGCTGCTTAGACCTTCCCTCTTATCTACCCACCACTCTCACTGTTGACGCCACGACTCAGAACTTTCCAGCCTAGGTTGCTGCGTCTAATTAGCCCGATTCCTTGTTACATGCGTCTTTACAGGGTCGAAAACGTCATTTCTTGTCACTTGCACGTATGAAAGACGCAAGTAACATACGAGGGGGCGTGTATGGTAAGTGCGTCTTTCGGAAGAGACCACAAAGACGCAAGTAACAAACCGTTTAGACGCATGAAAGCTACTGAAATTGTATACGACGAGTGGGACTACATTTCACCTTTCCCCGATAAGTTCATGTGTTTCGCTGATAGGAAAACTTTCTCAGCTTTTCATTTTGGTAGTGATTCTGCTAACTATATTTGCTTTACTCTACTTTGTGTATGTATACGTGTGCTCGCACCCCTCGTATGTAAAGTTATTTATTGCACAGTTTTTTAGTAATATTAGCGAGTACTTGCTGAAGCGGAATACGCATTTTCTCGTCATAGGATTACTCCCAAATTGTTTTAGGAAAAATCAAATTCTTAACTAATTTTTTGAAGAACCAGAGATTTATGTGAAAAAAATTATTAAGGTTTCGAACGAAGTTAGGAAACAGTGATGAGATTTCAACTTTATGTCCAACAAAATTGTCAAATTATCAGATAGAATTTTTAAACATGAAATAGCATGTTTTCTACACCAGAAAATGCAAAAATGCTCTAAAAACAAACACCACTTCAGCAATGAGAATCTCGAATTTTTGTGCCGTCGCTGGTCTTTTCATGTTTTTATTCATTGATGTCCATTTCAATTTTAGTTTTCAAACAATTGAATTTTCCTTCGGCTTTTATGAATTTTGTGAACTGCACCAAGCTTTTCTAACCCGAATGTAATCTTTATTTCCAGAAATACCTGTTACTTCTGGTGGATTTTGGATGTTTCGGCGCAACTACAGTCATATAACCAGGCGAATTTTCGGAGGTGTGTCTTCTGTCTATTGTTTTTGTTTCTATATCTATCGACCCCATTGCAGAGATTAGAGGATTCCTGCATATTGCGTGAGCGGGCCTGGCAAAGTGGCTTCCGGTTGGGGTCGAGCCAGGAGGCTGAATCCGTTTAGACGCCCCTCATGGGGATCCTATGCCAAATAAATTGTGCGGGAGATGTAACCGCACACCACACTGTCCTCCGCCTTGATGATGGAACTTTTGGAACATGTGGGAAAATTTTCACGTCCGCCCTATGTTTTTCCTTTTTTTTCAGAAATTCTGGGAATCGACAACGTTTTCAGAAAGTAATCGTCACTATCGTTGATTTTTTCTGTTGTCAACGCTCTACTTCTTGCCCTAAATAATGGACTCTGGTAGTGTTTACCATTTTCGAACCTAAATTGTCTGCCCCCGCCGTAATTTCATGCTTTTCAAAATTTCTACGTCTCTCGTTGTGAGACAGTACCCGCCCTAAAGTCTCTTTCAGAGTGCAATCGCTGATCTCCGCGATGGAGTGTTTTGAGTACGGATCGACGTGCGACGCGATGTCGATCGTTGCTCACGTTTATAATCCCATCGCGTCGCGCGGCCACCGAACTCTGAAAGAGATCTGACCAGGGTTCTATCCTAGCCGAGGGGGGGGCACCCAAATTTATTTATGCAAGTGAAGTAAAACCGTGATATTTGGTACGACTGTGTTGTTATGGACTCTCTAGAACTTCCATCGATCAATTCCTTCACCAATCAGCTGTTCTTAATTAATTTTCCTTGTATCCTAAGTGCCCCCCATCTAGGATAATGCCCGCAGTAACCATCTGTGAAGCCTATATTTAAACTTTTTAAGAAGCCTTGGGAGAATTTCATCGGTTCCACTCCCTCTGCTCATGTTCTGGTGTGGAAGAACGTAAAGATTTTTGACAGTCAAGATAGTGATCTGTTCCGAAAGGACGAGAGGATGGCCAAAAAAAGCGAATTTCCTACGGGGTCATCCTCGTGTGGCCCCCCGCGGGTCTCCAGCAGCCGATGGATCCGTTGTAGGTTTACTGGCGACTAGTGATATACAACGTTGACTATATCTATTTTCGTACAGGACTAGTCACATCTTCAATACCATTCGAAACGTAGACATTTCCAGCCAGAGCATCAATTCGAAAATCTTAGGTGTCATTTTCAGAAACTTAGTAGGATGCATTCGAATCTCCACTATCCATTTCATATCGATGTTACGTAAATCTACCACACCTCGCCTCCGTCGGGGGCGCGCGCTCGAGTCGCGGCGTCGCATTGGAGCGCTCTTTCTCACAGCCCACTGCAGTTACTCGCTCGTACACTACTCTAGCTAGGTGAGTTGCGATTTTTAGTGTATATTAGTGTTACATCGGCCTCCAAACGGCGCGTTTAGCTGCAGCACTAGGGGAGACAACACTCAACAACGCGATTCTCCCAAAAATTACTAAGAAAAGGGAATAGATGAGTACAAGTGGGTTCGGTATACTAATTGCAACACATGTGTTCCTTTACAGATTGGTCAATACAAGATGAATGCATGAGAAGGTGGTGCTCAAATATCTTTTACACAATCCGATGAGCTGATACTGGTATACAGTTAGTTCATGTTCAAACATGTCATTTCGAGCACACCATACTGCTTAAAAACTACAGTTTTGCTCAGGAAAACTCTTATATGGAATCAGGGTACTGCACGAGGTGTGGGGCGGCCAGTTTTGCTCAGACCCCCCCTCTAATGGCGATTTCGCTCAACCCCTCCCCCCCAGGAACGTTAGTAGGTCAATTTTCGACCGTTTCTCCCACCCCTACCAAGAGCTAATGTGTTCAAGCAGTTTATCCAAAAGGTCTACATATCTAACGTTTCTCTGCAGTAAAATTTGTCTTGTCGTATTGAAATGGTAAGTATAAAATTGTCAAATGGTTGAAAAACGAGGATGAACAGCTCGAAGCCAATGCTTTGCAAAAAATTTGGATGTTCGGGAGACTGAGAGCACAGAACAGCGCTGTTTACGTCTGTGTAGAGAGGAGCTGAAAGTGCAAAAGATATGTAACTGGGAACAGCTTGTGTTTTGTAATAAAATGCGGATGTTTGAAAGAGGGTTCGATCCCGCAGGAAGTTCATATTCTTTTACGAGTCACGAGAGTAGGATATTCGAGTCAAGCGTGATAGATTTACAAAGTTTACCAACTTTCACCAGATTTACAAAGTTTACCAACTTTCACCTTCTAACAAGAGACGACCCCGGGGAGGAGACGTCATTAAAAACGTTCTTCTGAAAGTTGTGGGGAATGGGTATAGTAACATTACTGTTCGTTGGGTTTACCTATGGACCATCCGGTAGAGCAAAAATTGGAAAACCTGAAAAATTAGCGGGCGCATTCTCTTTAAACGACCAACATGGCTGTTCTTTCGGTTTAACAGGAGCGAAAATCGGCTGGGTACTACATCTAGCACCCATCTACCTCAATCTGCTTTATTTGGATCAATACTAACGTTCCTGGGGAGGGGTTGAGCGAAATCGCCAATAGAGGGGGGGGGTCTGAGCAAAACTGGCCGGCCCACACCTCGTGCAGTACCCTGATTCCATATAAGAGTTTTGCTCAGTAAAACTGTAGTTTTCAAGCAGTATGGTGAGCTCGAAATGACATGTTTGAACATGAACTAACTGTATACCAGTATCAGCTCATCGGACTGTGCAAAAGATATTGGAGCACCACCTTCTCATGCATTCATCTTGTATTGACCAATCTGTGAAGGAACACATGCGTTACAATTAGTATACCGAACCCACTTGAATTCATCTACTCCCTTTTCTTAGTAATTTTTGCGAGAATCGCGTTGTTGAGTGTTGTCTCCCCTAATACTGCAGCTAAATGCGCCGTTTGGAGGCCGATGTTACACTATTATACACTAGTATACACCATTTATTGCAGAAAAAGTCAGTAGGGTGGTGAAGAAGAATGAGGGAGCACTCAAAACAGGGTTGTGTGAATGGCTTCAAAACGTGACGAGACTGAAAAGCAGCCTGGCAACATGACCTACATAACATCTCAAGCTTTCGGCACGCCATGCTTGTCATTCTTACACTTTTCACGACGTCCCGATGACGTCATCAGAAGCCCGAAGCATTTTTCACGACGTCCCGATGCAAAAAACGGGAGTTACAAGCATCGGACATTCCGTCCACAATGCTTCCCTAGCTGAATTTTGAGGAGCCATAACTGCGTTTCCAGGGGTCTTGCGATTCCAGGGACATCATTGAAATCGGGACCTTGGAACCGTTTTCAAGATGAGTGAAAAAACAGAAGAACGACTTTTATCGTGAACAGTGCCTTTAAATCGCGCTTTTTCAAAATCGGGCTATGTAGGCGCGTGCATGAACCCACGTGAGCTCGCGTAAATATGGACTGGTTTTGACGTGCACGCGTTTTCATATACACACGAGCGAACGTGTCTGTGCGTGTGCTTTTGCGCGCTTGCGTCCACAAGCGCGCAAGGACGAGCTCGTGTCTGTGTAGGAGTGTGAACTTGCTTAAATGCACGGGTATGTGCATAAGAGTATGTGATTGCGTGCGAAGTGGCTAGTAGTGCGAAGCATGGAGCTGGTCTGAGTGCGCTTAGGCTCGCGCTTGGGATAACTTTAGAAGCGCAGGAAAAGCTTGCTTTCGTTTACTGCATCGATTGGGGCTCCCAAATGACCCATTGCGGTCAGACGGCGTCGATTTCCTGATCTGACAGAATTCGCAACTTTTTCTGGTAGATTACAAAACCTTTCTGGTGAATTAAGAAGTCTCTTTTCCAGGGTTCGTCATTGCGACTTATAAAAGGCAAATATCGCGGTAGACGTTTCACTCCATGCTGATATATTTAATATGATATTAGTCACATTTGTGAGTTAATTCCTTTCTTCAGTGGTCAAGGAAAGCAATCGCTCGGTAAAATTCTCAATTTATAGGGCGAATTTCCGCAGAAGCGTAAAGGATTGTGATGCAGCAGCGGTGCTTCCTACTGTGCAAAGCCCGTACCTGTAACCTACTGGATCGCCGTACCTGGAACCCACGGGATCGCCGTGTTCAACATTGTCTCAGTAGCATGGCCTCTAACATGCGGGTTTCTAATATTTTGTTCTTTCTGTTCACTCGTTTCATTTTACTGGTAACATTCTGTTGCATGTTGTCTTTTAGAGCATTTGAAGCCTCCATCTTTTTGTTCTCACCCTCAGGGTTTATATGGTTGAAAAACCGCATTATTTCTTGTTCTTCACCCATATGGAAGAGTTCCTAATAAAATGTAACTCTTCATATGGAAGAGTTCTTACTAAAATGTAACTCTTGTCTTCATGGATTGTGCATTATATTCTTACTGTAAAAATAGTGTTATGGAGGAGTTCTTAATAAAAATGTAATTCTCGTCTTCATGGATTTCTTACTGTAAGAGTGTGTTGAGCGTTTGTTACATGCGTCTTTGAGGAATGGTACATGCGCCTTTAGTGTAAGGCGCCTGCGTGTTGAGCGTTTGTTACATGCGTCTTTAAGGAATGATACATGCGCCTTTAATGTAAGGCGCCTGCGTGTTCAGCGCTTGTTACATGCGTATTTGAGGAATGTGACATGCGTCTTTATTTCTAGGTATTTGCGTCTTTATGGTATGTAGCATGATGCTATCAGACTACACACTTATAAGGCGGAGATAGCTAGGCTGGAAAGTTCTGAGGAGGCGACCACCCCACTTCCATGGTACATTACCGCCCGCTCGTAGGATTTGGTCAGAAAACGAGCAAGGACGGGTTTTTGCGTCCTTTTGGTCTTTTCTCAATAACTCGCTCCAAAGTCAACCTTGCGCGAAACTAAGAAGATATTCACAATCCTGGCGTTGATGGCTATCCAATGTTTAGTCATTCTAGAGCTTTCGTTAAGAACTATAAACGTTTCGCAATCAACCAGCTCTCTACACACCGTAGGCGCAGGGAAACGCAGACAGAGACAGTAGCTCCCTATCCGCCGCGGTACCATAATTACAAACTTGACTAATGGGGAAACTTTTACAGTTCTCAACGTAACCACTACAAATGCTAAACCACTGGGTACCCTTCAACGCCAGGATCAAGTATGCCACCGTAGTTTCGCTCAAAATTGACTTTGAAGCGAGTTATACAAAAAAGACGAAAAAGACACGAAAACCCGAACTCGCTCGCTTTCTGACCACATCTTACGAGCGTTGCTGTACCGTTTACATGCGCATCAGTCAGTCATACATTGAGCGCCCTACCGCACGAGAAGAAAGGGAAATCTTCGAAAACATGGCAGCAAAAGCGCTTGTAGATCATAATTTGTAACGAGGAGATACTCAAGGAGCTTCGACCGGGAACTAGCCGAGAAATAGTCAAGAAATGCTTGATTTCCGCATAATAACCAGGACATAGCTGGTTACCGCCGAATAGCTGAGAAACGCCGCCAAATAATGCTAGCTGCGAAACAGCAGAGAATTAGCCATGAAATAACGCTCTCCAAATAAGTATACGACGCATCATTGAGGCATGATTCATGTCAGCACCCGCCGTCGGTTCCATTACCCAATTTGAGGTAACGTCGACATGGGTCCTAGTGATACTTTGCGATCCCTATGGAAGGCAGGCGCATGCTCAGTGCCATACGCTATAGCATAGGTGCACTAAGCTTGCGCCAACCTTCAGTGGGGATAGCAAAGAACCACTAGGATTCATGCCGACTGTACTTGGACCCCGCTCAGCCTCAAGAGACCTCGGTCGACCGCTGGCGGCTACGGATGGCGACTTGGTGAGCCGGCGACGACCGCGTCTCGGTTAATTTAGGTTATTCTATTTTATTTAAAAACAAAAAATGTTATTTTTTTGTTTTATTTATCGTCGGTTTTTGCTCAGCTACTTTGCGAAAAACCGAGAAATAGCGCACCAGGAGCCGCAGTGGAGATTGGTGGTCTATTTCTTGGCCAGAACTCTCAGGGTAGGTTTCACACGGTGAGAAGATGGAAATCAGGGCTGTGCAGAACTGGTCCGTTTCGATTCCGTGTTTCCGTTTTCTTGTTGGGCTGTTCCGTTCCGCTTCAGTTTCCGACTTTTTGAGCCCGGAAACAAAAGAAGCAGTGCTGCACGGGTAGTGGTGGTGGGTGTAGGCAAGCGCGTTTGAAGGTATCATGATCACTTGGGATCCCTTGGGTTTAATCAAATATCGGAGCCTGTGCGCCCCTGTAGAATGATGGCACAAATAAGGCGATCTCAGAGCTTTTTGGGTTTTCTTGAAGCATTTTCTCAGAGAAATAATGTTTTTCGTAGGGCTTTCCGCCAAAAACCTCTTATTAATTTGTGAACCAACACAACAACAACGAAAAGCAACGAAGATCGAGACACGTTTTTTGCACGTACAGCCTGTCCTCCAAGACGGTTTGTACGCGGAAACAGATGTAGGTGGCCAAGGGCATCGGTACTGCGCGTTAGAGACAAACCTCTGAATCTCATCGGGCAACGCTAGCAGAGTGATGGTGTTTCCCCTTATTGGGGTAAATCAAAGGTCAAACTTGACAGTTACGAAATTTTGAGAACCCTCTATCAATATACAACGCCGCCGTGTAATGTTATGTTTTTTTTTTCGGAATCATCGAGTTCTTCGATTTTTTTCGCCAAAAATCGTGGGATGTCTCATAGTGATTTTATGTAGTTTAAATAGTTATTAGTCCATTGACCAAAACCATAGGGTATCGAATAGAGCTGCAGGCCATAAGCAGCGACAAAACGTGAGAATGAGACGACCCATGATTTTTTGGTCTCTTCCGTTTCCGGCGTTTTTTTTTGGCCGTTTTTCTTCTAATTCCGTTTCCGAAAATCGTGGAGATATTTCCGCACGGCCCTGATTGGAATACTTGCGCGAGTCTGTCATCTACACAAAGACAAGCGAGTTATCTCCACAGAGGTACAACCTTTCAACTGACACTACAGCAAGAAAGTACACGGATTATGCCTAAAATAAAAATTACAAGATGACAAGAGCGAACTTTCCTGAAAATTCCTGCAGTCTGCTGTAAATGCTGCATATGAAAAAAGGTTTCTAGAAGCGCCCGGGCTCTTATCTGTTCATCACCGACATCTTCACGAGCACGTTCACTTCAAAACCGGATCCTATTTTAGAAATCAGCAAATAGTTAGCTATGTAGTTATCACCCAGATAACTTCGGGCTCACTTCTTTGTTACGTCAGCTGACATTGTTTGTTTCTTTACCCGAATCGAGGGTTATCCAGCGATCGAAGAAAACTCGTTAATTCATGTGCTTCCGCATGGTCGTTGAAAACGCGATAAAGCAATGCAAGGAGATGCAAAAAGGCAAAGCCAGCACCATTATTAGGTCGAATCGAAACAAAAGAGGGGGTAAACGCAGTGAAATCAAAGAAGTCTACAAGTGGAGTCGAGAATCTGTTTGAGCGGTTCAACGTGGCACATAACTATCTGATCCAGGGCGGAGATCCATTAGGGGATTCACTACTCAGATTACACTGACCCTCACAGGACAAGGTGAACTCCATTTTCCAAATTCCGACGTTCTTGTGAGCCTCGCATGCGAAAAAGGGATATCTTGGTAGTATTTGTAGTACATATAGTTACACTTTCAGTTTTTTTTCGAACATTGGGTTTCTCAGATAATTCGAAAATTGGTTTTTTTAATAACTCGGAAATCGGCACATTCGAATATTCGATTTTTCGAAGAATTCGAAATTTGGCTTTTTTTCGACTTTTCGAATTAATCGAAGTCGACTTTATCAGTCGAATAACTATTCGATTCATTTGATGAGGTCAAAGCATAATCTCTAGGTCCTCTCTTGTAACACTACGTACTAACTCGCCCCGAGCTGCTGGTCCCAAAGGACACAAGCCCGGTAAGTTCAGCCGTCTCATTTCATTCGTCATGTGTGCATACATAATACAAATCGAGGCCGGCAGAATAGGTCGTGTAGGTGTAAAGGATAACAATGTAGATTATTGATTATGAAAATAAGGGTTCAATTTCGCTCACGTGCAATTTTTCGAAATTGAAAGGAATTTTAGATTTCATCTAAGAATGACCTCTCTGATATTCTCCGCCAACGCGTAGCTAGATGCCTCACACGGAAACCAGAGATGCCAAGGGTTTCGGAGGCATCTAGTCAAATTTTGACACGAGAATTTACGTAAATTACGGAAAGTTTAGCCTCAGTTGGTAAAATTTTAGCTACAGCGCCCGCATATTCTACGTGAATTCTCGCTACAACACCTGCATATTCTACGCTTATTCTCGTTTGCAGCACTCGGTCGATAGACCCGCAGTCTTGATCCGAACCAAAGGCTGATCCCCGCTGCGATCGAGCGCATCGCCGTTTTCCACGACCTGCAGCATACCAGCAGCCAAAACTATCCCTAGCAAGGTCTTCCAGGGAGCGACACGGAGTCACCTCGACCACCCACAGAGTATTAAATAATCACTCAGGGACATGTCTGGGCGAACACTGTTCAAACAGCCTCCCTGCGTTCGCGTAGCCAGCGCGGGTTCAAGATTGCATTTCAACACAGGCCGTCGCTAAATCCGTAAATTCTCGCTACAAAATTATAGCGAGAATATACGGGTTTAGCGACAGAAGATCAATGTATCCAGTTAAGCCTTCGTTTTTACGTAGAATACGCGCAGAATTAGCACCCTTTGGCAGCCTCGACACAAGAATATGCGGGTTTAGCTATCGTAGCTAAAAGCCGTAAATTCTCGCTACATGGAATGGGGCGGCGTTTCAGGCCGAGCCCTCGGAGGCATCTAGCTACGCGTTGGCAGAGTTACTCAAGCGCTTCGCAGCACAATATGACCATATGAACAGCGCCCTAGACTAAAAAAAAGAAGACTTTATGAGTCATATTCCCCATGTGTGCGGAAGACTTTCAAACTTCGTCGGAAAATTTCATCTTCTAAGCTGTTGATCGATAGTATCGATCGAAAAGGAGCGGACGTTTATGGAACGAAGTGTTGAACCGGCACATTTTTCCTCAAATGTTATATTTTGCCCTGTCCGGCCTCCTCACTCCTCGCTCCACCCGGACTCATATGGGCGAGACACTGTTTTAGCCGAGAAATGCCTTCTTTCCGTGTAATAGCTGGTTACCGAGAAATACCCCAGAAATAGCCGCCAAATAATGCCTGCCGCGAAATAGCCGAGAAATAATGCTCTCCAGGGATGTAAACGAAAGTGCTCTAGAGGCATGATTCAGATGCCAACCCCGCCGTCGGTTTAATCACCTGAGTACGAGGTACTTGGTCGCATAAGGCGTCGTTTATACTTCTGCAGCTGAGCGGCGCGCTGGAGGGCAATCCTACAATATCGATCGTGCCGCGCCGCAACATCAATAATACAGAAATGCACTGTGCCGCACCGCTCGGCGGCGGGATTATAAACGACCCCTAATATCGGTCGCACGCTTGATCAATATTAAAAGCAATGCACTGTGCCGCGCCGCTCGGCGAAGGAAGCGCGACAACTGTTCCTACGACGGCCGATGCCGTTGCTCCAATGTGGGTACCACCGCGATTTTCGTTAGATTGCATGCCTGCCGCTCGGCGAGAAGCTATATCATACCCTAAGAGGTCGTTAATACTCCCGCCGCCAAGCGGCGCGGCGCGAATGCATTTCTGCAGTACTGGTCACGCGGTGCAGCACGACCGATATCATGGGATTGCAATTTGCCGCGCCTCTCGGCGGCGGAAGTATAAACGACGCCTAAGGGGCCGAATAGTGTACCGCCGCTGAAAGGTGCGGCAGCATGCAATGAAGGAGAATCGATCGTGCGGCGCCGCATGATCGATACTCCTCCACTGCATGCTGCAGCGCCTTTCAGCGGCGGGACTCTATTCGGTCCCTAACGTCGGCATGCGTGTGGCAATAGCCCACGAATTTTTCGATCTGATTTCTAAGTGGAAAATAGGTCATTTTGTGAACAACTTTGAGCAGTGAAAACCTCCATGAAGGAAGTCGTTCATTTTTTTTTCAAAGCCTCATAAGTCTATCAGAGCTTTGCCACACTGATTAGTTCTGCTGAGTAACTCAGCATTTAACCTTTTAGTTATGGGCTTGTACGAACTGAATCGCATCCAGGATGTCCATCTTTGACGACCTTTTCTTTTTCAACCATTGGCTTGCTGATATTAATTGAGTAATTTAATAAATAGAAGGAAAATGACAAATATAATTGAATCAGCAGTAGCTGCTATTCCTGCTACATCTCAAATTGCTCCCATGGGAAACGTATGCTGTTTCGCAGATTGCAAGAAATTGGTTCACAGGGAAAAAGCGGGGATGCGAAGAAAAACTAGTTCCATACTCTAGAAAAACCAATTTATTGTAGTCTCATGGCCCGTCTAGCCATACGTCTTGCAAGAAATGTTTTCAAAAACACCCATATTATTTTAATGAAAAATAATAGTTTATACAAAAAAAATCTCGCGGTGACGGGATGTCAAAAACAGGAAACAATGTTTGTGCATTTGATGGCATCCGTCAGTGATTATAAATAGCCTCAGTCCTTTAACAAAACAAGAAACACCTAATTACCCCCAACGAAATCACAGACAACATTCTGCAGGGAACAAAGGGAATGGAACTCATATGATTCCTCGTACCTTGTATTCTCAGAAAAGACATCATCCCTGCCCAGAAAAAGTTTTCTGTCGAGGGACACGACTCTAACAGGTCGCACTAAGGAAGCAATATTGAGCGACTTAGCCGTTTTCAACGAAATATATATTCTAAAGAAGCGTACTTGCAAGCGTGTTTTAAAATTTAGGCGTGTAATTGCTACGAAGATCTTTGAACCGGATCACAGAGGGAACTTCTCATTCGGGCCAAGTAATTTACCAGAGATCAGGAGATTCAAAAATGTTGTCAGAGAAGGGGTCGGATTTGGCTCAAAACTTCTCTGTAGAGGTTATTCGTGGCCCTAAATACGAATTTGGAATCCATTGCTGATTTTCGAAGAACTTCCACAGGTTTGGTTCGAAGCTTCCCACCGGTGCTAAATTTCGGGGCAACATGCGACTTTCGTAAATTTACTATACGCTACGGCAGACTCGTCTCAAAAGTTTTCTGCATCTCGGAAAAGGTTATTTGAAGTTCTGAACACGAATCTGAAGTCCGCTCACCGATTTTGGAGAAGTGACCGTAGGTTACTGAGGTAGGGTACACGGTAGTTGGATCGAAATCTGAGATTCAGCCGAAAGCCTCTCTTCAGGAGTTATTCTGGGGGTACCGAACAATAATGTGAGGTCTGTCTATCGATCTTCGAGATACTAAGATTGGTTAAGCCCGCTAAATAACATTATGTCTACCGTAAAAAACAGTGTCTTCAGAATATTGAAAAACGGACTCCAGAGTTGTATTCAGGAAACCGAATAGAAAAAGGTTTCGAGCCAAAACGAGGGAGAAACATTATTAAGACCCGAAAATTGCTTGAAACTCGAATTTTACCTTTATTGCTGCGCTCCGCTTTTCTGAACGGACTTATAGGGGTTTATTGGTGTCTTACCATAGTTAACTCTCATTACGCTCACAATAGCCTACCTCAGCCTTTCTTAAGATTGAAATTGACCTGCTTAATCGCGCTCAGCGCTCAATTTCTCTCCTCCCCACAAACTTCATGCGAATTTTTTGGATTTCTGACACCCCCAAAACATCCACAGGGGCTGCCTCTATGGAACTTCAGAGATCGAAAAAAACCCTGCTCAAACATCATACAGAGGGGTTAGTTATGGCGCCGAACACTAATATGTGGTCCTTCTTCAGTTTTTGGGCTACGTTGTTGAAGTACGGCTCGGTGAGGTCATTTACCCACCGCAACCTATCGCAGTTGTCCGAACATAAACCCAATTGTTCGACTGATTTCTCTTGTACAGTGGGTTCAGAAAGTATAGAGACACTGTCGTGACTTCCGTACGACTTCTTTCCTCAAAGGCCGCGCCTGGCCTCTCCGCGCCTGGGCCCGCCACGCCTTGTACCGTATGCCGATAATCGTCAACACCTCGGCGCCCCGCCTCTCGGTTGCGCCGGGCATCCTCATTCTGGTGTGCGACGACGACGGCGTGCGGCGGCTGCTCTCGACTTCTCCTGCCCGATGGTTCTCCAATGCAGTGGCGACCTGCCTGCAACTCCAACTCCTGTCAACGCCTGATGGTCGAGTGGACGTGCGAGGTCGCAGAAGAAGAAACTCCAGCCGCGTCAACGACAACGACTCCTGCCGAACGACTACAACTTCAAACATCTCAGGTAACCCCGCTCCTCTGGCTTGGCCTCTGCGAGTGCTTGACACTCGTCTGCTCGCATGCCTCGGTATGAACGGGGTCGTTGCTAGCTCCACACCCACCTCGTAGCTAACTGGGCGAGGTCTGCGTCCCACAGGAGTAGTGGGTATAACTGCGTGTTTTAATGTTTTATTTCAGGTCTCGTAAAGAAGTTCCAGCAAGAGAGTGTATTGTTCTGTATGAAAGTATGGTATTGCGTAAACACTGTATATATTGACTATTGCATCATAACCGCGTACATAGCGGAAAGTGTGATCTGGTATACGATGGTGAAACTGTCGTTCTGTGTGCCAGTATGGCGTCATATCGTTGTGGGCGTGTCCAGAGGCTGTAGGGCCTATCCCATGTGAGACAATGTAAATACTACATATTCATCCGCGTGGCAGGCTTAAGCAAGGGACGCCGCGTAAGTCCTCTGGTTCAGTTGTGTCGGGCTGGCGGCTGCTCTGCACTCCGTGACAACCGATGCTGCAGGATGGATAAAGCAGACTCGGGCGTAGTGCAGCACACGTCGCGACATGGTGCATCCGGCCGCAGTCGAGCGTGGGGAAACCTGCGTTCGGCTGGCGTGATCGAATCCGCGTGCGTCCCCCTTATCCCGGCATAGGTCTAGGTAATTGCGTAACGGCTATGCAGCGCTAGGTAGTGCTAGGTAAGTCCTGGTGTCAGAGCGTTACAAGGGGACCTGGCGTTTGGGACAGAGCCCACACCCTCTCTGGGGTCGCGCTCCTCCCCCTCGGCCGCTTCGGGCGGGACGGGCCGGCAGGGGGCAAGGAGGGGGTGCGTATGGCCATGGGCGCGCCAAGGGAGCGGGTGCAGCCGAAAGCTGTGAGGAGGCCCGCGTCAGGTCTTCCGCAACACTATGACCCCTAGTAACCCTACCGTCCAATTAGTTTGTCTCACAATTATTCTTCATGGTCTCCGTTCCTAACACCCACATACTGCTATGTCACAGTTGCTTGCTCACGGTTCACATTTTCTGGGTAGATATATCATCCACTCCTGTTTATGTCGCAGTTTTTGCAAGGCCAGCGTCGTTTAAATTACGCGTACCCGTCGTAGGGAGCCTGCGGCCGCGGCTACCCTGCGACACAGCATAACATTCACTCTTTACTCTTTGCAGACTTGGAATCGCAGTCTACCACCTGCAAACGTTCAGCCATCATGACATCGATTGGTATTCTGAAGACTGATCTGACCAGGGCAATAATCGCGTTGGAAGTGGCCAAAGGTACGATCCCCACTCATCTATTGCAGCCGTTCGACACTCGCGTGGAGGACAAGCGAAGATGTCTGGAAGATCGCAAACAAGCGATCGGGTCACATTTGGCTGCCATCCGCGTTGCCCTGCGTCATGTTCAGGAAAGACGCCAACTTCTGCTCAGCTACGTCGGAGAATCCTCGAATCCTTCCGAGGATGGGGAGGCATATGCCAACTTCGTGCACGAATCCCGCGTTGATGACGTACTGCTCGAGGCTCAGTCCCTCATGACTACCCTCAATGAGAACCTAAATACTACCAATATGCTGATCGAGAGCTGTCGTCAGACAGCGATGACCGACGTGACGCTCAATACCACGGTTCGAGAGGAGTCAAATGAGCACGTCGCCGCAACGTCCAGCGTCAATCAGCAGCCCGCAATGCCTGCGTTTTCGCAGCCACCAAACACCGCGTTTTCATATCCCACTGGTTTCCCAGGTGGTATGGGAGGGTGTGCCACGCCCCCTCAGCAACAACCATATTCACCGTTGCAGCTCGCCAAGCTCACGCTCGAGCCGTTCAGTGGCGATATAACCCAGTTTCGTCGGTTTTGGTGCGCGTTCGAAATTGCGGTTCATAACAACTCTGCTATTGCGCCCGCACACAAATTTTTATATTTGCAGAATCTGTTGAAAGGTGAAGCTCAAGTGGTTCTCCAGGATTTGGACCCGGACGAGTGCGACTACTATGCCTTGGTCAAGGCCTTCAAGGCTCGATACGATCGTCCGCACAAAAACGCGTGTTACCTTGCACCAGCAGTTGCAGCAGATCCACCCGCGTCCAACGTGGGCACTGATCTGCGTAAAACTTGGTTCCGCGTTAAAAGGTATTTTGCAGGGACTCAACAAGTACGAAAACTTTCGGAACGTTCTACCCGTTCTTGATGCCGTCAAGAACAAGTTCCCTGCGGAGATCCGGCAGAAGCTTCACGAACTTGAGTTCAGTCCGACGCAGATTTCGACATGGACCAGGTGATGCAGAAACTGGACCGCATCATCGCATCAAGGAGAAATACGACGACTCCGTAGCCCTTTCGGACAGTATTTCTGTGAATATTCAGCACCCGCAACGCTCAACATCGCGTTCTAAGTCGCCCACGGGACGTAACAGTCCAGTGGAATGTTGTTTTTGTAAGTCACCTAACCATCGTTCTATGCAATGCTATTTAGATGTTCCAGTATCGGTTCGCCGCAACATCGTTCAACTTCGCGATCTCTGTTGGAAGTGCCTCAGTGGCAGTCACCGTTCGCGTGACTGCAACTCTTCCGCGTGCCGTGTATGTGGAGGAGATCACCACGTTCTCCTTTGCCGTCATAACATGCAAGGTCCTCGTGACCGTCGCGTTTCTTCCAGTGAGCGCTATGAGCACAGCGACCGTCGAAGCCGCGACCGCCAACGTCACCGTTCTCCAAGCAATCGATATTCGTCGAGAAGTCCCGCTCGACGAGACGACAGGACACGTGAAAGGTCAAGGAGCAGTCCATCTCGCTCCTCATCGCGAGATCGGTATCAGTCTGGTAGGCCGTATCAGTCTAACCGTCCGTACGGTATTCGCCCGCAATCTCCCAGTCGCGTTTCGATTCATTCTCCCGTCAGGGAAGCGCTCAAATTCTCCAAATTTGCGCCGCAATTCACCATATCCAGCACAGTACCATGTGCTTCCGTCGGACGAGGAAGCTGAACAGCTTCAGATGCTCTACAGTACTATCAGCAATATTGGATCATCAACAGTTGTACCGCGTAAATCCCACCCTTCGCTTATGCTCGTCACAGCCAGAGCCATGAACTGCGTTACCGCACGACTCGAGGATGTAATCTTACTCCTTGATTCCGGCGCGCAGAAAAGTTTTATCTGCTCTGGCACAGCACAGCGTTTGGGATTGCAGTCGACTGATAGCAAACCGCGTACTTTCGTCGGTTTTGGTGGTTGTCAAACAACTGAAGTTTCTGGTATCGTCCAGGTAAGTTTGGTCGACTTGCTTGACAGGTATTTCAGCGTCGAACTCACCACCAAGGACGTTCTCACGTTTGCACAACATCCACCGTGCCTCAGCGACAATGACATGGAATTTATCCAGCGTCACAATCTCGGATTACCATTGTGTGGATCAGAACCTGTGCTACCAGATATCCTCATCGGTATCGACCACTTCTGGGACATCGTCTCAGCCGAGACTCCCATTTGCCTGCCTTCAGGTATGGTTTTGAGTCACTCGCGTTTCGGTACAGTTGTTTCCAGGTAGCCAGGATTTTCGGCAGCGCCTCCCAGCAAGTCTGGAAGCCCCCGTTATCCACCCCGTCCGAGACCCCGATCTTGACGACGACGCAGCAGTCCAGCGCCTTTGGTCGCTCGACTCAATAGGAATTTTCGACGATCACGACCCCAAAGCGGATTGTAAGTTGGACAAAGAAATCCTTCAAAATTTTATAATACTTCCTATTTTGATAATAATGTTTTGTATGTTCAATTCCCGTGGAAAACCCGGTTTCCAGATCTGGCGGATAACAAACAGGTAGCATATAGTCGCCTTTTGGCGCAATTTCAGAGCCTCAGCAAGAAGCCCGAAGCTTGGAGCCGATATGCACAGACGATTGAGGATCATATCACCGCCGGAATCGTTGAGGAGGTTCAAGAAAACGTCTTCGACAATTCCCGCGTCTACTACATCCCGCACCCAGGCGGTGTACAAGGAATCCTCGTCGACTACAAAGCTCCGCGTTGTTTTCGATGCTTCATCGAAACGCACCGGTACGCACAGTCTCAACGACTGCTTGCACCAGGACCAACACTCCTTCCGGAATTGACGGGAATTTTGCTGCGTGCTCGACTACACCGTTATCTGCTGATCGCGGACGTGGAAAGCTTTTCATCAAATCCATCTTCAGCTTTCGCAACGGGATGCGACAAAGGTTTCTATGGTTAAAGGACCGCTTCAAAGCCTCCATCACCTCACAACTTACGTTTCTTGCGTTTTACTCGCATTCCGTTTGGTGTCAACGCATCGCCGTTCCTACTTGCTGCGTCCATTCAATTTCTACCTACGACTTTCCGCGACCCGTTGAATGACGAAATCGAGAAGAACACCTACGTCGACAACGTCATCCTCGGAGCTGGTTCGCAGGACGAAGCTAAGCAAAAATATCAGATTGCGAAGGACGGTTTCGACAGCATGCACATGAACCTTCGGGAGTTCGTGTGCAACTCAAGCTGTCAACTCTTGAATACCCATTCAAGACCGGGCAACTAATCCTCCGCAGGTAAGTTTACTAGGTATACCGTGGCTAACCACAAGAGACTCCTTGCGTGTACATATACGAACTGCGGATATAAAGGTAAGCAGCAAACGCACCGCTTTGCGTGCGCTTGCCTCTACTTATGACCCTCTTGGGTTGCTTACCCCCTTTTTAGCGCCGTTCAAGGTGTTTCTACAAGATCTGTGGATTAAACAGCTGGGATGGGACACCCCGTTGGATCAAGCTGATCTCCAGCGTTGGATGAACCTTTTGGAAGATCTTCGTCATCCAGCTCCACCTATACCACGATTAGTTTTACCTACGTCTAATTTACCGCGTTCTTTAGAGCTTTGCGTGTTTGGAGACGCTTCCCAGCGTCTCTACGCCTGCTGTGCCTATTTAGTCTGCCGTTCATCGGATTCAACAACATCCCGTCTGGTTATGGCAAAATCGCGGCTCAACGACATCAAGCCGATGACCATTCCACGAGCAGAGCTTCTCGCAGCTCTTATCAGCGTCAATTTGGCCAAATATTTGGTAAAACATCTCGAGCTGCCTATCAGCGTAATCCACTTCTTCTCAGACTCACAGATCGTCTTGCACTGGATCCACTCTACGAAGCCATTCAAGACCTTCGTTGGAAACAGGGTCAAGTCTATACGGGACGCCGTTGCGGAATTTGAGAGCCAGACCATCACAGTGAAATTCCACTACGTGGCATCCAACAACAATCCCGCAGACTGCGCTACCCGCGGTCTCGCGCCAAACGATGCCCAAAATCACATCTGGTGGACTGGTCCTCCCTTTCTGCTTACCCCGTTAGAGGAATGGCCGGACGACGATTTGGACTTCACTATCCCACCTACTACTGGTGAAGATGTTCAAAAGGAGTATTCTGAGGTGAATGTCATTGCGGAAGGTAAGTTCCGATCAGCTTTGCCATTTTTGGTTACCAACCGGTATATGAAGCTTGTGTATATTACCATCTATATACTTCGTTTTATCAGGCGCAGAATTTTTGACCGCGTTTCGCTCAATTTGCGCATAAAATTAGTTCGAAAATTGCCGCTTGTCGCTTCTATTACCCCGTATGGGCAAGTTGAGGTTTCGGACGTCCACACCGCTGAGAAAATGCTCGTTCTCGCACATTATCGCGAGAGTGAACCTCAGTTGGAGCGGCTATATCTTCACCGTTTCAATGCCAGTCGAGCAATCGACGGCGTTATCCGGTGTCCCGCTCGTGTCGGACCGTTCGAGACCGCTCCCATGCTGTTGGTACCATCTCATCAACTTACGCACCTCGTGATCATGTATTACCACGTGAAATCGCGTCACTCAGGTGCTCACAGTACCATGGTGAACTTGCGTAAGCAATTCTTCCTTCCATCCTCTCGTACTACTGTTCCTAAAGTTTTACAAACGTGCGTTATCTGCAAGAAATTCAATGGACATGCCTACCGGTATCCGGAGATGCCTCCTCTACCGCGAGAACGCGTTACGCGTTCCAAACCCTTCCAAAACGTCGGCGTTGACTACCTTGGTCCGCTTGCCTGCAGAGAACCTCTGCAGCAGACGAGGAAGGTGTGGGTATGTCTTTTCACTTGTATGTCTACACGTGCTGTGCACCTAGAACTTGTACTTGATAATACCGCTCAAGAGTTTATTTTAGCTTTCCGACGCTTTTTAGCTCGACGTGGTACTCCGAAGATTGTTTACAGCGATAACTCCACGACGTTTCATGCTGGAGAAGACGCGATCACGAAGGTTATCTACGCCAAAAGAACTGGCAACCGATTTGGGATTTCTGCGTTGATCATCGAATAACCTGGAAGTTCATCACTCCTCTGTCCCCGTGGAAAGGTGGTTTTTATGAGCGTATGGTCGCGCTATTTAAAAATGCCTTCAAAATCTGTAGGCCGCGCGATTCTGCCGCTTAGCCATCTTGAAACAGCGATTTCAGAGATCGAAGCGATCATAAATTCGCGTCCTATAACCCCCTTTCAGGCAAAGGTACTCCGTTCGCCCACGTACTCCGGCCGGTAGACTTCATTTCTCCCGAAGTGGAGATTCAACTACCGCCGTTCGAGCCAACGTTGGACGATTTGGACGACGCGTCTCATCGCTTAACGAGATGGTACAAGGAAACAATCCGCGTTCTCAATGCATTTAGGGATCTGTGGCACTCCGACTACCTGGCCGCGTTACGGGACAGACATCAGGTTCGAATTCGACAAGCGAAGTACTCGAAAAGTACTCCAGAGGTAGGTGATGTAGTACTCGTCTATGACGAGAAGTTATCCGTGGCCAATGGCCGTATGGTGTTATCGTTAAAATTCACTACGGCAAGGACAATTATTGCTCGCACAGCCGATGTCCGTATGGCCAACGGTAAGACTTTAGCTAGGTCATTATCTCATCTCTACCCGCTGGAAGTTCGTGCAGCCTTCGCAGATGTCATCAGGAATCTACCAGCACAGGAAAGATTCGACTGCCACAACACCTCCAGCAGTCAATCCGCGTGTTCAGCCGAGACGATGCAGCTAAAACTGCACATAAGTTTATTACTTATCACTAATTGTGCTTGTAATACTCTTATTTTGTCGTTTTACTATCGTTTAGGCATCGACTATGACGATTTCCCCGTTCTGACATTAACATCGTCAGTAAATGTGCTCCAGCGGCAATACGCGACGCGTCTAGACGCGCAGCGTGTCTGCCGCACAATTCAAACGAGCGACGTACGCAGCCAATTTCAAGCAGCCAGTGATGACTCATCGCGTCTACACTCGGCCGCGTCTCATCTCATATTTGGCTCGTTACGTCGTCATGACTTCTTTATTCTTCTGCACCAACATCGCAATGTCATAACTGGTCAGGTACCCTAATTGTTTGTTATGAGGTTATGTGATGACAGCGCGGCGTTAATACGCAGCGCTAGAGTTTGTTCTCGTATGATTTTTTCATATTTGTCGTCTTTTAACCCCGTTCGCAGCGGTCATTCATCAGAGCAGTGGACCACCATTTTCATACGACCCCTCCACCTCTTCCTCGTACGTGCAATCCCACTCAGTTAGTCTGTTCCATCCTGCCGCTCTTACAGCCCAATAAAATCCCACGTACGTCTCATACTATAGTTGTTTATTTGTTATAGTCTCTTCAAAAATATTTGTCTACTGCTCCCACCGCGTGCTACAAACACCACGCAACCTGGCCAGTACCCTTTACTTTGTCTGTGTTGTCTCATTGCCTCATCGCGTTCCAGTGGCTTTGAGAAGTTGGGACAACACTCAAAAATCTCACTTTCTTTTTTAGATTAATAGTATTTAGTAAAACTCTTAGTCCTTCTACTATTAGTATACAAACCTTCCTAGTTTTCAATCAATATTTAGCAACCAATAGTTTAGTCTCGCACATTAGCATATCCTTCTTTGACTTTCCCCATTTGGGAATGTTTTGATCTACTACCGCGTTCGTGTATTCATAACGCGTTTCGTTTATTCGCTATCGTAAACATAGCAATTTCAACCGTTTTTCAACAAAACCAAAACCGCGTTTTTCAAAATTAACTCAACTTACTATAATATAAACCCATTTGTATTTGGGCTTGTTCTCCTCATTGCTAATTTGGTGTCGCATTGCTTGCTTGCTGGTCAATTAGCTTTCAACTTTTTTGGGTAATTGCAGGTAAAAGCTTAACCAGCTTTGCTATCGCCATGCAGCAATCTCGTTCGTCGCCTTCCATATCGCCGGCTACGCATGCTAAGCAGGGTCATACTCCCCTTTAGCTGTCCTTGGGTCCCCCAGCATCCGCGCCTCTGCGCCTAAACCCAAGCAGCGTTTGCCTCGCCGCGACCTCGGCCAAACATCTCCTCATCCCTCTTCATCCGGGTGCCGCTCAGCATTTGCTCCGCGTGTTGCCGCTTCTCCCTTTCAGCGCTCTAGGGTCCCTACCAACCCATCGGGTCCCATCTCTGGTTCGCAAACTGTGCGCACTCCTTCGCCACCGCGCCGCTCTTTTCCATCTCGTCGCGTACCCCCCTCGGGTCCCATTTCCGCCGGCCCCCAGGCTAGGTCCATTCGACCTATTTCTAACAACACAGCTCGCGACCTCGGCGTACAGCGCAGGGTTAACCCTCCACCGCGCACTCAAGACCCAAACCACTCGGTCACCAAATGCTTCTTTTGCGGCCAAAAACACTATTCCTCGCAATGTGGTGAATTTCCGAATATTTCGGATAGGATCCGCATTCATGCTAGGAATGGGCGCTGTTTTAAGTGCGGTCACAAACACTCTGAAGCAGAGTGTCCCCTTGCATAGGACTTGTAGGGCTTGCAATTCCACGCAACATCATACAGCCTTTTGTCACAGAGTCTTGGCAAGCTACCGCGGACCTCCCAGGGACTTGCTTGTCTCTTTGCTGCAGAAGGGTATGAGGAAGGCTCAGGCTGTTCGTGAAGGACGAGATGATACGGAGAACGTAACCTATCGTTACGGCAGAAATCGATGGGAACAGTAAGTTGAACTCGTTTTATCCGCGTTTATATACGTGTAGAATAGTTAATCGTTTTGAATAATATTTTAACCGCGTTTTGGGTGAGCTTAGAGTCCTCCCGTTTCCGTTACTCACCTGAGTCTAATTACAGATTCTTTGGTGAGCAAGAGCCTCTCTCAGATGAAGAGCCACTTGGTCCACGATCATCCGATGACGAAGAGCAGATCATGGACGTGGCAGCCAGGATCCCATCGTGACGGCCGCAATGTTGATAACCTTGCCAGGCTTTTGTCTGGTATCCGGGTCAATCACCGCCAGGGGCGGTTGGGTGGTCGTAGAACATCTTTTGCAGGCCCCGGGTTATCTTCTCAGTTCGTGCCTCCAGGGACCCTGGGTTCTCTTTGTAACACACAGTGAGGAAGGCTCACTCAAATTTGACCGCGTGAAAATTGGAGTGTAAAACACACTCGAATAAACCCCCGCGTATTCTCGTGTATTTACAGGCATCGCCGCGTTATGACTTGATCTGGTGATGGGCAACAATGCTATGGTGTGTCTCGATCTGTTTATGGGCAATCTATGGGCAATGTCGACTCCACCAATGTACAATCAAGCTGCATGTATGCCTCACTCGTCAAGCCAAACAATCGTGCCGTTCCGTCAAACCGTGATGCCATCCAACTCGTCGCCGTTATCTCGTCTGCCGCCTACGTCAACTCGTGTCAACTGCGTCCTTCGAAGAAACTCAACTGCGTTCATGTATATATGTATATTTATATTTTGTATGCATATGTATTTGTTGTTTTGTAGGTGCGTTATCTCCCGCACATTGAAGTAGGTACTTGTAGAGGAGATATAGACCCGCCGTCGCTAGAGCGACCAGCAGACCTTTGCCTGCACCTCCCCATGGACAAGCCAAGCGGTTCAAGTCGATTATCAGTAGGGCCCGTAGCTCCTTGTAGGGTAGGTAGGTCATGTGGTGTACTAAGTGAGGAGCTAGCTTCGGCACTGGAAGCGTATGCCAGACGTCATCTTCGCGTGGCCCCCAGTGTCGTGACTTCCGTACGACTTCTTTCCTCAAAGGCCGCGCCTGGCCTCTCCGCGCCTGGTCCCGCCACGACTTCTACCGTATGCCGATAATCGTAAACAACTCGGCGCCCCGCCTATCGATTGCGCCGGGCATCCTCATTCTGGTGTGCGACGACGACGGCGTGCGGCGGCTGCTCGACTTCTCCTGCCCGATGGTTCTCCAATGCGGTGGCGACCTGCCTGCAACTCCAACTCCTGTCAACGCCTGATGGTCAGTGGACGTGCGAGGTCGCAGAAGAAGAGCTCCAGCCGCGTCAACGACAACGACTCCTGCCGACGACTACAACTTCCAAACATCTCAGGTAACCCCGCTCCTCTGGCTTGGCCTCTGCGAGTGCTTGACACTCGTCTGCTCGCATGCCTCGTTATGAACGGGGGTCGTTGCTAGCTCCACACCCACCTCGTAGCTAACTGGGCGAGGTCTGCGTCCACAGGAGTAGTGGGTATAACTGCGTGTTTAATGTTTATTTCAGGTCTCGTAAAGTTCCAGCAAAGAGTGTATTGTTCTGTATGAAAGTATGGTATTGCGTAAACACTGTATATATTGACTATTGCATCATAACCGCGTACATAGCGGAAAGTGTGATCTGGTATACGATGGTGAAACTGTCGTTCTGTGTGCCAGTATGGCGTCATATCGTTGTGGGCGTGTCCAGAGGCTGTAGGGCCTATCCCATGTGAGACAATGGAAAATACTACATATTCATCCGCGTGGCAGGCTTAAGCAAGGGACGCCGCGTAAGTCCTCTGGTTCAGTTGTGTCGGGCTAGCGGCTGCTCACACTCCGTGACAACCGATGCTGCAGGATGGATAAAGCAGACTCGGAGCGTAGTGCAGCACACGTCGCGACAGACACCCCCGAAAATCGAGGTTTCCAATAAAACTTTGTGTTTGGTGATCAATACTTTTCATCAATGAATTCAGCATCATGGAAAACCTATGTTTGATTATTTATATAACAATTGTGAAATTTTGTAAGATTTTATCTCAACTTTTAGAATTTTTCGCCGTTCAGAATGTATAGCGACACCCTTCGAAAATTCAGATTTTTTAATCCCAACAAAATTTCCCGTTGCAAGTTCGCTACATAAATTCAAGATGAGTACATGTGATATCTTTATTCCTAAAATGGCTCGTGGTACTGCTCTAACTGCTGCTGAACAAGCTCAAATTCGTGCGCTCAGCGTTGCCGGGTTGAGCCAACGTCGAATCGCTACCCAGCTCGGAAGATCTGTCAACTGTATCAAGCAGTTCCTGCGAGATCCAGATTCCTACGGTACTGCAAAACGTACTGGACGGCCGAAGAAGATCAGCAATCAAGATTCGCGGAGAATTATTCGGCTCTGCTCCAACAGCACACTGTCGCAGAACCAGATTAAGTCTGAATTATCGCTCAGTGTTTCGAAAACGACAGTCTGGAACACCATAAATGGCGATATAAACATTGTCCGACAAGTGATGAAGAAGGCCCCGTCGTTATCTGCAAAGCATAAAGAGGCTCGACTTGAATCTGCAAAGAGGAAAATGGCAACTAATTGTTCAAAGGTAAGGCAGTCTCATAAAATCCGGAAAAAATCGAGAAATGACGCAAAAAATTTTAGGTCATCTTTTCCGACGAGAAGAATTTTAATCTTGACGGACCGGATGGTGCTCGATCTTACTGGCCAGATCCTCGCAAGGATCCATTGATTTTCAGCAGACGGAACTTCGGCGGTGGCTCGCTGATGTGTTGGGAAGCATTAATTAGCGAAGGTGTTTTGCAATTGGCCTTCACTTCTTGTCGCATGAACTCGGAGGAATATCAAGAAACTCTTCGCACACATCTACTGCCATTTTTGTCCGGAACATGACGTCAGCGTTTCACTTTCCAGCAAGACAACGCGGCGGTGCATATGTCAAGGACTACAAAAACCTGGTTTCTACGTCATCGAATCCGTTTCTTGGAATGGCCGGCGTGTAGTCCAGATTGTAACCCGATAGAGAATATCTAGGGCATAGTTGTGCGCCAGGTTTATGCCAACAATAAGCAGTACAGAACGGTAGATGAGCTGAAGGTCGCTATCCTCGAAGCGTTGGCCAATCTGGATGAAAACGTCATCGCCAATTTGATCAATTCTATGCCAAAGAGAATTTTTGAGATCATTGCTAATGGTGGTGCAGCTTATTTATTTTAGATTGTATGTTCAGCTCTTTCTTTGTTCAATAATTTTTGTTTTTGTGTTGTGTCCCTACACTTTCTGAACGGCGAAAAAATCTGAAAATTGAAATAAATTCTTGTAAAATTGCTCAGCTGTTATGGAAATGAAGAAATAGAGGTTTTTCACCTTGTTGAATTCATTTATGAACAGTATTGATAGCCAAATATAACATGATTTTGCAAACCTTGATTTTCGGGGGTGTCCCTATACTTTCTGAACGCACTGTATATTGCCGATTCTTTGCTCCAGGATTCAGGAGGTTCCTCGTATATCCATTGTTTGCTGCAGCGTCTTCTGGAAAGCATTGTGGCCATTTCGAAACTCCCGTTCAGTACTATCTCCCCCTCGGTAGGACTCCGCGATTTCGATATTTGTCTACGAAATCCTTTCACTCATTGTCCTCATTGCAATAGGATTTTTTGTCTTCACCATTCCTGTCTACACTAGAACAACTATCACAGCTTTTAGTGTGATCCAGGACTATTTTTTTCCACTGAAGAACCAACGGCAGATATCAAACACCGGCGACCCAAACACGTCATTTCATAATGAAAGGCTCTCCCTGGACAAATTTGTTGGTCATCAACACATTGGATGATGAATACGAGTCGTTTGAAACAGTGCGAAAGCCGGCAGCGGCAAGGATTCGAACTCCCTCCCTCCCTAGTACATTAACGGGGAACACTCTCACTGCACCAAGAGGCCACATTTGCTACGGCATCGGAAGGTCTCCTCTGAGCACGCCCTTTCTGCCATCATCGCAACATATTTCCGTGTACAATCACTCTGTGGGATCAATTTCTAGTCCAAGGCCGGGATCGGTGCGTCTCAGGACGCTCTAGGGTCCACAAATAACAGACTGCGATGCGCCTGTGAATGCCAACCGCTAAAAACGCTTATTTCTCCGTTCAGAGAAATGGAGCGCGGCCAAGACGGGGAAATTCGAAATTCTCGCCAAAAATTGATCCTAGAAAATCGCATTTCGTTCGAAATGGGCACTTTTTTCCGAGTGACCTTGTTGGGCAAGTGCATCCTCCTGAAGAGTATTGAAAAACTCACAAAATGTTGCAAGTAGACACTTCAATATAAGCCATAGCTGAGATTCTTATCTTCTTTATCTTGCTTCACTCACCAGTAGCCATTCGACGTGAGTAATAACGATGTCGGCGTTGGCCGTCACATCCGCTTTAATGAAATGCTCACTATGGTTCAAAATTGAAGCCAGAGGTAGTCCCTATAACAAATTCGTTACCGAAAGCCAGGAACTAACTTCGAAGAATAGAAAACCGCCCACATTCATACTCAGCACGCCACTTTTGACATTGAGCGGCTCTCGAGCTGTAATGCAGAGATGGATACGACCTGTGCGACGTCGTGCTTCGTCACCCAGCTGATAACTAGTCTAAAAAAGGATTCGAGCGGGTAGAACCCTCATGTAAAGAATCAAAAATAGCAAGCCAAATATAAAACAACAGCTTACCTCCAACTCCAAGTCTATATTACCGACAAGCTGAGCGGAAAATCGCACAGGAACGCTTATCTGGAAACATCTAAATAAGGATTTTTTTACCCTTGCCCCAGAGTTTTATGAAAGCATGCTTCGTATATTTCAGGTATCGTCCTGAATATCAAGAAAAGCACATTCACAATTTTCGGAACGCTTTAAAACATTATAAAAACAGCAAAACGGTAACTTTTACGACCTTTTAAATGCGGACCGAAGTTTTTCCCCATTCAAAGTTCGAGACGCACTCCTTTTCAGGGCTTCTCAGCTGTATCATGACATCATATCCCTTAGTGCTAGATGACAGAGTCTAGACTCCGCCTTCTCAGACCCAATAGTCATTCAAAGGGGGCCGTATTTTCACGGGCGCAATTTAGGAGCCTCAAGCTTTGTGAATGAAGTCGGACTGATCCGGTTGTTTAGCTGAACACAAAAATGATATTTCCAGCGAGCACGATGCCTTCAAAAAATCGATTTACTGAATTATCAATTATAGTCCTATTAATTATTGCGATGGAATGGCGAGAAAACAAGGCTAGAAAATTTATTATTCACTTCCGCACTGCCGTTCAGTCCGCAAAGTGCGCTTGATTGCGAAATCGTGCTGCGGCGCGGTTGCGAGTATCCTCGAACAGGGATGTGGGATCACCCGGGCGGTGGGATCACCCGGACACCAAAGGCCAAGGCGGCCGGGGTGACCCCACACCCTTGTCTGAGGATGCCCCCACCGGCTCCGCAGCAAGATTTCGCAATCATGGTGCACTTTCCGCACTGAACGGCAGTGCGGAGGTGAACTGTATAACTGATGCGTTTACAGATTATTCTTTTTTGCTAAATATAATCACTCTACAGTGTAGCCATCTCGATATCCTACCGTATCTCCAGCCTCCACACTCTGCGCACCATCAATCGTCAGCTCTGAACGAAGCTCATCGTTTTCATCGACGAATAATACAGCAACTGCTTCCGTCGATTGTTGTCATTACGCTTGAAATCCAGCCTAAATTGGACTATTCATACAAACACCAATCAATATCGCCCCTTCTAGAAAACTGGATAAAATGTTTCTATAATTATGCTTTACAGAAAAATTATAAAAATGGACCTAAATTAACCCTAAACTAAATTGTCAGTTCCTCTCAGGGAATTTCGCATTGCGTGGTATCATATATTTCAACCCAGGGGCATGAGAAAAGATTGTCAGTGATAACTAAAGTCTGTCTAAATAAGTCTGAATATCCACGCAGTGCACGTGCGTATCGCGCGGTCGTCACGGAGAGCATTTTTTCGGACGAGCCTTCAAACGGCTGCTGACAGCTGATTGGAATATTACTCGATATTCGACTGATGTTCCTGCCAACTGGCTTACAGGTCTGAGAATTGGCTATGCCACGATCGCTACACACGCACGCCGACCGCTTAGGCGGACACTCTCATTCGGACAGACTTTATGTGAGCTCCTCGGACAACGCCGCGCAACAACAGTAAGTTTGACACCGACTTGAAGGCATTGTAGGAGCAGAAACCGGTATTTAGTTTCATGTTCCTGCCAGGTAGACCGAAACTAGAAAATGAAGCGAGACTTCTAACTCTCAGGTAAATAAATTCGAGAGACTTTCAAAAGACATTCAGATCCCCGCCTGGCCTATCTTGTGTTTGGTGGAACAAAATTTGCAACACCGGAAATCAGTTTGCGCCCTCGAATTCCTGGATGAGTGAATTCCTTTCCTCTTCCTTTCACCAAAAACACTAACTCTGACACAGCCGTAGTGGGCTAGGCGATCGAGCCTCACCGGCCGCGTGCAGTTGCGCCGTATGCTTACTACTGCTAGTGCGGACCGGAATTTAGATCCGAGAATGACAGTATGAGTCTTTTACTGCTGAGGTCTCAAACTAACTTTAAGAACTAATTTGACTCGGATCAAGCTTGAGAAAAAAAAGTGGTTTTCTGCACGATCGATGGCATTAAACAGCTGACTTCTGCCTGACGCGGTCAGTTTGCATCTTTGCCGAAATCTGCCGTCCTGGTTATATTGCCCATTGGTCACGGTCTCTGGCCAAAATTTGGACCCAATACATCCAGCTGTCGCCACTATACTTGATATGGAGTGAAATATAGCTCCTCAGCTGTCTTTCAATGTGGAATAACTTTGATACCGCCTTCCGTTCAAAACTTTCGCCTATGTCCAGGCAACTGTTTACAGACAGAACTCAGAAACTTTTGGAGAGCGTGTTGAGCAAAACAATATTACGCTCTACATACTTAAAGGGTACGCGCCAAAAGCCGTGTCTTACTTTTCATGCTTCTGCTCTGGTAAGCCCACGAGATAGAGGAATATGAAGAACTGACTCCTTGCGTCTATCGTGGCGCATCTGTTTCTCGTGCTAGATGATCGACCAGGGGAACGCCTTCTCAGACCACAGAAAGGTTTTCGCGAGGCTATAGTATATTATCATAGACACGCAAAGATGAGTTGGGTGCTTAGCCAATTACCTCCACTTGGCTCAAACAATGGTTTGAGAAAAAAAAACATGTGTGATGTCCACAGCGGACGATGCCGGCGCAAAATCATTTCCGACCATAAAATTTCCAACATTTATGTGTTACAAAAGACACCTAGATAGGGTTAGCGGCGGGAAGCTTAATGCTCCGGAGACGGCAAACTAGTTTTTCTTAAGAATTCGAGGATTGTGAGAAGCCTTTCGGCTATATTCCACTAACACGTGGGCCTAGCTGCGCAAATCAATGAAAAATAGGATTTGGGTTTTTTTTTCGCGTACACCGCCTTTGCGCTCAATGCAAAAGCCTTCCCGATGACACATTTGAAGTCATAAATATCCCAGCGAATGTTCAAACGGCTTCTCCTCCGTGAAATCCAACCTTCCATCTGCGTCTGATTAGGGACTGCTTTGAACTTTCCGTGGAGATTTGGAAAACCATGTTGTCGTTGCTGTAGGTCTGTGACAGTATATAAATAATCCGTGCTTGAAATTCCCTAACTGGCTGTGGGGATTCCAAAAAATGGCATTTTCATTTCTTCAAAAAAAGGTAAGGGGATCAGGGAGTTTTTGGCGTGTTGAGAAAAATTTCTTCGGATTTGGCTCAAAACTCGCATTTGGGGGTTATTTTGGGCTCTGAACCCGGATCTGGGGTCTAATCCTCGCCTGAATAAGGGTTACGGTAGGCTACGGTAGGCAAAATGCCTTTTACTGGCGTTACTTACCTTGAAATTCCGAAAATCGAAAAATGGACCCCAAATTTGTGTTCAGCGTTTCAAATAACACCCACAGTGAAATTTTTGATCAAATCTGAGACTTTGACCGAGCTACCGTATACCCACCGTAATCTACCGTAATCTATCAAAAATCGATAAACGGTTTGCAGATTCGTGTTAGGATATTCTCTATGTACAACTTTTGAAGCGATTTGATCGTAGCATTCTCGAAATCGTCAAAAGTGGCGTTTTTCAGCAAAGTTTTCCCCGCTTGGAAGCTTTGGACCAAATCAGATGGATTTTTCAAAAAATAGTGACAAATGAGCCTCAGATTCGTGATCAGCATCCAAAAAGAAACCCTAGAAACAAATTTTCAGCCCAATCCGAAACAATTTTTTGAACATCCTGAAAATTGCCATTCGTGTACCCCTTTTATCTACGCGAAGCTATGGAAATTCCCACTTTTGGAAATCTCCTGGAGATCTCTGAGGCATTTAGGGGATTTGGAAAACGGATCAGCAATGGTGTGTCACATACCCACAACTATCAACACATGGTTTTGTAAAAGCCCACCGCAAATGTAAGGCAAGCCCTAGTGAGTGCTATGCTATGCATGGCTTTGATCTGTACATCGGGAACGTAGATGCACTTCTCGACTTCTTTATATCTGGGTAGAGATGTTTGAACTTGCGTGCCAGCCTATGGTGGAACGAACGCAGGACAAATGTTATATGACGTAGGCGGGGTGATCCAATGGGTTGGATGATCCACGAGATTTTCACGCTTTTCCTGGCCGTTTTTCGTCACTTTGGCCCATTAGTCTTCTTAGAGGGACCCAAAGCTTACGTTTTTGCCAAGAAAAAAAACGGGAAATTTTTCATTGTGAACACTGTCTTCAATGATAAGATACTCGCTCTCCTTCAGAAAAGTGTGGCAACCCACCGAACCGCCTCAATCCTGCGCCCACTCGTATTCTTTAGCTCAATGGTAGTTGACGCGATTTCTGCCACAAGGCAGCTCACTTGAGTCGTCGTTGACTCAGCCGTCAGACCTCCATCCAAAGCGGATATCCTGAACTGATTAGCTAAGGCGAACCCATGTAGGTCTCGTAGAAACACTAAAACCATTCTACCTCAAAATGCTTGACCCAAACTCGACTTTTGGACGAGCAGATGGGAACGCTGGTGCAAAATCGTAGTTGTATTCAAGCTGACCAAATATTTTCGAATGCCGGTCGCCCAATTCCAAGCAAACTTTGCTTATCTGAAACAATATAAACACCTTTCTCAACATAAATATATGCATGAATCTTTACTGCCGCAGTCAAGCGTATTGGAGTTATTTTTAATTGTGCAAAGATTTGTCATGCCTTCTACATGGAGACCTCTAAAACGCTCACTCACCCATAAAGCCTGTCCTTTCTGAATCTGAACCGTGGAAAGATCAAGCATAACTATCACTGATGTTTTCTTCTTCGGTTTCAGTATGATAGACTGACGAGATGACTGGATGAGGGGTACGGCATCAGAGGCAGTAGCAGTCCGTCTCCGTCGCTCCACATCGCAACCAACAACGACCGCGGACAGCCTGAAGTGAGAAACGCTGTCCTTTCTAGGTTAGGCACTCTTACCTCACTGGGGACAGTTCCACCCAACCAGGGAAGTTAGCCAAAGTATAGGATGTTGTAACGATCTTCAAGAAAAATAGAGGTCCACTCAAAAGTACCAAGTGGCATCCAGCTAGATCAAAAACCTGATTCTCCTTAGATAATAATGTTACAGTTACATACCAAAAACCAAGGCTGGGCCTCATATACTTGCTCATGAAATTTTTTTTCCAACCTCTACATCGGTCCAGGAGGTTACAAAGGGCGCAGAACACAAATAAGAGGTCCGTTCTCGATTTTTTTTCAAAAGGGAAGATTCTGCTAGCTTAGGGTAACTGAATGGCTTCCTTATCCCTGGTAAGAAATCAAAATTCTCATCACTCATGGCGCGTGTGATTCTGCAGCCACCGTCTGCTTTCCGCTCCGCCCCAGCACGCGCAGGAACCACGGGAACTTCGCGTTTTCACAGCCTATACCAGCTATAAATCATGTTTTAGTCTTTTTTATATGTATGCAGGTGCTTGTTGGTATCCATTTAGTAGGCTCCATTTCTTCTCTAGCATAAACACACAACATCCAACAGTTAGTTTGTATCAACGTTTCCGTATAATCGCAACGGTTCCTTGTAAGGACAGCACATACACGCGCTCGTAAACAACGCTCGCTTGAGGAAAGGAACGTAGATTGACCCGTAGGTTTCCACCAGAACGTCACCACCTTGGAAGCGCCAAAAAATGAGCCAGGATAAGCACTTATTTGAGCCATCCTAAGTTGCCAGCGTGCAGAATTTTCACCCATACAATCAAGTGCCTAATGTGACAGATCGGCAAGTCCTCAGATGAATAAGTGTACTCATGAAAAAGGCTCAAACGGAGGGACTCTCATGAGCATGTTGTTCAACAAAAGTAGAAATCGAAAATATTGATCGGTCGGTTATAGCGATCGAGTTATCATTGTGAAGTATTCATCTACCGAATTACAGGACCCACACCCAACAAAAATCACCACTCATAACAGCTTTCAGTGCTATCGCACTGGGGAGAGGAGCACCAAGCCATCGCACTTGGCCATGCCCACTTTTCCGCGCCGCAACGACTCTCCCGATTTTGGAAGGGAGAGGGGAACCCTCAGTATGTTCTAACTGCGCGGCGGCATGAAAGAATGGGCGTGGCCAAGTGCTTCTCTTGCTCCGATAACACCCCGCTCTCGGTGCAATAAGCAGAAAATCGATAACATCGATCGGTAGGAGGCTCAGGGGTAAAAATGGTGACCTATGTTAATTATTTTGGCATTCTCGCAGCCAATTATCTCTGAGTTCAAAATGTATTTTGTCCACGTTTTTCAGATAAAAAAATGATAGTGATCAGGCGGTGGCGGAGGACGCATTTAAGGGTTGATCAGGAAGCAATATTTTTAGAACGCGGGGCTCGACCGGGATGTGAACTTGTTTATCGACGTAGCTTTTACGGAGGTAACAATGGTAAACTGCACATTTTTATAACCACAACATGAGAGGGTGATTTTCCAGTGCGGCTTGCGCGCGGTAATAGATCAAAGTCAAACCGCAGCTTACAACCCAGAAGAAGAGTTGCTCTTGAACTGCTTATCTTTTACCTCAGCGGATGCACAGCTTCCGAGTTGAGACATACCCTAACCGGAACTTTGGCGTCTACCTGCACAGGATCCTTCTCCAGGAAAGCGACCTAAATGTTGACAAAGACATTCTGACTAGCTGTGTTCAATTTTATCGTTGATACACACCTGCACAGTCACGAACAAATCCAGATGCGTTGCCTGCACACTGAAGTACTGACGCTCCGCGAACACTTTGACCCAATTCTGCTGGTACTGCTGCAACTGGAATAAAAAGACATTCCTCCGAAACGACCTACACCCCAAAAACTTCTCAAACAGCAGTATGAGGTGATCAACAATGGTTTTAGTTCAAAGGCCGTACTGGCGCTTGTAAACATGGTCGATCGCGAACAGATCCGAAAGACTCCCCTATTACGCTGTCAACGTCGTTGGAAGCACTGGACAAAACACCTGGAGGAGCCTACTTGCATACATTGCTCCGGATCGATTATTGGTGATTGACTTTTCGAATATGTCCGATTTCTACAAGTCAAGAGTCGCACGTTCGAGGAAATTCACAAAATCCACTGAACATTTTACTGAATTTTTAGCATTTCCTCCAAGTTGAATCGCATACCAAATCATACGCATGAGGAATTTCACTTCTTTTAACGAGATTCTTACAACTCCTTCAACGCCAAACAATAACCCTTTTGTAGCGAAGCAAAACATTTAAAAAAATTCATTATATTTTGCTAAACTTCTCTTAAGAAAAAAAGATTCCGTGCTCCCACGCAGATTCTAGGCTCCATGGCTAATTTTGTATGTCAACTCACGATTTTCAAGTATTCTTCAACTTTATGCTATCAATTTCAAAATTGAACAGGAGCGAGCTGCACCCAATTCCTGTCTCCTATCCAGAAACTGAGCTCCCCAGCCTAATTTTAGGTGTTCCAACAAGATCGTGAACGCCGTCTGAAGAAAAAGAAGATGAACGTTTTTTTTTCGACCAGAATCGAGCGGTTTTTCCCATTTTCCTCGAATCTCAGGGACCATTCCATACCGTTTTTGGGGAGAAGGGATATACCATGTTTTAACGCTCTTTCTGAGGGAAAGGTAACCGCTTCCCCCATAGCTACTCAGAACGTTGATTTCGGAATCGAAGGTTTGCGCATGGGCGATTCAAAACTAAATAAGGTGGGCGCTTCGCGCGCACCAAAATCTCTAGGAGCTTCGGCCTACAATAGTGCATAATTAGCCAGCAAATCGCTCCTTGAATATGACAGCGATTTCAGATTCCAGAAAAAAATTTCAAGCAAAAATGTTACATGCATGGGACATTTTTTGCCATGTTCTCTGAAAGAATTCGAATACAGGCACCGAAGCAGCACTATCGCGGAGCCGTAGCGGCGATTCGACAGTGCCGCTACGGCTACACGATAGCGCCACCGCGGCTTTGGGATAGTATCTCCTATGATGTTAATTAAGAATTGTAAAACAAATAGGGAGGCTTAAGAACAAAAATAGGCACGCGCGGTTGCTAAGTCCTCTGTCTGATAAGGACAGAGGTAACCGCCGTTTTTGCGTCCAAATATATACGTGATGCACCTCAAACTTGGGTAATTGAGCCGGTGACAATTCGTTTTGCCACACAGGACAGTACATAGTACTCCAAGCAGATTCGGAGCCAACGCGGTTCTAAATCGGAGCCGCTGCGGTACCACCGCGGCGATGTCGAGGCTCAAGACACTGCAACAGAATCGTCTAATCCCGGAGCCGCTGCGGTACTATCTCGGAAGTATCGCGGCGCAGTCGAGGGTCGCGGTACTTTCCCGGCACTAACGCGAGAAATTTTCTCAGTTTGCCAGATGCCTCCCGTTTCTACGGAATTTGGCGGGGGTATCGAATGTAGAAAACTTTCGAATTTCCCACGCTTCTATGCATACCATGTTTACCTACGGGTCAAATAATCCACTGTCAAAAAGTCAACTGAAGAAAAGGATATCCACTACAACCTATTCCTGTCCATCTGAGACCGGAAAATCACTTTTTATCAAGTAGGGTCATCCTGCCTTGCTTTCGACGCTTCCAACGGCGCTGGCGTGAAGAAGGGGAGCAGCATGGCACCACTTACACTATTGTTTGATAACGGCGTGTACGAAGTCTTTAGTAACCTTTCTCACATACTGTTTTCATGGTTACCTCGTCCAGCACACACTGTTCGTGACCACACTTTTCATAAATGCCATAAATCATTACAGGGGGTATTTCCGGCTCTGTAGACAAAACATCGCCTATCGTCAATCGGCTCGTTTGTTCTTTGAAGCTTACTAGAATCATTATTGTGATTGCGTGCTAGGTATCACTTTCGCACCACACAAGTGAACATGGACTAAATACCCAAGGAGCAGTTTAATGAGCGACATCGATGACGTACACGAGTCATAAACACGAAATCGGTTTAGATACTCTTGGGACCAATTAGACGAGTTCTCGACACTGAGAATGCGTAATTACGTCATTGAGTAATTCAACGGACAAGTGGGGACCACAACTATCTAATAAAAAATTGTTCCACGTACACGGACTACTCTTTTTCCATTCCGGTAAAAAGCCAATACTCATTACTCAGATGGCCTACAAAGTAAAATAGCTTCCAGGTAAACATAACATTTAAGTGGCTTCATTCCTCAATACGAACAGTTCAACAAGAATGGCCTTGGCTGCGCCACGGAGGGCAGTTAGCTATTCGTTCCCTTGGTATCAACTCGTACCAGAGACAGAAATCAACAGTAGGCTAATAGATTTGGGTCCATGGACAGCCATCGAAAAAAGTGACCAAATAAACAAACTATTTCTACGGAAGACAACATCGAGGGATCTATCAGCCGCGAAAAACATCTGACAACAATTTTGGGAAGTTGTTCAGCAGAACTGCTCTACTTGCTGCGTTTAAGAGATTTCACGAAGATATTAACAATTTGTAAAATAATATACGTGACTAGCGGCTTTGGTATTGCTCTATGAAACTCAAAACGGAGCTATTTTACACCAGCAGAAAAGAGAAAAAAACATTATAGGAACAAATGTTTCAAACTTTCGCGGCATTGTTTCAGGCGGGTGAATATCGAATTTCTCGGAAAATTCAAATAATCACAATTTCTACCGTGTCTTCACTATCCAACGACCTCAATGCGCAAAACTCAAAAGATAGGTAATATATACACTGTCCTATCCAATGATAAATATTTTGCCAATTCAGGACAATTTTTCTCAAAGCTGAAAAAATGTGAAAATGTAATTTTTGGAAAAATGGCCGATAATTCACAAAATTATTTCCGTAAAAGGAGCCGATAATTCACGAAATTAACTTCTTAAGATAAGAGACTTTTCTTAATGCTCAAGAATTAGGGAAATGCCCTGAAGTCGTCGGATAATGAAGATTTGACAGAAATTGTCACTTCCCGAAAATTCCGAATTTTGCCCTATTGAAACAATGCCGCGAACACGCCTTGGTACTATATACAGTCTAGACTTCACAGAGTCTGATTGTACTACGAATCTAAGCGGCCCTGAAGTATAGAAAGAAGAGAACGAGGGGGATTTATATGCTTTTGAGCTATGAAACTTACTCAAGATTTTGATGCAAAATTTAAAGCAGATCGAATTTTTCGAGCAGCGATAATCGTCATTAGATAGAGGAAGAGTTGTGCTACTGGATGGTGTACCACAACTGATCCAAAGAACGCAGATGACTAAAGGTAAATTCACTATCACACAATTGGTGCAGGACTTTCTTAACAGCTTCGTATTTTCTTGTAGATATTTAGACTGGTTGTAAAATAGATTGATTGGGCTGATTGCAACAACGAATATGCGGATTTGCTGAATAAGAATGGATGTTTACAACAGCTTATAAAAACAGTAGCGGTCTTGAATCTATTGACATAGCCTTTTCGCAAGTAATGTTTTTATATATATCTTGGCTTGGCCTTACAGAAACTTGATGAAACTTTAGTATGTCATGGGGCATCACAACACTTGCTTTACACATACACAAGATTAGGTTTTGAGGGTGCAGTTTTTGAATATAGAATTTATTTCTGATTTCGGGATAAAATTTGAAAATAGGACTATTCTCTCAGAACATGGCTACTACAATTCCAAACCCGTAGCAGTTATTCGCCATTCAAGGATCTTCGGAACCGTAGTATAAACTCGTAAAAATTATCCTTGTCTATCGAATTTTTTAGAAATAAATTCGAAATAAAATTATGCGATATTGCACCTATCAAAAAAATTTCTCTTTGACGTTATCGAGAAAGAGTAAAATTTATGTACCAGTTTTACTTTGTCAGAGCTTATAAAGCAAGTATTTTGATTCTGGGGCGAATAATTTCATAAGGGTGAACTGCCAAAAATTAGCTCCAACCTGTCCAATTTTCGGTCTTCAGAAAAATTCTGATAGACTATTTTCTCACAAGGTTACACAACGGTTCAGAAGATCTTTAAAGGCAGTGTTCACGATCAATATCGCACTCGAATTCGAGCCAAAAATGGGATTGTTCGCTCGTGAGGTAACTAGTAGTGAAGAAACAGCGAAGAAAAACGTCCAGAATAAGTCAAAATAACGGCTTCTAAATTAAGGGCGTGGACGAGAATCATGGGCCCTGCTGATTTCAGCAAGCGCGCGCTAATCGCGAAATCTTCGCGAATCGATCATGCTAATCGCGGCAGAGTTGCTTGGCAATTTGCCATCGATACGTGTGCGGCGCCTCAAGCTCGTCCGATTGAGGGGCGGACCGGGATAGGTAGGCGCACCGGGATAGCTTTCAAAGCCGTTTTTATTGATTTCTGGCCAGTTTTCGTAGCTTTCTTCGACCCTATCCTCTCCAGCGTCTGCCAACTTAGTGTGTCACACCGAGACCTTGAGAACGAGATTTATCGTGAACACTGCCTTCAAGCAAATACTAACTGCCACGGGTTTGGAATTGTAAAAACCACGTTTTGCGGGAACAGTCCTTATTTTGAATATTACCACGAAATCACAAACAAATTCCATATTCAAAAACTGCACCCTCAAAACCTAATCTTGTGTACATATGTGAGAAGCAAGTGTTGTGATGCCCCATAAAATACTAATGTTTCAGCAAGTTTCGCCAAGGCCTAGCCAAGATGTGTATAAAAACATTATTCGCGAAAAGGCCATGTCAATAGATTTATGACCGTTACTAAAGTTGCCAGTTTTCCTCTTGTTGGTCAACGGTACAAGTACCAGTTGTAGGCCAACAGCACTCCATCTGCATCATGGTAGACCGCTGACAATCAACCGTCAGACAAGTGTCACCGAACCGCTATCAACGACTTCCGTAGCTACTTCTTTAACTACTGAATTTTTAAATAATGATGATTTTCAGTGAGATCCTACATATAATTAGGAGAACAGGTGAAGACTTCATACGAACTGCATGCGTGTCGTTTCACGAAGTCGCTACTACTTTCGGGCTACCTCTTCACTTATGCTCTACGTATTCACAACCCTACCTTCAGTACTCTCCAGAAAAACCTATAGATCCACACAGCGTAGACACAGCCTTCAAGTCGTCGGTACAGTAGTCAATGCATCTATAAAAACAGACCTGAGCACTTGTGACATCGCTCTCAGAAAACGGCGGCGCCGGTGGTGTGCACTGAAGGACCGCTCGTAGACCATCTTCTGCTGCAGGTAAAGACGACATCAACTGCACACAACACCACACATAATCCTAAACATTTGACAAACATTCACAAATCAAGAGCAGGTGACCGTAAAGGCACAGGGCACCCAAAAAATTAATTCTATGATTTAATGCTTATCTTGGAGAGAGTCACACGCTGATCACAGTGGTATCTCTTGTATCGTCCAAGACCTCCGTTGAACAGAGATATGGCTCTTTAAAAATACCTAGATTTTGAGAGTGAAAAATTGGTGGACGAGTTGTCTCAGACCTGTATTTCTCTTCATTCGCAATCGTTGCGTGAGAGAAAGCCAGGATAAGGAGATAGTCCGGTAATGGACTGAGAATCCATCTATCGAGCCGCTATAGAGTTCAAAAATCTGTTAGGGGGTCGCGCCTGTGGTGGTCGCTTATATCTCGTTCATTTGGAGGAAATGAGACCTGGCATTTGGCACATGTTATACTGGAGGGGTCTTCTACACAATTATGTACATGGAAATCTCAAATTTTATATCTGAGGGTGTACTGTGCCTTTAATGAAAACCGCGTTTTCGCATTTTCAGTGAAATGTCTAGGGCTGCGTTATTGGCGCGGAACCTCAGAGAAAAAAAGGAAATCGCAAAGCAGCGAGAACATAGATATTGGAGCCAGCTGACGCACACTAATTGTGAGCCCGAGGAATGTCGGCCAATTTTTTTCAGAACGAGCTTCTTCTGAAAACTCGGCTTAATTTCAATTCAGCGATTTAAAAAAACCGACCGGTCGTGTTACGAAAATCTGGTCTGTATTAATCTTCCAGTTTGAGATCTCAAGGGATTCAGTCCCTGAACAGTTTTTCTCAGCTCGCCCTAACCTAAAAAAAGGAAAAGTATAAGAGACCGATTGTTCTTCGGGTAGGCTTATCCCTAAATTTGGAGTAACTCAATAGCAACTCAAAATTTAGGAAAAAACTCTTCAAAAACAACCACCTCTCCCAGTTTACTGTTTCTATAATAAGGAAAGCCAAAAAAAACTTCCGGAAATGGCATTCCAATCCATTAGGTTGATGCAAAAGTTTCCGGACCTTCCACGACTTAGAATAAAGAAACATCAATTTCAAAAACAAACAAGGCTCACCCAACAAAATAATCTCCATCACATTCAAAAGTCCTCCGCCAAGGATTATGCAGATCATGATTTCCCGACGAGTAGAACTCTGGCAGTTTTGAGTCCAAATATTCTTCTAAGGCCATTTTGATCTCGTCATTGTGAGTGAACTGTTTTCCATCCAGGAAGCGCTGCATCGAGCGGAACAGATGCTATTCGGAAGGGGCAAGATCTGGGCTATATGGAGGGTGAAAAAGAACTTCCCAGCCCAGGTCCAGCAGTTTCTGTCGGGTTATACGAGATACGTGTGGCCGAGTATTATCGTGAAGAAGGCAAACAGTGTTCATCCTAGGGCGATGGACCAGGGCTGGGAAGTTATTCCTCACCCTCCATGTAGCCAGAACTGGCCCCTTCCGATTACCATCTGTTCCACTCACTGCAGCACTTCCTGGAAGGAAAACAGTTCACTATCGATGACGAAATGAAAATTGCTCTAGAAGAATACTTCGACTAGAAACAGCCAGAGTTCTACGCGTCGGGAATTCATGATCTGCTCAATCGGTGGCAAAGGATCCTTGAGTGTCATGGAAATCATTTTGTTGGGTTAGCCTTGTTTGTTTTTGAAAGAAATGTTTTTAATTCAAAGTCGTGAAAAGTCCAGAAACTCTTGCGTCAACATAATATTTTGAGACCTCAAAATCGATGATTATAATTTATGCCCTATATTTCGTTTTATACCGGCCGTTTATTTTCTTTGAATCTCTAAATCAATATTAGAACGAGTTCTTAGGAGGAGCTCGATTTTCGCTTCCTGGCTTTCCTACGGATCTCAATATCAGCTGACGTTACACCTACCGTAATACACTCACAAATTGTGAATGAATTTCGGATGTATATAATGGACATTCAGAATAACTGTTCTGTATTAAGCTTTTTATTAGGAAAAAAAACGTATCTCCCATCATCTAATTGGAGACCTGCTAAACTTTTGCATAGCAGGGCGTCTCATCCATACCAGTGTCTACTGTTGTGGAATTTTTAGGTTTGGGAACAAATTTCGCAGTATTAGTTCTCATTGGAGCCCATACAGGCAATCACACATGAAACACTTTTTATCATAAGCATTTCCACTAGAGAAAAATGAGCCGACCTTGAGAGAAGCTACACAATAGGCAGCGCTGATGGCCTTCTGAAGGATATCCTTGCGTATCACCGGAGGTATTCCTTCTCTAACTACAGCCACCCAAAGCTGCAGCGCACGCACCATATCACCGCTGGAGTAATAGACGTAGGCCTTCTGAAAAGTAAACATCGTGACATTGAACTACCAAAAAAGGTGTGTCGTGTTAACTCCTAAATATTGGTTGGGTTAACACCGTGAAATGTGAGCAGTACATTTAAATTACTACTATGAAAGGCCGTGAAGATCTATCGAAAACGGTCTTTCGAAAAGAGCTACTTGTCCCAACTTTGCACTTCAATTTGCTAGCAACTGGCATTACCTGAACGAACGTCACGCACTTTTTCAGAACCTTCAATTTCCCCTACTACGTATATAGTCCAGCTTAGGTACAATATTCGCACTATCTTTTGCAAAGATGGGGAACATTGACAAACTTGACGAAAAAAATCGTCTGATTATTGCAAATCGATTGAACGAGCAGGTTCTCGGATTCCGAAAATCCAGGCGTGTTTGAGATCCAAGTCGCTTTCTGACTATGTAAATTATGAGCCCAAAAGTTACCAAGTTGGTTCTGCCTTTTAATGGAAACCATTCGTAAATACTTTGAACCACACTTCAAAGCTGCTATATGTAAGTTGGTGGAATCCTGCCAGAGCTACGACACTGTGCCGTCTGAAGGTTAGACACAATGGCGGCCAAAAGTGTGTGATCAACTGTTTTCCACAGATACTACATCACCCGCGCTAAGTTTTGTATAAATGGGGAGCATTTGCCAAACTTGGGAGGAAAAGGGTCCGGAGCTTGTAACTTTTTTAAAATAGAGACTTTTCGGATTCTGACAAAGCTATCATATTCACAAGTCAATTTCCTATCTAATCATGCACTTTGCGAACAGAAGTATTTTTAAATCGCCTCGTAATCCACAGGTCGAATTTTGGAAGTCCTTCACATCACGTTTTGGGTCCATCGCAACACATTTCGACTTTTCAGGAAATTCCTAAGCATGTTTAATTAAGAATTCTCAGCATTCTACCTGCACAAATCTCGAGTCTCACTTTCACTCAATTCATAAAAGAATCATAGATATTGTTCTCATATTACTTGCACAATTACTACTCAAAATTTTGTCGCGCACGACGTTTTTGAGAAACAATCGCAGAACGATTTCCTTCCAACAGAAAGCTATCTCAGGATACTTCGTACTACAATGCCCACCATTAGGTAGACGTTCGAGTTGTGAATATGACGGCGTCTTCAGAATCCAAAAAGGTCTTCGTTCAAAAAGGTGAGAAGCATCGGACGATTTTTTGCCAAGTTTGGCGAATGCTACCCGTTTTTACAAAACTCAGCGCTATATTGCATTTTCCAACGTATCTCGGCCGAATTTTGACGATGTTTCATGATATTTCAACATGTTCTAGGTCATCCAAAATTATACCTGACACACACTCAAAGTTAGATCCTGGATTCACAATTTGTTTAATATGGAAAACAGAAACGATTTTGTGCTATGATTACAAACCTAGCCTATTTTCTCTAAACATGGCCATAAAAATTCTGACCTTGTATGAGTTTTTGGCCGTTTGAAACCCTTCAAAAACCAATGTATGTCATTGCAAGAGAAAGAGTTCTTCTCGAAAAAAATTCAAAAAATGAATTCGGAGTCAATTCATATTTGGCACCTGAAATGTATCTCACTTCGACATTAGTGAAGGAAGGCAAAATCTTTGAGCAATTTGAACAATGCCACTGCCTATTTATCGCATATATATATATTCTGTAAAAAAGGGGTCTCCCAAGCAGAAGTGGTTTGGTTAGCGTTACAAATGCTTCAACAAAAAGGGAACAATAGGAAAGCGGAAAGAGGAGAGCCTACAAAAAATGAACAATATCCTCCAAGAACTTTTTTCTTTTTCGAAACTTCCAAACAGCGGAAACAAACCGTTGTGGTTCTCTATGAGGAAGCGCTTTTGGCTCCATAAAGGACTTTGATTATGTGAGTGCCGATAAAATATGTATATATGCATGTAAACCTAATAGCTATCATTAAAAGGGGAGATGATGTTAAATTGTTTTAGGGAACCAGTCAATTCTTCCTCGTAAAATACCACAACGGTTTGTTTCCGCTGTTTGGAAGTTTCGAAAAAGAAAAGAGTTCTTGGAGGATATTGTTCATTTTTTGTAGACTCTCCTCATTCCGCTTTCCTATTGTTCCTTTTTTGTTGAAGCATTTGTAACGCGAACCAAACCTCTTTTGCTTGGGAGACCCTTTTACAGAATTGTTCACTTTTTCTTGATATTACGCTGTAATATCCTATGCAAGAATTTCGAACAAAGACCTCTTCATCTCCCCACTAGATCAGTCCTCTTTCTGTGGTCACAAGGATCAATGACCCAAACTGTTGTAAAACTATCTCAGAAAAATCACTCGATGTGGCTGACAAGACCGATGTTCACATGATATTAGCTAAGAAATGAATGATATCCATGATATCGTTCCACATAATTCATTCATATTGATCGCGTCAGCCACATCTGGCTACACCGGGTGTTATTTGCACCTTCCATGTTTTTCATACGTATCGAACGGGTCGGCCACTGTGATTTTCTCAACCAACTCTGACAGGGACCTTAGGCCCCGGTTATAGTTGGTCGCCCAGAAGTAGCCAGCCCGGTCGATAATCATGAAAGCCTGCTGGCCTACAGCCGGATGCAGAATCTGCCTGCAGTTCTTCGCTTTCAAATGAAACTAACTTAAAACCGGGACAGTCAGAAACTACCTTCCATTCCATCTGGACACTTTCACATCAGTGGAACAAAGCAGTTTTACATACTCATTATTTCGTTTCCGTTGCCCCATTCCTTCGCAGAACAGCCGCTTCGATTCCATGAATCTGATATGAAAAAGCTCTGCTGAGCTGCGAATGGAGATAGTTCTAACAATTTGTTTTTGAATTTGGATGCTAATAAGCAAGTACCATTTATTGCAGAAAAAATCAGTAGGCTGGTGAAGAAGGAAGAGGAGCACTCCAAAATGGGGTTGTGTGAATGACCTTACGAAACTGAAAAGCAGCCTGGCAACATGACCTGACATGACTCACATAACATCTCAAACTTTCTGCTTGCTATGCTTGTCATCCTTACACTTTTATAAAAGTTCTGCAAGGTGTTCTCTCCTGCGCAAATTCAGGGCATAATTTCTCGGATGGCTAGCATCGAGTCTGGGCTCCTGCTCACTCTACGGGGTGGTCTTCACAACTTTTCGGATGAGCAGCAACGGGTCCCGAACACCTGCCCACTATCCGGGTTTCCACGACGTCCCGATGACTTCATCAGAAGCTCGAAGCACTTTTCACGACGTCCCGATGACGTCATCAGAAGCCCGAAGCACTTTTGGGACTATCCTAGACGGGGAAGGGGTCACCCACGATTTTCCCATGAAAATGAATGGAAAACCTGATAAAAGATGTTTGATGCTGCTATCAATCATTGTTGTTGATGAAGTTCTGTAGAAATAATTCGATTGATAGCGTTATAGATCGGTGGTTCATTCCATTTCTGACTTGAATCTTGAGTGCCTCCGTCTAGGATAGTCCCGCACTTCTCATGATGTCCCGATGACGTCATCAGAAGCCCGAAGCACTCTTGGGACTATCCTAGACGGGGCACCCACGACTTTCTCATGAAAATGAATGGAAACCTTGATAAAAGGTGCTTGATGCTGCTATCAGTCATTGTTGTTGATGAAGTTGTGTAGAAATACTTTGATTGATAGCGTTATAGATCGGTGGTTCATTCCATTTCTGACTTGAATCTTGAGCGCCCCCCCGTCTGGGGTAGGCCCGCACTTCTCACGATGTCCCGATGACGTCATCAGAAGCCCGAAGCACTCTTGGGACTATCCTAGACGGGGGCACCACGACTTTCTCATGAAAATCAATGGAAACATTGATAAAAGGTGCTTGATGCTGCTATCAGTCATTGTTGTTCATGAAGTTGTGTAGAAATACTTTGATTGATAGCGTTATAGATCGGTGGTTCATTCCATTTCTGACTTGAATCTTGAGTGCCCCCGTCTGGGGTAGGCCCGCACTTTTCACGACGTCCCAATGACGTCATCAGAAACTCGAGGTACCTTTTACGACGTCCCGATGACGTCATCAGAAGCCCGAAGCACTTTTCGCGACGTCCCGATGACGTCATCAGAAGCCCGAAGCACTTTCACGACGTCCCGATGACGTCATAAGAAGCCCGAAGCACTTTTCACGACGTCCCGATGACGTCATCAGAAACCCGAAGCACTTTCACGACGTCCCGATGACGTCGTCAGAAGCCCGAAGCACTTTTCACGACGTCCCGATGACGTCATCAGAAGCGAAGCACTTTACGACGTCCCGATGACGTCATCAAGCCAAGCACTTTCACGACGTCCCGATGACGTCATCAGAAGCCCGAAGCACTTTTCACGGCGTCCCGATGACGTCATCAGAAGCCCGGAAGCACTTTCACGACGTCCCGATGACGTCATAAGGAGCCCGAAGCACTTTTTACAACGTCACGATGCCGCCGTCAGAAACGCGAAGCACTTGCACGACGTCCCGATGACGTCGTCAGAAGCACGAAGCGCTTTTCACGACGTCGCGATGACGTCATCAGGAGCCCGAAGCACTTTTCACTACGTCCCGATGACGTCATCAGAAGCCAAGCACTTTTCGACGTCCCGATGACGTCATCAGAAGCCAAGCACTTTTCACGACGTCCCGAAGACGTCAATAGAAGCCCGAAGCACTTTCACGACGTCCCGAAGACGTCATCAGAAGCCCGAAGCACTTTTCACGACGTCCCGATGACGTCATCAGAAGCCCGAAGCACTCTCACGACGGCCCGATGACGTCACCAGAAGCCCGAAGCACTTTTCACGACGTCCCCATGTCGTCATCAGAAGCCCGAAGCACTTTCACGACGTACCGATGACATCATCAGAAGCCCGAAGCACTTTTCATGACGTCCCGTTGACGTCTTCAGAAGCCCGAAGCACTCTCGACGTCCCGATGACGTCATCAGAAGCCCGAAGCACTTTTCACGGCGTCCCGATGACGTCATCAGAAGCCCGAAGCACTTTCACGACGTCCCGATGACGTCATCAGAAGCCCGAAGCACTTTTCACGACGTCCCCATGACGTCATCAGAAGCCCGAAGCACTTTCACGACGTCCCGATGACGTCATCAGAAGCCCGAAGCACTTTTCATGACGTCCCGATGACGTCATCAGAAGCCAAGCACTCTCACGACGTCCCGATGACGTCATCAGAAGCCCGAAGCACTTTTCACGACGTCCGATGACGTCATCAGAAGCCCGAAGCACTTTCACGACGTCCCGATGACGTCATCAGAAGCCCGAAGCACTTTTCACGACGTCCCCATGACCTCATCAGAAGCCCGAAGCACTCTCACGACGTCCCGATGACGTCATCAGAAGCCAAGCACTTTTCACGACGTCCCGATGACGTCATCAGAATCCCTCACCTACGAATCGGTTAATTACCAGCCTACGTACCTCCTACCAACTTACCTGTCTGCCAAGTTGATTGCCTGAGACCATTGGCAGTGGCTATTAGCAGTGAGGACTGAAAAGCGTGACGGCCCACGGCCTACGGCCTACGGCTCACGGCCTACGGCGCACACCATGAAATTTTCTTAAGCTTTCGGGCTCACAACTTTGTTATTTGTGAAGCGATTTTGCTGAAATTCGGACAGCAGGTGTCTTCTGGACCCCTTCGCTTATATCCAGAAGGAAATCTTCAGAAATTTTGTTTCAAAGATTCTATAAACTATTTTATAAAATTCTAAGTGATCACAAGGCCTAGGCAAAACCAAACCTCTCCAGCCGCATATATATATATATATATATATATATATATATATATATATATATATATATATATATATATATATATATATATATATATATATATATATATATATATATATATATATATATATATATATATATATATATATATATATATATATATATATCTTAGAAGGCTTTGATTAAAAGATATGAATTTCTAAAAAGTTCGTATTTTCTGTCTAACCTTTCTGTAATTTTTCTTTTGGAGACGACATGCTCTCTGGCAGTGACATGTATTTTTTCTCCCTCTAAGAAGAGTAAACGCGAAAATGCGCGGAAAAAAATTACCAGAAAGTGGATGAAATTCTAAATGGGCCAGCAAACACAATGGGTCACCACTCCCACGTTCTATATTTGACAGTTGCCCTGAGTTCGTTTGACCAGAGGAACAGTTGCCGAATTTTTGAGTATTCTTTATCGCGCAAGGTTCTAAAATCCCAGCATGTGCATTAGCCCATCTTGTTTTTGAGGAGTTTTCAGTAGAACAAACAGAAAATAATGTCACTTACCTAGGAATTTCGAAACGCAAAACTGATTCCCGAAGTCATGCTTGAAGCTTTGTCTGCAGTCTCCCGAAACACCAAACAGGCATGATTAAGTTTCTCAGAGATTTCCCTAAACAGTTTTTCGCCGGTATTTGAGTGTTCTGTGAGGACTTTCCCCCATTCACCTCTACTTAATGGGGTTACCTACCCCAAACATCGAAAACTAGAATACGGTTTTTATCGTGAACACTGCCTTTTAACAAACTGTGCAACCTAGACCAAACCTTTAGTAGGTGCCCAGTATAGATTGTGATGGCATATAACACAAATGAGTTTCATCGAGTTTTGGTGAGCCTCGGCGGACATACGTTGGAAAACAGTATCACTGGAAAACATAAATGTTCGGCACTGTATATCGTTCGTGTCAATTTTCAAAGTGCCGTTACGTGACACATGATACACCCATGGAAGCGTAGCGGTAATCACTATCTATCTAATGAAACGGCCACGTATTATCGAGATTCTGAGCTAGATAAAGACAGTTACTGGTAATATACAGTCATAGACATGATACATAACATTGTGTATCTTTTACGCTGTTACTGTCGAACTTGTGCTTCAACAAAAATAAGGAATTTCTCAGGTGAATAACTTCAGCCAACTGTTGGACGGTATAACAGTTTCCAAGTTTCCATGAGAGTATAGGTATTCCATTCATACGAAAAAATCGAATTGGTCGATTTTTTAAAAACTTTTAGGGTAGGCTTTTTGGCCAAGTGTATACTACCATTTAAAACCACGTATTATTTTATTTTTAATGCTTTTTCTCACTTCAAGAAAAACCTAGTGGTTCCTAAGTTGTCTGCCGACATTCTGTGGAAATCCTTATTGCTGAGCATCGTTGGGTGCTTCTTTCTACTTTTAATCAATCCACAAAAAGCTGCCAAATTTTGTGCGCCATTAGAACCCAGCATACACTCCCGCAAAAGTGGTTGAGATACTTACCTCAACTGAGCCAAACGGTTCCTATTAACGCTCACGTCGTTGCAAACGTCAAAAATGTGTGAAAATAACCGTTTTAGACCCGTAGTGAGCCAGCAAATCACGCAGTCTCCGCCCAATTTCTTTACAGCTCCCGCCTGTCGGTAAAAACTCGTCCACACTGATTTCTCGAGTACGGTCACTTTGGATAGTTTTTGCTGCTTCCAACGATGGTAACTATCTAGTACAGGTTGTAGAAGTCTATACTCTTCGCTATCTTAACCATTTTCGTCAAAACCCTCGCTATTTTAAAGGCAGGGTCCGGGCGGAATTTTGATTGAGATTTCCCGCTAAATCGGTGCTCTTGCTAAGGTAGTCCCAGAGAACATGCGAAAACTGCGTTAAAACCGGTCTTCTCCAAGTTATTCCAGCCACTTCCGTTAGCCGATGATCCGGAAAAGTCAGAAAAGTGTGACCATCGTCCATATTTTAGCGGTTGTCCACGCATTCTTCAAAAGTGCTGTGCAATTATCGGTCATTCATGATTATCATGTTGTGAATGTCGTGATCCCTGACTTTGAGGCTGTTTTCTCCAGAACTAAGGACTCAGAGTTCGTGAAACGTTCAGACAATGTTCAGCTAGGCCAGTCCAATCTATTTAACCCAAATTTCGGTAGTGTCGAAATTCGACCGGACCTTGCCTTTAGGGCACGCTTTGGAATGATATCGATTTCATGACATAAATCGAAGGTATGGAGCTGGCAGTGTTGGAAACTGATGGAAACGCCGACTAAAACGCGATCCAAATAGAGAAATAGCGGGAAAGAAATAGGAATATTGCATTGAAGTGGAAGTGGACGAGTTACACCGCCGCATACACGCTTGGTTAAAGGCATCATACACGCTGGAAACGTCTTATCGTTTTATGGGTTTGAATGATTGGCTGCGCCCATCTGAGCATGTACTCATACACTGGAGGGGGCTAACGCAGCTCTTCAGGGGGTCAACCCTCCGGGCACCGGCGCTTGCCCCCCCCCCAATCGGGGGAGGGGGGCTACCGCCGAAGTGACAATTCGGCTTGATCGGAGCCCCCCCTGTCACTGCCATGAAGCCCCCTGTCACTGCCTTGAAGCCCCCCACCCCCCGTCACTGCTCTGGAGCACTGATGTCAAGGCACCGGTGCAGTGACTTCACGGCTCCGGAGCAGTGACGTCACGGCCCCGGAGCAGCGACGTCACCCTCCCCCCCCCGGAAAGCGTTGCCGCTCTCCTCCAAAAATATCCCTTTCTGACAGGGACTCAAAGTCCCCGTCCAGGGCCGGCCTTGTTGGGACGAATGCGGCTCTCCATGAGAAGAGGCGCCTTTTTTACCGGTTGAGCACGTGATAGATCACAGGGGAAATCACGTGAAATCGGGACAAAACTTGACGTGAATGACGATGCGTGCGTTTGGCCTGCTATGCCTTCTCTGGCCTCTATTGTCGTAAACCGCCTTCTACGACTTCTTCCCATCTTTTCCCTCTCTTCCTCTCGGGGAAAGGGGGGGGGAGCAAGCGCCGGAGGAGAGCAGGGGCCTCCCCTGAAACCCCCCTCGGGGGAAGGCCTCCACTGTCGCTCTCCCAAGTCGAAAACGGGCTCTATTGTCCGGCGCTTGCCCACCGGCAGAGTCAGAGTAGGGAGAGTTTGTTGGGTCAAAAACGCTTTATTGTCAAGATATATAATTCCGAATGCCCAAAATTCTGTCAAAAGAGGCCGGCCCTCCGTCAGTCATCTGACAAAATTCGCTTTCAGCCATTGTGTAAGTAAATGATTAACAATTGAGCCAGTACAACTGAGGGGAAGTTGGTGGAATATACCTTACGATTACGTGAAGGATGACTTTTACACATACGGCCCCGGTCAGAGTTGGTGCTATTTGCATCTGTAACCCACCGACACCCCCCTCCCAACACCCGCCAACACCCACCCGGTTGATCGATACGTATGTTTAAAATGATGGATTGAGGTTGAGAAAATCACTCGATGTATCCAACTAGATATGACTATGATTACGTGGCCAACAGGATTGCACCTGTTCAGAGAAATAGTGAAGGAGAGTATGGTGAAGTAACGGAGGTAGCAGTAAGGTTAGCTTTCTAGTGATACGCAATGTTTTATCATCGGTCCGCCCACCCGGTGATTTTCTCATCCGCCGTCATCCACGTATAGCATATATCGACCGCGTCGGATACACCGAGTGATTTTCTTAACCTCACTCCATCATTTTAATCATACGGATCGACCGGGTGGGTGTTGGGGGGGGGGGGTGTTGGTGGAATACACCGGCTGATTTTTGCATCCCATTTCCAATGCTTTCTGTGTGTATCGACCGGGCTGGTAACGTCGGCTCATCCAACTATGACCGGGGCCTAAATCGGTTCAGGGGTATGGTATACTTTTGCGACACACGGTCGCGTCGCTCTGCACAGCGACAGCGACCGCCTCCCGTCCTTTAAACCTGTCGCTGTCGCAGTGCACTGCACAGCGACAGTGGTAGCGACAGGCTATGGCACATTTGCAGTATGTCAGCCCTCCGCGACACGTCGCTGCGACCCACACGCGACATCTGTTCCTACGACGACCGTTGCCGTTGCTCCGATGCGGGTCCCGCCATGATTTGTGTTAGATTGCATGCCTGTCGCTCATTACAGCGACAAAGTATACCATAGGCCTCACCTGCAGGATTGAGCAGGGTTGCGACTTAGTGCTACGGGGGGTCGTAAAAAGATTTGAAAAAAAAATGAAAATTTGGGGGGGCTCGTAAAATTTTTCGAGAAAATGGGAATTTTCTCCACACCATTTGGTTAGGTAAAATGAGGTAAAAATGGGAAAATTGCCTTTTATAACCGCAAGTTTGAAGTTTTTGCAACATAGTCACTCAAAAAATGCTAAAGCGAATTTTCATCTCGAGAAGGGGATCGTAAAAATTTTCCAAAATTCCGGTCTACAGGGGGGCTCGTAGCTCTACCTAAAATTGGCGCAACGGTCTGCTCAACCATGTGTTATTGGCGATCGGCTCTTCCTTTATCAAAAGTCGATCGAGAGACCTTCGGTCCGAAAATATAGTTTTCAGTGATTCTTTCGCAGTTTTTCCGAGGTAGCTATTATGTAGGGATGTAGAGCCTCAATCATATATGGAAAACTCAAGAAGGAAATCCATCGTGAACGATGCCTTTAAAGGCATCGTTCGCGCTGAGAATAAAAATTTCCATTTTTAGGCTCGATTCCATGAATGAGCCCTGTGGATCACGTCGGTGAAGTTTTGCGCGTCAAAAACATATGGTTCTGAAGTTGGAAAGGTTCAAAATGACGATCCGCCACCAACTTTCACCAACCATCTAGCACAAGGAACAGAATCGCCATCACAGGCGCAGATGATTCAGCATTTGGAATTTTTAATACGGGAATTTCTCACATCCAAACTTGCGCAATGGATACTTCTTTTTCTTAGAATAAGTTCCAGTGAACGAAAGCCAAGAGAAATTCACCCACTTGATAAGTTTGAAGCAGAAAAAAAACGCATCCGACGTTTGTGAAAAAAACTTCCGACGTACTGCACCAGACACACCGAAATTGACGGAGGGGTGGGAAGCTAACTACGACACTGGCAGCGGACCCCTACAGGAGAAAACGACGATCGCGGTCTCCTACAAGAACTGTTTTGTACTGTGGGAGACCGAACTAGAGCGAAGCGGTCTCCTACAGGACACGCTGCCGCATCGCTTCCACTGGGTCTCCTACAGGACAAAACAGCTCCGGTAGTTGTTCTAGAACGCGCACGTTGAACCATTGGTCGCACCCGCGCGGTGTACGATACGCGTGTGCATGGGGTGGAGAGCTGATTCGCCCACGCAGGTTCACAGAGGCGCCCCTCTCATTGATTGATTGGGGTGCTTAGGAGCCGAATTTCCTCCTTGATGATAAATGAGGGAGGAATGTAATGGGGCTTAATGCCCTACACTAATATTTGCCGTTGACAAAATTGTCAACAAAGAAGTGTTAAAATCATGCTTCGGTTTGAAAAAAAATTCGAAAATAAGGCGGTTTTGGCTTGACTCCAGCAAACGTTATTTGAAATTCCCTCCAAGCTACCGTATAAGTTCCGTCTCCTATAGGAGAAAAATAGGACTCCTACAGGAGTATCACAGGACTCCTGTTGCAGGGGAGACTAGGGCTCCCAGCGGACTCCTGTAGGAGTCCGCTGCCAGTGTCGGAGAATGATTCGAGACGTTTCAAAACGTTTTTTTTTGCGAACGTTGATGGTTTTGTGGAGCCTTCCCACTCTTATTCTGTATGTCAGGGAATCGCCTGCGCAAAAACATGAAAAAAATGAGATACGGTTTTTTGCGCGTACGATGCCTTTAACGCAGGCGTAGCCTACAGTATTTCAAACCCCTCTAAAAGAGTCTCTCAAAAGCATTGAGCGAGAGTTTGTGTAGATGGACGTCGTATCGAACTTGTGTAAGACTTCCGTTGGGGCTGCCTTTGGTAGTTATGAAGACGCGGGAAGCACCGAGGTCGCACATGGAAAAGTTGTATTGCACAGAGAAGCTGTTTAGATGTTTGCTTGAATATTTCTGCCCGCCAGTACGCCATAACGAAGATCCTCACAAGAAAATGTTGACTTCGACTGCTTGGGCCCTTACGTACCTTGAGCACTTCTGATGGATGTACCCTTCCCTAGACCGAGTTGTAGCGGGTTTCCAAAGAGAGTAAACCCCACGATTCGGTCAAAAGAAGCCTACAGCAGTTACAAGTATAGATTTTCATCGGAAGCTCATCAACTGGCATGACAAACGTTTGTCTTGATATTTCAGGTTTCACAGAAGTCTAACTAAGGCTTTAGCGAGAAATTGCATCGCATAAGAAGGTTCGGTGTGTGTCAAAATTCGTCAAAAACTCTTCTCAATTAACAGCAAACCAATGAGTATGAAAACTCAAAGCGACATAATGATGTGTCACTAGAAGGTTCGGAAGATGCCGGCGAGTTTCCTTCACTAACAGTGACCTCATACATATGGTTTCCGTTTTCGGTCTAGTCTGACGCATGGACCAGGTAGCTGGCCGTGCGGGGTTGGCGGCCTCACTGGAGAATGGGGTTTCGATTCGTGCGGGGTGATCTACCGTCGCAGCCCCGTCCATTCATCAGACTAAAATGATTGCGCGCACTCTACATAGTGAATGTAGTCTAAACATGCAGTCAGCCACCAAAACTTAGCCACATGCGTGAACAGAACCCACCTCGATGATACCTTTTCTGTACATGCGGAAACAGCCATACTTCTTGAATTGAGCCATAGCTGCATTCAGAAGAGAAATGACACCTTCATAGTTGACGACTAGGCGATGCTGAACAGTCTCCATTCAAATGTTTGGAATGACATCAAGGAGAATTATATTCTGAAGGGGATACTATCGATTAACGACATCACGCAGAAACCATCCGCACCAAAATGGCAGTGACGGCATCGTCCTCCACATTGGCTGGAGCAACTCCGTCGTATCCGATTCTCCACGGACGCTGACCAAAAAATACCTGAAAATATGGGCTTTAAAAATCTAACAGGTAGGGCGCCCATATCATGAAGCCAATTTCACCATCTCACACTATCGAGAACTAAGTAGAGGAGGAGGCCCAGAGTCAAGCGGGTGTTGCCCGACCGGACAACGAGGAGACGTGAGAATTTTCAAAATTTTGAACTTGTTTGGAGTGGCGTAAAAAATTTGGATCGAGAATGAAAATGTATGGGGTGTTTTCTATGGAGAAAAAAACTTCGGAAAAAGCTGATTAACAAAAAATCTCACGAAAAGGAAGGCGCAAAAATTGCTTGTTTTAGGAAGAAAAGGGTAAAGGGATTAATACCAATTCTATTAAGCCCCTTTCACATTCGAGTCGCCCGACCGACGTCGGACGACTCGTTATCGAATGTGGAATATCCAACTACTCTATCCTATCCATCTTTTCTATCCTGACTTATCAAATTTGAAAACGAGTCGACCGACGTCGGCCGACAAACTATGAAAGACGCTTAACAGTACAAGTGAAGAACATCTCTATGCATAACACTGTAGAAGCAGTATTTCAGACGGTAGCCAAAGTTTTGCTCATTAAAAGTATTTTCAGACGAGTTATTATACATGCATTGATAGAGCCTATTAATGCTTCAATCCTTCACTTCGTCGTTATGAGGGAAAACCGACAAAAGGAGTTTTTAGCCGAATCCGAAATCCAGGATGCGACCTAAGCTTTGTATACTTCCCTGGTAAACAGCACTTCTTTGACTTGATTATTTGCTATTATCACCCTCTCGAGTTTTCATTTCTTCACGCCGAGTAGACGAACAGTAGGCGTGAGGCATTTGTCTACCTTCCGTCCCTCGGCGTGAACAGACGAAAACTCAGGATTGTGATAATAACAAATAATGAAATCAAAGAAGTGCTGCTCGAAAGAGAAGTATAGACTTCAAAGCGCTCGTTTGGAGGCGTTCTATTGCCTTTGTTGGCTGGTTTTCTGCCATTCCTTCAACACTGAGAACCGTGGTTCCTCTTCGCCTATCATTATACTATGGAAAGTCACCGAAAATCATCATCACGAATGCTGCCTTTAGTGAGTTTGTAGTAGAAAATGGTTGATTCAGTACCCCCACAAGAATTCCGCTCAAAAGCATATAGCCGGCCAACAACCGACGCTGGCGCTCTTCGCCGATGCACCGACTGTCGGGCGAAAACGAAAGAAAGGGGTGGACTCGTCGGAGCTCCGAAACCTAGATCGCCTCAGATGCAATAGTTGATAATTACGCACGTTGAGACGATCAGTTTTTTTTCTGTAATCATACATCGAGAACCACATTTGACAGTGTTATCCCTTTTCATAAACGGCTCCTTCGATAACGTCGAACCATTTTGGGTGGGATCTCAAAAAGGGGTGGAATCTGACAAGAGTGAAGATGTATCCTCGATACACTTTTCCATTCACCTAGAAGAGAAAACACGGATTAATAATGTTTCGTTTATGCTAGGAACAACGCTCGGAAAGACGAAAGAATGCGATGCGAATGAGTGCGACCCCTAAGCTGAATGTGACGTTAAACAAACCATGGGCAGAGCTGTCAGTGACACTTTTATTTCGCGATTATTATGATTTACTAGATTAGATTCAAACAATCTACAGCGTGCACTCAGGTGAGTTCACACATTTTGTCATTGAAATCCTTTCTGATTTTTTGTTGAAATAGCACTGGGAGAAGCGGTTCAAAAGAAATCTTAGTGGTTATTCACGTATAGGTCCGTTCTGCAATGGCTGAAAAAAGCCTTCACATGCAAATCACGCACTTTGGCTTTGAAAAGAGCGAATTCTTCCTTTGCTTTCGGTTATACCACTAACAGCACTATGTAGTAACAAGAAGTTGGATGAGGAGATAAGGGTACACTCTGTTCCAAACAGGGCTGTTCGGAAATCTGTTTACTGGCCGTTTTCGGCCTTTTATTTCTGTTTTCTGGTATCTGGAAATGTTGCAAAAAAGCAGAAAAAATCGACAAAATCCAGCTCTGTGGAACAGTGTAGCTTATTTAGTCTTTTGCGAGGTAATATCTGTACTTAATGATGCGATTGCTGTTAAGGGCAGTGTTCGCGTAAAAATGTTTATTGTGGTATCTTCTTGAGAAGGTAGGTCTGGTCATCACAAAAGTGAAAAGAAGTGAGAAATCGGAGAAAAAACACTCAGAAACAGGCTATTGCTGGGTCTCAGCCCGCCCCTAATCAACTAGATTTCTACAATTGCTTGCTTTCTCGCCTTTTACTTTGCATTGAAAGTAGTTGCTGAACAACGAGAGACGAGTAACTACTTTAGCAGCAAAATAGAAGACGGAAAACAGACATTTATAAAAAACTTGTTATTTGGGGGGTGAGCGTACACCCACCAATTAGCCGTTCTGACTTGTTTTGTGCGTTATTTTATGCAATTTCTCACTTATTTTCATTTTTGTGATGAGAAAACCTGCACTCTTATAAAGAAAATTCAACAATTGTCTTTATCGCGAACCCTGCTCACAAACTCGTAGGGTAAAACTTCGGCACAATAGTGGTAGCATCCCAGGGCAGAGACCGAATTCAACCCCTCCTCGTCAGCACCTGCTGCAGTTAGTTGTTGGCAATAGCTGCTGCTGACAGCAAGGGGTTGCATCTGATGTCTGCCGCGGGATGCAACCCCTATTGTGCTGACGTACTACACTACGGGTGAGTGCTCTGAGAGTTTTGGCCGAACAATAGCCGATAAATAGTCAAACAAGGCCTCCTTTCCGCGGAATAGCCGAGAATCGGTCGGAAAATAGCTGCCAAATAATGCTCGCCGGGAACTGCTCTCACTTCTTGAGGCAAATTCGGATGTCAACACCGCCATCGGTTCAATTAGCCAATAATTAATTGAGAATTACCGTATTTCCTGTAATTTAACACCCGGGTGTACTATTTTTCAACCTCTGCCAAAGGGGGTGGGGGGTGGGGGTTCAAAAAGAGCTGGACGCTCTAATTTTCAACCGAGATTTCAAGAGTCAATATGGGCAAACAAAGTCTATTAGGCAAACCAAAGTGGGAAAATAATGAATCGCTCGGCGAACTCCAAGAGATCGTCATAAATAAAGTCATTGTTTGAGTCCCCCTCAAGACCAATCTCTTCAAAAATATCGACAAGGTTCTGAGTGTCGACATCTCGTATCATCACGTTCGACTTTTCAGCTAACAAGGGAAGTATAAAAAGCGTAGGTCGGATCTGCGAAGACGACTAGTATGGTTAGTATCTCTTCCGGCTCAGCAGTAGTAATGCGCAGTATACCGCCGCGAGCCGCAGGCTCAAAAAAGTTATGAGCATTTTTTAAGCCTGGCGAATAGGCAAGGGTACCCATCAGGCATTTTTTTGGAGTTTCAAAGAATTTTCTCGGATTTAGCTCAAAAGTTGTATGTTGGGGTAATCTAGGGTGGCGAATACGAATTTGGAGTCCATTTGTCGAAATTTTGAGGTTTACTGTAGGTTACGGTAGGTAACATGTCATTTAGGGGTCAAAACCCACCTCAGTATTTTGAAAATCGACAAACGGACGTTAAATTCGTATTCTCCACCCCAAATAACCCCCGTATACAAATTTTGAGTAAAATATGAGATTTTTACCAAACTACCGTATACCCACCGTAATCTACCGTATCCTGCAAAAAATCGATAAACGGACTCCAGATTCGTGTTTAGCACTCCAAATTACCCTCAGCTAATAATTTTGAGGCATATCTATCGTAGAAAACCGGAAATCTCGAAAGTGGCGTTTTACCCTCGAAATTTTCCCCGGTTGGGAAGCTTCAAACGAAATGAGCCGAAAACTTTTGAAAATCGACTAATAAATCACAGAATCGTTATCAGCGCCCCAAAAAACCCCCTGGGAGAATTTTAGGTCAAAATTGGAACATTTTTGTAAAACGCTTCCAGAGCCCTCAATTAGTAGAAATAAGCGCCCAACCGAAAATCAGTGCAAGTCCAAAACGCTCTCAGTCTGGACAAAGTACGGAAAATGTGCGTTCGTCCAAAATTTGCTCAGGGTGGTAGTTTTTGACGCTGAACACATTTATGAGGTCCGTTTCCGGATTTTCCGAAGACTAACGCGCTTTTTGGAAGGTACAAAAAGCACAAAAAATGAGCTTTTTAAGCTTGTAACTTCTTGGAACCTGCGGCTCGGGGCGGGATACTGCGCAGTTTTACTATTGAGCACGAAAGATACTAACGACACTAGTCCTTTTGGCAGATCCGACCTACGCTTTGTATACTTCCCTTGTAAGGGGGGGGGGCTCTAATAGAGGTGGGTGTTCAATTATCCAACGTCCACTGAAAGGGAGGTTCAAATAGAGGGGGGTGTCCAATAACAGCAAATACGGTATGTATTCGAGAAATAGCCCACCAGGAACAGCGATTGAGCCTGTTGGGCTATTTATCGGCCAACACTCTCAGAGTGAGTGTCTTTAATGACGTTGTATCCGTCAATGACGCGTCATTGCTACTACTAGTGCACAAATGACTAATGCTCTTATGGGTCATTTGGGCAGTTCCATAGATATTATATTACAGGTATGATAAAGGTGTTCAGAATTACACTAACTCTTCACTTGAAAAATGCTAGAATGGAAAGAGTATTTTTTTTCTGAAAATTTTCCGTTTTCTGGCCATTTCGGCCTTTCTGTTTTCTGACAAACTCGATTTTCTGTTTTCTGATTTTTTTTGGAAAAAAACCCCGCATCCTTGCGCCCAAAAGAGTTGGCAGCAGGGATGTGCGTAATAGAAGTTTTTTAATTCGTTAGTCGTTCAACCGGCCGAAACCCTCGTTAGTCGTTAAAAATCTAGGCTTTGAAAACAAGCATTGTTGAGGCAAAAAAAACCTTATAAATATAAAAAAAGAAGGCATGAAGTGATGTATGTTTTCCAAAACATTCATGGCCATAAAGCATAACACATCGTTAGAGAACCTAGTTCAAACTGCAAACCTACATATACATAATTAAAAATATACACGAAAGAATAATACTCGAGAGTGTGTGTTTATCGATTTCTGTCATTTTTTTTCAATAAGAAAAGAAACAATATGGGAAACCGAAAAATTCTTGAACTCTCTGCTTTTTTCCAGTGCAAAATTTGCTATTCTGCGCTATTTGATGTTATTTGAGATTTTCTCCACGGTGACAACAAGGAGAACTGCACTGACTTTGCGCTAATTGTTCTCTTCCCAGCGTCGCGCGTTGAGCGCGTGCGTGGTTTCAAGCTTCTCCCCATAATGGGGAAAGGTCGGAAGAAATTAGCACCCCAAGTGAAAATTTAACTCTTGAGAGGTCCCAGCACCACTTTATAGAAACCCTATATCTCGAATTTATGACTGGAAATCGAAGGAGGACACCCTTTACAATCCAATCACCAGATACAGTTCCCGTCGTTGGGCAGTTGTGGCCTGCAGGCACCACTCCATATTATCACCTCTGATAGTGCACTCTGCAAAAGTCTCCGCTGGGGCCGGTCACTCCCGGAACCGGTCCAGTGAGCCTACTATAAAGTCGCGCTAGTCGCATAAACGCTGCGCCTAACCTTGCGCAACGTTCGGTTGCGGTCATAATGTGGGGGTCCCAGAACTGCGAAGCAGTGTCAGTAGACATAATGAATACTGAAGGCTATGGATATTTTGTACCATTCACCTAGAACAACCAACAGGACGATATGTATTAATCCTGGTGTAAGCCTTGGGTTGGAGCGCGACTTGAATGGCTATTAACTTTCTAACGAATTCTGGGATTGCTTACGAAAAAATTTTTAATTTCGTTAGTCGTTAGTCGTAACACCCAAAAAGCCCGTTAGTCGTTAAATTCGTTAGTCGTAATTACGCACATCCCTGGTTGGCAGTCGCGGAGTCCAAAGAAGCGGCGCTTTCTTTATGTCTCTGACGGGTGCGCAAAGTACGCCAATCAGGTGAGCGACGCAGCATCTGTTTTACCGTAATCCAAAAGCAGAATTCATCCCCAGCAGACGCCCGCCGTAATCGACGGCAAATTACCGATTTTCTCCTGAATTTGGAAGAAAAAAATCACCTGTGACGTTAAGAAACTGTAAGCTCCCCCCCAACACACACACATATCACCAACAACCATAACGCTTTTCCAATAGAGGCACGCCGGAATAACGCGAAAAATCGAAGAAAGAGAAAAAACATAACCCAGAAAAAAATTATCAGCTGTTTCTTATCGAGCAATGATGAGTTTGAAACCGAGCCATCCATGGCACCAGAATGCTTGGCAAAAATACGCAGCCGTACCACTGCCTTTTTCCGTTGCCAAAACACAGTACATAGACTACCTCGCTCCGATGAGTCCGGGTGGAGTAAGCAGCGGAGTGGTCGGTCATGGTAACATACCAGGTTGTTCAAGAAGTTTCGTCGTTCGATAAGAAAAACACAATTTTATGGTTCAAAATACACTTTATTATTAGTATAATCTCCCTGAACATGAATACACTTGCTGCAACCATACTCCAATCTGTGGATCCCATCCTTGAAGTGAGAATCCGGAAGGTCTGCAAAATACGCTTCAACAGCCGTCATGACCTCTTCATTTGATGAAAAACGCTTGCCACGCATACATTTTTTTGAGTTCTGGAAACAAATGGAAGTCGCTAGGGGCCAAATCTGGTGAATACGGTGGATGCCCCAACAATTCGAACTTTAATTCATGGATTTTAGCCATTGTCAAAATGCTCTTGTGGCACGGTGCATTGCATTGATGAAAAATGATTTTTTCTTCTGCAAACCGGGTCTTTTTTCACGATTTTTTTGCTTCAAATGGTCCAAAAGGTTGCAATAATATTCAGAATTATTGTTTTACCAGTTTGCAAGTAATCCACAAACAAAATTCCTTTCGCATCCCAAAAAACTGGTGCCATAACCTAGGCCGATTTCCGGACACGAATTCGTTTCGAAGCCGAACAACCAGGTTCTTACCACTCTTTAGCCTCTTGCGACGCACAAAATCCACTTTATATTTTTAAAACGCTCCAAATGTTGCTGAAAAAGTCGCATTCAAATGTGTTTTTGTTCCATTGTTGGCGAAAGCGGCACCCTTTGTGCACACAGCTTTCTAAAACCCAAAATTTCACTTGAAGTATGGCTCACACTGCCTAATGAGTTGTGTAGAGCCTCTACTAAATCTCTCTCAGTCAATGGACGATCTTCCAAAACCGTATTCTGTATTTTGGCTATGATTTCTGGTGTTGATGCGCTTTTTGAACGTCCATCACGTGGATCGTCTTCAAGGCTTGTACGACCACGTTTAAATTCGGCAACCCATCTTTCTACTGTTCTAATTGTAGGTGAACAATCATTATACACTTTTAACATTCGTTCAAGAATTTCTTTTGGTGCTACACGTTCCAAAAATAAGAATTTAATCACTGCACGATATTCAATTTTCTCCATTGCTGTGACACGGCGACACTAAATGGCTTGTAGACAAAGAATGAGTTGACAGATTGAAATGAAACTTCACATACGTTCATATGAAAAGTGTACCAACAAATCAAAAAAAAATTTGGACTAGTACGCCCTCTCTTATCGAACGAAAAAACTTATTGAACAACCTGGTATAAGAGCGGTAAGGAGATTTTGACATGATAAGGCCAATAAGCATTATTTCGACCGGCTCAAAATAAGAGAGAAAGGCTATAGATAGTACCCCTCAGAATAAAAAACCGCAGCGTATGGATTTGTGGAGGGCAGTGGAGTACATGAAGTGGATGACATAAGAGAAGCGAAGAAAATGACGGAGTGAAATCAATGCAAAAAAATGAATGAGAAGAGCTATGGAAGCAACGCTTGCCGGAACAATGTATTCGCTGCAGCCGGAATGTTTATGCCACAAGTACAAAACAAATGGAGCAGAAGCAAAGTCGTGACAACTCGAAACGGGACGATACAGTCCTATATCATTGCTGCGATATTTCTGTACAGAAAATTCTTCTACTCCATAACATTTCAATGTGTTATCTTCGTCTCAATTTGCCCAACTCCCGACTGAAAGTTGGTGAAATGCAAAAAATATGCCGGAGAACTCGGTCCTGACAGGCCGCGGTTACGTGAGAACCCGGTGCTTCACCCACCTCAAACTTCACAACCACCCCGGAAACGTTCCTCTTCCAAAATCTACAGAGCAGTTGGCCTAGGGAGTTCATGCTGCACGTGAAATCCCAATGTGGGCTTATGTGGCAGATATCGGATCGCCTGTAATCGCGGCGGTTACGAGTTCTCATACAGCCGGCTTAGAATAAGAAAGTTTGAACAAGCTCGTCAGAAAATTTATTGTGATTTTTACGTCACATATGACTGTTCTGAGACGACGCTGTGGCCCAGAAGGTTTGCAAACTTGGGCCTCACTCTTTCTATAACTTCTTCTGTTTTACACATATATCGGTCAATACAGTCCATACTAGGGCTTGTTTTACTTACCCCCGATGTATTAGAAACCGTATCCTGGACGCTGTAAGCAGAGTCCTGTGTACCAACAATCCGTGTACAAAATTTCCTAAATGCCTCCGAGATTTAGAGAAATTTCCAAAACTGGGCATTTTCATTGCTTTGCAAAGAGAAAATAGGTTCTCGAAAGGCAATTTTTAGGGTGTGTGGAAAAATTGTTTCGGATTCAGCTCAAAACATTCTTCTAGGGGTTTTGGGTGCTGATGAAAAATCTGAGGCCCATTTGCCGATTGTCCGAAAATTTCGGCTGATTTGGCCATAGCTTCCCAATGGGGGGAATTTCGCTGGCCATCGCGACTTTTCACGATTTCCTGAATGCTAAGATGTAATTGCCCAAAAGCTTCTCAACGATATTTGGGCTGCTTAACACAAATCTGCTAACCGTTTGTCGATTTTCCTCAAATTACGATATGCAACGGTGGGTATACGGTAGTTTGGTAGAAGTCTCCGATTTGGCTCAGAATTTCTCTGTGAGTATTACATGGGACGCCGAACACGAATTTGTAGACATTATGCCCACTGTAACCTACAGCAACCCTAAGTCTAGCGAAACAGACCCCAGATTCGCGTTCAGCGCCCTGAATAACCCCCAGTTGAACGTTTGAAGCCAAATCCTAATTTTTTTCTAAATACCCCAAAATTTTTCTGAAAACTTTCTCTTCTCGCGAAGCAATGAAAACGTCCTTTTCTGGAGCCCAGGGTAAGGCATAGCGGTGTGATCGGCCCGTGAGAGGTGCGGCCTCCCTCCTCCAGTTCCGAATACGGTGCCGCCCCCTCCCACCGAGATTGTGACTTTAACCCCTTGTGCGAATCAATATGCGAAGTCTCTCTCGAAAAATGCTTCCAAAGAATTTTTCAGCAAAAACTGACGTTATGGGTCAAGTCACACCGGCCGTAATCGGCTCAAAATGGTCGGATCGACCTGGTACTCGGCCGACAGTTTTTTATGGTCTTCTTCAAAATAAACACTGCAACGGCCTGATACAGAAAAATTATTTTTTCAACCTCTCCTGACGTCGAAGTCCAGGCAGTAGTTTTCTGTTTTTTCAGCGCCCCGAGTGACACACTCGTAATCGACTGCTTGGCTTCTGGAAGGACTTTTCTTGTAAGCTTCTCACTTGTCTTTCTGAAAAAGCTTCAAAAATTGATCTAGAGACCTTTATGGCAAAAATTACACGATGTGAAAAGGCCTGCTTTTAAGGCTCAAATCACACCATCACATCTACAGCAGTCACACCGGCCGTAATCGGCTCAAAATATTCGGGTCGACCTGGGACTCGGCCGACAGCTTTTTTTGATGGTCTTCTTTAAAATAAACACTGCAATAGCCCGATACAGAAAAATTATTTTTTGGACCTCTCCTGACGTCGAAGTCCAGACAGCGGTTCTCTGTTTTTTTTTTTCAGCCCCCCGAGTGACACACTAGTAGTCGACTGCTTGGCTTCCGGAAGGACTTTCCTTGTAGGCTTCTCATTTGTCTTTCTGACAAAGCTTCAAAAACTGATCTAGAGGCCTTTATCGCAAAAATCACACGGTGTGATGAGGCCTGTTTTTGAGGCTTAAATCACACCGCCACATCTACAGCCGTCACTCCGGCCGTAATCGGCTCAAAATGGTCGGATCGACCTAAGACTTGGCCGACAGCTTTTTTTGATGGTCTTCTTCTAAATAAACACTGCAACAGCCCGAAACAGAAAAATTATTTTTTCGACCTCTCCAGACGTCGAAATCCAGACAACGGTTTTCCGATCTTTGGTCAGTATCTCGGATTTGGCTGATATCTTGACTAGGGGTGCAATTCAGGGCTTTGAAGACGAATCTGACGTCCGTTTCACAATTTTCGACCTGCTACCTCAGTTACACAATGGTTTGGGAAAGACGTAGTTCATTCAATAATTTTACTGCTGGATTCAATGGCGTGTAAGTTCGTGTCATACCTTTTTTAACCTACAACGGACAACAGTTTTAAAATGGGCCCCTGAAGTGGAGCCTGCTCTCGAGAAAGAAGGAAATCAAAGGGCTTTTAAAGATTCAAGCAAAGCCTGTGAGGAATTTCAACAACCACGTTCTGAGTTGATGTCTCGGGAATCAGAAACCCAGAAAAATCTCGAAATCCTGGATTATTTGTCGGTCCGGTCCACGTTTTGGGACCACTCAGAGAATAAACACGTTGGCGAATGAGGGAAGTGCATTGCTTAGCGACCAGGTTGCAAAACTGTGCGGAATGTTTCGAGATGAGAATGCGGGTCTGCGTTTCGGATCGAGATTGCAACGCGTTGATGTTGCAGGACCTGAATCATCCAATGCTTCGATTGAGACAATGGTGTCAGAGAAAAGACTAGGAAGACTACACTCCCTATTACTGTCAACTTTTCTGCAGCGAGATTTGCGACAGTCGTCTGACCGCGAGGATCGACATACTAGATCTATTACATGAAAATCCAGGTCAGAAAAGATCCCAGTAGGACGAAGAGAGCTACATACTCGCCCCTAATTTCGGAAAGTGTCTAGAATACAAAACCAACAGAGCACGGCAAGGTACAGAGGGGCCCCGCTCCCACGGCGACAGCCAAGGGAGGGTGAAGACCAGGGGTGTGCGGCAAAGGAATTTAAAATTTCGGCAAACGGCAACGGCAACGGCAAACCCCAAAAACGACCGGCAAACGGCAAAACGGCAAACGGCAAAATCTGTATTGTGCTATAATACACCAACATTTGCTTAGTCATGTCGTATTCCATGCTATACCTGCCAGTTGGTATGTGCCTGGCGTTTCACTAGCCTCTGAAGGAAGAAAAGTCCCATATATCAAAAGATATTCGAAAGCTTCAGGTGATGAGGAGTCACTATCAAGATCAATAAGGCTGTAAGCTCTTCCATCGCCGGAGATAATTCTGTTAATTCCTCCCCACTAATTAAAGTTACCGTACAAATCAGCGCTATATATCCAGAAGATGGGCGTCTTTTTGAGCAGTGCAAAGTGTGGTAGACCCGCAAAGGGTTTTTTTGAAAGGGGCTTGCGGCGATCAGTAAAACGTAAGCAAGCTTGGTGCGATGGGAGTGTGCGCCGACCCAAAGACTGTGGCCGATACCGGTACGACATTCAGGTGAGAATACGCGATGATTGGACCTTTGATGGCGAAAGACAGTCGACACCGCGATCAGCAGCGCGCGGTTTAGGTTATGACCGTAGTCACTCACACTTTCTATTGTTAGTAGCAAGTACTAGGTTAAAGGTTCTCAATTTCGCTCACTTCAAACTACGATTGAATGGTTTTCCTTGTGATACTACAGGAGTGGAGTAAAACTGGTCTAGTTGAATGCAGTGTTCACGATAAAAACAGCCTTTCAATTTCCACCGGAAATCAAGGGCTTCTTGAAGCACGTTAATCGAATACACAGAATGAGAGGCACGTTAAGACTTCGACTGGTAAATGCGACAGAAGGCCGCTGCACTCACGTCGTCGCTGGAGTGCCGCGTGCAGTGCTTTTAGCCAGTTTGACTGCTCTTTGTCGCGTTCCTTTATGTGTATTCGGCCTACAAGCCGACACGAGGCCCATTACAACAACAATTTCGACTAAAAGCAAGTAATAAATTGCTCTATAAGGTCCCACAATTCGAATGTGGTGTGCCCGCTCCACCCACTTCCCCTGTGGCGACCGAGGAAGTGGGTGGGGTGAGCCCTCCACATTCAGTTTCGGGGCCGTATAATGCTACATATAGGTTACTCGCTTCAAGCCCGTTTTCGACACTGTTAAAGGCAGCATACACGCTCGTAAACAAGGTTGAGATAACGATGTGAATCGAAACGTATAACTTACAACATAATGCCTACGCATTTTGAAGCTTCAAAAACGACCCACAATCCCGTTACAGAAGTAGCAAGTTTGGCTCCGCCCGTATTTTCACGCCCCCTGTATTTGCCCTTTTCCTCCAATGCAGGGTTGCTGGGCCATCTTCGCCGTCAGTGACGTCTGTGGTTCATTCGTTAGGCAATCCAATAAAAGCACCGCCGGTGAAGAGGACCCAGCAACCTTGCGTTGCAGGAAAAGCGCAAATACAGCGGGCGTGAAAATACGGGCGGAGCCAAACTTACTACTCATGTAACGGCATAGTGGCTCGTTTTTGACGCTGCAAACTGCGTAGGCCTTGCAATCTGAGCCATACCATTCTATTCCCGTAGTTATCTCAATCACGTTTACGAGCGTGTATGCTGCCTTTAGTGCAATGGGCCTCGAACCCTTCGATGTCTGGTGAAAAGTTGAATGCGGTTTTAATCGTTGTCTTTAAAGATTTTTCATTTTTTAAAAATCTTTATACCATTCCTTCACAAACTCGGCTCTGTCACTGAGTAAACCCTTTATTTCAGCTAATGATTTTGAAACTAAAAATATTATTGAACACTGCCTTTACTGACAGATTTAATTATTGTTCAATTCTAAGAAAAACCAGACGAAGTATTTGCAGATTTGATCAACTTCCTGTCCCAATTATTACCACCAGCCCACCATCCAAGGATTAGCTGACCGATTCACACGGGTTCTCAACTGGTTCATATGTCTATAAAGGCTGCATTTACGCTACAACTTCTATACCACTTGGTTTTGTAATCCTAGAACTTGCAGTAATCGGTAGGCTTCCGAAAAAGGGCTATTGGGGTTTTTAAGGGGTTAAGAATTTGATTATTGAAAAAAAACATTTGGAGGCTCCCGAACAACCTAGAACTCGAATGAACTCCTCTGATTACCCAGTGAAGATGTTTGCAACAGTTACCGATTGACTGGATACAATTACATAGTACATGAGCTGGAACTACTCAAATTAAATATTCGTAGCAGTTTCGAATAGCTGACCAACACAGAAACTGCGGTGAGGGCAAATCCTGTTCTTTTACGTATTTTTGCCGAAATTTTGCCGTTTTAGACGAAAATTTCGGCAAACGGCAACGGCAAACCCCAAAATAACCGGCAAACGGCAAACGGCAATCGGCAAACGGCAATTGCCGCACACCCCTGGTGAAGACTGTCTTCGACACAGCTCATTTTGACTATGACAAGGTGTTCTGTCTTTTAAAAAAACTATCTACAGATTCTTTGATGTGCAGAAATGGGCTGAGATTACTTCGCCAGACGGTGAGACGACACCACTTCAACCCTATAGAGCACAACAAAATCTTGCGTGTTTCCTAGGCCATGAGAAGGAAGGCATGAAGCGAGCCACCGGGGCTGCGATAACATCTACTGCCATAGCCTTCACTACATCCAAAAAGGCATTTCATTTTGCCAAGGAATTTCCACTCGTGATCGCACGATGAAGGCTTGTGGAGTTCGTTAAGAAGCGAGAACCCCTACAGGTGTGACTAAGCAGTTCGCTGTTAACATGAAACACGATCTGTTGGAAAAAGTCATCGACGAAGACCTCCCGATCTCACCTCTAACAGATGATTACACAGGAAACGGAATTGAATAGATAGTTTTTCTCATTGAGAACTGCATCTCCTGTCAATCTTTAAATACCTATTCGACTAGATCAGTTCAAAATGAGGGATTTTAGTGCGAAAAAATACAGTTTTACTATTGCATGGTACTCGTTGAAAGCTGTTCTAAAATAGCATCAAAATTGAATTCGTAGTACTCTGAAACAAGCTATGGTTATGTGGCGCTTTGTGCGAGCGAAATCGCCGCAAATCGCCGTTCTCGCTTGAAAAAAATCTGCTCGGTAGGGTAAGAGAGAAATTTTGAACATGATGAGGGACCGGGTCCTGCGCCCCCTATAGAAAACATCGGGGTGCGGATAAAGCAGTCCCTAGTTAGTTCGCGCTGTTCCTCTAGGGGTTAAGTATGCCCGAAAGACGATAGCCGCCCACGCGGTCGACTGCGTACTGAGCGGCCGTGTCAGGTGTTACTGGACACCTGTCTGCAGCCGAATTCATGCGAATATGCTTTTTATTCCCTTCCTGATTTTTATTGAGGTAAGTTATTCCTGCGAGTTTTTTTTGAAAAATAGAACTTGGAAGCAAGGGATTTGATGCAGGAATTTCTGCTTTTGACCACTTCCTTTCCGATCGATTGATGACTGTTCTGTTTGTATTTTTCAATTCCTGGTTTACATGCTTGATGAATTAATCAGTTCCGGAAAACTTATTTGCTTTTACGGCTCTGTTTGCTCGTATAACCGATTCTCGATGTAATGGAATCGCCTGATATTGATGAAAACCTCGTAGCCATTGCAAACTTTCGATAATCTGTCATGAAAAGAATTCATCTTAACACTACAGGAAACCTATGATAGATGGATATAGTTGGCAAGTACGGGAAAAGCTCTCAACCTATTATACTTGTTTTAAATGAAAACTTTCGGATAACCGACTTTCATCTGCAGTCGGATTTTGAACATTTCGAATATCCTACTCCTCATTTATAATCGGGATGCAGACTTTTCGACCATGTTCAGATTCCAGACCTTTCAAATATACGCTTTTCCGAATAAGGTATTGACTGTTTCATCCGACTGAACAGTTTGTTTGAATCACGTCCGATTATTCGACTCGGAGTAAGTATCCAGCCTAAGGCTTTCTCCCGGCATCTGTCGTTAGATAGACAGCTTTTTTCCAGAGAGCAAAAATACATCCGACCGGAACAAGTAAGAATATAAATAACAGTTCACTTACAGTATTTTGCAGATTAGCCATCGGATCTGGGGATGGATACGGTTTCGTCACAGGACTGCCTAAACGATACCGCAATAGCCAACACATGCCAGCACACTAATCTATCAGAATCTCAGAATCGGAAGATGAGGCTAATCAATAACGTACTTCGCTTCAGCGCTAATATATTCCTGTTGACGGTGGAATAGAGAGAGGCGGCCAAGTCGAGATGAGTTCCTGGATTCAGCGTCGCCAACGCCGTCAGACCATTCACAACAGCTTGCTCGAACAGTTGAGCGAAATGCCAGCACTAGAACAACTATCAAAACATGGCTGAACTTTCACGGGTAAATCTGTGGAAAACTTTTAGGTCTCACTACTTAGAGGCATCGTTCGCGCCGGGAGCCACTTCCCATTTTTCAGGCTCAATTTCATGTATGAGCCCAATAGACCACACCGGTAAACTTCGGCGCGACAAAAACGTAGGGTTATAAAGTTGGAAGAAGCCAATGATGAGGATCCGCCATAAGTTCTCGCCAGTCATCTACCACTTTTTCATAGAATGTTGATGCGACCGTCAAACAACATGAAAAAACAGTAACGGCACAAACTCCACATGCAGGAAAACTTCGAAAATGACAGTTACCAGGTCTCCAAATGCAGAAAAGCTTCAAAGCCGATTTTTCAAATCTAATTTTACAGTTTATTCAGACCGACTTTTTTCGAGAAATGAAGGTTTTCCATGAGCCTACATTTTCGTTCACTAGAGAGTCCAAGTTACACAATAACATAAAAAGATTGTATACGGTTTTCTGCGCGTACAACGCCTTTAAGCGAAGAATTTACTCACTTTGTAGATCACAATTCACTCTCATAGCATTCTGAGACCAGTAAATAAGACGACTTCAGTGTGGTTCGTGGCTTGCTTCCTCAAGAAAAAAAAATATTTAAAACTCACCCGCGGCCGGCGGTATTCTCTCGTCGGCCCACTGCGCTCTTTTCTCGGTCTGTAACCACTAGCGGGTCGGCGCACGCGACCGCCCTCGCCAGCCGCGGGTGAGATTTAAAGGCACTGTTCACGATAGAAATTGTTCTTCTGTTTTTCCGCCTATCTTGAAAACGGCCCCATGCTGATTCCAATGATATCTCTGAAATCGCACATGACCTTCAGGGAACGGAGTTATGGTCCCTCAAATATTGAGCTAAGGAAACATGGTGGACGAGTTGCCCGAGGCTTGTAACTTCCGTCTTCTGCAGCCGATGTATGCGAGCTGGCCTGAGTAGAGAGAGAAGTTGAGAATGAAGGGAAGAACGGGGCTATTGATCGGAAACCATCGCTCATCTCACAATCTCGAGCATTCATTTGTTCACGTCGGTGGGCGTGGAAAGTGCATCTGGGGGTGACGAGCTGATGGGTGTCCAACTTTGGGACCGTTCCGAGCTCATTTTTCTGAGTTTTTTCAACGTTAGGGTTCCGCTAGTCCCCACAGCTGCCGATCTCCACCAAAAAATCAGACATGGTTTTTATCGTGGACACTGCCTTTAAACTTTCTTTTCTTGAGAAAACAAGCCACGGGCCTAACTTTACATATTCCCACCTGTTTCGCGTTCCATAACTGCAACTCGATCTTTGCCAATTGCGGCGTTGGGTAGACACCAGTCGGACCAGCGAAGAAAACCGTCTGATGCCGGCGCATCTGATTGATCGCTTCGACAGCCATATTGTGAAGGAATGCGAGTTGACAAATCTATTGACATACAGTACAAAACTTTTTCATGACATCAAAGTCCAATTTATTTCGTCATCTGCACTCACTTTGTAGTTCAGAATACCAACGACGGTTCGCCACTCGAAAATATCCACCCCGTCCCAGCTCTCCATATGGTCCTTGCATTGCTCATACGCCAAACGGTAATTTCTACAAAGGTTGCGGTGAGTTGCAAAATAATTATAACTGTTGAAGGCCGACCTTCTCTTGACCCCATTTTTTTAGAGGTTACTCAACGAGTTGACCTCCAATAGATAACCTGAGTTGACTTACTTTCGCAAAATCGATGGTTTTTGAAGGCAGTGTTCACGATGGGGGTGTGTATACAAGTCTGTTGGTACCTGCTCGTTGGTGCCCCTGCTTCTACTGAACCCAGCAGACGTTTGAGTGTACACAGGGAACGTTCGAGCGATATAGCGTGCACAACTATATCGCGAAAGTATCCCGCACATTGCATAAAGGTGTCGCCGTCCGGCACACTAAGGCCTCTGGTCCATAACACCTTAGGATCCGTACCTAGGGAGTCATGGAGTCTTTGGCCTACAAGCCACAATTTCGCCACCCTGAACTGTCGATCGCTGTCGAGTGATATCCAAAAAACTGCGCTATCCAGACTTCTGAGCTATTTCCATGCACCGTTTGCTGCTTTGCAGGAAACCCGCCTCAGAGATAGACCCGTCATCAGCGTCGGAGAGTACACCATCTACTGCGGTAACGCTGACGATAGGAGAGTGGGAGGCTGTGCAATGGCTGTAAGGAAGGATTTCAATGGGTATGGTCAAGGAGTTCGGCTCAACGTCGTGTCGGAATGCATTCGTACGACTGCGGGATCACAGAGGATTCAATCTGTGGATAGTGAGTGCTCATGCGCCCACTGAAACCGCCGAAGACAATTCGAAGGATGCGTTTTATGAGGAACTCAATACGTTGCTGGCCAGGATACCTTGTCAACATGCTGTTGTCGTGGGGATTGACGCAAATGCGAAGATGGGACTTGATCAGGAATCCGAAGTACTCGGTAAATGGTTCTACCCAGTGGAGCAAACATCGGACAATGGCTACCGCCTTGTCGACTTTTGTGAACGCAGTGGTCTGATTATTGCATCGACATTCAAGAGGAATCATCGCCGCCATCAGCTTACGTGGCAGGGACCAACCCGGCTATCTCCAGAAGAGCAGCGGAAGCGGAAGATGACAACTTTGAAACTACAGCTTGACTATGTCCTGACGAGGAATATTCCAGTATCGGACATTCGAAGATCTAGAGCTGTGTGGGATGTCGCATTCGATTCGGATCACCGTCCTGTTCTGTTGAACTTCACTGCGAGGATTCATAAGAGGAAGCGAGGGGCTCAGCCTCTCCAGAGGATTGACATGACAAGTCTCAGAGATGAAGAGTGCAGAAGGAATTTCCGACAACGCGTTTCTATTCACATCGGAGTACGGACTAAGAAGAAACTTTGCGACGCGGATTCTTTTGTCAAATGCATCCAGGACGCTTCGAAATAGGCACTCCCGGTTGTACAGCCTAAGAAGAAGTTCGCCTACGTCTCAGAAGAAACAACACCCACCTACAACAGAGTATGTGCTCTCCGAACTGCAGGAAACTTCGTGGAGGAGAAGCGTCTGAGGAGGAAGTTGCGTCGGAAGCTTCAAAGTGACCGCGAACGAGTGGACGTGTAGAGCTAAGGAGTTCGAGAAGGCTTGGGAGGAGAAGAATCCGAGGAAAGCCTACACGTTGCTGCGACAGTATAGCGGGAAGATGAAGAGATGTTCTCCTGTCTTGAACACTACCAATGGAGTTGCAGTTGGTGATGCGACGCTGCCAATATGGAAGGATTACTTCAGTTCACTACTGAATCGTCCAGCGCCATCAGTACCTGAGCTCCCGCATGTTCAGAGAGCACATTACGATGTCAGTGAGGAACCGCCGACTGAGTCTGAAGTTTTGGATTGTGTCCGGAAAATGAAGAATGGAAAGACAGGTGGAGATGACAACATCACTGCTGAAATGCTGAAAGCTCTTCCTCCGTCTGGGATTCGTGAAATGACCAACACCATCCGTGCCATATGGATGAGCGAAAGGATACCCGATTCGTGGAGACATGCGATCATCGTACCTCTTCACAAGAAGCTATCCGTCACGGATCCTAAGAACTACAGAGGAATCTCTCTACTTCGTGTCATGTACAAGGTTTTAGAACGTATCATTCTCGAGCGACTTATCAAACATCGTTGAAGGAACGACCAGAGATGAGCAAGCCGGTTTTCGACCTGGAAGATCGACCATCGACCAAGTGTTCGTCGTGAGAAGAGTAATTGAATCGTGGCAGCGGTTTTCGAAGCCATTACAGCTTGCTTTTTTGGACTTTGAAGCCGCGTTCGACTCTCCTCATCGTGATCGATTGCTCAATGCTCTGCGAGCAGATGGAGTCCCGGAAAAGTATGTTCGGTTAATCGAGGACATGAACAAAGGAACAACAGCAGCAGTTCGTACACCTGTCGGATTTACGTCAGCTTTCGAGGTGAAAACAGGAGTAAGGCAAGGAGCCGTTGCAGGACCTTTTCTTTTCAACTTCGCCGTTGATGACATCATGCGTAGAGTTGCAGAACAGTTTCCTGCGGATGTGATCCTAACACCATCAGGACGCTCACTTGTCGACCTGGAGTACGCCGACGACATTGTGTTATTCGCTGAAAACAACGCAAAACTGCAAAGGATTGTGAACCTCGTTTCGAAGTATGCCGCAGCCTATGGACTTCGTCTTCGTCCCGACAAATGCAAGCAGATGTGGGTCTCTCAGAGGCCTTCAACTGGAGTTTGTGTGGACGGACAACGTATCGAACTGGTGGACGATTTCTGTTATTTGGGCTGTTTGCTGAAGAACGATGGTAGTTATGCAGCGGATATTCGACAACGATGTGCGAAAGCTACGTCTGCATTCAATTCTCTAACCAAGTGTTTGTGGTCTACCACCATCGCGAAGGAAGTCAAGTTGCGCGTCTACCTATCCGCTATTCGCCCTATCATGATGTACGGATCGGAGACGTGGGCAGCACCGAAAACGCAGATGGAAAGGTTGGATTGCACGGAGAGGAAGCTTTTTAGGCGTTTGCTTGGATATTTCTGGCCGCGTGTATGCCATAACGAAGACCTTTACAAGGAAATCGACGCAGTACATCAACGCTTGACACGAGGGAGGTGCCAGCATCTCCTAACGCCATCTCAAGCAGCATTGGAAAGTCGACTTCGACTGCTCGGGCATATACTAAGAAGAACGCCGGATCGTCTCGTACAACACGCTTTAAAAATGCTTCCAAATCCTGTCTGGAAACGGCCACCTGGGCGTAGGCGAAAGTTCTGGACGGATGTGGTTAAAGAGGATTTAAAGTCACTCGGCATCGAAAGACAGTTCAGGCGCGATGTTTCGTTTCGCAGGAAATGGAATAGTGACAGCTGGATGGAATGTGTTCAAATTGTGGCTGAAGACCGTGAAAAATGGACACGGCTGACTACTAGGACGGCACACCTCGGTGAAGATGCGGAATGACCGCGTCAGGCGAAAGCCAACCGATTAAGTCAAGTCAAGTAAGTCAGTGTTCACGATAAAAAATCGTATTATATTTTCCGATTTTTTGGGTAGGTAAGTCCACTAAGAAGAGGTTAATAGGGAAAAGTCCCCACAGAAAACCCAAATACTGGAGAAAAACTGTTTCAAGAAATCTATGAAAAAAATCATTACGCCTGTTTGCGTGTCTGGGAGACTGCGGACAATGCATCTAACCTGATATCGGAGAAATGGTTTCGCGCTTCAAAATCCTTAGGTAAATAGCTTTGCTTTCTGTTTCCTGTACCAAAAATTCTTTAAAAATGAGAGGGGTGTATTAACAAACTGGAATGTTAAAACCTTTCGCGATAAAGAATGTTCAAAAATTCGGTGCCTGTTCCTACGGTAAAGCTAACGCAGGACAACTGTTATGGGACGTGGGCGGAGTGACCCAATGGGCGGGCTGGATCGCGGTATTTTGGCCCAGTTCCTGGCCGTTTTTCGCCGTTCTTCGTTGACAGCCTTGCTTAGATAGACCCAGAGCTCATGTATCTGAAAAGAAATGGGGAGTTTTTTCTTGGTGAACACTGCCTCCGAAGAGCGCATTGCAGTTCGACTTTAGAAAAAGACGCGCACAACACACGTAACGGAATAATTTTCCTTCCCGGATCCAAGCCACAGTAAGCACAGACATTATACATATTCTCTGAGAATAAAACACATTACTGGAAAATTCTGTTTTTTCTGAAAGTGGAACTTCTAGAGAGAAATAGTTGTTCTGATGCTTCTTTCGCAGTGCGAGCAAAAATCCACTCAAGCAGCGTTGGAGAGGGATCGGAAAACATCATTTGAACCTAAGTTAAGTAACTACAGGTTTGATCCATTAACGAACTACCACAGATGCTCTAAACACATGTGTCAGACTAATAACATCAAGAGCACGTGCAGTGAAGTACAATCGGAGCGGATGGATTCCTCCCCTCCTTCGTGGACAGTGTGTGGATCCTCTCGGCGACAAAAGCTCTCTGGAGCGGCTTACCGAATCTTCCAGCAGACCCGAGTCTCGAATAGGTTCACAATTCAGCTTGATTGAAAGCAGGTGCTACAGCCTACAGTATCGAGAATTTCGATGTGTGCCCCCCTATCAGAGAGCCACAACGCTTGTTCAAGACGTAAAATCATTGGATGGGCAGCAGGGGTGTGCGGCAAAGGAATTTCAAATTTCGGCAAACGGCGACGGCAACGGCAAACCCCAAAAATGACCGGCAAACGGCAAACGGCAAAACGGCAAAATCTGTTTATGCTATAATACACCAACATTTGCGTAGAAGGAAGGGTTGCCAACTTCAGATGGAGTTTCGGGATGCAATTTTAATATGTTCTAGGGGAAGCACAGTGTTCCAGTATACCAAGCTCAGAGTCTGCTGAACCCTCAGGCAGTCACTAAAAAGGTGAAAATCTGATCAAGGCCAAAACGGTTCGGCCGAAGAGAGTAGAGCCGATTTAACGATTGAATTACCTTTAGATTTAGACCTTTAGTTCAAAATAGATGTAGAAAATTTTGGTGTATTGATTCTGATTAGATCAGAAACTATGCATTGTTGCCCAATTTCTGATCTGTTCTGAACATACACAAAGGTAATTCAATCGTTAAATCAGCTCTACTCACTTCGGCCGAGCCGTTCTGGCCTTGTTCCAATTTGGACCATTTTAGGGTCTGCCTGAGGCATTTAGTAGATTTTTATGTATGGGATATTGGAAAACTGCCCTCCCCCTAGAACATATTAAAAAACATTCCGAAACTCTATCTGATGTAGGCAACCCTTTCTTGTTAGTCGTGTCGTATTCCATGCAATATCTGCCAGTTACTATGAGCCTGACGTTTCAATGGCCTTCACAGGAAGAAAAGTCCTATTAATCAGAAGCTGCTTGAAAGCCTCAGGTTAACAGGAGTCACTACCAAGACCAACACGGCTGTAAGCTTCTCCATCGCCGGCGATAATTCTGTTAATTCCTCTCCATTTGAAGTTTGCGTACAAATCAATGCAAGAGATTCAAAAGATGGGCGTCTTCTTGAGCAGCGCAAAGTGCTACTGGTCCGCAAAGGATTTTCTGAAAGGAGCCTGCGGCCAGCGCGTCCCAGCCTAGTCGATCCGGGGAAGATCAGCAAACCGTAAGCAAGCTTGTTGCGATGGGAGTGTGCGCCGACCGAAAGAGTGTGGATGATACAGGTACCACAATCAGGTGCGAATAGAAGGGTGAATACGAGATGATTGGTCGGAATTGATGGCCAGACAGTTCACACCGCGATCAACAGCGCGCGATTTAGGTTATAACCGGAGTCACAAATTTTACTGTTAGTAGCTCATTTCAAACTACGATTGAATGGTTACCCTTGCGAAGCTACAGGAATGGTGTGAGACAAGTTTAGTTGAACGCAGCGCTCACGATAAAAGCAGCCTTCGAATTTTCAAATCAAAAGCTCTGAGGGGCATGTTGATCGAATGCACAAAATGAGGGGCGTTTTACTGGTATGTACATGCGACGAGCGCGACGGTAAGTCTGCTGCGCTGACTTCGTCGCTGGAGCGCCGCGTGCAGTAGCCAGCTGGACTGCTCTTGGGCTCTTTCCTTTCTACGTATTCGGCCCACAAGCTGGCACGTGGCCAATTACAGCCACAATGTCGCCTAGACACAAGCAATAAATTTGTCCCAAAACTTGAGTGTGGTTTACTCGCCCCACTCACCTCCTGTGGCTACCGAGGAAAAGGGTGGAGCGAGTACACCACGTTCAAGTTTCGGGCCCTATATTAGTGGTTGCTCGTTTTGAGCCGGCTTCCCACACTGTTGTTGCAATGGGCCTGTAACCCTTGGATTTCTGGTGAAAAATTGAATGCGGTTTTAATCGTTGCCTTCGAAGATTTTAAATTTTTTCATCATTACACCATTTCCTACCAAACCCAGGTCTGCCATTAAGTCAACCTTTCATTTCAGCTAATGATCTCGAAATCGAAGATATCATTGACCACTGCCTTTAATGACCGCCTTGAATATTGTTCAACTTTTAAAAAGCCGGACAAAGTGTTTGCAGAACTGATAATTTTCCTGTCTCAATTATTACCATCAGCCAACCAACCGACGAAGAGTGGGCCTATATACACAAATTCTCCACTGGTTCATATGTCTAAATAAGGCTACTTTTTCGCTACAGCTTTGATATGACTTGGTTTTGTAATCTTAGCACTTGCAGTGATGGGTATGCCTCTGAAGAAGGTTTTTTTTTGCGGTTTTGGCACTCCTAAAGACACAGTACACCCTCAGATATGAATTTTGAGATTTTCATGTAATTGTGTAGAAGACCCCTCCTGTATAACACGTGCCAAGTGCGAGATCTCAATTCCTTCAAATAAGTGAGATATAAGCGACCACCACTGACCGTCCCGCTAACAGACCTTCGAACTCGATAGCGGCTCGATGGATGGATGAATTCAAACAAGTCGTCGTTCTTCAGATCATTGCTGGATTGTCTCCATATCCTGGCTCGCTCTCGCGCAACGATTGCAAATGAAGAAAAATACAGACCTGAGACAACTCGTCCACCAATTTTCACCCTCAAAAATCAGGCATCGTTAGGGAGCCATGATTCTGTTCAGAGGGGTCTTGGACGATTCCAGAGATATCACTGTGATCAGTGAGTGACTCTCTCCAAGACAAGCATGAAATCCGAGAATTAATCTCTTGGGTGTCCTGTGCCTTTAAAGGACTAAGAATTTGATGATTAAAAAAAGACATCTGGAAGCTCCCAAACATTTCTGAACTCAAACGAACTCCTCTGATTACCCAGTCAAGATGTTTTCATAAGCTGCCTACTGAAAGGGTACAATTATACATTGAATGAGCCCGGAACCAGGAGCTGGAACTAGTCAAAATAATTAATTGTAGCAGCTCCGAATCGCTGACCAACACAGAGGCTGCGGTGAGGGCGAATCCTGTTGTTTCAACGAATTTTTGCCGAAAATTTGCCGTTTAAGACGAAAATTTCGGCAAACGGCAACGGCAACGGCAAACCCCAAAAATGGCCGGCAAACGGCAATCGGCAAACGGCAATTGCCGCACACCCCTGATGGGCAGTATACATGTCGTTCGAAGGTAATTCTTCGGAAAATGGCTCAATTCGTATGATACCTTTTTAAATATTTCCGGATGATGGCTCGATTCGCATAATGCCCTTTTGAAAAGCTCCGGACAATGTGTCATTTCAGATAAAACTTTCTCGTTTAATCGGATACGGACATGCAGTTGAATAATTACGGATGGTCTTTGAAAAAAGCAGGTGCAGAACAGTGAAAATTGAACAAGGTATTCAAGGCAGACCTCTCAAAACGCTTCTAATACAACAGACAGGTGCTATTGCATGCCTTCTTTGCATTTCCAGTATGTTCAACAACCACTTGTGAATGATTCAGAGCTCCGTGATATCAGATTTCAAGAGCTGTGATCGCTAATTTTTTGGGAGAGTCGCTGGCATGAAAGCGTTGCCATTTTCGGATTCTATTTCAAAATTCAAGCATATCATATTTTCCCTTTTAGAAGCACATATACTTCTAATACTCAGACCCCTTTTTTATATGCACTTCTATTAGAGGTGTACTTCTAATAGAGGGTGTACTTCTATTATTCGGCGTATTTTTTTTGAATTTCTAATGCTGAACTGTTCGCATTTCTGCCAGAGATTTCCAGTATAAAAGCGAGAATTTGTATGTATTCAAATTTCAGACCGCAACCCCGAAAACATAGCCATTTAGGCCGCGATCATACTTCCCGCGACCAGAGGCAGCGACAGTGCATATCAGCCATATCGAATTTTGGTCGATATTTATGATAAGCGTTGCGTCGTATCGCTCGTCGCTGGAAGTATGTATGATCCCGGCCTTAGGCTCAGTCGAATTGAGGCTTTCATAATCACTGATACCATGTTTTCGTAACCATTAATCACTCCCTCTCCAAGTCAATTTCTTCCAAAAATTTTACAAGTCTAGTATCGATTTTGTTGAGATGTCCTTTATGGGAAAGAGAGAGACTAATCGGAATCGACTTGTTAGGCTCGAAAACAATTTAACCGGTCGCCTTTCGAGACGTCCAGGTCGATTAAAAAAGCGCGGTTCTTGAACGACTTTATAACAGCTCTTCCAGAGGCGAGTTCCTTGCGTCCACAATCCACACTATGTAAAGTCGACCATTGATGGATCCTGATTTCCTTGTTTTAGAAACAATTCCTCTACATTCATGATCCAATCTTCATAACGCTGGGATATCTTGGCTTTTCAAGGACCGTTAAAGGCATCGTACAAGCTGAAAACCACTTACCATTTTTTTCGGTTCGGATGATTTTCCGGGTCCAACTAGGAACGTAGTGTGAGTTTGTTCAATTAAAAATACCTTATTGTCAAGATAAATGAGGTCGAATGTCTCAAATTCCGTCAAAAGAGGCTGGCCCTCCGTCAGTCATCTGGCATGATTTGCTGTCAGCCATAATATAAGTAAATGATCAACATTTGATACAGAATAAGTGGGGGGAAGTTGATGGAACATACTATACGCCCACAAGAAGAATGACTTTTCTACACACATCGATTAACCTTTCCTTCTCCACAAATCATTTGAAAGAAAGATAAATTCCATCTGATAATGAGATCGTAGGTCAAAACAGCGATCTCTAGCGATCGACTCTTTCTTTCTCAAAAGTTGATTGAGATACTTTCAGTCTGGAAAAGGGGTTTTCAGTGATTTTTTCGCGGTTTTTTCAACGTAGCTGTTATATAGGGTACTAGAGCTCTCATTGTATGTATATAGAAAACTAAATTCGTCGTGAACGATGTCTTTAAAGTCAACGTCTTGGGCCAAAACACGTCAACTTTGAATGATTAAAACCCAATAGAATCAAAATTCTTGTAAATTATCTGAATGAACTCCATGCATTCGTCGTTAATAACATCAATATCAAGTCTCAGCTCTGTTTTTTTTTCTTGGTCACTTGAGGTTCGCTGGTTTCATCGGAAGTTGTCCCATACAAGCAATCTTTCACCGAGAAAGGGGTGACCGATAGTTTTTTTTTCGTGAGCATTTGAACCTCACAAGTTAAAAAAAACATCTCGTGCAAACTGGTCTCTTTCAAATGCCGCATTCGGATTGCCAAACTTTTACCCGAGTACCGGAGGTCCATTCCGAAAAGAGGTGCACTTATAAAAGAGGTGTACTTCAAATAGAGGGTGTACTTCTAATACTCAGCCTTCCCTTTTAGGTGTACTTCTATTAGAGGTGTACTTCGAATAGAGGTGTAATTCTTAGAGGAAATACGGTATTCCATAGTTCTCACTACCGCGCGAACGAGCGCTGGGCCATGGAATGATTTTTATTGCGAGAAACAAACTATAAAACCTTCAGCGGAGTCGCCATGGCGCTGCGGGTTGAAATTGGGCCTCGGCTCTACCCTGCCCGGGAATTCTAGGCTTGTGTTTTCTCATAGGGTAGTATTTTATGAAACTGAAGTTAAAGGCATCGTACGCGCTGAAAACCACTCACCGTTTTTTGAGTTTAAATCATTGGCTGGGCCCCCCTGAGAGCGTGGGTAGAGTTTGTCGGGTGTTCGACGCATCATTGGGAAGATATGGGCGATCGAATGCCTCAAATTCCACCAAAAGAAGAAGGCCTTCCGACAGCCATGTGGCCTCAAATGAGAAAAAAGGTAGCTTATCAACAAATGATACATCAACTTCCTCTCATTTACGCGAGAACGCTTGTTGAAAACCTTCTTTCTTTTTCATTTTGATGGCAGCATACACGCTCGTAAACGTAATTGAGATAACTACGGAATTAGAATGGTATGGCACCGAACACAACGCCCACGCATTTTGAAGCGTCAAAAACGACCCACAATGACACTACAGTAGTGAGAATTCGGACCCGCCCCTGTATCTGCCCGCCCCCCGTATTTGCGTTTTCCTCCAAAACAGGGGTGATGGGCCATTCCCACCGTCGGCGACGTTTGTAGGTGTTCGAATAGGTACAATAAGCAAACCACACACATCGATGACGTTGGAAATGACCCAGCACCCCTGTTTTAGAGGAGACGGCAAATACAGGGGCGGGCAGATACAGGGGCGCGACCAACTTCTCACTCCTGTGGCGTCATTGTGGGTTGTTTTTGAAGCTTCAAAATGCGTGAGCGTTGTGTTCGGTGCCATACCATTCTAATTCCGTAGTTATTCTCAATTACGTTTACGAGTGTGTATGCTGCCTTTAAGCCACATGGCTGTCAGAAGGCCGGCCTCTTTTGGTGGAATTCGAGGCATTCGTTCGCCCATTTTTTACCAATAATGACCCTAAAAACTCTACCCATGTTCTCAGGGGGGCCCAACCAATGATTCAAACTCAGGAAACGGTGAGTGGTTTTCAGCGCGTACGATGCCTTTAATCATGACGGAATGGAATTAAACTGGTGGTCGAGTAATGATACAGATGATAAAATCGCCATGGCGTTTTCAGCGGCGCTGCCAAAACGGCGCTGGGTGGGCTGCACGCGCATACCGCACGGCAAAAACTTAGGCATCTTTCATAGTCCTCACCGCAAGCGAGGCACGCGCGGTGGACTATAGAAGTTCTCGCCGCACGGGACTCGCGTGCCGCCTATCCAGCACCGCCCAAACCGCCATGGCGGAATTAATACTCGCTTCTCTATTCATGTCCACCCCAGCATAAATAATTCCAGGACTATCCTACGCTACCGTATACGCAAATGCAAGCCAGGAATCTTAGTGCATGTCACAGTTGAGGCCCTGCTTCAACCAGCACGGCACTGGCGGTGCCGCCGGATTTCACAGTTCTTTCCTGCGCGTCGTGCGCGTGCCGTGCGAAGAAAAGTTTCATAGTCCAGCGCTCAGCACACGCGTCACGCATGTGCCGCGCCTATGGTTAGTGCTATGAAAAACGCATAGGGTAGCCCACCGCTCGTCCCGCGCAAGATATACTAGAAAAGGGCTGCGAACAATCCCTTAGTGTTTTTGAAGTACAGAAACGGTAGCGGCCGTCGCCTGTCGTTTCCTTCGCTGAGGCACTATTTTTTCACCCACCGTCATCGACTCCAGCGAAGTGGAAACCCCAACAGAATACGATACTAGACAACAAATCATATAGTGCGTTTTGAAGGCAGTGTTCACGATAAAAGTCGTTTTTCTTTTTTTCCGCATATCTTGAAAACGGTCCCATGCTGATTTCAATGATGTCAATGGAATCGTACAAGACCTGGAAACGCAGCTATGGCCCCTCGAAATTCAGCAAGGAAAGATTAAGGACGAGTTGTCCGAGGCTTGTAACTCCCGTTTTTTTTGCAGCCGATGTGGGCGAGCTGACCTGAGTAAAGAGAGAAGTTGAGAATGGAGGGAAGAACGGAGCTTTTGTTCGGAAACCAACACGCATCTAACCACGAATTCATGGAAACTGTTATGGGGTGTGGGCGGAGTGGCCCAATGGGTTGGCTGGCCCAAGAGATTTTCATCCACTTACCGACCGTTTTTCGTGGCACTTCCGTTCTTATTCTTTTTAGAGGGACACAGAGCTTAAGTTTTAGCCAAGAAAACGCGCAACTTTTTCTTCGTGAACACTGCCTTCAAAAGTATAGACGCACCACCAATAATTCGTAATTCGGCCCATATAAAAGTTGGAGTACAGTTACGGAGCTTCGGGAACGAAAAATATTTTAGCATTGGAGCGCGTTTTCCTACCCGTGTCAATTTCTCGATCACCATCGCGCCAATTTCATCGATTAGAAGGTGGACGACAGATGCATTGCAATCTTCAGAAAATGCATGCTCGTGTTAAGGGAAAGATCATTTCGGAGGTAATAGTTATACTGGACGACAAAGGCGATTGATTTTGCCAAATGTGCATTGTCTGTGGAAATGCCGTGAGGAATTTCCTCAGAGAACTAACGTCGGAGCTCGCAAGAGGCCGTGATTTTCTGAGCTCTGAAACCAGAGGTTAAACTCAACTTGAAAATTTGACTTTGTGTGTACGATAAACTTCTTAAGGCCCATCACTCTCCTGATTTCGGAAGGGGAGGGAAACCCCAGATCGGTCCAAAGTTAGTTGGGTGTGAAGATGATGGCGCGGACGAGTTCCGACGCCATCGAGGAAAATCAGTTCAGCCAAGAACACTGAATACAACACTGTTAAACACTTCTCATTTACAAAATTGTCATAGTTACCGTATGTTGTGAGACATACAGGCTTGTACTTCCGCACCCTTGAGTGGTGCGACAGTTTCAAGTAGGTTGAAATACGCAAAATAGAGGGGGGGAAGAAAAAATCCGTACCCGCGTCAAAATTTGGTCCACGCGGAGCGTCAACCCCTTGGAGCAGAAAATTTTGATGTGGATGCGAATTCTTTTTTGACATCCCTCTCCAGTACGTACGTTTTTTTCAAGCCAAATACATTTTTGCTCTCCAAAGTTCCAGGGAAGTAGCCCCCAGCATTTTTCTGAAGCTTTGCATACATCATTTCGTTGGGTAAGTATGCGTTAACGAAATTGGCTGCTGAGTTTCGTATGTACAGTCGCGCTTGCGATGAGCTGGATTCAGTATTAAGTTTGCATTTGTGCGGAGGTTTTCCTGATTTTGGGCCAGGAGTTGGAACCCCGGAGTGTGAGAAATTCAGAACGCATGCGAGAATTTTGCCCACCCGGAGTTCCAATCCTTAGTACAGAATCGAGGAATTTTTCAATTCACAGATTTGCCATTCCCCAAAAAACATTATTTATGCACGTGCAGATCGCGGCTGGCATAGCAAAACCTGCAAAGATTAAAGGGACGGGAGGAAAACGCGCTCCAATGCCAAAATATTTTTCGCTCCCGAAGCTCCGTGACTGTACTCTAAAAGTTGTGGCACTGGGTATGATTTCCAATGAATTCGCCAAGCCGGAAGACCCAATTTGCTGCATAAGCTAAATGATGAGTTAATTTTACCACTAAACTCCGAACGAGGCGGTTATAGACACACCTTTGAAAAGAAAGGGAAGCATCATTTTCATCAAAGTAGTTTTCTATCAGAAGTGATGAGTGCACGAGTATGTGTTCAGAATTCACAGTTTGAACGTCTCAAAGTCTCGCCTCACCTAGCCCTAGCCATTTACATGCGGTAAATTAGGTAGATATGGTCAACCCGAGTAACTCCCACCAACTCTGCCGTTTTTCTAAGTAAGTCGACAGGCACAAATGAAATTCCTCCTCCTCAGGGAGCAAAGTGAATTCCGCAGAGGTGAAGAAGCCGGTTGCTCAGGAAATTCGTGGTATTCGCCGGTTTGCTTCCAACTCGAGGCCGACGATCGGGGAAATTCATACTAATTTTACGATTCGTAATACAAAGACCGCGGCCTAGAAGATCATTAGAAAGAAGAAAAACAATCGTCGTCTACGATCTGCTGCACACACTACTGATCCACCAGAAGCAGTTCGAGTGATTGACACTACGGAGGTCATTGCGACAGATTTGTTTACAGCTGCTACTTTTCTCTGCGGTCATTCTGAGGATTTTTGATGATAACTCACGGATCACATAAGCTTTTCCGATAAGTAGAGAGCCCCCGCTTGTAGGGAAAGGTCACTAAGACACTAAATTTAAATTTAAGTGCCCCAGCAAGTTCGCAGAAAATAGTTTCCGCATCAAACAAATGCGTCGTCAAGATCCTGGTGGAGGAATCACTAGGAAAAGCAGCGGGTCGGAAACGAAGACGAGCAGTTTTCTTCTTCAGTCTAATTAATGGCTCTCTAGACGGTGGTCTTTGTATAAGTAGTCGAAAAATTGGTTCGCATTCCCACGGTCGTCGGCCTTCAGTTTGGAACGAATTGGCTAATACCATGAATTTCCTGAGCAACCGTCTTCTTCAGTCTTCCGAGATCCACCTGGGTCCCTGAAGAGCGAAAATTAAACTGGTGCCTGTTCCAAGGACGGCACAATTGCTGGACGTTACTCAGCTTGGCCATACCTACCTATTTCACCTTATGTAGATGAACTCGCTCGAGCTAGGAGAGGCGGAGACCGTGAGGCATTCGATTTGTGGATTGTGACACCTATCCCTGCTCACTCATCACTCGAAACAAATAACTTCTTCGATGAAATGTATGTTTCCCTTCATTTTTTGAGGCATGCCTATAGTTCTGAAACAGCCAACTTCGGGGTTTAGTACCAAGACTAACTTGTTTTTTCGCTTGTAACGCTGAAATTTTGCAAAAACTTGGGTTTCCTGGTACGACGAATTCAATGGCAATCATGCCTTGATCGAAAACTTTAATGCTGACCGAATTACGACATATTAAGGGGTGCATTTGAAACACACTGAATTCAACACAAAAAAAAACGAGAAAGCAATCCTCCGAACGAATGGCTGTGAAACTGTACAACAATAAAAATGCTTACAGGATTTGAATGTTCCATTTAATACTGTGGGTTGCTGGGCTTTATATATAATTATCCGAAATTTTTCCTATTTATCCGATTTACGGGGGTGTGTATACAAGTCTGTTGGTACCTGCTCGTTGGTGCCCCTGCTTCTACTGAACCCAGCAGACGTTTGAGTGTACACAGGGAACGTTCGAGCGATATAGCGTGCACAACTATATCGCGAAAGTATCCCGCACATTGCATAAAGGTGTCGCCGTCCGGCACACTAAGGCCTCTGGTCCATAACACCTTAGGATCCGTACCTAGGGAGTCATGGAGTCTTTGGCCACAAGCCACAATTTCGCCACCCTGAACTGTCGATCGCTGTCGAGTGATATCCAAAAACTGCGCTATCCAGACTTCTGAGCTATTTCCATGCACCGTTTGCTGCTTTGCAGGAAACCCGCCTCAAGAGATAGACCCGTCATCAGCGTCGGAGAGTACACCATCTACTGCGGTAACGCTGACGATAGGAGAGTGGGAGGCTGTGCAATAAGCTGTAAGGAAGGATTTCAATGGTATGGTCAAGGAGTTCGGCTCAACGTCGTGTCGGAATGCATTCGTACGACTTGTGGGATCACAGAGGATTCAATCTGTGGATAGTGAGTGCTCATGCGCCCACTGAAACCGCCGAAGACAATTCGAAGGATGCGCTTTATGAGGAACTCAATACGATGCTGGCCAGGATACCTTGTCAACATGCTGTTGTCGTGGGGATTGACGCAAATGCGAAGATGGGACTTGATCAGGAATCCGAAGTACTCGGTAAATGGTTCTACCCAGTGGAGCAAACATCGGACAATGGCTACCGCCTTGTCGACTTTTGTGAACGCAGTGGTCTGATTATTGCATCGACATTCAAGAGGAATCATCGCCGCCAGCAGCTTACGTGGCAGGGGGACCAACCCGGCTATCTCCAGAAGAGCAGCGGAAGCGGAAGATGACAACTTTGAAACTACAGCTTGACTATGTCCTGACGAGGAATATTCCAGTATCGGACATTCGAAGATCTAGAGCTGTGTGGGATGTCGCATTCGATTCGGATCACCGTTCTGTTCTGTTGAACTTCACTGCGAGGATTCATAAGAGGAAGCGAGGGGCTCCAGCCTCTCAGAGGATTGACATGACAAGTCTCAGAGATGAAGAGTGCAGAAGGAATTTCCGACAACGCGTTTCTATTCACATCGGAGTACGGACTAAGAAGAAACTTTGCGCGGATTCTTTGTCAAATGCATCCAGGACGCTTCGAAAGAGGCACTCCCGGTTGTACAGCCTAAGAAGAAGTTCGCCTACGTCTCAGAAGAAACAACATCTACCTACAACAGAGTATGTGCTCCGAACTGCAGAAACTTCGTGGAGGAGAAGCGTCTGAGGAGGAAGTTGCGTCAGGAAGCTTCAAAGTGACCGCGAACGAGAGTGGACGTGTAGAGCTAAGGAGTTCGAGAAGGTTTGGGAGGAGAAGAATCCGAGGAAAGCCTACACGTTGCTGCGACAGTATAGCGGGAAGATGAAGAGATGTTCTCCTGTCTTGAACACTACTAATGGAGTTGCAGTTGGTGATGCGACGCTGCCAATATGGAAGGATTACTTCAGTTCACTACTGAATCGTCCAGCGCCATCAGTACCTGAGCTCGCATGTTCAGAGAGCACATTACGACGTCAGTGAGGAACCGCCGACTGAGTCTGAAGTTTTGGATTGTGTCCGGAAAATGAAGAATGGAAGGCAGGTGGAGATGACAACATCACTGCTGAAATGCTGAAAGCTCTTCCTCCGTCTGGGATTCGTGAAATGACCAACACCATCCGTGCCATATGGATGAGCGAAAGGATACCCGATTCGTGGAGACATGCGATCATCGTACCTCTGCACAAGAAGCTATCCGTCACGGATCCTAAGAACTACAGAGGAATCTCTCTACTTCGTGTCATGTACAAGGTTTTAGAACGTATCATTCTCGAGCGACTTATCAAACATCGTGAAGGAACGACCAGAGATGAGCAAGCCGGTTTTCGACCTGGAAGATCGACCATCGACCAAGTGTTCGTCGTGAGAAGAGTAATTGAATCGTGGCAGCGGTTTTCGAAGCCATTACAGCTTGCTTTTTGGACTTTGAAGCCGCGTTCGACTCTCCTCATCGTGATCGATTGCTCAATGCTCTGCGAGCAGATGGAGTCCCGGAAAAGTATGTTCGGTTAATCGAGAACATGAACAAAGGAACAACAGCAGCAGTTCGTACACCTGTCGGATTTACGTCAGCTTTCGAGGTGAAAACAGGAGTAAGGCAAGGAGCCGTTGCAGGACCTTTTTCTTTTCAACTTCGCCGTTGATGACATCATGCGTAGAGTTGCAGAACAGTTTCCTGCGGATGTGATCCTAACACCATCAGGACGCTCACTTGTCGACCTGGAGTACGCCGACGACATTGTGTTATTCGCTGAAAACAACGCAAAACTGCAAAGGATTGTGAACCTCGTTTCGAAGTATGCCGCAGCCTATGGACTTCGTCTTCGTCCCGACAAATGCAAGCAGATGTGGGTCTCTCAGAGGCCTTCAACTGGAGTTTCAGTGGACGGACAACGTATCGAACTGGTGGACGATTTCTGTTATTTGGGCTGTTTGCTGAAGAACGATGGTAGTTATGCAGCGGATATTCGACAACGATGAAAGCTACGTCTGCATTCAATTCTCTAACCAAGTGTTTGTGGTCTACCACCATCGCGAAGGAAGTCAAGTTGCGCGTCTACCTATCCGCTATTCGCCCTATCATGATGTACGGATCGGAGACGTGGGCGCTTTCAAAACGCAGATGGAAAGGTTGGATTGCACGGAGAGGAAGCTTTTTAGGCGTTTTGCTTGGATATTTCTGGCCGCGTGTATGCCATAACGAAGACCTTTACAAGGAAATCGACGCAGTACATCAACGCTTGACACGAGGAGGTGCCAGCATCTCCTAACGCCATCTCAAGCAGCATTGGAAAGTCGACTTCGACTGCTCGGGCATATACTAAGAAGAACGCCGGATCGTCTCGTACAACACGCTTTAAAAATGCTTCCAAATCCTGTCTGGAAACGGCCACCTGGGCGTAGGCGAAAGTTCTGGACGGATGTGGTTAAAGAGGATTTAAAGTCACTCGGCATCGAAAGACAGTTCAGGCGCGATGTTTCGTTTCGCAGGAAATGGAATAGTGACAGCTGGATGGAATGTGTTCAAATTGTGGCTGAAGACCGTGAAAAATGGACACGGCTGACTACTAGGACGGCACACCTCGGTGAAGATGCGGAATGACCGCGTCAGGCGAAAGCCAACCGATTAAGTCAAGTAAGTCATCCGATTTACTGACCTCTCGGATAACGGTACAATTCGAATAATGCAGATTTTGTATGCCACGGATATTGGTTCGATTTGAATAGAACGTTTATTCCAAATTTGAGGATTTTGGATTATCCGAATATCGGTTATCGGGTCGGTTATCCAAAAACGATTCATCTACATAACAATTATAATGGCCATTCATTATCCCTTCGTGTGACATGTAGCTGGCAAAGTCCAAGCTTTGTTGCATGGAAAATACTAAACTGTCAACCGTGCGGTTTCCTAAACTGTTCGGCCCAGTGTTTTATCTCTCACTCAAGTTTCAAAAATCACTGAACAGAAGCAGGCACCTGACAACGCAGCAAAAAGACCGTCCTGTCCACCCAAAGAGCAAGTTCAATACAGCCTGCTATTGAGGAGACCAGGATCATAGTTTTATGAGCAGCGCTGCGGCGCAGTGCCTGCCATACATATTGACCGAAAATCGATGCCCTGCCGAGCGTCAGAGGGAAATATGGGCTCGGCCACATCAAGCACCGTTCTGGCAACAAAATCTGTTAGAGACTTCCTGAGTCAAAATACGAAAGGAACGAAATACAGCTAAATGTGTGAGGACCTCGCCAGCTGAGCATCTACATGAAATGAGCTTGCTAATCGAGAACACAGAATGGGAATCTTCTAGAAACAGTTCAGCTGGATAAAAGCGTCGTGAGCATTGAAAATCCTTTTACCTGACGCCTTAGCTGGAACGAGCTGCTCCTAGAGGCCCCGATTCTATGTATCTGATCAACTACTCCACAAGGAAGCTGTCCACCAACTGTCGGCGATACCGATTCTGAACTGAGAAGGCGTACCAGGTGCCCCCTTTTCGCGTTGCGGTGTGGGCGTTCTCCAATGCTGATGTCCAACATGCACAAGATAGACAGCAGCAGGTCTGGAATGTGCTTGGATGGCGGAAATCACGGCTTGTTAATCAGATAAACAGAAAAAAATCCTCGGACAAATTGGAACAGCCAAATGCAACGCGCGAGGCGCACCAGCGCCGACGAGAGAATTCTGCCGCGCGCGTCGCCTTCAGCCTGCTGGAATGGACCAAGGCTTCTCCCTTTCTTTGCATTCATTAACAAGGCGAAAACCACGACCACAATACAGCACGCCTTTTTAATCGAACCAAGATCCCCGTTCGGCGGCTCCACGACTCCTGTTGGCTTCGGACAGCACTACGATCTCAAGAGCATCTCACTAGTTCTCCTTCTTCTTCTGTGATCTACAACATTCTTGAGGATATGTTGGCTGTGACATATACGCGTGCCCTTGCTCAGAGAACACGCTTTAATGTCAAAGCCAACATAACCTCTAGAATTTTCAAGAGAATACGAATGCACCCGAGAAAATCGACAAACCACCTTCGTATATCTTTCTCGGGAGCATTTGCAAAAGGCCTTCTGATACTGGTCTTCTGATAGTGGAACATCTTCATGCTGAAGCCCGTGGCAGGATACGGGCTTCAGCACGAAGATGTTCTAGTGAGGTACTTTTAGCACACCCGGTGCGATTCCAAGAGCAGCATTTTGAATCCGCTGCGTCTTTGTCCACCATGAATCCGATATTATGTGCTGTCATTCCGGTGCACAGTACTCGTGCCTGAGTAATTCTAATACCATACCGTACTAGGCGATATCGTGTGTTGATCGGTTTCCCACATTTTTGTCCGAATTATACGATTCACTAACCCCTCGGATACTGGTCCCATTCGAGTTATACAGATTTTAGGGAGCCAGAAAATTGATTCAATTTTTAATTTGTTCTTCGGAAGTCCGAATTTTGGATAATCCTCATCTCGAATATCCGGTCGGGTATCCGGAAAAGTTTCTAGTACACTCGGTGCGCCACTTTAATATACGCATGATACCGACAGAAACCGTAGAAGAAAACAGCAATAGAGCAAATCTGAAATCATTGTAACGCTCCTTCCATGAGTTCCATGATAACTATACAACAGTTACACTTCCATTGCTGATCGCCGCGATGGCATGCTTTGAATACAGATCGACTGCAGGGCGATCTCGATCGATGCTCATGGTTACCATCCCATCGCATCGCGCAGCGATCGAGCTTTGAAAGAGACCTAACTGCACAACCTACGAACCCAAATGTAGACCACGGTCGCGTTTAGAAAAACTGCTCTTCTTCTTCTTCTTCTTCTGCAGCCTCGAAGTGGTTTTTGTCATAGGTTGAGGAACTGGGCGGCCTTCACAGGATTCGTCCAAAGGTCCATTGTGGTTAAGGAGGTAGGTCTCTTCGGGCACATGAACAAGTGCGCCGTGTCGTGTCCGGAGCACCACAGTCCGGGCATGCGTCTGGTCGGCTGCTGTCAATCTTGTTGACGTAAGACATGAGCAGAATAGAGTGACCACAGCGCAGCGATACAAGAGCACATCTGGCTCGTCTGCCGAGTTGAGACTCGGACTCGCAAACCCGAGGCGGCACTGTTCCCAAGATAGGGTTCACAGCCGCCTTCGCTAGATATCCTCGAACAAACTGGGTGTGCTCCTCACGCAGAAGACAAAGCCTTTCCGTGTTGGAGTCGGCCCATCTCTGTACATCAACTTTACGAGGAGCATCGGCGAACGGCGTCCTAATCGACGTCTCTCTTATGGGCTTCATGATTCTCTTTGACGGATGATTCGGCTGTCTCAGAACATTAATATACATCTGCTGTGCCTGGAGTTTACAATGCTCCTTCACCGGCAATATGCAGGCCTCCGCGTGAAGACGCTCCACCGGGGAGCTCCTTAAACAACCGGTAGCAATTCTAAGCACAGCATTCTGTACACGCTGCAGCTTATTCCAGGAGCTGTTAGACACCAGGTGCTGCAACACTGGTGCCGCATATTCCAGAGCCGGCTAAAGTATTGCTCTGTAGGTTCTCAATATAGTCTCTCGGCTGCTTCCCAATGATGTTCCTCCGAGAGCTCTCAAGATATTAAGCCTAGCCTTGACGACTGTTTGTTTCTGTTCCGCGTTTTTGTGGAACTTCAGTGACGGATCAAGAATAAGGCCAAGCAGCTTGGGGAATTTTGCTTCTGGCAACAGGTCACCATCCCATTTGACATCTGGACGGGCACTGTGTTCCTTGGTGTTTGTTGTGAACACTGAAACAGAGGATTTTGCGGCAGAGACTGTGAGCATCATATATCGAGGAGGAGCTTCAACTCGACGAGATAGGCGCTGATCCTGTTAACGGCTATCTGCAGGTCACGGTCCTGGCACATGATGGTGATGTCGTCGGCATACATAACAATCCTTACATCATTGGGAGGCTCAGGAATGTCCTCAATATACAGGCTGAATAGGGCAGGGGACAACACTCCGCCTTGCGGAACACCGGCTGCTATTGGAATGCTATAGGATACGTGAATCCGGAACAGAACCTTAGCCCGGCGGCCTTTCGTGAGCGCTGCAATCCATCGCTTCTGCCATGATGGTAGTGACGACTTGAGCAGTTTCTCGGACAGCAGTCCCAAGTTAACAGAGTCAAACGCTTTGCTCAGGTCGAGGGCGACGGCCACCGTTCTAAGGGGCTTTCTCATGTTGAACCCATCGACCGCAAAGCTCACGATCTCCAATAGAGCAGTAGTAGTAGAGTGAAGTTTCCTGAACCCATGCTGATGCTGCTGTCACTCATTATGATCAGCCAGGTCCGTCACGATCAACTTTTCAGCTGATTTAGCGACGAGCGATAACAGGCTTATTGGTCGAAAGCCTTTTGCCGTGCTTTGGGACTTGCCTGGCTTTGGCAACGGTATCACATTGGCTGTCTTCCAAGCTTGGGGTAGAGTGCAGGTCCGGAAAGAAGTGTTAATGATATCTGCAAGCATCGGTAGAAGTTCCGTGGGAAGCTTCTTCAGGATGGCTGGGGAGATACCGTCAGGCCCGATAGCCTTCGAATTCCGCATTTCTTTGATAGCCTTCTCTACTTGTGTGTGAGTAAAGGCCTCAGATGCGTTCACGAGCGGCAACCGGCTCAGCTCTCTAACCGTGACTCTGTTTTGAACGCCTCGCTTGGTACAAGTGATGAAAAAATTCTTGCCGAGTGCGTAAGCAGCCGCTTTCCCTGATTTGAAGACGTTCTCCTCGAACTCAATAGCGGAGCTCATCGGGAGAGCGGACTTTTCGGAAATTTTCCTCAACACTTTCCACGTCGTAATTCCGTCCGCCTTGAGATTCAGCTTTTCAGTGAACTTCTCCCAGCATTCCCTCTTGTTCTTATCCAGATCCTGCTTGATCTCATTATCCAGCACAACAATCTCCGGGTCTAGATGGTCTGCGGCTCTCTTCTCATCTCTGGTTCTTATCTTCTGCAGTATTTCCCTGCTGACATTTGGAAAAAAAGGTCTTGACACGACCCTCAGGAATTGCTGCTTTCATGGCCTTGCGGATGGCACTTGTTAGATGGTGCTCTTTCTGATGAACATCACCATGCCATGGGTAGTCGACCGCATGGCGGAGTGCAACATCTCTGAACAGGGTCCAGTCTGCTAGGCCTAAATTAAGATAAGTACGATGACGAAAACCAGAGTAAGGGGCAAGAGAGTCAGAGAGATCAATATAGACAAAGACGGGAATGTGACCACTGGAGAGAGTTGTGGATGTGGACCACGTGCAAGCATTAGAAAGATGATGACACAAGAGAGATATCTGGGCTAGAAGGTCGGCCGTTGGCAGGGAGACGAGTGGGCTGGTCATCATTGAGGATAACCAGGTCACACTCTTCAGCCCATTCTTCGACATCTTCCCCTCTGGCGTCAGAATCAAGAGCGGAACAGAACGTGTAAGCATTGAAGTCACCCGCAAAGACAGCTGAAGGGGAGAGTGAGCAGTCGTACAACTGCTTAAGGAGGGGAATAGGATTATAAGAGGGGGGACAAGATGATATAGGAGGAATATAGATGTTAAATAGAGATAAAGGGGTTTTTAGGGGAAGGTGGACAGGAATGTACTCGAGAGTACCGTCCTTAGAAGTATTAGGGATAATATGAGAAGGTAAGGCAGATTGCACGAAAGTAGACACTCCGCCCCCAAGAGCTTTCTTGGCATGTGATAGGCGGTGTAGCCCGGAATGTTAGGTTGGGGATAAGTGGTAGATAGAGAGAGCTTGGTTTCTTGAACCATGATAACATCCGGGTGATGAGAACGTGCGAATAGAGAGAGTTCAGATAACTTGTTGCGAAGGCCGTTGAGATTAATGTGAACAATGGAGAGGGGGCGGTTGGTAATTGAGGAATCAGAGTTGCTGGGGGCAGAGCATAGAACAAAACGAAAGGATGAGTCATGATGCCTCACAGAACTGAGGCCCGAACAGGAGAAGTGTTACATAGAACCTAACCAGTTATTACATGAAATCTAGTAAGTAGACATTTGATAAGATAAGATAAGGTCGCCTATAAAATGGGGCCTGGCCCGTGATATAGATCTTCTTCTCGACGTCTCCTTCGTCAGTGCTCCCGCACCTGCTATCCTTCCGTCGTCTACATTTTATTGTTGCTGTTTGGACTAATGAATACTTCGACTACAGAAGTACCACTAGGATCAACTATCTTGGATACATAATCGACAAAGGTGGCCGACGTCCCGACCCGCAGAAAATCGATGCTATTCAAAATATGCCAGCACCGAAGGATCTTGCACAACTCGCTCATTCCTTGGTCTCCTATATTACTATGGAAATTTCGTCAGAAAAAGCGAAATTTGCGCGCTCCACTCGACGCGCTACTGGCAAAGAATGCGAAATTCGTATGGAATGAAGCATGCAACAAGAGTTTCAACCGAGCAAAAGAAATTCTCGCCTCAAACCTACTTCTGGCTCACTACGATACTAAACAAGAAGTGATGGTAGCAGCAGATGCCTCCAACTACGGCATAGGCGCCGTCATTTCACATCGCTATCCGGATGGATCTGAAAAGGCAATTAATTGCACACGCATCCCGTTCTCTCATCCCAGCTGAGAAGAACTACAGCCAAATAGAGAAGGAGGCGCTTGCTCTCATATTTGCGGTCCAAAAATTTCACAGGATGCTCCATGGACGTAAATTCACCCTGCTGACCGATCACTAGCCTCTTCTCGCAATCTTCGGCTCAAGGGAAGGTATTCCAGTATATACCGCCAACAGACTACAGAGATGGGCAACTACACTACTCGGATACGATTTCAATATCCAGTATCGTTCAACCACGAAATTTGGCCAAGCTGACGCACTATCCAGGCTAATCTCCAACTACTCGACTGCTGATGAGGATCAAGTCATTGCCGCGATTTCTACGGAAGAAGACATCGCCAACATTTTCGCCATGGCTGTGCGAGCTCTACCAGTGACAGCTGAAGAAATAAAGGTATCAACCTGAAATGATCACATTTTACAGCTAGTGAAGCAGTACATTAATGGAAAATGGCCAAAGACAATCAAAGATCCGATCATAAAATGCTTCTACAATCTTCGCGACTCTATCTCTACGCTAGATGGATGTTTGCTTCTCGCTGAACGTGTTGTCGTACCAGCATGGAACCTAACCAGTTATTACATGAAATCTAGTAAGTAGACATTTGATAAGATAAGATAAGGTCGCCTATAAAAAGGGGCCTGGCCTGTGATAAAGATCTTCTTCTCGACGTCTCCTTCGTCTGTGCTCCCGCACCTGCTATCCTTCCGTCGTTTACATTTTATTGTTGCTGTTTGGACTAATAAATACTTCGACTACAAGAGTACCACTACGGACTGCACCCAGCTTTGGCATCCGAAGCACTGGACACTTGTTTTATGCCACGTAACATCCTCGCCGCAGGTGGCACATGGATACTTCTGTGCTGGACCTGGATTCCTCTCGACTCCGGCCCTTTCTAATAAAATCATCAGGAGAGCTGCGGCCGACCAGCACCTCTCCCATGACAAAAACCCTCTTCTCGGAAGGGTTGACGTCGGCTTGCACGGAGGCGATCTTCTTTCCTCCACACTGCCACGGCACGAACGTACGACGTCTCGGCAGCAAAAACTGCTCTACAATAACGGTGCGGGTTGTAAGAAGCGTCGTAGCCCGTTCTCTCAGCGACGGCACACTTATATGCCAAGTCAACATATCCTCAACAATGTTTGAGAATGAAATCACAACCACCGAATATAGACCAAAATGGAATCCAGATAAAACGAGTTCTAATGCATGACATCGCAGCCAAAAATATGGTCATGTGCAGGCTAGGCACTATAAATTCAGGTACTGCAATGGCTTCGGCTGCGACTGCAACAGAAAAAAAATAATGGATGAAAGAGATTGGAGTGTGACCAAAATGGCCGGGACATTAAAAATGATTTTACAAAACGTGAATGTGGAGAAGGAGGACGGGAGAGCACGCACATAACCTACCGGTACGCTGTGTGTGTATCCTGCTTCAGTTCCGATACAAAAGCCAATTTAAACAGTTGTCGCACCACCAGCGCTGGAGAATTATTCGGAATCGAACGTGCACGAATGGTCTGGAAGTATCCTCAACTCAGGATGAATCATGGATTGTGCAGAATAAATCCACCTTAAGTTTCTGCTGATAAAATCCTTGTGCTAATTCATGAAAAGCAGACTCCAACTTGGCCACGTAACCCTGAAAAGATGAACTTGATTGTACCTTGGCCTCGCTGTCAATCAGTAGACTACACTACTCCCTGGAAAGACTAGCACACAGTGCGGACTTGTAGGCGTATATACAACCGCCTCGTTTGTCTTCATCTCTGCCACTAACATTCAGCCCACCCCAGTCCGCAATGTATACTCTGTTCCAATCAAGTCAGCCAATGAAGAGCCCAAACAAACAGAGACTTTCACCTCTGCATGGTAAGCATCCAGCACTACGCGCGCTTGCAGAGTGGATTAGAAACTCGCGCACTCTCGCGCACATGCCATATACAGTCCAGAAATTCGGGGTGGTGGTCGTAATGTGTTCAAATCACAAAAATGGAGGAAGGAGCGTGCAGGCTCTATGAGCGCCTATCACAGCCCTTTGCCCCCTTCCCCGTTCCCGCCTTTTATTAGGGATAGGACGCGTTACGACCATAACCCTAAATTAGGAGCACTATTGAGAGTTCATCCCATCGATAATTCTTCGTCCAACGCACAATTATAGAAAAAAAATTTTCTTATTTCACTCCTGCTCTCCTTGTAGGGATGATTTGGTGATGTATCCGAAGACTTAACCCTGAACAACAAATAGCTGGTGAAACTTGGCAAAATTCTAGCCGGGCAGGTCCCACAACGACACAGTGCATGCTGCGCCGGTGGTTTCCCGGCATTTTTCAGCAAGCAACTCTTCCTTTTGGAATGTCTCAGCACAGTGGAGGTGCCCAATAACGATAATTTCTTGTAATTTCCGCAGCGGCATCAGTCGAAATTTTTCGTTGATATTCTGCCAGTTATCAGCTGTAAATGAATCACTGGCTCTTCCAAACTGATCGTGGATCGTGGCCGAATATACCAACCGGGGAGATTACGGACTATCAGCTGGAGTTTTCGAACTCACCGAAAGAGTTAATGGGCGAACCGCTAGCGGAAATTGAACACCCTCTCCGATTTGGAGCGCCAGCCAGCCTATGGTGATAGTTTCTCTTCGACTGAATCAGGCCTCTAGTTTTCGTCTGGAACCTCCTTCAATGGGTGTGACGTCTGGAGCCGGAGCCATCAACGATGAACCCGCGGCTGTACGGTGAGTCTCACCCTTTACTTCTCAATCCTCTATGGCAGTATCTCACCACTCTAGTCTCTGCTATCCAATAGTTTATCATTTATAGACCGGGCCCCAATTTTCTTTGCAAAGGTGCGGTCCTTGGTTTCTTTCTATGCCTAGCCTGATCAGAAGAAGCGGAAATGTGATGCAAGAGAGGATTCACTTTATGGTGGAAAACGAGATCGTCAAACGTGCCCGAACTACGAATTCCTAGGAACACATTTTCGCACTCTGCTCGTCAAGACAAGGTCTCTTCAAAGAGGACGCGCCATAGAAGTACAAAATCAAACAAAATAGAGAATAGGCGAAAACGGTACAAAACATTCCTGCTCACCGTAAGATCACCCAGCATGGGAACCACAAACAACTGCCTAGGTGAAAGATGACATATTTGACACAATTCATGAGCTCGTTCAGTGGCAAGGGGATCATCACCAGATATGGGAACGGATCTGAATGGAACAGCATCACCATTGCTAGGATAGAACAAACCCCTATCTGAAATTTGTGAACGAAGTTACCTCTGTTGGAGCAACACCACCGCCAAGCGACTGGTTTGTCCAGCACTCGTGCGAATACTGGCGCACTTGCTTTCAGCCTCAGTTTTTTTCTCATTCCACGACGAATGATCCCAGTCGAGATCAATGAATACGACAATCAACGCGGGCACTCTCTCTAAGTATTTCGATGGCCAATCGCGCCGCAGTATTCCTGCAATACTTGACATAAAGTTACTCAGTGGTAAGGAGACGTGGTCTGAACTGATGAGAACCTCTGCCCGGTTTCTTCTCCGATTTCTGCAGCAGGTCTAACTCCCCACTAACCAATCGCAGATTCAATGGAGGCCGATCAGCAGGACGAGCTCTGAACTATCTTGCTTCTATACTTGATAAAAATCCTATAGAAAAATTGAAAATTAGGCTAACTCTGTTCAAAGAGAAGCATTTTTTTATATCCGGAGGCAGGTTTCGCCGAGAAGTCGGCCTATCGGGAGCTAGATCACTGCCATGTTTGATCTTTATAACATAGAGACTATCCTACAGAAAGTCAGCCGGGAGGGAGACCGCACAGCGCGACTGAAGCAGATCAAAAGCCAATTTTCCTAGTCTTGCAACTAACTTTTTAGTTTTTCTTTTGATGTTTTATCGAGCTGAATTATGGACGAAGAATTCCATACGATAAAGGAAAAGTCATAGGCGAGACTAGGAAAACTCACTTGTGATCTGCTTCAACCAGGCCGCGCGGTCACTCCATCGGCTCTAATTTGAACCGTAGGTTCGACGCGAGCTCGAAGGCACTCTTGAAACAGCTAAGATTTCTGAATTAACTTTAGTGATCTACAGAACCATCAAAAGTGTCCGAATAAGCGGACATGGTTACAACTATGCATGCAACTGATCTCAGCTCCACTATGCCCACAACTGGTTGGCGGCAATGTTGCCTTAGTTTGATCATGTTATTGTTCATATAGCATTGGATATCTATAGCATTAAAAGGGACAATACATGCTGGTAAAAGTGGGGAAGATAACAAGGCTAGCGGCGTCACATGGCCTCTACTAAGAAGTTGACGCTGATGAAAACGTCAAAAACGAGTCAAAGTACCCATATTGGACCAATATTGAGCGTCAAAAGCATTCTGTCTCCGCCATTTTCCCTAAAATCCGCGCTCCGAGTACAGATCCCTCAGATTCATTGCTGAAACATGGTCACTTTGGCTGGTTTTCGATGCTTCCAACGACGTAGGTATTCCAGTGCAGGCCAAACATGTCTACTGACTTCACTATCTTTACCATTTTATCTCCAGCTCCGCTATTTAACCTTAGCTTATGCTGCGGCTAATTCGAACACTTTCATTCCGACATAAAAACAACCTGGTATTTGTTCAATTGCATAGAGTTTTCGTCGACTTCTCCATTGGTTTCCAATACTAGCTGCATCGGCATGGATCGCCTGATAGTTTGCGTTCCTTACTGTGGGTTGGGGCAAACTAGGTGCGCAATGTTATAACATACGTGCACCAACTTCGCACTAACACACGACAAGGAACGCAAACTATCAGCGCGATCCGTGCCGACTGTACTACCGATGTTGTAGATGAACTTAATTCGACATTATAACTGCCCTAAGTGAAGGTATGGCTTTCTTAGCCATTGAGGAAGTCTATCTCACCGTCTGTTCTTCCACAGTGCACACCTCTCTTGACAAATTACTCTTTCCTTAACATGGATCTTCCATTTTACCACGACGAGGGACTTCGGAGAGGTTTCGAATATGAAAGACTCTTATGAAATATGAAAGAGAAAATTTTAATGCTATAGTCTGCCCTTAGTTTGGTCGAAAAAGGATAAATTAGGAATTTTTCATAGTCCTCACTATACATGGGCACACCGAATATTAATATTCGAATATTTCGAACAATTTGAATTTTCTCCTCAATACCAGAATGTATTCGAACCGTTTCTGTTTTCAGGCATCACTTCAGGGGGCAGGGCTCCCCTAATTCATGAAAAGGTAGAAATCTACCATTTCATAGAAGTGAAAATATGAGTTATTTCAAAATTATTCGAATAATTTCTAAATGCAATCTAATGAATGACCAGAAATTTGGTCTATCATCAATTGTGGGAGCGGTAACCCTAGACCAACTCGACTCGAGGAAACAGAAGAAGTTAGAGTACATTCCAAAATTGCTGCAAGATTCAATTATCTGATTACTCGAATATTGCCAAAGGCCCAAGTATAGTCCTCACCGTAAGAGCGGTGGACTATGAAAGCTCTCACCGCTCGGGAAGCGGGTGCCGCCCATTCAGCACCGCTCAACCCGCTATGGCGGTTTCACCCTTTGAATCAATACTAGCTTCTCAGGTTTAAGACCACTCCAATAAAAATAATTCCGGGACTATCCTAAGCTACCGTATATGCAAATGCAAGCCAGGAAATTCTATGCATGTCACAGATGAGACTAAACTTAACCCGCACCGCATTGGCCTTGCCGCCGGAGATTTCATAATTATTTCCCTCGCGGTGGAAAATCTCATAGGCCACCGCTCAACCCGAGCTTACGGTGAGGACCATGAAAGATTCCTTAGGCGTCGTTTACACTTCCACCGCCGAGCGGCGCGGCGAAGGGCAATCCATTCATATCGATCGTTCCGCGTGATCAATATTACACAAATGCACTGTGCCGCGCCGTTCAGCGGCGGGATTATAAGCGACCCCTTAAAACGACTCGGTTTCCCTCGCGCGCTTATTCAGCCTGATCGGTGCGATGAACAACCTCTTCGACTTCACTGCCCCTAAAATAAACTGACCACGTCAATTTTCATACTGACAGCCAAATCTCTCTGCTAAACTCGAAAATACGCTTCACCGGACTTCGCCTTTAAGAGCATTTACTCCACATGGAGTGATTGATGTCCGTTTGATGAGTCTCCATAACGTCGACTTCACTGATCCACCACGCGTAGGCTGAACATCTTCGATCCTGTGGACCTATGGTACAAATCGTGTGAGGTGGCTAGCTTCCTACGCCTCTGATGCGATGCTCTGTTCATGGCTGACAAGAAGAAGAAAAGCATTTACACCGAACGGGGCGAGAGTCGAGGAAAAAAATATCTTTCACGTCAGAATTTCGATTCAAACCTAGTTGTGTACAGAGGATGTCATCCAATTCTCATTCGTGAAAATGAAAACTCTCCCGCCATCGAAAAACAGATGGCGTTACCAATCCCCACTGTCTTATAAATTTTATAAAAACATTTTGATTTCTGATATACGTAACATTCATTCCCCACTTCATTCACGATTGGACCTCCACAACCAGCATTGTAATAAAATTTCGCCCACAAATGAGATTTTCTCAAATCCTTACATGGGTGCGAAATGTCCCGATTTTCGCAAGGAATTGGAACTCCTGCGTGGGCGAAATTTTGATGCGGTTGCGTTTTATTCCTCGTCCCTGAGTAAATGAGCTCTTCGGCATTCGAATGATACGGGAATAATCGCGACTCCTTTGCTTGACACAGCTTTGCTATCCTTAGCATCACTTTCATGGGTCTAAGCTCCTCGTTCCGAAAAGGAAGAGCCCTATCTGAAACAACCACACACAGACTAACGACGCTCAAGCTAGTTTTCCACACACTGTCCAAATGTTTCTACTAGCAGGAGTCGAAAGCGGAAGAATGTACTGAGTTTAAAGCCCCTGAAAAGTATGACCTACCCAAAATTGCTCACAAGAGCCGAATGAGACTCCTTGTTGTTTGGATCAAGTCCCGTCAGAAAAATCAGCTGTTGTGGTCTACCACCCAGCCAATCACCAGACTCCACCGGATCCATGACCCAAAAACGACAGCATAACATGTTCTTTGTACTCTTTATAGCCAGTTATATGTATACCAAACAGAACAACTGTTGCGTTTGTAACTATAAATCTATATAACAATTTTATTCGGAGTCAATTAACAACGAAAACAATACACAGGTAAGAATGTGCCAAACCGTAGTCCAGTCCATTAGTCAAGCTGAAAATACCATGTTATTGACAATAAAGTCCCTCAGATGAAAAAAGTATCTTAAAAATGAAATGTAGACCACAGTTTGAGCGCATATAAAAGAAAACATACACGCCTTCGACTGGGTCCTTTAATTTTGCAGGATAAACTATCTACCCGAGTCAAAACCTCGTCAGAAATGGGATCCTGCGTTTCGAAAGCAGAACAAAGACAAAGAACTACCTTCTTGAATCCAATATCCTTGGCGTATTCTCGGAAACACCGACGGCACATATCTAGACCATATTTGCGGATCAGACCATGATGGTTGGAGCAGACTCGGCTAAACATTCACAATTGACGTTGATGTCACAACCGGATTTATACGGCTGCCTTGGAAAAACTTCTTGCAACAGACTGTTTTGTTTCCAAACTGGTACAGAGTACAGAAATCCGGAACCTTAATCACACGTTTTGCCAAGATAAGGACCAAGCGTGATGTCTCCCTGGTCAACAAACAATCCGAAGTTGTAAGAGCCTTGAACCAAAAATTAGATTTGAGATATCGTTTGTCAATGGAAACGGCGAACCCTTTCTTTCCTACTACCCAGAATGTCTTCCCGGCTCAGACCACCACGATACACCCCCACCATGCGTCACTGTCGTTATAAATATACAGCTTCGCGTTTTCGTCCAGATTGATATAATTCATGACGCCCAACTTATGACAGGAGTCACGAACCCAATCGAACGCTAATTTCCTAGGAGAACATGCACTCTATCGCCGGTATATAAAAACAATATGTATTGCAAGTTTCGTAACTTCAAAAAATTTATCTACAATACAAAATGCCTGCAATGCCTCCAAGTCGTCATTCGTTGTGATTGAGGAAAGAAAAAATTGCATATCCTTTTCAAAAATCAAAATTCTTATCGCTCATGGCGAGTTCGACGCGCGCGGTGCTGCAGCCTCTGCACGCCCTCCGCTTTCTCGCTGCCTCTAACCTCCAGTCCGCACCGGCACGTGCAGAAACCACGAAAATTTCGCGTTTTACAGCCTACGCCCATCTATCTCACGCATACAGAGTAGAGGGCGGCAACCTGTTGACATTTGCTTTTTGCCAAATATAATTGTTCCATTTGTTTACATTGAAGTAGAAATTTCTCTCAGTTTTCAGGTGAGTCGACAATGAAAGGAGAGAAAACATGATCTTTTCCACTGGTAATGCAGAGCACAGTGCCCATCCTATAGTGAAATGGGACGAAACTCAATTGCAGGCCACCCAATAAACCAAAGTACTTGGACTCGTGTTGGATCCTTCGTTGAAGTTTCATAAGAACACTGAGCAAAAGCAAGCCACAGAGGAAACAAGACTCAACGTCCTGCGTGCTCTCGGTGGAACGTCCTGGGGATGCAATAAAGAAACGATCCTGACCACGTATAAGGCTATTGTGCAACCCGCCTTGGAGTATGCTGCGCCAGTCTGGCAGCACATCGTGTGGGACTCATCTTGGTCCAAGCTGCAGCGCGTCCCAAATTGTGCTCTGCGAATTGCAACTGGCTGCTCTAAAAGCTCTCCAATTGAGCACTTACACGCCGGAGCTCGCATATTGCCAGTTAGACCACTGCCAACTCCAGGCGCAACAAATAAACATTAACATCGTGAAGCAGCCAAATCATACATCGCGAAGAGTACTTAACCCGATGAGAGAGAGATGGACAAGAACGCCTCCGTCTCTTGCGCGCATAGCACACCCGATTCGTGAAGGAACACTTGAGCAAAGCTGCCATAAACTCCATCCTGGGAGTCGCACCTCCGAAGGTCAGCGAGACAGAGATGGAACTCGGCAGGCGTGTCAGGTGCACCCTTGCATCGTTACGCTGTGGACACTCCCCCATGCTTATGTCATATTTGCATAGGATTGACAACAGCAAACCTGACGAGTGTCCTGCTTGCGGTAGTCAAGGGCATACTACTGCGCAACTGTTCAATTGCCCGAAGAGACCGACTACATTCACGACAATGGATCTGTGGACGAACCCTACGCTAGTGGCCGAGTTTCCGAACCTATGACAGAACCCTCTCTGTGGCTGCAAAGAAGAAGAAGAAGAAGAAGAAGAAGAAGAAGAAGAAGAAGAAGAAGAAGAAGAAGAAGAAGAAGAAGAAGAAGAAGAAGAAGAAGAAGAAGAAGAAGAAGAAGAAGAAGAAGAAGAAGAAGAAGAAGAAGAAGAAGAAGAAGAAGAAGAAGAAGAAGAAGAAGAAGAAGAAGAAGAAGAAGAGGAAGAAGAAGAAGAAGAAGAAGAAGAAGAAGAAGAAGAAGAAGAAGAAGAAGAAGAAGAAAGAAGAAGAAGAAGAAGAAGAAGAAGAAGAAAGAAGAAGAAGAAAGAAGAAGAAGAAGAAGAAGAAGAAGAAGAAGAAGAAGAAGAAGAAGAAGAAGAAGAAGAAGAAGAAGAAGAAGAAGAAGAAGAAGAAGAGAAAACATGATCTAAACCTTATTTTAAAAAGCGGTGCAACAATTATAGAATTGGATCAAAGCTACTTCGGCAACAAGATGCTCAGGGTCCCAGTCGCCAAGTCCTCAGTAGCAGTCTTCACAATGGACCCCAAAGAGCAAAGCGTCCATTCTGATGTCAACTGGGGTGGAGATCGCCTGCCTGCTGTTCATTTCGTCTGCTGCTCGGCCTTATACTCGATCCATCGTTGCATACCGAACAAAAGCAGGCAGTTTTAAAAGCGAAGCTCAATGTGCTGGGGGCGCTGGGTGGCACGTTTTAGGGAAGCAGCAAAGAAGCTACCTTGAACACGTACAAGGCTATATTGACCACTTATACGGCTGTTCTCAGAACCCTTAAAGACAGTGTTCACGGTAAATCTCGTTTTCGAGTTTTCAGCGTGAAACACTGTGCTGGCAGATGCTGGAGGGGAGAGGGTCGAAGAAGTAGCGAAGTGAAGATTTCGTAAGCTCGGTACGCCTGCTAAGCCCGCCCCGCCGCTCTGACGACCATGGACGTCTATGATGGCAAATTGCCAAGCAATTCCGCCACGTCCACCCTGATCGATCCTCGCACATGTCGCCACTAGCGCGTTGCGAAAACTCGTCCACGTACTGAACGCGTGCGTACGTTAGAAACCGACATTTAAGCTTATTCAGAGCGTTTCACGACGATGTTTCTCCACCATAGGTTAACTCGTGTCTAGACATCCCATTTTTGAGTCGAATTCCCATGTTTTGAGTATTGTGAACACTGCCTTCAACCAAAATAGATCTTTCAACGAATCCGACGCTGGTCGCCCAGTTTCTGAACCTATGATGTTACCCTCTTCGTGGCTGCAAAGAAGGAGATGAAGAAGATAGATTTTGCAGGAGGAAGTTGACAGAACGCTAAGATTTTACCAGTCAGGGCAGGGCGTGTTCAAAAAACAAATCACTAGAAATCAGGCTTATCGTCTCCCTGGTATCCACTTTAATCGTAAATCCACCCCTCCCGAGCATGGTTTATAATACCCCAGTGGTCTCTGCTCGTCATATAGCGGTGAAAAACAGTAACGTATTCCTGCAAAGAATGTTTTCAAGCATAAGAGTTTCCTGACAACCACGCTCTCACACAACAATCTTCTCACGCATATGCTTGTCAAATAAATACGGTTACCCTTAATTACGGAAAATCTTGTCTCGCATCGCATATTTGTATGGTACTTCGCAGAAGAACGAGAAGATAAGAAACTACTAGCTCTCTCACCACCATAGATATCGAAAAGGGTGGGACGAAGGACTAAAAACAGCATTCAACCTCGCAAACACGACTGCAATGAGGAACTTAAAGGCAGTGTTCACGATGATTTTCGTCCCAGAGTTTTTTTTACATAAAACAATGCGTTGGCCTCCAAGAGTTACCAGAATTACGAAGAAACGGCGAGAAACGCATTAAAACGTCGTATTTCAGTGACATTATTGTATAACATGGACTAGTACTGCTGGATGAACATGTTTATGGTTGTTGTCACCGGTGGAAAATTGGGTCGATAAAACAGAAGAAAATTTTATGCAAAACAAGTTTAGTCAGGGCCATAAGAAAAGAACGGAGCAATTGAGAGTAGAGAATTGCAAAGGACGGGTCCACAAAAGATTTTATTGGCGCAACAAACACTTCCTGTCATACTTACGAGGCGGGTGATACTTAAGGATTTCGTGTACTTCTGGTGCGTATTTCTCAAATTCCACGTCATTTTAGTTATACACGGGGGCCACTTAATTAATGTAGCGAATAATCTCAAAATTGAAGATTATCGTGAACAATGCCTTTAAAGTAGTCAGAAAAATGAAAAGGTTGTCCATTTTTTGCGGAAACGTAGGGCTTGGGTCCCTCTAATGAGAGTAAGTATAAGTATATATCTAATAAGCCTTTAAAGAACACGATGACAAACTGTATCAATTTTTTCGATGTTTTTGGGTAGGTAAGTTCACTAAGAAGAGGTTAATACGGGAAAGTTCCCACAGAACACTCAAATACCGGAGAAAAACTGTTTAAAGGAATCTCCGAAAAATTCAGTTGAGTTGGTTTTTCAAGAAATTGCAGACAAAACGTCAAACCTTACACCGGAAATTGTTTACCCGCTTCAAAATTCTTAGGTACGTGGCTTTGTTTTCAGTTTTGTAGACCAAAAATTGAAGACGAGCCAAAATGAACGTATCTTGCCCAATCGTCAGCGGTGTTCCCCAGGGTAGCGTTCTGGGTCCTTTGCTTTTCCTGATTTATGTGAACGACATTTTTGACTGATTGTCGAGCACATGCAAGCTTTTTGCTGATGATCTAAAGATATATCGTCCCCTTCGCAACCCCGCCATCGATCTTCATGAGCTTCAGCGTGATCTAAACCGGCTTGCAAATTGGTCCAAGCTATGGCAGCTAAAAATATCTGAAGAAAAATGCAGCTTGTTCCATATTAATTTCCAACATGAGTGCTTTTTACGCCTAAACGATGTTGCGCTTCCCGTACGCGAGACTGTCAGTGATCTTGGTGTGCTTATTAGCACCGACCTTAAGTGGGAATCCCACTGCAAGGAAATCTCTAAGAAAGCTTCTCGTGTGGCAAATTGCATCCTGAGATCTCTGCAACACCCATGTCTCGAACATTACAGGAAAGCATACATTGTCTACTGCCGACCGCTCTTGGAATACTGTACGCAGGTCTGGTCACCATCTTCTGTCGAGGATGATGAAGTAATTGAAAACGTGCAAAGGCGGTACTCAAAACGCGTTTTTGTCAAAGTATTTCCTACGCGAGAAGTACCAGACTATACGACTAGGCTTGAAATGTTGGGGATCGAAAATCTACGATATCGGCGAATCGAGTTCGATTTACACTTGTGTTATAAAATCGTTAACGATCATTGCCACATCCCATTTGAGTGTTTTCGTGTTCACCAGCCGCTGTACTCGCTCCCGCCAGCACGCTTTTCAGCTCGCACGTAGATTTACGTCGAAGTCCAACGTGCTGCATTCCTTTGCATTTAGAGTCATCCCAATTTGGAACAAACTACCTTCAGAGATCGCTGAGGCCGCGGATTTTCGGATTTTCAAAAGCAGACTGTCCCATTTCAACCTCAAGTCATTGCATGGGGTCGATGGCCGAGCTTTCTGCTAAAGCTTTAAATTCTGGGTGCTCTTATTCGTACGAGTGTTTCTTTGCCTACTATTTTGTTTGCCTGCATGTCCAGGCTGTCTTGTTTAAACCTGTAACACATACATTCTGTATGTTTCTTTGTCGCCAGATAAAGCTATTGAATTGAATTGAATCTGTACAATATTAAGCCTTACTGTGCGCTGAGACCCACCCATTCTAGCAAAACACCGCCCCCTTGACAGAAACACATTGAAACTGATCGCTAAGGACGGCTTTTGTGCAAGACAACGGTGTAAGCGTTCTAATAAAGACTGTACGATTTTATTAACGACACTATCTCAACGGCACTGACCAGCACGAGAAACAACCCGTGAATTACGTACTCGCTTAGTTTTCTTCAGATTTCTCAGTTAATTTTCAATATTAACTGCTTCAAACCTCCATTCATGCCACAAAATTGATCAAAAAATTCTGATCGCGTGTGATACCTTCAAGGTAGAAAATAGGGGCCGAGGCTTTGCAGCAAGTATAAACAGCTTGGAATAGGCACCCTCGAGCGAACGATCCCAAACTCAGAGAAGGAATTTATTTTCATATAAAAACTGGAAAAGCTAATCTGTCCTCAAAATACAAAAATAAATTTCAGTCACTAGCCTACAACTTTTAACTAATTCGCGCAAAAATGCACTCAAATTGCAGATTTCACAGGGGAAAATACGATATTCCGTTCAGAGTAACCCGTTTTCGGGCGAAAAACTACGGACTCGTCCCAGATCCTCACTGGGAACAGCGCAAACCTGATCGTGGAATTGACATCTCAACATTCTCACAGCACAATAATGCCAGCACCTCCAGCTTCACGGTCTATCGGGCCGCAGTACAGGATGCCGGAGGGACCCCTCGGTCATGGCACATTTTTGAATTTTTCACGAATCTGGATTTTTTTTACCTGAAGATTTGTAATTCTAAGAATCTCATTTTTCGCAAGGATTCCCACGACCCCATCGCCGCCCGATGTATTGCGATAAAAACCTCTCGACCGCAACAGCCTTGTTACTAATAGGAATCTCGATTATAATTTCTCATGGTATGAACCACCCACTCCGGACATGTCGCCTTTCTGATAATGCCGTCATAATCAATCACATTTTTTTGAGCTTCGGAATACAATCACCCTAATTTGGTTAGCTCTCCTCTGAATACACCTCATTACCGGGAACCCAATCACTAAAATACGTATGCCCTGCGCCTCTATTAGTACAACGAAGTAGGCATGCACTTGGAGGGCCGATTAAGTGCTCAGACGTTTTAAAGACCATAAGGCTATTAAGGAATCGAATGCACCCTAAGCAGAACCGCTATTGGTCAGATGGCGTTGACCAGCAGTAGCGCGCGTACGCAGCGCATATCGGGGTACCTCAGTTATGTACTGAGTTATCAATTCTTGAAATTTTCCAGCCCCACATCACCATCTTCACAAATATCCTTTTATATCCCTTTTTGCACTGTTGACAAATTACTCATTATATTTGTGTTCCTCACGTCTAATCAACGATTCGAGTGCTATTTGGCTTACACTACTGATGGTTCGAAAAACTCAAAACAAAAGTTCGGTTACGCAATGCAAATGTGACGTGTAACATTGGAATAAATTCTTTTAGAATCAATGTTAAACTCAGATGACCGTGTTTCATGGAATTATTAAGGATACAGTACACTGAAAGCGGCTTGGGTGCTATCGCAAACACGGGGGAGTCAAGCAAGCGGGGTTGTAAAACTTGTCAAAAGGAGGGTGGAGGCAAGGGGTCGCAAAAATTTTGACCCGAAAATGAAAATTTGACGATTTTTCAAAAATATTTTCGGTCACCAAAGGGCAGTATCGTAGCATTGCTCACATCTTAGACACTTGAGCCCGACTACTGAACAAATTTTCGGCGTCTTGCAATTTCGGTTATCGGATATAAACTGTCTCGAAATCGGACCCCGGGGTATCGCAAAAAATTGGATTTGGGGAGAAAAAATTACGATAAGAGAGAGGACGCTCCGATTTCACAAAAAAAAACTACGCAACGCTCTGCTTGACCCTGGGGAATATCGCATCTCAAATGGCCACGCCCTTTTTTCCGTGCCGCAACGATCCCAAAGTTTACGTGAACAATTTGAATTCAGGCGCTAATTTTACACCAACCCAAGGTCTTAATCCCTTTCCAAAATCAGGAGACTCAAAAGCAGCGTTCACGATGATCATTCTCGGTGACTTTTCACAGTAAAATGATAGGCGAGAAGGAATCTAAACCTCCAATGACAAAAAACGGTAGAGAACGAGCCAGGAGCGGCGAAATAACGACTGCAAACAAGCCGTTTGGTGCCCCAGATCCGCCCCCTCGAAATGAACAAATGAAGCCTCAGACTACAGGAATGATCAAGTGAAGGAAGTGCTGATAAATGAGCTGATCGCTTCATTGCACTGATAGGCAGGGTTAAGCAGGCCGTTGTGGAGATTTCTGTCGCGGCTGCGACCCCCACCCAATTTTCATTTTTCCCGAGAAAATTCCCAAAATTTTACGACCTCCCCCGGGGGTCCTGTGAAATTTTTTTAGCTTCAAGTGTCAAATTTTAAAGAGAAGCGAAAGTTGTAATATTTTTTTACGATCGAGATCGGTCGTGGCTGACGTGTGGACACGAGAGGGTCATGTTTTGCATCGGGACCACAAAAATCGCTTATATAGTTGTGCGCGAATATTCGCAATCGAATAAACATTCGAATAAAATATTGGATTATTTATTCGATTATCAGTAATCAGAAAATCCCGATTTTCGATTATTGCTCTGAAATCGACTATCGAAAAAAACAGATATTCGATCATTATTCGAAATCGACTATCGAAAAAAACAGATATTCGATCATTATTCGAAATCGACTATCGACACCGACAATTGTTTCCGAACATATTCGATCTTCGAATATATTCAGAATAATCTGACAACCTTGCCGGATCATGCTTAGAAATTTTTCGAAGGGCCAGTGCACCAGCACTAGTGTGAGTCAGGGCTGTGCGTAACTGAAATTTTGAATTGCGTAAATCGTAATTTTCAAATCCTCGTTAATCGTAATTCGTAACTGATGAGTAATGAGCTCCAAACAGCCTCAAACCTCATTAAACATGTAAACGCCCCAACTTCCCAGTGATGATATGTGTTTCCAAAAATAAATATTTTCGACGAGTACTTGAAAAAATTAGCTTTCATCAGAGCAAATCTCTGGTCCGCAATCGCAGAAACCCGCTATATGAGCACGCGACACGATGACAATACTGGTGGGACCACGTAGTCCCGGCACGATCAACCTTCGTCCCAGCACGACTTCATCACATTACGTGCTGCAACAGCGTTTGTCCATGCGGACCGGAATTTTCTTCTGGTAAAGGGCAATGACTGGTCGAAAGTGTAAATCGTCTTCTATCCAAGTTTTTTGGTTTTTTCAGCAAAACTTTGCGGTTTTCAAAGTTGAACCTGAAATTTGATGGAGATCAGGCACCGACTGAGCATTTTAGCAGCCAAAGCTAAAGCCGCGAAAATTGATAGAATTGAAACCACGACATATGCGCTAGATCAGAATACGCACGGGAATTCTCGATAGAGGGAGCTTTGTATATCTTTACCAGTCTTTAACTAGGTGCTTCTATGGCTGTCGACGACGGCTAATTTGGATTTTATTCTTTTTTTATCGATTTTTGAAAACAAATAAAAACGAATAGGTGGCGAAATGAGTAATACTCAAAGCGGTGGAGTAAATATCAAATAGCAGCAAGTTCTGCGGCTCATACTTGTTAGGGCAGACAATGTCGAAATAACAAATTCACGAAAAGCGAAAAAAAGCTGATGCCTAATCGAGAAATTCCGCGAACACTATCCCCAACTAAGACAGTAACACTGATGGAATCGCTGGCGCGTGGCGGGCCGAACAGCTCCCATCTCGCTATACGACCGTCTATTGTTCTAGGAGAAAGCACGTCATTTCGAGATGTATCGCGCCTCTTCACTGTGGACACTCAGCGGAAGCCGCGACGCGACGTAGCGTGATCGAGATGTAGGCTGATTATAACATCGACTCGTGACGCGAATGAAGACTCTGAACGGGGTCTAACGAAACGCCCGCTCGTGACGCGCTGGCGTTGTATAAGATAGAACCGCTGTGGGTGGTATCAGACAGCTGCTAGTGTCCAAACGATAAGTATCTAATTTGCGTGCCGCCACTTATGAACCCTGCCTGAGCGGAATATTGAAAATATTGAACAGTTCAGAAGCTTTCGATGCCATTCTTGAAAACTGCCTCTTCAAAGCAGTAGCGTCGCAAAACTCTGAATTCGGTTGGCCCGTAGTTAAATTAATTCATTTATTCGAAATTATTCGATTTTCGATATTCATTCATTCGAAATAGAGAATCGAGTATATTCATTCATTCGTTCATTCGAAAATTTTGAAGTCGAATATATTCATTCATTCGTTTAATCGAAAAATTTAAAGTCGAATACATTCATTCATTCGTTTATTCGAAAAATTTGAAGTCGAATGTATTCATTCTTTCGTTTATTCGAAAATTTTGAAGTCGAATATATTCATTCATTCATTCGGTCCGTTTAGTCAAAAAGCACAACTATAATCGCTTATATGCTTAAGGAATCCAGATATTCTGATGGGATACCGCGCAGTACACAAAAATCAAACAATATAGGATGAAATTTTATAGAAAATCAACAAAATACTACTAGAAATAACGGGCGTACGCAAAACAGTCGACTCATTAGAGCGCGTCTGCCGCGCATTTGGGACTTTCCTAGTAGACTTAAGGGCTTTAGAGAACTCCCAATACGTCTCGCTCAAGGGAAGTCAGACTTGGTTGTTACCCTACCCTCCCAAACGATTGGTGTTGTCCCAATTTTCGTAAAGCCACATTTGGCCACATCGTTGAACACAACGGGAATCTGGTTTCGAAGGGAATAACTCTGCGAAGGTAGAGTTATGCGGACATCAAGCAATCAAATTATAGACAGTTTTATGTATATTTCAAAAAAATTTTCGGATTTCGAAAATTTCCATTTTCTACAGCTTTTCGGTGTTGTGTCCGTTATTTTTTCAGCACAACGTGCGAGATGGGAGTGTATATGCCGGTTTAGCTCTTTCTACAAATGACGTAGCATTGTTAGACGTGCGATTAGAGTCACTAATGTTATTTTGAACAATTAAATCGCAAAATGTCCACTTACTAACAAATTCATATAGACATCAACACTATTCTACTGCATTCAGAAGTAATTATTCACATTCATCTACCTTATGTTACCTTACCAAGTGGTTCGGAGAAAATCCTATTTGTCTCCAAAAATTTTACAACCCTCCACAAACTTTCATTTTTTTTTCAAAAAAAATATATAAAAAAATACGGCCCCCGTTGTGGCCGGTCACAAAGCTGCTCGACCCTGCTGATAGGTATCATCCTTCTCCCGGTGAATTCCTCCACGCTCAAAAATCAACGTAAACGAGGGAGGGCCTGATTTCGCTCATGAACGCGGCTTTTGCGCCTTTTTTTTTCAGGATGCCTTGCTACATAGTCACCAGACCTGTGAATCGTGGAGGTATCGAAAGTGAAACGTATCGTGGTGAACACTGCGTTTAATGGGACCAAGAACTCGATCTTCCACGAAACCAGTGGTTGGCACCAAGCTTGCGCCTGAAATCAAATTGGGCGCGTGAACTTCGGAATCGTTGCGGACAGGGAAAATGGGCGTGTTTAAGTGCGAGTGGCCTGGTTTAATGTGGACGTTTTATGGAGATTTCCTTAGCCGATTTTAGGTCGATAAACCCAGTAATTCCGCGATCCGCAGCACTCTTTGCGGCTATTGCGAAAAGCCCAAAAAATGTGCGATACTGAGGGTTTTGTAACGCGAAACTCCGCGAAATCCTGGTGATAACTATCGAATCCTTAACCCTGACCGTAACGCACTTTTCATTGAATCTTCTCCAGAATCCGACTACGGAAGGTGAGCAGACGTATTCCGCTTTCAACCTTGTTTTGTAATTCAAATGTACGACGAATCGAGGCAATCCTATAATTTGGCAAGGAAAAAATCGCAGTATCATCTAACAACATCTCAGAAAGTCGAATCTTACCCGGAAATGGTGAAAAAGGGGTGCTTAACAATTAATACGACCTGGATGAGCCCGCATGCTAAGTCTATACATCCACAGACGAGATAAAGCTCCATTTGATACCCATAACCTCTGACTCCAGCAGGATCAAGTGAGGCGTTGCGTAATTTTTCGAAGCAGGAGCGACCCCCCTCCCACCATAAAAAAAGATTCGAAGTCCAAATTTTTTTGCGACTCCATCCCCCTCCCCGATGCGTAATCTAGCAACCCCGCTTGACCTTGGTCTCCAGACGCCATTAAAGGCAAAGCGCTCCCCTAGACATGATATTGAGGTTTTTTCCTATTCTGAAGAAGACCTCAAGCAGAGAATAAGGAGGGGCATGGTGAAGTGTCCGCGATAACTGTAGTCTCTCCTCCACCTTGGAGACTACTGCATTCCCCTTCCCTCCCACGTGGTTCGTGAGTGTAGCTCTCATAAAAATGCAAATTTAAGTGGAAATGTTTTATTTCACAGAAAATTGATGAACGAAATATGAAAAAAAAACCTGAAAGCGAAAATACGCCCTTAGGGTCAGGGCTCTTTTAAACAACTACTCTTGGTCGCCAAGAATTGTGGCTTCTTTTACACAACTACTCTTGGATGGTGACAGGGTGGGGACACGCGTGCCCCTTCAAAGTCCAAACTGCGACTCGCCTAGGAAGTTCACCAAGGGCGCTTTACCATGCTCACGTGTTACAATCGCTAGAGGCGAGAAACCAACCCATCGCGATTCACCACCTGATAGCGTTTTGGACTTGTACGGATTCTCGGTTGGGCGTTCATTTCTACCCATTAGAGGGTTCTGGGAGCGTTCTGGAAAAATGTTCCAGATAAGTTCCTTGACTTAAGGTCCTGCCAAGGAAGTTATTCGGGGCGCTGTTTACGAATCTGGGGGTTATCTGCCGATTTTCCAAAATTTTCGACTAAATTCGTTCCGAGCCTTCAATCGGGAAGAAATCTGAGGGCAAAATGTGACTATTGACAATTTCCGGAACGCTACGATAGAAATGGTTTAATTACCCAAGTTTGAGGTATGTCCGGTAAGATGCAAGTCAAGCGAGACGAGTTGGCAAAGATGGTGGATGATGCGGTCAAAGAGGCTATGAATGGATTCGCGCAGCAGATAGCCAAAACGATCACAGAAGTCCTGCAGCCGCTCCCCAAACTTTTTCCGATGTCATGGCCCAGTTAACGAAGACAAGAGAGATGCCGTCACCACCAGCCGTCGGTGATCAAACTCTGAACGTCGTCCCGGCGGCAACGCCTCAGGTGAACTCTACTCAAGTTGTCGTTTTTGGGCTCGAGGAAAAAGTGAACTCCAACCCCGCGATCGTAGGAGTGCGGATGAGGAGACAGTCGCCTCGATGCTGGACCACCTGCAGGTGGACGCTGTGCCTACAGTTGTCTACCGTATGGGGGGCTATGACGAGACTCGATGGTGTCCAGTGAATGTTGCTTTTAGCAACAGTCACGATGTCATCCAACTCCTCCGAAGCAGCCGTAAATTGAAGAATGCGGACTGCCCGTTGAATCGTGTCTACATCCGTCCCTCATATTCTGCCGAATTACGTGCAAAGTTGAGAGAAGCACGAAGAACTGACGAAACCGCTGTCATATATAGGGGACAGGTGACGAGCAGAAGTGCCATTCCAAAAAACGGAGGGCCAGAACCCCCAGTGGGGAACGGCCCTGCTCTGTCGCAGGGGTCTCCCTCTCGGACGGTTCGACCCCCCGAGCGCTTCTCCCCGTCACAAGGCCAGTAGATGAAGCGGGATCCGATTTGTCCGCGGAAGCCATAGGCAGCCTGAGTTGTGTTTATTTTAATGCCCGATCAATCAGAAATAAAATTGCATCCCTAAGTTCACTTCTCGAATTCTCATCTCCTGATATAGTGGTGATCAGTGAAACATGGCTGACCGAGGACGATTCGGACGCGCTTATATCTCTTGCCCATGCCTACTCTGTGTATAGATGCGATCGTGTGTCTGGAATAGCCGGTGGTGGAGTAGCTGTTATTGTAAAAAAGAGTATTAGTATTGCAGACTTTGTGCCCAAATTTTACAATTTTTGCTGTGAAACTATGTTTCTTGACGTTGTACTTGGAAGTGGGTCCTGTTTCCGTCTCATTGCAGTCTATCGAAGGCCTGCGACTAACAGCCACGATTCTCGCGAATTGCTTGAGACTATTGAGGAATGGTGTACAGTGCAATGGCCTTCAATAGTTGTCGGTGATTTCAATTACGCATTTTCCACGGATGGTTCCGGTATGCAGTTTTCCGTTTCATTCGATCAATTTCTCACAAACTGTGGGCTTCATTGTTTGAATTCGGACCCAACTCACGGGAGATATGTGCTTGATCTTCTCCTATGTAACGACCTGGGATTGATCTCGGAATGGGAGCTTCAACCAAATTTCTCTACAAGTGATCGTTGCAGCATAGGCTTCAAGATTGCGAGTGAATCTAAGGCCCCCAAAACAGCTCCTAAATTCGACTTCCGCTTGGCTAATTGGAAGCAGGTTAATCTTCTGCTAATGGAAATTAACTGGGATGCATACTTTCGTGCATGTCGAAACATAAGTGAAATGTATGAATCTTTACTTCTTATGTGCACTCTGTGATAGAAAAATGTGTTCCACTGAAAAACAGGGTCCTGTGGTGAAAAACTTACCACCTCACCTGCAACGTTTGGCTGCCAAAAGCATTTCTTGTGGCGTGATCGTTATCGACCTGGTGGGCGCCTAGCCTTCACTAGATGCGCTAAGGATTTTGAGAAAGAGTGCAAACGATTCTCTCGAAAACGCGAGAAACGTGTTATTTGCTCAGGAAATCACAACAATTTCTTTCAAATACATGAACGCTAGGATGAAAACTCGTAATGGTATCGCTGCATTGAAAGGCAGAGGGTGGCGAGGTTATCTGATAGCTGATGATCGGCGAAAATGCAATATTTTGCGGACTATTTCTCCAAGGTATTTACTTGTGATAACGGAACTACACCCCGATTTCCCCTCGTTGCCCACAGAAATTTCGCTTTATAGCCATTAACTACGAGATGGTGATGCAGGCCATTAAGAAACTTGGCGACAAAATTTCGCTTACCCCGGACTCTCTGCCTTCCTACTTCATTAAAGGGCTGCCAACGGTTTATGCTACCCTATCTTTGCATATTCAAACACAGCCTTGCGCTTGGAACCTTACCGACCGCATGGAAAACAGCTTTTGTCTCCCCACTTCTCAAAAAGGCACCAGCTGCCCAGGTTTCAAACTACCGACCTATCAGCCTAACTTCCTCGGTATGTAAAGTTCTTGAAATCATTATCAAAGACAGTATCCTCTCCCACCTTACATCGAATAACCTGCTCAGTCCAGCACAATATGGTTTTCTACCTGGTAGATCAACACTGTCCCACTTAGTATCATCGTTTCACGACTGGTGTTTAGCTTTGAACGAAGACTGTCAGACAGATATTGTGTACATCGACTATGCCAAAGCTTTTGACACGGTCAGTCATTCTAAATTGCTTCTCAAACTCGAGGGGTACGGCATTTGCGGAGACATTTTGAAGTGGTTGGAATCCTTTCTGACATCTCGTGATTTCAAAGTCAAAATTGGCAACTTTTGCTCTCATCCCTGTCAAATCGCCAGCGGGGTACCACAGGGTAGCGTTTTGGGTCCATTACTATTCCTTATCTATGTGAACGATATCTCGGACGAATTGTCTAGCACATGTAAGCTTTTCGCTGATGATCTCAAAATATATCGCCCTCTTCGAAATCCCGCTATCGATTTTCACGAACTTCAATGTGACTTGAATCGGCTTGCCGACTGGTCCAAACAATGGCAGTTGCAGCTATCTGAGGAGAAGTGCAACTTGTTGCACATCAATTTCCAACACGAATGCATCTTACGCCTGAACAATGTTGTGCTTCCGGTGTGCGAGACTATCAGGACCTGGGTGTGCTCATTAGCACCGACCTCCGGTGGGAATCCCACTGCAAAGAAATCTCGAAAAAGCTTCTCGTGTGGCTAATTGTATACTCAGGTCCCTGCAACACCCCTGCCTCGAGCATTATAGGAAAGCATTCATTGTCTACTGCCGGCCATTGTTGGAATACTGCACGCAGGTTTGGTCACCATCTTCGGCTGAAGATGACGAAATCGTTGAAAAACGTGCAAAGACGATACTCAAAACGCGTTTTTATCAAATTATTTCCTGAGCGAGAAGTGCCAGATTATACGACTAGATTAAAAATGTTAGGGATTGAAACCTTACGATACAGGAGAACTGAGTTTGATCTACATTTATGTTATAAGATAGTTAATGGTTTCAGTGACATTCCTTTTGAGCACTTTTGCGTTTACTCGCCACTGTGCTCGCTCTCGCCAACACGGTTTCCAGCTCGAACGTGCATTCACCACCAAATCCGGCGTACTGCATTCCTTTTGCCTACCGGGTTATACGAATTTGGAACAAATTGCCTCTGGAAATTGTCGAAGCAAAAAACTTTTCGATTTTCAAATGTCGCCTGTCCAAGTTTGATCTCAGGTCAATACATGGGACAGACGGCCATTCATTTTGTTAGAGCTTTAAGTTCAGAGTGCTATCACTTTTACGAGTCGTTTTACGTGTGTTTTCCTACTTGTCTACCTGTTTACTTGCATGGGTGGACTACCTCAATTCATTCATTTCTTTTATTTTATTTTACCGTACATGTGAAGCTACTACCTCTTCACATACACCATGTATGTTTCTTTATTGCAAAATAAAGCGATTGATTAAAAAAATGGCTCAAAATGTTTCCTTAAGGGTTATACAGGAATCTGAAGTCCGTTTATCGATTTTTGGCAGGTTAAGGTAGATTACGGTGGGTATACGCTACATTGGGCAAAGTCTCAGATAGGACTCAAAATTTGTAAACGGGGTTTACTTGGGGTGAAGAATACGAACTTGGCATCCGTTTGTAGTTTTCAAAATACTAGGGCAGTCTTTGCCCGCTAAATGACGTTATCTACCGTAACCTACAGTAAACCACACAATTTATACATGAACTCCAGATTCGTCAGAATCCGAGAAAATTTTTGCAACACCAAAAAAATGTCTGAAGGGCACCCTTGCCTTTTGACGAAGCTTGGAAAATGCTAATAACTTCACGGAACCTGCAGCTCAGGGCGGGATACTGCGCTGATTTACTATAGAGCCACCATAGATAATAACAGTACCAGTCATTTCCACAGATGCGTTCACCACTATAAAAACATCCCTTGTTAGCTAAAGTTGCTTCACAAAACGGTCGAACCATGACATCAAAAAGACCCATAATAATGGACCTTGCCCCTGCTAGCATTCGTTATTGCCTTGAACAAATTTCCTCTTCAATGGACAGGAACTCATGTGAACAAATGAAAAAGCAGAAAACTCGAAAACACAAAACACCAGTAAAATAGTTGAACGAAAAAAGAACGAAAAGGTTGAAGAACATGTAAAGGAAAAGGTAACATACCACGAACGAGATCCTGGACCAAACTTGCGGGGGTGCGAGAACCACAGATTAGCGAAGCCCATAGTGAGTTTTCCTCTGAAATGCTAAGGTCTCGCTGTTGAATGATTGAAAGTAATCACGAAATCTTGTCGAACAAAGACAGTATGACACCATGCATAAGCAACCTCAACGACACGGGTGCAGGAGGTTTAGGCCAAAAAGCCCGAGCGCGGAGAGGGCAGAGAAGGTGGGGAAAACAAAATTAACAGTGATTCCTTAAACTTTTCGGTGCTATCGCGAAATGGGGGACGCCCATTTTCAGCGCTTCAACACAGAGAAAGGGTCGTAACTAAGTGGTCCCAGGCTGCGCCCGCTTTTCAAATTCAGATGCCATTTCTGCCACATCTGAGACTTCCCACCTCAGTATTTGTCTGTTTTTGAATGATACATACAGAAAATAGCAATGTCTGCGTCGCTACCCTGGATTTGGCCTGAAAGTCCGCCACCCCTTTCAGTCATACACTTCAATCAGTGGACGAGCTAGGCTCGGATTCCCTAAATCTCCCTTGATTTATATCACTTCATGTCGACATCCTACTCAGCATAGAATCTTAGGCCTCTTTCAGAATGCGATCGCTGACCGACGCGATAGCATGATAACCATGAACATCAATCGAGATCGCGTCGCACATCAATCTATATTCAAAACATGCCGTTGCGGCGATCAGCGATGGAAGTGTAGAGTAGGCCTTCGGTTAGTAGTTGATCCAGCTCCTGGATTTTGACCTGAGTGAGCGATATATCACATGCGTATCGACCCGGCTAGCTACGGCCGACTATGACGGACTCTCAGGAATACCGATCTGGAATAGAATTTCCTTTTCTCATTTTGTAAAGATAGCGATAGGTTACAATAGGTTTACTGCCGTTTTAATTTCGTTATACAGTTCAGTTCCGCAATCGCGTTCAGTCCTCATTATCACAATCGTAGAAGCGAAGCGGTTGTTTAAAAAAAAATCAACTAGAATCGTTCTCAAAACAACCGTTTCGCTTCTAAGATTGTGATAATGAGACTTTGCAGACTGAACGCGATTGCGGAACTAGATCATACATCCCTCTGAACTAGGTCTATAAAATAAAATTTTTCGACATATATAGTCCGAGAAGTGGAATAAGGGCCAAATTTGAACATCCCGCGAAACAGGCTTGAGCAGGGTTGCGACTTGGCATAAAGCCACAGAACACCCAGAAATTTATCTTTCAGTTTTTATGCTGATCTTGGAGAAAGTCACACGCTGGCCACCGTGGTATTTCTGACAGCCATCGTTAGCGAAGGCATTGAGCATCCCGTTGATCTAAAACAGCACATATGAACGCCTTCAATAACGATTGGGTGAACGGGATGCTAAACAACTTATGACGTCACTGAGTGGACGGGGCAACCCTCCGACGGCGAACGCGACACTGAGCGGGATGCTCGACCACGAGACACAATCGATAACGCCACACACGACACTGGGCGACCCTCCTATGCCAACCGCTATGCACCCACCTAGCCACTAACCAGGTGCTCATCAAAGCTTGATCAATCAATCGTACGAATGCTCCGCCTCTTGCCTGCTCCCAGGATAGAGCACCCATGCTGGTGCAGGAGCAGGCAAGTGCAGGCACTGGCATTCCACTCAACTCGAAGGCAGAGCCCGATGAGTGCACAACTGATAATGGAATGAATAGGTTTAGCCCCGCCCCAAGATGGCTCGTAAGTACCGCTGGTTCGATTTTGGCCTCAACGTTACGTCGGAGCCGTCGTCTGCGCACGCGACCCAACAAGCATTGACAAACGCCACCTCCGCTTCCGAGCTCCGCCTATTGATTCTCCGAAGTGGCGACCCTCCAACCCAAAATTTTCCGAATCTCTTACAGGGTCGCAAACGCGTTCTCGCCATATATCTCTGAAATCGCCCAAGACCGCCTGAAACGGAGTTATGTCTACTTAAAGCCACAGTCCAACTTCAGGAGTAAAATTTGATATTATAGTCCGCCCACCGTATATAGCGACCCTGTCGAGAGCGAGATCTCAATTCCATCAAATAAGTGAGAAACAACAGGGAAAAAGTCGGCACCGCCCCCAATACCCTATTAGGGTAATCAAGTCTTCTCCGAACTCCGAATAGGGAACCAAAATCTTTTTCAAAGGAAAAAATGGTTTGTGTGGCGATGGTCAAAGGCAAAATGTGTAATAGCAGGGCTCTTGGTTCCCTTTCCGCGGCGGTTTGCGTGGTTAGGCTTTTGCGGTATTGTGGGCAGAGCCGATATTTTCCCTGTAGTTTTTCACTAATTTGAGCGAATTCAGATCTCGCGCTTGGCAGGGCTGCTATTCAAGGTGGGCAGAGTATACTGTCAAATTTTACCCCTGAGGTTGGACTGCGCCTTTAAAGGAAAGGCGCCTATGGTTTGAGGGTGAAAAATTGGTGGCCGAGTTGTCTCGAGCTTGTATATCCCTTCAATCGCAATCGATGAGCGAGAGCGAGCCAGGATAAGGAGACAGCCCGGCAGTGGACCGATTTGTTGAGAATTCATCCATTCATCCAGCCGTTATCAAGTTCGAAAATCTGGCAGGGGGTATGGCCCGTGGTGGTGAGCGAAGGAGGTCGGGTCTGTGGTGGTCGCTTATTTGGAGGAATCGGGAGATCGCACTTCGCACGTGTTATACACAATCAAAAAAAAATCACAAAATTCATGTCTGAGGATATACTGTGCCTTTAACGGGGGGTCGTAGAAAGTTTGGAAAATTGTTGTAAAATTTGAAAACTGGGGGGCTCGTGATATTTGGATAATTGAGGAGTTTTCACCAAACCACTTGATAGAGGTAGTAATAGTCACTCGCGTAAGAGCAGTATGCATTTATAGTTGGAGATTTCGCCAAATTTTTTTGTGAGTCAAATCCAACCTAAAAGTAGAACCACCTTTCTTACTGGAAGTTCTGGGGTAATTCTTTAAGGCAGGGTCAAAGCAGGGTTGCGGTGAAAATTCTCTAACGGGAGGGTCGCAAAATTTTGGCCGAATGAAATTGAAGGTTGGGGTCGCGAAAATTTCTGCAAAAATGAAAAATTTCTGGAAGTGAAAGATAGAAACCTCTCACCTACCAAAAATTACATCTTGGAAGGATCGCGAAAATTTCGAATTTCTGGGAAAACTTTTATGGTCGGGGGGGGGGTCGCGCGGATTTCGAAAAATTACACAACGCCCTGCTTGACCCTGCTTTAAGGGGCTTTCGCAGCGACGCAACTCTGAAAGCACCTTTTGAGCTGTTGGTTTTCTTAAAGACAATTATGCCCTTAAATTATGGAAGTAAATCAGGTAGGCTTATGTTTAACATTGGTCCAAGAGAGAATTATCAATTTGCTGTTTTTTAATTATTGTTCGAAAATTCTTAGATTTATTTCTCAGAATTTTTTTCTTCTTTGTCTTTTATTACAAGTTTGAAAAATTTCCAAATTTTATCTCCGGAGGGGATCGTGAAGATGTTTCAATTTTTTTAGTCAGCAGGGAGGGTTTGTCGCTCCGCCGTAAATTAGCGCAACGGCAAAACCAAAAGCTTTATTAAAATGGGTTCACAAATAACTCCAAAAATACAATCACAAGAGAGTAACAGCTTGATTTATATAAATACACCATCAGTTTAGAAAATACAATCAAAAGACAGATAAAAACTTAATTCATATATGTTTACCGTTAGATCCGAAAATACATTTAAAAAAGGAATAGATTAATTTATATAGGTTTTCAATTGATTTTAAAAACATTCAAGCGGCCAAAACACTTGCGCATTTACAATTGCGATTTGAGCCATATATAGGCAAAGTCTTAAATCGGTTCAATTACAAAATTGGTTAAGCAAATGAGAAAAAACTCGGTGGAAAATAAAAAAGCTCCTAAAACTTTACACCAGCTGTTTTAAGAACCTTCAAGGGATCCTCACAAACGTTGAAATTTCCTATCTTCCGAAAAATCATTAATTGCTCCATTCCCAATATTAAAAAGTGATTTTAGTTCGCAATAGGTGAGCGAAATGAGGAAAGCATCACTACAACAAATAATCCTGGCTCCAAAACACGAAATCGCGAATATTTCCACCAACTTCACCTTCCTCTATCGACATTTTACTATATTTTGAAGAATGGAGAAAGGAAAAGCTGAAAATAAGGTCAAAATAATCGCGAAAATAATAGGAATGTGGAAAAATTCGCCGAATCGCAAACGCCGGCGGTTACGGTATCAGTGCAGGCAATCGTGTTGGGACGCTGCAGACACTAGCTCCGCCTCCTCGATGGAGTCCGAGGAGGAGCCGCTTCATCAAGGGGGAAGGGGCAGTTCGGCGCCTTTGCCCGCCATTGCTGCGGCTTTTTCTGGTCCCAATGGGGATTTTAAGGGTCCAAGGGGTTACTCGAACTCAATTTCCCCGTAAGATGACATTTTATTCAGTTCCGTGTTGAATAAGGCATTCAGATAAGCGGTCTACGCGTAGGATTCGCTGCGTGTAGACGATGCATGCGAGAAGCGACTGATAAGTGACGCTTCGAGTGGAAATGTGGGCGACTGGCAGCGTTGTATGCTCGCCGTTCTATCGGATTCTAACCACATGCTGTCCAATTCGCCGTGGAGTCGCCAATACTGGCAATAGGGTAAGTTTAGCCAAGAGTTTGGTCGTGCCCTTTAGAGAATCTCGACGTCCTCGCTACTCTCATTGGGCCAGTCTCAGAACCGGAAAGTTACTGAAGATCGCTTTATGACTCACTTTTTTCATGCGATCGGAATACCTATTCTAATTACCCAATCCAGGGCTGTATCTGATAGTTTCTAACGCCTCTGAAGTTGCCAGCCGGCTGCTCTTTTTACTCTCTAAATTTTGCTACATTTGCCTTAGCCACACCTCATACTACTTCATTTTACGGCTTTCATAACTTATTTTAAACCACTAATTCCTCCTGTTCCTTCTTCCAAACTCACTCTGCACCCTTCTAAGCAGTCGACTGACTACGTACCTATACTTGGGCACTTCGAATATTCGAACAATCGGATAATTAAATTTCTCGCTGGAATCTCATAATGTATTTTAGCTTTACCTGTTTCTTTGATTGAATCCAGGGTTAATGTTCCCAAAGTTGATGACAGAGCAGATTTCCGGCCATTCATATAATTGCAATAAAACCAAATAAGATGTTCTATAAAACCACAATAATCAACTATTTGAGATGATTCGAATAATTTTGAAGGAATCAATAGTTCCATTTTCATTTAAGGGGGTAAATATACTCTCTCATGAATTGAGGGAGCCATCCTCGTAAAGAAATGCTCGGAAGCAGGCACAGTTAGAATACATTTTATATTAAGGCGAAAAATCAATTTATTCGAAGTATTTGTTGTGCCCAAGGGAAGTACTGACCAATGCTCTAGCAGGGGCTCTCAGAAAAATAAAAACAAGTTATTTGTAAAGTAAAAGGCCGAAACCAAGTTACTTCTATCATATTTGAACCTATGTAAGTTACTTGCGACTTATATCAGGCCATTTAAGTTACATGTAACATATCGCATGATACTGCGTGCGGTGCTCCTCCGATGTGTTTCATGTAAACTAAATGGCTTGAGATAAGTCGCAAGTAACTCACATCAGCTTACATATGTATGTTACAAGTAACTTGTTTTCGATTTCTGACAGGATCCTGCGAACAGCGCGCCTCCGATATGTCACATGTAACTTAAGTGGCACAATATAAGTCGCAAGTAACTTAAATTGGCCAAGAAGATATTTCCAAGGTTGATGTACGACGCACTCGCGGGGCAAGGTTTACGACTGGCGTTGCTGTTTGTTCAATTGCCCAAGTTTGAAGTACTTGACGCCACACCAGCAGGGAAGGCCCATCACAGCATTTTTTTGCGTAGTGTGTGGTTTGGGACACGCCCTCTGCGTCGCGTGTCGTCTGCCTCACGTGATGGCCACCCATAGTGAAAATTCAAATGTAAGTTACATGTAACATTAGTGTAACTTACGTGTAATATAAATTTAAGTTACATGTAATACAAAAGTAAGTTACTTGAGACATTCAAGTAAGTTACATTTATATTACAGGTGACTTGTTTTGATTTTTCTGAGCTGGCGCGTAGAAGCAATTCGGTTGAAGACCACGTAACGTACTCAATGGCCACATGTAACTTGATTCAAAAGTGCTAAGTATGTACGGGTACCTATACACTTCTTGAGAGAGAAAAAATTGGACCGGCTCTGCTCTCGACCACCTATGTAACTGAAGCCAAGATTTAAGAAATCACGGGATTATCCCTGTATAAGAGGAGCTTTCAGTAGCACTTTCCGTGCATACAAATGAATTGAAAAAAAAACACAAAATATTCGAGAAAATGTGCTAAGGCGCTATTCATACTGCCCAACGCCAGCGCGTGACGTGCGGGCGTGGCGTCAGAGTCTGAATAAATTCTACGCGTATCACGCGCGTGTCGGCGGCGATGCCATGACGGAGCAGTGTAGAATGGAACTTAACTTTTCCAAAAAACAACTGTATACGCGTTCACCATCATGATAGCTAAGAACAGCTCTGGAACTATGAACGTAATGAAATTGATGATGGATTAATAATGAAAATGGTAAAGAGGCCGTTAAGGGACCGAATAGAGTCCCGCCGCTGCATGTCGCGACAGCATGCAATGAAGGAGTATCGATCATGTGGCGCCGTATGATCGATTCTCCTCCATTGCATGCTGCCTTTTATGCGGCGGAACATTATTATTCGGCCCCTAAGGCCGTCGCCGCAATGACGGAGAGGCCTCACGACGTGCCGCGCGGCCATGGCGTAAAGACATTCATACTCCAACACCAGACGTAACGCGCTGGCGTTGAGGGGTATGATGAGCACCTAAGTCCGATTTTTTTACTGCCGCAATTTTATAAATACACCCGAAAAGATTTGCCGCGACTCATGCGCGGTCGCGCCAAGGCTGCAACGCGTTCCTAGACCCTTCCGGGACTCCATCGCTACAGCAGTGTATTTATACTGCGATTGCCGCATCTGACCCGCGCGTCTCCCCGAAACTGCCTCGTGGCGCCCGCAGACATGGAAAGGAGGAGTCAGTGGGTAGTTGCGGGGGAGAGGAGGTTTCTCAGAATAAAACTACGACTCACGTGGGTTGTTCAACCCGTTGAGGAAGTTGACTAGGTTTTTCACAATTAAGATTAATCCGTGTTGAACAATTTTGTTTAGTTTTGTGTTTCCAAAACCCACCTAGAGTCAACAGATCGGCCGCTGCGACGCGGGAAACTCTTCCGACTCGAAAGCGCGCGGTCGAAAAGCGTGTCGAGACGCAATTGCGGACCGGAATTTGGCCCAGAGAAGCACAGTAAGCTCTTACAGAAAGTGAGCGAACCCTAAGTTAACACAGGGTTGGATCGAATTGACGATATTCGCCCGTATTTATGTACCAATAAAACAAAAGACTGCGCCGATTCCAATGATATTATTTGAGATATTCCAAAGGCCCGAATATTCTATCCGTCTGGCGATTTGGATTTTCAGGTTTTTCAAACATTCGACTTATTTGGCGATTTCGATTTTCACGTTCATCATATTGGGTTCTTTAGGGTTTTCAAATTGTTCTCTTTTCGAATCGTTGCTCCGTTTGAGGTTTTCATCTATTCGCTTTTTCGAGTAATCTACTCATTCGGAATCGTAATTTTTCGTTTTATTCAATTTTATATGCTCTTTCAAATGTTTGATTCAATCAGAATCCTCAACCTCTCACATTTTCCAACATCCTAATCATCCCTGTTGCTGTTTGGTCTTTGATATATTCAATGTAAAGAAAAAAATTACCAAAAAGCTGACATCTTGGATACAGACTCTACCGCTCGGGGTCGGGTTTCCGCGTCTACCGTCTCTGTCTACGTTTCGTTGAGTCCACCGTATGGCCGGGATCATACTTCCCGCGACTAGTGACGGCGACAGTGCATATCAGGCATATCGATTTTCGGTCGATATGGATTGTAAACGTTGGGTCGCGTCGCTCGTCGCTGGAAGTATGATCCCGGCCTATATTGAGAGCTGGTCGAATGCGAACCTTACATGGTTCTCAACGAAACCCTTATCATGGCTACACCATTGGATAGCCCTCAACGCCAGGATCATGAACATCTATCTAGTTACGCTCAAATTGACTTGGAAGCGAGTGATACAAAAAAGATGAAGAAGACGCGGAAACCCGATCTCGCTCGCTTTCTGGCCAAATCCTACGAGAGGTAGCGTATATTTTGCAGCAGCAATAATATGAAAATTTAATAATTATTTTTTGGATTCTGTGCCTACGCTGGACAGAATCTCGCCTTGATTACAGTGATACTACTGGAATCGCTTGAAACCTGCTACAGACGGAGTTATGTTCTTCAAACGTCAGCAGGGTCCGACTTCGTTGGATTGTTTCCTCGGGCTATTTCTAAGCGTGGAGAATAAATCGAAATTTTCCCGCTTCAGCCATGTTACATATGTAGTTTGTCGCCATTGATCGCAATTGATACGAAACGAACTAATGGTTCCACAAATATCACCATATTCCGATTTTTTTTCTCGCGTCGGGATACATTGTTGAGAACTGCGATTGAACAGATTTTTCCCGTTTCAGTCATGGTACATGAAAAGTTCGTTGTGTAACCTTCCGCTACAGCTATGGTACAGACTGCACGATCGTATCCTTTGCTTGGGAGATGAATTTAGTGTGCACCATTGCGGACACGCGACGCATCGGTTTCGTACGAGCTTTGCGTCCGCCCCTCATCAGCTGATCATGTGGGAATTTTCTCGATTTTTCTAGTTTTTGTTTCTCACGTCTTTTTGCAACGGTTTTGGCTTTTAAATGCTAAGTTTGTTATTTTAAGACCGTGTGCTAAAGTTTTGATCCCAGGATTATCGGTATTCGTCGGCAACGGGTAGTAATTTTTTCGATAACTTGCAAATTTTTAGTAATTTTCCTTCTATTTCATGATGTTGCCCGACTAGAACCATTTTTTGTGCTTCTTAATATATTCCCAGCTCTACAGCAAGCTTTTTATTGATGTAAACCTTGTCAGATTTTTTTATTGTTTAGACTGCCTCGACCCCTTAGCAAAACCTCCTGGATGTATAGCTTAGGTTGCTAGGATGATTCCGGGCGGGTTAGGCAGCGAGGCGGTCGGTGATGGCAAAATAGAACAGTGTTAAGGAGATTTTGACATGATAAGCCCGATAAGCCTTGCTTCGACCGGTTCAAAATGAGCGGCTGAGGCTATTAGTGTTTTTTTTTAAATTTTGTTTCTAACCCCTTTTTGGTTAAGGTTACCCTTTTGATGTACATTTTTGCCGTTACACTTTCCCTGAAACCTTTTTCCTAAATATGCCGGCGTTTATTGAAAATGGACCTCCCCCCTGAACAAATAAAAACATTGAGGCATGACCCGCATTCAGGAAAAAGGTTTTTAGGGAAGTAAAAATCAAAATCACATATATGTATTATAAAAGTAATTTCAACCAAAAAAATCCTTATTCAGCAGGTTTTTTGAAGATTAGGGCCGATCTGCACAATAAAAACATCTGAAAAGGTTCACGATTCACGATCAATGGAGAGCTTGCTGGGGTAATCAGAAGTCAGTAACATACACTAAATACGGGTTCTAGTACGGTAACACCACGATGTAAAAGAAATATTTATAAAAAATTGACGGATCCTATTAGTTGCTGACGGTTCCCGCTACTCCTGAAATTAAAACCTCCGCAAACGGTTTCGATATAACAAACACTGCAATCATGAATCAAAAACTGCTGAAAAAAACGTGAGAAATGACAAAAAACCATGAAAATGAAAAAAATCCCGCATGATCAGCTGATGAGGGGCGGACGAGGAAGCTCTTACGAAACCGATGCGTCGCGTGTCCGCAGCGCGAGTCCGCAATGGCACACACTAAATTGAACATCGAAACAGATGATACGTGGACCAAGTTTGCGAAGACTTTCCATAGAAAACGCAAAATATCAGAGCGTATCGGGCTGGCTGTATAAGGAAACAATTATGTAACCGCAATGAATTTTCGAGAGCAGTGTATCCTCTGTAAAACGTCGTAATTCTCACGACTCATGGTAATTCTGCTCCCTCCGTCTGTCGTGGACTCTCTAGCTGTCTCTAACCGCTGCTCCGCACCAGCACGCGTAGAAACCATGAGAATTCCGCGGTTTTTATTGCCTTTGCACTAATTTTCTTTTTGCAGAAAAGAACTGATAACAGGTAAAAAATCATTCTCTCGTTCTCATGGCTTTGGTGTCAGAAAAAAAACCCATTTCTGAGTAGAAAACGAGGAATCAGCAAAGTCACTTTGTAGTCATTCTGCAACTGCGATATCATCACAGCTGCGAAAAAAATTGGATTTCAAGCATATTCTAAAGAGAATAGCTCCCTTATCCTAGAGGTAGCACTGAATGGCTCTTACAATCAGAAACGAAATCATGGTTTCACAATTATCACCACGTTCTGATTTTTTTGTCGACTCGGGCAACATTCTGAAAAGCTGTCAGTGGCCACATTTTTCCCGTTTCGGCCATGTTACATAAAAAGTTTGTTGTCAAACCTTCCGATAACTTGTGGGCATACTTGCGCCATTTATGCAGATATAGTATAAGGAAACCAATCGTGTAGCATCAATGAAATTTTAAGAGAGCAGTAAATAGATTTTTTCGCAGAAAAGAACGGATTGAAGGTCGAAAAAACCACTTTTTCGTTTTCATGACTTCAATGTCGAAAAACCCCAACACTGAACGGAAAACGAAGAATTTGCAAACACGATAAACATTTTGTAGCCGCAGTAGCAGCGAGACCAGAAAAATTGGGGATTTCAAGCCTTTTTTTCGAAAGCTTTATCTCAATTAAATCGTATGATTCGAAAATAGATGACCTTCCCAAGTAAAATTGATAAGTGTCACTAATGGAAGGCTATATTACTCTGCAAAACATATGTTCGAGCCTACCCATGAGTTAGCAGAAACGTCACCGACCAGAGAAGGGACGTTATTTGATTACAAATGTGGGGGAACAAGATTTAATAAAGCAGTGGGCAAAACTATATAATTATGGAGGCGAGATATATTCGCACGTATGTATGACGAAGGGTATTTTCTGATTTTGTTTATAATTGTTTTCTCGCTTACTTGTTTGTTTGTATGTCTAATACGAATGATTTGTTTTATTTGAATTCACTTACTTCATCGTTTTTTTTTCACATTAATATATACATATGCATGTTTCTTCCTGAAATAATTTCTTTCTAACAAAAATATTTTCTAACAAAAAACTGCTCGGTTATAGGGGAAAATCAATCTGTAGCTAATTCCGTCGATACTGCAGTGGCTGACTTCAGAGACCCGACATCTCTTTTCTTTAGAAGTCCATTTCGATTAAACCGTTTATGTATATTATTATACGAGTTTTTTTCGAAGAATTTCGAAAATTCTAGTGTTTTCTCGAAATCGGGTTCTTTCCGCTCATTCCACATTTCTTGCCTATTTTTGTAAAAAGTGACAATATTCTGAAAAGAGTATTTGAATGCATCTCGCTCACAAACATGCCGAAGATGTTTCTTGTTGAAAAAGACGACACGTATTGGTACTTTGCGTTCCTTGTTGTGCATTAGAGCAAACTCGGTGTGCATATATCATAACATATGTACGTGCACCGAGTTCGCGCCGACGCGCGATAAGGAGCGAAAAATATCAGCGCGATCCGTCCCGACTGTATTTATATATGTATTTATCAGTTCTGCTATTCACATCTTTCTCGAAGGTTTTCCAGTGAGGGAAAAAAGAACAATAAGCAGGAAAAGTCTACATCAACTTTGAAAAGAAAGAACCAGAGTACAGATAACAGGAATGTCAGAAAGGATTAGATAGAAAGAAAAACTCTTCTTCCGCTCATAAAGATTATATCTGACCTATCGCTGATTCCGCTTTCTTAAGCCCGACATCGGAAAAAGTCTAAATCAAAAGTATGTAAATCGATCTTGCGACTTCCTGCGACATCCTTGCGAGTTCCCTGAATTACTGCAGAGTGGATTTTTGTGCCAGCTTCGGCTCTACATAATATGATGAAACGATGTGATTTCACGAGGAGAGGTTACCGTTATAATGAAAATACGCCTTTTTAAAAAGCAATGTGGAAAGTAGAATCCTTATATGCTTTTCAAACTGCCTACAGTCTCTCTAAAAAAAAACCATAGATCCAGTTTAGACCGTATTGGGCTTCCGAAGCGTTGTTAAAATGCTAGTTCTGAGGGAGAGAGGTTCAATAATAAGACGTTACCATAAGAGGTGTTAGGAAACCCGCATATAAGGTTTGTCCCAAAGAGGTCCCCCCTCGTGCTCGACGTGCGTAGTGAAAGGTTGTCGCGGAGGCTTTTTTTTGAATCTGGAAATCGATTAGCAGGAATTCTTGGCGAATGGTGAATAATATTCTGATCAGCTATTCGCAGCCATGGGCTCATACAAATTAATGCGTTTGCGACGGTTGTCCACACGCACGCCGACCGCGTGGGCGGACACTCCCATTCGGACAGACTTTACCAGCACCACAAAATTAGGAACTTTGTACGGGTATTTGATACACGCCCTGTACTGTATATCCGCCGCAATCTGTCGTAGTCTGTCAAAAATCGGACCTCATGTCCGCGCTATACACTCCAAAAAAGCCCACAGAATGTGTAGAAATAATCTGTAGAAACCAAAAAATCATCATCCAAACCCTCATAAGGAGAATTCACTTACATATTACTGCGTCTGGAAGGAAATTTAAGATTCTACGTCTATGAATAAGGACGAAGGATACAATACTCGGTGTATATCATTCTCTTTGGGGATGTGCCACACACTCGACTTCCATTCAGAATCGGTATGAGTCAGTATTCTTATCCTTCCACAAAAGCCTGCTGGTGATTCGCAGATTCCGGAGGGATATAAGGTTCGGTTGACCTTAGACCAGGATCGATCACTCCGCCGTATGCGTGACAGTGGCGCCTCTTGCCACTGCCCCGCATGCGCCCTATGTACGTCTATAAGTTTATTTTTTTTATCAAAGCGGCCGCATCTTCTGAGCGATTCCTGATTGTTGGATCCTTTTTAATAATCTTACCCGGGGATCTACTTCTTTTTGAAGCCGATCTTACATGCTCGGTTGTGGAACTAGGGCTTTCTACCAATGAAAAAGACGGCGGACTTCCGAAAAATGGTGTGCTTTTTCTCTCCTATCTCAACGCTATGCTTATAATATCGCATCTCCTTTATTCTTTGCTATTGACTAAATGTTTCTGTGACTTTTTCGAAATCATACCTTTGACCCTATGGAGATACAATTTTTTTCTGGCAAGGAGAAGCTCTCCCTCAAGCTTTTGCTCATGATTCGATAGCTGAGATTCCCTAGCCCATCTCAGCTATATCCGTACCTTCCAAGAATCTCTCATCTCTAATCAGAATTAGCCACAAGTCCTGCTATCCATCTTCACGTGTTGTTGCCCTTCGTCGATTACCCCTCTCTGAACGTGAGAAGATCGCCGCCCCAACCGCATCGGGCGTGGTCACCGTGGTGATAATCCTGAAGCTCATTTGCCTAGTGGAGGAAGCCCCCTTCCATCCCCATCATCTATGCGTGTTCAGATGACGATGAGCCTCCTCAGAGAAAAGTGAAGACCCACAACCAATGCATATGTGTGTTGCAAAGGAAGAAAGGGATAAACATTTCCGTAAACACAACTGAGTCAGAGCAGGCCTACGAGGGGCAGTGGGGAAGGAAAATTATATTCTGGGTCAAAATAAGTGGTTGAGGCGAGGAACATTTTCATAGACAATTTTTCTGAGCAGATTTTTAAAAGTGTGATGCAGTTCAATTCTTTTACCTATTTTGTATTGATTTAGGAATACACTGCATTACAACGACTCGCAGAGATCATGCCTTCTGTGAGAATCTTGAGCTGATGTTGCCCTATCACTTAAGGCTCTTAGTGGAAATTCTGATGAAATATTGAATATTTATTTGGTATTTATTCTATACTTCAGCCATATAGTTCTTTTTGTATTGTTGTCTATTTATTGATATTCATCTTTTACCCAATGGATTAGGATCTGTAGTGCGCCTCCTGAAGGAGGTTCTGCAGTGGCACAGTTTTTTCCATTTCCTGGTGTGTCTAGGTGTTACATACATACATATGGTTCCCGTTTTCGATTTAGTCTGACGCATGGACCAGACGGCTGGCCGTGCGGGGTTGGCGGCCTGACTGGAGAATGGGGTCTCGATTCGCCCAGGGTGATCTTTCGTCGCAGCCCCGTCCATTCATCAGCCTAAAATTATAACGCGAACTCTATGTTGTGTTGAAATTTGGAACCATCACTGACAGCCATAATGTCCCGTATCAACTCTCGAATTTCCCTTCTTTAGTGCCGCACTTCGCCTTTATCAACAGTTCCATCACTATGTCATCGAAAAACGGTAATGAAAACCTTTCGAGAGAATCGAAAAGGCAAGGCTCCGCCTCGATTTTTATTGTAGAGAGTTAATAATGCATATGGGACTTGGCTTGATGGCAGTCTAGCATGAGTCAACAACTATAGTTCAGTTCCGCAATCACGTTCAGTCCTCATTATCGCAATCGTAGAAGCGAAGCGGTTGTTTTTAAGAAATTCAACTAGAATCATTCTCAAAACAACCGCTTCGATTCTACGATTGTGATAATGAGACTTTGCGGGCTGAACGCGATTGCGGAACCAGATCATAACTGCGGCAGCATCTTATTTTCTCGTGAAAAATCATTGTTGGATGTCTGCTACTAGTCTAGCGAAAGGCGGGCGATCATTCTCTGAGTTTTAGCCTTGTAGTAGTAAGGAGCCGCGAAATAATTCCCACCGCGATATAACCGCGAAACAGCCGCCGAATAGCCGCGAAATAATGCCCGCCGCGATATAATCGCCAAATAGCCGCCAAATAGCCGCTAAATAATTCTGGCCGCGAAATAGCCGCCAAATAGGTGGTCTGGATCCAGTTTAGTTCAGCTTAGTTGAGCTTAGTTGATATGAACCCCTCACATTTTTCTTATTCTCTCCTCTGACTACTCTGAGAGTTTTGGCCAAAAAGAGCAGCGAAATAGCCGCGAACTGCCTGGTTGCTGCGTATTAGCCGCGATAGAGCCGAGAAATAGCCGCTATTTAATGCTCGCCGCTGAATAGCAGCCAAATAATGCTCGCCGCGAAATAGCCGAGAAAAAGTGCTCTCCAGGCAGATATACGGCGCATTCCAGAGGCATGGTTTAGATGTCAGCACCTCCGTCGGTTCAATTACCCAAAATTTGAGGTTTACGAACCTCGCTCAGCCTCTGGAGGCTCCGCCAAACTGCTGGCGGCCTCATATGGTGGCTCGGCGAGCCGGAGACGGTTGCGTCTTGGTTACTTTTGTTTACTTCTAGCTCTTTTCTGGGTATATCTCGGCTATTACTCGGCTACTTCTTGTCCGTTCCGTGAGAAGCCGAGAAATATCCGCGATATAGCTGGGAAATAGCCCACCAGGACCCGCTGCGGAGCCTGGTGGGTTACTTCGCGGCCAAAACTCTCAGAGTTGGCGGCGAGTCGTGCGGCGTCCGCGGCTCGGACGGCCAGGGGGGTTTCGATTGCAAGTCTTCGTCGCCCGCCTTCACAGGGCTAAATTCCCCGAGACGATCATACCTGACGCCTCCACTTATGTTCCAATTAAGAATTCGGCAGATTTTTTCTTGAAAAAAATTCGCTTCGATACTAATTTATACATTGAAATTTCCCCTCATGCCGTTGAATAGACACAAAAAATATATGTTCAAATGTTATGAACTTCGAAGTGTGTGAGTTTGATTGCTAGTGAGGGGATGATTTTTGAAAATGCTGTCGTTCCAATAGAAGTGCATTTTCATAAAATCGTGTTTAGACATAGACAGAATCCGACTTTGCTCTCCACAGTTGCATTCATTTACACTGAGCAATGGTAAGGTCTGTCCGAATGAGAGTGTCCGCTCACGCGTTTGGCGCACTTGTCGAGCGGCTGTCACGAAGGCATTGTTTAAACCTGTAAATCATTTAGCAGTAATGTTGGACGAATATTCAACGAAATCCTGGTCAACTTTTTGCCGCCTTTTCTAGGCTTGCCCGTTAAAATGTTTTCGCAACGCCGCCTGACACGCACACCATGGGCGGACAGTTTCATTCGGACAGACTGTACGAGCGTTTTCCCCAAGAGAGATTTTTGAATGAGTTTTATTTATTTAATTGCACTCAAGGTAATAACAGAGAGGTACATCTGTAAATCATTAACTAAATTCCTGAAAAAAAAAACTGAAAAAATCAGAACTTGCAGCTGAGACCAATTTAAAAGAAAGGAAAGAAAAGATTTTCTACGAAGTAACGAACGATACGATACGTCTGTAAATCTCAGACTGTTTGGTCTTAGAAGTTGTCTGTTGCGTTTTTTTTGACGTGCCTGCCACGATTTTTCGATTTTTGACCGATAAAAGCAGGATATGGTGGGCATGCCTAGATTGGTCATATGCTCAGGTTTGTCTCACAACTTTTTTTGTGAAGGCTATTTGAAGGTGCAGGTTACGAATCCGAAGTCCATTTATCGACTTTCGAAATATAATGAAGGCTACGTCAGCTGAATTTCATCATATCCTTTTAACTCAGAATGTCGACACGTGGACCGAGGTTCGTGTTCAACACCGTAAATAACCTTCACCTAAGCGTCTAGAGCCAAACCCATACAATTCTCGGGAGCACCCTGAAAATGACCTGATGGTTAGGGGACATATGGTTTCCGTATTCGAATTAGTCTGACGCATGGACCAGTAGGCTGGCCGTGCAGTGTTTTCGACAATTTTGGCCAAAGGGGTTTCGATTCGCGCGCGGCGATCTATTGTCGCAGCTCCATCCATTCATCAGACTAAATTTATTACGTGAACTCTACAGTCACATGTATTTTGCGTTTCACATTGTGCGTTGGCGTAAACTCGGTGTACGTATACTATAACATACGTGCACCGACTTTGCGCCGACATATAATAATAAGGAACGCTAAGTTTCAGTGGAATTAGTGCCGAATATAGGTAATTATACTTCGCGAGACTGAAAAAGAAGCCTAAAACCTCATTTAGAGTGAATGTGTGCAGCTCCAAAGGACATTTTTTTGGATTCTACGTTCAAAAGTAGTTCTATAGAATGTTAATACCCGTTTATTTCTCATAGAAGCTTGTTCTTTGTTTCATCTAAGACTTTTTCCATATCGCTAATGAGGTAGAGGCAACAGAGGATCACTTGTGTTAGTAATCACTTAATTAGCATTTTATACGCAACTTTCACCATTTTTAAGCATATCTCCTGGGGCGGCATGCATGAACGCAGCGAACGGTGTCAGGGAGCCGCTGCGCGTGCCATGCGCGCAGCGTCGAGCAACGGGGCGGCCCCGAAAATCAGGCACATCGATAGACGCCACGAAATTCGGGGCCGCCCCGTTGCTCGACGCTTCGCGCATGGCACGCGGAGCGGCTCCCTGACACCGTTCGCTGCGTTCATGCATGCCGCCCCAGGCAGTTGAGCGCACGCTACATGTTTTTTTAGATGAGCACTTTTTACGTCTCGCCTAACTCGTTTTTGACATACATATGTGACTTTTCTTTTACTTTGAAATGAATATGTATTGCAGACCTGTGATTCATTCACATAATGGGGACATTTTTTTTCCATAAAAAAAGTGCTCCTCATCCAACTTCATTCAGAAAAACAATATTAGGAACAGAATGTCCGTCGCCAGCGACATGCTGTCGCTGAAGTATACCAATGCCCTAAGAGGAGAAGGACAAATATAGACTACGAGCAGACACTAGAGACTGCGAGCAGCAGCCATAGTTTGATGGAGACGTAGACTGAGGGAAAATACACGAGGCAGACGAACTATGTATTGAGATGTGAAGCATCTTGGTAAAATTTTACTTAGGTGGTAAGATGATTTTGCTTCCTAATCTTCATATTTGCTTTGAGTCAGCTATAACAACTGCTTCGGCAGAATTGCCTTAGACTGCGTTGACACTGAAATTGTTGCCACACATGAACCTTCGCCACTAATCGAATAAAATGGATACTATATTATAAAGCGCACATGAGTGAAGACTGCACTAATGTTTTGTCGTGGAAAAGCATAATCGAATTCATCAGAAGGAATTTCGTTCTCATCCCACATAACTTTCCACAGCAATACGTTTCAGACAGAGATAAATTTGAGCTCTTAAGGGCAGTGTCCGCGATAAAAACCAAGTCTGATTTTTTGGTGGAGATCGGCAGCTGCGGGGCCTAGCGCGATCCTAACATAAAAAAAACTGAGAAAAATGAGCTCAGAACGGTCCCCTACTGCCCCAAAGTTGGACACCCGTCATATCGTCACACCCCAGATGCACCTTCTACGCCCACTGACGTGAACAAATGAATGCCCGAGATTGTGAGATGAGCTATGGTTTCCGATCAATAGCCCCATTCTTCCCTTCATTCTCAACTTCTCTCTTTACTCAGTCAGCTCGCATACATCGGCTGCAAAAGACGGAAGTTACAAGCCTCGGTCAACTTGTCCACCATGCTTCCCTAGCTCAATTTTTGTGGGACCATAACTTTGTTCCTGAAAGGTCTTGTACGATTACAAAAACATCATTGGAATCAGCATGGGACCGTCTTCAAGATAGAGGGAAAAGCAGAAAAACGATTCTTATCGCGAACACTGCCTTTAAGTGTTTTTTGATCCTTTCGCTGTCTTTGTTCCTATAGAAGAGTACAAAAAAGGCAAAATTAAAAAAGGAAGGTTTGGATGCATATACATAGCTTTGATGAAATTGCTCAATCTCTGTTAAAATTATAATGATTTTTCTTTTGCCCTGATCCTGCTTCAATTCATTGAAGTCCAATTTTATACTGTTCATTGGTTACTAGGCAACGCCAAATACCTGGAGTTCTCGGAATGGAGAAAGTTATTTGTTCTGTTTTTTGAGGGCTTCCCGAGTGTTTATGTTGCGCCCTTCCTCAACTTAAAGGAGGTGTAGGAAACATATGTACCATTTCCTAGAACGTGCTCTTCAACACAACAGGAATTTCCTAGAAGTTGGGGCTGCGCCCTCGAGAGTATACAACAAATAATTTCTTCTCCTCCATCAGCTTTTGAATATTCAGAAGGAATGGAAAGTGCATTGCACCTCATTGAATCGATTTTTTTCGTGCTGGAACTTTATATGTAGGAAGGAGTGAACTTTGAAGAAGCTGCGAATTGAGGAAACATTTCTCCAGTTACTGTCTGAAATCTCATACATATAAATTTTAACACAATAAATTGCATGAAAATTCTCGAATAAAACTGACTCTGAGCATAATCGTGGAAAAACAACATCAGCAGAATATTTCAAACGTTTCACATTTGAAAAAAGTTCGGCGGGGATAAAATATAGATTCTTGTGATTTCACTCATGAGTACACATTTTTTTCCAATTTATAAAAATTTACGTAGCTAGACTGGAACCAGAGTCGCGCCCATAGAAGTGCTAATGACCAGTCTGTGGCAGTACTGTTATTCTCTTAACAGGGAACTTCCAGGGCCTTCAAAAAACCAAAAATGCATTTCGAGTTTCGCCATGATCGTTCTCGATTTTTTTCACCGCCGTAGGGCATCCCGTTTAAAATGATCTATGGCCAAACCTATACTCCATTTTTCCAGACCTAAGAGTTACTTTCATTGCCAGCAGTAAGTTTATGGGGAGCATTTTTAGAACCCAGACTTTGCGAGGGATCGCAGTTAGGCTAATGTTTTTTGAGCCTGAAATCCCTGTAGAATACCGCTGTGTTGAAAGCATGCTCCTTCCCAGTTGCCTTTGGAACAACGATCCTCTGAGGGAATTTTTGAAATTTTTCCTGGAAAGAAGCGATGCCCCCATGGTCCTTTTTAGTGATTGCGAAGTCTGATAGATTTTGTCGAGAACCTTCCAGATAGTAGCCTATCAGACACCGAACCGGCAGGTTCAGGGTAGGATCTACTACTAAAAAACCAAACCTCTCCAGCCGCTTCGCGGCTGGAGCGATACACCGTGAAATTTGCCTTGGCGGCGCGAATCTACTACTGAACGTTGATGACATAATCAGAGCAGGTTCACGGTGCCGAAAAACTCTAGGAATCGTTTCAAAAATGTTACCCAGTTTCTCCGAACACTTTTCTTCCCTTAACCTTTCCCCTTTTTCCTTCAGTACATTTCTACAGAAATTCTACAGAATTCTTTTTACAGATAAGTACAAGGAATTCTAATGATAAGCTGGCGTTCCTCGACTGATGCACTAGAGCTCCGCTGACCCGGGTTACCGAGGGTGCGGCAGGTACACTAGCAGTCCCTGATTCGTGCATCGTATACAAGCCGGAGTCTTGGGGCGCTCTACACTTTTAGCAGATTCGAGGCAGTTCCATCGCATCCGCGATCCTCGAATTTGAATATTGCGAGGACGAGGTGTTTGCGGCTGGTTCTCGGTAGGTTCACAACGGGCACGAGGTTGGCGGCTGGTTCGTGGCGAATTTAATTATCGAAGTTTGCTATTCCCTGGTCATTTCCGCCTCTCTGTTTTTTTGTAAAATGGAACAGATTAAAAACCAGAGAGAATTAAAATGAATATTGAATGACGGCGCCTGTTAAATGAGAAAAAATATTATTAGCAATAAATAGAAAAAATTCAAAATAGAGCCGCGAATTCGAATTTTGTCTAATGCCATCTAGAGAGCCAGCGTTTTGAGCGGACTAGTGACCGTAGAGTTCGAAATTCAAAATTTTGTCGCTCATGTTCAAAGCTATCACTGGCGCGGTAGTGACGGTCGCGCCGAGTAGCTGCTCAAAACCCAGGCGATAAGACGCGCCTAAGACAAATCGCCCTACTTGAAAGGCAGCGGGACGAGCCCCTTTGAAATTTATGGGTTGGGCGTGAAGCCCAAGAACCGGCACGCGATGAGGTCGGTACATTGGCACGCGACGCGGCCGGCACACCGACACGCAGTCAGTGCGTCGAGAACAAACTGTGCTCCCAGCGGCCGAGCTGGTGAAGTACCGCAACCTTGGGTAACTGCACTCACAACATTGCCGACATCTGAGTCCAGGCTCAAGAGTGCGTCCTATGCTTCCCTTGGAACTGGTCGAGGGCGGCGTGCGTCTCTTTGGGGTGCACGTTTTGCCCGTGATAGGCACCATCCCGCCCTTCTTCCAGCGATATTCACCTTATCGTGTCGGGAGGACGAGCACGTGCTTATCGCGTGTCTCTGGGAAAGTCTGCGAATTGGCGTGGGCGTCGTGCTCCTTTTTGTCTAAGTAGCTGAGAATTGCCTTTCGAAATTATAGTCTTCCACATTTGTAGTCCGTGATGAAGCTACATATTTTTCCTGGAAGTAAACAACCGCGCTTCGAAGATTGCCCTTTGTGTTTGGTTGTTTCCAGGGAAATGCAATAATAAAGGCATCGTTTCCCGAGCAGGAAGTGGGACTACCCAATACATAATTCTCTGGGATGAAACGCCCGAAAAACTGATTACATGACCCACCCAAGTAGCGCATTGGGTAAATTTAACCGCACTTTTGGTAACTTCCTGTTGATGGCGTAGGCCGTCAATGAGAAGATGGATGGAAGCGGATTAAGCCATGTACTCGACTATTCTCTAAATGCTGATTTATAAGAGGCTCCGCAGAAGGTTGTCGAGCGCAACAGTTTCTCGGTGCTTCTAGAAGGAATCACATTGCCAGATTGGATCCAGATTTGATTGACAAAAAAACCTGCTTTTAAAATGCAGTAGAGTGATGAAACTCTATTCCTCAGCTATTTCCGCTTTTTTGTGTCATTTTGTGGCTTGCTCTTTTGCACAGAAAGGCATGTGTGTTCGGGAAATCAAGCAAACGTATTATTTCAACGACTACATATTTTTCGCATCTATTATGGTCACTGGAGAATGGGTTTCTATTCGCGCGGGGTGATCTACTGTCGCAGCCCCATCCATTCATCAGACTAAAATTATAGCGTGAACTCTCTGTTGCTGTGGCAGCGTCCATACGTCGCGAGAGCGGGCGCTCCCGCTGTTGTGCGCCTCTTGACGCTCCTCAACGCTGCCCGCAAATTAACACAGGCAATCACCCCCCACCTCGTGTTGATTCGATTGAAAACGTTTGATCGGGTGATCAATCGGTCGAGTCGGCGCAACGGCTTATGACTTCCTACGGTTTTCGTCTTCCCTGGTGGGACTATTTAAAAAAAGGGCAGTAGTTTTGGTACAGGTTTAATGCCGCCTGCTTATATGATGAAGCAGTAAGCTTGAAACCTGCTGCTTGCTTCGTGGTGCTGGCGTAAGCATGCGAGAGCGAGCGGGCGAAGCCGATTCGCTAGCCGCTCACAGACGAGGAGCGTCTGTGAGCGGCTAGCGAATCGTGTGCTCACGATGACCATCGATTTTGCGTAATCGCACGCTCTCGCCACGTATGGACGGAGCCTGAGTGTATGCAGCAAACAGTGCGTATGTACATTCAAAGGACCTGTTCACGATGAAAAAGTTGCCCGTTTTTTGGCGGGAACGTGAGCTTTGGATCCCCTTTGGAAGAGTTAAAACGGATATACGGCGAAAATCGGTCAGGAAGTGGTTGAAAATCCCGTGAACCATCCGACCCATTGGATCACCCAGCCCACGTCATAAAACAGTTGTCTTACTTCCGTTTCACCGGAGGGACAGTTGCCGAATTTTTAAATACTCTTTACCATTCTAACATCCAAGCATGTGCATTGGCTCATCTTATTTCAAAGGTAAGGGTACCCATCAGAAAATTTTTGGGGGTGTTTTGACAAACAAAGATTCGGATTTCTCTAAAAACTTGTATGTACGGATAATCCAGGGTGCTGAAAACGAATCTGGGTTCTGTTTGTCGAAATTCTGAGGTTTACTGTTAGTTACGGTAGGTAATATGCTCTTTAGGGGCAGAACCTAAATAAATAGGTCAAAAATTAGGAAATGGACATCAAATTCGTATTCATCATCCCGAATAACCCCAGCATACAAAAAACATAAAAAAAATTCATGACCACCGCAATTCACGGTGATCTGTAGAAAAAGGCCAAATTGACCTTAGATTTGTGTTACTCGCGTCAAATAACCCTTAGAGAATGATTTTGTGGCATATCTATAGAAGAAGTCCGGAAATCTCTAAAGTCGCGTTTTGCGCTCAAAATTTTCTCCCGCTGGGATGCTTTGAGCAACTTTAGCCGAAAACTCTGGAAACTCGACAAATGAACTTCAGATTCGTGAGCCGTGCCCCAAAAAACCTCCTGGGAGAATTTTAGGTCAAGGTAAGTGGAATATTTTTCTGAAGCGCTTCCGGAAACCCTAATTGACATAAATAACCGCTCGACCCAAAATCTGTAAAAGTCCAAAATTGTGTCAGTGTGCACATAGTTCAGAAATCGTGCTTCCACCCAAACTTTGCTTAGTTCAGAAATCGTGCTTCCACCCAAACTTTGCTCAGGGGGTTGTTTCGGGCGCTTAAAACAATTGTGAGGGATCCAGATTTTCGAAAATTTACTGAACGTTTCGGAAGGTACAAAAAGCACAAAAAACGACCAATCGGAGCCTATAAGTTCTTGGAACCAGCGGTTTGGGATGGGGTACTCCGCAGTTTTACTATATATGCCCAACAAATACTAGCAGTACCACTCGTTTCCGCAGATCCGACCTACGCATTGTATACATTCCTTGTAGGTGTTTTCCATTTGTAGACTCACGTTCTCAAAAGCAGCTTTTTTCCATCGCTAACTGGTGCTGTAAAGATGCTCACTCACCCGTGCTAGTTTTGCCCGCTCCTCCCTGCTTGCTCACGATCATTGGGGCCTGTTATGATACGATCTAGCATTGTCTTTGTTTTGGGAGGTCCTCTTTGAAATTCCAGGCACAGAATACGCCGAACCGTATTTCTTGAAATCTTCGAAATAGCTTGTCTTATGGATACGATCACTATAAGACCAATTTCCACTTCCAGGAAAACGACTCATCCCACAAAACACAAAAATCACTCAGGGGTTCCCGAGAACAACAAAAAATCGAGTGAATTCAAAGAGAGTGTACAAATTGCAGCTCGCCAATATTGACCAACATTCTTCCCTATCGTGTATGATATCCGTTTTCGTTTTAGTCTGACGCGTGGACTAGGCGGCTGGCCTTGCGGGGTTGGCGGCGTCCCTGGAATATGGGGTCGCGGGGTGATCCACCGTCGCAGCCCCGTCCATTCATCAGACTTAAATTATAACGTGAACTCTACTCTTATGTTAATGCCATGCTGACAACATTCAATACCCTGGAATCGGGTTAACCTCCCGCACGAAGAAATGTAGTATACATTGATCTCTTGCTAAGCTAAGCTATACCATTCCTGTATCAAAAAGGACAATTATTAAGCGAGTTATGACGAGATTGTCGAAGTGGGGGTCTTTCAAGATACCAGAGTCTGATCAGTATTATATTTGAATTTTTTCAGTATCAGCCACCAACACAGAAATCCGTGAATGTCGCCACCGTACCACCGTTCACCTCGAAAACGCTCGGCGTTCAACCGGGCGCGGCTCCTGAAATCGAAGCTCCCAATTATGGCGAAATTCGTGTTCGACTTGAATACGATTTTTCTCAGATGAAGGTTCGTAAGATTTCGTCTCCCGTATTTTATCCTCACAATGTTCTTTACAATTTCCTGTTTTTTATTTTTGGGGTCTTTTCATTAACGCGCGGTGCAGCGACATTGCGTTTTGACTTTGATCTAAAGCCACGTCTATAGGGGTCTGCAGAGTTGCAGAGACCGGCGAGTAGTCGCCGAGCGTCAGCCTTGACATGGCGACAAAAATGTTGCGAAACATTATCGTCGCGGCGTCGGTTGCCGCTCGCTGGCAGTGATGCAGGGCCGTCGCGTCGTCAGTACACTCTGCGGTGCCCCCTCGTCGCCCTTTACGCCGCGTCGGTCGCCCTCGTCGCTGAGAGTGATCGATATTGCATCACCCAGCGTTGCTCGTCGCTGCGAGCACCGCCGCAACTTGGACTCTGCAGACCCCTTATAAATTCGACTGTTGGCGTGTTGGCATGCGTTGAATACGGATCGGCTTGCTATGTGATTTCGGTCAATTCTTGCTGATATCTTGTCGTAAATCTTTCAACTACTTTTTTGTTGCTGAGGCACGTCATCTTCAGTCATTAACCTGAATTTTTCATGCATGTTTTTGTGAGTGAGAAAAGTACGCCTGACCTTGTCAAGAACGCAATCCATGCTGGAGGCTTAGGAATCTAAAAAAGGGTACCCCGTCGAGACGGATCTGGTTTCCATTTCTATTCACAGCTTTTCTGCCTTCCAGGTTGGTTACATTTCTGGTGGAGTACGCTTGATCCTGAATTTTTCATGTGGGTGACGAGGCCAACACATGCACTTGTGTTGTTTCAATTCCATTGTTTTGGAGTTTGTGAACTAGGTACATACAAGGCTCTAGGTGAATCTGCACAAGTGATTAGGGCCCTCAGTCGGTGCCATAGAGATTCCAAGTTTTTTTAGGCTGAAACTACGACAATATTTGCATTTTGCTGTATGCTAACAGATAAGCATTAGGAAATATGCAAAACGATTCTTAGTGGCTAATGTTTCTAGCCAATTCCCTCCGCTGCAAGGTGACGCTATGTTGCAAGCGGTCCGAATTCTCGGCCACTACAGTGCAGTTCTGTAGAGAATTAGAAGTGATGAGAATGATGTTCCCGATAAGTGAGGCGTAGTCTTTGCAGTCGATTCAACGCTGCCCAATAGTGCGGAAAATTACATATTGCTGTGTCATGCTGACGAACTCATTCTCAAAGTCCCGTAGAATAATCAATGCAGGCCTCTGAAGTTTACAACACACACAAGGTCCGTCTAAGAGAGAGTGTCCGCCCACGCAACCGGCGTGCGTGTCCAGCGGTCATCGCGAAGACGATTTGAGGACTTGTATATCGATTTGCTGGAACCTTAATCGGACAGTGAATAATATCCTAGTCAGCTGCTTAAAGCCGTGGTAGAGCTCGTTCGAACAATAGCTTCGCAAAGACCACTCGACACTCACGTCAACCGCGCGAGTGGACAGTCTTGTTCGGGCACCAGACTTTACGTAAATACTTCGAGCTTCTCGTCCAGTGGATCACACAGACAGTGTTGGTTCCCTTTTGACGGTGTAGTTCGCGTTGAAGCTAACTTGATTTACGTGTGTGATAGCATCTCTGCACCAAGTACACGCCAACGCATACTGCATTGTCAAAAGGGTAACAAAACGGTTAGTGTGATGGCACTATTGTACTTACTCTAAGATTGGTGCAGATCATGCAACGGCTGTGAGAAAAACTCTGCAGGTACGAGAGTATTATTCGTTAAGGATTATCTTTCCTAAAGGCAGTGTTCACGATGAATTTCGTCCCCAAGTTTTTCACATAAAACAATGGGTCAGATGGGTCAGCCTCCAAGTGTTACCAAAATTACAAGGAAACGGCGAGAAACACATTGAAACGTCGCATTTCAGTGACATTATTCTATAATATGGACTAGTTGTCCGGTTGGATAAACATGTTCATGGTGGTTGTCCCGGTGGAAAATAGGGTTGCGGTACCATTGACAACCAGGCATGCCGCGCCCACTTTCCCTCGCGCTTGCTGCGCTCTCCATTCCACCTCTTGCGGGACAGGGGCTGTCTACACACCAAGGGAGGAGTTGTCCCGTTTCTGCAGTTTGGAACGTCACGCCACTGCACGTGAGCGAAGTGGTCCCGAGTGGAATTAGAGCCGCGGAAGGCGGGACAACTTCTCCCTCGGTGTGTAGAGAGCCCCTGTCCCCCTCTTGCGCTGGAGACACAAAGAAAAAGACGCTACTACTGTGCCATCGACTGGCATCACTTAAATGATTGAGTTTTCGATGAGTATTTTGACAAAAAGCCACAACCGTTTCTTCTGTGTGGATTGTGCGGCTGTAATCTCAATTACACCTGTAAATACATTTCCTGTAGAACAATCTCTTAGAATTCTATCAACATTTTTATTTCCGATTAATCGGGAACAATTCTAATGCTCGCTTGTTGTAACTTTACACAAATTCTTCAACAAATGTACTGGATTACTGAATTTTTCGCTAACGCTGCCGATTATACATGTGATAAAAAAGAAAAAGCAACGCAAGTTCGATAAAAAGGAAATCTACAGAGCAAGTGTGATTTGGTGCTGAAAGAAACATTCCAACAACCGATTTCTGTGGCAGAAACTTTTAACTCGCAAAAACAGCCCGTTTCATTATTCTTGAAGAACTTCGTGGTTTCGAAAATGACTTCTCTTTCTTCAGTTCTATTCTAGTACCGTAGAAAATATGGCGTTCACAAGTTGACACAAACGGCTTCGTTTCGCTGTTCGAAAAGTAAAGTAGTGAAAGTGTTGTGGCAGGTGCAAGTACTAGCATATGAACATTTTTTAACAAGTGGAAGCCCTTTCTTTGAAAAGCCTCGGATTCTTCCATGTCAACTACTACAACGGTTGCTTTCGGAGAAGTAAAAACTTTATCTATGGAAATCGGTTCTCAAGAAATATTTTAAATTGTTTGTAGACTCGCCCACTCCACTTTCTTGACATTTTGTGAGAGCAATTCTGCCAGCACCAAACCGCTTTTGCGTGGAGAAACCCACTTGCTAGGATTGTGATATTTTTCTTGATGTTACGTAATAATATCCACGAGAAATCTTCAAGATTAGCCAATCGGTATCGTTTGATTTGATAAACAGTAAGTGACCAACTTGTTAACCAGTTTCCCTATCCCACCCATCAAGAAGCTTCACTTACAACGTGATTTTGCGATTTGATCCAATAATCTAACCTCCATTTCCCTGTTATTCGCAGTTTGCTGTATCACTGTCATAGAAGTGGTGGGGCTTTGAGAATAATTTCACCATTTTCATTATTTTTTCTTGAGAAACATCCGCTTCGCATCTACGATTGTTTGTGGCTGCGAGTAACGAGGGAATAAAGGGATTCGTTTGATAATTAGTAAGTAACCGACTTGTCAAACGGTGGTCCTGCACGACCACATTGAAGAAGCACAGCCTGCAACGCCTTCCAGCGGATTGATTTGAGAGTTTATTACTTCAGAGATTCGTCCCTGGGTGCAAACATGTTAAGGGGGCCACTCAAATATCATTCATGAAAAATTAAATTTCTTCCCATATCAGATATCTGAGGTCTTTATCAGTCATTTCTTTCCTAGAGACTCCATAAAAATCCTTTGGCTTCTGAGCGCTGCATATTTCACCACTTTCTGGAATGGTGAGTGCCCCCCTCCCAAATTAGGATTGCTCCCATCCCTGTACTGTACAGCTAAATCTGTAAATGATCCCTCTCCGCGGAGACGCAGAGGGGGCCAGTTTGCACTTTGGCCGGCCGACTGAGTGCCAGTCCAGCTGGCAGCTCCTTTCTTTTCGTGCTCGGCGCTCATCATACTGACTCGAACACCTCGCGTGATGGGTTGTCAATGCTCCGGAGACCGGAAAATTGGGTCAATCGAAAATAGAAGAATATTTCAGGCAAATCAGGATTAGTTCGGACCCTAAGGAAAGAACGGAGCAATAGAGAGTAGAGAGTTGCAAAGGACGGGTCCACAAAAGATTTCGTTGTCACAACAAACACTTCTTGTGATACTTTAAAGGCATCGTTCGCGCTCAAAACATCTTCTCATTTTTTAGACTCGATTTCATGAATGAGCCCGGTAGATCACGCTGGCAAACTTTGGCGCCTTAAAAACGTAGGGTTATAAGGTTGGAAGGGGTTAAAGATGAGGATCCGCCACCAGTTCTCACCAGTCATCTAGCACTTTTTCATAGAATGTTGATGCGACCGTCAAACTACATGAAAAACAGTTACAGCACAAACTCCACATGCCGAAATACTCCGAAAATGACAGTGAAGAGGCCTCCAAAGGCAGAAAAACGTCAAAAACCATTTTGGCGCGAAATTCAAATTCATATTTGCAATGTGTTCCTATTGACTTTTCTTTACAAGTGAAGGTTTTTCATGGGCCCCTTTGACATTTTCGTTCACTAGAGAGGCCAAGCTACACAATAACATGAAAAAATAATATACGGTTTTCTGCGCGTACGATGCCTTTAAAGGCGGGGTGATACTTGAAGATTTCGTGTACTTCCGGCGCGTTTTTCTCGATTTCTACGTCATTTTAGTTCTACCCGGGGCCACTCAATCATTATAGCGAATAATCTCAAAATCGAAGATCATCGTGAACACTGCCTTTAAAGGCATCGTTCACGATGGATTTCGTTTTTGAGTTTTCCATATATAATGAGAGCTCTAGTACCCTATGTAACATATACGTTGAAAAAAACCGCGGAAAAGTCACTGAAAACTCTGTTTTTGGGACCGAAAATATCTTAATAGACTTTCCAGAAAAGAGGAGTCAATCGTTAGAGATCACTAATTTTACCAACGATCTCACGATCAAATGAAGTTCATCCTTCTTTGAAGAGACTTGTGGACAAGGAAAGGTTAACCGATGTGTGTAGAAAAGTCATTCCTCACGTAATCGTATAATATATTCCATCAACTTCCCCTCAGTTGTACTGGATCAATTGTTGATCAGTTACTTACTGTCGCTCTCTGGGCCAAATTCCAGTTCGCGATTGCGGATTACTGCTATTGCTTCATGCGACACGTTAGAATCGCGCTGGGACCATTCACCTTTCTCCCAGCACGATTATCACGTGTGGCATGATGCAACAGTCGCAGTCCGTAATCGCGGACCGGAATTTCGCTCAGAGAACGATAGTATATGATGGCTGACAGCAAACTGTGCCAGATGACTGACGGAGGGCCGGCCTCTTGATGGAATTTGAGACATTCGGCCTTAGTAATCTTCACAATGAAGCTTTTTTATTTGAACAAACTCTCCCTACGTTCTAAGGTAAGCCCAGAAAATCATTGGAACAAAAAAAAAACGGTGAGTGGCTTTCAGCGCGTATGATGCCTTTAACTGTTTCCGGAGTTCTAACACTATTTTTCGTTGCCTGCCATCGGTCATCCGATCATTTTCTTTCCTAAAAGTGGACTAAGGTATGTGAGGGAAATTCTCTGCTCATCCGTGCTAAGGTTATCCAGAGATGGGGATACACTTGAGACACTTGCTGGGCGGATTCTGGTGTAAGAACGGTTGAGAGTGTAGTGATAATCCCGTGGTAATCAGATTGTTGCTCCCATGCCATATCGTCGGCTTCTACCGCAGCAGCCGCCCTGCTGAGTGATAACTGTTCTGAGCAATCTCAGAAACTCATCGGGTCCGACCGCAGATTTCTGTCGGGTCGAACCCCTTTCCGTTTCCGCCCCTCACTTCTTCCAACTGAGACGACGTGGGGGAGAAATATAATTCACTCTCCCCCCCACGTCTTCTCACTTTGGACTACGTGGAGGAACAATGCTAAAGGGTCCGACCCGACAGAAATCTGGGGATGAACCCCATTCGACCTGGGGTCGGACCCGGCGAATTTCTGAGATGGGGTCTCTTAGCTACGACTGGTTTTCGGAGGTCCGCAGTGCAGCTCGCTTGAAGGCAATGTCGTATAGAATGTTATAGAATGTTTGGAACCTGGTTGACCCATTAGTCAAGAAAGAACCACAGAAAAAACGACGGAAGGGCTCAGAAGAGGATGCATTCCTCCGAAGGAAGATTCCGATGTTGGACGAGTTGGGTGCGCATGAGTGTGATACGGACGCAATTTTCAATTGTGATGGCGTTTACTGTTTATTTGTTTAATTCAATGCACTTTAAACGCCATTATATTCATTGAAGAATAAGAAGGGAACTACTGAAAAAGAGAATAATATGCAAGAAAAGAAGCAGCGCAACAAAAGTTGGAATGTAAATGAAGAAAAAACTGCAAGACTTTCAAGCGAGCCCCAATTCTAAAATTCATCCACGCTCGTGCTCTAGTGCGAGCCATGAAACGGACCAAACTCGTGCATGGAAAACTCGACCGCGAGCAGAAAGGCATAGCGCGGGCAGACTGCGAGGATTTATAGAGCTTCTCCAGGCTCTTTTTTTGTTCGTTATTTCGAGCTTTTTGCTTCAAAGAGACACGAGCATTAGATTTCCCTCGAAAAAACGAAGAGTGGGGCTGTCTACATTGCCTAGGTTTTCCATTGGTTAGTTGTGGGACGAACTGGCTGACCTACAGCGTTCATTTCATTTCGCACCCAGTCGAGCTTTATAGAAGACGTACCCAACAGCGTTAGATGGTCTGCGGTCACCTAAAACAATTTGATTGTTTTTTTTTTTCGGCCAAGATGGCTCAGGGGTTTTGTGAGTTCCGGTATACAAAGCTTGCCAGATATGCATTTAGTCATACAAGTGGTTGCGCGAGAAGTGCGAACCTCCTGGTCAAATGTATGAGATCCCTTGTCTTGACCCTGCTCTAGTGACTCCGTCTTGCGGTAAGGACAACCACCTGTTTCGGAATTCCTCACATGCATTGCTTGTTTCTACGATAAAGTTCATCAGCACTTCTATGCAAGAGAGATGAACCCGCTTCAAAAATGCTATTTTTGCCAGGGGCGGTAGTAAACTAGACAGAACTCAGAGTTCAGAACCATGATATAGTCAGAGTTACGTGGAGGAATTGATGTTCGAGACATCGTTGTTACCCTCAATCTTACTGGGGACTGCCGATACATAATTGTTTGCAAAACTTACACCCCCCTGGGAGGCGATCTCGCAAGTTCTGTTTCGATGGCAGCGATACATCTCTTTGCACCATGCTCCGCTGTTTACAATGTACGCAAGATGATTGACATCCTATAGTGTTGCACATGCATGTTAAAAAGTGGTTGCGCGCGGAATCGAACCACTTACCGTGCCGACAGCAGCAGGGCGACATTGCGCTACACTACCCAGCGGCGAAGGGGTTGGCTACTGGGGCCGTATACGTTGACATTTAAAATGGGGACATGCCAACGTATAAGTCAATCCCATCACGTAGCTGCTCATTGTAACCAAGTTTTGTGGCGATAGTGACTGACAGGATAGCCTAACACTTTTAGATACCTTAATGCATACAATCCCTGATAGGATCCCCTGGGTTCTTTACCCGTCGTTCATGTACACCAACCGTCGCAACTTACGAGAAAAGTATTAGCTCTTGCAGCGACGAGAGCTAAAATCAGTTTTTGATAAGCGTGCACTCTTGCTTCTTCAGTCCACGTTGTGTTCCGTATATAATGAAAGTCACATTTTCTGGTCAGATATGGTATTGGTGCTTTCATTGACCGATCCGTTCAGCTAATTGTTTTTCCTCTATTTGTTCTCTCTTTCTCTAGTTTGATGTTCTGTATTCCCCATTTTCTTGATAATGTTTTTGGATTTAACTAAAATTACGAATTGAGGTTAAATCGGCCGAATATTTCGTCAGAAGAGTAGCTTGCCCAGTATTCCTAAAAGCTCAATTTCGAAGTCTTTTTGAAATTTCAGGGCTTCTCCTTTCGTCTGTTTTAATAGGAACTCTACGATTCACTTCTGTTTTGCCCTAAAGCATTTGTTTTCTTAGGCAACTTAAACAAAAAAGAGAAATAAAACACACAATTTGTTGTTTTCACCTTTGCAAAATCCACAGTTCACCAAATCCGAAAGTTGTCGGCAAAAAAAAATCCAGGAAAGATACACTGGAAGAATAGAACTTCGCAGTTAAGGACGAAATAGCTGATATTCAATTCTCCCGGATAGATGAATAAGTTCGGAAAACTGTCCTTCATTGGATTCAGATGAATATTAGGAGAATTCTTGCAATAATCAGAGAAATTTTTTGGAAAAATTCCCAGAGCAATAAGTTCACTTATTTTGTAGGGCAGATTTTTCGACTGCTGAGTGTCCTAAATCCATGCCCCGAGGTTGGCCGAATCTTCGAAAATTGATTATCACGTCTAAACTACATAATAAATCGAATATATCAGCAAGAGTGAGAAATAATTTTATTTTTGGCTGTGTTTATAACGAACGCGTTATTCGTATAGATCTTAACTGCGAGATGTTACTCTTCCATGTGTTTTTCTGAAGAAACATAGTTCAAGATGCTTTTTGAAAGTGGTAATGTATCGATTACGGAGGTGATCATGGCAATGTGTGTTTTGTTTTTTCTCAAGATTACGCGAGAAAAAAGAAGGTACAGGGTCACGACAAAAGTGATTAGTAAATTAAAAATAAGCAGAGACGAAAGAAAAAAAACAAAGCAAACACGAAATTCAAAAATAATAATTTTAAAATCTCCATTTTAGCGCATTCTGAAGCAGCTATTTCTTTGACAGGTCTCTCGGCCAGTTATAACTATTTTTGGTATGTTCTTCTGGACCAAAAACATTAACAAGAAAAATCGGAAATACAATACAAGAAACCTGGCCAAAAAAAGAGCAATCAGAGGTGGAACAATCAGCTGCTCTGTCCTTCGCTGATCAATCAACGAAGAAAAATATTGCTGTATCGATCGCGTTGTCACTGCACATGGCGAATAGTACGCCAGCAGTTCGGGAATTGACGTGTATTTAGATTGTTCTTGGCTCAACTGCGGCTGCAATTATGGTGGATGAAGAACTCCGAGTTGGCGGGTTACGCTAAAAAGTCCTCTCGAGGACTTTTCACCCTAACCCGCCATCGTTGTCTAGTGCACTCCTCAATTGGCGCAGTTTCTCACCGCTGACCTGCGGAGAGCGCCGATTAATTCGCGGACATCAATGTTCGCGATTGAGGGTTTCGAGGGGGGTAACATGATAGTTAACAGGTAATAACATCGAAGTTTAGTTCTAGGATTTCCACAGAAGCCTATTTCGGCCTTGAATGTTAAAACACTGTTTTTTTGTCCTGACTAATAACCTCATACTTAACATCGATGTTAAAAGTCTTGGTTAACATCGTAGTTTGGCTGGTTTACTACCACCCCAGAAGAGCTCCTTGATGCCTTCAAATCTGCTTATCCATCACTTCGCCGAACACTATCCCTTAAGAATTCATCGGGAAGTAAATGTTGGCGTGGCACGCTCAAAGCCGTTCAATTTGGAAATTGGTAGTCGAAGGAGTTATTAACGTCATATCCACCTGATTTAGCCCGCTACGGCGTTTGTTCACTTCGGAGGGGCGTGGTTAGCGTTTTTTGCCATGTCATCATGTCATATGAATTTTGATAGAGCTGGCCTGCATTTTAAATGTAGCCTGCATCACTATATAGCTGCATATAAAATTGGCGTAACCGATGGCATAAGAGCTTTTCGAGCTATTTTCTAGCATTACCTCAGTTTTCGCAAGGTATAGTGGGCGTTGATATCCTGTACGACCCTTCAAGGAGCAGCCTGAGATGCATGCAGGCGGTTTGAGAGAAAAACAAAGGTTCGTTTTTTTCTGATCCATTCCCCATGGAACAACTCTGAAATTTCTCGCCAGTGTCCTACTCTTCCTATCATACAGGTTTTCAAACAGAGGTGTATTACATATGGTCTGGGTCACAAAAATAGGAAGGCCGCGACTCTGCTAGGCAGGAGAAGTGACATTCTCGTGCTCTGAAGGTTTTGGTCGAGAAACAGCCGATAAATAGCCGCCAAATAGTGCTCCCCGCGCAAGTGCCGAGAAATATTGCTCCCCAAAGAAGTATACGACGCATTCTTGGGCCATGATTCAGATATCAACACTGAGGTACTTGGACCCTGCTCAGCCTCTCGAGATCCCGCCCAACCGCTGGCGACTCGGCGAGCCGGCGACGAACGCGTCTCGGTTATTTTTGGTTATTTCTCGGCTGTTCCTTGGCTAATTCGCAAAAAGACCGAGAAATAGCCTACCAAAAGCCACTGCGGAGCCTAGTGGGCTATTTCGCGGCTGAACCTTTTGGAGTAAATGGGAGGATGAGGGCTCTCCATCGACTTATTTTGCGATCAATAGCTGAGTGCAACCTTCATATTGAAGGCAGTGTATCGTCAATCTCTGGTTGGGGGAAGCCGCGCCACTGCTATGGTGGCTTTATCAAAAGAGTCGAGCGGTTGTTTTGTAGATAACACAATGAAGCGTTCGAAATCGTGTCGTGCCTCATAGTGATTTTAAGTTCTTTCAATAATTGTAGTTTATTGACTGCAACCTTAAGTTATCGAGCGAGAGCTGCAAAAAAAAGAGCAGCGACGAAATCTGGAGATGAGACCTGTACTTTTTTGTCTCTCTCGTTTTCGTTTCCTAGTTTCCGTTGCCGTTTTTTTGGAAATTTTCCTTCCGTTTCTGTTTCCAAAAATCCTGAAAAAGATTTCCACAAGGCCCTGGTTCCAACCCCGAGAGAGGCGGGGAGAAGGGGGATGAGAGGTGCCCGCCATTGGACGAATGGGGGAGGAGCAACGCGCGTTATTGGAAGAAACACGGAGTTTTCCCCGCCTCTCTTGCCGTTGCAATGCATTACGACCACCACCCAAACGGGGGGCCTAGGCTACCTCTTACCTGTCATTCAGTAGCAAAAACTCAGTGGGACGGGATATATGTGGGGGGAGGTCGCAAACGCTTCAGAAGTAATACATATTTTTTGCAGGGAGAGTTCCTTGATGTGAAGGCGTCATCGATCACTTTGCTAAACATCTTTCTTGGAGTATTCATCATGAAGTAAATGCTGATATAGCACGCACAAGGCTTGCCATTTCGGAAATCGGTTAACAAAAAGAGTTCCTAACGTCATTCTCACTTTACATTCCTGGGTCGGGCGGCGAATATGAGGGGCCTTGTCAAGGGTGGAACATCGAATTACGTCGTAGATATGTAAGAAGTAACATCGAAAAAAGCCTTCAAAGTGACTTCAACTAGAGGTACACGGAACAACTAAGATAAATTATAAAAATGCAATTGCTTACAGGGAACGTAGACAGAAATTTACATGGACAGATACGTACTCTCCATTTCGGAGCGCACTTTACTTTGTTCCTTCGTTCCCGTGCGTGTGCGGAGTGGGTGAAGAAACAGCGAGAGAGTGTGGAGGAGAAGGAGAAGCAGCATACGCGCGCAGACGCGAAGCGGCCGAGTTAATTTCTCTTCAAAATAAGGGTTATGTAGCTGTTGCAAAACGCCACGCTCAGCAAAACTTTTCTCGTCCCCACTGGCAATAAAAAGGTTAAATTGATAACATTTTGACTAGGTAGGTGGGAAAACGTATGAAGGGTACCGTAACCCTTAACCGCTACTCATACTCCTTAACGCGCTTGGCGTCCGGGCATGGCGTTGAGGTGTTAATGGCCCGACGCCACGTCCGCGCGGCACACGCCTGATGCTCGCTCAGCCATGGCGGCGACGGCCATAAAGACTTCATGATTTTCATTATTTTTTGACCTTCATATTTCTCTTTATTAGCTCATCATCATTTTCATTCCGTTAAATAATAATTAACTCCAGTACTATCACGATGATTTTTTCTGAATTTTGAGAACAACAAAATACTAAAAGGCAGTAAAATAACGACTGCCAAGCAGTATTTGAAAAATCTGAGCGGGAAAGTAGGAACAGAAACCGTCAAGGGAACCCTTGAAGTCTGTTTAAACGATACGGTCCGCCCACGCAATCGTAAGGCCCTAGTTATACACCAGCGTTTTGCCGCCGCTGACTTCCGCAGCATGTCTGCTATTGGCCAATTTTGAAATCTGACCAATCACAGACGTCCCGCGAAAATCAGCGGCACCGAATCGCCGATGTATAACTAGGGCCCTATTAAGGATTTCGCCGCGATTTCTGAAGTGGGTCGGGCCGGCGTCGACCCCTCAGATTCGGAGTAGATTCGGAGAGATTTTCATATTTCTGCGAACTCGCGGTACAGTAAATCTGCCGTAAACCTGGCGGAATCACAGGTTTTGATCCTTCCAGGAGTGATTGCTCCCACTATTATGTCACCCTAAAGCCCCTTTCACAGTGTGCCGGACGACGCCGTCCGACACGTACAAAAATAGGGCTCGGTGCAGCCCGCGCAGCCCTACCTTATAACGTGGCGGACGGTGTCATCCGGCAAGCTGTGAAAGAGGCGTAAAGGCAGTGTTCACGATAAAAAAGGTATTTCAGTTTTCACTAGGAGTGGGTAGTGGAGGTGCACACTGTAACGTTAACGTCGAAAGAATGCATGAAAACGAGCCAGGAAGAGCCCCAAACGAGTCCGAAGTTGCCCCTTTGAGCGCACGGCAAACCTAAAGAGCGCAATGCCCGCCCTCCGACGTCAGCAAATGAGAACTCGAGAACGTGAGATTAGTGATGGTTTGTGATCAATAGCCCCGTTTTTTCCTCCATTATCAACTTCTCTCTTTACTCTGCTCAGCTCGCATATAGCGGCTGCAAAAGACCGAAGTTACAAGCCTCGGAAAACTCGTCCATCATACATCTCTAGCTCAATTGTTGAAGGACCATAACTCCATTCCCAGAAGGTCTTGTACGATTTCAGAGATATCATTTGAATCTGCATGGGACCGTTTTCAAGATAGGCGGGAAAACAGAAAAACGATTCTTATCGTGCACACCGCCTTTTAAGGCACAGTACACACTCAGACATGAATTTTGAGATTTTCATTTGATTGTGTAGTAGGCCCCTCCTATATAAAACTTGCCAAGTGCGAGATCTCAATTCCTCCATATAAGCGAGATATAAGCGACCACCACAGGCCCGACCCCCTTCGCTCACCACCACAGGCACGACCTCCTACCAGATTTTCGAACGCGATAGCGGCTCGATAGCTGGATGAATTCCAACGAGTCTCCGTTCTTCACAGCATTGCAGGGCTGACTCCTCATCCTGTTTTGCTCTCGTGCAGCGATTGCGAATTAAGAGAAATACAGGCCTGAGACAACTCGTCCACGTAATTTTTGCCCTAAAAATGCATGCGTTTTCAAGGAGCCATAACTCTGTTTATATGGGGTCTTGGACGATTTCAGAGATACCGCTGTGATCAGCGTATGACCCTCTCCAAGAAAAGCATGAAATCTGAAAAATACTTTTTTGGTGTTTTGTGCCTTTAAGCATTCCGAATGCAGCCCATCGTTGAGAAATCCGACCTCTGAAAGACGGAGCAAACGCTTGGCTTCTGCTGCGAGCAGAGTAGTTCGTCGAGGACATCCTACTCGACTACGATATGCAAGTGTCTAGGATGGCGTAGAAGGTTTTTTCTACCAATTTAGTGCACTTTTCGTTATTGAATCAGACTGGAAAGTGTGGAAATTGCGCTCATTGCTGTTAAGGTTTTTATGGTATGCATAATTATTCCACTTGTAGAAAGTAGTTTCTTGTAAGACTATAATATTCAGTAAAAGGCTGTTATTAAACAACCATTGAGAAATATGTGTCAATCGAAAGAAAAAACATGTTTTTTTACGGTGTTGAGTGAAAATGCGCAGACATTTTTAGTTTTTTTTCCTTTATGTTATTTTGGGAGTAGAAAGATCAGCAATTACTGAATAGCTACAGTCTGCCGCAATCTTCAAAGGCCATGGTGCTGTTGCGGTCGACACACTAAGACTACGGTGGAAAACCTGGCGCTTTGCCATATTTCGTCATCGATACAGTATACACGACACAGTAGCGTCCTTTTGAGAGTGTACAAGGTTTACGTTCGTCCGCTTGTTGAAAATGGTACGGTTGTCTTCTCTCCGTACAAGAAAAAAGACATCACTCTCCTAGAGAAGGTGCAGAACAACTTTACCAGAAAGATATTAATACGGCGTGGAGGGTTTCTGTACTCTAAAATTCCAAATGCCAGGATTCGGAACCAATATTTCAACATAGCGAACCTCGAGTCACGGCGTGAATTGTTTGACATTTGTATGGTGCACAAGCTTTTGAACGGGATGTCTGGTGCTAAATTTTCACACTTCTTCAGTATAGTCCTCTCGAAAACACGAGGTGGGGAGAGGAAAATATCATTTGCGAGGCCGAAAACCACAATTAGATGCAAATTCTTCACAGTAAGGGCGGGTTCAGCGTATCTTCGTGTCAGTAAAAGCACACTCACTTCCAGTTCAATGATAACATTCAAGCGGGGAATGGCCAAACTCTTGATGAAATCATAGGCGTTTTTTGCGTATCTGAGCTCATGTTTATTCATTCGAGTTTTTTTTTCTTTTTAAGCGTGTGTCTTATACAGCGTACCTAAATAAATAAATAAAATCGATCGACTCCACAGCTGATTTTCTTGGTGACTTACTGTTCTTCTTCTTTTTTCACGCTTGTTTCTGTTCCATTTTTGTTCCTGACTCTTATAATATTGCGAATAGGGCCTTTTTTAGTGCGCCAGAAACATTTGCCTTCTTTTTAGTTTGAAAGCAGAATAAAAAAGACACTTTAAAGCCCAAACATGCAGCTAATTCTCCTTCTGCACTAAAACACCCCCTATTTGCAATATTTGCATAGCCAGAAACAAAAATGAAGCAAAGACAAGCAAGAAAAAATAACGAAAACCGTAACTCCCCAGAAAATCACTTGTGCTATTGATCGATGACGAACAGAGGCGAAGTGCCAGGGTTTTCACCGCATGTTACGTAAAGATACCTCTAGTCGCCGTCGCGCGGCGCGGCTGGCGCGGCGAGGTGTGATGGGGCGCGCTTGTCACATCCACACACCGCTAGTCGCATGGTGATGAAACAAACAGAGGAGTGAGGAACAAGTTAAATGGTTATGTTTCTCGTCATAATTTGATTCAGAGTGCCAGACTGTTTACGTTCTAGGAACGCAAATGAACCGGCTCAAATGTTGAGCCGCGATTTGAACTGAAAACTGCCTACATGTACGCAGTTCTTCCATAAATAAGGGTTGACCATTGCTACCAATCCTAACTTGTCCTCGTATCGGAAACAATGCTGCTTATGAACACCGTGCAATGTGTTTCGATAGTCAAAAACGCAAAGTCTCATTATCACAATCATAGAAGCGAAGCGTTTGTTTTGAAAATGATTCTAGTTGATTTTTTAAAAACAGCGGCTTCGCTTCTACGATTGTGATAATGAGGACTCAACGCGATTGCGGAACTGAACTGTACATGAGTTAGCGTGGAAAACTGATGTAACATAAGCCAAGGACTGATATTGACGATCTAAATGCTTTAGTTCAAGATATGAGACAGAGAACGCTACACGATGAAGATGGACCGTCCTATGCTTCATGAACAAACTTTCTCATAAAGAAATGTGCTGTTAATTACTGATTTTTTGTGAGCTTATATAATACATTTTGATACATCTAGAAGCTAATGGTGAATACATTATTGAACACGTGTTGAGGAAAGAAGCGTAAATCCGTGAAATTCCCTGTGAATGAGCAAGTTGTCATCATTAACGAAATACTCAGGTGCTGTTAGTTCAGCAGGTGTTGGAGTGGTCGCTTTCCATTACAATTGAAAATTAGCTCTAATAATGGATCCAATGTCAGTATTTGGGCTAAAAATGTATCCTAGAAAAACGGTATGCGATATGAATCAAAACTCTGCCAGCATTGGCCTCACCACTATGCGACTAGCGGTGTGTGTGTATGTGTGCGTGGTGTGACAAGTGCGCTCCATCACACCTCGCCGCGCCGCGCGACAGCGACTAGAGGTATCTTTACGTAACATGTTTTCACCGCAGTCTCAGGACGGGACCGCAACCGCACCATAGCCTTTCAACATTGGGGTAAACTATACTTATTGCACTCAATGGTCCCTGATCCATTCTAAAGACATCGTTCGCTTTTGAAACCAATCTCCATTTTTGATGATTGATTTATTACGACCCATAAGACGATCGTGAGAAAAAGTAATAACTAGGTGCATAGGATACAAGCGAAACGTTCAAGTCCTCAGGCCGGTGTAGTACCAGAAAATTACCAGAAATTTCCCAGGGATCAGTGGTAAATGCGCAATTACCACCCGATTACGGACATTTTACCAGAGATTTTACCCTAATCTCTGTTGTTGACAAATTCTGCCAGATTACGAGAAAGTTACCACTAAACTTCTCCTTGATTTTCCGGAATCCTCCCGTATTCTGTCAGAAAAATGGCGATTTCTGACAGAATGCGAAATACGGCTTTAGCATCCGAATTGGCGGTTTTGGGGTCAGTAAGGATGAGTTCTACATCAAGACACTTTCGGGACTCAGGAAGAATGGTGGGGCGCGGCTTACACGGAAACTCCTGAGCGAAACGGTTGGGGAATACGAGTGAACGCAGAAGTATCTCAGTGATCCATATAGCGCGCGGTGTGCCTGACCAAAGTACGCGTACGCAAGTGTGCCCTCCTCCCCTTCACACACGTGCGCACGCAAACGCGTGCACACCTATATGTATGCGCCCTCACGCGCAAATGCATGCACTCCCAGAGACTGACATTTACGCACGCTCATTTAAACACGCTGTACATGCGTGTATACATGCTCATACTCTCCAGTTCGAAGTCAATTTTACTCGGGCCCGTTACGAGCGTGTGATCGCGTATGATGCTTTTCCTTATTCCTCACACCACAGGGTGTGAGGAAATCTTGGTAAAATCTTGGTGGATAAATTTAATAGATGAATCTTGTTTGCTCACCCCCTGAACTCAGGGGGCTCAGGTACTCAGGAAGACGGCCGGCGCCCCACATCTCGAGGGTGCCGCCAGCGGCGACCCAGGCTGCATGCGACGGGGTGGTCGTCTCGTGGCGCCAGACTGTGAGGAGGGCAGGCAGATCGGTGAGAAAGGCTGTCACACCTATTGGTTGAGGTCACTTTTGGAATCATTAGCGCTACCCGGCCCTTTCCACAGATCTGCCCACCCTTCTCACTGTCTGGCGCCTCAAGACGACCACCTTATGCGACGCACACGCTGCGCGGACATTGGCTCGCCCGCTAGCCACAAAACACGCCACGCCATCTTCAATTCGGCCGGTTGGAAAGACAATTGCTAATGGTCACGAATGATCACGTCGTAACGTGCTCTTCACGTGCACAGCCGGTATAAAAGGTGTCTCATCTCACTAGAGTAGTCATTCGGCATTCGAATGCCGGCCCTGGAAGGTGACTTCGAGTCACTCTCCGGAGGCCAGCATATTTTTGTATGCTGAGGGGATAGGGGTATCCCCACGGCTGGGGGGGCAGCTTTAGCCGCGATCCGCGGAGAGGGTGGTTCTTCACCGCAGACTGCGGCGGACCGCGTAGTCTGGCAGAATTTTCCGTACTGTCCCGACCAGAGCACGGAAAAATTCTGACAGATTTTGGAAAATTTCTGACAGATTTCGGAAAAATTCTGCCAGAAAACGAGAAAATTCTGCCAGAAAACGGTAAAATTACCACCAGAGGAGGGCAAAATCGTTCCGTAATCTGGCAGAATTTTCCCATAATCTGTCAGAATTTTCCCGTAATACTCCGGCCTGAGTCGTCACAGATAAAAACATGCTTTCTAGGAAAGTTGGAACACACAACTCAAGAAACAACACTGTTGAGTAGCTTGGATTTAGCGAAGCGCTGGAAGCCTGAAAACTCCATCGTTTCGCGAATCGAACTCATAAGCGTATTGTAGGCCAACGCTGCCCTGACGCAGAAATTTCCAGGCTCAACTTCATGAATGAGCCCGGTAGATTTCACCGGTAAACTTCGGCGCATCAAAAACGTAGGGTTATGAAGTTGGAAGGGGTAAGGATGAGGATCCGCCACCAGTTCTCACCAGTCATGTACCACTTTTTCATAGAATGTTGATGCGACCGTCTAACAACATGAAAAACAGTTACGTCACAAACTCCACTTACAAAACTTCGAAAATAGCAGTGGCGAGGTCTACAAATGCAGAAAAACTTCTAAAGCGACTTCGGTGAAGAGTTTAAATCCGAAATTACAGTGTGTCCAAACTGACTTTTCTATACTAATGAAAGTTTTCTATGCGCCCTTTTGACATTTTCGTTCACTAGAAAAGCCAAGCTATACAAAGACATGAAAAAATAATTTACGGATTTCTGCGCGCACGATGTCTTTCAACAGATATCCACATCCACCCGCACTTCGCTGCAAAATACAGATTCTCACTGATCACTATAGCCTCAGTACCACTTCAAAAGCAAAAGGTATGACTTTCATACGGGTACTTGTCGCTCCACTTTTCTCCTTTCAAGCGGCCCACCTACTTATCGCAGGCCACGCGTCGGCCGTCGATCGCTAACTGGCCCCGAAACGCTGTTAGCTAATTGACAATTTGGGGCTAATTTCAGCTTCGAAAAAGTGCTCATGAGTACATACACCGAATCGAAGCCATAAAGCTAATGATGGCTCGAAATTCAATTGAAAAAAAGGGAACTGGCCGAGTTTGCACAGGGTGACGGACATGGATTCTAGGCACTGCATAATGGGATGGAATCGTTTTCAGTTGTAGGCTACAGAGGCTCTGAAGACGTTATTTCTTAATGCGTATACAGTTTTTATCGGTTTTTCTCTAGTTACCCATACTAACAGCGCCAAACCGTCGAGTTATGTCATAAAATCGACATCATTTTTTGAGCGTGCATACCAAGTTTAAGTTTAACTTATTATTAGTGCATAAGGCGAACGTGCGAAAAATGCCACCTTTAAATCCCCTCTCCCAAGAAAAAAAGGCAATTTAATTCGACGGTATGGGTCTAACTGTTATTAGCAGACTGTAAATGTTTAAGGACGTGAACCTATGAGCAAACATAAAATTGAGATCCTGATGGGCTCAAAATTCAGCTTCTCCGAAAACTAAACTATTCATTGTTTACCCTGATAGCTACCAAAGTTCTCATCTTCATCCATGATTTCATATCGCGTCCTCACGTGTATTACATGCTATCAAAGCTTTAGCGTCGTCTCTGAAGTGGATGTTTTTCAGCTGCATGATTTCCGATCATTAGGTGGGAGACAAGAGCACCCCCATCTAGCTCTACGCAGCACGTTTCGGACAGGGAAATGAAGTTTTCAGAGAATAGCCTAATTTCGGTCTTTCCCTTCAGAGTTATTCTCAACCAGAGTAAATCCTTTGTATTTCAGTTGTCGGTGACAGTGTTGGATGCGCATGGGCTTCCAGCCATGGATAGGAACGGCATGTCGGATCCATATGTGAAACTTTGCATGCTGCCGGAACGAAAGCAGAAATACGAGACGAAAATCATTCGAAATTCGTTAGATCCTGTCTACAACGAGACATTTTTGTTTTCGGTATGTTCGTATACACTTGAATTATTCTGTGTGGAGACTTTTGAGAAGGAATCTCATCATCATCACAACGATAGATCGAGAAAATGAACGGAACTTCCGTCTCGAATGCCGCGAAAGCTGCCGACGCCAAGCGCGCGCCGTTCATCTACGCTACCAAAATAAGTGATATAACCGAGCTTCTGCATACACTTTGTGGCGGATTGGCAAAATTCATCTCGCTTAGCTGTGGGATTTGCCCAAATGGTAGCAGATGACCTGATGATCTCAACCTGCAACGAAAACAGGCAAATTACTATGTACTAAAGTACATAAACGTTTTCATTGTTTCTTCTCCTCGTTCTTCCATTACCTCTTCCATTACTGACCACTAATTTTAAATTTTCTGTTGGAATTATTCATTCATTTGAGCGTCAGCGTAGGTAGTTTTTTCCTCTGAGCTTTCTCTTTCTTCCAGAATCAATTGGACCATTACATTGGATTATAACAATGGTTGCTCATTCCCTGAAATTAGCTCTCAATGGGAGGCAAACCACCTGTCCGAGATGACGCCATGGAGACTGATTTTAAACTTCGTATTCAATTTTAATGGATATTTGAGCGCTATTCATACTTCTAAACGCCAGCGCGGTGGGCGTGGCGTTTCAGTATAAATGACCTGACGACACGCCCGCGCGGCATGCGCGTGACGCTGGCTCCGTCGTGGCGGCGACGGCCGGAATGACTTTTTCACAATTTTCACTTTCAATCCATCATCAATTTCATTTCGTTTCATCCTAATTGATTCCATTACTATCCTCTGCTATCGTGATGGTGAACGAGTGTGCAGAATTCGCGTTTGTTTGGAGAACTTAAGGTCTTTTTTCTCTTCCTGCCATGGCGTCGCCGCTGGAGTATTCATAGTCTCCGCAAGCGCGTGACGCGCGTGACGCTCGTAGAAACTATTCCGGCTCCAACGCCATGCTCGCGCGTCACGCGCGTCACGCGCGTGTCGCGCTGGAGTTGAGGAGTATGAATTGCGCCTTAGGAGACCAAATAGCGGCTAATCTGCGTCGAGAGACGCGTGGTCTTCTTCTCCTAGTTCTTTCTAGCACGTGTATTCCAGCTACAATGGAGAGCAATCTTATTTCTATCAGAAAAAATCGAGTTCATGGCGTGGGTGAGCCCTGCGGAGACGGCGTCTCCGGTGCAAAACAGACAAGGTGGGACTACAGACTATCGTCCAAATATTTATGACATGAACCTCAGCCTCTCCCTTCATGTCGCGATCCAAAGATTTGATCCTCAAACCATGCATTTTTTCGCTATTCACTTTTTCGTCCTGGAACTCATGAATCTCTTTCCTTCTACATTTTTGGAACTTTTCTACGGCCTTTTCCTGAGGTTGCAACAAATTATAGCCAAGTATCTAAAATACTAATCTCAAAACTGATAACCAGTTTCTTGTCTTCGGAAGACAATGAGATGTACTCCCGGAAGCCATATTTAAATTTCCGATTCATCAGTTTTTCCACATTCTGCCGTTTTCGTCTGTTCTTGAACGGTTTAGGCGTCTACTTCTGACGACTAAAGGCAGGATTTGCGATAAAAAGGGCTTTTAAGCTCTCTTCTTGAGAATGTAGATTTGGTTATCACAAAAGTAAAAATAAGTGAAAAAAACTAAAAATTTGCGGGAAAAACTCTAAAAAACAAGGTATAAGGGCTAATCACCGGTGTCGGCCGGCCATCCTAATTAACGAGGTTTTCATTAATGCTTGCTTATCCGCCTTTTATTTTGCTGCTCAAGTAGTCAGTAGCCTCTAGAAATGCTCAGAAATTACTTATGAAGCAGAATAAAAGTTGACAGAACAGGCATTTATGGAAATCTCGATAATTGGGGCGGGCGGCCCCCAAGCAACAACATATTTCTGAGCGTTTTTTCTACAATTTTTCACTTATTTTCACATTTCTGATGGCCAAGTCTACCTTCTCGTGAATAGAGCACAACAACCATTTTTTTACTACCTCAACCGGGCCTGACATCGTGTATATGTCTCATGCAGAAGAGTTGTGTTTGTTCATCATGGTCTGCTTGTGGGCGGCATTGGACTAGAATTCGCTTCTGTTTGTTTCACCTAAACAACCTGGACTTTGAGTTTCTTTTGAATTTATCTTTGTTTTGTTGTTTTGTTCAATTACAAACAAATTTTAGAAGACCTTGCCTAAATATTCTCAAGTACTTATGAGACCGTGGAAGCCGATTATCGCTGTCTTCTTGATAATGAGGGACTACAGACTCTTGACATTTTCTAATGCTTCTCTGACACTTTCATCCACCTTTTTTTCACAGAGACAAAGCCTCTCTCGACACGAGTCAGGCCTGAATATTTTTTGTTGGCTTGAGCAGCTTCAGACTGCTTCAAGTATATGAATGAAGACGTTTTCGCGTTTCCCCTCACTAGACACTAATTAAGGGAAAATCGCCGCGTCGCTGGAAGGCAGATTTTGGCAAATTCTTGCAATTTTTAGCCCTTCGGCGGATGAAAGACTTTGGATCGGTGGAAATTCTTCATGCATCTGTGACTTCTTAGTTCATGTTTTTCTCCCTTCGCCTGAATTAAAAGTTCGACTTCCTGGAACTGCTGAAATCCGCGTTCAGGGAGATATTGAAATATTTGACGAACAGCTAATAGTTTCCGGGGAAAAAGAAGATTTTTTTTGCAGTTACCAGAAGACTTCCGTAGAACAATCCGATGATTCTTGAGTGGTGAATGTTCATCACCTTCTAGTTTTCCATTCACCCGTCAGTCCCTCTTTTTTCTTATTCAGAGGAAGTTCCTTGCCCGAATCGGCGTGCAAGGGGGGAGGGCGCTGTTTCGTTCAAGGAGCTTCTATTCTAGACGAGAAAAAAAAACGATGGGACAAAAAGAAAAAGGAAAAATAAAAAAGAGTTGCTCACGAATATCTTTCAAGGACAGAATGTCAGCCTACGTTGACTTGAAATAAACGCCATGAACTGGGATCGTGGTGGCTTCACTGGGGCTACATACTTTTCAGCACACCCGTTGAAGTTTCTCTAGTTTCTTTGATCTTTGGACAATCTTTTTTGTTGATGCTGAGACCGAGCTTCCTCTGACGCAGGTCACTGCCGTGTTCAGAGGATGGACAAGGTCAGAGATTTGATAAGATTGAGTAATCTAATCAATCAGATTTTGCCTTTATATCAAAATAGTTTCAGCTCAGGACTGGTCAGGGTTCCGACTCTGCGCAACAGGGGGTCGTGAAAACTTTGCTAAATTTTCGAGGAAAAATGAAAATTCGGGGGGGGGGAAGAGGCTCCTAAAATTGTTGGAGAAAAAGGAATTTTCTCCAAATCACTTGGTAAGCAAATTTTAAGTCTATTTGTCGTGGGAAGATCGTGAAAATTTTTAAAAATTCTCCAAAAATTTGGTAAGGTGAGGTTCGTATTTCCGCCGAAAATTGGCGCAACGGCCTGCTCCACCCTGTTTGAGCCGTCTCTAGTTCCCAGACATCAAGTTAGGAATGAAATTTTCATAACTGATGCTAGAGAAGATTTCTTCGCATTTATAGAATTAGAAATAGCGGTAAATCGGGAGAAGACGAGTTGTCGATCCTATTAGGAAAACTGACTACGGACCATTGCCACGGGCTAAATGTTCGAACATGGTCATAAGGCATGGCGCTGTGGTTGGTCTTAAAGGCACAGTACACCCTCAGACATGAATTTTGTGATTTTCATTTGATTGTGTAGTAGACCTCTCCTGTACAACAAGTCCCAAGTGCGAGATCTCAATTCCTTCAAATCCGCGAGATATAGGCGACCACCACAGGCCCGACCTCATTCAGTCATCAACACGGGCCACACCCTCTACCAGATTTTGGAGCTCGATAGCGGCTTGATCGATGGATGAAGTAAGGCGAACCTCAGTTCTGCACCCCATTGTCGAACTGTCTCCTTATCATGGCTCGCACTCGCGTAACGATTGCGAATGAAGGGAAATACAGGCGTGAGACAACTCGCCCACTAATTTTTTACCCTAAGATTATAGGCATCTTTAGGGAGCCATAACTTTGTTTGCAAGGGCCTTGGACGATCTCAGAGACACCATTGTGATCAGTGTGTGACCCTCTCCAAGAAAAGCTAAAAGCTAAAAAATAATTTTCTGGGTGTGGCATCGTGCGCGCCGAAAACCGTATATTATTTTATCATGTTTTTGTATAGCCTGGCCTATTTAGGGAGCGGAAATGTCGAAAGAGCTCCTGAAAAACCTTGATTTGTGAAGAAAAACCAGTTTGAATACACTGTTCATTTGGATTTGAATTTCGCGCCAAAATCGTTTTTGACTTTTTTCTGCATTCGGAGGCCTGATCAATGTAATTTTTTAAGTTTCCCTGCATGTGGAGTTTGTGCCGTGAATGTTTTCCTTGTTGTCTGACGATCGCATCAACATTCAGTGAAAAAAGCTAGATGACCGTCCCAGAAGTGGTAGATGATTGACCCCACAGCAGCTTTCAGGTGTCCATACCTCTGAAAGTGCTCATTTTCAGAGATGCGAGCTAGCCCTGAGGGATAGGTTGTGCACAAAAAATCACGAGCGCTATAAAGTTCAGAAGATCATCTCTGCTCGGAAAATAATGCGGCCCTTTTTTTCGGCAAAACATATGAAGGCCAACAAGATCTACACGTACTTCTTGACATTAATGTTGATGTTTTTTTCGTTTTGAGGCTTAACATCTTAACCAGATTTCCTGTCTAACGCCTCCTGAAAGGAGCTCACAGGAGGGAATATTGAGCTAAGCCTGCATTCAAGATAATGAGGTTAGATGGGGTTCAGGCTGATATTATATAGATTGGTTTTTGATTATAGGAAAATGTAAATGCATGATACTTTCCGACCGCGTTTTTTAGGAACTAATCGTAAGCCTTCTTCGAAGGACTTACATCATTACGTTGCCTCTACCGGACAAATACCAGTTTCTAATGCGAAAGCGTAAGCAAATTATAGACAGCTGAGCAGAAATTGAGATCGGGTTTAGGTTCTGAATGATACTTATGCTCTCGTAAACTACGTATAATTCGTTTGTTTTTTTGAATTTGAAGAGTTGGATTCCTCCATCTTACTCACTCCCACCTATAACAGAGTGCATACTAGCCAGAGATTTCCCTCCATGCCTACGTAATCCATTTTACGTAAATGCATGCCTGCCCTATCGGAGTTATGAAAAAATGTTTTCTTGAAAGTGAGTCCAGAGTGACGTAGACCACGGCGGCTCAAAGGCACAGTCCAAGCTCAGGGACAAAATCTAAGTATCCCACATAATTGTGAAGTAGACCCACCCTATATAACACCTGCTTAACGGGAGCTCTCAAATCCTCCTAATAAGTGAGAGATAGAACGAAGCCACCCTGGGGGACCCACGTCAGGAAGCCACGTTGGCACGCCCCTTTTACGACCCTTCCAACTCAACAGTGGCGAGATCAGCAAAGGTTTTCTCTCATTAGCCATGTTCTTCCCTTCATTCTCAGCCTCCCTCTTTGTTCAGGTCGGCTGGCATAGATCGATTGAAAATGGAGAAGGTTACAAGCCTCGGACAACTCGTCCTCCATGCTTCCGCAGTTCAATTTTGGAAGGGCTATGACTCTGTTCTCCGGGAGTTTTGTACGTTTCTAGAGAGATCATTAGATTCAGCCTCGGCCGTTTTCGAAATAGGCGCAAAACCAGGATTATGAATGAGGTTGGACTGTGCCCTTAAAGGCACAGTCCAACCTCGAAATCGTTTTTCTGTTTTTCTGTCTATATTGAAAACAGTCTCACACTGATTCCAATGCTGTCTTTGGAATCGTACAATACCCCCTTAGAACGAAGTTATGACCCCTCAAAAATTGTGCTACGGAAGCATGGTGGACGAGTTGTCCGAGGCTCGTAACTTCCGTCATTTGCAACCGATGTATGCGAGCCGACCTGAATGAATGGAGAGGCTGAGAATGAAGGGAAGAACAGGGCTATTGATCGGAAATCATCGCTCATCTCGCCACTGTTGAGCTCGAAAGATCGTAAAAGGGGCGTGCCAAAGTGGCTTCCTGGTATGGGCGCCCCAGGGTGGCTTCCCCCTATATCTCGCTTATTCGGAGGAATTGAGAGCTCGCACTTGGCAGGTGTTATATGTGGTGGGTCTACTTCACAATTATGTTAAAATCTCAGATTTCGCCCCTGAGCTTGGACTGTGCCTTTAAAGGCAGTGTTCACGATGGAAAAAGTTTTCGAAATTCCACTAGGATTGGGTAGTGGAGGGACACTCTGTAACGTTAACGTCGAAAGAACGCTAGAAAACGAGCCAGGAAGAGCCTCAAAAGAGCCCGAAGTTGCAACTTCGAGCGCATTGAAAACCCCAAAAGCGCATCACACGCCCACCGACGTGAACAAATGAATGCTCGAGATCGTGAGATGAGCGTTGATTTTCAATCATTAGCCCCGATCTTCCCTTCATTCTCAGCTTCTCTCTTTACTCAGGTCAGCTCGCATAGATCGGCTGCAAAAGACGGAAATTACAAGCCTCGGATAACTCGTCCACCATGTTTCCTTAGCTCAATCTTTGAGGGACCATACCTGCGTTCGCAGAAGGTCTTGTATGATTTCAGAGACACCATTGGAATCAGCATGGGTCCGTTTTCAAGATAGGCGGAAAAACAGAAAAACGATTTTCATCGTGAACACTGCCTTTAAAAAGATCTGAGGACATGAGGGGGGGGGGGCGAGGGAGCACGCGAAACTCGAATAGCTGTGAAACCTTGCTCTAATCATCATGAGAGTTGAGAGATATTGTAACCAAAGTCTTTAAGAGTACAAGTTGAGATTAGTCACCGCCGCAGAATAATTGCGCCCAACATTTTAGCGCATTCAAGATCATAAAAGTTGTTGTGCGCAGACGATGTTCTCCATCTTCTATTCAATGTTGTCTACTTTGTATAAAAAAACAGTAAAAAGGTGGCGAAAATGACCAAAAAGGTTTTAGGCAGATGAAGGCTTTCTTGCTCCTTTGAGTCCGGGCGGAGCAAACAGCAAAGCGTTAGGTGACAGCGAAGTACAACGGTGATAAAGAGATTCCGATATGCTAGGCCTGATGAGCCTCACTTCGCCCGGTCAGAAATGAATAGGATAGCCTATTATTCTGCACTATTCTATAGTCTGCGGGTACCGATCGATCAATACTATAAATTTTTGTGCGGATTTTAAAGGCAGTGTTCGCGATAGAACTCGTTCTTGTGTTCCCCCGCCTATCTTGAAAACGGTCCCACGCTGATTCCAATGATGTCTCTGAAATCGTACAAGACCTTCTGGGAGCGAAGTTATGGTCCCTCAAATTTGAGCTAAAGAAACATGGTGGACGAGATGTCCGAGGCTTGTAACTTCCGTCTTTTGCAGCCGATCTATGCGAGCTGACCTGAGTAAAGAGAGAAGTTGAGAATGAAGGGGGAACGGGGCTATTCATCGGAAACCATCGCTCATCTCACGATCTCGAGTTTTCAGTTGTTCACGCCGGAGGGCGTGTGTTGCGCTTTTGGGGTTTGCCTTGCGCTCGAAGTGGCAACTTTGGGCTCTTTTGGAGCTTTTCCTGGCTCGTTTTCATGCGTTCTTTCGACTTCAATGCTACAGTGTGCCCCTCCACTACCCATTCCTAGTGGAAACTGAAACACATTTTTTATCGTGAACACTGTCTTTAAAGGACACGCCTTATGTAGTGAATGCCTCCCTTCTGAGGGGGGCTGATTTGGGGATGGCCTGTGGACACCCTGATTAGATGCGGGCGGTTGCGTCGCGGTGGATCCTAACAATGGGCCTAATTTTGAGCTACTTGTTAGCAATTGCCGCTATGCGACCGCTCGCATTGAAATTGAACTTTAAATGTGCGCGAAACCGATGCCTTCACTGACATCTTCATTTCGCATTCGGAATGGCCCCATCATTCCCCCTCAGTATCCTCTTTTCCATAGCGCTGAGTCGTCTCTCCGCTTCCTTAGTCATGGTGAATTCTCTGTACCTTAGAGTGGAACTAACCTTACAACCGAATAATAAATCCTTGACCTAAGCTTGACGCTGACCTTTATAAAACAGAATACATCACTAGTTGTGCGAAATTTCAACGAAGCAGCACAGATTTTTGCGGCAACCTCGTCTGCTAGCGTTCCAGAGTTGTTAAGGTCCCTGTCATAGTTGGGCTATGGACGATAGTCCCACCCAGAGGATATGTGAGTAAAATACGGGGAGAAAAGTTGTACTGCGATAAACCGTTTTGTGTTATACGTAGTCCCGCACGGTCGATACGTATGTAGAGCACATGAAGCAGAGACAAAAAAGTTGTGTTCCGATAGACCGTCCCCGGCCGCCCATAGTTCTATGGACGACTCAGGCGAGATCACGTAGGACCCAAGGCGGTCCACGGTCGACCGAAGAGGGACTGCGTCGAAATATAATCCAACTGTGACGGAGAGCTAGGCGTCGTTTCACGTTATCAAAACACGCTTGTTTCCAAAAAGATAGTTTGCCCCAATCGCCATGTATTCCCTTTCATTTTTACTGAGTCGGAGACCAAACTGTGTCAGCCTGTCGTCCTAAGCGTAAATTCGTGCTTAGTGCTTTTTGTTTATCGCGGAGGGCGACGTATGAAATAGTTCAATTTCTAACGTGGGAATTAGATGAAAAATGAAAATTCTCCTACCCTTGTATTCTCACGGAAGCCGATAACGATTTTTATCTTCCTAGAAAAAGCCTACTGAAGTTGTGAGTTCCGGTTCTCTTTCAGCAGCTTAGAAGCGAGAATTTCACTGATGTGAATACATCGCCGACGCTTGCTGTAGGAGGCATGTGGCGCTTCATCTGTTCCGCGATTTCCTGCATGTTTTCGCTCAAAAATAGTTATAGCGTGGGAAATCGGTCGCATATTAATGGTGTAGTCGTGGTTGTCGTTGATGTCGTGGTCCTTGTCGTCATCATTCTCAATGCATACGCTCGCCAACACTTATAGGGCGCGGCGATTTTCTCAGACGACCCCTACCGCACACACAAAAACAAGCAGTTATTAAGCATCGTGTATTCATTGAAAGAGTATGATGGTGTGACGATCCGCTAGAGCATTACACATGCGAGAGTTCTGGTTCGCGCAAAATGAAGAGGTAAGGGACCAGAAATCGTCCCGATTCGCTTTGCAAGGAAAATAAGTTTCCGCATTAGCGTAAGGCGTCGTATGGGCAGTGGTGGTGTCAAAAAAACAGAATATGCTGGACAACCGGTGGAGAAAGCTAAACTTGTTTTTTTGGGGAAAAATTTTAATCCCGAGTTTTCAGCTGCCATTCAATGAACTGCCGTCAAAAACGCTCATGCTCACCGTCTACGACTACGATCGGTTATCGAAAGACGATAAAATGGGTCAACTGTCGATTCCCTTGGAGTCGATAGACTTTGGCACAACAACGGACATCTGCCGATTCCTTTGCAAACCGGAAAACGATGATGACGTGAGCGATATTTCTTCTAAAGTTAGGCTAGACAAAGCCAGTGTATTCACTATTTACGTTACTTGAAGGCACCGTTCACGATGAACACGTTCCTAATTTCCAAAAGGCAACAAATGTGCAAGCCCTTAGAAGTAGAAAAGGGTTGATAAGCAAGGCCAAGCGTCCTCACAAAGGCAAAAAAAAGACGGGCTAGAAGAGTTTTCCAATGTTCTCAACTGGTCTGATGTTTTGATCTGTAAAAAAGTAATAATATGCTCCATTTTTCTGTAATGAGACTGCAACAGAGGCGCGCGCGAGCACTTAGTCGCGAGTGTCATACTTCACGCGGCAAAACAAGTGTTTTCAAACATTATTGTCGCGGCGTCGGTGACCGCTCGCTGGCAGCGTCGCAGGACCGTGGCGGCTTCAAAACACTGCGGTGTTCCATCGCCGACGAATGTGATCCATATTGCATCACTTAGCGCTGTTCGTCGCTTCGAACTACGCCGCGGAATGAACTCTGCAGGCCCTTGACGGCGAAGAGGGGGGCACCGCAAAGTGTTTTGAAGCCGCCACGGCCTTGCGACACTGCCAGCGAGCGGCAGCCGACTACGCGGCGATAATGTTCGAAAACATCTTTGTCGCCGCGTTAAAGCTGAAGATCGGTGACCACTCGCCGGTCGTTGCAACTCTGCAGAGCCCTATACATATGTTCCACAACTCGGCAATGAGCCGCACACATACGACCTACAAGGTGTCATATCTTGCGCGACACAAGCCTACGCTTGGCTTTCAACGAGGTCCTCTTTTGTTGTTCCGTTCCCAAGCTGAAAGCCGGATCTTTTTTTTCTGCACAGATAACTGCATTAGCGAGCAAAGCCACAGAAAAAATACGCTAGTTCAACTGCCTTCACTGTTCCGTGGACCTGTGAGTTCATTATAGGGAGTACTTCAGAAGTGCGTTTAATATTGCATTGAGGACAATCATTGTAATTACGAGGGAATATATAATTAATAAAGTTGTTTCCAAAGACGAACTCCCACTGTGGTACGATGTGTTTAAAGGCATCGTTCGCGCTGGAAATCAATTTTCATTTTTCAGGCTCAATTTCAAGATTGAGCCTGGTAGACCACACTGGTAAACTTTGGCGCGTCAAAAACGTTGGGCAATGAAGTTGGAAGGCGTCAGAGATGAAGATCCGCCACCAATTCTCACCAGTCATCTAGCACTTTTTCCTAGAATGTCGGTGCGACCGTAAGACAACATGAAAAATAGTTACGGCACGAACTCCACATGCAGAATAACTCCGAAAATGACAGTGACGAGGCCTCCAAAGGCAGAAAAACTTCAAAAAGGATTTTCGCGCGAAATTCAAATTTGTATTTACGATGTGTTCCGATTGACTTTTCTTTACAAATGAAGGTTTTTCATGGGCTCCTTCGACATTTTCGTTCACTAGATAGGCCAAGCTACACAAAAACAAGAAAAAATAACATACAGTTTTCTGCGCGTACGATGCCTTTAACAAAGGCAACAGAAACTCCATGAGTTAGGACCTTCGAGTGGGCTCAGATCCCTTTAGAAGGTGCTATGACAAGGTATCGGACCTTTTCTGATTTTTGACGGTTTGGTGTGAAGTCTAGCGATAACTTTACTGTCATGTCGCTTGGATGGCTGACGTAGTGTCGCGTCTTTGATGAGATACAAGAGCTAGAAGCCAACGTTAAGAACCCATTTCATTGTAGAATCTTTGATATCCGAATGGTTTGTCGTGAATGGCAGTCAAAGAATTGGCTTTCTATGGATAGGAACTGCAGTGCCTAGGTAATCAGCGGCTGAGCGTTGATCCTAGGATAGAGGGGTAACCTTGATATCAGCTAGAAAGTGCGCTTTATTATTATAGCTTCTCGCTTGCCGGCTACTGGGAAGGACCATCCATAAAGAAAAGTCGAAATGTTGAACCCTATGATAAAGCCTTGACTTCATGGATTTGCATCTGGCAGATTTAAGGCGTGCTGTCATCAAATCTCGTTTTATGTTTTTGTTCAAGTCATTCGCTTATTTCTCATGTTCAGTGGGTAAAAGAACCCTCAAGAACGTGGAAGAGACCCATAAGCAAATCAACATAATCATCATCGAAGCAGCAGCTGCGCCATCCAAGAAGTCATCAAAAATCACGTCAACGTTTTGGCGCCTAGGGGCCAGAGCTTTCATAGAAGCGACTTTTTCGATCTTTCAACGCGCAAAAATTTTGTCGGAGGGCAATTAGTCCAAGTCTAATTAAGTCGTATGTGGCCTGTAATTGCCAAGTGTTTAAGCGCTCCAATTGACGTTGCTTGGTAATATGGCATCTTTACGATTGCAGAGGTCGAGGGTAAAGACTACGAATTCGTTAAAGTGTTCGAAGGCTCGAGGGACATGCATGTGGTAAAATGCTGAGTAGACTGTCAAAAATGCAGGCAGAGGGGCTGGTTCAGTGGTGGTTGTGGTAAGATGAATTAATGAGGGAATCTACAATTTAGAGGACGTTACCTCTTTCGCGTTTTACTCGTGTACTGTCGTTCACGAAGCCGAATTCCTGTCTGCAATTGCAGACTGCCGCAACTGCATCACTCGACACGTGATAATAGTGCGGGGAGAAAGATGAATCGTGCCGGGACCACAGTTATCATCTTTTTGCGTGATGCGACAGCCTTTGTCCGCAAATGAGGATCGGAAGAACGACAGTATGGTACGTAAGAAAGCCGGCGAAAATTTCAGTTCAGCTTAGCTGAATCCATGTTTTGTATGGAACTCAGGCGAGCCGCACATTTTTCAGACGTGCGTGCGTGTTGTGGGATAGCGACCTAGGCTAAGTGAGGAAATTCCGCAACAAACAAGATCAGCTGAGTCCACTCAGTCAGATCTGAACGACTTCTTGGCTAAAGAGGTGGAAATAGCGCGCCAGTTTAGGAAAGCGTCCTGATTTTTTCAAGGAGCGACGGAGTAACCTAAATCATTCAAAAGAGATATCGGCTTACCAATGTATCTGTTCTTATCAATATCAATGTCAACATCCACGAAACAACCAGCATCCCGTTTACTGACAAACAGAGCAAGGAGTTGGTCGATTAGAGAATGACCATGTGCAGAATAAGAGCCGGTTGTTCTTATCATAATAGGTATCATCATGTCCTCATCATATCATGGATATGCGAGACCAATTGCTTGAGTGCAATCTATCGCTCGATAAAGTTCCGGAATCGTCTGACAATGAGTCCTATCTGAATCTTTCCGGGCTAGTCTTATCACCCACTCAGATGATCCTGACTGACAAAGAGGTCGGGTTTACTGCGGGCCTTAGTTGTGGTGTGCACGAAGCGTTGTCACACACGGCAATACCATACGATGCGGTACACTTCATTACCAGCGAGCGGCAACCAACGCGGCGACGAAAATATAAAAACATTTTTGTCGCCGCATCAAGACTGACGCTCGGCCACCACTCGCTGGTCGTTACAACTCTGCAGACCCCTTAACGCAGTTAATTACGCCGTAAACGACCGGCAGGCAAACAAAAGGGTGTTAAATATAACAGGAGGCATAAATACGCGGATAATAAGGAAAAAACCCTCAAAGTAGTCTGCATGGGATAAATCGAGAGAAAAATCTATGAATTTTGGCAATTCCTAAATTTGAACGGATCAATGCTGCACCGCTGCCGTGTCTCCCGCTCCGTCATCGCCAAAGTTGCCTATTGGGAGTTGGAGCGCGGTATCTCTTGAGTTTCCTCGTGAGCAACGTATTCTTTGAGTCACAGGCTTGAACCTAAGTCTCTGTTTCTGAGAATGGGTAAATGATTCGGAACAGAAACTGTGGTAAGGTTATATATTTTCTAGGAGAGTTTTTTGACACCAGTGGGACATACAGACGTCTTGGACGCTCTTCATTTTTTTGAGCTTTTAATATGAAAGCTTTGGAAGTACTGTGCTTCTCTGGGCCAAATTCCGGTCCGCAATTGCGTCGCTACACGCTTTGCGGCCGCACGCTCCCGAGTCGGATGAGTTTCCAGCGCCGCAGCCGCCGATCTTTTGACTCTAGGCGGGTTCTGGAAGCTGGAAACTTTTAAAAAATTGGAGAAAACTGTATCAAGAAGCCACATCGGGTCGGCTTTGGCGCTGGAAACTTTACCGAGTCGAGCGCCGCAAAACGTGTCGAGACGCGATTGCGGACCGGAATTTGGCCCAGAGAAGCACAGTACAGAATTTGATCACAACTTGTGACTTCAGCTGTCACAAGTCTGATCAAACAGCCACAGAAGGCTTTCGGGTGTGCATATGGATTTGCTTCGTGCGACTCGGCAGACACACAAACCACATTCAACAGACTCTCAATTCTAGCTGAAGAGAGAGGTCCGAGAGAAAAGTGAAATACCAACAACAAGTCAGAAACGGCTTGCAGATTTTTTCCCCATTCCTCGTACTGGCAAAAAAAGAAAAAAGCTGAAAGCTTCCTAAAGGCAGTGTTCACAATAGAAAATTTGTTTAAGTTTCCACTAGGAATGGGTACTGGAGGGGCACACTGTTACGTTGACGTCGAAAGAGCACATGAAAGCGAGCCAGGAAAAGCCCTAAAAGGGACCGGAAATGCCACTCTGAGCACAAGGCAAACCCCAAAAGCGCAATGCCCGCCCTCCGACATGAACAAATCAAACCTCGAGATCGTCAGATGAGCGATGACTTTCGATAAGAAGCCCCGTTTTTCCCTTCATTTTCAACTTCTCTCTTTACTCAGGTCAGCTCGTATACATCGACTGCAAATGACGGAAGTTAGAAGCCTCGGACAACTCGTCCACCTTGCTTCCCTAGCTCAATTTTTGAAGGACCATAACTCCATTCCCAGAAGGTCTTGTTCCACTCCAGAGACATCATTGAAATCAGTATGAGACCGTTTTCAAGATAGGTGGAAAAATGGGAAAACGATTTCTATCGTGAACACTGCCTTTAATACATTTTCGTTCTTTGAAAACGCTTTGGTTGGTTCACAAAACGTGTTCACATTGCTGATCAAGCAACTGCTGTATGAAATTACTTTCAGAGGGAATCTCGACTCGGTGACATTTGCTTCTCGATGAGGTATCGACCGGCAACCGGCACAGTCACCTTGACTGTAATGGAAGCTCGGAATCTGAAAAAGATGGATGTCGGAGGTTCTTCTGGTGAGTTGCATATCCTATACAGCTTTCAGTTACTGTCACGCAACACGCTCGTCCCCTTCACACATTAATTGCAGTACTCTTTCCTCATTACTTCCTCCTGTTCCGGCGTCTGAGTTCCTCCATTTGTCTAGTGTTTCGGCAACTACAGCCCTGAGAAACACTTAGCTAACTGGATTTCGCAAACTTCGAACCGAGTTACGTCCCTTAAAGGCACAGTACACCCTCAGATATGAATTTTGAGATTTTCATGTAATTTTGTAGAAGACCCCTCCTGTATAACACGAGCCAAATACGAGATCTCAATTCCTCCAAAGAAGCGAGATATAAGCGACTACCACAGGCCCGACCCTATTCGCTCACTACCACAGGCCCGACCCCCTAATAGATTTTCGGACTCGATAGCGGCTCGATGGATGGATGAATTCCAACAAGTCGTCGTTCTTCAGTCCGCTACCGAACTGTCTCCTTATCCTGCCTTTCTCTCACGCAACGATTGCGAATGAAGAGAAATAAAGGCCTGAGACAACTCGTCCACCAATTTTTCACCCTCAAAATCTAGGCATCTTTGAAGAGCCATAACTCTGTTCAAAGGGGGTCTTGGACGATTTCAGAGATACCACTGTGATCAGCTTGTGACTCTCTCCAAGATGAGCATGAATTCTGAAAATTAATTTTTTGGGTGTCCGGTGCCTTTAAAGGCATCGTACACGATGAAAACCATATTTGGGTTTTTGATGTTTTCCTGTTGTACTATCCCTATAGTGACTAACGGTAGCAAAACGCCCCCTCAAAAACGTCAACTTTTTGAGAAAAACCCATTTTTAGAAAGTTCATAGCAAATTTGAATTTCGCGCCGGCATCAACTTGGGATAGTTGCGCAGAGAATGCAAGGAACAGTTTTACGCTTCGTTCCTTGGCGCAGCGTTGGAAGCAATTCACCGAGGATGCCGCTCAACTACGACTTCAGCTAAATTAAAATGGGCTACCCACCTGCTGCGTCCAGTGCTGCCGGCTGCTTTCGATCGATGCCGAATTCGAAATTGACTGGCGTGTGTATTGCGCCCTACGACGCGTCAAGGCACGCCCGCCGTCAGCATCCCAGGAGCTTTGTTCCTTGTAACAACGGATCGACCCCAAGGCCGGCCCCCCAAACCCAGGAAGCCAATTTGAGGTAAGCGAATCTTCAATCAGAGACGGTTTTTTAACTCCAAACTTTCTCAGTGACATTGTCATGGCCCACTAGTCCGAATGAACGCATAAACCCAAATTCGGTTTTCATCGTGGACGATGCCTTTAAGGACAATGTGCATTGCCGCGGCGTACATGGGTGCTCTTCGCTCCCATTTCAACGTTCATAAAATCCAGCCTGGAGCGCCTGTACAGCTCTTGAACGTACTCTGGCTCACGCAACGTGGCCTTCTAAGTGGTTTTGTGGCCCAGCAGCGCGAAGTTTTCCACATCGTACTGCCTCTAGATGCTTACTAAATAGTCGCTACTTTGGCAAGTCGTATCCAGTGTGTATCTGCATACCAGCATCATAGATGTATTCTTGTTTGACTAACGGAGCAAAATGCATAAATGGCTTGTATCCGAAGAATTGCCCATTCGATGGTGATGTTTGTCGAAGGAAATTGTGAATCGTAACTGTTCAACTATGGGAATCATGATGATGAAGTGTGTGGGCGAATCGCTGATACCACACATTTCTGCATCGAAGACAGTCGCATTGAAGTTTATGTGTGAACGATTCATCCAGATGCAAAATAACAATCTTGCAAAATAACACTCAGCGAATCAGCAATTAATTGAAACATTTCAATACTCCTGCTATCTATCTGACATGTTCTAGTCGATTGGCTCAGTGTAGAGAATCAGTTCATATAAATGCTTTGCTGATGACGTTTCCCAGACTTTTGCATCCCCCATCCTTCCAGTATGCTGTTGTTTTCTGCCGTTCATTTATCTAGCTGATAATCGAATTAGCGCTTCTCGAAAACAAGTAAGCTGATTTGAGACGAGGGATTGCTCGAGCGGAGGAAAAATCCGGAGAAACTCAGATTTTTTGTGGGGAGAAGGTCAACATAGCGTCGGCATGAATCCTAATGAGACTTTGCGTTCTCCATTGGAGGTTGGCGCAATTTCGGTGCACATATGTTATAGCATAAGACACCGAGTTTGCGCCAACTTTCAATAGTGAATGCAAAGTTTCATTAGGATGCATACCGACGACACATAGAGTGCGCGCAATCATTTTAGTCTGATGAATGAACGGGGCTGCGACGGTAGATCACCCCGCGCGAATCGAAATCCCATTCCCCAGTGAGGCCGCCAAAACCGCACGGACAGCTGCGTGGTCAATACGTCAGACTAAAATGAAAACGAAAACCATATTTCCACAGTGGTGTTTTCTCTCGTAGGCCTATCGGTAGTATAGTAAAACAGATTATTGCTGGACACAGCCTCTCGAAAGCTTCTTACTTTTGGAAAAACCCACTTTTTTCCTGAAAGGCTGATGGTCCCGTAACTTTACTCGCTCAAAATTTGCCGCATAGCCGCCTTCAAGGGTTTAAGTTATTCTTAGAAGAACCTTATCCACAATGCCGCGGATCTGAGTCGTTCCGGGGCCTACAGTCGGCATGAATCCCAGTGAAACCTTGCGTTTCAAACTAAAGGTTGGCGCAAACTCGGTACATCTATGCCATAGCATATGTCACCAAGTTTGCGCCAACCCTTAGTAGGGAACGCAAAGTATCACTAGAATCCATGCCGACTGTAATTCAGCTGGCTGCTTGCCGAATTCCTTCAGCAGGCTAATTTTTTCGTTTTCCTTTCTCGGACTTCACCCCTGCGATCGTTTTTAAGTCATACTTTCATTGTTTCTTCTTTCAAATCTCTTTGAGTGAGCAACCGAATCATTGCCTCTTGTTCAGCGGTCGCCTCAAATTTCTAGTCTGCGAAATCGCGCTGCGTTCTACGTAATAGGACGTACCCTCTATTTCAGAGCCAAATTTACTCTGTTGCTCCGTGGGGGGAAGGAGACGTAGCATACGTGCGCACGCGCTCGTGATCGACGGTTATCTATTTTATTTTTTATATATGAAATAGAGGATGAGTGCCTAGATCGTGCGGCAAGTTCGCATCTCCGCAAAATCCAGCGAGAGCCCTAATTCTGTGGATGTTGTGGTCCAAAGCCATTGATGGTAGGATGGGGGCGCTTTTTAGCTATCGTGTCGCGAAATCGTGACGGAACCCGAAAGTGCTTTTGTGCCTTTGCCCTTTGAATCCCCTATTCCATTCACTAGTCCTCATCATATTGGTTGGCTTTCCCAACCTCTTCAGCACCACTTCCTCATTGTCGAGAAAACCGCAAAAACACAAGCGACGAGAATTCCTGACAGGGAGGTTTCGATTGCATTCATGGCTCCACCCAAGGAAAAAAGCAGCAAGGTAACTCCTTGTGCCATAAACTCCTGGAACGATATCAACACACCGTTATATCTCACGCTCCACAACGTTTTCAACAGCCTGGGGTTCTCCCTCCCTAGCAAAATCAGGAGAGTTAAAGGGCCTATGAAGTAAATAGCCGACATGAAATAAGGCTATCAATTCGATTACCCATTTCTGAGATTTCACGGCTAAATTTGAGGGTCCTAGGCATGAAAGCTTAAAAAATCGTGGCGCCGATAAGTTTTGACGTAATTCTACCTCTACACGGAGAATACGCTCTAGAGCGAAATCGTGACGTAAAGACGCGCAACTGAATCGAAATGGTCCCGGCGTAGAGGGGATTAAGCGTTGGGTCCTGAAACAATTGACGGGGACGGTACCCGAAAAGCGCCCAGTTCTACCACCGAAGGTTCCGGGTGTGCTCCCATTCGGACTACGTGCAGTTCATCTACGTAAGCGCGTGCACGCTGAATGCGAAAGCGCCGCGACAAAAAAAGGCAAAAACCACCCGGGTGATCCGACATCCCTGTCTGAGTGTCCTCGAAACCGCGCCGCCACACGCTTGCGCAATCAGCGTGCACTTTGCGGACTGAACGCGATTGCGTAGATGAACTGTATATCCACCATACTCTGCGAATTTTTCTCGAGTTATAGAGAGAAACTAGCATGAGCGACTTAAAAAGCGGGGTCCGGGTTTCCGCTGAATCTGTGCTCATGGTACAGGTAGTCCGAAGGAGCATGTAAAAACTGCGGTAAAACCGGCCAGCTTGAATTTATCAAAGCCACTTCCGTGAGCTGATGATACAGAAAAGTCAGAAAAATGTGGCCATCGTCCATATTTTAGTGGTTGTCCACGCATTCTTCAAAAGTGCTGTGTAATTATCGGTCATTCCAGCCATGATTATCATGCTGTGAATACCGTAATCCCTGACTTTCAGGCTGTTTTCTCCAGAAATACGGACTTAGAGTTTGTGAAATTTTTGGACGGTGTCCAGCTAGACCAGCCCAATCTTTCTAACCCGAATTTCGGTGGTGTCAAAATCTGACCGGACCTTGCCTTTAAGGAGAAGGTGTTCCTGGAATGGGGGACAGAGAAGGGTTGTACCTTCTCTTATTTCACCATTGGTGCGTTGCCACCGTGATCGCCTTATCCAACGTTCGCAAGAACATTGCCTTGTGAGAATGGGGTCCGCTTTATTCACCCTGAAGACAGAATTCTACCTCGAGTGTAGTTTGATATTGTTGTCGGCTGCTTCATGAATTCATATTCTTCACAACCAGCGAGAGAGCATAATGATGTCACAATATCCATCTTCGAAAGGGATGCCTCGAGCTCTGCCCATGTACGAGTTTTCGAGTTCAATATGAAGTACCATAGCGCTACTGATTTATGAGCACGGGTTTGCATGAAGAATCTGTGGGAAAGAACTTGCCCTGATCGATTGCATCACTATTTTTCCCATTCCTATATATTTCAACAATTTTTGCAAAAATTATCGTGGAGATTTTAGATGTCAATGGGCAAAATTGACGTAACGCGCAATGTCTTGTGTTTTGATCGTATCTCAGCGAATATGCACTTTAAAGAGGGTTGTTAGGCAGGAGTGAAGTGGCGTTTCCGTAATGACCTCGTCTAGCTTCCGTAACGACCTCGTCTATCTCGTTGACGGGATTAATCTCTTCTCGTGACGAACATCCCTAAAGACACTCCAACTACTTGTTTTTCAACGTCGCAAGAAAGGGAAATCAAGAAGAGTAGGGATATATCGGTATACGTACATAAGAACCTTTGGATACAATGTTGTTGCTCTTTGAAGGGGTTGTAGACCCAGTACACAAAAACTCGCAATAAATATGCAGCTTTTCATTTTTTTTGCAGATACACCCCGTCAGTGAGCAATTAATGCATGGATCATTAAGTGCTATGCAGCGTGTAATTGCGGAGTTTGAAGTGCGGAGACTGACGCTGCTTCGTAATGTGGTATATTTTCATGCTGACAGAAAAAGGCCGTGAATAGCTTCTACTTGTTTTAGATTGAAAGCTTTCAGGGACAGGCTTGTTCTCAAGTGCCCTTCCCTCAGATGTTCGCGTTGCATTGGGAAGTATTGAGCTCAAGGATCAGATAAGATTTTTGTTGATCTCTTCTGAGCTGGAGACGAAAATCTACTTGTAGCACATATGCCATTATGAATGCATGAATGCTCAGGAAGAAGGCTAGATAGCCGCCCCGTGTTCTGTGCGCAGAGCGACATGCATGGGGCGGCCCCGGAGCCCTGTGCGTAACGCACCCTACCTCACCAGGCACCGTGAACTCCGTGCCTGCCCGTATTTTTTTTATTAAAATTTGATTTCGTTGCTTCTCTACCGGCAGAAACTGTAAAGGGATCGCAACGCGGATCATGGCTTCAAATCGGCGTTTCCCAATAGCCTGCGTTTGCACGGAACAACAGAAAAACGATTTTGAGGTTGGATTGTGCCCCTGAATACAGGCTCATGGGTACGCAAGCTCTTACTAATTATGACTAGTGGAAGGTCAGATTGAGATTGATGGTTCACCGAGCACGAAAACCAACTCCTTGGTGTACATAGACGCTCATTGAGCATGGGTGACGAACTGGAGCAGAAACCCAGCCAGAAAGGAAGGTATGGGCGAAGTTTGGGCCTCCTAAACAAGCCAGTAACTATCTGGCTGACACAGAACTTCGCGCTCACCTGTTCGACTCGCTCTGCTAAGCAGCTGGAACATATTCGACACAGGGTCAACGTAGAAATCATTGCGAGCCACGAAACTGGGACAGGTCGATTACGCACTGAGGAGAGCCGCAGGAAATTAGCCGAGTTGACTCTTTTGGTGGCTACCGCTAGGGAGGCCAAGTGATAGGTTGGCGAACTGTTGATCTGCGGCGTTACCCAAGGTTTGGACATGTGCACGAGCCTCTTTCAACCCTGACGTCCGTTTTCTGTTTTGTTTGCATTTCATGAACAGTTCTAGGGAAAAGTCTTTAAACTCTTTGGAAGGTAGCTTGGGAGAATCCGCAAAATAAAAGGGAACGCTGCGCACATTCATACCAAACCACAGACACTGGCTGTTGATTCCGGCTACCACCTCTTGTTGTGAACCCGAGTATAAACTTCTAAGTTCGCGGTTGCGATCGTAGAATAGAGAAATTTGCACGGTCTGTAGCCTCGTATATATTAGCTGAATCATGTGGAACAAATTAGATGAGAATCGCACTCAAAAATTGCTGCCTTACGAGATTTCCTTTTATGATAGGCTCAAATGCCTCAGATAGTACAATTCAGACGTATGAAAAAAAAACTATAATTGCGATATGAAAATCTAATACAATCATGAATAAGCCCAGAATACAAAGTTACGTAGATAATGTTGACGACATCTGGTTGCACTTGACTCCAAAAGCTTCCTTTCTCAGACGGGACGCCACTTGATTGTCGGCATTGCACATTTATTAACTCCTACTAGTTTTTGCTATTTCCAATCGGTGCTTCAAAAACTTTGGTGATAAATTCCGTGATCACATCTTGGAACTGAAGTGTTTCTCCTTAGGCGGTTCCTCTGAGATCTGGTTTGGAACGAGCGTAGACTGGAGTATGCCGGGAGATTGAAAGATAACTGCTACTATCGGAGGCCGCGACTGTGCTTAGGATTCTCGGGAAGTATAGCTGTATAATCTGCACGTTTGACTCTCGATGAACCTCGGCATCAGTTCAAATATTATAACCGAGATAGATGACACTGAGCGGCATACCTTCTCCAAGTCTGTAGAGCATCAGGTCATCAGTAGAACACGACGGGGTACCGAGATGTCAGAAAGCAGCACCCATATCAGAAGGCTAGTCTGATGTAGGGCTGCAGTTCCCCCGTGATATCTATCTCAGTTATTTGTTTGGAAATTTTGTCTTGAATTTCATTAGTGTAAACTACGTTTGGTCGAGTATTTTTACACGTAGATTCGACCTTTCTCAGACTCCGATTAGGGCGGGACCGTCGAAACGTTAGTCTGCCAATAAACCATCATACTACCTCGTGCCGGCTAAAGTCAACGTTCAAGCTATAGTTGTGTTGTCTGTTTCCATTCGGCGGAACATGCTAGAGCGCAGAGAGCTGATACTCTCAGTCTGCGTCCCTGCCCACGCAATTATAATGCACACAGTATGTACCGCCTACTGTAATCACAAAGTGGATACGACATACCCCATTTTTTGTGGTTCTGAACATCGTGTGAACTTAGCGGACAAACGTTGAATGCCAGTCGACGTAGCACCCTCGAAAACTCCTGGGTACGATTTTCCAGGAAATTGTATCAGCTTAAAAAACCAACCCGAAATTTGTCGTAAATGGACATTGCAAATTTGTAAGGCATAGCTAAAGTTTTCGTGAAAAATTCAGTTCTACATCATCGGTATCAACTTTTCATAGTAGGAACTACCGGAAGCATCAAGTTTGTAGTCCATAGAATTGTCTTGGCACAGGACCACGTCGAAAACTTCGTGTAACGTGTTGCAGACCTACTTTTTGGAGACGTCGCCCTCAATTTGCGCCCGTCCCCTCAGAACGTTTAGTTTAGGCTGAGCTACAGACTCTTATAGGGTGCTATAAGCGTAGATACGTCGTTCAAGAAAGCATGAAAGCCCACAAGTTCTCCATTGTTTTGAGGTACAGAGAACAGGCTGGCCATTCGAGCAAATTGGCGTGATTGGCCTGAAACCACGCCTGCGTCGTCCTGCTGACGAAAAGGGAAGAGAAACACGCTTGATAAAAAGCCAGAGATAATTATTTAGCTTTTCCTTGTTGCCTGTGGAGTTTACATGACAAGGTGAAGACAGCTTGCCATATTGCCTAAATCCAGCTCAACACATGAAGTTTTCTCCTCCGAAGTTCCCACTCGAGGATAAGTGCGTGTCTTTGTGTAAACCTCTACAATGCATGGCGTATCCATCAGAATCGTTTGGATTCTTGATTGAAATGGGTTTCGTGGAAGAGTTATACAAGAACCTGCACTTTTCCTCAAATAGGAACTTTAGGATAGAGAGCCTTATGAGAACGCCTTTCTCTCACGAAGAGATGACAAATTCAGCTGTGATGACGAACTGAGCCACATTTTTTTACCATGTAATGTAAACTCCACAGACTACCAGAAATACTAAATAATCATTCCTTGCCCTTTTTAAAGCGTATGCGACTTCTCCTTTCTTCAGCAGGACGACGCTCGCTTGGTTTCAGGCCAATGATGACAGTTTTCTTGAATCGCCAGCCTGTTCTCCGTACCTCAAACCGATGGAAAGCCTGTGGGATACTCTTGGACGTTGGGTCTACGCTTGTTGCAGACTACACGAGTCTGTGGCTCGGCCTAAACTAACCGTTCCAAATGAACGGGCGCATTGAGGACGACGTTCTGATAAAGTTGGTCTGCAACACGCCAATCAAACCTTTCGACGTGTTTCTGCTCCGGAACAATGCTGTTGACTATCAACTCGATGTTCCTGAGGACTTCTATTTTAACGCCTAGTTCTTGTCAACCAACTCACATAATCAGACTGGGCTAGCTGATCAAGGGAGAGGCTAAGAAGGCTTAAGCATTGTCGTATGTTGCACCGCTTTGCGACAACACGCTTACGTACTGCATGAAAAGACTTTCTGTCGAAAAACGAGTGCCTATCCCTAAAAGTCACTTGATGATTTGTAGAGAGAAATTTTTACGGCCCTTATTAGAGTGCAGTTTTGCTTCTCAGTTGGGTACAACGGCTTTTACAGCACGCACGTGCAGGGACAAAGGTTAGTCGTGCTAGGACCCCGTGGTCCCGGTTTAAGGAGAATTCGCCCGGATACCCGGAGAATTCACTCGTTTCCTAGCGCGTGGAGAATATGCCCGCGAGGGGGGAGAAAATGCTCGCCGCGAGGGAGGAAATTCCCTCATCAAAAATACAGTTCTACACTAAGTAAGCTTAGGCTTAGTCGTGAGTTCGTCAATTCGTGATGTCGCGAAATGTGTGTCGCGAAAACCTCCAGGTACTACTACAATCTGGAGATGTGAAACAATCACATATTATGCAAAATAACGTAATACAAGGAGCAAAAAAATGGAGATACATCAGCAGAGAAGTGAACGGAGCACCACTTATTGCTGGCGTGATGTTTTCTAGCGCAAGCAAAATCTTGCCCTCTCGACGGAAATTTTCTGCCCTCCTTGCGAGTATCTTCTCCCCTGCTCGCAGGCAAATTCTCCCCTCCAAGAGGGCATTTTCTCCTCTCTCGCGGGCGAAATCTCCCGCTGTAGTGTGCGCGTGCGACTCGGGCAAAATCTCACGTGATCCGTGGTCCCATCACAATTATCTTCGAGCTGCGTGCAGCAACATAGGTAGTCTGCAATTGCGGACTGGATTTTCGAACTCATAGGATGTGCGTTGGCTTCAAGTCAAAAAGGTCAGATTCACAATGACGAGGACTCCGCGGCGAGATACGTCTTGTTCACGGTGGTGTAACTCTTCTATTAAAGGTAGTGTTCACGATTATCTTCGATTTTGAGATTAATCGCTTAATCGATTGTTTTGACCCCAAGTAAAGCTGAAATAACGAAGAAACCAAGAAAAACGCACCAGAAAGGCGAGAAATTCTTTACTCTCACCCCACTTCTTTACTCTCAGTGGAACTGTTTGTTGTGACAATGAAATCGTTTGTGGACCCGTCTTTTGCAATTCTCTATTTTGTGTTGCTCCGTTTTTTCCTTCGTACCCTAACTATACTGTTTTACCTGAAATATTCTTCCATTTTCGATTAGCCCCATTTTTGTCCGGTGACAACCACCTTGAGCAAGTTCATCCAACCGGGCAACTAGTCCAGGCCAGAGAATAATATCACTGAAATAAGATGATTCAGTGCGTTTCTCGCGGTTTCTTCGTAATTTTGGTAACTCTTGGTAGCAAACGCGTTGTTTTGTGTGGAAAACTCGGGAACGAAATCATCGTGAACACTGCCTTTAAGTGAAACTTACAATCTTCTGTGACGAAATGGCTGCCCTCTTGGCTTTAACCTAGATGGGGGGGGGCACCCAAGATTTACCCATAAAAATGAACGAAAACCATTGAAGAAAATGCTTGATATTGCTGTAAAGCATTGCTGCTATTGAAATTCTAAAGAAATATTTCGTTTGGTAGCGTTACCGATCGGTGGATCGCTTCATTTCTGACTTGAATCCTGAGTGCCCCCCCCACGCCTAGGATAGTGCCGCCCTCTTTCCTGAGGGCATATATTGTGATCTAGAGGACCTTAGGTGACCAAATATCACTGAGTACTTTATCCTCACTTATCCTTGCATAATCCTTCGGAGATTAGTTGCGTTTCAAGACGCGGGAAGAGATTTCGCTTGATACACTCTGCTTCAGATCCCTACGTGAAAATCTATCTATATCATGGGCGGAAGTTGCTGAGCAAGAAGAAAACTTCCCGGAAGTATCGAACATTAAATCCGTACTACAACGAAAGTTTCCAGTTCAAAATCGAGCCGACGATGATGGAGGTCAGTGTGAGGGAATAGGGATTATTATGGAATTTTGCGGTTTTTTTTCTGATTGTTAGGAATGCAAAACAATAACGTTATGACTCATGTCAAAATTGCTACTTCAGCTAATGTGACGCATAACAAAATTCAAAAGCGACAGTTCCATCTCCTAGGGTGATAGCTCCTTCGACAAGTAAGGCTCCTGATGCCGGGGTCTTTGCTTGCGATCAGTCACGATCGCGGCAATCAATTCCCGGCTGAACCCACGGAAACTGACAAGTCCGGCGCTGATGGAATGATCATTCAATCAAATCCTTGGGCGGAGCCTTCACGGCTGACTCTTAATATTTATGGTCCGCTTCATTCAACTGGAAAGCCGCGACGCTCCTTGCCGAGAGAATAAGAATAACACGAGCGAGGCATGTATCGTTTCTCAGAAGCCTTTTGCTCTTCCATAATCTTTCTAAAGCATCTGTTTAATATACATAGTTGTGTCATTCGAATATATTCAGAATCCAATATAATCGAAATTCGGTAATAAAAAAAGAAGTCATTGGAATCGATTCGGCATTCGTATCTCAGAAAAAGTCTTCCGAATCTATTCGACGTTTGGAGCTTGCAAAAAGGGGTCATTCGGATCTATTCGACACTGGATCTTTTTTCCAGAACATAGCCACACCTTTTGTATACATATGTATACAGGAGGTCGTATGCACGTCTCCTCAGGAATTTCTGATAAAGTTACATGCGATTCAACGACACTAAACATGTTACCTGCGACTTATTTTTATAACTTTAAGTTACGTGTGACCTACAAAAAAGTAAGTATATTGCACGGTGCAAGTTGACTTACACATGACATAAAGTATAGTGGAGTCCACCAAGAGTGTCTCATTTACTTATCAATAAAAAGCGACCGGCTGGCGATCAATGTGCATGAATCCCATACCAGCACGCTTGATACCGATTGAGCGAGAGTGGTTGTGCTGCAACGAGTGTCATGTTCATTGATCTCCAATCGACCGCTTCTCATTGAGAAGTAAATGAGTCACTCTTGGTGGACTCCACTATACTGACAGGTAACTTAAATGTGTTATTTTATCTCACATCTAACTTATCTCGGGGCGGGCTTTTTCCTAGGAAAGTATACGACGCACTCTTGACACAGTACTAGGATGCTGATAGCGTCGTCGGTTCAATTACCCAAGTTTGAGGTACTTCGACCCGCACACCGGTCGGAGACACCACCTAGCCGCTTGCGCTCCCGGCGCGTGTCGGTGCCGGCCGCGTCGCGTGTGGGTGACAGGTAACTTGTAACAACGGGGTAAATTACTCGCAATGTTCTGTTTTATACATCAAGTTACATGTGGCTTTGATCGAAAATCTAGTCAAGTTACACGTAACATCTCTCCAAATTAATTGTGAACTTAAAGTAAGTTGCGTGAAGCCATCATGCAACTTGCGTTAAAGTCTCAAGCAACTTGTTCAGAAATTCCTGAGTCCTCTACAAAGGGTGCTATCGCAGCGGGATGAGGACACTGTGGTATCGCACTTGGCCGCTCCCATTTTATTTTTGGCAGCAGAGGTAAACCGCGGTTAGGTGCCCAAGTTCAATGCGGCACGGTAAAATAGGTGTGGCCAACCGCATCGCGCTACGATCGATTCTCCTTCATTGCATGCTGCTGCGCCGCCTTTTCCATACTTTCCCGCTGCAGCGAATGTGGCGCTTTGAGTTTGTCGCGTTTCACACTATGTATACCATTGTCAAATGGGCTCTATTGGCAAACTGAGCATTTCACCACCATTCTTATGGGCAAAGAAGTCAGCCGCTCGCTTTTTCTAGGCTACTTAAGATCCTAAGGCGCTGATTACGCCGTAGCTCGAAAAGCTGCATTTACCACGACGGCAAAAGTATCAAAAGGTCGTAAGTGGTCGTTCATACTTCCACCGCCGAGCGGCGCGGGAAAGTGCGATCCTATAATATCGATCGAGCAGCACCTCGTGACCGATATTATAGGATTGCATTTCGCCGCGTCAATCAGCGCCGGAAGTGTAAACGACGCCCAAGGTTCATGGTGTGCTATTTTCGAGAACACACTACTCTGGTTTGTATCGACTGAGCTACCCAAGGATTACAGCGGTTCATTAATATCATGTAGTAGACGTTCTCGTATTTAGTAAAGGAGATTAACGTAAGCCATTCCAGAAAGTCCACATCATTATATCCGTTTGGGATTATGACAAGATGAGCAAGAACGATTTCATCGGAGAGGTAGGTTAACTCGTCGTATTATGAGGTGCTCGAGCTCCATGACCAGTCACATGTATTAGAGTACACGCAAAGAAAACTAGAGATTTCCCCATTATGAACACTGCCTTTAATGCTTCTGCCTAAGCTTGGTAACGTTTCTGTATATAATTCTCAAAGTTGTTTCTGGTGTTTCTGTGATGTTTTCTGGTTTCCTATTCAGGCTAGTTTGAACAAGTCGCTAATTTCGGAATTCAGGAGAAGGAACGCTGCTCACCCGAAAACATTTGTGCTATAGGCTAGAAAATTATGGGGATGTAGTATTAACTTAAATTTGCCAATCACGTTGTAAAATAGCCTTGTGAGACTGGCTTTTTTCCTAAAACATCAGATTCATGAAGGATATACTATCCACGATCCATAATGTTTAGTTTTTGGTGTCTGACTACCATATCCTTTCGTCAGTCTTTGGAAGGGGAGATACCGCGTCGCAACTGGAAGCGTGCGCGTCGAACCTGTGGGGTGGCCCCGTAATGGAACAATGATCGATATCGTTCTCTCCTGATTTTGCCGTGGCCAGCATTCTCTCATTCCTTCTTCATTTCCTAGCTGTCTCGCCATTCCCCCTTTTTCTGATGTTCCTCGTAAAAAGTTTTCTACAGGCTATAAAACGGCGAAATTTACATGGTCCCTAGGCGTGCTGGTGCGGAGCGGTGGTTAGAGACAGTGAGAGAGCGGAGGGCAGATGGAAGCTAAGGCATCGCGCGCTCCGCTCGCGCCTCGAATAATGTGATTTACGGCGTTTAATAGAGGGTATAGTTGTTCGGGAGTGCATCCTGGAAATGTAAAATGATTCGGTCCATAAAGCACTATGGAGAGGAGAAATGTGTATGTACCGTGCTTCTCGAGTCCGGTCCGCAATAGTGTCTCGGAACGCCTTGCGGCCGCACGCGCTCGTGTCGGCCGAGCTTCCAGCGCCAAAGCCAACACGAAGTGGCTTTTCTATACAGTTTCCTCCAATCTTTTCAGTTTCCAGTTTGCAAAACACACCTAGAGTGAATAGATCGGTTTCTGCGGCGCTGGAAACTCCTCCGATTCGGAAGCGTGCGGCTGCAAGGCGCGTAGAGACGCAATTGCGGACCGGAATCAGGCCCCGAGAAGCACGGTAGCATCGGTCAATGTGTGAATACAGGGTCACTATTAGGCGATTTCATAAGGAGACAAAAGAGGATTGAAAAGAAAGAGCGAAAAAAGAAAGGTGAGCAAGAAGAATTGGAGGAATGTGGGTGATGGGAGAATCAGCGATGAGCGATAGATCGCTTTATCTGTACCGTGACCAACGTTCACCCTCGACTCGCGCGCTGTAGTCGCCACGCTGCTTTCTCCCATCCACAGATTGACGATATAAAGATCATGGTGATGTTTTCCTAAGTTGATTCGCCTACGCTACGATTAGTCTGAGCGAAAACGAGTGTTTTGATGAGCTTCCGGGTGGCTATCGATGCTTGATAAACCGAAGGGTATGTTACAGCTCGAAAAAAACTAAACGAATTATAGTATCCATCAGCTTTTCATACTAAATTACTTACTTTCAGGTAACGCTGGCTTCACGGGAACTCAACCTTCCACAGGTTGGCGGATTTTTCATTCCAGCTCTTATATGCTTTCCACAACACTCTGGTGGCCAGACATATTTGCAAATGTCCTAGCACCAGCCAAAACTCCACCCAAGAATGAATTTGAGATGTTTGTTTGAGGTGACTCTGGCGTGCTACGAACAGTGGGCCGAAATGATGACATCTCGGCGGCCTGTCGTCCAATGGCACACGTTACAGGAGCGATGGGAGAAAGAGAAAGACAGGAGTAAATCTAAGGATTAACTCTTGCTGTGCTTACTCCATGCCGTCTTCCATACTTTCCTCAGTGATCAATCACTGCTCATGCGTGCATAGAATGGTGCCGTCGGATACGGTCAGAAGATATGAAGCTGTTAAGACAGTCCTGCAACAAATGCTACCCAGCGAATTTTCCTTTGTCCATCTGTGATTTCTCGATCTAGTGTAGGATATCAGTAGAGGTCGCAGCTATTCTTCCATTTAATGGTGTTTATTGCTACTGCTAAATTTTCAAAGCGCTTCGTTTTTCACCGAAGTGCAGAGAGTTTTTTTTGGCATCGAGAATCTTGAAATGTCTCTCCTTTTCTTCTTACCTTCCATCAAGGCTGGTAATGTTTATGAAACAAACGTACGTTTTGAGAACTAGTTTGTGGTACCGAAAGTTGCTAATGTGAATTTAACATTTTTCGGATAATTAGTTCTGTCATATCTTCATTGTACACCAACTTTTGAGCACCGGAATTCATAGATCAGTTTTGTGGTCCCTGTCTTATCCAATGATAGTTATTTCGTCAATTATCGATCATGTTTTCGAAAATCCGAAAAAAAGTTGTAAAAATTAAATTTTCAAAGAAAGATCAATAGTTGGCCAAATAATTACCATTCGATGATATAGTTTGCAGTTCACTCATCTGTGAAACTTGGTACCTTAGAATCGTTGGATAATGAAGATATGATAGAAATTTTGATTTCAAAAAAAAAATCAGAAAATGCAAAATTCGCACCATTGAAGAAATTCCGTAAACTAGTTTGGTACTATGATCTAGGCCCGTATTCATGAACGATTTATCCACAACGTAAGGGTGAATGCTAATCGGAATTCCTGCACTTCGAGCAAACAAATGCAGAACTTCCGAGCATTATTTACCCTTACCCCGGTGGTACATCTATTTATTTATTCATTTATTTTGGTACGCTGTATAAGACAGACGCTCAAAAAAGAAAAAAAACTCGAACCAATAAACATTAGTTCAGACAAGCGAAAAAAATGTCTAAGATTTCAGCAGAGTTTGGCCACTCCCCGTTTGCTCAGGCAAACCATCGCTCCAAGCGGTACCGGAGAGCTACTCGAGCGGCGCTGCCTCTCCGCTCCAAGCGAAAATTAGCCTTCTACTCGGGCCACAGCAGCCGCTCTCCGAGCCACAGCAGTATCGCTCGGAGCGATCTTCGGTCCCAACTGGCACTGCGGTCTCTGTTCGGGCGATTTTCAAAAATTTCCTAATTGCTATTTTTTCTTTATTTCCGCCTCTTCTGGAGAGGATTAAGCCTGTTAAGAGGATAAGGTACCTGTTACAGCCTGTGGGTCAGGAGGTTAATCCTGCCACAGGCCGCAACAAGGATACCATCCCAGCATGGTCCGCAATGAGGAGGCCTTCCCCACCGCGGGCCATGGGGGATCCCCTCGGCCGCCAAAAATTGTCATTCTGAGAGTGATCCGAGGTCACCTCTCAAGAGTGGCCTCGAAAGGCCAACTACCCGTCTACACGAGGCGAGCCGCCTTTTATACCTGCAGGATTGGTTGTTCTTTGAGTGATAACCTGGCTCGCACGTTATCACTCAAAGAACAACCAATCCCGCGTCTCTCTATCTCTGGAGATGGCACCGCTGTGGCCCTGAGAGCGACCGGAGAGCGACCGAGGGGCGAACTGGCACCGGACAGGGACCGCGGTGCCAGTTGGCCCCTCGGCCGCTGTCCGGGCGATGACGTCATAATTGGGAGGAGCCGGTCCCGCTTGGAGCGATGGTTTGCCTGAGTGAATGTTATTATTGACTTGACAATGAGTGTGGCTGTACTTACACGAAGATATTGTGAACAATTTGGACCTGATTGTCGTTTTCAGCATCGCAGATGATATTTTTCTTTCACCACTTCGGGTTTGTGAGAAGACTATACTGATGAAGTGCTTATGATCGTTCACGATTACGGGCCCTGGTTTTTGGAGGGCTCCAATGTTCCATGAACTTGTTGGATCGAAGGAAGAGAAAGAGGGGCATTTGGAGGTTTCCGCGAAAAATTCGAAGCTGGCAGAATTCTTTGAGTAGCTTCAAAGGCTTTTAGATAAGGTAGAGTTAAGCTTTCGAAATGCATACCACAATTTACCCAAGAATCACAGATGAGCAAGTGAAAACTCGCTAATTAGCATTTGGTGGAGAACTTCCTTTACAGCATAATATTGTTTTGCGTGTGCATTGTCATCTGGCTGGTAGGTGGCCGTTCCCAGTTTTTTTTTTCATATCAACAGAGCTTTATTTCTCCTATATTTCTCTGTGGCGAATTTTCTCACCTTTTTGCATTGTAAATAGTAGTGTTCTGTAAATAGGTGGGAGGTACGGGATGGTCAGTCATGGAATGAGAATCAGCTAATCTCAAAGCATTATTTCGTGACAGTGAAAGATCACCACCCTTTTGCGTTTAATTTCCTTCCAGAAAAGAGAAGATGACTGACATACGTGCATGGTTTTGTATTTATAGGCAGGAAATTGAAAAGCATATTTTAGCGCACTGGAAATATGGCAGTGTTCTTACTAGAGATTACTCAGCATGTTTGGGAAGGGGAAAGGAAAGGTGAGGACTTCACTTCAAGTAGAGATTGGAATATCAGGTGTCAACCTTCAGGAAGGTCTTGATCAGTTAGAGCTTAGTAGGCCTCAATCTGGCATTTGATCTCGATCTCAATCCTATCCTATTGATGCCGCGTGCTTGAATGCAAAACGCAAAGAGTTGCAATGTTGCGGGGTACCATAACAAGTATATAGATCCCATGGCACCACTTTTCACTTCTGTTTCCATAAGTTAGGACCTAACTAGGAGTAGAAGCCTGATCACATGCAAAGTGAGTAAATTCGAAAGCAATCATCTGCTGGTGAATGTCGTTGGGTGTAGGCAACGCCATTTACGCGCCCTAGGCTTGAGAAGTTGGGCAAATGGCAATACCCACGTCCACTGCAGAAATGCCTAAAATTAGTTTGCATTTCATAGTTTTCAAATCTTCTTCTTACGTTACTTTTCAAACCCGCTGGAAAGCGGCTACTAAGCATTGCCGTGTGATTAGTATTTGTTGATCCATCGCCAAGGCATTTCTGCTTGCCATCTACAATGCTGAGTGGGTCTCGTTGAGAACTGTATGTAGAATCTTAATACCACAACCTAGAATGCCGGTGTCGCAACAAAATCCGCTTTTTCTGACCCCCCCTCGACCCATTTCCTCACCTCTCCTTCCCCAATTTTACAAATGTATATATATAGTTTCAAGCGGCTTGCCTGGAACTCTGGAACTAATGTTCGCTACAGAGGAAAATACTGACCAAAACCTTTTTAGTAAAACAATTTTCCTGTCCGTCTCTTTTTTTTCCTACGATGCGCTAATAACTGTGATAAATGCTTAACCTTACGGCCTCATTCGATTGTTGATTGCCATACGAGTTTTTTTCTCGCAAGAGTCATAGAGTTTATTCAACTAAATTACATTAAGTTACATCTGTTTATCAGAAGCGATTCACTATGGCGATGGAGATATACATGTTTTCAGATACAATATGCGTGGTGTATATTCGATTCTGTTGTCAATTGCTGTTATTCCGCGAAATAAAGACGTCTAGTATACTTGCTTCTTGAGTATAGCAACGCAGTATGGGAAGGCGGTACCTCAATATTAATAACCACCGAAAAGGCAGACAATTTAACGCTAGTAGCAGGTCCCGTCCAGCTCAATACAATAGCAACAGATAATAAAAGTTTGGCTACTTTTGCTATCGTCCCCAAATTTTGAATAATAGCAACATGATGATGAGGTCTGGCCACAGTTATTGGGTTCGTAGCCACAGGTTTCGGGTCTGTGTTCGGCTAGTTGCTGCTCTGATATCTAATTGCGCATTCACTAAATGAATATGCTCCAACATTCTCAGACATTGATGGGGATGTTCCCGAGAACGACAACGGAACTTTCCTCGAAACAACTGGGGAACTTCCCGAGGAAGGCGGAGAGGACCTCCGGCCAGCAGGTCTTCCTTTGTTCTCATGATCGCCGGTCTTCACCATGCTCTCGCAACCCATCACCCATTGTTCATTGATTGATAAAAAACCAGCTTGCCAAAACTCGTTGTTTTCAACAGTTTCATGTTCCTGAAAAACTGAAATAGGGCCGAAATTATTCATCTCCGTCGAAAGATTTCAGAGATGCTTATTATCTCGTCCTGAAATCCGTACAAAGATACTTTACACTGTGCTTGAATGGCAAACCTCCTTCCTCAACTTGCAGTGTGCGAGACCACCTCGATACTAGCCAATTCGCGTTACCGTATACGTTGCGACTTTGTTTTCTCGTTCACCATGCTCGGAGGAGGGAGGCCATGGGACCAACCGTAAAGCGAACTTCCCTTGTTCTCCCCCGAGTCGGCTGTTTCGACCGTCATTCGTTGTACATAATTCTCCCCTCGGCGGAGTGATAACGACCAAATCAGGTCTATTGTCCTCGGGAACTACCCCACAAATACCTGAGTTAACATCACTAGTATATGCATATCAGTGGACATGTGACTATTACACAAACAGCTTGCTCTTGTTTGTGATTTCTCATGTCTGTGTGAGTATCACCTACTCGAGTGGAGCGAAACGGTATACATGCGGCTCAATCTCCTTTTGCGCCTCAGTCAGCTTTTCAATGCCTATCCTGGAAGATGACCTTTTATTCTATTTTTTTTCGTAAACAACGCACGACATTTATTGGTCGAGAAGTATGCGTCTTCGAATCTTGGGCCGACGATTGTCGCCGAGAATAAATCCTCGTTTGATTCATTTTCCCGTCGTATGACCCCTTTCAGATGGCTTCTGGCTTCCTCTTTCAGCTTTTCGAAAATTACTATACACTGCGGCAAGACTAATATGGTAGAATAATATCGATTCTGCGCTGATTACGTAACAATAGCAAGCTGTTTGAGTAGGTGCACAATATTCTTCACGGTTTTCTCATCTGTCTCATCGAGTGATTGGTAGTTTGCCGTTCCAGTAGGAAAACCTCCAGTGGTCCCCGTAGTTCTAGAAATCGACTCAGCATATTGAACAAGCTGTCTCGACGAACATCAACGTCCTGAAAATTAGTAGATAGTTTGAAAAGGACAACAAAGGTTCGGTCAATCTACGCTTTGACTGGAACAGAACACACTTCACTATGTGATACTGGATTAGGGCTATGTTTCTGTTGTTTTAGCAAAATCAATGTGGAACTTAGAAATAAAAAAAAACATGAAAAACAAGAGTTTAGAAAGAATTCATGCAGGTTTTGAAGAACTGAGGCAGTGGCCAAAGGGCGCGCCGGCTGCGGTATCTGCAGAAGTTAGCGCAGGTGAGCGGGAGTGGAGAGAGAGGGACGGTCCAAACTAAAACAAAAGGTTCAGTCTTTAATTGCACACTCGTCGGAGGCCGCAAAGTCCGGAAATTTCGAAAGTCGTGTTCAGTCCTCAAAATTTTCCACCGCTAGCTAAAACTTCGGAACATCGGCCAATAAACCTCTGGTTTGCGATGCGCCATAAACAATTCATAGAACTTAGAACATCTCAAATAAAATCTGAAAGATTTTCTTGAGCGCTCTAGAACTCCTGATTGATATCAGTAAACGCTCGACCAAAATCCGTGCAAGTGTCTGTACAGTCTGTACAAAGTGCGGAAAATGTGCTTTCATTCGAACCTTGCTCAGGGCAGTTGTTTTTATTCTGAGGTCCGTTTCCGAACTTTGGAAAATTAGTGCGCATTTCGGAAGGTAAAAACGACCATCCTGAACGTATACCTTTTCGGAACCATCAGCTGGGGACGGGATGCTGCGCGGTTTTACTGTAGATGCCCAAGAGATACTAACAGTACATATGTACTGTGCTTATCTGGACCAAATTCCGCAACTGCGTCTCGACACGCTTTGCGGCCGAACGCGCTAGAGTCAGTCGGGTTTCCTGCGCCAAAGCCGACTCGATGTGGCTTTTTTTATGAAATTTTCCTTGATTTTGCTTAGTTTCCAGTTTCCAAAGCTCACCTAGAGTCAGCAGATTGGCGGCTGCGGCGCTGGAAGCTCTTCTGACTCGGGAGCGTGCGGCCGCAAAGCGTGTCGAGACGCAATTGCGGACCGGAATTTGGTCCACATAAGCACAGTACCATTCGTTTCCGCAGAGAGGCCCATTCGTTTCCCCAGAGGCGAAAGCTCTGCGAAAAGGTAGGAGCCATCAGCTTATTTTTTAGGTGTTTTAATTTGTTTTTGGATTTCGCGCGAAACGTGTATGTGAGGGTAGTCAAGGGTGCGGATCAGGGGTGTGCGGCAAAGGGATTTTAAAAATTTCGGCAAATGGCAACGGCAAACCCCAAAAATGACAGGCAAACGCAAACGACAAAAACTGTTTTGTGCTATAATACGCCAACATTTGCGTACAAGGGAGGGTTGCCAACTTCGGATGAAATTTCGGGATGCAAATTTAATATATTCTAGAGTGAGGACAGTGTTCCAGTATCCCATGCTCAGAATCTGCTAAATGCCTCAGGCAGTCCCTAAAAAATGAAAATCTGATCAAGTCCAGAACGGTTCGGCAGAAGCGAGTACAGCCGATTTAACGATTGAATTACCTTAAGATATGTTCAGAATAGATGTAGAAAATATTGTCCATTGATTCTGCTTAGATCAGAAATTATGCAGTGTTGCCCAAATTCTGATCTATTCTGAACATACACAAAGGTAATTCAATCGTTTAATCAGCTCTACTAACTTCGTCCGACCCGTTCTAGCCTTGTTCAAATTTGGACCTGACTAGAACGGAGCGAGACTAGTCTAGTTAAATGCAGTGCTCACGGTAAAATCAGCCCTCGAATTTTAAAATCAAGAGCTCCGATCACAGAATGAGGGCGTTTAACTGGTACACGCGACGCGCGCGCTGCCTTTAATACCAACAAGGGCCAAGTCAGCCATTTTGAACCATCTGAAAAATTTATTCGAAAGCCGGATCCAATAAAACAAGTGGCACCGCTTTTTACACAAATTTATAAATTGCCAACGGCACAAAAATCTCACAGAAGTCTAGAAGTTTTTCTTCCCAAAGTATTCCATGTTTAGAGCCCGATATCGTGAGATCTTTATCATCGGTGAGGCTGCTTCCCTACTCCCTAGTCTGTTCAGAGCTTCAGCCGCTTACCTCTGCTGGAAAAAGACGGTGTGCGAATGTAACACAACGCTCTTCATTTCTTTTATACCCTACCTTTTATCAATTGGGTATCATCAATTTTAAAATTTTGTGGCTTGCGGGCGAGCCAATATCCGCGCTGCGTGTGCGTCACACTCAGCATGGTTCGGCGCTGGCCGGCACTTTCCAAATGTGGGGCGCCGGCCGTCGTTCTCGGCATAGAGGTTCTCCGGCCATCGCTCTGAGTACCGTGAGAACCGTGAAGTTGCTTACCGTGAGAATTTTGTGCCGTTGGCAATTTATAATCGTCTGCATTTCACTACAAGCCAATGCCTTAATCTTTTTTTGCGAGCCCATCTTTCAAAAATCCTTTTGTAAAGTTTAGACTAATTCGCCTTACATTTCGGAAGTGCACGCCATCGCACAACTTACCAACCAGCAAGTAACTGTAGAACATGAAATTCTAACACTGAAGGTGAGGTGAAGCTGTCTCCAATTCTTCCACCTAATATGGAGACTTGCATTTTATGATTCGTAAGGTAAATGCAAAAAATTCCCTGATCTTTCCAATGAGTTAGAACCCCTGGGTAGGTGGAAGCTGAAAGTGGGTGTGTTTTTCAATCCCTCCACCATCGGAACTAGCTCCGGATTTTTCTCTTTCCAGCAGTATTCAGAAAATCTTGAAATTTAGGATTATTTGCTAACCCGATTACTCGGTTTCTTGGAAGAGCTGAATTGACGATTCAGAGCTGAAATGACAAAGAAATTCTGAAGTGCGCGCCAGAATAACATAAAAAGCTGAACTCTCAACCCACCTCTTTACTCTCCGAGGAACGGCTTGTTGTGGCAACGAAATCTCTTGTGAGCCCGCCCTTTAAAATCTCCTCCTCCCTGTTGCTCCGTTCTCTCCTTCGAATCCTAACTAATACAGTTTTGCACGACATATTCTTCCATCCTCGATTGTCCCCACTATTTACCGGTCACAACCATCGAGAACTCTATCACTCTACCGAACAGGCCAGAATGTGCCAGGCCAAAATCAGGGATTTAGTGCGCTTTTGCCGCTGCTTCGTAATTTTGGTAACATTTGGAGGCCTACGCATTGTTTTGGGAGGAAAACTTCGAAACACAATTCATCGTTGAAGGGGCTTTTGAGCGATAATGGGAACATCCTGTGAGTCAACTGTTGTAAATATTTTATGTCTTTTCGAAAATACGGGAACCGTTTGAATTCTTTATGTCAATTTCTCCATCTATAGCGCAGGAGGGATTATTACTACCACATGTTCTGAATTTTTTTCAGAAGCGCAAATTCAGTAATGGTTCGTACAACATCGAATATAACACCAAGAGAAGGATATACGCCGACACCTACGGCATTTGCTGTGATTAGGTCTCAAATCGCCTAAAATCATCGAAGTCCGCGGTTCTTTTTATGTCAATGTTGTTGTTTATACGTCGATGAGTGAGATAAAAAACTTTGAGCATTCGGCGTTTGCTATCACATTGTGGAGTTCTACCACATGAATAGAGGCTCCGAATGTTGCCGTAGGAATAAAAGGCTCGGAGCCTACGTCGACGGAGGTAACAGAAGCACCTGAAAAGCTAGGCACAGAAGGCGGTTACAGGGGCTCTCTAAAATAGCTGGAACAGGGGCTGCAAAGGCGGTTGCAGGGGCACCTTAAAAGGGCTGGAGCAGAGGCGCCGAAGGCGGCTGCAGGGGCACTTTAAAAGCGCTGGAGCAGAGGCACCGAACACGGCTGCAGAGGGGCTTCGAAAAGGCTGGAGCAGGGGCACCGAAGGCAGCAGCAGGGGCGTCTTAAAAGTGCCGGAGCAGGGGCACCGATCGCGGCTGCAGGGGCATTGAAGTCAGCAGCAAGGGGAACGACTCCGCCCACTTTGGCTGTCGGAGCCCACGTCCTCGACCGCACCGACGGCCGTCGGACGGGGTTCCGATCCCCAGTTTGCCTGAGGTACTGCGAAATCTACTCAAATTCTTCGAAAAAGGATCAATCGCTATTTTATTTCTCTGCACATAGTCAGTCAGCATCATCTTTACCTCTGGCCGATCTTTTCCCCTTTTTGATTTTTCGCTGAGTATAGAAAAGTTGGAGGTGTGAAGCACGACAATTTCGCCCAGACTCCCCATTTTCGAAAGCTCATCAGCGGTTGCGTTCTTGGTTTCCTTAGATCTTTATCTTTAGAATATCAAATCAGTAGTGTTTCCTTCGATCCTCCTTTAGGTGACGTTTCACATCCCAGTGCTCAAAATTGTGTTTCACTAGTGTGGCTGGATCAAAGCAGCCCACTCTTTGCTTTTAGCCCAAATACTGATGATTTCATGCTTATTTTTCAACGGTTGGTGAGAGTGTCGTAAAAATTTTAGCCGAAGAATTGAAATTCCTACGTGGGGATTTTAAGAGTTTGAGCCCAAAACCGAAATTTGGAGAGGAGATCGTGGAATTTCTGGAAGTTGTGATAATTCTCCGAGAATTTCTGCATGACTATGGCAGCGCTGTGGCACTGACATGCAGCTCCTCCGCGAAATAGCATCGCTATGGTATTAAAATGCAGCTCCTTCGCGAAATATTAGGTTGATGCAAAAGTTCGACCAAACTTGGAGTGCGCCCAGCGCCGGGGAGACTGTGTTGGATCTAACTAGGAGTGCGACGAGCGCCGGGGAAACTGTGCTGGACTCGATCTGGAAAGCACCAAGTGTGGGACCCAACTGTGAGCGCGCCGAGAGCCGGGAAAGTGTGTGGGACCCAACCAGGAGTGCGCCAGGCGCCGCGATGTGTGTGCGGGACTCCACTGGGAGCGTGCCGAGCGCTGGGAAAAGTGTGCTGGACCCAACTTGGAGGGCGCCAGGGGAAAGTGTGCGTGACCCAACTGATTTCGAAATGATTCGATTATTCTATGCGTCACAACACAAGCCTAATAGTACGCCGCGAAGCGGCTTGGGGGTGCACCTTGTTTGAAATATCGCATTCGCAGGGGTGTGGTAAATTACTTTATGTTTCCGAATAAAATTTACTTCCGTTCATCGTGTGCGTCCGCGCGCGTACGCTGCGTCTCCTTCTCCCCCACTCTTTCTCGCTGTCTCTGCCCACACTCCGCACAAACGCGCAAGGGAAAAGAGTAAATTTGGCTTGGAACCAGAGGTTATGTACTGTCATTCTCGGTGCCAAGTTACTGTTCGCATTTGCGGACAACGGCTGTCGCATTACGCAACAGGATGATATGGGTGCTCGGACCACTCGGTCCCGGCACAACACACCTTTGTCCCAGCACGATTGTCAGCGTGTTGCGTGGCCATGATCCGCAATTGCAAGGGCCATGATCCGCAGTTGCGGACAGGAATTAGGCTTTGAAAAAAATGAGAGGAAAAACTGGTCAAGAATGAACAGAAACTCTTAACTATTAACCAGGTGAAACGAATCATCAGAAATCTAACTGTTTTCTTGTCAGCATCAATTCTGCCCCCTATACCCTTCATAGCGGTCAACGCGACGACGTCACCCTAGATTATTGGAGCATGGTGGCATAGCCATATAGCCACCATGCTCCGAAAATCAAAAATGACGTCATCGCGGTGACCGTTATGAAGGGTATAGGGCGTGGAATCGATGCTATTAAGATGATGACGTCATCATCTATTAAGAATCCCTGCTATGAAAGGTGGACCGACGCACGATCCTCGACGAAGTGACGTCATCACCGAGACTGCAGTCCCGGCTATGAGAGTTGGACCGACGTCAATCCCGAAACGAACGAGCCACGTTTCGGGTTGACCCCGCCCATTTTTTCGATTCGAGCTAGAGCGGTTCAACCGTCCAACCTCGTTCTACCGGCGCTCGAATCGAACTGGTGCCTGAGTTCTTCAAGAACTGAACCGCGGCAACCGATGTGTTGACAGGCCACGAGTCGTCTTCTGTCAGATCGTCCTCCATTCGCACTCCTATGCGTGGCAAAGTTAAGGGGCATTTGGTCCCATGCCGGGACGCTGACGTTCCGGCCTTTCCTCATCTTCGGCCTCCTCGTCGCATGCCGATCGAAACCATCGTCTCCTCATTTTCTTCAATGGTTATCTTGCCGACCTATGATCCTAAACTTTATCACTATCATTCTGCATCCACGTCACAAATGGATGAAGTATCCTCCATTTCCCCACTACTCGCAGGGTTGGGCTTCACTATCATAGGAATGGTGCGGTTTTGAGAATGATTTCTTCATTTTGATAGTTGCTTTTTTCGAAAAACAACCGCTTCGCATCTACGATAGTGATAATACGACTGCGAGTAGCTCGGAAATGAATGCTAAAGTCAATTCATTCTATTCTTTAACCAACTGCTGTAAGAATTTGAAACACAGGCCAATTTGGAAAAGTTCCACCTAGGAGCAATATGTTATGGCTGAATAATATTATAAAGTATGCTGACAAGAGAATAGAACTGCTTTGTATTAGATACTAGTAAACCTAGAATCACGTATTCAGAATCAATTGCATGAAAAAGGAGCGTGAAGAACGTTCTAGTAATCCAAGAAACCCCTATAAATCCTAGTAGAAACAAGGAACGCAAGCGCTTTTTGAGGAAAAAAAGATGCGCTCCTTCCTGACTGCGTTGAATAATTACAAAACACTAAACTTGACGCGCAAACGCAAAGTATTTCATCAGAATCAAAACACAATGCAGCTATCAATATATGGAAAAACGTAATAGCGCCTACTCTGAGAGAATCTTTCGTGGTAGCACCGTGATGCTCCCGCGATCCGCGATGGTACCGTGATCGTTTCGCTTTCGTCCCGCGATCCGTGCTCTTTCCGCGATCGTTACCCAATCGACCTATCCGTTGACTTTCTCATGCTCATAGCGTGATGGTTCCGCGATCTTTACCAAGTTTACCGCGCTAGTACCGTGGTGCACTCGCGATCCGCGATTGTACCGTGATCGTTTCCCCCGGTTCCGCGCTCTCATGTTGTGCAGATTTGTAAAGCAGCGCGAAATACGGCACGGGCAATAGGTTATAGCTTCGTCTTGATCTGCTATTGAACACCCCCGTTCGGCTGAAACACCGAGTGGGCATGGATGCGGTACGATCAAGGGTGGAGGCTAGCCGAATCTCGCGATCGTCCCGCGATAGTTCCGGGCTCAGTTCGTCGCTGTTTCGCGATTTAGCACCCCAAATACGTAGATGTATAGACGCGATTCGCCCTCAGGTTGGAACTGGTAGAATCTCGCGATCGTTCCGCGACAGCCCCGGGCTCGATTCCCCGTGGTTCCGCGGTGGAGCATGACGGGAGCATCGGTGAATGAACGCGGCACGCTCTCGGTTTGGGACTGGCAGAATCTCGCCATCGTTCCGCAATAGTCCCATGCTAGCATCCTCTCGGCCCCTACCAGAAACCGAGGGAATTCTATCCGTGAACGATCGCGGGGGATTCTCTCAGAGTACAGAGTGAAGTTCATATCCAGACATAGAACGTAGCAGCCAAACATCATTTCGAGGAAGGAACCGAAAAAGGTTTTTGTACATCTATCTGAAGTCTGTTATTTTAATAACCAAAACATATGTGAACTGGATACAAGATTTCTATATTCATCATGGAAGAATCCGTTTATGAGGAAAGAGAATGGAAAGGAAAGAAAGGGAAAAGAGGGATGAGGAAGGAATGCTTGCCATGACGAAAACGAAGCGCTGCGCTCTATCTATCTTTTTTTTATGATTGCACCACCTCACACGTTTGACGCGTTCCATCCCGGTTTCGACGCGGCTACCCGAGAACGACGATACTTATCAGAATTTTTTGTTTACAAGAACCGAAAGGTATGTAGACCAAATGAAATGATTCTCAATTATTGTTTAGATCTTCTTTTTACCACTTTTTCTACAAATTCAGGTATCCATCCTAATCGATATGTGGAACAAAGCAGGAAGGTGAACCCCTTGATTACGAATCATAGCGATTTATGATGACACATGAAGCTCGACGCCCAAAATAACAAGACCGTAGTAGATTACGGATAACACACGGAATTAAACGCCGAATTTTCCTATTCAAGGTATTTGTATTATTGTCATTGTTTTTAACATTATTTTCAAGAATCTGTGCAATAGGGAATCAATATGACAACTTGTCAGATGTTAGTAGAGCCAAATCCAAACTGTTAGTAGCTTTATTCGGTTGACGTTTCGGCTATATCGCCTTCGTCGGAACCTGGAAAAGTCAAGAACATTCGCGACATATCTCCCCAAACAATCTTTGGAATTACCAGAAAAAAAGCTCAGAAAATTGCAAGATCTGTACTGGACAAAGCGAAAACACGACCACAGAATGCTCACCTTAGTCACGCCGAGCCAAGTTAGTAGTGGGCACCAGGGATGTGCGTAATAGAAATTTTGTAATTCGTTAGTCGTTAGGCGTTCAACCGGCCAAACCCTCGTTAGTCGTTAGTCGTTAATCGTTAAAAATCTAGGCTTTGAGAACAAGCACAGCTGAGGCAGAAAAAAACCCTATCAAATAGAAAAAAGGAAGGTATGAAGAGGTGTATGTTTTCCGAAACATTCATGGCCAATAAAGGCAGTGTCCACGATAAAAACCATGTCTGATTTTTTGGTGGAGATCGGCGGCTGCGGGTCCTAGCGGAACCCTAAAAAAACTGAGAAAAATGAGCTCGGAACGGTCCCCTACGACATCAAAGTTGGACACCTATCAGCTCGTCACCCCCAGATGCACTTTCCACGCCCACCGGCGTGAACAAATGAATGCTCGAGATTGTGAGATGAGCGATGGTTTCCGATCAATAGCCCCGTTCTTCCCTTCAGTCTAAACTTCTCTCTCTACTCAGGCCAGCTCGCATACATCGGCTGCAAAAGACGGAAGTTACAAGCCTCGTACAACTCGTTAACCATGTTTCCTTAGCTCAATATTTGAGGGACCGTAACTCCGTTCCCTGAAGGTCTTGTGCGATTTCAGAGATATCATTGGAATCAGCATGGGGCCGTTTTCAAGATACGCGGAAAAACATAAAAACGATTTCTATCGTGAACACTGCCTTTAAAGACACATATAAATCTTTGCTAGAGAACCTAGTTCAATCTGCAAGCCTGTGCTATATACATAAATAAAAATATCTTCCTAACCTCTCGGACATCGCTGCACGAAACCTAATACCGTACTCGAGAGTGTGTTTATCGATTTTGTCTTTCTTTTCGGTAAGAAGAGAAACAATGGGAAACCGAGAATATCTCGAATTCCGTTTTTTTTTCAATGCAAGATTTGCCATTCTGCGCTATATGATGCTACTTGAGATCTACTCGATGGTAACAATGCGGAGAATCGCCCCGACTCTGCACTAATTGTTCCTGGCTCAGTGTCGCGAGCCGAGCGCTTACGTGGTTTAGAGCTTGTTCCTGGAAAGGTTGGAAGAAATTAGCAGTGAAAATCTTACCCTTAAAAGGTCCCATCACCACTGTATAGAAACCCTATATCTCGAATTCATGACTGAAAATCGGAGAACGGCACTCTCTACGATCCAATCATCGGATACAGCAGGCACCACCCCATATTATCACCTCTGATAGTGCCCTCTGCAAGAATCTCCACTGGAGCCGGTCAGTGCCGGAACCGGATAAGTGAGCCTACCATGAAGTAACTCGACCAACACGAAGTCGCATAAATGATGTGCTTAACCTTGCGCAACGTTCGGTTGGGGTTTAATATGGGGGTTCCAGAACTGAGAAGCAGTGTCAGTAGATATAATAAATGCTGGAGGCTACGGTTATTTTGAACGATTCAACTAGAACAACCAACAGGGCAATATGTATCAATGCTGGTGTAATCCTTGGGTTGGAGCGCGATTTGAATGATTATTGACTTTCTAACGAATTATGGGATTGCTTACGAAAATAGTTTTATTTTCGTTAGCCGTTAGTCGTAACACCCAAATAGCCCGTTAGTCGTTAAATTCGTTAGTCGTTAGTCGTAATTACGCACACCTCTGGTGGGCACCCTACGTGGCAAATTCAGTGGGTGGTCGGATGGCGCGCGTTCTCGACATGAAGACGTTGAGATCACAGTCTACAGAGGTCAAGAAAGGGGGCGAGTTTAGCTGTTATGGCAGACAGTCATCTTTCCTGCTCATTTTAGGATTCCTGGCGGTAATCCAAAACTCTTCCAGACTGTTGCGCGCCGCGGTTTGTGGCTCACGCTCTAGAACCTTCACGGTAACTTCAAACTCTATGTCGTCATGGCACAGTCTCCGGTGCGTACCCAAAGGTGTGGTAGGATTAAATTCTCTTAGGCCGGTAAGGAGTTCTTTGACTCGTGTGCATAGGGAACTTCCAGTTTCTTCAATATATTCCTCTTGACAAAGACCACATACAATGACGTAGACCACCCCTGACGTCATGCAGTCTCCCTCTCGCCCAGATGGACAAACCACCCAATCCGTTGTGATACAGAATCGATTGCGCATCAGCTGGCGCTTCAGGATAGGACGTGGAATTTCGACTAATCTCACAGCGTCTGCAAGACTGTATCTGCATACGGCCGTTCGGATAGCTGCGCTCACAGCATCAGAAACAAAAGGGAAGCTAAACAGGATCTACGCAATATCGTCAGAAGCCAGGGTGGTGCGCTATCCGGATTGCCTCCCCGTAAGATAGCCCTCCGCCAATATCCATTAGACAAAGCAATTTTTCGCGCTAGTTCTAGTGAGGTAGCTTTTTCCTGGCTGTCGGACGAAACCATGCTAGCTGTGCTGTATAAGTTCCTAATGACCGCTTGCTTTGTTCTGAATGGATGCGCAGACGTGGAGTGGACCAGAATATTTTTGTTGCTAGGTTTCCGATACCATTTTGTACTATAAAAACCGCGCTACAAATGAATTTCGACATTGAGGAAAGAAAGCCGATTTTCCCGTGGCTCTTCCCGCGTGAATTTTATATTCTGTGATTGCTGGTTGAGCAGGTTGGAGCAGACGTCGATTTCTTTTTGCGCTGAGCAGACTATGAAAACGTCGTCAATATAGCGGCAATACATAACAGGTCGACGATTAAATCGCTACGTTAACGCTGGTTTTTCCAAACTGCTCGCCTCAGGGGTTTTCCCTTGCCACGCGGGTCTTGACCAAAGATGTACTTCAGCAATGTCACGATGTGTTTATTCACCTCAAACTTGGGTAAATAAATCAACATAATAATGTGCGACATCAATTACAACAGAAAACGACATATCAGCAGCAAACGTGAAGGAACCTGTTCGACCAAAATAATGATAGATAGAATTTTCTCCCTGAAGTTTCCGTGTGCGATATGAATCAACTTTCCCATAAAGATTCTCTGAGCGAAAGAAGAGAGACACTGAGAATGAAGCAAGCGAAAAGAACACTGACAAATTCCGTGGTTTCTAGGGCCATCAGCCATCATCGCGATGACCACTCGGAGGAAGACGAAGACGTCCCCGCTGGCTGCTTCAAATACCGCTTACTCACCATCTCGCCAATGTTCTCAGAAAACCGCCGCAATCAATGCGTGCCGAATATGCATTCAACTCGAGTGACCACACCCATTGAAAGGCTTCATCACAGGGGCACGTGCTCCAAACAGCAGCACCTGCTGCAAAATTTCATAGCAGGAGCATGTGCCGCGAAATTCAATCGCAGGAGTACGTGCTGCAAGGTAATCCAGCGCTATCGTCGCAGCGCACAGACGCGACGGAGCTGGCACACCGGCGTGCGACGCGGCCAGCTCGCCGAACACCATCTGGGCCGTCAGCGATTGAACGAGGCTTCCAGCGGCCAAGCGGGTAAAGTACCGCAAACTTGGGTAATTAAACCGGCGAAGCTGCCGACCTCTCAGTTCCGTCTCAGGAGTGCATCGTATACTTTCCTTTTTTGGATAACTGTTTTGTCATCGAGTTGAATATGTATCATGCACGCATTGGACGGGTTATTTGTTGGGGCACGTGCTGTAATTTGAAACACAATAGGAGCACGTGCTCCCCTAGCAGCACATTCCCTAACTGTGCTCGAAACCACTTTGTCTTCGAGTTGAATGCGTATTCGACACGCATTGAACGCGGCGATTGCCTGAGTTTATTCGCGCTGGTTAGATTACTGAAACAGATAGCATAGGAAATGCATTAGAATATACCAACAGTGCACATTCCTATACTAAAGCTGCATACTGTAAAAAGAATAATAAAATCAGCTATAAAATAGGTATGTGTAAAAATAATAGTCGTGTTATTTATTCACGACACTCCCTTCACCGGCTATTGTACTTTCACTGGCTATCCATCAGCTGCTTGAGTTGTTTTTCTCTCTGATCGATTCGTGCCAACGCCATATTCCTAATATCGAGCACTGGACAAACTGCCCAATGATGCCCCCAGTCATCGGGAATAAAGTCCGAAAAAACCGTGCCCCTGATTTTTGTGCAGTACCAGCACGGTTTTTCTCTGGCTCTGCAAGTGTCCCCGCAATTCATGAGGCAAAAAGAACAACGATCGTTCTGCATGAGATAAATTCTCCTTTGCACAATACTCTGGACGCCCGGCAGGAGTCTGAAAAATGTTTTCCCACGTCATCACAAAATGCATGTCGGGGTCGACCCCCGGGTGGCAGGACCCAAGTACCGATATGGGAAAGTCTTCATGGTCTCCTTCATGGCCCTGACCTGGCTCTGCAGCTCGTCGATTTCTCGTCGTGGCCACCAGCCGGCGATCTGACCGCTTGAACACTGCAGAGTTTTACTATTATCCTGGATCTCCTCTATCATTTTACAAGAATATTCATCGTCAGTTAACTCCTTTACCTGTTCTTCCGTCTTATTGTCTTCTTTCTCTGACAATGCCGTCTCTGGAGGCGATATACCTCTGGGTTCTTTCCGCTCTACTGCTTCGATTCGGGCCATCAATTCTTCCATGGTTTTCCGTTGTTGCTCAGCCATCCCAGAACTCTCGACTCCGGATGATCCATTCTCATAAGAGCTCCTCTGAAGTCCGCTAATGTAGCTTCCTGCTCTCTTAGCTCCTCCTCTGCGACTGCCAGCAACTTGGAGAACTGCTCGATCATTTTTTCCAGCTTGTCCAACTCATCGTTTACTGCCCGCAGTATCCACTGAACTTTGACCTCGCCATCGCTTTCTTGCAGCTAGCGGTCCCGTTTTTCTCTGGAAATCCACCCCAGGGACACCTGCTGATCGTACATCCTGTCCAACAGCGCATACTCCGTGGCTAATCGCAGAAACACCTCCTTTGCTATTCTCGCCTCGTTCAGAACTCTGTTCAGGAGTATAGTTCTCTGTTCTGCTCCCGCCGTTGACCAAGACTCGTCGGAAGTGGTTATGTCCATCAAGCCGAAACATTATTTGGCTGTTATAAATGCGCTAAGAGGGCGTTTTTGAAGATTACATGTACCAGCACGAGTGACACTCAAGCAGAGCTTGTTTGTTCCAGTGGAGCTTAAACCGTACCATGCACCACGGGCGTCGAAAAGGCTAAAAATCACTAACTTTCACTTTCGCCACTTCCATAAATTGGTCTATAATACTTGTGTATAACTCATACCAGACCTGCTCGGTTGATATAAAGTCAAATATTTACCCCAATTTGATATCTAGCTCCAAATTTCGTACACTCGATTGATTGTGTTAATCATATATGCCTTCTTTGCCGGGTAAGACATGTGTGAGCTCAAAATGAAGAGTTCACGATGTTGATTCTACATATGCCCCTGACAACCCAAACGGACCTCTTTGAACGAAGTTATGAGAAAGCGGCGCCTTCCGGCGAAAAAAACGCCGAAAACGCCGTTTTTCCCAAAGTCGCGTGCGGTATTGTATTGAGCTGTTGAATAATGTAGAAATACAGTGAAAATAACACAAGTAGGACACCGATAAGGCTGGAGGAAATGGAAATGACAAAAAGAGAACTTGATAAGAGAAAGCCGGGTGCCGGGACGAACGTCGAGATGATAATGTTATTGATTCGATATGCCACGTGTACTAGCAGATGTTGTCGATTACCTGTTACAGCATGTCAGCTCTCGAAGGTAGCAGTTAAGTTGTTGGTCTTGGCACAAGTTGATGGATCGTTATTGACAACTGTAAACCCCCTTTCAAAGAGGGTGTTAAGTTGTTTTCCAGGTCCACGCGCACGAATAGTGGGGGTTTAGTTGAATGGGTGGTTTTTAGCACGGATTTCAGTTGAAAAAGCGGGAGTTTAAGTTGAAACGACCAAAAAGCTGGTCGTTTACTTGTTTCAGGGGTTTTAACAAGCGTTTAAGTTGTTGAAAAACTTCTGAGAAGTGCATCGCACCACTCATGTGTTTCATGTAACTTACATGGCTCAAGATAAATCGCAAGCAACTTAAATCGGCCAAGATATGGTACAGGCAACTTGTTATATCACTTTCAAAAATAACGCCGTTTGATGGAAGGCATTTGAAAAAGAGGTATAAGACGCACTCCATGCTCATTCTTTGAAGAGGCGTTGATGTCGGTTGAGTTACCTAATTGTAAGTACAGGGTACTGGACACACACACGCAAGTTTATATTTTTTAATGTCATAGAAAAATGACACGGAAGGCGGAACATAAAACTTAGATTTATCAGAAACAAAAAAAATACAAAAAAAAAACGGTGAAACAAAAAAATAGAATATAAATCTATAGTTCGCATCTATTCAAGTCAATTAACGCCTTAAAAATGCCTTAAATCTTCGCAACTTCCGCCCTTGTCCACGTCGATAGCAATACAAATCGATTAAATCAAATTGAATGGAATTGTATATTTACACGTGAGGCAATAGACCTTTACGTGATACAATTTGAGAAAATAATACATATATCGACATCTTATCGCAGCTGTATTTGAATTAACGGTTGAGTATTGCCGTTGCTCGATGCTTGAAGGTTTTTCGCCCAGCTGTAGTCTTGAATCTTTCGCATACATAATATGGTCTTCGAGTACGGTCATACGGGGATATTTTCAACTGACCATTCAAATAACTACTCACAGAACCATTCACTGAAATGTTCAGAATTCTTGCAAATTCATTCTTTACCATTTCATCTATGTCGGCCCATTTCACCGTTTCCTTAAGGTGACTTATATGATCGAACTTTCTAAGGTTATATATAACTCTTACGGAATTGTTGATTATCTGCTTGAAATATTGTAGTTGTGATGATGTGGCAGTTCCCAGAATCGGCAGAAAAATACCGTACTTTTGATATAACGAGAGATTCAATCAGAAGCTTTACATTCTGAGTTGCCATGAGTGGTCGGATAACTTTCAAGTGGTACAGAGTTTTCGAACATTCAATTCTCGGTAAATGAAACAATCGCTTGATTAACCTCATTTGTCGAAATCCGACAATTAAAACCACTCCAATCTATCTCTTGATGTGAACTTTGGAAGTTTTCATAAATGAAGAATTCCAGTCCCTTGAGCAGTACATTTTTGTCTGCTCTTCTCTGGGCGGTATATTGAGTCTGAATAATGTCGCTTTAATGGCTAAATGGTCACCTGAGACAGAGTCGAATACAACCTCTGATAATAGTTCCCTAACTTTTTTGAATGAGACGCAAACATCGAAAACAGCTGAACTTCGTGACGGAAGTGACTGGTAGTTTGGAAGGTTCCTTGCAAGAAGGTAATCAGAGAAAGGTCGCCCAGCAACATTGAGGTTAATACCTCAATGAAAACTGGAATACGATGACTAGAGCAATCTGCTTGAAGTATCCGATCCCACTCATTTTTAACTCTATCTATGCTCTCAGTGGGTGGCTTGTAAAAAATACAATTATAAATTCCCGCAATCTAAAGGCAAGCGGCTCATACTGGGATCCGTTAGCTGACACAGTGAAGTCTAATTGTTGTGCTGCCGATTCCGTTTTCATCCACACCATCATTCCATCATCCTTTTTATTCCTAGTTCTGGATATTTGATACATGTCATATCCAGTTATCTCTTATAGATGAAATGAAGAGTTTGCATGCAACCAAGTTTCAAAAACTGCAAAAAAATCTGGATGATTCTGTTCGATATAAAATTTCAATTCTACCAATTTTTCAATTTGCTGGATAGATCTAACGTTCTGAAATTAACAAAGCATCGAGCAGTAAACAAACCCACCTCTGTCCTAGTGACTGTCTTGCGTGTTCTGAGAGTCTGGCAATGCTGATCCACGCGGCTCACACGGGCGAGGCGTCTTCAGTTCGCGGATATTGAAGTAGTCATCGACGAAGTACATCAAAAGCTTTTCCTTCTCGTTCATCGCATAGCATGTGCGCCGACTGTCGAATTCTCTCTTCTGTTCGTCGATGAGATCGCGCCGAATGTGCGAGTTGACTGGAAGCGTCTCACCGAAGAGACACCGTTTGTGATCGAATGTGATCTCACTGTGCGTCACATGTCGTTTGTTGACGCAAACATGGGGGGAGCGGCGAGATCCCTAAACATCGGGAGATCAATGATATAATATGCCAGAAAACACATCACCGCACTATCAATATAGTCATCTAAGGCAGCACGGCGGAGAGACAAGGTAAAATAAGAGGAATCATGAACAAATACATAAATAAACATGAAGCAAAAACAGAAAAAGTATATTATGTTATTAATAATATTACAGCTATGCACCCGAGCGAACCCCTAGAAGCTCGATCTATGAAAGGGAACCAACGCAGTCCGGCACACGATCCTGCACACAAAATCGCCTCCCAACTAGATCTACCGATTATTACAAAAATCCGGCGTCATACAGTACAGGCAGCTTATTTGCAAGTTACAACTTTCGTAACTTCGTGGCCGACACACATAACGAAAATAGAAGAAATTCTGAAAAGAGAAAAATTTTTAGAGTTTCAACAGACAATAATACATACTACCGCTTTCAAGATTACTTGTTGTTACCTCGGAGCAAAATAACACTAGTCCGTTCGCTTCATTGAGAACGTTAGACGGATCGGTTTATGTAGTGGATGAGAGAGTGATCGGGACAACTTTTTTTTGATGCGCCCCAGCACAGTGAGGGTGTCTACAAGTGACAGTTGACCTTGCATTTCCGCAATGTTCAACTGTTGTAAAACTAGTGCCTAAGGGAGAAGAAATAGGGACGCCAAGAGCTTCACCTTCGAAAAAAAAGAAGCCAGGGACTCCGCCCACGCACCTCCTGGAGCACAACACTCCTAGAGGATCAAATAGTCATTACATTAGGAGGGCTACGAACATTGTTGATCAATTTCACTTTCATTTTCTTTCTCGTTAAAGTTCCATTTTGTTCTCATATCAAAATTAAATACTTTTCAAGGATTTAGTAAGAAAAACTGTTCAAAAATCCTTTCCTGTTACTTTGTGGATGCGCAGATAGAACCGCTTGTAACTATCTTTGATTAGTTTCTTTTTTTCCGAAAAAAAAAACACGCGAAAGGGCGGAGATGTGCTGGACGAGTTGTTCCAATATTCACTTGTTTTCTGGCTGCAGGTCTGAGGAGGGCAGTCTGAACGAAATTTTCGGGAGCCAGACAGAGACTAAACAAAAAATTCTAAACTCTCGACTGTAATCAATAGCGCGACCAGCCCCTACTGATGGAGTGTTCAGGACCCGTATGGAAATATGCAGGACGTAAAGTGCGCCCCACGGACAAACACGGTTGCCCCGAGGCACGTAAGAGTTGGCTCGGGCTGATTTTTTGGTAATCGATATATGTATGTCCTGCCCACCTAAATGTTGGTGCCATTTCACACAAGTTTTGATCGGCCATTATTCGGATCCCCGGGGCACACATACGTACAGATACGTCGGGACATAACTGCTTTAAGTGCGTCAAGTGTTCAGTGTCAATTGTGAAGTGCTTTAAGTGTTCAAGGGCTTACTCTGACAGCAGCGTCAGGAAGAACTGCAGAAAGCATAGAATGTGTGAAGCAATAAAGATAAAAAAAACTAAAAAATCTTCCAAGACTTATGTTACAACCCAAACATTCTAATGAGCCCGCAAACTCAAGTCCCGTAGGGGGACCAAAATTCATTCTTATCGTGCACCCCATTTTAGTTCGTTCCGTGAATTGATTACCTTTTCCCGCTAATCATTTCTATGCTGGTGTGGTCCTTTCCACTTGCTTGTTCGCATCAATTCCTCCACTATTGCGCGTGACGTTTTTCGCTTGACAAGGCTGTCGTGGCTGGACAGAGCTGTTAAGAACATTCCCAGAGAGAAAGAAACTAAACCAGCGAACTAGTTGATTCCAAGTCGACTTGTACTCCTGAACAACTGTACCCTATCAATCTCAATCCGATTCGCTCTCATCATCTGTCGGACGTACTCTTCAGAAAACGATTCGTGCTGAAACTGAGCCTGTACCTCGCGTATACTCTACCTGGATCTGAAACGTGAAATTATATTTTGAAAAACCTTCATGCTGGTGAGTTTTCGAAAAAAGAAGTGCACAGAACTAGGAATGTCCTACTATGGTATTGTGAGGATCGTCCGGATCCTTGAATTCGGCGACATAAGCGTGCTCTGATAGTACTTTTGTGGCGAACTTTTTATCGCTGCGATCCTTTAGCTGAAAATACCCAGAAAATTATCCTCGGAAATGTTTTGCTATGACGATCTGGACCACTTTGCGGGGTCAAACGGGCCGTTAAACTTGGCATCGGCGGAGCCAAAGTCGGCACGGATCGCACTGATACTTTGCGTTCCTTATTGTGCATTCTCAGGATGGAAATTTACGACAAAATTCTCCCGGAATTACGACAAAAACTTAGTAAACTACTAAAGAATTCTACCAGATCTTCAAAATTTTACTAGTATTTTACTAGTATTTTCACTAAAATTTACCAGTGTTTTTCTAGTCTTCTTTTACTAACATTTACTGGTAAATTACTCGTTTTTTACTGAAAATTATTGTGATTTTGAACACTTTTTTCAATACACTCATTGTATTAAAAATAAAGATACAACACTTTATTTAATTATATTTCATCTCAATTAAAAAAAAAACAATACAACAGTCACACTTGCATATTTAACAGAAACATTAATTTACGAGCTCCATCACGCCAATGACCGAATTCACAGATAGAAAAAAAACTAAATTCTACTTACAGAGATGCACTGTGTTTCAAAATACTTGCGAAAACCAAGAAAACACCTACTCAGGCGCTCGCGGTTGTTCAAACAGAATTTTGTTCGCTAAAAGTTTAGCTCTATTAGCTACACAGTTAATTTGTAGATCAAATATGATATAATTATTAATTCTTCTACACCAAATCGTAAAATCTTTCTTTTTATAGTAGTTTGATACTCTTCTTCTAGCAACATTTATCTGGCTATGTTTCGCCAATAACGGCTTCTTCAGACCTTCAGAAATGCAATAACATTTGAGCTAACAATAAGTGCAAAGATATTATACAACGCTAAAAAAGCATACCGAATCCAAAAAAGATTGTCAGCGAGAGGGTTGAGAGCGCCGAATATCATATGTGTTACACGGTATTAGGCTCCTTCCATAGCAGACGTCCTAGCGTCAAGTGACCGTATAGTGACGCTGGGGTTTGCATCTTCAGCATTTGTTATTGATCTGACTCCCCAGCGACCACTGCAGCCGGCAAGTCGCTGACGGTGGACGCATAGTGACCGTAACGGCTGTCACTAGTGTTATCGATACCATCGTTAACCACGTGCCGTCCTCGGTATTACAGAGAGGACCGAATATTTTCGATTAATCCAATAAATCTTGGCGAGATTGTTCGCCACAATCTCGGAATGAATTGAGCTCTCTTTGGTGTCTAGACATCAAGTAAGGGGGAAAACTTCCTATAATCCATGGCTGACTGAAAATTTTCACATTTACAGACTCAAAGTTATCTTTACTCTGCCATCAAGTAAGGAAAGCTTGAGTACTGCGTGATGTCTGGAAATCAAATACAGCACACGCAATTCTGACATTGAAGCGAAAAAATAACTGACTGAATTATTTGAAATTATTCGGTCCTCACTATGTTCGGTGTCAAGTGATCAATCTCACCAAATCGTTTTTTCGCTTCCATAACCTTTCTTTCCAGTAGATGAATCAATTGTCGGTAAAGGGTGACAACACATCGGTTAAGGGCGCGCTTTCACAGCTATGGCCTAGTGCATACTCAGCGCGACCGACGACGCGACATAGTGTTCGCTATTCAAATCGACTGAAAATCGATATTGCTGATATGCACTGTCGCTGTCGCGCGTCGCGGGAAGTAGGCAATATGCCTAGGAGTCGTTGTTCGATGTTCCGAGGTAAGGATAGGAGGCAGTATTTGTAACGCCCTTCGGTGTTCATTTAGACATGTCTGGTTTAACGCAATCGTACAGCGTACGAGGTACGCCATGGAATTGGAACATCAGCCCTCATGAACTCAGGTTAAAAACTTTAGCGAGTGGGATTTTTATTGCCGGGATCACCTTTTTTTTTAAACTGCAGGGGGATATGATCCGGTGTGTCTGAGAACGAATTCGGCCATTAAGCCAAAAGCTCAGATAGTTCCCCTGGATACTGTAAAAACTTTCAATTATATATGTTATTGCGGTGATTTAACGATTTGCGCGTAAAATTGGGTGTGTCGCGTACGTGGCTTAAGCCCATGGGTTCACCGTGTGATAGATTAAATTGAATTGAATCGGGTGCAAAGCCAGTTGGGTGGGCCACTCAGAATTCAAGAGAGGAATGAATGATACCGCTCTCAGAGATCGATTTAATATTATGAAATTTTTAGCAAAATACGAGTGATAACGTTATCATACATCTAACGAAAGAAATTTTACTTTTCATGGACGAATCTTTTCATTTCCATGGGTGAATCTCAAGTGTTTCCCCCCAACTAGCTTTGCACTTTGAATCGAATTGAATAATCAAAACAACACACAACTGAATAATCAAAACAACAAACTAGTCAAAGGAAATGAATTATTGATGACGCTCAGCAAGCAAACGGAGTTGGTGTCATCGGCCAATCGATCAGGTCAGATCGTGTCAAATCGAGACAAAACTTGACGTGAATGGCGATGAGTGCGTTTGGCCCACTATGCCTTCTCTGGCTTCTATTGTCGTAAACTACCTTCTCCGATTTCTTCGCATCTCTTCCGTCTCTTTATATCGGGGAAGGGGGCAGGCGCCGCAGGTGAGAAGGAGCCTCCGTTGAAGCCCCCTTGGGAGAGACCTGTGCTGATGCTCCCCCAAGTCGAAAACGGGCTCTATTGTCCGGCGCTGCCCCCCCTCCCCCTCGCAGAGTCTGAGAGGATTATGGAAAACCACAAGCACCACATGACAGTGCAACAAAACATAATGCTCGATAGAATAGAATAGTAAGGAAGAGTAGCTCGAAACGTTTTCGCGCACCATTCGATAGAAACGTTTTCGCGCACCGTAGTAGCTCGAAACGTTTCCGCGCACCATTCGATCAGGCAGCGTCCATACGTAGCGAGAGCGTGCGTTCGCCCTGTTGTACGCCTTTCGACGCTCCTCAACGGTGGAGTAGCCCGTGCCCGCAATTAAGCACTGCCAAACACCCCCACCTCGTTTCGACTCGATTGACAATCTTTGACCGGGTGATCAATCGCTCGAATCGGCGCGACGGCTGATCATTCCCCAAGGTTTGTGTATTTTGTGATAGGGTTATGGGGTACAAGGGCAATTACGTTGCAACAGGTTTAATATCTCCTACTTTAGAGATTGAGCAGCAAGTTCGAAATTTGCTGCTTCCTTCTTTAAGCTGGCGTAAGCGCGCAAGAGGGAGCGCGCGTGAGCGGCAAGCAAAACTTGTGCCCTTGAACATCGATTTTGCGTAATTGCACGCTCCCGCGACGTATGGCCGCTGCCTCAAAACGCGAACTTTCCCGCCACTAACCATATTTGAATTTTGCGCCGCATCTGATTTCGGATTGCAACGCGTTTTTCCAACACTAAAAGGACGTTTTCGAAAAAGAGGGCTGCTGTGGAAGTGCATTGGAGTCTTTCGTCGCAAGCCGTCGACAGTTTCTCTCTGGTTAGATCCACGATTTCTTTAGTTCAGCTCCCAAAGTGAATTGGCAGCCCGATTTCTACGTTTGGTACGTTAAAGTTGATTTTTCTCGCTCAAACCTCTTTTCCAAGAGGTTAACTGCGGCGCTCAGCGCAAGTGAGGAACTTCCCGAATTTGCAGTTAAATCCCTTTGAGCTGTTGAATAATGTAGAAATACAGTGAGGATAACACGAGTTAAGCCCCATTCATAGCTGGTCGCTTCGACTTGAAGTCGAAGCGACCAACAATACTGCCGCGATCTGAAATCGCTTGGGCGGCCGTAATTTTGCGTGAAATAGACGGACGATCGCGGACTAAGCCGCAGAAATCATAAAAAGCTTTTTTCTCGGCATCCCTACTCATTTTTTTGTGACATTGTTGCCCAAAAGCACGCCCATGCCGATCATTTTTCCGCAGGGCTACCGTAACCATTCTTGAACAAAACATGATAACGAACGATAACACACGCTCATAACATGCGGGGTATAAAAGAGCAGAGGAGCGGTATGCATTCATTCACACACCGCTCTCCTCGAGAAGCCACTGGGAAGTGGCTGAGGAGGTCGAAATTGTGCCAACATGTTTGTTGGCTATTACGATGTGCTCATAACCAAGCTGACACTTGGAAAATTTTTAAAGGAGGTTACGGTAGCCCTGCGGAAATAATGATCGGCATGAGCGTGCTTGTTTGTTGCCCTTAGCTTCTAAATGAAAGTGTTGCATTGTTTTCAAACAAAAAAATGGTTAAAAAAACGATGGGGGTGGATTTCGCTTGAACAAAAACTTAAAACTAGGACTAAAGTTACCAATCGCTAGAAGCTCTGCATAAAATGTGATTTCTCGGTATCCTTATTATATTTTCTCATCTCTCTCATCGTGATTGTGTCATAAATACGTTTTTCCCTTTCATAGGCCGTCTTTTATGTAGGCGAACTGTGACGTCTGCAATTTCGCGCCACATACGCAAGGTTGTGACGAAAGATTGCGGACTAGTCGCTTCGACTAGACGAGTCGCTTCCATCATGGGAGCGACGCGATTAGTCGAAGCCACCTTACAAAATCAAGCAGGTCGCTTCGGCCAGCTATGAAATACCCCAGTCGCTCGGCGATCGCGACTGAAACTGCAAACTGTTCCATACCGTCGCGGCTCAGTACAAGGTCTGTTCGCGCGATGGGTTTTGTAACTGTTGGCAGTGCCGCGACTAGTCGAAGCGACCTGCTATGAATGAGCCGTAAGAAACCGATAAGGCTGGAGGAAATGGAAAAGGTAGAAAGAGAACTTGACTGGAGAAAGCCGGGTGCCAAGACAAACGTCGAGATGATAATGTTATTGATTCGATATGTCACGTGTACTAGCAGGTGTTGTCGATTAGTTGTTACAGCTTGTCAGCTTTCGAAAGTAGCAGTTAAGTTGTTGGTCTTCTCACAAGTTGTTGGATCGTTATTGACAACTGTAATCCCGTTTCAAAAGGGTGTTAAGTTGTTGTCCAGGTCAACGCGCACGAATAGTGGGTGTTCAGTTGAATGGGTGGTTTTTAGCAGTGAATTCACTTGAAAAAGCGGGGTATTAGTTGAAACGGCCAAAAAAGCTGGTCATTTACTTGTTCCAGGGGTTTTAACGAGCGTTTAAGTTGTTTAAAAACTTCTGAGCAGCGCACCTCCGATGTGTTGCATGTAACTTACATTGCCCAAGATAAATCGCCAGTAGCTCAAATCGGCCAAGATATGTTACAGGCAACTTGTTTTTAACAGTTTCAAAGTTGGCGCGATTCGGCGGAAGGCAGTTCCGAGATAAATATAAGACTCAGTTCCGGGGTCAGGCTTAGGAGAGGCGTTGCTGTCGGTTTAGTTCTCAGTTTCTCTTTTTTCTACATAGAGTTTGATGTTACCGTGAAGGTTCTAGCGGGTGAGCCACAAACTGTGATGCGCAAGACTCTCGAAGCGTTCTGCATTACCCACCAGGAATCCTAAAATGAACGCGAAAAATGAGTGTCTCGCCATAACAGCTGAACTGGTCTCGTTTCTTGAACTCTGTAGACTATGATCTGAACGTCTTCATGTAGAGAACGCGTGCCATCTGACCACCCACTGAGTTTGCCACACAGGGTGCCCACTGGCTCGGCGCGACTAAGGTGAGCATTCTGTGGTCGTGTTTTCTCTTTGTCCAGTACAGATCTTGCAGTTTTTGAGCTATCTTCTGGTAATCCGAAAGATTGCTTGGGGGAATATGTCGCAACCGTTCTTGACTTTTTCAGGTTCGGACGAAGGCGATATAGCCGAAACGTCAACCGAATTAAAGGCAGTGTCCACGAAAAAAACCATGTCTGAATTTCTGGTGGAGATCGGCAACTGCGGGGCCAAGCGCAACTCTAACCTTGGAAAAACTAAGAAAAATGAGCTAGGAACGGTTCCCTACGGCCCCAAAGTTGGACACCCGTCGGCTCGTCGCACCCCAGATGCACTTCCCACGCCCACCCACGTGAAAAATGAACGCCCGAGATTGTGGCATGAGCGATGGTTTCCGATCAATAGTCCCGTTCTCCTATTTATTCCCTACTCCTCTCTTTACTCTAAGAAAATTTGCGTTGCTGTGGCATCTTAATAACCCACATGTGGCCTAGCCGGCCACATGTGGGCTATTACGATGCCACATGTGGGCTACTTCGATGCCACATGTGATTTATTTCAATGTCACATGTGGGTTGTTTCGATTCCACATGCGGGTTATTCCGATGGTTCCCACCACGGTCTCCGTGTTCGGGACCACCCCCCTAGCTGCCGAAAATTATTCTTCGGCTTTCAAGTAATCCTTCGAAGGTGACTTGAAGTCACCTTCCAGGATTGACCTCGAAATGCCGAGTGAGCATTTGGTGATATGGAGCGCCTTTTATGCCCACACGTGGTACTCTGAGCATGATACTGCTACCAGAAAAAACTCAATTCTTAACAAGTTCAAGATTGCAGTACCATTGCGATGCCACAGCGATGCCATAGCAATTTTATTTCGCGAAGCTGCATTTCAGTGCCATAGCTATGCAATAGCCATGCAAAAATTCACAGAGTACTCAGGTCAGCTCTCGTACATCGGCTGCAAAAGACGGAAGTTACAAGCCTCGGAAAACTCGTCCACCATGCTTCCCTAGCTAATTTTTTGAGGGACCATAACTCCGTTCCCAGAAGGTCTTATACGATTTCAGAGACATCATTGAAATCAGCATGAGACCGTCCTCAAGATAGGCGGAAAAGCAGAGAAACGATTCCTGTCGTAAACACTGCCTTTAAGCTACTAATATCTTGGATTTGGCTCCACTAACATATAACAAGTACTAACGACTAACCATGCCAAGATTCACAGAAAGTCGTACATGGAATATATTGCGCATCGTTCCAGCCAACTATTTTCGATTTGTGAGGGAAGCTCTGTCTTTGCCGCAAAAGATCGTCAACACCGTATCGTTCCGAATTTCATCAAAACGAAGAAGTTGTACGAGACTTGCGGTCTACCAATGGACAGTCGACAGTTGCGAGACATCGAACTACGAATTCATAAAAAGGCGAAGAAGAACAAGCAACATCAAATGTTTTCACAATTAAAGAAATCCCAAGTGAAAGAGTTGTGTTGTCAACGTTTTCTGCCGGATCACCATTGGAGGAATATTGTGGGTGAGTCAAAGATCATTTGTGAAAGTATTCGCTCTAGCATTCGAGTAAGATAGCAGAACAAGTTTGATAAACTCCTAGATTTCGAAAGACATCGCACTTCACGACCACACAAGAGTTCTCCCTTAGGTGCTGGGATGGGCCCGAAGAAGTGAATAGTGAGGGTTCTGCACCTGTTCAAACTGGAGTCACTGTTGTTGGCGACGTGACACTTTCCGAAAACGCGCTGTCTGTTCTGGATCTCGGTCCTAGTTTCTCACCAGCTCAATCAATTACACCGTGGGTGGCATGCAAGGTGTTACGAAACCTGCAAACTCTCCAGGACAGTCTCCGGTTGAAGCCAAAACAAGGGGCGCAAGCAAACTGTCAGCAGCCGCAATCGATCAGGCTCTCCATTTAGCACACTGCCAATTTCTTCGCGTTTTTTAAAGGCAGTAGTCGCAATAAAATATGCTTGTCTTCTTTCTCTCTCTAAAACTTTTTTTGGGTTTAGAGTAGTAGGACCTATGCGAAAAAATCGCGAAAAAACTGCTGTTTTGGGCCAAATTTGAAGCCAGAACATTCTTGCTTTTGATGGTGGACGAGCCCACTCCACATCCTCGGCATCGATGACCTCTAATATCAAGAACGACAGCTGGCTTGAAATTAAATTTCAAGCAATTAACATTACTCCTCTAGTAAGAAACATTGATCGAAAAGCTAGTTTTCATTGTTCAACCGTTTTTATTAGGTAAATTTGCATTTATTTCTTCCTCTGAATGTAGATGATTTTTGACTGCCCGGCATTAGACTGCGATCTTTTTGAGCGCCGCTGTGCACGTGTGCACGAGCTGGCTTCTTTGGGCCCTAGAAACTTTAATTCTAACCCGTTTTTCAGTGCGCCACCTTCATAGTTCTTCAGCTGTTTCCGATCTGAGTTGCTTTTTATAGTTTTTTTTTTCGATAATGTCTTTCATCGTGACCGCTGCCTTTGAGCCGCAAGAGCCCAATCCCTTAATTGATATCAAGTTCCGGCTCTTCGCGACCTTGGACTTTGAGCAACAATGCAAAACCCGCCTGATCTCGAATCTCAGTCCTGCGCAAAACGTGATCTGAAAGAGATCAAAGATCTGTCTGTCTCCGGTGGCCTAAAAGTTGCGATCAGCGACAAAGGAGGAGATTTTGTGGTTCTTTCTCGGGAGCTGGATATCGCTATAACTCGCTCGCACCTTCAAGACCTCACCTTATACTGTCCCCTCAACGGAACAAAATTTCACTAAACAATGCCGCAAACTCAATCGGGTTTGGACAAACATCGCTCGCTCTGCGAACTTACCTTCAACTATCATTACACGTCTCAAATGTGACCTCCCTGTCTGCCCGCTTCTCTATTTGCTTATAAAAACGCACAAAATCACTCCAACATCCCTATCCTCCACTCAGCCAGCAGATTTCAAGGTTCGCCCCATAATTAGCAGCGTGGGGGCTCAACAGATAGGATTTCTTGGCCACTAAACCTTGTTCTCACTCAGCTACTGCAGTAGATCCCTCTCCACCTAACCAACACTCACATGTTCCCAGAAAAATTGCCCAAAACCAGGTTTAGGCGGAACCACGTAATGGAGTCGATTGACTTCACGTCTATATATACAAACGTTTGCGACCAAAATGCCATCCAGGCAGTTTTTTAACTCTTAAACGACCATCAGGGTTCCGTAAACATGCGGTTTTTCAATTCCACAAGTTATCACATTGCTCCAGGAGTGCCTCTCGTGTGCCATTTTTAGATGGTCAGGTAAGTATTACATCCCAATTCGGGGTTTAGCATTGGGTCAGCGTCTCGCTCCAGTATTGGCTATAGCATTCATGTCCAAAATAGAAAGCCCAGTGCTCGATCGTCGACGTGTTATGTATTGTCGCTATAATGACCACGTTTTCGCACTCTGCTCAGCGCAAAAATAATCACAAAAAATAAAATTCACGCGGGAAGAGCCACGGTAGAAATTGGCTTTCTTTTTTCAAAGTCGACATCCATTTGAAGCGCGGTATTATAGTACAAAATGGTATCGGAAACCTAGCAGCAAAAATATTCTGGTTCACTCAAAGTCTGCACACCCATTCAGAACAAAGCAAGCGGTCATTAGGAACCTATACAGCACAGCTAACGTGGTCTCGTCCGACAGCCAGGGAAAAGCTATCTCAGTAGAACTAGCGCGAAAAATTGCTTTGTCTAATGGATATCGGCGGGGGGCTATCATACAGGCAGGCAATCCAGAGAGCGCACCACCCTGGCTTCTGACGATAATGCGAAAATCCCGACCAGCTTCCCTTTTGTTTCTGATGCTGTGAGGTTAGTCGAAATTCCACCTCCTAACCTGAGGCGCCAGCTGATGCGCAATCGATTCTGTAGCATAACGGATTGGGTGGTTTGTCCATCTGGGCGAGAGGAAGACTGCATGACGTGAGGGGTGGTCAACGTCATCGTATGTGGTCTTTGTCAAGAGGAATATCTTGGAGAAACTGAACGTTCCCTAGGCACACGAGTCAAAGAACATCTTATCGGCCTAAGAAAATCTAACCGTACCACACCGTTGGGTACGCACCGGATACTGTGCCATGACGACATAGAGTTTCAACTTACCGTGAAGTTTCTAGAGCGTGAGCCACAAACTGCGGCGCGCAAGACTCTCGAAGCGTTTTGGATTACCGCCAGGAATCCTAAAATGAGCAGGAAAGATGATTGTCTCGCCATTCAGCTGGAATCGCCCCGTTTCTTGACCTCTGTAGACTGTGGTCTCAACGTCTTCATGTCGAGAACGCGCGCCATCTGACCACCCACTGAATTTGCCACATGGGGAGCCCACTACTAACTTGGCTCGGCGCGACTAAGGTGAGCATTCTGTGGTCGTGTTTCCGCTTTGTCCAGTACAGATCTTGTGATTTTCTGAACTTTTTTCTGGGGTGGTAGTAAATCAGCCAAACTATGATGTTAACTAAAATCTTTAACATCGATGTTAATTATGAGATTATTAGTCAGGACAAAAAAACAAAAAACAAAACAACATATTTAGGGCCAAAATAAGCTTCTGTAAAAATCCTAGAACTAAATTTCAATGTTACTACCCGTTAACAATGATGTTATCCACTAGAAAACCCTCGATCGGGAACAGGTTTCGACGAAGGTGATATAGCCGAAACGTCAACCTAATAAACTACTAACATTTTAAATTTGGCTCTACTAACATCTGACAATTTGTGATATTGATTCCCGATTGCATAGATTCTTGAATATAATGTTGGAAACAATGAGAATAATAGAAAAAACTCAAATAGGAAAATTCGGCGTTCAATTCCGGGTGTTATCCGTAATCTACTACGATCTTGTTATTTCGCGCGTCAAGCTTCATGTGTCATCATAAATCGCTATGATTCGTAATCAAGGGCTTCACTTTCCTGTTTTGTTCCACATATCGATTAGGATGGATACCTGACATTGTAGAAAAAGTGGTCAAAGGAAATCCTATACAATAATTGAGAATCAATTCATTTGGTCTGCATACCTTTGGTTCTTATGAACAAAAAATCCTGATAAGTATCGTCGTTTTCTAGACGGCGGGTAGCCGCGTCGAAACCGGGATTGAACTCGTCAAACGTGTGAGGTGGCGCAATTATGAAAAAAGATCGGTATAGCGCAGCGTTTCATTGTCGCTATGGGAAGCACTCCTCCCTCATCCATCTTCTCCCTTTATTTCGTTTCCGTCCTCTTTTCTCATAAACGGATTTTTCCATGATGACTATAGAAACCTTGTATCCAGTTTACATATGTTTGGTTATTGAAAGAACTGACTTCAGATAGGTGTACAAAAACGTTTTTTGGTTCATTCCTCGAAATGATGTTTTGGCTGCGAAATATGTACGTTTTATGTCTGGTTACGAACTTCACTCTGTAGTCGCTATTACCATTTTTCCATATATTGATAGCTGCATTGTGTTTTCATTCTGATAAAATACTTTGCGTTTGCGCGTCAAGTTTAGTGTTTTGTAATTATTGATCGCAGTCAGGAAGAAGCACGTCTTTTTTCACGTCGCTCACCTCGTGGGTTTCTTGGAAACACCAGCTGTACGATAGATTGAGAACTCGAAAAAATGTCCTTTGGGTGTACCTGTGCTTTATCTTTCTGACTAAGACTGATAATACCCGCTTGATTTTTTTAGGGTGAACGTCTGTCCACGAGCGGGTGTGCTTTCAAAATACCTAGACGAGTCGAAAGGAGAGAAGTTCGAGAATGCCGTAAGGGTTTATTCCGATTCTTGGGCCGAAACGCGAGCAGCACTGACCAGCGAGAATCATCGGAAGGCCAAGGCATATTCGGTTTGCGAGTCCCTCAAATTGCTGTTCGAAGAATGCTCGAACGTTCAATTCTCGAGACAATGATTTGTATCAGTTGTTCCCACCAGCATTCCGAATTGGGAGCCCTGACTGGATCAGCACATCGAATGTTCGAAGAACGTTTCGAGTAAAATTGTACGCAGAGCCGTCAACGAATAAAGCCACGATAATAGTGGGTTTGAGTGTCGGAGTTTGCACATTTTCGCGGCGGCACACGCACGGTGCGAAGAACATGATTTGTCTCCGGAGCGGTTGCCTATAGTTCGGACGGTCAAAGCGTCTTCTGGCTGGTTGCGGGCTGCCGTAGCTCGTTAATTATAAGACATACATCTTGGGATGATCGCATGTCTAACCTATCACAGCCATCATTGACGGCAGGCTAACAAGGGAAGTACACAACGCGTAGGTCGGATCTGCCAAAACGACTAGTATCGTTAGTATTTCTTGTGGCTCAATAGTAAAACTGCGCAGTATCCCGCCCCGAGCTGTAGGTTCCGAGAAGTTACAAGCTTAAGAAGGTAGTTTTTTGTGCTTTTTGTACCTTCAAAATAGTCTTCATAAAAACGCGACTCTCGAGCTTTCCGGATATCTACGAGAGCTATGTCTTATTTTTGTACCAGTTGTATCCTTCAAAACACACAGTAAGGTTTCGAAAAGTTGGAAAGGGATCTCATAATTGTGTTCAGAGCCAAAAACTACCCCCCCCCCCCACTAGGTAAAGTTTGGATGAAAGCACACAGAATGATAGCATTTTGCACGTGTACAAATTTTTTGTTGGACGTTTACTCACATCCATGAAGAGGGTTCAAAAAGCGTTCTAGAAAAATACACCGGCTTTGACTTTGAACTATCTTACGTAGTTATTGCGGGGTGCTGATCACGAATCTGAAGTTTCTTTTTAATTTTTCAAGGTGTTAGACTCTATTCGTTCGAAGCTTTCCATTGGGGAACATTTACGAGCTTAAACGCGACTTTGCACGGTTTTAGCTCGAAAATGTGGAGCTAAAGAAAAATGCTATGGGAGATGTGGATGAGTCTTTTAGCTAAGGTCATTTGGAGTGAGGTCCGTTTTTTATACGGCAGTTTGGTCAAAGTCTCAGACTTGCCTCAAAATTGATATGCGGGGGTTATTCTGGGAGTTCAATACAAATTCGATGTCCATTTGTCGACTTTCGAGTTATTGAGGTAGTTGTTGTCCCCTAAACAGCCTAGTACCTACCTTAACCTACGATAAACCTCGGAACATCGACAAGCAAACCCCAGATCCGCACCCTTCACTACCCTTACATACACGTTTCGCGCGAGATCCAAAAAAAATTAAAACACCTAAAAAATATGCTGCTGGCTCCTACCTTTTCGCGAAGCTTTAAAATGCTTACAACTTCTTTCGGAGTGAGTTTAGGCAGCTGCGAAAGGCATATCCGGACTCTACATCCAAAACTTGTTCTAGAAAACCAACATTGCTAATACCTTCGTCTATACATGTTGATGATCTTGATATTTGGGGTGCGCCCCTGTGTTTACTAGACAGGGTCGGGCGGACGTTGTCCCGCTGGACAACAAGGAGGATGTGAGAGAAGTATCCTCACATAACGATATAATAGAAATATTTTAGGCAGCATTCAAATTTTCAGTTCATAACAAATTTTCAGACAAGTTATATTCATTAATCGGGCCTACTACCGCTGAAATTCTTCACTTCGAAAATTGAACTACGTACTTCCCCCCTCAAATTTCCGATTTTCAAAAGTCTGAAAAAATTCAGATTCTCCATGAATTTCCCTACAAACTGGTACCTAACACCCCTCTCATCACCTTCAAACCACGAAGAAAATCGCCTAGAACACGTTTCGCCGTTGTCCAAGACCGTTGTCCAAAACCGCGCCTTCGGCCAAAATTGGACAACGGTAATTTTTTTTCAAAAAAGCAATTTAAACATCCTTAAGGTTGAATTCTCATCTTTGGCCTACCCTCTACTCACTAACACGATGTCTCTCGGAAGCTTCTTAGTTTAGAGCATTCCGGAGCAAGGGGTTTTACTTACCACTGCGGCGAGCCGCCGAAAAATATCGCGCTCCAATGCCAAGCCGCGTTCGCCACCTGCGGTGGTTTTGCGGGCGCAGTACAGTGCCCTCAAAACCACCGCCGGTGACGCCACATCTACCACCAGCGCTCGCACCCATTCTGTTTGAACAGTACGAGGATCCAAGATGTACAGGATCAAAGATGTTCAACCTACGCGTGGTGGATCTGTGGAGTCGGCATATGGAAGCTCATCAAACGGACATCAATCACTCCATGTGGAGTTTTTTTGTATTGGGAGTGTAACTGGCTGGCTGCTACACTCCTCTGTATTCTACTTCTACGAGCTGGCATCGAGAGGAATCCGGGACCGCACAGCAAGACACCACGATATCCCTGCTGTCACTGCGGACTATCTGCTCAACATGCAAGCATTCAGTATGACGGTTGCCTTGGCTGGGTGCACTTCAAATGTTCGGGATTGTACAGGTATGATGACTACACTCATGCTTACTGTTGTATGTCTTGCTCTGTGAATCCTCCTAGGGTTGCTTAACATGGTCTTAGCATTTATCAACTCAATATCAATGGCCTGCGTGCCAAACTTGCTGAACTCACAGTGTATATAGATCGCACTCAACCTAATGTCATTCTCCTGCAGGAGACCAAGCTTGGCATTTCTTCCTCCTACCTTCCCCGTCTCCCCGGTTATCTATCCTATCATATTCCACGTATTTCTCATGGCGGTGGTGCTTCAACATTTGTAAAATCATCTATCCCTTCTCTCCTTATTACTCTTCCCAATGATGATGTTGTTGAATGTCTTGGAGTTCACATTGTATTACGAAGTGGCCCCCTTGATATTGTCAATGTCTATGTACCCCCACCACATCCTGTCCCATTTCATTTGATTCCACGCCTTACCTACATGATGTCCATGCTGCCTTAACATCAAGTTCGATTGTAGTAGCTGGTGATTTTAATGCCCACTCTCCTTCGTGGTTTTCTTCTCTAGAGCCTGACAATAGAGGTGAACTCATAGAGCTTTTGCTGATGATTGTGATCTTGTTCCCATCAATGGTGATTCCCCACTCGATTTCCAGCGGTGGGCAGGCCCTCCTCACCGTATATCACGTTTGTATCATATTCGCTAGCTATTTCCTGTAACTGGTTCACTGATGTGGCACTGGCCGGTGATCATGTCCCCATAATTATGTCATTGGATCTGTCACCTAATAGTTTGCTTGCTCCGTTCTCTGGCTCTCGTTGTAAGTCCTATTCTAATTATCGTAAGGTTAACTGGGACCTATTCAAAAAGGTATTGCTCAGCAAGGCGGCCAGCTACCCGTAGAACAGCGCAGTCTACGACAAGGAGAAGTTTATAGTCGATGCCATAGGACGAGTTATCAAAGCTGCTATTCCTACTGAACGTGTGAGGACTTTTTCCCAAACGTGCCCCGTGAAGTGCTTGAACTGATTGCTATGAGAGATGACAAACGAAGATCGGACCCCAATGATCTAACGATACAGCAGCTGTCGGAAAACATCACCGCATAGCTAAATCAACACAAGCAGCAACGCTGGAAAGAGCTCACCGAGTCGATCGATTTTGCCGTGGACGCCAGAAGAGCTTCGAACACCTTGCAGCAGCTTTCAGGCAAAAAGATGAGTACTGACCGCAACATGCTCGAGTTTCCGTCTGGAAGATTCGAACACGGATACAAAGCTGCTTGTCTCCTCGGCAAACTATTTGCATCTGCGTCATCACCCCGGGATAAGCAACACAGACGAACAATGCGAGCAACCAGGAAGCTCAGTCGACCGGATGTCCCTATTATCTCTCCTTCCGCCATCGACAAGGTCTCCAAATCGATGAAAAATTCGCGTGCTGAGGGACCCGACGGGATTTCGGTTGTTCATCTCAAACATATTCCTGACCCCTATTACGAACTGCTCTCTGATCTTATTCATTTGTCATTCAGTTCTGGTGTTATTCCGGCCCGCTGGAATCAAGCTGTCGTCATCCCCATCGCCAAGCCAGGCAAGCCGCCATATAAGGCTGCCTCCCATCGCCCCATTTCCCTCCTCTCCCCCTTGCCAAGCTTGCGGAAAAAGTCCTCAGTCCGCTCCTCCAAAGCAGTCTACAGCACGAAAGAGCATTCCACAGTTACAGCCCTGACGTCAATCACCGAGCACATCATCGCTGGATTCAACTGCAAGACCCCGGCTGGTAGAAGCCTCGTCGTTGCCATAGATCTTACGGCGGCTTTTGATAGCGTCCGTCTTCCGCTGCTCTCAAAATCCATTCTGGAATCGGACATGCCCTTTATCAAGAACCGGTCTATTCGTGTCAAGTTCGACGGACATCTGTCGTCTTCGGTTCCCCTGAAACCCGGTGTCCCTCAAGGCGGGTGCTATCCCCGAGCCTGTTTTCGCTGTTTCTGTCTGATATTCCTGAGCCACCAACTGGTATTCATCTGTACCAGTACGCCGATGACATCACAATCGTAAGCACGGACTCAGTTATTGATCTAGCCACTGCTACCAAGAATGACTACTTACGGACCCTGGCAGCGTACCTTAAATCAAAGTCGCTAACTGTCTCTGCCTCTAAATCAAGTGCTAAACTATGTACAACGGATACTATTGAACATCGGCTTCATCCCAAAGTCATCTGGAATGGCCACGAGCTGCCACTGTCTAAGCATCCTCGACTATTGGGAGTTTTCCTGAACCCCTCTTAACGATTTCATGAAAATACTCGTATACGAGCTGCCTCTGCCAACTCGCGCAACAACATTCTTCGCGCCTTGGCTGGAACCTCGTGGGGCAGCACCAAGGAAGTACTACGTACGACTTACAGAGCCATGGTCCAGCCGGTCTTGGAATATGGCGCCCCTATTTGGACCAGACATCTCTCTGAATCCTCTTGGTGCAAGTTGCAGAGAGCACAGAACACTGCCCTCAGGCTTATTATCGGTTGTCACAAGTTGACGCCTATTCCGCATCTTCATCAGAAACCGGCCTACTCCCCGTGAAGCAGCACTGCATACTCCAGTCTCAGCAGTTTCTCATGAGTATTGTCAAGAGCCCGACCCATCCAAATTACCTTCTGTCGTCCGACTCCCAACCAAGAAACAGATGCACGCCGTTCAATGCTTCCCTGTCCGCTGACGATCAGCAACGCTGGGCTACATCCGAGCTCTCCCGCAGAAGACTCCAGATGGCTGAGAATACGCGCTTTGTGGCAGAGTATCTGTCTGATGCTCAGCCCAACTCAATTTATGGCGGCGTGCCCCCACGAGTCGACGACAGCGAAGTCGATCTACCGAGACGCACCCGAACAATCCTCGCTGGTCTGCGATGCGGCCACTCCACATATCTAAAAGCCTACGCTCATTGGATTGATCAGTCAGCCCCTGATAGATGCCCCGATTGTGAATGTGCTGGACATGATTCATTACATCTATTTTCATGTCCGGCCAAACCTACAATGTTATCTGCTCGAGATCTATGGTACAAGCCGTGAGAAGTAGCTAGCTCCCCACGCCTTTGATGCGATGCTCTGTTCATGGTTGAGAAGAAGAAGAAAAATACGAGTTGGGAATCAAATTTTTTGAAACTGTGAAGGTTTACACACCCACAAGAGGGTTCCACCCAACCGGAGTCTCGATGCAAACCTAGTTGGAGGTCTCTTATCCGTCAGAATGTAGACTTCTGTCGGTATCTCTCAAAGGATGGCGGGGTCGTAATGGAGCACAGTAGACTTTCACCTCGACGAGGATATCGAGGGCAGCACGAGAGGAAGAGCTGCTGCTCGAGCAGCACGTGCTGCCTTTGTGCCGCTCTTAGCAGCACGTGACATTGCTCGAAGTGGTTCATTTGGAGAGCTACGAGCATATCTACAATCAGCATTAACAGCTCTTTTTTAAAAATTTTTTTTGCACAGCTTCTTGATAGCTATATGTAATTTAACCTTTTCTCTCCTTTTCCCCAAATAAGGTTTATATAAGCAAATCAATCAAACGGTCTTGGTAATATCGATGCTTCCCCGAGCTTCATAGTTTTGTACTATATAAGGTTGAAGTTGAAGCTCGTCTGATAAACCTTCTTTGACTACGTTTCGGGCAATAAACCCGTCGTCAGGTCAACTGAAATATGTAATACAGGCAAATCGACAACATGTTCTCACCAACACCAACTACCGACCTGTGGCGACCGGGATGGAGTAGGTCGCAATCACAGATAAGCACAGAGGTTTTTTAAAAGAGGTGGGAATGATGTAAAGCGGTGTTGATGAGCATCCCACCAACCTCTAAATGGGCATAAGATGGAAATGAGGTAGGGCGGTGGGGGGTCTCACAATAGTGCATTGGAAGGATAGGAGGGATCCAGATATGTATCATATCCCTGTTGACCGCTTCCATTACAAGGTTATCAACCTCATTGCTTCCCTCATTTCTTCTCTGCTGTTGATAGGCGGTTTTTCCTTTTTTTATCTCCAGCGCCTCCTTTATTTTTCGTTCAACCGTGTCCTCAACGTTTCTATGAAGAATGGTTACTCAAAGCCGGGTGTTGGTTCTTCAGTTCTGCGTTTCAGTGTGCGTTGTTTCGAAAACGGATTGTTTGGATAGCTCTGTGGGGACCTCAGAGCCCGCCGGTGCTCGTTCATTCGTAGAAACAGCTGCCTAGCTGTCTCGCCGAAGTAGAATTCTTGACATCCTAGGCAATCCACTTTGTATACTACACATTTCACCTGGCACACGCTTTCTCCTCCACTGCAATCCGGGCATTTGATGCGCTCGCAGTGATCCTCATAAAGGCGTAAGGACGCTAGAAGACGTCGTAGGTTGAGAGGTAGTCGAAATACTAGACTAATCGGTAGCCTGGAGCGCTTCACCACTCTATTCACGTCCATGGCAAAGGAATCAGAGATAAATGGCAAGACAAGAGATGTTCCATTCGTTGCCCGGTGAGGTTTCCAATACGAAGGTTGCCCTGTTTCATAACCGTTCTGCCGCAAAATGTTTTGCACCGTTATCCCCACTTCTTGAGAGTTCACAGAGGTTAGTTCCGTTGAAGTGGTAATCATATGACAGACTACGTTTGTCTTCATATAAGATGGATGACAGCTCCGACCGTGAATGATGATATTATGAGATGTTTCCTTTCTGTACCACATGCTGCTGATTTGACCATCTGCGACTTTGACTTTCATGTCCAAGGACGGTGGATACCCATCTGATGTAGGTTCTTCACTCGTCAGCTTGATCGAGGGACATGCAGAGTTCAATGTTGCAAAAGTTCGTCGTAGCACGGCTCGAGACTTCGCGACAATAAATATCTCGTCGATGTATCTCCCGAAGAACAACACTTCTGGCGATGAAGCGCTTCTTTCCAGGCTATCCATGAATAAGATGGCGAGCAATGGCGCCAATCTACTTCCCATGGCTAGGCCTCTTGTCTGCTTGTAGAAAACATTTCAGAAGCGAAAAGTGTTCACGTTTGCCACGCTCTCTAGTAATTACTCAATGTCTTCCACACTGAGGCCGGAAAGCTGAAGACTTCGGTTGTATTGCCGTAGCAGGCATGAACAGGCATCAACTGCTCTTCGTGTATCAACGTTGGTATACAATGCAACCTCATCAAAACTCTAATATTGCAGTCTTGGATACACGATTTTTAGATGTTTTTTGCCGTAACTGCAGTTCAACGTTGCAGGGCACGTTATGGTATGTTTACACAAGGTGCTGAGTTGATCGCAAAACGCTTGGCTCCGGGCGAGATTGAACCAGCATGTTCCCTTTCCGATGGAGCGCCTTATCGCACTGCACCACCGAAGCCCCAGCGCCGCTCTCACACAACTGCTCGGTAAATCTTCACCAAAGCAATCATCCTTTCACCCGCATAACGGGATGAAATAGGAATACCGCCAGAGACTATCTAACAGTCGTAGACCTGTCAAGATGATGCCCTAGTTAAGTCTTACACGATTTTTAGATGTTCGTGTTTGATTTTTAGATGTTAAAAATCGTGTAAGACTTAACTAGGGCATCATCTTGACAGGTCTACGACTGTTAGATAGTCTCTGGCGGTATTTCTGTTTCATCCCGTTATGCGGGTGAAAGGATGATTGATTCGGTGAAGATTTACCGAGCAGTTGAGTGAGAGCGGCGCTGGGGCTTCGGTGGTGCAGTGCGATGAGGCGCTCTCCCGGAAAGGGAATATGCTGGTTCAATCTCGCCAGGAGCCAAGCGTTTTGCGATCAACTCAGCACCTTGTGTAAACATACCATAACGTGCACTGCGACGTTGAACTGCAGTTACGGCAAAAAACATCTAAAAATCGTGTAAGACTTAACTAGGGCATCATCTTGACAGGTCTACGACTGTTAGATAGTCTCTGGCGGTATTCCTGTTTCATCCCGTTATGCGGGTGAAAGGATGATTGATTCGGTGAAGATTTACCGAGCAGTTGAGTGAGAGCGGCGCTGGGGCTTCGGTGGTGCAGTGCGATAAGGCGCTCCCCCGGAAAGTCTTGGATAGTTAAGGAAGTTGCATCTGTTCAGTTGTTGAAGAAATCGGCTTACGTTTTTCAGATGAGCGGGAATAAACGACAGAAGCGGGCTCAGAGTGTGCTGCAGTAGCCATCCGATTCGATCAGTTCCACAAGAAGAGACTATTGGCCTTGTCTTGATAGAAGTGCTGTCCACGTTGTTGTGTTCATCCCTGGACAACTTCTCTGTCTTGATGAGCTGGTAATAAGTTGGTGTACTTGCATGCTTCGGCAGCAGTTGAGCAAGCAGGCTTTTGTCCAGCTTTGTGCCAAGCACTCTCTTCATGACTTCTTCGAGATATCTGCATTCACGTTTGTGTTCATCTCTCGTTTTCACGCTGTAAGTTGGTGTCTGATAAAGCCACTTCACTAAGGGATATGTCTTGCTCTTGCGACAATACGATGAATCCGCAGCATTTGTCCCCAACTGAGAACCGTACAGTGTTCTTCAAGTTTATTGCTTTCCTCAGACCCGTTCGTTCTGCTGAAGTCATGTTGTCAGGAGCAGGACGGTGTTGATGTTCATCGAAGATACGAAGAATTTCGACTTTTAATGCAGCGACCTTTTCTGACAATTCGGGTGAGTGTTGTGGAACGCAGACCTCTGGGCTTATCTGTGGTTTCGACCTACTCCATCCCAATCGCCACAGGTAGGTAGTTGGTGTTGGTGAGAACATATTGTCGATTTGTTTGTATTACATATTTCAGTTGACCTGACGACGGGTTTATTGCCCGAAACGTAGTCAATGAAGGTTTATCAGACGAGCTTCATCTTCAACCTTATGTAGTACAATCAAACGGTCTTCATCTCAGACGATCATGGGCTGTCATGGAGCAAAACTAACTCTCATTTATACTAGAATGGCGAATGCAGCACAAGGGGACGAGCTGCTGCTCGAGGAGCACGTGCTGCCCTCATCCTCCATTCGTCACCTCAGATGCTGCTCTGTGTTGTGGCCAGCACAGCGTGGTAACACTGCTCATAGTGGTCCCTTAGGTAACTACGACCATACTCATAATCGACATGGAGAGTTCTTTCCTTTTAAGAACATGAACATGCCCACTCCCTAATTAGTTGTTTAGACTTAGCACAACCAATCAATCGTCACCCATATCACACGGAATAATTTGAAGACAGTGTCCACGATCAAAATAGTTCGGATTATCAACGTTTATCAAAAGACCCGAGGCGCACTGCATCAATAATGCTGAGAAACGGCTAAGAACGAACACAAAATAGTCCTTTACGGCCCTAAACTTTGATATCCGCTCACGCCACGCCCACTTTCTCAACGGCTACAGATAAAAGCGTCAAACTGAGAACCCGACTCTAGGAAGGCAACCGATTATCAAATGGGGTAAGTTTCGTTGAGCGGAGTGAATTGTAGCCTCTTGGATGTATGTTGTTAACCCTAAGGCCGGTTTTTCAGTAGTTTACGGATAGGTATCGGTTGAAAGGAGTGGGAGAGGAACACTCAGGTTTAGGGCCCCACAGGTCTTTTTGTGCTCGTTCGTAGCCGTTTTTTCCGACATTGCGTGTTTTCAAATTTCCGGATCAGTGAGTGCATCTGAATGGTTTCTCCACACCTTCCCCGCTGTACACTTTTTCGACAGTCCTGTTATCAGGTCGACTGAAACAATATCTGTTGCGCGAAAAAAACGTTTAAGTCAAACGATTCCTACCCGTGAGTCTGTAGCAAAAGTTTGTCAATTTGATGCCAGTTTGTCTTCAGTTTGTCTTCGAGTTAAAGAACAGTCGCCGCCCGCTCGCCGTTGACCAAGACACGCTGCCACCCAATCGCCAAATCGCCGCGACTTGACGCTACTATGTGCCAACTGCTCAAAGCCAATTTTCAACACATCCAGTTCATCTTCAACTGGTCGCCCTTCTATGATTCTATCACTGTCTGAACGCGCGGTGGCGGCCAACCCTTTGCGCGGAGAGCTTACTCAGAACATTTTCGTTTACTTGATTTCAACTTTAGAAACAACTTTCTGCTTGTCGCCGTAACTAACCACGGTATTGTTGTTTGTATGTTGAAAACAACTTGAGGCTCACCAACTTGCCAACAGCCATACTGTAAGAACTATACATGGGCATTCGACCCGAGTTTTCGAATGAATGAATAATTCGAATACGGCCATTTCAAAAATTCCGAATAAATGAATACATTCGAATAATGCCTTTTAAAAAATCCCGAATAAATGAATATATTCGAATAAGGCGTTTTCAAAATTCCCGAATAAATGAATACATTCGAATAATACCTTTTAAAAATTCCCGAATAAATGAATACATTCGAATAATGCCTTTTAAAAAGTCCCGAATAAACGAATACATTCGAATAAAACCTTTTCGAAATTTCCGAATGAATGAATATATTCGAAAAGTCGACCAACTATTCGAATATTCGAAGAATATTCGACATTTCGAAATCAAAGTCAATATCATCCCGGAACTTCGACTTCCGAAGAAACTAGGAGACTGTTTTTATCGTGAACTACCTTCTAGACGGAGAACACTAACAAGGAAACTACTAATAGCCAAATTGGCAGACCCACATAAACTGTACTTTTCTAGAACCACTTTGAACGTAGGGCCCGAATATGCCCTTCACAGCTGCCTAGTCACTCTGAAAAAAATCGGTAATAGGCATTCTTTCGTTTCGCATTCCTATTGTACCATCCAAAAACGCATACTGATCTTTCGAGATGCTGAAAACGGTCAAACGTGTTCAGCGCACAAAACAACCCCCTGGACAAAGCGTGGGCAAAAGCACTTTTTCCAGAGCTTCCACGAAGTGATACCATTTCCCACATGTACCAATTTTCGTTTGAGCGTTAACCTAAATCAAGTAGGGCTTCAGAAAGCGTTGAAGAAAAACATTCCAGATTTGACCTTAAATTCCCCTATAGGTGGTGGTGGTGGGGGGGGGTTGTTTGGGGTGCTGATCACGAAGCTGAGGTTTCTTTGTCGATTGTCGACTAAATTCGTTCAAAGCTTCTCATCGGGAGGGAAATTTGATGACAAAATGCGACTTTTGACGTTTCCCGGAGCGCTACGATGTTGCTCAAATTGTTTCTTTGAGGGTTATTTGTAGTGATCAACGCGTATCTGATTCAGTATATCGATGTTTTGACAGCTTGCGGTAGATTACGGTGGGTATGCGGTAGTTTGGTTAGTCTCGGATTTGGCTCAAAATTGCTATGCGGAGGTAATTCGGGGTGCTGAATGCGAATTCCATGCCGATGGTGGTTGAGAGATCGCCGCGACGAACACACGTGGCACGCACGCAAGCGAGGAGGTAATGATAGTCATGAACATCGATCAATAGATATCACGTTAGATCGCTGCGTCGCGGCTATCTCTCGCCCAGTGATCGACGATACACATATTGCCCCAAAGCAAATTATTCGAAAAGGTGATGAGCATCAAGATAGCAGAGTATTCGAAAAGAAGAGGAGAAAAAGCGCGGCAAGAGAAATTTCTGCAGAATGTGAGTTTGAGTTGCATAACTTGTCTTCGCTTCTCATGTTTAATTCTTATGTTTGCGTTTCGTATATGTGTATACAGAATCAATTACGAAATTCAAAGAAAGGAGACCAGTGACGGAGGGGTTGAAAATCGGAGGAGATTGGCTTAACTAGCTCCCACAATAGGGGACAGGGGACAGCCACACTTTCGTGGATACCCTCTATCCACCATTACGGCGGCGACGGCCTAAAATAATGGGAGCAGGAGAACACACTATTGATTTCGCGGAGGCGGCCCAGCGCCAATGGGCGACGGCTATCCAGAAAAATGAAAACAAGTTACTTGTCACATAAAAGTCCGAAAACAAGTTACTTGTAACATAAAAACCCGCAAACAAGTTACTTGTAACATATCTAAGCCGATGTAAGTTACTTGCGACTTTTATTGTGCCATTTAAAGGCATCGTCCACGATGAAAACCGAATTTGGGTTTATGCGTTCATTCGGACTAGTGGGCCATGACAATGTCACTCAGAAAGTTTGGAGTTACAAAACCGTCTCTGATTGGAGATTCGCTTACCTCAAATTGGCTTCCTGGGTTTGGGGGGCCGGCCTTGGGGTCGATCCGTTGTTACAAGGAACAAAGCTCCTGGGTTGCTGACGGCGGGCGTGCCTTGACGCGTCGTAGGGCGAAATACACACGCCAGTCAATTTCGAATTCGGCATCGATCGAAAGCAGCCGGCAGCACTGGACGCAGCAGGTGGGTAGCCCATTTTAATTCAGCTGAAGTCGTAGTTGAGCGGCATCCTCGGTGAATTGCTTCCAACGCTGCGCCAAGGAACGAAGCGTAAAACTGTTCCTTGCATTCTCTGCGCAACTATCCCAAGTTGATGCCGGCGCGAAATTCAAATTTGCTATGAACTTTTAAAAATGGGTTTTTCTCAAAAAGTTGACGTTTTTGAGGGGGCGTTTTGCTACCGTTTGTCACTATAGGGATAGTACAACACGAAAACATCAAAAACCCAAATATGGTTTTCATCGTGTACGATGCCTTTAAGTTACATGTAACATATTGGAGGCAAATTGCCAGCGGTTTCCTGTCGATATGTTGCATGTAACTTAAGTGAGAAAACCTAAACAGGCAGCAGTGACTGTTTATCCATACGTGTTCCATCTCATTGTTTTGCCAGTAGAAATGCTCTGCGAGTTTTTCAACTTGCCAACTTCCTGCGTATTCATTGCTAAAAACGATGGGATAAACGGTCGCTGCTGCCTGTTTAGGAGGCCCCAACTTAAATGGCTTGAGATAAGTCGCAGGTAACTTACATCAGCTTAGATATGTTACAAGTAACTTGTTTTCGATTTCTGAGAGGATACTGGGTGCAGTGCGCCTCCGATATGTTCCATGTAACTCAAACGGCACAATATAAGTCGCAATTAACTTAAATCGACCAAGAAGATGTTTTCAAGGGAAATGTACGACGCACTCGCGGGGTCAGGCTTACGACTGGCGTTGATGTTGGTTCAAGTACCCTAGTTTGAGGTACTTGGCCCCACACCAGCATGGGAGGCCCTGCACAGCATTTTTTCGCGTAGTTTGTGGTCTGGAACACGCTCTCTGCGTCGCGTGTCGTCTGCGTCACGTTATGGCCTTCAGAATGAAAATATAAATGTAAGTTACATGTAACATAAGTGTAACTTACATGTAATATAAATTTAAGTTGCATGTAACATAAATGTATGTTACATGTAATATAAATGTAAGTTACTTGAGACATTCAAGTAAGTTACAGTTATATTACAAGTAACTTGTTTTGATTTTTCTGAGTACCTGTCCAGCCTGTTGCGGCAACTTCGGATAGCACCGCCCCTAATCAATATGCGTTGGTGCTTGTGTACAGCGCGCAACGGGAGACCTGCACACAAGAACGCACAGCGGAAATGTTACTCACAAAAATGGATAGCTCAATTTGCGAAAAGATTCTTTGAAGGGTTTCTGTTTAAAAGGAAATAGGTCTTGTCTAATATGAATGCGAGGCACTTTTTTTCCGAATTTTATCGAATTAATCCGAAATTTAATTTTTCGAATAAATCGAATATTCGAATAAATCCAACTTTTAAATTCTCGAATAAATCGAATATTCGAATAAATCCAAAGTTGAAATTCCCGAATAAATCGAATATTCGAATAAATCCAAAATTTAAATTTTCGAATAAATCGAATATTCGAATAAATCCAAAAATTCAATTCTCGAATAAATCGAGTATTCGAATAAATCCAAAATTTCAATCCTCGAATAAATCGAATATTCGAATAAATCCAAATTTTAAATTCCCGAATAAATCGAATATTCGAGTAAACCCCAAAATTGAAATTCCCGAATGAATCGAATATTCGAATACTCGAATATTCGAATTATTCGAATAATTATTCGATTCGGTCCCAAGTCTAGTAAGAACAACTGTATAACAAGCTACTGCGGTACTGGGGGTGTTGGCCTGCGGACGTTTGGCAGCTGGCCGCGATCTTCGCCGCGGTCAGCGGTGAGGAAACACCCTCACCGCGGACCGCGCCCGAAACCGCCCCCCCCCTCCCCAGCCGTTGGGATGCCCACCATCCCCCCCAGCGGTCAAAAATATGCTGGCCTCCGAAGAGGGACTCGAAGTCACCCTCCAGTGCCGGCATGAGAACGCCTACTGAGGAGTCGAGCAAGATGAGGCACCTTTTATACCGGCCGTGCACGTGATAAGCACATTACGACGTAATCACCATCAATTGAGAAAGCAACCGACTGATTTGAAGATAGTTACCCGATTCTCGAGTCTTATGCTGACATCTAGTTGTTGAGACCGTATCGCTGAATTTGTCTGAATCGAAGCTTGTTTCCACCGTATAGCATCCCTAATCAGCTGGAGAAAGTGAGTTTCAACTTGTTTTCCCCAGTTATTGAGCGCAAAGTAGAGCTACAGTTGTTTTGAAGTCAAATCATAGTTGATGGTCTCCGACGTAAGTCAATCCTTAGTTGAAATAAAGTGGTTTCAAGCTAAATTAGTTGAATTAAAGTTGATTTTGCTGGTCATTGCTGGGAATCAAGTAATTTAAAGTTCTGAGTACTTTTATCAGCGCGCGACCTCTTCAGACGTGGTACTTTTATGCAAGATTCACATTTTCGTTGCATCGAGTCTTCAAAAAAAAACTTCTGGTATTTTACTGATTATAAATCAAACGCAGTTTCAGTCTAAACAGAGAGTCAATTTAAAATTGTACCCTCGAGAAAAGCAGTTTTTTGAGAGCAATTGGTTCAGCTCGGCTAAAAAGTGATGAATTATTCTGGAAAAAGGGATGATTCGTCATTCTCATCGGATGGTGGTTTTGTGAAACCGGCAAAAAATTCGAGAGCTGTTCGACTTTTCTAAAATGATTTATTTAGCGTGTTCTTCCAGAACTGAAACATTTTTTCTTTTTCTTTAAATCTGGAAGGTGAAAGTTGGGAATTTCGGAGAATCACTCTCTCACTCTGAAATGCGTTTCCGTGAGCTCAAACTTTACTCGCATTTCCCATAGAAAAACCAATTGTTTTGGTTTTGGACGAAGACTTGTATTTTTCAAATGCTGAGCGACGATGGTTTGCCAAAAGTTAGGCGAAATGGGGAATACCCTCTATGAAACATCGAAATTCACATCATTTGAGGCGCGAGCGGCGCGCGCGTCGCCTCGGTCTCCGTCTGCCCTACGCTCTCTCACTGTCTCTAACCTCCTCTCCGCACCAGCACGCGAAGGGACCAAGTGAATTTCGCCGTTTTATAGCCTATATGTACCTTTTCGTCATGAAAAACCCAGTGCTCACAGAAGTCAAAGCCGACAGTTCTCAAAATCAACTTCAATAAGATTAATGATTTGAACCTTTCCGAAAAATGTTCACGACAATAATTTAGAAAGAAGAAAAAATTTTCAAGAATTTCCAAATCGTTATTTCTTGGAAGAAAAGAAATCACCATTTACAGGGAGATCAATAAATGATGAATTCTCTGATATTTGAATTCCGTTTAACCCTGGACTTTTCTCTAAACAGTGTGAATTTCAGCGACTTAAGAATATTTTGAGGAGAACTTCATTCTTGGAATATGTGGGTATACCTTTCTGTAAAAAGAAAGTCGTAATTCCTCTTTCAAAATGAGAGAATCAGATTATCACGCCCAATTCACATCTCTACAGTCACGAGACCGAGTGGAAATCATTTCTTGTTCAAGGTATAGAGAAATCCTGTGTCAAGAAATGCTTTTGAAGACTCACAATCACTATTGACCGAGACCTGTATTGAACAGCCCTCGCAAACTCGTGCGAGATACGATGCCACCAAGGGTGGGCATGAAACAGCCCGTGACGGCAGCATCATTTCCTTCAATTGTGGCGAAGATCAATGGATTTAATCAAGAACGAATCAGCCGTTGTGGTATGAATGAGCCTCGATGAGGTCTCTGTTTTTGATAGGTCGACCCAGCGCTGCTGCTGAGCTCGACATGTCCCCTGCGGGAGAAGGGCTATGAGAAGGAAAGGAAATATCAAAAATGAAGAGCAGCAGTTGGAGCCATGATGAGCAGCGATTGGGGAAAGAGCAGCGGCAGTTGGGGCCTCAATGAGGAGCAGCAGTTGGGGCGAATGTAGCAGCACGTGGGGCCTCTATACGAGCAGCAGTTGAGGCAGTGAGCGGAGCAAGAGGACACAACGTGCTGCCCTGGGCAGCAGTTAGGGGAACGAAGAAGGCTTACACCTCGACGAGTAGCTGCGTTAGTAATTCCCTCGTGCTGCCTTACTAAGCCGCGAGTATCTGAGCTGCTATATGATGGTGCTATCAGTATTGTTTTTACAAAAACTCCAACAACATGCTTAGAATTTTGATAGGGTACCCTAGATGTCCCTGCAACTCGCAGGGAGGAGCTTGGCAGTCCGGCACCTGCGTTGCGCGCGTTTCGATGAAGAGGTGAATGGTGGTTGTGTGGTATTCCGGCCTCATGCCGGCATGCTGCTAATCGATGCGGTGATAGGATACCTCCACTATCACCTGATTGCTTCGAGTGCAGGATAATCCCTGCATTTTTACTGCTCTCCCATCACTTTTAACATTGATATCCCAGTAATATATGCTAGTAATTTCCACGCCATTCACAGTAACAATAGGTTTTCCCTTTTAGGATCTTTTCCACAGATTTCAATTATTTGATAGTTAATGAATCGACTGAATAATTTTTATTCGTCCATTTTACTTCATTCATTAAATAATGTACCTGCTGGCTATCGGTTTCATGACTCATTCATTCTTTTCTTCATTCATTCATTTTACTTATTTATGCTTTCAAATTAGTATTCAATTATTCAGTTGTTCATTCAATAATTTTGTATTTACCAAATTATTTATGGACTTGCAGTATTTCATCAACTCCAGATATTATGAAAGTTCGTGTTTGTTGGTTATAATTATGGGTACATTTCCTGTTCGTTTTACTTGAGGCTTTATGATAGTAAAAAAATTAATCACGAGCACATTTCGATTTCGAAATAAAAAACAGATATGAGACAATTTTCAGTAGAGAGCTTGTTCAACTACAACTGCATTTGACATTTTTTCACAGTTTTCGCCTCAAATGCGTAGATTTCCTTGCTAGTCACTAATGAATCGCTTTGCTGCTGTTGCTCTAGTTTCACTGTTGTAACAGTTGTCCGATTGTGGCTTTCCAATCTTGAGAAACATTTTCTTTACTCTTTGCGCGTATTTTGGCACAAAAAATTCGAAGAGTAGAGTGCAGACGCACATGGTACGTTTACGAATACATATACAAACAAAATAGGAAAAATATGTAGGCAATAGTTGCAACATATTCGACACCGCTTTCGAAGGTATAGCATGGGGTCCACGTTTCTGGTAATCGGTACAACCGGTGCTAGCCTAGAAAACGAGTGCGAAAACGGATTGGTGTTCATTGCTGGTGGGCAAAATCCAAACGTGGGAGCGAAATTCTTCAACCTCCCCCCCCTCTATATGAAATATCGAGCCATTTTTCCTTTCTAGAAATACACAAACCGATGAGGTAAGAACAATTAAAATGAAATTCAGGGAAAAGTTCTCTCGATTTCCAATTTCTGGCATACCCCTGTTCCGGAGAGACGGCATTTGTCAAATTTTGTGCAGAAAACGACGCTAAACAGAGCCATATAAAAACTAAACTTTTGAACTTTGATCATACTGTATACAACAAAATTTTCAAAGCTTTTACATGTGCCTACTCTCTGTTCGCTCAAAGGTAATCCTTACATACGGTACTCTATTATTTAGAACTAACCAAATGTTTGCCTCCAGATTTACATTCGTTTCAACATCATTCCGACGCAACTTGTATTTTTCGTTGCAGGCGGATAACCCGGAACCTCTTTTCAGACTCACAACTGTTACCGAGAATCGAATCACAATCCTTCTCCTATACTGAGAGCAGATTCAGAACTTTTATTCTGAGTTCATAGAACCAGACTTGAATAGAGTTTCTCACCGGGTTCAATTTGACTTACTTGACTTAAACGGTTGGCTTTCGCCTGACGCGGTCATTCCGCATCTTCACCGAGGTGTGCCGTCCTAGTAGTCAGTCGTGTCCAATTGTCACGGTCCTCAGCCACAATTTGAACATAATCCATCCAGCGATCAGCTATTCCACTTCCTGCGAAGTAAAACATCGCGCCTGAATTGCCTTTCAATGCCGAGTGATTTCAAATTCTCTTTCACCACATCCGTTCAAAAACTTTCGCCTACGTCCAGGCGGCCGTTTCCAGACAGAACTTGGAAGCATCCTTAGAGCGTGTTGAACAAGACGATCTGGCGGTCTTCTTAAAATATGCCCCAACAGACGAAGACAACCTTCCGTTGCCGCTTGAGATGGCATTGGGAGATGTTGGCACCTCCCTCTTGTCAAACGTTGATGTAAGGCGTCAATCTCGTTGTAGAGATCTTCGTCGTGGCACATCCGCGGCCAGAAATATCCGAGCAAACGTCTAAACAGCTTCCTCTCCGTGCAATTCAACCTCTCCATCTGCGTCTTCGGTGCTGCCCACGTCTCCGATCCGTACATCATGATAGGGCGAATAGCGGATAAGTAGACGCGCAACTTAACTTCCTTCGCGATGGGGGTAGAACACAAACACTTGGTAAGAGAATTCAATGCAGACGTACCTTTCGCACATCGTTGTTGAACATTCGCTGCATAACTACCATCGTTCTTCAGCAAACAGCCCAGATAACCGAAATCGTCCACCAATTTGATACGTTGTCCGTCCACACAAACTCCAGTTGAAGGCCTCTGAGAGACCCACCCACATCTGCATGCATTTGTCCGGACAAAGACGAAGTCCATAGGCTGCGGCATACTTCGAAACGAGGTTCACAATCCTTTGCAGTTTTGCGTTGTTTTCAGCGAATAACACAATGTCATCGGCGTACTCGAGGTCGACAAGGGAGCGTCCTGATGGTGTTAGGATCACGTCCGCAGGAAACTGTTCTGCGACTCTATGCATGATGTCATCAACGGCGAAGTTGAAAAGAAAAGGTCCTGCAACGGCTCCTTGCCGTATGCGGAGAGTCGAATGCGGCTTCAAAGTCCAAAAAAGCAAGCTGTAATGGCTCCGAATACCGCTGCCACGATTCGATTACTCTTCTCACAACGAACACTTGGTCGATGGTCGATCTTCCAGGTCGAAAACCGGCTTGCTCCTCTCCGGTCGTTTCCTCACGATGTTTGATGAGTCGCTCGAGAATGATACGTTCCAAAACCTTGTACATGACACGCAGAAGAGAGATCCCCTATAGTTCTTGGGCTCCGTGACGGATAATTTCTTGTGAAGAGGTACGATGATCGCATGCCTCCACGAAACGGGTATCCTTTCGCTCATCCATATGATACGGATAGTGTTGGTCATTTCACGAATCCCAGACGGAGGAAGAGCTTTGAGCGTTTCAGCAGTGATGTGATCATCTCCACCTGCCTTTCCATTCTTCATTTTCCGGACACAATTCGAAACTTCAGCCTCAGTCGGCGGTTCCTCACTGACATCGTAATGTGCCCTCTGAACATGCGGCAGCTCTGGTACTGACGGCGCTGGACGATTCAGTAGTGAACTGAAGTAATCCTTCCATAATGGCAGCGTCGAATCACCAACTGCAACTCCATTGGTAGTGTTGAGGACAGCAGAACTTCTGCTTTCAATACGGCAGGAATTGTATGTTTTTTGTAGTTCAATAAACATTTGTTTGTTTGTTTTTTCTGATCAACCGAGTGGAAGGAAATGATGAAGAGCATCAAATGCGCATTAATTCACTGTTCGGAGGAGTTTCATAAACCCACAGACAAATGGTGAAAACCCTTACAAATTAGCGAGTGGCTTGCACAGGTGTGAAAGAATTTGACATATGGGGTGAAGGGAGAGGGTTCTTGAACCGAAGTCGACTGAAAATCGAACAAAGAAGAGAAATGGTGAAAAAGTTGGAGCATTATTGAAAACAAAAAGCTTGGGCACGCCTCAATTTTCAAGAAAAAACGATTCCTACTGGTGAAATACAGAAAAAAGAGATTACAGCAATAACAGAGATAGCATAGAGGAAATCAGCACAGTGTGGCCATTAAACATCGACACAGGTGAAAAATAGGCATCGGATAATTGAAAGGAACATCAGACAATCGAAAAAGACATGCCGAAGCGCGCCAAGCGCTTTTAGGGCCCCGCCCACATCGGAGTGCCTCTTTTCCCTCCCCCGGACCTTACAGAACATCGTACGAGATGTGTATCGCAGCCAGGGGTGTGCGGCAATCGCCGTTTGCCGTTTGCCGGCCATTTTTATGCCTAGCGAATAACTTTCAATCGCTCACGTTGTTGAATGGTAGAGCAAATCATTCTACGGGTTGTCGCCGAACTTCGTGCTCTGCTGAGTGGGGTGATGCGGTCAGAATGGCAACAATGTTCGAGTTAGTAAGCGCTGTGATGGCACAGTGGCAGTGCTCGGGCCTCTCGCATGACTGGCGTTGATTCGAATCCGAGCGTCTTACTCGTTTTTAGCGCAAACATCTCCGAGCACCACAAGGCTTGCTACCACCCCGGGTCTGCGCACAGCCGTCTTGCCATTGATTGCTCTACGGCTGATCGGCAGATGGGGTGAACCAGCACGACAATCAGCCGGGTGCCGCCGGCCGTTTTCACTCGGCTGACGGGAGTTCACTACGGGCCCAGATGAAAGCTCGCATGGTCACTTGGGAGGAGGTGTACGACTACAAGTTATAAACAAAAGGCAAAGAAGGCAGAAGATGAGGTGAAGTGAGGTTGGAAGAACCACCGAGCGCTAAGTCTAGCTAGTGTCGAAGGTCGAGCAGGAAAAGGAAGCCGACCGAGCGAATGAAAGATTTTGTCGAGAATGATAAGAGAAGGAAGGTGCATGGTGTGGTGATAAGGTGCAATGTAGTAAACAAGGAGTCGAGTGATAAGGCATGCTGGGTCTATAAAAAGACTGAGGAAGAGGGTGGTGGTAATTTATGTGGACATTCCAACAGCCGACGCACCCACCGACATACCAGCAGCCGTTTGCAGGGGGGACGGGACAGCCGGTCCCGTCACCGAGCCCCCAGATCATCTACATTCAGCCGCCACACTACGATCGGATGCCCACGCCGTACGCAACACCATACGAAGCCGCGCCACGAATGGTGCGTGATCGACGTTCAACACTGTGGTATGTACTGTAATAGATATCTGTCACTGGTGCAAGCAAGAGGCAGCCAGCGACGCAGACGGGGAAGACGGACCGGGGGATACCTGGGCCAGTTGGCTCAGCTGTCGCAGTCGCTGCGTCGGCTGGTGGGTTGGTCAAGGTCCCCTCGCACCGTCGTCGCCTTTCGTGGAACCAGAAGTCCGCCAAGGCCGCACCGAAGAGAAGGCTTGACAAGAGATTGCAATGCAAGACAGCCGTGAGCGGATCGATGACCGCGATCGATCGAACAGTCGAGAGAGAGTAAGGAAGCGCACTCCCGAAAGATTGAGGAAGCGAGGAGAACAGCGCCGAAGCCGAGCCAGATCCGGATCACGAGGTCGTGAGGATCACCTCAGGCGACGTAAACGCTCAGTCAATGAGCGAAGCCGCTCAGATAGTCAGCGGTAGTAACCGCAGTCACATTTGCGTAATAAATGTTTGCCGAGTTGATTTTGTACAGAAATTGTTGCGTGAAAATGGGAGGAGGTAGCGGAATGTGAACCTCCCAAGTTCTATGGTAGTAGTGGAGGATGTGTATATGTTGGGGGTGTGTATCCAAGTCTGTTGGTACCTGCTCGTTGGTGCCCCTGCTTCTACTGAACCCAGCAGACGTTTGAGTGTACACAGGGAACGTTCGAGCGATATAGCGTGCACAACTATATCGCGAAAGTATCCCGCACATTGCATAAAGGTGTCGCCGTCCGGCACACTAAGGCCTCTGGTCCATAACACCTTAGGATCCGTACCTAGGGAGTCATGGAGTCTTTGGCCACAAGCCACAATTTCGCCACCCTGAACTGTCGATCGCTGTCGAGTGATATCCAAAAAACTGCGCTATCCAGACTTCTGAGCTATTTCCATGCACCGTTTGCTGCTTTGCAGGAAACCCGCCTCAAGGATAGACCCGTCATCAGCGTCGGAGAGTACACCATCTACTGCGGTAACGCTGACGATAGGAGAGTGGGAGGCTGTGCAATAGCTGTAAGGAAGGATTTCAATGGTATGGTCAAGGAGTTCGGCTCAACGTCGTGTCGGAATGCATTCTTACGACTGCGGGATCACAGAGGATTCAATCTGTGGATAGTGAGTGCTCATGCGCCCACTGAAACCGCCGAAGACAATTCGAAGGATGCGTTTTATGAGGAACTCAATACGTTGCTGGCCAGGATACCTTGTCAACATGCTGTTGTCGTGGGGATTGACGCAATTGCGAAGATGGGACTTGATCAGGAATCAGAAGTACTCGGTAAATGGTTCTACCCAGTGGAGCAAACATCGGACAATGGCTACCGCCTTGTCGACTTTTGTGAACGCAGTGGTCTGATTATTGCATCGACATTTAAGAGGAATCATCGCCGCCATCAGCTTACGTGGCAGGGACCAACCCGGCTATCTCCAGAAGAGCAGCGGAAGCGGAAGATGACAACTTTGAAACTACAGCTTGACTATGTCCTGACAAGGAATATTCCAGTATCGGACATTCGAAGATCTAGAGCTGTGTGGGATGTCGCATTCGATTCGGATCACCGTCCTGTTCTGTTGAACTTCACTGCGAGGATTCATAAGAGGAAGCGAGGGGTTCAGCCTCTCCAGAGGATTGACATGACAAGTCTCAGAGATGAAGAGTGCAGAAGGAATTTCCGACAACGCGTTTCTATTCACATCGGAGTACGGACTAAGAAGAAACTTTGCGACGCGGATTCTTTTGTCAAATGCATCCAGGACGCTTCGAAAGAGGCACTCCCGGTTGTACAGCCTAAGAAGAAGTTCGCCTACGTCTCAGAAGAAACAACATCTACCTACAACAGAGTATGTGCTCTCCGAACTGCAGGAAACTTCGTGGAGGAGAAGCGTCTGAGGAGGAAGTTGCGTCGGCAGCTTCAAAGTGACCGCGAACGAGTGGACGTGTAGAGCTAAGGAGTTCGAGAAGGCTTGGGAGGAGAAGAATCCGAGGAAAGCCTACACGTTGCTGCGACAGTATAGCGGGAAGATGAAGAGATGTTCTCCTGTCTTGAACACTACCAATGGAGTTGCAGTTGGTGATGCGACGCTGCCAATATGGAAGGATTACTTCAGTTCACTACTGAATCGTCCAGCGCCATCAGTACCTGAGCTCCCGCATGTTCAGAGAGCACATTACGATGTCAGTGAGGAACCGCCGACTGAGTCTGAAGTTTTGGATTGTGTCCGGAAAATGAAGAATGGAAAGGCAGGTGGAGATGACAACATCACTGCTGAAATGCTGAAAGCTCTTCCTCCGTCTGGGATTCGTGAAATGACCAACACCATCCGTGCCATATGGATGAGCGAAAGGATACCCGATTCGTGGAGACATGCGATCATCGTACCTCTTCACAAGAAGCTATCCGTCACGGATCCTAAGAACTACAGAGGAATCTCTCTACTTCGTGTCATGTACAACGTTTTAGAACGTATCATTCTCGAGCGACTTATCAAACATCGTGAAGGAACGACCAGAGATGAGCAAGCCGGTTTTCGACCTGGAAGATCGACCATCGACCAAGTGTTCGTCGTGAGAAGAGTAATTGAATCGTGGCAGCGGTTTTCGAAGCCATTACAGCTATGGACTTTGGACTTATTGAACTTTGAAGCCGCGTTCGACTCTCCTCATCGTGATCGATTGCTCAATGCTCTGCGAGCAGATGGAGTCCCGGAAAAGTATGTTCGGTTAATCGAGGACATGAACAAAGGAACAACAGCAGCAGTTCGTACACCTGTCGGATTTACGTCAGCTTTCGAGGTGAAAACAGGAGTAAGGCAAGGAGCCGTTGCAGGACCTTTTCTTTTCAACTTCGCCGTTGATGACATCATGCGTAGAGTTGCAGAACAGTTTCCTGCGGATGTGATCCTAACACCATCAGGACGCTCCCTTGTCGACCTGGAGTACGCCGACGACATTGTGTTATTCGCTGAAAACAACGCGAAACTGCAAAGGATTGCGAACCTCGTTTCGAAGTATGCCGCAGCCTATGGACTTCGTCTTCGTCCCGACAAATGCAAGCAGATGTGGGTCTCTCAGAGGCCTTCAACTGGAGTTTGTGTGGACGGACAACGTATCGAACTGGTGGACGATTTCTGTTATTTGGGCTGTTTGCTGAAGAACGATGGTAGTTATGCAGCGGATATTCGACAACGATGTGCGAAAGCTACGTCTGCATTCAATTCTCTAACCATGTGTTTGTGGTCTACCACCATCGCGAAGGAAGTCAAGTTGCGCGTCTACCTATCCGCTATTCGCCCTATCATGATGTACGGATCGGAGACGTGGGCAGCACCGAAAACGCAGATGGAAAGGTTGGATTGCACGGAGAGGAAGCTTTTTAGGCGTTTGCTTGGATATTTCTGGCCGCGTGTATGCTATAACGAAGACCTTTACAAGGAAATCGACGCAGTACATCAACGCTTGACACGTGGGAGGTGCCAGCATCTCCTAACGCCATCTCAAGCAGCAATGGAAAGTCGACTTCGACTGCTCGGGCATATACTAAGAAGAACGCCGGATCGTCTCGTACAACACGCTTCAAAAATGCTTCCAAATCCTGTCTGGAAACGGCCACCTGGGCGTAGGCGAAAGTTCTGGACGGATGTGGTTAAAGAGGATTTAAAGTCACTCGGCATCGAAAGACAGTTCAGGCGCGATGTTTCGTTTCGCAGGAAATGGAATAGTGACAGCTGGATGGAATGTGTTCAAATTGTGGCTGAAGACCGTGAAAAATGGACACGGCTGACTACTAGGACGGCACACCTCGGTGAAGATGCGGAATGACCGCGTCAGGCGAAAGCCAACCGATTAAGTCAAGTAAGTCAAGTGGAGGATCTAGAAAACGAACCTCCACGGGCAGGGGACGAGTAAAGAAAAACGCCTGGTCCCAAAACTTCGACAACCCCTTAGAGATTTGGGAGTGACCGCATGGTCACTAAGGGGGGATCTGGAGGGGTGGGATGAGATACGGTAGGAAGGGGATGGGGTAGTGATAACAGAGACTGTGTTAACCATCCGCCGTGAATAAACACGCTCATCCTCATTGCGTGTATCTCAATCATCGTCAACTGGCGATCAGGGCCGAACATCGAAGAAAGAAGAAAAAAGTTCAAGAAGCCGCCGGCAGTGAAGAGACAATAGAAGAAGGAAGATGGATCAGCAAGCGCAAGAGGACACTGAACAAGGCGGTAGGGAGATGAAGCTGTCCGCCATGTCGCACACGACGGTGGACGCCGGAGGTCAAGAACCTTACCGTGGCCGCACGCCTGGGCCGTATGTATTGGGCACGTCGTGGCGCACAAGGTGGAAGCTGTTCTCAAATTTTCTTGTTTTGAGAAAAGTTACAGAAGAGAGGGACCAACGCCTCATCTTTCTACAAGAGATAGGCGGGTCCAATTATGAACTTCTGGAATCCCTCTTGCAGAGTCGTGAGCTTGAGGAGGTCGCACTCAACGAGCTTAGGGCACCAATGGAAAAACACTTTCAGCCAAAGAAGTTAGTTTTGGCGGAAAGATTTGGACTCATGTCCAAAGTCCAGAGGCCTGTACAGGCGTTGCATGAGTTCTACTCCGAACTGCAGAAGGCAGCTAATGGGTGTAGTTTCGATACCATCCAAAATCACAGAGATGCTTTTGTGAGAATGGTGTTCATAGGTGGATCGACTTCCGTCGAGACGAGGAAGCGGTTACTCGAAAAAGAGCAACTGACGTCGAAAGAAACTCTGGAGCAGGCTGAATCTTACGAGAGGATGGGGGCGAACGTTCCTCATTTAAAAGAAGGACCTGCACAAGTTGGGGTGGCCCTAGTCAGGAGCAGAAGGGAAGATCGTAATCGATAGGAACCAGCGCGCCCCCAAAAGCAAGGTAGAGTTGTAAGGAAACCGAGCAAGAGCCCTGCTCGGGACAAAATAAAGCGCTGGGTTCGCGGTGCGTTGGGGCATGTCGGATACGAGTATTTTAAGAAGGATAGAGCATACTGTAGGATAAGCGAGAAGAAGTGTCATTATCCCGAGACGTGCAGGAGACAGAAGAAAATTCGAGGACAAGTCTCCCGCCAGGTACACTGGTGGGTTGAGCCTCCCCGGGGCCCCATAGTGAAGAGGAGTGGGCGATTCAAGGCGTGAATGCGGTCTTCATGACGTTGAACCGCCGCCGACTTCACAGTCGTAGAGCAGCTAACCCGGTGAGAAAAATAGTGTTGGAGTGCTCCAGCCGTGTGTGTAATACGGAAACAACGAAGGTGAACCTACACAAACATAACGGTTGTTGAGCGCAGATGAGTATGCTCCAGGAAGGAAGAGCATTAACCCAAGAAAACCAACAGGCGCTAGGAGGTGCATCCCAAACGAAATCGATGGACTAGCCACTGAGCGTGTTTAGTCAAATTTTTCTTCGGCACAGAACAAAGCCGCTCTTGTTCACGGAAAACTTCTTTCTCACTTCTCCTCTTGAGTGGTTTCCGCATAATTCTTGTAAGCCAGGGCCGGAGAGCTGCCTCGTTTTTATCCAAACTTTCGAAGAGAGCAAGACCATCCCTAACAGCCTGAAGCGGCAGATTCAAGAACTATAGGTAAGCGAAGCATTTTATGATGAAAACCCACCAGATGAAATTTATGAGCAAAACAGTCGAAGTTTTCCACGTTGAGAAAATCGGTCATCTTCACCGTGTTTGAGGCGGCATCACGAACAAAGAGGTGAATCTTGTCTTCGCTGATGGAGAACTGATGTGATACTTTCGCCAAGACTGAGTTCACGTTTTCGGCAGTACGGTTGTGCTTCGGGGGCGAGGCAGCCACAACAAGGAAATGCATTCGCCGAAAATCTCGTCCGAAAAATGCCTTAGCGACAATCTCTGGAAATGAAATTGGACTTTTTCGGCGGAAAACGGTAAGAAAAAAACTTTGCAAAACTGGGAAATTGCAGTTCCGCTGACCTGCGTTCAAAATTGTGGGATCTGTGACAGGCAAGATAAAATTTGATTAGGAAAAATGAATCTTTTTCACGTCGTCAAAAAACATGTAAATCATTATTAGGCTGTGAGATACCCAAAAAATCAAGGAAAACGCGGCTTCCCGCCAATCAAACACAGATAAATCCCGAATCATTCATTTGTATGAGATTCTTAGGAGGCTAGATATATAAGCAAAACTTAAATTCTAGTCCGCAAAATAAGAACCACATCGCAACTCACTTCTGAGGACGTTTCCAACGCGACCCGGAAATCGATAGAAATCGGAATGCACCTCCTCTGATAGAGTATTTGTTTTCTTTGAGTCGCGAGTCACAAACTGAAAGTAGTGCATCACGAATCACGACAAGCCTGTTTGTGTTTGGGAAATACCTGCGCGAAAATGTTCGCAACAGTCCGAAAAGATACATTGGTGGTTACATTTCTGTGCGATCGCCGGGATGAGCTTGTGTCACTGGCACATGAATTCGCATCGCGAGTTCGGAAATCTTTCTCTCCTATGAGGCACTCTTCCCTCATCAGATCCGCTGGTGTAAGCAGGTCGTACATGTCGGACACGGCTTCTGAAGCAGGTGAAGTAGGCCAAGCCTTCTTTGACCTCACTGCCCTTCTCCGGATGTTTAATAATCTTTTGCTGTCAGATTGCAGATTGCAGACTCGTAACAGTAAGAAACGTCAGTGGGGAGCCGGCTGGAGTGACCAGGTACAGAGCAGCATCTTTAGTGGACAGTGTTTCTTGAGTTTTTCAACCGTCACAAGCTAGTGATACGGATCTTTTATGAAATGGCTGACGTGTTACGACGTCGATGCGTTCATCAGAGCCTGGGAGAAGTCCTACCGATTGAAAAAAAAAACTCGCACGAACACCGTAGAAGGTGCAACCAAAGTTGGGATTCGCTTTGGCTGCCGCTCGTATTTCCGTCATACATATGTAGAACAGAGTGTGAAACGAACAAACCTTGAACCTGTAGTTTCACACAAATATGTATAATGTAGTAATATGGGCATAAATTTCTAGATCGGAGCCAAACGGAGTGCCCTCTCCCCATTGCAGCAGATGCGCTACAAACCACTCTTGTGCGCTTTTTTACCGCTTGCGGAGCAGACCGATTTTTCTTGGTTTAAATGGTCATGCCATCAACATATGTTGTGTTGCTCGTCGGTTAGCGTTGCTCGTCGGTTAGCGCGGTGAACGTTACTGATAGTTCGCAATCATATACAAGTGCGGTGTGAGTACATTTAAGCATACAATACAAACAGCATCATGCCTATCGCAAAATGAACACGCTCATGTCTAGAGGATGCGGTCAAGCAACTGAGAACAAGCTTATGTGACTGAACTAATACACAGAAAGAGACATAAAAGAAAGAGTCACTACACCTAGGTTGAACCGGCCTTTTATACCATGCAGGGTCCGAAGTACGGTGCGCAATCATCACTAGTATAAAGAATCGGGTCGGCAGAAAAAAATAATCAACAAGAAGAATCGGTAGATCACCAATTCCAGCCTTCTCATCATTCGAATCGTGACTGCCTTGACAAACACAAAAAAGCCCCTATGGTTACAATAGGCACCAAAGTCCAAAGACAACGCCTCCTGGTACGCCTAGAATTCAGTGATTTCATCAAAGTATGTACAAAGATACGATGAGAGATATTATAAACTGCAAAGGAGTAATTAGCATCGAGTGTCTGGAGCGATTCCGCTCTGGCACAAATGAATTTTCACAAACTTCGTTGGCGAGTCATAAACTTCAAAATCATGCAAGACGCAGAAATCAGAATATTCGTTGTTTCTGTGAGACCTTGCTCCCAGACGCGTTCTTGAAATACCTTTGTTTCTGTCGGACTTTCCTTTCATGAGTATCTTACTTAAAAAACTGCACCTCGTAAGAGCTTTGGACCGGAAGAATCCTCTTTCATAGAACTCCCAACCTGCAAGTCTACTTCTCAACTGAAACTTCACCAAACTCAGGCAAGCAAAAAAAGTCATTATCGAATGATGTCCGCGTTCAAAATGGCGTTGCTTTCTACAGCTAATGGGCCGAGTACAGATCAACCAACCACTGGCGAACAGAAATAGGAATTGACCTGTGGCCGTACCTAAGGAGGTTGGGGTCAGGGTCGTTTTGCTTTAGCACTCAAAGGCAGTGTCCACGACAAAAACCATGTCTGATTTTTTGGTGGAGATCGGCAGCTGCGAGGCCTAGCGAAACCCTAACGTTGAAAAAAACTAAGAAAAAATGAGCTCGGAACGGTCCCCTACGGCCCCAAAGTTGGACACTCGTCAGCTCCTCACACCCAGATGCACTTTCCACCGACGTGAACAATTGAATGCTCGAGATTGTGAGATAAGCGATGGTTTCCGATCAATAGCCCCGTTCTTCCCTTCATTCTCAACTCCTCTCTTTACTCAGGTCGGCTCGCATACATCGGCTGCAAAAGACGGAGGTTACAAGCCTCGAACAACTCGTCCACCATTTTCCCTAGCTAAATTTTTGAGGGACTATAACTCCGTTCCTAGAAGGTCTTGTACGATTCCAAAAACATCATTGAAATCGGCATGTGACTGTCTTCAAGATGGGCAGAAAAGCAGAAAAACTATTCTTATCGTGAACTCTGCCTTTAAATAATAGGAACGTGATCAGGCCAGATCGCCTTTTTAAGCATTAGGTAGAGCATTGCTAGGCCATGTCGCTGGAAGAGTACAAGTACGAATTGAGAGATGCTTTGCCTGCTTGAAGCCGACCGATTGACACACACGACTAATTATGTTAAATACATCAAGTGGGCGAGGCCTGTTTTCATGCCCGGAAGGCACATAGGTGGAGCTTCGGGCACGCAAACTACAGTTAAAGTATGACTGTCAGCATGTGAAAACGTATCCAGAACTTGATAAACGTAGCTCGAAGCCGGAGAGCGCTACACTAGAAGGGGTCCGTGAAAAATTTGATAGTCAAGGATTGAAATGAAGATTTTACAAGTATTCTTCGAAATTCTGATAGGCCTTTTCGCGTTGCAGCAACGTGCGGTAAAGTTTGTCCGGGGCCCAAATAAGAGAGAAAAATTTTCAAATCGTTTAAAACGATCAATCGGTTGTATCACATCTAAAACAATGACCGTTTCGATCGGCCCTAAAACATATTCTCTTATTTGGGTCAAGGGCTGACTTTTCTTTACTTTTTTATCACGTGTACTACATATTTAAGACTCGGTTAGCACCGCGCCTTATCGATGTGTTCTGCTCTGAGAGAAATTTGCCGCTGCGGCTCCTCGACAGTGCCTCTTCGGCGCCTACGGACACCAGAGCGACACTATCGCAGAGCTGCGGCGGCTCTACCGCGGAGCTGTAGCGACTATGCGACAGTGCCGCTGCGACTCCGCGATAGCGCCTCCGCGGCTCCGAAGGACTGTCTCATATGAAGTTAATTAAGAATCATAATACAACTACATAGAGGGGCCTAAGAATAAAAATACGCATCTGCGGTTTTTACGCCCTCTCTCTGATAAGGAAAGAGGTTACCGCTGTTTTTGCCCTGAACAAATACGGAATATACCTCGAACATGGGTAATTAAACCGGCGAGAATTACCACACAGGAGAGTAAATCGTAATCCACTCAGGTTCGCTGATGCATCCTCGCGGAGCTGGCACGGTTCTAACGCGGAGCCGCTGCGGTGCTACCGCGGAACTATTGCGGCACAGTCGAGGGTGGCGGTGCTTTACCGGCACTGACGCCACAAGAACGAATTGCGGAAAACCTACACACAAAACAGGGTTACCCCTTTGCAGAACGACATTTCAAAGAGTTTCTATTTCTGGGGTGAACGAAATAGGTTTTGTCTGGTTAGGTTGAACTTGCTGCGATAAAATACACGTTTCAGAGAACGGGAATTTAATCGCAAAATGTCTAGAAAAGTACAGCTTGGACGGAAACGTCGACGAAGACTAGAATAATAGTGAATACCAGTTAGAAATGTAGACGAAGACTAGATAAACAGTGAATATCACTCAAAATATCGTGTTAAGAATAATATTGCAGTAAACACAGGGTCTGCGCGTCCTTTAAGATTCAAATCTAGTAGCGCGGAGGGTAACTCGTCCGCGACCTAGCCGTGCGACGCCGCGTCGCGACGGGGTCAAGCTGCGGCGATACAAGCGGGCGTCCCCCCGTGTGCGCGCGATGCTGCTCCTTCGGGCTGCCAAATTCTTCCTCGCTGTCTCTAAGATTTCCCCCACACCCACAGGTGAAAAAAAACGGGAATTTATCGTGTTTACAGCATGTACATGCAGTACCAACCTTTTAAACCATCCAAAATCAAAGCCACCCTGACTAGAGAAAGTCTCGAGGGACCCGTGACGTTTTCGAAAAACGTCATACTGGGTTGTGAAGGATGAATAGAGTAACGAACACATGTGCTGAGTTTCCCCTACGGACCACTCGGTAGATTAGAAAAAACGACAAAAAAAATGGGTGCATCCTCTCTCCAAGTGACCACCATGGCTGCATTTCTTGATTCCCACGAGCGAAATTGGCTATCATGTGCAGCTGGCAGCCTTCCTTTGAAACTCACCATACTTTAAAAAATCTGGAAAAAAAATTTCCAAGTATTTTTCGCCATGTGCTCCCATGGGATATTCTCAAAGACTAAAAAAATCTTATTTCGATTGAAGTATGTTCAGTAGTTTTCGATGAAGTGTTGACAGGCATGTAAGTCAACCGAGTGTTGCCTCCTGAAAATAAAATAAAGGGCTATAATGACCACTGGAAAAAAAGTGTTCTCTTACCTTGCCTATAACTAACACTTTGGCCCGTAGTAAAGCCGGCGAAAATTTCAGTTCAGCCTATCTGAATCCATGTTCTGAAAAGAATTCAGATAAGCCGCACACATTTCAGACGTACGTGTTGTAGGATAGCGACCTAGGCTGAACAGAGAAAGTCAGCAACAAACAAGTTAAGCTGAATCACTCAGTCAGATCTGGCTGAATCGATTCAGTCAGATCTGACTGAATTCTTGGCTAGAGAAGAGAGAAACAGCGTGCCAGGTCAGGAGTGCGCTCGAGACTGTTTTAAGGAGCAAAGGAGTAACTTAAATAATTTAGCTGAGATTTCGGCTTATCAATTTATCATTATCAATATCAGCTTCCACGAAAAGAACAGCATTTCATTTATTGAGAAATGGAGCATGGAGTTGGTCGATTCGTGAACGACCACGTAGAGAATAATGGTCGGTTGTTATTGTCATCACAGGTATCATCATGCCCCGTCATCATGGCTTTGCAAGACCGACCGCTTGATTGCAATCTATCGCTCGATAAAATTTCGGACACGTCTGAGCCCGGTCTGAATCGTTTCGAGCTCGTCTTATCACCCATTCAGATGATCCTGGCTGAGTGGTGGGTTTACTACGGGCCTTTATTTCCCTTTATTTGTATGCATACGAGTGTTCTAATTCTCAACAATTCTTTATAGAGCAAAATTAATTTCGAAGGAATTTCTCTGCTTCGGATGCTTCATAGAACTCAGTCACAACTGTTAGCCTTTCCGGTTGATGATGAAGTATTATGCAGTTATTGATATCTCATGCTGAATTGACTTTGTTATAGCAAACAATATTCACCAATTTTCTACCATAAAAAGGCACATGTCAGTCATTGAGCACACTGGCTCGGTAAGCGCAAGAAAAACATAAATGCTCAAAAAAATGAGGCGGAACGTGAAAAACAGGCAAATCAGATTAGCGAACAAGCAGAGGAAAATTATACACCGCAGGAATTCCATTGCTGGATTCGAACCCGTGATACCGCTCCATTCTCGCTGTGCTTCATTATCCTCTCGGCCATCGCTGCTGATAACGCTGTGCTGCTTTTGTCGAGGGAAAGAAGAGTGCAAGTTATGAGGTAATCTTGGAAACATCTCATATCTCAAGAATGAGCTAAAATCAAGGCGCAATACTTTGTTTATGCTAATTATGTCATAGCCTTAAGCGTACTTAGCACTTCGTTACTTTGATTGCATGTGCTGAGCGAGGGAGAGACAGCTTGAGTGTGGAGGAGAAGCAGAAGAGGCATGAAGCGCGCGCACATGCACGCGAGGCACACGAGTAAATTTTACTACGAAAAAGAGGGTAGACATCAACGCCGCCTTTCAAACTCTTCAAGATGCGGTGCAAAATAAGGAATTCTCAAACAAAAGGTTTGAGTTGCCTATATCAACGAGGTTTATCTAATCTGGGCGTTATTCTGAAATTAACATTTTTTGAAGCCAAAATTACTTCGTTTCTTCACGTGCCCATACGGAGCGGGGAGAGATCCAATGGAAAAGTATGGAAGAAGGAGGCATATGCGTACGCGATCAGCGGAAATAAATTTGTTTCCAAAATGAAGGACACTATAACGAAGTTTTAAGGAGATGCGTTTGCAACGGTTACATATCAGTCATTGTTTTCTTGTATTCTAGAGTTTTCAACTGGTGGTCGATCGGCCGGCTGGTTGGCTCATTCTTTCGCAATGTTCATCATCGAGCAGTTTCTTGAGCTGCTCGGTCTCAACGATGACGATTCACCACCGAGGCTGATGCCGCCTCCGGCACCACTCAGGTTCGAGTCTTCTCTGTCGAGTTGGAATGCTTGACTTTAAATGACTATTATGGCGGAGCTCATTTTTTGCTCTTGCGGTTCGCTTTGCTCGGCTTTTCTATTCCCGGCCGATTCAGCCTATTGATTTTCGAACTGCGCTGCCTAGATGGCCAGAAGGCTAGAAACGACCCTCGCCTCCTCCCCATGATTGTCATTCTGAGCTGACGACCCTATTTTCTTGTTCCAATGTGTGATAGAAACCTTGGTACTGATGCGTTCATCGAATACTCCAGCTGTTCGTGAAAATTAACATGATAGAGGAAATGATAGCAGATAAATTGAAAAGTTTCTACTGAAATGAGACTGTCTACCGTGGTTTGATGGCGAAACGACTCGTTATTAAACAAAGTCACTTCATGACTTACTCATGCATCAGTACCGAAATTTCAGTGTGTTTGGCACGACGTTGTATCTTTAGAGCCATGAACTAACAAGTGCACACAATGGGGAGTAACTGGTTTACACGAAGTCGTAACAAATGTATATTTGCTCATCAACCTTCACTGCATTTCCTGTCGAGTTCACATTGGGTATAAACTAACACTGAGCAAGCGAAAACACAGCCTCGAATTGCATCATAGGACGTCGATGGCGCGCCGAGGCTTTCCTCGGAGACCGCATCGACTCATTTTTTGCGTCTGGCTTCAGAGACTGAGTGCAGTGTTCTGCTCGATTCTGGCTAGAACTCGTCTTGTGTACGTCTTTCCACATTCCAGCATTTCTTCCTCCTCAACTGGGATAAACTTTACTACACGTCATATAGATGACGAGATACCAAGAATATGCCTGAAAATTTATTGAAATTGCTTTTACATGAAAGACTTTACTCGTGGGTTAGAGAATGTGCAAATCATTAAATTGAAGAACTCAGCGTTCTCTAATTCTCTTTAGCCTCTGTTCCAATCCTCTCGGAAAGTTATGTCAGCGCACTCGCAGTGATTTCGATTAGAGATGCAACCCTTTCACAGAATTGTTCTACTCACCCGACTATTTGCACTTCAGACTTCAGGCTCAGACTGAGCTCCCCGCATCCTCTACTCAGAATGTTTGCATGTTGCGTCACGGCGTGCTGAAAATCATGGAATTCGGTTCTACATCCGGAAACTGTTTTGTCTGCCTTATTTTGAGTACTTTTATCAGCCTTCCCCCCCCCCAAACACTCACTCGTGTTTGTTCGGATAATGTTTAGGTTTTGACTTATTCCGAACACAGTTTATGCTGTTTTCCTACTTTCGAAACTGAGAACAGCTTCAAACGCTGACCCCTGGAGAAGATAAGGACGTAAAGGCCAACCGAACATTGCATGATACGACTCGGTCGCGTCACGGCTCTGTAATTTTCTAAGTTGTTACTCCGACTTTGTTATATCTTGACCACCGGTGTTGTTTTTTTTTCTTCCTAGTCCAGGCAGATCCTCAACTGCTGACCACTGGAGAAAGACGGTATGTGAATGAAGACACACCGCTCTCCCTTTTCTTATACCCCACCTTTATCAATTGGCTATCATAAATTTTGTTTACAAGAGCCGTGACGCAACCGCGTCGTGTCGAGCAATGTCCGGTTGGTCTTAACGTTCTTATTTGGTAACGCTATCAATCGAAGTATTTCTATAGAATTTTTATAGCAACAATGATTGATAGCAGTATCAAGCATCTTTTATCAGGTTTTTTGTTCATTTCTGTGAGTAAATCTTGGGTGCACCCCCCCCCCCCCGTCTGAGATAGAACACCAATTAGTTTTTGTTTGTAGTTTTTGAGGGCCCTCGGTTAACGTGCCCCAGGGACGACGCACGCGCAGCATTTCCCGTCGCTCGCGTCGCGTCTGCCAGCCAAACTGCTCCTTAGCCACACCCGCGGTGTGGATTCGATCCACATGCCCATTATTTCCAGCGGTGAATCAAGAGTCCCCCTTTCCCGTCTAGTATAGAGCCGGTTTCTCGATGGTTCAGTACTACACATTTTATTTTTTGGTCATTTTGAGAGAAATGAAAAGCGGGTGTTTTTACTCGAAAAAGCACCCATCGCTATCTCAGGCCGAAGTTTTGCGCAATTCCTGATTCCAACTACTTGAAGATCGGATAAGGCATACCACGGTGGTCGCCTTATTTTCGGTAAAAACGGGACGCTCGCCAAACCAGGCGAAAAAAAACACACGGTGCCTGTAACATTTTAGAGCGAAGACCTTGTTGGGATGTGAAAACACAGGCATATTTACTGACCAATCTGCTGTCTTATGGTCCGTACAAGTTGTCAGAATCTTTCGAATTCGCTGTGCTTCTGAATGGAAATGTTTCCAAACAATTCCTAATCGGAAACTCGCACGGCGAAGCCTTGAGTAGCTGTTAAGGAAACTATAGGAAAACAATATCTATGCTTGCTACACGGAAAAAGTAATCGTAGCAACAGGACCACATGATCCCAGCACGATTATCACTGTGATTTTGATTGATTGATTACGATGCTTAAAGGCAGTGTTCACGATAAAAATCGTTTTTCTGTTTTCCCGCCTATCTTGAAAACGGCCCCATGCTGATTCCAATGATAACTCTGAAATCGTACAAGATCTTCTGGGAACGGAGTTATGGTCCCTCAAAGATTGAGCTAAGGAAACATGGTGGACGAGTTGTCCGAGGCTTGTAACTTCCGTCTTTTGCAGCCGATGTATGCGAGCTAACCTGAATAAAGAGAGAAGTTGAGAATGAAGGGAAGAACGGGGCTTTTGATCGGAAACCATCGCTCATCTCTCGATCTCGAGCATTCATTTGTTCACGTCGGTGGGCGTGTGTTGCGCTTTTGAGGTTTGCAATGCGCTCGAAGTGGAAACTTCGGGCTCTTGTGGAGCTTTTCCTGGCTCGTTTTCATACGTTCTTTCGACGTAAACGTTACAGTGTGCCCCTCCACTACCCATTCCTAGTGGAAACTGAAACACATTTTTTATCGTGAACACTGCCTTTAAGACAATCGTATGAAAGCAAGAAAAACAATAATGAAATACATCACAAAACAAAGCATACATACAAGTTTCAACGAGTAAGAACAAGCTTTCCGGGAAAGTTAGTCCAGACAACTCAGGAAACTGCACCGTTAAGAAGCTTGGATTTAGCAAAGCGTTTGAACCCTAGAAACTCCATTGTCTCGGAAATCGAACTCATAAGCGCATTGTACGCTGACGCGGCCCTGATGAAAAAAGCGTGTGCGGCAGTGTGTGGTGGTGCGTGTAGCGTGCTGCGACGGCGGTTGTCTGCAACCGTGGAGCGGAATTTCGCCCCGTCAAGGACAATAGTACTTAGTATTGAAACCAATTTCTAAATATTAATGCCTAATTCCAAAATACCACGCATTGTCCAAATATGGAATGAACGAGGGTCTTTTTTCAAAATGCAGTTGTTTTTCGCATCAATGTAATACTCAAGTCAGATTACGATAGAAGTTTCGCTTCAAATATTGGATTATAGAAACATTTTCCTTCATGAACAGAACGATTTTAAAACATTTCCGCCTATGAAGTTCATTATTAGGTAGCGATTCGGACTGAAAATTTGAATGGGTTTTCGACATCCTGAAAAAAAGCTGCAAGGAGGGTACGAGCATCGGACGCTTTTGTGCCTAGTTCGACGAATACTCCCTGTTCTTGCGAAGGTGCCGCGAGTATTGGATCGTCTCTGTTTCTTAAAGGCAGGGTTCGCGATAAAAACGATTTTGAGCTCTCTTCATAAGAATGTAGATTAGGCCATCACAAAAGTAAAAGTAAGCGAAAAAACCCCGAAATTCGCGGGTAAAACGCTCAAAAACAAAGCATAGCGGCTAATTACCGGTGTCGGCCGGCCCCCTAATTAACGCGATTTTCGTTAATGCTTGCTTATCCGACATTTATTTTGCTATTAAAGTAATCAGTAGTCTCCAGAAATGTTCAGAAATTACTTTAGAAGCGAAGTAAAAGTTGACAAAACAAGCTTTCACCCAAATCTCGGCGATTGGGGGCGGGAGGACACCAAGCCATAACTTTCTACTGAGCGTTTTTTCTCCAATTTTTTACTTATTTTCACTTTTGTGATGGCCAGATCTACCATTCTACGGTGATAGCACAACAACCAATTTTATCGAGAACCCTGCCTTTAAAGGCAGCATACACGCTCAAAAACGTACTTGAGATTACAACGGAAATAGAATGGTATGGCTCAGAACACAACGCTTATGCATTTTGAAGCGTCAAAAACAATTCACAATGCCGTTACAGAAGTAGCAAGTTTGACCCCGCCCGTATTTTCACGCCCCCTTACTTGCCCTTTTTCTCCAACGCAGGGTTGCTGGGTCATCTACGCCGTCAGTGATTTGTGTGGTTCACTTGTTAGGCAATCCACCACGAGTAACGACAGTGAAGATAACCCAACAACCCTGCGTTGGAGGAAAAGGGCGAATACAGGGGGCGTGAAAATACGGGCAGGGCCAAACTTGCTACTCCTATAACGGCATTGTTGGTCGTTTTTGACGCTTCAAAATGCACAGGCGTTTTGCTCTGAGCCATACGATTCTATTTCCGTAGTAATCTCAAATAAGTTTACGAGCGTGTATGCTGCCTTTAAAGAAGAGAAGCCGAAACTTAGCTATCGAACTAAAAATTGTATTATTAATAGCCATTATTCCTTCTTTTATTGGGACGCCTCTCTTGCCGGCCAACAGCGTCGCGACTTCCTAATTGTATGACACGAACCATACCAAAACAGAAGCCAGAATGTACTTTGTTTTTTTTTGAACATTTGAAACTTACTGGAGACGTTTGTATCATCGCACTGTGGTGTTTTGTGTTAGTCACAAAGTGAGGGTTTCATCTCTGCACGGTCGATCAGTTTTGTGTACCCTTGGGCTTCTTCAAGGTTCTATGACTATGATTCATCATATGATGCACAAAACAGTACCCTGGAAGTGGACCCCATGTTTGGTCTTCTTGAAACCTGGGCATTGTTTTCAATCTTGTTTTTGCTTCTGTGCCTCACAGAATGTTATTGTGGAATAATTATCGGCCGGCGTTTCGACGATTTCGTCGTTCTCAAGGTCTAAAATGGTTCGGAGTCGAATTTGAAGTGAAACACATTCGATCATTATCAAAGAGGGGAGCAAACCACACCCGGAGTCTAAAAGGGGGGGATATGTTTGACGATTTATGTGAGGTGGCAACTTTTCATACCACTGGGAACGTGCCTGTTACTCGTGTTTGTCACTGTTGTCCGTGACTGCCAGCATTTCATCGAGCTCCTTCGTGTTCCTTGATGCTGGCATCTGTTGAGCTCCACAGGCATATGTAATGCTCCACGTCTTGAAGGTTGCCGCCTGACATCGATCGTGGTGAGTGACGAGCGATAGCTTACATTTATCCCACCAGTAGACTTTGCAATAACTACCGACCTCTTGCCGTTTATCCCTCTATGCCAGCTATAGGACAGCCGCTCGCTACTCAGCCGTGCTCCGAATGCAGTATACCAAATCACGCCATATAACATGTTTTACTGATGTGCATCATTCGCATTCCGACGTCGAGTGAAGAAGGAATGCTCTACTGGTGGGTTTATGGTAAGCTATCGCTCGTCACTCACCACGATCGATGGCAACTTTTCATACCAGTGGGAACGTGCCTGTTACTCGTGATTGTCACTGTTGTCCGTGACTGCCAGCATTTCATCGAGCTCCTTCGTGTTCGTTGATACTGGCTTCTGTTGAGCTCCACAGGCATAGTGCTCCACGTCTTGAAGGTTGCCGCCTGACATCGATCGTGGTGAGTGACGAGCGATAGCTTACCATAATCCCACCAGTAGAGCATTCCTTCTTCACTCGACGTCGGAATGCGAATGATGCACATCAGTAAAACATGTTATATGGCGTGATTTGGTATACTGCATTCGGAGCACGGCTGAGTAGCGAGCGGCTGTCCTATAGCTGGCATAGAGGGATAAACGGCAAGAGGTCGGTAATTATTGCAAAGTCTACTGGTGGGATAAATGTAAGCTATCGCTCGTCACTCACCACGATCGATGTCAGGCGGCAACCTTCAAGACGTGGAGCACTATGCCTGTGGAGCTCAACAGAAGCCAGTATCAACGAACACGAAGGAGCTCGATGAAATGCTGGCAGTCACGGACAACAGTGACAATCACGAGTAACAGGCACGTTCCCACTGGTATGAAAAGTTGCCACCTCACATAGATCGTCAAACATATCCCCCCTTTAAACTCCGGGTGTGAATTGCTCCCCTTTTTGATAATGATCGGATGTGTTCCACTTTAATATCGAATCCGAACCATTTTAGGCATTTAGAACGACGAAATCGTCGAAACGTCGGTCAATAAATATTCCACCCTAACAACCTGTGAGGCACAGAAGCAAATCAGTACCCTGGGTTGAAGGTAGTGCTCACGGTAATAACTAGTTTCGGGATTGTTCGCTAAAACGATTGCGTAGGCTTCGGATAGATGAAACTTCGAAGAAAATGGGACAGAGTGCACCAGATGTACACGAAAAGCTGTGCGTTCTGAGGGACTGTTTCTTATGACAATTAAATGTTTTGTGAACCAGTTCTTTGAATCTATCTACTCTCTGCTGTTCCGTTTTTTTCCTTAAACACCAACTAGTTCATATTTTTTCCAAAAATCGAAAAACCAATTTTCGAAGAAGTGGTTGTTAATTATGCATTAGAGGCAGCGTCCGCGCAGAAGACCACATTTGGGTTTTTCTTCTCAATACAATGTTTGAACAAAGTGGAAATAGTTGGTGAAGCTTGAGGTCTTAATGCTGCTCATTCATAATGCTATAGGATCGTAAAACTTGTGCCGTGGTCTGAAAAGGCGTATTCCCGGTCGCTCATCTAGCACGAGGAACAGAAGCGCCACGACAGGCTCCGACAGGTCGCGGAAATCCAGAATTCTATATTCTTTATTCCGAAAAAATCCTCGAGTTCAGACGTGTGTATTGGAAGCTTCTTGTCTTTAGAGATTTTTCGACTGCACAAAGGAGAAAAGAATTGCGGAACCTAAGAAGTTAAGAGGGCTGAAGCAATTCAGCCGTTCAAATTTCTGACGTTTGTGTAATACACAAGCCACACCAGATAGACGTTATAAAAAGGAAGCTGAATGCTATGGGATTCACTAACATGTTTTTCTCCGAAACTAGAGTGTTTTGGGTGGCCTCTTTGCGATATATCACGACTTGGCAGGCCTACCTGTGCAGAATTGAAAAAAAAAATAGATACGGTTTTTTGCGCGTACGCTGCCTTTAAAGGCAGTGGTAGCGATGAAAAACGTGATATAAAAAACTATGAAAATCAGCTTAGATGGAAAACAGCTGAAAAACTATGAAGGCAGCGCGGTGAAAAACGGGATAGAATTAGAGTTTTTAGGGCCCAAAGATGCTAGTTCGTGCACACGTGCACAGCGCCGCAAAAAAAAAGATCGCCGCCTCATGCCGATCAGTCAGAAATCATCGACATTCAGAGGAAGAAATAAATTCAATTTTACACAAACAAAAGAGTTGACCAATGAAAGCAAGCACTTCAGTTAATGTTTCTGACTAGATGAGTCCGAAGGATAATGTTCATCGATTGAAAATCAATATCAAGCCAGCTGATGTTCTTGATATTAGAGATCATCGATGCCGATGATGTGGAGTGGGCTCGTCCACCATCAAAAGTCAAGAAAGTTCAGGCTTCAGAATCGCGACCACTGCCTTCAATAGCGGCTTTGAAGGCAGTGGTCTGATCATATGCTTGTCCTCTTTTTCTCTCTAAACCCTTCTTTGGATTTATGTACACATCTAGCTCAGGCGATTGTTTGGCCCCGAGCCTCTTTACTCTCACAGGAACTGTTCGTTGTGATTATGGAATCATTTGTGGGCCCGTCCTTTCCAATCTGCGCTTTCTGTGGCTCCGTTCTTTTCTTTGGACCACTGTACTATTTTGCTTTCGAATATTCTTCCATTTTGCTGTCCGGGCTATTCCGGTGACAACCACCGTGAACATGTTCATACAGCTGGACAACTGGTCCAGCCAGAGATTAATGTCACTGAAATAAGACGAGTGCCGAATTTCTGTAACACTCGGTGGCCAACTCCGATTCCTAATCGAACACTGCCTTTAAACTCGAATTTCCAATGAATCGTCTTAGTCAAAAACATTGGCTGAGGTGCTTTCTTTCATTGCTCAACTGTTTTTATTAGGTAAATTTGCATTTGTTTCTTCCTCTGAATGTCGATGATTTTTGACTTCTCGGCATGAGACTGCGATCTTTTTGGTCGCCGCTGTGCACGTGTGCACGAACTGGCTACTTTGGGCCCTAAAAACTCTAATTCTAGCCCGTTTTTCACCGCGCTACCTTCATAGTTTTTCAGCTGTTTTTGATCTAAGCTATTTTTTGTGGTTTTTTTTTCGATAACGTTTTTCATCGTGACCACTGCCTTTAATGCCTCATCATAGAAGGGGAACTGGAAAGTTTTAACTTTTGAAAACTGTGAAATTCGCACCACTGAAAACATTCGACGTATCTGTTTTGGTGCTATCATCTATTCTTCAGGGAGACTAAATGTTCAATCGACCATTGCTGATTTTGAGCTCAATAGGGAACATCGCTAGGCATGTATGGGCTTTTGAAAATCTGTGCATGTTGGTTTGTCTATTGGGACATGCTCTTTCCGAATCTGTCTTTGGATTTTGCGAAGGACCTCAAGTTAACAAATTATTGCTGGTTAAAGTTACTACCTTGTGATCCGCTATTTCACTCTCAATTATTGAGTTATTTCAGCAAATCGCGCGACATTAGTAGGTATATTTGTTTTGAGCCATCATATCCAGCAATGAACCACTCTATAGTAAAGATCCGTTCTAGTGGTGGTGAGTCGTTGCCTCGAAGTCTCACCGCTATCAAGCTCCACACCGTCGGCAGCGAATCGAGCAACAGGTAGAGGGCGAAGCTTGTAGGCAGACGGTCAGGGGTTCGATTCCCGCCCCTGTCAATGTACTAGGAAGTTTTGCCAAAATGGATATAAAAATGCTTTAATAGGATTGGGTTGACGAAACGATTGATCGGCTTTAATTTTTACAGTGTTCTTCACAAATGTTCAGAAAACTCAAAAGTTGAGAAGATTTAAAGTATTTTCTGTAATATCAAACTGCGCCTAAATTCCTGTGCACACGCCTATCAGCACAGTTTGACCTTTGATCAGTGACCACTATTTCATATCATGCTCAGACTCTGCGGAGGGGGGGGGCAAGCGCCGGACAATAGAGCCCGTTTTCGACTTGGGGAAGCGACAGCGCAGGCCCTCCCCGAGGGGGGCCTCAGGGATGGCCCCTGCTCTCCTCCGGCGCTTGCCCCCCCCATGAGAGGAAGAGAGGGAAAGATGGGAAGAAGTCGTAGAAGGTAGCTTACGACAATAGAGGCCAGAGAAGGCATAGTAGGCCAAACGCACGCATCGTCATTCACGTCAATAAGTTAATCAATTTTTTTTTGAAAAACTAGTAAGTCGATCTTGTTATAAAATCAATCAGGGTATCTATAAGTTTAGAGCAACCAGTTTACATTGGTTTCGTTCCTACCCTTGGACCAGTGCAAACGACCTACAAGTTTGGTCCCGATTTGACGTGATTTCTCCTGTGATCTATCACGTGCTCAACCGGTACAAAAGGCGCTCACCTCATAGAGAGCCGCATTCGGCCCAACAGGGCCGGCCCTGGACGGGGACTTCAAGTCCCTGTCAGGAAGGGATATTTTTGAAGGAGAGCGGCGACGCTTTCCGGGGGGGGAGGGTGACGTCAATGCTCCGGGGCCGTGACGTCAGTGCTCCGGGGCAGTGACAGGGGGCTTCAAGGCCGTGACAGGAGGGCTTCAGGGCAGTGACAGGGGGACATCAGGGCAGTGACGGGGGGCTCCGATCAAGCCAAATTGCCACTTCGGCGGTAGCCCCCCCTTCCCCTCCCGATTGGGGGGTGGGGGGCAAGCGTCGGTGCCTGGAGGGTTGCCCCCCTGAAGAGCTGCGCTAGCCCCCTCCAGTGTATGAGTGTGCATGCCACGCGGCCCATGCCGCCAGAAAAGAATAATGATATCATCCAATCGTTTTGGCCTTCCACCCGGCTAAGGCTGTTTCCATCCCGCTTGCGGAAATCGAACAATCGATGAACAATGCAATGTGTAAACGTCTTGACCACTTCGTGCACTTTTTGTTTTGCTCCACATAAAAGATTTATTGACTTCAAATTCCAATATTTCTGTCATATAAAACGCCAGCAAAAAAATATCACCACAGTTATCTCGAGCAGATTTTGTTGGGTCGGTGTGTAGATCGTGCAATACTCAGAAAAATTGAAACAAGTTACTTGCAATATAAATGTAACTTACTTAAATGTTTTAAGTAACTCACATTTATATTATATGTAACATACATTTATATTACGTGTAACTTGAATTTATACTACATGTAGGTTACACTTATATTACATGTAACTTATATTTGAATTTTCACAATGGGTGGCCATCACATGACGCAGACGACACGCAGAAAGCGCGTCCCGGACCACACACTACGCAGAGAAATGCCGCGCGGAGCCTTCCCTGCTGGTGTGGGGTCAAGTACCTCAGACTTGGGTAATTGAACCAACTGAAACGCTAGTTGTAAATCTGACCCCGCGAGTGCCTCGTACATCCCCCTTTAATACATCTTCTTGGCTGATTTAAGTTACCTGCGATTTATATTGTGCCATTTAAGTTACATGTGACATATCGGAGGAGCACTGCCGGCAGTATCCTATCAGAAATCGGAAACAAGTTACTTGTAACATATCTAAGCTGATGTAAATTGCTTGTGACCTATCTCGAGTCATTCAAGTTACATGCAACATATCGACAGGAAACCTCGTGCAAATCGCCTCCGATATGTTACATGTAACTTAAATGGCGGGGGTGTGTATACAAGTCTGTTGGTACCTGCTCGTTAGTGTCCCTGCTTCTACTGAACCCAGCAGACGTTTGAGTGTACACAGGGAACGTTCGAGCGATATAGCGTGCACAACTATATCGCGAAAGTATCCCGCACATTGCATAAAGGTGTCGCCGTCCGGCACACCAAGGCCTCTGGTCCATAACACCTTAGGATCCATACCTAGGGAGTTCATGGAGTCTTTGGTCACAAGCCACAGTTTCGCCACCCTGAACTGTCGATCGCTGTCGAGTGATATTCAAAAAACTGCGCTATCCAGACTTCTGAGCTATTTCCATGCACCGTTTGCTGCTTTGCAGGAAACCCGCCTCAAGGATAGACCCGTCATCAGCGTCGGAGAGTACACCATCTACTGCGGTTACGCTGATGATAGGAGAGTGGGAGGCTGTGCAATAGCTGTAAGGAAGGATTTCAATGGTATTGTCAAGGAGTTCGGTTCAACGTCGTGCCGGAATGCAATCGTATGACTGCGGGATCACAGAGGATTCAATCTGTGGATAGTAAGTGCTTATGCGCCTACTTAAACCGCCGAAGACAATTCGAAGAATGCGTTTTATGAGGAACTAAATACGTTGCTGGCCAGGATACCTTGTCAACATGCTGTTGTCGTGGGGATCGACGCAAATGCGAAGATGGGACTTGATCAGGAATCCGAAGTACTCGGTAAATGGTTCTACCCAGTGGAGCAAACATCGGACAATGGCTACCGCCTTGTCGACTTTTGTGAACGCAGTGGTCTGATTATTGCATCGACATTCAAGAGGAATCATCGCCGCCATCAGCTTACGTGGCAGGGACCAACCCAGCTATCTCCAGAAGAGCAGCGGAAGCGGAAGATGACAACTTTGAAACTACAGCTTGACTATGTCCTGACGAGGAATATTCCAGTATCGGACATTTGAAGGTTTAGAGCTGTGTGGGATGTCGCATTCGATTCGGATCACCGTCCTGTTCTGTTGAACTTCACTGCGAGGATTCATAAGAGGAAGTGAGGGGCTCGGCCTCTCCAGAGGATTGACATGACAAGTCTCAGAGATGAAGAGTGCAGAAGGAATTTTCGACAACGCGTTTCTATTCACATCGGAGTACGGACTAAGAAAAAAACTTTGCGACGCGGAATCTTTTGTCAAGTGCATCCAGGTCGCTTCGAAAGAGGCACTCCCGGTTGTACAGCCTAAGAAGAAGTTTGCCTAAGTCTCAGAAGAAACAACATTTACCTACAACAGAGTATGTGCTCTCCGAACTGCAGGAAACTTCGTGGAGAAGAAGCGTCTGAGGAGGAAGTTGCGTCGGCAGCTTCAAAGTGACCGCGAGCGAGAGTGGACGTGTAGAGCTAAGGAGTTCGAGAAGGCTTGAGAGGAGAAGAATCCGAGGAAAGCCTACACGTTGCTGCAACAGTATAGCGGGAAGATGAAGAGATGTTCTCCTGTCTTGAACACTACCAATGGAGTTGCAGTTGGTGATGCGACGCTGCCAATATGGAAGGATTACTTCAGTTCACTACTGAATCGTTCAGCGCCATCAGTACCTGAGCTCCCACATGTTCAGAGAATGTCAGTGAGAAACCGCCGACTGAGTCTGAAGTTTTGGATTGTGTCCGGAAAATGAAGAATGGAAAGGCAGGTGGAGATGACAACATCACTGCTGAAATGCTGAAAGCTCTTCCTCCGTCTGGGATTCGTGAAATGACCAACACCATGCTATATGGATGAGCGAAAGGATACCCGATTCGTGGAGACATGCGATCATCGTACCTCTTCACAAGAAGCTATCCGTCACGGATCCTAAGAACTATAGAGGAATCTCTCTACTTCGTGTCATGTACAAGGTTTTAGAACGTATCATTCTCGAGCGACTTATCAAACATCGTGAAGGAACGACCAGAGATGAGCAAGCCGGTTTTCGACCTGGAAGATCGACCATCGACCAAGTGTTCGTCGTGAGACGAGTAATTGAATCGTGGCAGCGGTATTCGAAGCCATTACAGCTTGCTTTTTTGGACTTTGAAGCCGCGTTCGACTCTCCTCATCGTGATCGATTGCTCAATGCTCTGCGAGCAGATGGAGTCCCGGAAAAGTATGTTCGGTTAATCGAGGACATGAACAAAGGAACAACAGCAGCAGTTCGTACACCTGTCCGATTTACGCCAGCTTTCGAGGTGAAAACAGGAGTAAGGCAAGGAGCCGTTGCAGGACCTTTTCTTTTCAACTTCGCCGTTGATGACATCATGCGTAGAGTTGCAGAACAGTTTCCTGCGGATGTGATCCTAACACCATCAGGACGCTCCCTTGTCGACCTGGAGTACGCCGACGACATCGTGTTATTCGCTGAAAACAACGCAAAACTGCAAAGGATTGTGAACCTCGTTTCGAAGTATGCCGCAGCCTATGGACTTCGTCTTCGTCCCGACAAATGCAAGCAGATGTGGGTTTCTCAGAGGCCTTCAACGGGAGTTTGTGTGGACGGACAACGTATCGAACTGGTGGACGATTTCTGTTATTTGGGCTGTTTGCTGAAGAACGATGGTAGTTATGCAGCGGATATTCGACAACGATGTGCGAAAGCTACGTCTGCATTCAATTCTCTAACCAAGTGTTTGTGGTCTACCACCATCGTGAAGGAAGTCAAGTTGCGCGTCTACCTATCCGCTATTCGCCCTATCATGATGTACGGATCGGAGACGTGGGCAGCACCGAAGGCGCAGATGGAAAGGTTGGATTGCACGGAGAGGAAGCTTTTTAGGCGTTTGCTTGGATAATTCTGGCCGCGTGTATGCCATAACGAAGACCTTTACAAGGAAATCGACGCAGTACATCAACGCTTGACACGAGGGAGGTGCCAGCATCTCCTAACGCCATCTCAAGCAGCAATGGAAAGTCGACTTCGACTGCTAGGGCATATAATAAGAAGAACGCCGGATCGTCTCGTACAACAAGCTTTAAGAATGCTTCCAAACCCTGTTTGGAAACGGCCACCTGGGCATAGGCGAAAGTTCTGGACGGATGTGGTTAAGGAGGATTTGAAGTCACTCGGCATCGGAAGACAGTTCAGGCGCGATGTTTCGTTTCGCAAGAAATGGAATAGTGACAGCTGGATGGAATGTGTTCAAATTGTGGCTGAAGACCGTGAAAAATGGACACGGCTGACTACTAGGACGGCACACCTCGGTGAAGATGCGGAATGACCGCGTCAGGCGAAAGCCAACCGATTAAGTCAAGTAAGTCAACTTAAATGGCACAACAAAAATCGCAAGTAACTTGCATCGGTTGGGATTTGTTACAAGTAACTTGTTTTCATTTTTCTGAGTAGGAGTTTTTGTGGACCGACTTTCGAACGAGCTTGCCCAGGTTTGATTCCAAAGAAAAAAAGTTTCTTTGTTTTTTTCCATGTGTACTCACCCCCCGCCCCCTATGCAAACTTTGTGGTCGGGGACGATAATTTTCCTCGCATTTTGAGCTGGAAATGTTTTCCCTATTTTTCTAAACACGAAAAATAGCCCAAATCAGGAGTTTTGACTTTTCCAGAGGGTTTTATGAACGGTCGAAAATGGGAGATTTCGGCAAGCATTCTTGAAGGTAGTGTTCATGATAACCTTCGATTTTAAGATTAATTGCTGACTCGATTGTTTGTCCCCCGGGGCAGAACTGAAATGACGAAGAAGTCGAGAAAAACGCATGAGAACGGCACGAAATCTTCACCCCGCCTCTTAAAGGCACAGTCCAGCCTCAGTATCGACTTTTCGTTTTCTTGGTTACGTTGAAGAAAATTTCACGCTGATCACAATGGTATCTCCGGAATCGCTCAGAACTCACTATGAACGGAGTTATGGCCCCTCAAGGATTTTGAATTTGAACAACGACAAGTTCGTGGACAAGTTCTCTCGAGTATTGTTTCGTTATTCGCAGCCAGCGTTGTGAGCTATGTCACAATTAAAAGCTAAACCGAAAGCAAATGAAAGAACATATATTTCAAAAAAATTCTATCGCGCTTCTTCTCCGTATTAAGATCGGAAGCTCGTTGGTGGGCGTGATCCAATTTTTCTTCCATGGGGGCGTGGTCAACTTTTTTCTCGCTCTTTCTCATTTATTCGAGCGAATTAGGATTTCGGGCTTGGCAGGGTGGCCATACACGGCGACCGGAGTATTATATACAAAGACTGTGCCTTTAAAGGCAGTGTTCACATTATAAAGTGTGTTGCAGTTTCCACTTGGAATGGGTAGTGGAGGGGCATTGTAACACTAACGTCGACAGAACGCATGAAAACGAGCCAGGAAGAGCCCCAAAAGAGTCCGAAGTTGCCACTTTGAGCACAACGCAAACCCCGAAAGCGCAATGTCCGCCCCTCGACTTGAACAAATGAAAACTGTAGTTCGTGAGATGAGCGATGGTTTTCGATCAAAAGCCCCGTTCTTCCCTTCATTCTCTACTTCTCTCTTTACTCAGGTCAGCTCGCATGCACCGGCTGCAAAAGACGGAAGTTACCAGCCTCGGAAAACTCGTCCACTCGCTTCCCTAGCTCAATTTTAGGGACCATAACTCCGTACCCAGAAGATCTTGTACGATTCCAGAGACATCATTGGAAACAACATGGGACCGTCTTCAAGACAGACGGAAAAACAGAAAATCGATTTCAATCGTGAACGCTGCCTAAGTGTTCACGATAAGAGTCTTTTTTTTCTGTGTTTTCGCCTATTTTGAAAACGGTCCCATGCTGATTTCAATGAAGTCCTTGGAATCGTACAAGACCCCCTGGAAACGGAGTAATGGCCTCTCGAAATACAGCTAAGGAAGCATTGTGGACGAGTTGTCCGAGGCTTGTAACTCCCGTTTTTTGCAGGCGGCCGATGTGTGCGAGCCGACCTGAGTAAAGAGAAAAGTTGAGAATGAAGAGAAGAACGGGGCTTTTGATCGGAAACCATCGCACATCTGACCATGAATTCAGGGCAACTGTTATAGGACGTGGGCGGAGTGGCCCGATGGGTTGGCTGGCCCATGAGATTTTCACACTCTTACCGGCCGTTTTTCGTTGCACTTCCGTTCTTAATCTTCTTAGAGGGACCCGATGCTTACGTTTTAGCCAGAAAACGGGCAACTTCTTCTTCGTGAATAATTTCCTCTTAAGGCACTGGTAACGATGAAAAACGTTATCGAAAAGACTACAAAAATCAGCTCACATCGAAAATCGCTGAAAAACTATGAAGGTAGAGCGATGAAAAAGGGCTAGAATTAGAGTTTCTAGAGCCCAAAGATGCTAGTTCGTGCACACGTGCACAGCGCCGACGAAAAAGATCACAGTCTCATGCTGAGCAGTCAAAAATCATCGACATTCGGAGAAAGAAATAAATGCAAATTTACCTAATAAAAACAGTTGAACAATGAAAGTAAGCACTTCGGTCAGTGTTTTTCACTAGATGAGTACATAAATACTCGAACAGATCAGTCCGAAGGTTGAAATTCAATTTCAAGCCAGCTGACGTTCTTGATATTAGAGATCATCGCTGCCGACGATGTGGAGTGGGCTCGTCCGCCATCAGAAGTCAAGAATGTTCAGGCTTGAAAACAGCGGTTTTTTCGCGATTTTTACTTAAAGGTCCTACTACTCTGAACCTAGGAAAAGGTTTAGAGACGAAAAGAAGACGAGCATTTTTTTATCGCGACCACTGCCTTTGAGTCTCAAAGGAGCTTTTCGTTGTGGCAATGAAATCTTTTGTGGAACCGTCTTTTGTTAATCTCTATTCTCTGTTGCTTCGTTCTTTCTTTCAGACATTAACTAATACTGTTTTGCATTGAATATTCCTCCATTTTTGATCAGCCCCATTCTTTACCGGTGACAACCACAGCGAACATGTTCATCCAATCGGACAACTAGTCCAGGCGAGAGAATCATGTCACTGAAATAAAACGTTTCAGTGCGTTTTTTCTACTTTTTCGTAATTTTGGTAACACTTGGTTGCCGACGAATTGTTTTCAGTGGAAAACTTGGGAGCGAGAAATGGTGAACACTACCTTCAACGTGAGCGGCCCTCAAGCCCTGCACACATTTGTTACGTGGACCGCCAGGCTCGCATTGAATACCGTCGTTATCAAAGTGAAATTCCGGAGCTGCGGTCAACCGCACAAGCACGCTACCCAAAGTCGTGTTGGGAAAACAAGTAATCGTACTGGGACCACGGAACCCAGCACGATTATCAGCTAGCTACCTGCGTGCTACAACAGCAGCTGTCCGGCAGTGCGTCAGTTGTTTTCCTTTCTTGTCACTGTTGTTGTACAGTTTAAATCACAATCCACGTGCTCGATACACGTAAATTATACTGAGAACAATGAGTTACAAAGTACAGTTAGGTCCGTGGCTTGCTCCCTCAGGAAAAAAAAACATTTAAATGCACCCGCGGCTGTCGCGGGCGGTTTAAATCTTACCGGCGACTGGCGGTATGGTGAGCTGATCAGCTGCGCTCTTCTCTCGGCCTAAACCGATTAGCGGGCCACCGCACGCGACCGCCGCAGGTGAGATCTTAATATTTTCTTATAAAGGCATCATACACGCTCGTAAACGTATGTGAGATAACTATGGTAATAGAATCGTATGGCTCAGAACACAACACATACGCATTTTGAAGCTTCAAAAACAATCCACAATTCCGCTGTTCGAGTAAGAATTTGGCACCGCCCCTGTACATATCTGTACGCCCCCTTTTTTTGCTGTTCTCTTCCAAAACATGGGTATTGGGCCATTCTCCCCGTTTTCAACGTATGTGAATTACTTATTGTACTTATTGTACCACCCACAAACGTCCCCGATGGTAGGGATGGCCACCTACCTCTGTTTTGGAGGAGAACAGCAAAGACTGGGGCGGAGAAATACAGGGGTGGGGCTTGCTTCTTACTCGTGTAGCGGCAATGTAGGTCGTTTTTGACGCTTCAAAATGTATAGGCATTGAGTTCTGAGCGATACCATTCCATTTCCGTAGTTCTCTCGAACACGTTTACGAGCGTGTCTGCTGCCTTTAAAGGCATCGTACACAATGAAATCCATACTTGGGTTTTTGACGCTTTCGTGTTGCGTGCAAAAAGCCCCCTCAAAAACATCAACTCTTCAAGGAAAACCCATTTCAAGCAAGCTGAAACCAAATTTTGAAGTCTCGCCATCAACTTGGGATAGTTGCGCGAAGAACGCAAGGAACAGTTCTACGATTTGTTCCTTGGCGCAGCGTTGGGAGCAATTCACCGAGGACTCCATTCTGACGAGCGATCATATAACGTATTGTATAAAAGGTTACTAACCTACTGCGTCCATTGCTGTCAGCTGCATTCGATCGATTTCAAACGTGAAATTAGGTGGCGTGTGCATTGCGCCCTACGACGGGTTAACGCACGATCTTCGGCAGCGACCACGGAGTTTAGTTCCTTGTACCAAAGGATCGACCCCAAGGCCGGCCCCCCCAAACCCAGGCAGCCCTTTTAAGGTAAGCGATTCTTGATTCAAAAGCGATTTTGAAACTCTAAACTTCTTGAGTGACATTGTTATGACTTACTAGTCCCACTGAACGCAAAAGCTGGAATTCGGTTTTCATCGTGTACGATGCCTTTAAGGAAGCAAACCACGGACATGACTGTAGTAAGTTTAATCAGTAATAGCTTGTTAAGTTGAGGTCCGTTGCAAAATACAATGACAGAATCGGAAAGAGCGTGTCAGAATTGACCATGGGACATTCACAGATTCTTGAAAGTCCATACATGACTAGTGAGGTTCCGTAGTCACATAGGAGGTGAATATAAACATTTCAAAAATTGCAGCAATTGGACCACACACCAAATTTAAATGTAAATGAAATCTGGACAAAATGGAGTTTTACGGGATGCAATATTACGGTTTGCCAGAAGAGCTCAGCCGATCGAAGAAGACACTTTTTTTTCGAAAAGCGGTCAATTATCATCTGGCATCTGAGTAAACACAAGCTATGACGTCAGTGGCGTAGGCTATCCGAAAGTTATCGTAGATGTGGGGCAAACCGCATATGACTTTCTAGACGTTTAAATCTGTGATTTGTCTCGTAACTCTAGGAAGCCGCATTGCGCCTATGTATTATCACGCTAACTTGGGAACGGAGCGGTTGTTTCTCCATTCCCACCGTTGTGCTTTCTCAAAAAAGAACCGGTACGCTTCCATGATGGAGCTATCACAGCAGCGCTGCGGCTTCCCCCCACCCAGAGATTGACGATACGTGTGTCATGTTGTTCTCCGATGTTGTTTTCAGCATAAGCAGTTGTTTCTTATCATATTATCAGCATAGTAGTGCCGTTCATGAATCGAAAACAATGGCGGTAGTTTCATTTTCCTACTGACCCTTGTTGAGGATGGCCTCCTACTCACAGTACCTGACCAAGGAGAAAGAAGATGAACTGCGTCAAATCGCCAACGCGATTGTTGCACCCGGAAAGGGCATTCTGGGTAAGTTGACATCTATTGATGGCTTCTTTTGCTGAGTATTCCTTGTTCATCGATGATCACCGATGCAATCACAGCTGCTGATGAATCGACTGGAAGTATGGAGAAGAAAATGAAGGCGCTCGGCTGTGAGAACACTGAAGAGAATCGACGAAAGTACAGACAGGTACTTAAACGCTAATCCTAGGTGTTTAAAATTTGTTACTTGATTATGGTTTCTTGTTAACAACAGTCGATTATAGGTTGAAAAGGGTAAAGTTTTGCCAATGCGGTGAATTACAGTCTGTCCGATTGAGAATGCCCGCCCATGCAGTCGGCGTGCTTGTCAAGCAGTCGTCACGAAGGCCTCTGTCGGATGAGTCCACCAACGGCTGAGGTACAGCTGACTGGCTCAGGGGTGCTGAGACGCGCACCAAGCGCGCCTGTGACTAACCACGGTCATAAGAACGTAAAGGCCAAGCGAACATTGCTCGACTTGACGCGGTCGCGTCACGGCTGTCGTGAACAGAATTGATGATAACCCGTTGAGGTACTCTTCCGGAACAGACGACCCATTCGAGGAAAAAAACGTTTTCGCGTCCAATCACGGGACCATGTTGTCGTGTTTCTGTTTCTAAGCATTTAGAAGCATAGAATAGCATGTAAAAATTATGCAAATAACATATATGAAACACCACGAAAATTCAACTCTTTTAGGAGTGTCGTCTATTCTTGGAGAGTACCGCAATTGAGGGGTAGGATATGAAAGAAGTGGAGATTGGTGTGTCTTCATTCACATAACGTCCTTATCCAGGGGTCAGCAGTTGAGAATCTGCCTGGACTAGGAAGTTGGAAAACAGCACCACCGGTGGTCAAGATATAACAAAATCGGGGTAAACACTTGGAAAATTACAGAGCCGTGATGCGACCGCATCGTGTCGAGCAATGTTTGATTAGACTTTACGTAACATCGGCGTGAATCCTGGAGAGACTTTGCGTCCCCCATTGGAGGTTGGCGCAATCTCGGTGGAGCTACATATGTTATAGCATATGGCACCGAGTTTGCGCCAACCTTCGACAGTGAACGCGAAGTCTCTTCCGGATCCATGCCGACGTTACTTATACTACGGCCCGCCTGCGTGCGGCGACGTGCACTCGCCGTCCGCAGGGTCCTACCAGACGCTCCCCATCGCTCAAATCTCGCCGCGGGACAAGCACGCTCATGCCGATCATTTTTTCCGCAGGGCTACCGTAACCCTCCTTTAAAATTTTCCGAGTGTCTGCTTGGATATGAGCACATCGTACTAGCCAACAATCATGTTTGCACAATTTCGACCTCCTTAGCCACTTCCCAGTGGCTTCTCGAAGAGAGCGGTGTGTGAATGAACGCATACCGCTCCTCTGCCCTTTTATACCTCGCATGTTATGAGCGTGTGTTATCGTTCGTTATCATGTTTTGTTCAAGAATGGTTATGGTAGCCCTGCGGAAAAAATGATCGGCATGGGCGTGCTTGTCGCCGTGGGCGGGTTCGAAACTACTCAGACAGTAGGTGCGGGCGGATCGCTGGCATTCGACGGGCGGATCGACATCCCCCCCGCCATCCGCCCGCCAGTAGCCAGCGATCTGCCCGCCAGTAACCAGCGATCCGCCCTCCAGTAGCCAGTGATCCGCCCGCCAGTGGCCAGCGATCCGCCCGCCAGTAGCCAGCGATCCGCCCGCCAGTAGCCAGCGATCCGCCCGCCCGTGGCCAGCGATCCGCCCCCCACTAGCCAGCGATCCACCGTCGATGCGACATTTTGGTTTCCGTGGGTTCCTACCACGGTCTCCGTGTGAGGACCACCCCTAGCCGTGTGGACCATCCCCCAGCTGCCAAAAATGATTCTTCTGTTCCTGAGTGATCCTTCGAAGACGACTTGAAGTCACCTTCCAGGATCGGCCTCGAGATGCCGAGTGAGCATTCAGTGCGTTGAAGCGCCTTTTATACCCTTCGGTTTGTTTACTCTGAGCATCATATTGATAACAGAAAAGAACTCGTCAATGACTGACAAGTTTCACCGTGCAAAATTTGAGCGGGCGGATCGGTGGTTATAAAACAGTGGCGGACTGATCGCTGGCTATCAAAGTCCTGGCGGGCGGATCGCTGGCAGGTTGCGGGCGGATCGCTGCGTCTCATAGCTCAGCGGGCGGATCGCTGGCTATCAAAGCCATTGCGGGCGGATCGCTGGCAGGTTGCGGGCAGATCGCCGCCTTAGAGCTTGCCGGCGATCCGCCCGCTAGCGTGATCAAGTTTTCCAGGTGCCGCTATCCGCCCGCCAAAACGCAGCGATCCGCCCGCAAAGGCTTTGATAGCCAGCGATCCGCCCGCCAAGGCCACGATGAGCAGCGATCCGCCCGCAACTTGCCGGCGTACCGCCCGGAGAAGCCTTGATTGCCAGCGGTCAGTCCGCACCTGTTGTCTGAGTAGTTGGGGGGGCGCTCAAGATTCGTTTAGAGAAATGGAGATTTTTTCCACAAAAAAACGTGTTGGAAACGTGTTAAACGTGTCGTATCACGTGTTAAAAATGTGTTAAAAAGGTTTCATATCAAGCATTTCGTTATAAATCTTGAGTGCCCCTCCTCAACTATTTAGTTTCATGCCCGCGGGGGCACCATTCGTCCAGGTCGGGACGTGTATATCTAAGGCGACAGACCTATCAGCTACAAAATTCGGAGGGAGATCATGCCCCACCGAGCGTTCCCAGAGGAGGTCGTCCTAGTGTTCTCCCAAATCAATACCAATTCCCTTGCTTGCACTTCGACTAATGCAAATCGGTTATCTACCCAACACCCACGCATCTCGAGAAGAACTTATTGGCCAACCGGTTGGGACACTCAAATTCTTCGAACCCTTTGAATGTCCGACCCGGTTGGGCAGTATCGATTGGTCGTTCTCAGGTTTAAGGCATCGTTCAAGAAACGCCACTGGATAGCGTATTGGCGCATCTGTTGTTCCAGACCGCGTCTGAGGGGACTTGTTTGTTTTGACTTCTAGGTGAGCGACCGAGCCCCACCGCTTGCTCTCTTTGAAGGTACAGTTCAACCTGAACGACGGAATCTAAAATTTCCACATAGTTGTGAAGTAGACGCACCCTACATAACACCTGCCAACAGGTCTCAATTCCTCCGAGTAAGCGAGATATAGGAGGTAGGCACTCTGGGGCTCCAAGCTCGAGAAGCCAGTTCGGCACGCCCCTTTTAAGATCTTCCCAGCTGATTAGTGGCGAGATGAGCGATCAATTTTGATCAATGTACCCACTCTTCTCATCGTTTTCAGCCTCTCTATCCATTCAGGTCCGCTCGCATGCATCGATTGCAATTGATGAAAGTTACAAGCATCGGACAACTCGTCCACCGTACTTTTGCCGCTCAATTTAGGAAGGGGATAACTGCGTTCCCAAGGGGTCTTGTACGATTCAAGGGACATAATTGGAATCGGCGTTAGACCGTTTTCAAGATAGGCAGAAAAACTGAAAAGCGATTCTGAAGTTGGACTGTGCCTTTAATAGAGGGTCTGTCAACCAGTGGCGATAGTCTAGAGATCCGCGTCTTAGCGACTCCGAGCGCCTGAGATGTCGGCGTTACTTTGAGACAATTCTTCTTCAAAAGTAAAGGCTTGTAGTTTGCGATACTTCTATATGGTGGTCCAGTTCAAAATGTTCGACTGAATTCTGGGGGAGCTTGAAATCGGACAGGACCTTGATATTTAATGAAAACACGGGTGGTGGAAAGCTGTGAAAAATGGGGATTCGAATCCGTATCGAAGTTCGATGAAAACGTGAAGTGCCGGACCGGACATATTGCCAGTGCGGTAGGATACCAAAGCATTAGCCATTGATTCGACGTGATAAACGTCGAATCGGTCATTTCAACCATGGGTTGGTCATATCAACCAGCAGCCGAGGGCTCGGGGATTTCCTCCTGTGAGGAACATTGGTGCACCGTCAAATAGGGGTGAAACTGATTTCAACCCTCGAAATACCCTATACACGTTGGTATGACCAACCCACCCGTTGATCACGTCGAATGAGTGGCTACTCAGAACGTCGTATGGCCGCGCCCCCGTACCCACCACTCAGCGAGGCGGGGCCCCCTCCGCGCCTGGCGCCCAACAGGTCCCCGCCCCAGCCCCATGACTCATAATGGGCGTGAAGCTCGGACATTCAATCAAGCGAAAGGGCGCGGGGCCCGGATAGAACATCTCCGCGGTGTCATCGTTTAAATGATTGATTCATTGTATAACAATCTCCGGGAACCACCTCTCTCACACCCTGCGCGGGTGCTATACCGTTCTCTAAAATTTTCCAAACCCCATGGTGGGTGTCCCACTTAAGTCTATTCGATAGACTGGGGAATTTACCTTACTGCCACCGCGCGAAATGCGCGATGATGTGAGTATTTACTCAAGGGTGCCTGCAGTGAACTTATCACAAAATTGTGCTCCGTATGTGGCACGGGTTTGATTCTAGCGTTCAACGTGTAATACGATTTGCCCGAGCGAACGTGTTTTCCTCTGTTTCGAATTTTCCCTGCAGGGCCGAGCTAAAGAAATTTGGTGGCGCCCCCGCCTCGCGCCTGATGGTTCTCCGCTCGCAAAACATGGCCCCCGCCGCTCGCCCTTGGTCGGAAATTCCCGGGCACACGGCCCTCCGACGTTCTGAGTAGTGCCATGGTATCATACTGCACTGGCAATATGTCCGGTCCGGCATTTCTCCTCGAGTAAAGTTCGATATAGTGCCACAAATATGCGTGTTACTGTGTCGGGAAGAAGGAATGATGAAGCGTCTCTGGTTCATCTCTCTGTCACTCTGCTGAATATTTGACAAAGCTCATAAACTTCTCAAGAAAGTGTAATTTCAGGTGGCGCTTTGGGTATGACACCGTTTGGGAGGGGCACTCAGAATTCATTTGGAGAATGAATGATCAGCTTCCAGAAGTCAAAGTATTTCCATGGAGTCTCCACGAAAACAATAGCGCTATCAGGCATATGATATCAGCCCAAATTTTCATTTCCATGGATGAATTATTAAATTTTCTTGAGTGCCCCCCACAGAGGGTTTCAATCCGCGCTCTGTGCTGCGATGAAGACTGTTCTGGCTTCAAAGGCAGTGTCCACGATACATTTCGTCTTCAGTTTTCTGCCGGAAATCGAAAGGCCGGGGTCTCATTGGAGCAGTACGGGGTGAAAGAACGAACAAAAATGAGCCCGAAAGAGCTTTAATCAGCTCCGAGATCCGCTCGCGCAAGCCCTTTCCGCTCGCTGTCGAGTTTTCCGAAGAACAGTTTGGTTTGCTTCTTCATTAGCAATGGAGCGCGAGAGCGGCAGTGTTTTAGCATTTGGGCGCTTCTGCACACGCTGTTTGTTTCAGGCCCATGCCCGCGTCACTCATCCACCGTTGAAATGTGGCTTTCAAAAATAAGAGCTAATTTTAAATGTTTCGCAGCGTTTTTCATGATTCTTTCTTCACTGGTGAAACAGTTAGACACTTACCCTTCGTTTTCTGGTGAAAACTTGAAAACGATTTTTATCGTGGACATCTACCTTTAACATCTAATAGATTGCCTACTTGTACGGTTTTCAGATGCTCTTCACCGCTCCTGAGTTAGAAAAATACATTTCTGGAGTGATCATGTTCCATGAGACATTCTATCAGAAATGCGATGACGGAACGCGCTTTGTCGACCACATGAAGAAACACAATATAATTCCTGGAATTAAGGTGCAGCCAATTCTGATCCTTTGAATTTTCCTCGCTTGAACGTTGTCCTCCTTTTCTGACTTTTTTTAACATTCCTCTATACTCTGATAGTTTTGGCCGCTAAATAGCCGGGAAATAGCCCACCAGGCTCCGCAGCGGCTCCTGGTGGGCTATTTCCCGCCTATTTCGCGGCTATTTCTCGGCTTTTCACTGAACGGACAAGAAGAAGCCGAGAAATAGCCGAGATATAACTGATAAATACTCAGAAGTAAACAAAATTGACCAAGACGCAACCGTGGCCGGCTCGCCGAGCCACCATCTGGGGCCGCCAGCGCTTGGGCGGGGTCTCCAGAGGGTGAACGAGGTCCAAGTACCTCACACTTGGGGAATTGAACCGACGGAGGTGCTGACGTCTGAACCATGCCTCTGGAATGCTCCGTATATCTACCGGGAGAGCATTATTCCTCGGCTATTTCTCGGCTATTTCGCGGCGAGCATTATTTAGCGGCTATTTCTCGGCTATTTCCCGGCTATTTCCCGGCGAGAATTATTTGGCGGCTATTTAGCGGCTATTACGCGGCAAGCAGGCATTTCTCGGCTAATCCGCGGCTATTTCTCGGCCGAAACCCTCAGAGTATCTTTTATTCCGATGGTTTCTCTCTTCGGATTTCTTTCTGATCCGAAAATATGATTTGACTTCCAGGTAGACAAAGGTGTTGTTCCAATGGCTGGCACGATTGGAGAAGGCACCACCCAGGGAATGGACGATCTGAATGCTCGTTGTGCTCAATATAAAAAGGTTTGACTGATCTGGAAATGGCTTAACGTTCCGCATAGACATAGTTTCGTACAGCACGACACATTTGCAGGATGGTGCCCAATTCGCGAAGTGGCGATGTGTTCATAAAATCTCCAACAATACACCTTCTCATATGGCGTTAGTAGAGATCGCAGAGGTGATTTAGGAGAATACAGTACAACACAATCATTCGACCTTTGACGTAGGACAATTTCTTCAGGTGCTTGCACGCTACGCCTCCATTTGTCAGCAGAACGGTCTTGTACCAATCGTCGAGCCAGAAATACTCCCAGATGGTGACCACGATTTAGACAGATCCCGTAAAATAACCGAAACTGTCCTATCATACTGCTACAGGTAATTCACCATTCTGAGTCTCTCTTTACTTTTGGTTCATTGTGTGAAAGAGTTTCTACTGTATAGGGCACTGAATGACCATCATGTCTTCCTTGAGGGAACATTGCTGAAGCCTAACATGTGTACTGCTGGTAAGTCTAGAGAAGTTGTAGTTCAAGACCTACCTTCAATTACTTCCTTGAACTTCAGGAATGAGTTTCAAGGGGAAGAAGCCGACTAACGACGAAATAGCTTTGGCAACAGTGACGGCGCTGCAGCGTGCGGTGCCACCAGCGGTTACTGGCGTCGTGTTCCTTTCGGGAGGACAGTCTGAGGAGGAGGCCACCCTCAACCTAAATGCTATGAACAAAGTGAGTGGAAACATATGGATTTGAGAGCGGACGAGGTTGAGCCAGATTGGAATGAACTCGATTAAGCTGAACACGAAGAAGCCATGGGCACTGACATTCTCGTATGGCCGAGCTCTTCAAGCATCGTGCATGGCGAAATGGGGAGGAAAGGACGAAAATGTCAAGGATGCTCAGGTAAGTTTCGCAGTTGTAATGTTTTAGCCGAGATGTTTGCACTGATTAAGACTGGAGATTTTCAGGCCGTACTGATTCAGCGAGCGCAAGGGAATTCGCTAGCCTCGGATGGGAAGTATACTCGCTCTCCGAAAGCCGACTAAGTTGCTCATCAGTCTCTGTTTGTGCAAATCACGATTACTCGACAATTAGGAGAATACAGCATATTCTCGATGTGTTTGATGTGTATGTGAATTGTAGTGATGTGTAGTTTGTAGCGAAGTATAAATGAAGATCGTCGTGGATGTACATCAATAAAACATAGAGGGGAAGAAAACATAGATTAGACTCACTGCAGTTCTTATAATTGCACCCTGGGACGGTACTTTTGTACCATCATCGGAGGCGGTGGATGTGGAGCGGAACTTGATAGGAAGGCAAGGCTTTTTTTTCGATCTAACAATAAAGCCAAGTTTTGACTGCATCGCTGCTGTTTTTCATCGCAGCGATTTCACACCCGCTGCTGCAGCGATGTAGCTGCGGCAGCGATTCTGTTCATAGTGCATAGCCTCACGGATAATCGAAGAAATTCAGTCAATCAACGAAATTAATGGCTGGTAGTTATCAATAACACGTTTCGACCCGTACACACTGACCTTGTCATGTGAAAGGGTCGACGTTCACTAAACGAGACGTGTCATTCGCTGGCAATCGCTCCATCGCTGCCATTCTGGCCGCGATGGAGCGACGGTCAGCGACCATTGAGAATCGCTCTTCAAGCAGCGATGCAGTAAGACATAGGATTTCGTCGCCGCGACCCTGAGATGTAGGACGTTTGCCACGAAGCGATCACAGTTGGAACGGCTTTCCATTACGCGCGATGAAAGAGGAACAGTTGTCCCTCGCATGGTCGCAGCGACCACCTGCAGTCAGAACTAGGCTTTAGAATATCGATTTGGTATAGTCAGAGGGTGTGTACCGGGAAGCAAAATTAGGAAAATGCTTGGTGCTCTTTCGAAATAGACGACCCATCGAAGAATACTGTGAATTTAGCTACTGTTTGGGTTTGACCGACCGCTCGGTTGATCACATCAAACAGCTCAGTGTGTTTGAAAATGACTAAATCATTCGACAGCTTTAGTGAGAAGGACATTTCTCATGAAATTTCCCCAGTGGGTCGCCTATTCCGAAAGAGTACCAAATGCTTATTGAAGGCACGACGCACAAAAATCTGTTTTTCAGATTCTAATCATAATTTGGAGAAAATTTAACGCTGATCACAGCGGGCGATGAAGGCTTCCTAGAAATGAGCTATGGTTACCTAGGATGAACAATATTTTTTAAGACATTGGGATTGGCGGACCGCCGGCATTTGCTTGGCGAGCAAAAACCATTCCTGGTGTCGGACAGCCATTAGCCGGCGGTCCGCCAAAACCCTGCCAGCGGTCCGCCAGGGCGTTGGCCGACCGCTGGCAGTCTCTTGGCTAATACCTGGCAGCCCGCTGTTGGGTAATCATTTGCCAGCGGTACTCCAGTCTCTTGGCAGACCGATGGGCTGAGGTGGGTCCCTCACCGCAGATCGTTGCGTAGGAGGTCGCCTACGCAACGGTCTGAGGTGGGGGACCCACCCCACCAGGGTTGTGCGTTAATAACGTTAACGTGTTAACGCATTAACGGGTTAACGCGGATTTTTCTCGAAAATTAACGATTAACGGTTAACGAAAAAGTCCCGAAAACACGTTAATTTTTATTTCGTTAATGTTCCATCCATCTATGCTTTTTTGCATGTCAGGGTTCCTATTCTTGAAGAGTATTCGTTTATTGTTCTGGCTGATAGTATTAATAATCCATGAAGATGATTTCCAAGTTTGGAGTGTACTGACTGCGGTGCTTGGTATGGAACGTGTTTCATGTTTTTTTTGGGACTTATGGTTATTTATCGATTTTCGTGGTGGTCAGGTAATGTATTCAAAATTGTTAACGAAATGCAAAATTAACGTGTTAACGCATTAACGGATTAACGCGTTTTTTTTTCAAAAATTAACGATTAACGGTCAACGAAAAAAAATTTTCATTAACGCACACCCCTGCACCCTACCTTCCCCCCCTAGCCGTGGAGACACCCCTCAGCTGCCAAAAATGTGCTAGCCTCTGTAGAGTGTCTTCAGGTTACCTTCCAGGGCCGGCATCAATGTGCCGAGTGAACACTCAAAGACTGAATCGCCTTATATACCGGCTCGGCTTATCAGTGAAGTCAGAGATCAAATTATAACATGTTAAAACATGAGTAGTCGTCAACTCTCTCAAGTGCCAGTCATGTGACGATTAAGCGCCAAGCGAAGGCCACTGGGCGGTTAAGCGCCAGCCACTCAGACAGTAGCAGGCCCGGAGCGCAACCGACTTCGCCTCCCCCCGCCCAATACAACCGAAACGCAGAGCAGTTGATACTCAAACTTGCGCTGCGTTTCGCTTGCGATTGCAACGTGCAGTGCGTTCAGGTTGCTCTCCGGGCCACATGCGTTGACTGACGCGCGCATTTCGAAATCAGATGAATCGATTGGAACAAAGTAGAGCATCTGGGCTTCCTGCGATTTTTGAGTAGGATTCTCACTGCTTCACTTGTGGTGCTTGTAATTAGTTTACTCTACTCCATTTGCGCTCAATATTCGACCATCCTCAAATTCATTATATTCTTCATATTTGTGCAACATTCAGACTGTATTAAAATAATTAAACGTTAACAGGACTTTCCAAACGCATTTTGCCAATATTAAAGAAGGGCATTTTTTTGAATTTAGTTAAATTTAGTTAATCATTTCGAAAAATTGAGAAAAAAAACAAATCGCTCGAATTTTTGAATGTAATCATCCACTTCAAAAAATCAAAAAGTCCTAAATCGAAAAAAAACAATCGATTCCGGAGGGTTAATCAGATTTAATACGCATTTTGAAATGTTCTTTAAATACGAGATTTACCTTATCCTCTTGTTTCCGAGTGGAATTTATTTCCATTCATCGCGTGCGTCTGCACGCATATGCTGCGTCCACGTCTCCCCACACTTGCTCGCTGTCTCTACCCTCTCTCTCCGCACAAGCGCGAGGGAACAAGAATAAATTTGCTCGGAACCAGAGGATACTTATCGGTCGCTCTATTTAGGCATCGATTTCCAATGCTTAGCGTATTGATTCCAGGATAAAATCACATACAATGGAAATCAGAAGATTAATGGGTGAAGTTGTGAGGGAAATTGTGATGGCATCAAAATTGTAAGCACGGGAAAGTGTAATAAGCTCAGCTATTTCATAATCAGCACTAGCTTAGAAAAGGAACAATTAGGTCACATGAATTCAAAGAAATTCAGTAGGGTGGGGTAATTCGGTGAATGTGTAGAAATCGTTGGATTCTCCCTTGAAAACTCGATTAAGTAAAATGGGTGCGATAATCAATCAGCGAAGCGTCTGAACTACGTCGAGGTACCGATTTTTGCAACTGTGTTGCTAATATCGGTTTATAGAAAGCGCCCGGGGCGCAACAGTTGACGCTGGATGATGTACTATGACGTCATCAGCCGACAGTTGCGCTCAGGGCGCTGCCTGAATCAATGTCATCGGTAGCACCCGGAGCGCAACGTATGTGGCCTGCATCGCAACATATGTGGCCCGGAAATTGCCAAACTTGTCACCCTGAGCGCAACATGGACGCGGCTCCCGGTGCATTCGGGGTGGGCTCAGGGCCTGCTATCGTCTGAGCAAGTGCCGATTGGTGGATAACTGCGTTTTCATGCGCTTGGTAATTTCGAGGTTTGATTGCCTTTGCCAGTTGAATGCGAGTTATCACGCAGCTTTCAGGCAGCTGGCACATTTTCGCCAACGGTTCGCCGATAGTTCTAATTGAGATGCCAAGGATGAGCCAGCTGTCGGCCTCGTATTTTTTAATTGCCAGTTGTATGTTGGTTATCACCCAGCTGTGAGGCAGCTGGCATATATTCGCCAGCCGTCCGCTGCTGGCATTAAATGACATGCCGAGTGTATGCCAAGTGTTGGCCTCGTGATTGCCATTGGCCAGCTAAATGACAGCTGTCCCCCACTGTTGAGCAACTGGCGAATTTTCGCCAGCGGTCCACTGCTCCCAATGTCTGAGTTGAAGGCGAAATCTTGGTGGACGAGTTGTCTCAGGACTGTGTGTAATTTAGCTGGCAGTCGCTGCGCGAGAGCGAACCAGGATCAAAAGACAGATCGGAAAGTAATGGAATTTGGCAACGATGTTGATATTCATTTACCCATCTAGCCGCTACTGAGCTCGGAATTCAAGAAAGGTGCGTGGCCCGTTGTGGTGGCTGAAGGAGATCTGGCCCGTGATAGTCCGTCATATCTTGTTTATACCTAGGAATTGAGATCTCACACTTGGCAAGTGTCATACAGGGGGGTCTAATACACAATTACATGAAATTTACAAAACTAATGCCTTAGGGTGTACTGTGTCTTTAGGACGATTATAAATTACCATAACCATAGAATTTTCACGGTAAACAGAGTTGATGATACCGGAGAGCGGTGTGTCTTAATTGACACACCGTTCTACTCCAGGGGTTAGCGGCCGAAGCTCTGAACGGAGTAGGAAGTAGGGAAACAGCTTCACCGGCAATAAAGATATGACAATATAGGTCCCTAAAAACAGAAAACTCTCGAAAGAAAAACACTACACACCCGTGAGAATTTCGTGCAGGGGTGCGTTCCAATAAAATTTCCTCGGGAGGAAAAATGAATCTGATAAGAGCCGACCAATGATAGATTGAGAGACCGCATGAAATGAGCCTATCTGTTAGATTATCATTCGTTATATCTTATCATACCCAATTTCCTCCCATGGAAATCTTCTTGGAACGCACCCCAGATTGAAAATTATGCACTTGTGTGCATTCAGAGGCAGCTCGTGCTACTGCTAGCAGCTGTTGCTGATATTGGTGCAAAACTGGGGTCCTGCACACAATCTGCGATGTCCTGCACAACCCTTCTATGGTCCTGCACACGTTCCATGATGTTCTGCACATTCCTACTGAGGTCCTGCACACATCCTACGACGCCCTGCACACCACTACTGGGGCTCTGAACACAATCTACGACGTCCTGCACAATCCTACTGGGGTCCTGCACAGGTTCCATGATGTCTGGCACACTCCTACTGAGGTCCTATACACATTCTACGACTTCCTGCACACCCTTACTGAGGACCTGCACACGTTATGCGACGTCCTGCACGCCGCTACTGACGTCTTGAACACATTCTACGACGCCCTGCACATCCCTACTGGGGTCTTGCACTCATTCTACGACGCCCTGCACATCCCTACTGGGGTCCTGCACTCATTCTACGACGCCCTACACACCACCAGTGGGGTCCGGCACACAATCTACGACGTCGTGCACAACCCTACTGGGGTCCTGTACAGGTTCCATGATGTGCTGCACACTCCTACTGAGATCTTGCACACACTCTTCGACGTCATGTACACCCTTACTAGGGACCTGCGCACAATTCGCGACGTCCTGCATAACTCTATTGGGGCCCTGCACAGGTTCCATGATGTACTGCACTCCTACTGAGGTTCTGCACACCACCCTTACTGGGGTCCTGCACTCATTCTACGACGCCCTACACACCACTAGTGTGGTCCTACACACAATCTACGACGTCGTGCACAACCCTTCTGGGGTCCTGCACAGGTTCCATGACATCCTGCACACCCTTAATGGGGTCCTGCACACGTTCCAATAGATCCTGCACACTCCTACTGAGGTCCTCCACGCATTCCACGACGCATTTCTCACCACTGCTGGGGTTCTGCACACAGTCTGCGATGTCCTGCACAACCCAACTGGGGCCCTGCACAGGTTCCATGATGTCCTGCACTCCAACTGAGGTTCTGCACACAATCTACGTCAGACTGCACACCCTTACTGAGGACCTGCACACGTTCCATGACGTCCCGCACACCCCTTTTGGGGTCCTGCACACGTTCCATGACGTCCCGCACACCCCTTCTGGGGTCCTGCACAGGTTCCATGACATCCTGCACACCCTTACTGGGGTCCTGCACACGTTCCAATAAGTCCTGCACACTCCTACTGAGGTCCTGCACACATTCTACGACGTCCTGCCGACCCTAACTGGGGATCTGCACACGTTCCGTGATATCCTGTAAACTCCTACTGAGGTCCTCAACACATTCCACGACGCAATTCTCACCACTGCTGAGGTTCTGCACACATTCTACGACGTCCTGCACACCGTTACTGGGGACTTGCACACGTTACCTGATGTCCTGCACACTCCTACTGAGGTCCTGCACACATTTATGACGTCCTGCACACTTTTACTGGGGACCTGCACACGTTACGTGATGTCCTGCACACTACTACTGAGGTTCTGCACACATTCTACGACGCCGTGCACACCACTACTGGGGCACTGCACACATTCTACGACGCCCTGCACACCACTACTGGGGACCTGCGCACGTTACGTGATGTCCTGCACACTCCCACTGAGGTTCTGCACACATCCTACGACGTCCTGCGCACCCCTACTGGGGTCCTGTACACGTTCTACGACGCACTGCACATCCCTATTGGGGTCCTGCACATATTCTACGACGTCCTGCACACCCCTACGAGATTCCTGCATACATTCCATGGCGTCCTACATACTCCTAATGCGGTCTCGCATAGTTACTCGACACTTCAGCACACCGTGCGATGCCTTCTTATCCTTGGTGCGCATGGTACAAACATGCGCCGCGCACTAAAGTCCCTCCCGCACAGCGTCCTCTTCCGATTTGGGCGTTAAGAGTACATCACCCTCGAGAGCAAGGTATTTATATGGCCCCTCTATAAAAAACAATGACCGATAACGAAAAAACCAATCATTTTTATAAACTAGTCGTGAGAGGCCGGCCGGTTTCTGAGTTTGAACGGCCCGTGGCGGAGGCAGTGGTGGAGAACGTTTTTGCGTACTTTGAGAGGTCATAACCTTAGGAAGCGGGGATCAGTTAGGATGAAAATTTGCACACATACTCAGGCGATCCTCGGCCCCGAGCCGCACCGAACAAGAATCGGATCCGCCTGACAGTTCGGCTCGTTCTCCCAATCTCCGAGCCACTGCCGTTGCTGTTCGGGCCAACCGGAGCAGCCCGAAGAGCAATAGTAGTGGCCCAGACTGCAACAGCAGTGGCTGGAACAGCAACAGAAGCCGACTCGCAGATTGGGAACACGAGGCGAACTGTCAGGTGGCTCGGGCAGATGAACGCTTGAAGCCGTCCAGCGATTTCAAATCGCTTGAGAGGCCGTAATTTCGCGTGAAATAGACGGACATTTGGGGACCAAGCCGCAGAAATCATAAAAAGCTTTTTTCTCGGCATTCCTACTCATTTTTTGTGACATCGCTGCACTTACCTTCTGAATAAAAGAGTTTTGCTTCTGAATAATAGTTTTCAATTAAAAAAACGTTCCAGAAAACGATGGGGGTGGAATTTGCTTGAGCAAAAACTTTAAACTACTACTAAAGCTACAAATTGCTAGAAGCTTTGCATGAAATATGATTTCTCGGTATCCTTACTATATTTTCTCATTTTTCTCGTTATAGATGTGTAACAAATACACGTTCCCTTTCACATGCCGTCTTTTATAATGGTGAACTGTGACATCTGCATTTTCGCGCCACATACGCAAGGTTGTGACGAAAGATTGCGGACTAGTCGCTTCGACTAGACGAATCGCTTCCATCATGGAAGCGACGCGATTAGTCGAAGCCACCTAACAAAATCGAGCAGATCGCTTCGACCAGCTATAAAATACTCCAGTCGCTCGGCGATCGCGACTGAAACTGCAAACTGTTCCAAACCGTCGCGGACTAGTACAAGATCTGTTGGCGCGATAGGTTTTGTAACTGTTGGCAGTGCCGCGACTAGTCGAAGCGACCTGCTATGAATGAGCCTTGAGTATGTAATTTCTTGCAGCGTATTGAATGGCGTACAGCTAATACCTCAGCACCACAATATCTGCCAGGTTCTTCAGTTTAGAGCAAAACTGTTGATGAGAAGAATGGATGAACGAATCATTGTTATCATTGACTTCCATCGCGTGGTGGCCAGTGTGGTTCATTTCCCATTGCTAGTGACTCCAGTATGGCCTCATACTCACAGTACCTCACCAAACAGAAGGAGGACGAGCTTCGTCAAATCGCCGACGCAATTGTGGCTCCGGGCAAAGGAATTCTCGGTGAATTCCACGCACATTTTGCCTCGATGTGAAGGCTATTCATACTCTTCCCTTTTCAGCTGCTGATGAATCTACTGGAAGTATGGAGAAGAAGATGAAGGGCATTGGTTCCGAAAACACTGAGGAAAATCGTCGAAAGTACAGACAGGTGAGGAATGGAAGGCATGCCAGGCTATTGATTGATGGACCTCTTTCAGATGCTTTTCACTACTCCCGATCTTGAAAAGTACATCTCAGGTGTGATAATGTTTCATGAAACATTCTACCAGAAATGTGACGATGGGACACGCTTCGTGGACTTTATGAAGAAAAAGAACATTATTCCAGGAATAAAGGTGATTCTGTCGTTACCGTCACAGCCCGTGGTAGCGGAAGACAGGATATTCCATGAAAATACATTTCGCGCAGGTTGACAAAGGTGTAATTCCAATGGGTGGAACGTTTGGCGAAGGAACTACTCAGGGAATGGACGATCTGAACTCGCGGTGTGCCCAGTACAAAAAGGTATTTTCTTTCGAGGCGTGCTTGTTTCCAGCTTCAGACTGAAAATATCATATTATTTATAATATTTCTGTTCAGGATGGCGCCCAATTCGCGAAATGGCGTTGCGTTCACAAGATTTCTTACAATACGCCCTCACACATGGCTTTAGTCGAAGTTGCATCGGTATGAAATAGCGACTGAAAAATCAATATGCAAGCTATAAAAACACGAAGTTCCCGTAGTTCTCTTGCGTGCGAGTGCTGTGCAGAAGTCAGGGATAGCGTAAGGCTCCGTCCATAGCAGACGACCAGCGGCAAAGCATCAAGGCATACGGCTGCAGTGCTCGCTGGGGAGTCGCTGGGAAGTCAGATCAATAACAAATGCTGAAGATGCAACCCCCCCCCCCCCCCGCCTATTACGGTCACTTGACGCTAAGACGCCTGCTATGAACGGAGCCTAAGGCAGACGTAGGGAGCAGCGCGGCGCGCACATGCCGTGCGTTTAATTCGAGCGCTAACGTCGGACAGAAAACGAAATTCTCATGCCGTAAAATAACGTGTTTGTACGAGTTGGTTGCAGGCACCACAGCACGTTTTACGGCAGCGTGAAAAATATTTGTCGCGAAGAAGCTATCACTGGACTTTTTGCCATATCGTAGACAACGAAGTTGGAGCTTTGGGTCTACCGACGCGAAAGGAGTAGACTCATAGCTCGATCCCCATTGCGTTTGAATTTTTAGTCGAACTAGGGGCAATTGAACGGAGTGTGATTATAGTTTTTAGGGATTTTAAGTTGAGGATGACGAACATAGGTTTTTATTCTCGTCTTCTTCCAATGATGCATTTTCTTTGGTAAAATTTGCAGGTTGATTAAACAGGAACAGGAGTGATTCATTCATCTACAGACTTCAAAAAAACGACGTAGTACTTTGACAAGCGTTGGAAGGCGGCGATCCAAATTAATTACTTCTGTTCAACTACTACATTACTAGAAGTTTCAGGTTCATAACTCATCTATATAACGCAAATATTTGTCTTAGATAAGACAGAAAGTTCAGGGACAGCTTCTTTCGCGCCGAATGGCGCATATTTTCGCGCTGTCGTAGAATGAGTTGTGGTGTTCGCAACCAACGCGGACGAACACGTTATTACAGGTATATTAGCACTGTAGTTGAACAGAACTCTATTTTGAAGGGAATTTCAAATTTTGGTGTATGCGGTAACCTATGTAACGTGTTTTCACAGGTATACACTGTTTCCGGGTCCACAGAGGGGACCCCGGGGACATGCCCCTGGCGTAATCCGCTTTGGGGTCCCCAGAGGGGGGCACCCCACTGCCACGGTCCGCAGTGGGGTACCACCCCTCCCCCAAGCAGTGGGGAGCCCCTCCTCTTGGCGACAAAAATTATCCTCCTGTATACGGTGAATCTTCTGGTGAGTGACTCGAGGCCACCTTCCAGGTCCGACTCCGAAGAGCCGACTGAGGCACACTGTGAGATGAAAAGCCTTTTATACCAGCAACATTGTTAATACTTTTGTGAAAACACGTTAATGATTCTGACGAATGTTTGGCGTCATATATGTAGTTTGTAGGTGTTGATTGCGTTCAGTACACCTGAAATGGCGTCATAACGGTTCGCGTCGCGGCTGCAGAGCGTCGATTACTCTCGTGTCGTATTCGCCAACAACAAGCCGAGGGAAGTCGAAGGGAAGCGGAAGGGATGATACCGCGCGCGGCAGAGGAGCAGATCAACCCATCTTACACCATGTAAGATGGAAATGCAAACTGTGTTACGTATCGATATCTCTGCGAAAAGATAAAGATTTCATCGCGCAGCGGACATTCTCCAGCTACAAGAATCGAAAAATTCCGGCGGTGGCGAGGGAAGCCAAGGGAGGCGAGAGGTGGCCGTGGAGCGCGCATTTTGTACTGAAATTTCACCTCATCTACCCTTCGACTCCCCGGCGGGTTGGTCCCAGTAGTTCACCACATCATCTTCATTGGTTCATCTTTAGTACAATATACCTCCTGTACTTCCCCGACAGCTTCATTTTCTCCCGTAGATCTCCGCTCCCAGTGCCGGAGTCCCTGTCCGACGTTAGCGTTCGAGTGTGCGTTTAATGAAGAGAATTAAGATACACCCAGGATTCCTGACAGAAGTAAAATGGACCACCGACTGGAAACACTATCAGGGACTATCCTAAACGGGGGGGAGCCACCCATGATTTCTCGTAGAAATGAGTGGAAAACCTGATAAAAGATGCTTGATTCTGCTATAAATCATTGTTGTTGATGAACTTCTATAGAAATACTTCGATTGATAGCTTAGATGATCGGGGGTTAATTAATGATCGGGGGTTGATAGATCGGGTGTTAATTTCATTTCTGACTTGAATCTTGATTCTTCCTCCCCCCTCCCATCTAGGATAGTCCCCACTCAATCGAGAATTTTCTATTGAGCTTCCAGAAAAATAATGATTGATAGCAGTATCAAACATCTTTTAACAGAGTTTTTCTTCAATTCTATGAATAAGTCTTGGGAGTAAACTCCAAATACAGCGCGGAACCGATTGCCACAAGGGCATGAAATGATGGTATTAGTTGCATTGCTATAAAAGACCGACCCACTTGAACTCTCAAATGAAAATTGCAGAGTATTTCATGGCTCTGTGGCAATCGGTACCGCACGGTATTTTTCGTGTAGTAGTCTTGGGTGTGCTCCCCCCCCCGTCTAGGATAGATCCCCTTATTGTTACTGTATCCATCCTCGACAACTTTAAGAGAACTTTCAAAGAAGTTTCGGCCTCTCAAGTTTGACGCCTTTATGAGTGCCAAGCAAAGAGAACAAAAACTCAAAAAGAGAAGGGAACGAAAAACGTCGAAAACCTAAAAGCAACTAAGAAAATCACGCGTAATCATCAATCGCCCTAAAAACTCGTATTTTCGCGCGTAAGGCCTTTGGATGAATTCCAAAATACCATAAGCGAAGCATTTATACCATAGGCCTAAACGGAGCACTTTAACCGTTGCAACAGTGAGCACATCTCAAATGGGGCAATCCTTCCTACATATATGTTCGTTTTGATAAAACCTCACTACCTGTATTGCCACAGGTACATTTTTATTTTGTAGGTGCTTGCCCGGTATGCGTCGATATGTCAGCAGAATGGTCTTGTTCCTATTGTTGAGCCGGAAATTCTTCCCGATGGTCCACATGACTTGGCAACAAGCCAGAAAATCACAGAAATCGTGTTGTCCTACTGCTATCGGTGATATTTTCAGTAGACGAGAAATACCGTGCGGTACTTATTGCCACAGGGTCTTAAAATACTGTGCCATTTTCATTTGAGAGTTTGAGTCGGTCGGTCTGATATAGCAATGCAACTGATATCATCATTTCATGCCATTGTGGCAATCGGCACCGCACGGTATTTGGAGTTTACTGATATTTTCTGTGTTTACTTGCATAATTCTCAAAAGTCATTCTCTCGTTTCGTTACAGGGCTCTCAATGATCACCATGTTTATCTCGAAGGCACCCTTCTGAAGCCGAATATGTGCACCGCTGGCCAGAGTTTCCAGGGCCAGAGACCATCTGCAGATGAGATAGGGCTGGCTACTGTGACGGCCTTGCAGCGAGCTGTGCCGCCGGCTGTACCCGGAGTGGTGTTCCTGTCGGGAGGACAGTCTGAGGAGGAAGCTACATTGAATCTAAATGCTATGAATAAGGTGAGCTCTTTACGGTGTGCACTATTGAATAAATGTGAAGGAATAATTGCAGATAAATGCAGGAAAGAGAAAGCCGTGGGCACTCACCTTTTCCTATGGTCGAGCCCTTCAGGCGTCATGCATGGCGAAATGGGCTGGAAAAGATGCCAACGTCAAAGAGGCCCAGGTAGATCGTACTCAACGAATGAGATCACAAAAATTCGTTCAGTAATACCCTTGTTTCCAGGCTGTGCTTCTGCAAAAGGCGCAAAACAATTCTCAGGCATCGCTAGGTCAGTATACCGGTGGAGGTGGTGGCGGAGTCGGTGGCCAATCTCTTTTCGTGGCAAATCACGCATACTGAAGAACATACAACAGCACATACTCGACATTTATTGTATACATGTGTGTGAAAATAAACGCCATTGCGTCGTTCTGGCATAGATGGTTGTGCGGTGCATTTCGTAACAAGATTGAGGGGCAATCCATTTTCTTACAAGGGAATGTCCAGACCCGGTTACCAGAACTGCTCATACACCCTAGGTTTTGTGGGTGTACTGCAGTCCTCCCGCCGCAACGCGGCGAATCCGTCTCGCGCGGTGGATGGGCACGGAGAAAAATGTTCTTCAGTACTCAGGGCTTTACAATCGGAGCGCTTCAGCGTGGTTTTAAAGATTTTGAGAATTAGGAGACCATTGTTGGGAAGCTGCTGATCTCCCAAAAAAATTATGATCGTATCTGGAAGTCCTTCTCAGTGTTGTTGTAGAATTTTAGTGGAATTTCAAAATCTTGAAAAACCCGCTTTTTACGTAGTTTTCACACGTTCCTTGGGACTACCTGTAGCATGCGCACCGATTCAGCGGAAAATCTCAAAATCGAAATTCTGCCCGGACCCTGCCTCTGACTCAGACAGTCCCGCTTTAGTAGCCGATGAATGAAGCATGAGAACCTAAACCTTCGGCTAATATTGCAAAAGTAGGCGTTTCCTCCCAAGAGCTACTGGCATAGTCGCAGTACTTTGAGAGTTTTAGCCGAGAAATAGCCGCGAAATGCCTGCTCGCCACGTAAGAGCCGCGAAATAGGCGTCAAATGATGCTCGCCGCGAAATAGCCGCGAAATAGCCGAGAAATAGCCGCTAAATAAAGCTCGCCGCGAAATAGCCGCCAAATACTGCTCGCCGCAAAATAGCCGAGAAATAGCCGCCAAATATTTGGTCTGCTTAGGTCTAGTTTAGTTCAGCTCAGTTGAGCTCATTCAAGTTATGAACGGTCTATCCGATGGTGAATTTCCTAGTGCTGCTGAGCGGTGCTCCACTCCAGAATTCCTGAATGCTACGGGTAAAGTTGAGTTTCTTAATGGCCTGTTATTACTGCTTCCCTTTTCATGAACTTAGGCCCCGGTCATAGTTGGTGCTATTTGCATCTGCATCCCCCCCGCACCCCCCAACACCCCCCGCACCCCCCAACACCCCCCAACACCACCCCGGTCGATACGTATGTTTAAAATGATGGAGTGAGGTTGAGAAAATCACTCGATGCATCCAACTAGATATGACGATGATTACGTGGCCAACAGGATTGCACCTGTTCAGAGAAATAGTGAAGGCGAGTATGGTGAAGTCGCGGAGGTAGCAGTAAGGTTAGCTTTCTAGTGATACGCAATGTTTTATCTTCGACCCGCCCACCCGGTGATTTTCTCATCCACGTATTGTATGGATATCGACCGCGTCGGATACATTGAGTGATTTTCAACCTCACTCCATCATTTTAAACATACGTATCGACCGGGGTGCGGGGGTGTTGGGGGTGCGGGGGAGCGGGGATACACCGAGTGATTTTCTCAGCTTCACCTCACCATGTTGTTCATACGTATCGACCGGGTGGGTGTTGGGGGTGTTGGGGGTGCGGGGGATACACCGAGTGATTTTTGCATCCCATTTCCAATGCATTCTGTGTGTATCGACCGGGCTGGAGGCGTCGGCTCATCCAACTATGACCGGGGCCTTAGGTACTCTTTCGGACTAGACGACCCACCTAGAAGAATTGAATTTTCGTGGTGTTTCATATATGTTCTTTGCATACATTTCACATGTTGCTCTGCGCTTCTACATGTGTGGAAGCAAAAACATCAGAAAATGATCCCGTAGCAGCATGCGAACACCTTTTTTAACAGAGTGAGTCGCCTATTCCGGAAGAGTACCTGGGGTGCGTTCCAAGAACATTCCCATGGCAAAACGCGTCCATGGAAACGAAGCCACGGCCACGTGGGAGCAATTTTCAGTTGTAATTCGCATCCATAGAAAGCAAATTTGTCCATGGTGAGGTTGTTTTTCCTCCCACGGCGTCGTGGGAATGTTCTTGGAACGCACCCCTGAACGTATTCTTGTAGACATACCGGGCGACGATCAACCATGGCAGGACGGCGCTTCGTAGTGATATACGACGTATTGAGTCGACTGAAAGGACTGCTCAATGCTTAAATTGATGGAACTTTGAAGCATCGCAAATCTACTCACAATGAGACGCTCATGAGCTCGGATGATAGGATATCGGCGTATTTCATAGTATGTACGCCTCACATGTTTCTTATTCTCTCTTCTGACTACCAGAATATTTCTTCTCAGCGGAACATGGAGTCATCTGTCGAATTCGGCTTTCATATAGTGAAAATTCAAGCCATTATCAATATTGATGGCTGCAAATTCAGTTCCCAGACAAGGTACGGAGTCACTAGTTTCTTATGATTGTTTCCTACACCTTTATCATGTGCAGAGATAAAACAAGTCTTGAAGGACCTAAGCCCTGCGTTGCGGTTTTACCAGAAATGTCTTCTGACGTTTGACTTCATTCGTGGGTTTGGGAAACCGACGCGAGGAGACCTCAATATTGTCTTCGGACGTTTTCTTATAGAGCACATTACAATAGTAATGATTGACGGTAACGTTGTCTGTGATTGTGAATAAAGATTTCATTTCCAGATTCGTGTCTGTGTGAAGACCACCAGTTGCCGGGCAATAGCCGAGATATAGCCCACCAGGCTCTGCAGCGGCTCCTGTTGGGTTAATTCTCGATTTCGCTATTTCGCGGAGAACGTGCTTTTGGCCGAGAATTGGTCGCGAAATAGCGGAGAAATAATTGAGATCTAGTTGCGAAATAGCCGAGAAATAGCCCACCAGGAGCCGCTGCGGAACCTGGTGGGCCATTTCTCGGCTATATCTCGGCCAAAACTCTCAGAGTAGCTACTGCCTCATTCGCCGTAGCTCGTGCGGGAATGAGTGGCCGAGCATCAAAAGGGCTGTTATCACGCTCTATCAGCTTACTCGCAGTAGCTACTGTCTCTCTCGCCATTGTTCTCGCTGACAGAGGTAGCAGAGACTTAATATCGTCGCTATGATGCTATTCTTTCGGTCGCTGCCGCTACTGGCTACGTCCTCCGTCGCTGCTTCATCATCGCTTCCGCTACGCGCTGCCATCCCGCAGCTGGTTAGCGATATTAGCTTATCACTCCCCGGATCTCTGAGAGTTTTAGCCGAGATATAGCCGCGAAATAGCCCACCGGGCTCCGCAGCGGCTCCTGCTGGGCTATTTCTCGGCTATTACGCGGCTATTTTTCGGGTATTTCTTGGCTATTTTGCGGCCAATACTCGGCCGTGACCACGTCCGCAAAACAGCAGCGAAATAACCGAGAAATCGAACACCAGGAGCCGCTGCGGAGCCTGGTAAGCTATTCCTCGGCTATTTCTCGGCTGTTACCCGGCAGCTGCGGCTCTTCACGCAGCCGCCAATCCGGAAATGAGGCGGCAAACTTTATTGCCGGTCTTACCGGAAATTCACAGTTACAGACAACGATATCTTTAATCATAACTGTTCTCAAGTGTTCCGTAAGAAGATGTCCAAAGTCAATATAAAGGTTTCTTTGGGTCTGTTTCCCAAACTCACGAGCAAAGCCAAACATCAGGGGTGCGTTCCAAGAACATTCCCACGGCAAAACGCGTCCACGGAAACGTAGCCACGAGCACGTGGAAGGATTTTCCAGTTATAAATCATGGCCATCGGAAGCAATATCGTTCATGGAAAGGCTACCTGTCCTCCCATGTCTTCGTGGGAACATTCTTGGAACGCACCCCAGAAGACATTTCTGGTTGAACCGCAACACAGGGCTTATATCCATCAAGGCTAGGGCTGTGCGAAAATCTTTTCCATAATTTTCGGAAACGGAAGAAAAATGCTCAAAACGCAGGAAACGGGAAACGGAAACGGAATAGACCGAAAAGATTGTGGATTTCCTCATTTCCACGTTTCGTTGCTATTCATGGCTTGCAGATCTCATTCGATAGCCTACGGTAATAACAGATGTAAACAGATGTGAACTTGATAAAATGTAGGAAGTAAGGTGCAAAACTAGTTGGAGGGGAGGGGTGCACTCAGGGTTCATTTAAAAAAAATGAATGGTACCACTTTCAGAAATCGAAGTAGTACGAGAAAACTTTCCATGGGAGTTTCCATCAAAGCGATGACTTATAACGCTATCAGGCATCTGATATCAGCAGAAATTTTCTTTTCATGCATGAATCATTTCATTTTTTATAGTGGCCCCCCTCAACTAGTTTTGCAGCAGAAGTAATCGTGAGGTCAGTACCTTGTCTGGGGACTGAATGTGAAACCATCAATTGTGGTGAGCGCGAAGCGCTCACCAGATTTGGCTTTGATTCGCCATCGCGCAACCTCCTGATCTCAGTATCAGGGCCCGTAGCAATCCCACCTAAAGGTGGGAGCTCATAGCTGCCTCCCCGGCGCGAGGTGGTGGCTCACATCGCAAGCGAAATAGGTGGCGGCCACCCTATCCTAATGCACGTATGCGTGCTGAGGTGGTGACTTCGCTCGCTGCCGAATGTCACCCATCTGTGCATGCAGGCATGGACCTGAGGTCTGAAAGGGAGCCACGAGCTGCGAGTGGAAAGTGGAAATAGCGCGCATTTTGCAGAGACGCGTAGGAGGAGCCAAGTCATGGGTCGTGCATGACCGAGGTGGTGGCGGCGCGGGGAGGGGAACACAATCCTTTGACCTTTCTGACGACGTTTGACCATCTCCGTTGAGGTTCAAGTAAAATTCTGAGTTTTGTGCTGATCATGCTAACATTCCCCGCAATGGCTGTCAGTTGGGCATTAGAATGATAGCCTCCGCTAACTTGTAATGGATCTTGGAGGAAAAACCATTATGAAGCCTAGAACAACGGAAAACGCTTCAATGAGTGCCGATTATTGCTGCATTGATGCTGGCCATCTTTCAAGACGGCATAATCAATCGCTCCTCAACAGCTGACAATTTTTTGCTGGCGCTGATTTCGCTCTGATTTCTCATTAATATTGCTGTTTGTAAACCCTCAGGCTGACTCTTTCTTTTCATAAGAGGCTGTACTTACCAAGTGTCTATACTGTATGCTCCATTTCGTGAGTTTCCTTCGCGATTTCACGAAAATAATTTGAAATCGAATTCATCGAAAGATTTTCTCCAGAGAGCTTGCCAATTTTTCGAATGGTTTCTTGGTTAACCTTATCTCTATGTGGCTCTGTTCATTTCGATCGAAACGGTGCTGTTCTACGACACCTTTTTTTCAGCACAGAAGCTGTCTGAAATGCGCATTCGATTAACTCCTCCCCTTCCCTTATAGTTGTACACGAACGAAATTTTCGAAAGATTTTTCGAATTTTTTTCGTTCGTTTTCGTTCGCTCGAAATTTCGTCGAGCAAAATTTTTCAATTTTCGTTCGTTCGAAATCCGAATGATGGAATTTTTTTTCGAAATTCGTTCGTTCGGAATACTTTCGAACAAATTTCGAAAAAAATCGAAATTTCGATTAGTTTCGAATTTCGTTCGTTCGACCTCCGAAATTTTTAAAAATTTTCGATTTTCGTTCGTTCGACCTTTTTTTTCGAAATTGTACAACTATACTCTCCCCCCCAAAAAAAAAACTCACACACATATCAACATACCGTAAGACACAGTGCGTGCAGTGATTATGAAAAAAGGTGGAGAAAAAAAAACCTCAACAGCAAGGAAAGGAGAAATGGCAGCAGTGGTCAAGCACAGCAGCAGATGATGATGATGGATATTCTGGAGAGAAAACAAGCACAAGAAATTTATTATTATGAGCTCCCATCAGATAAAAATTCGAACGATTGTCTCGAAAAAAAAATTCTAAAAGTCTGAGAAATTCCGATAAATATCGAAAATTCTTCTTTTCACTTTTTTGCCCTGAAACAAAAAAAAAAACAGGCCTACTTTACCACGGAGTTTTTAAAGGCAGCTGAGTTATTAGCAAAGTTGTTGGAGTACGCTAAATGAATTTCTCGCAGATAATTTCTAAGCGGTTTCTGTGGCCTCTAGAAAGGGCATTGCACTCCTGAAAACATGAAATATTCAAAAACATCAAGACTTGCTTCTATTCTCAACCCCTTTTCAAGTCGATGTTCGTTAAGCGAATAGCAGCGTGATCGTGTTACAGACATGGTTTTTTGAAAGAAAAATCATTAGCCCTGGTAAGAATAGGAAGTAATTTTGGAGTTAGAGCATCACCTGCTTAGTTTAAAAAAGGTAAGTATAACACGGGAGATAGGGGATATTTGTCAAAAATCGCTCCTGATCAAGTCTCGAGTAAATTCCGGACTTTTCCAAATAAAAACAGAAACTATGAATTTTTTTGCAAATTCAAAAATTTGTACTTGTGCAACTGCTGAAAAACGATGTAAAAAGTAGAAATAGCCGTGCATAGTTTGCAATGAACTTAGAAGAATAGGATGGACTGCAGACCTAAAGGGAAAGATTTGCATGGACTAGATGCATTCCTGTTGATTGTTTTGTTCATCCCCACACCTTTCTTACTACCGAGAATGCCGCCTCCAATGTGAACGCGTTGTGCAGTTGCTGTGCGCGCTGTCGATGCGACCAACGTGCGTGGCTCGACTCCATCATGTGGCTGATTTTTGCAATTAGATTTGTATCCTGTCGGAAAGGTCGCTCCGGGTTGGCGACAATAGGTGGCATCTGGGCACGACGTACCTCAGGTCGGCTGCCATCTTTATGTGGTGGCGGCGGGGGGTTTGCTACGGGCCCAGGGTCCAGAGTAAAAGTAGGAAGACCGTTCTTTTTGCATTTAATATACTTTAAAAAGGTGAATAACTGTTCGAAAAATGGTCCGGAATGGTTACCTGAGATTCGAGAAAAAGTGTCAAAACCACGTCATTTTGGTCGAAAAAATGTTCATCTCCTTTTTTTTAGTTGGCGTTCACGATCTTGTTGGAACACTTATCGTTGAGCTAGAGAGCTCATTTTTGACCAGGTGGCTGGTTTTGTTTGCACCTAGCTCCTGTCAAATTTTGAAGTTGGTTCCTCGATTTTTGCGGAACCTCAAAATTGAAGGTCAAGAAAGACAAAAACACGTAAACATGTTATTATAAACCATCCGACGTTTACTTGTTCGTAAAAATGAACTAGTGAAATAAACACCGTTACTGATAGGCTTTTGCTCAGGATTGAACGCTCCCTGAGACGGGGCAACGCTTCAATCAATACGGCGGGATCTCGGAAGTACTTTTTGGAACGCCGCACGGTGTGACTCAGAAGTGCGCCACAGAACGCCGTAGATAGTGTGCGGGACCCCAGCAGGAGTGCGAAAGACGCAGTAGAACGTGTGTGGGACCAAAGTAGGAGTGCGCCGGACGCCGTAGAAAGTGTGCGGGACCCAAATTTGTGTGCGCAGAACGCCGTAGAAAGTTTGTGGGACCCAAATGGGTGTGCGCAGAACGCCGTAGAAAGTGTGCGGGACCCAAGTGGGAGTGCGCCGGACGCCCTAGTAAGTGTGTGGAACCCAAATGAGGGTGCGCCGGACGCCGTAGAAAGTGTGCGGGACCCACGTGGGAGTGCGCCGGACGCCGTAGAAAGTGTGCGGGACCCCAATGAGAGTGCGCCGGACGCCGTAGAAAGTGTGCGGGACCCAAATGAGAGTGCGCCGGACGCCGTAGAAAGTGTGCGGCACCCAAATGAGAGTGCGTCGGACGCCGTAGAAAGTGTGCGGGACCCAAGTGGGAGTGCGCCGGACGCCGTAGAAAGTGTGCGGGACCCAAATGGGTGAGCGCAGAACGCCGTAGTAAGTGCGTGGGACCCGAATGAGAGTGCGCAGGACGCCGTAGAAAATGTGCGGGACCCAAATGAGAGTGCGCCGGACGTCGTAGAAAGTGTGCGGGACCCACGTGAGAGTGCGCCGGACGCCGTAGAAAGTGTGCGGGACCCAATTGAGAGTGCGCTGGACGCCGTAGAAAGTGTGCGGGACCCAAATGAGAGTGCGCCGGACGCCGTAGAAAGTGTGCGGGACCCACGTGGGAGTGCGCCGGACGCCATAGGAAGTGTGCGGGACCCAAGTGGGAATGCGCCGGACGCCGCAGAAAGTGTGCGAGACCCAAATGAGAATGCGTCGGACGCCGTAGAAAGTGTGCGGGACCCACGTGGGAGTGCGCCGGACGCCGTAGAAAGTGTGCGGGACCCAAATCGGTGTGGGCACGACGCCTTAGAAAGTGTGCGGGACCCAAGTGGAAGTGCGCAGGACGCCGTAGAAAGTTCGTGGGACCCAAATGGGTGTGCGCAGAACGCCGTAGAAAGTGTGCGGGACCCAAGTGGGAGTGCGCCGGACGCCCTAGTAAGTGTGTGGAACCCAAATGAGAGTGCGCCGGACGCCGTAGAAAGTGTGCGGGACCCACGTGGGAGTGCGCCGGACGCCGTAGAAAGTGTGCGGGACCCAAATGGGTGTGCGCAGAACGCCGTAGTAAGTGTGTGGGACCCAAATGAGAGTACGCCGGACGCCGTAGAAAGTGTGCGGGACCCAAATGAGAGTGCGCCGGACGCCGTAGAAAGTGTGCGGGACCCAAATGAGAGTGCGCCGGACGCCGTAGAAAGTGTGCGGCACCCAAATGAGAGTGCGTCGGACGCCGTAGAAAGTGTGCGGGACCCAAGTGGGGTGCGCCGGACGCCGTAGAAAGTGTGCGGGACCCAAATGAGAGTGCGCCGGACGCCGTAGAAAGTGTGCGGCACCCAAATGAGAGTGCGTCGAACGCCGTAGAAAGTGTGCGGGACCCACGTGGGAGTGCGCCGGACGCCATAGGAAGTGTGCGGGACCCAAGTGGGAATGCGCCGGACGCCGCAGAAAGTGTGCGAGACCCAAATGAGAATGCGTCGGACGCCGTAGAAAGTGTGCGGGACCCACGTGGGAGTGCGCCGGACGCCGTAGAAAGTGTGCGGGACCCAAATGGGTGTGGGCAGAACGCCGTAATAAGTGTGTGGGACCCAAATGAGAGTGCGCTGAACGCCACAGAAAGTGTGCGGGACCCAAAAAGGAGTGCGCAGGACGCCTTAGAAAGTGTGCGGGACCCAAGTGGAAGTGCGCAGGACGCCATAGAAAGTGTGTGGGACCCGAGTGGGAGTGCGCCGGACTCCGTAGAAAGTGTGCGGGACCCAAGTGGGAGTGCGCCAGACGCCGCAGAAAGTGTGCGGGACCCAAATGGGTGTGGGCAGAACGCCGTATTAAGTGTGTGGGACCCAAATGAGAGTGCGCTGGACGCCATAGAAAGTGTGCGGGACCCAAATGGGCGTGCGCAGAACGCCATAGAAAGTGTGTGGGACCCAAGTGGGAGTGCGCCGGACGCCGTAGAAAGCGTGCGACCTAAGTGGGGAGTGCGCCGGACGCCGTAGAAAGTGTGCGGGACCCAAATGGGCATGCGCAGAACGCCGTAGAAAGTGTGCGGTGACAAAGTGAAAGTGCGCAAGACGCCGTAGAAAGTGTGCGGGACATAAATAGAAGCACGCCAATGCCGATCATTTTTTCCGCAGGGCTACCGTAACTATTCTTGAACAAATCATGATACAACGAACGATAAACACACGCTCACGCCAACATGCGGGGTATAAAAGGGCAGAGGGAGTGCGGGTATGCACTTCATTCACACACCTGTTCTCTCTTCGAGGAAGCCGCCGGGAAGTGTCTGAGGAGGAGTCGAAATTGATGCAAACACGTTTGTTGGCTATTACGATGTGCTCATTCATCCAAGCTGACACTCAGAGAGAAGAATTTTTGAATAAGAGGGTAACCGGTAGCCCTGCGGAAAAATGATCGGCATGAGAAGTGGTGTGCCCTTGTGACCCAAATGGGTGTGCGCCAAGAACGCCGTAGAATGAGTGATAGTCGTGGACCCAAATGAGATTACGCGTTGGACACCGTAGAAAGTGCCGGACCCAAATGGGTGTGCGCAGAACGCCGTAGAAAGTGTGCAGGACATCCAGTGGGAGTGTGCAAGATGTAACAGAAGAATGTGCGGAGGACATTAGGTGGAAGTGCTGCAGGATGTCAAAGAAAGTGTGCAGGACATCAGGTGGAGAGGGTGCAGAGCCATCAGTGGGCGTGTGCCCAGGACGTCAAAGAAAGTGTGCAGGCCATCAGTTGGAGTGCGCAGGACGTCCATTGAGGGGCAGGACGTCAGTGGGGTTTACTTTCATCTAACACCACCAGGCATTTAAATCATGTTAGAAAGGAAACCTTCAGCAAAAATAAATGAAACTCCTGAAAGTTTAGGTTCCTGGCAAAAGTTAAAGGGAGGGTTCACGATAGAAATCGTTTTCCTGTTTTTTTGCCTATCTTGAAAACGGCCCCATGCTGATTCCAATGATATCTCTGAAATCGCACAAGAACTTCAGGGAACGGAGTTATGGTCCCTCAAATATTGAGCTAAGGGAAACATGGTGGACGAGTTTTCCGAGGCTTGTAACTTCCGTCTTTTGCAGCCGATCTATGCGAGCTGACCTGAGTAAAGAGAGAAGTTGAGAATGAAGGGAAGAACGGGGCTTTTGATCGGAAACAATCGCTTGTCTCACAATCTCGAGCATTCATTTGTTCACGTCGGTGGGCGTGGAAAGGGCATCTGGGGATGACGAGCTGACGGGTGTCCAACTTTGGGGCCGTAGGGGACCGTTCCGAGCTCAGTTTTCTTAGTTTTTTCGACGTTAGGGTTCCGCTAGGCCCCGCAGCTGCCGATCTCCACCAAAAAATCAGACATGGTTTTTATCGTGGACACTGCCTTTAAGATTTGGCATGGCCATAGAAATATACTCAGTTAAAAAGGGAAGATAAAGAAAAATGAAAAAAAGGTTTGGAAATATTCCTGAGAACGATTTGGCGTAGAATAATTTGTTTTTTTGGGAAATGAAGTGAAATAGTTGAAAGTATGATTTGGCAGTCGAGTTTGAACAAACTATTGATAAGAGTTGTGCAAAACGAGAGATCGCCTACCTGTCTGTGCTTATCCGTAGAACATATCAAAGTGAAATCACGCGTTGAAATGGGAAGCTTATCAAAACTTTTTCGTGAGCTGTAATGCTGCGGTCTGTTTACACGTATTAGGTGAAGTAAAATCAACACGCGTGATTTCACTTTGATATGTTCTACGGATAAGCACAGACAAGGCGATCTCTCGTTTTGCACAACTCTTATCAATAGTTTGTTCAAACTCGACTGCCAAATCATACTTTCAACTATTTCACTTCATTTCCCAAAAAACAAAGTATTCTACGCCAAATCGTTCTAAGGAATGTTTCAAAACCTTTTTTCATTTTTTATCTTCCCTTTTTAACTGAGAATATTTCTATGGCCATGCCAAATCTTTACTTTTGCCAGAAAATCTAAACTTTCAGGAAAATTCACAATGGCTTGAATCTTCATTATATGCATGCCAATTTTGACAGATAAATCCATGTTCACTTAGAAGAAACATTCTGGTAGTCAGAGGAGAGAATAAGAGAAATATGAGGCGTGCATACTGTAAAACACACCGATATCCTGCTATCATCCGAGCTTATGAGCGTCCCATTGGGAATAGATCCATGATTTGATTTGATTTATTACACGGTAGCACCGTGTTAAAGACAACAACAAAGAAAAAAGAAATACCCAACGGCAATTAAGAGACTAAAGGCATCAAAATTAGTCGAACAGCAATAATAAAGCAAATGGATCAACTGACTATTAGGCATACACCGGCATCATGGAGAAAGGAGGATCTTACAAACATAACTCCTGGGAGAACAGATAACACTCAAGTGTCTTTTTTGAATTCACTGGAATTACCCCACTACCGAACCTGACCGAAGTAGTTTATTGAATTCAGACCCCGCCCTATTGACAAAGAAGTGCTGTCGTACATTCCGGCTTGCCCTAACGAGGCCCAATTTAAACGGTGTATCCTAGTGGTTGATGGTCTAAGGTTGAACAGCCGGCTAGCCTTGATACCAGCACTCCCATGAATGATCTTATACATCATTATCATATCAAACCTTCTTCTCCTGTGCTCTAGAGTGGTTAGGCCCAATTTAGCGTTCCTGGTGACATGACACACGTTACGATTAGTCTGAAACCACGATGTCCTGAAGAAAACTCTACGTGTAAAGGTATTTTGGACTTTCTCCAGCGCATCGATAGATCCTTTTTTGTATGGATTAAAGACTACCGTACCATACTCCATAAGCGGACGTACGTACGTTTTATACACCTCGGTCAGCACGTTTGCATTAGTAGTTGATAGTGCTCGAAACGCGCTGTGCATGCTTCAAAACCCCATCAATCTGTGTGTCGAAGAGTTCTTTCGGCTGACTCAATACGCCGTATGTAGCTATAAAGCACCGTTTTGCAATGGTTGATGTTGGCCCGGTATGCCTACAAGAATACGCCAATGTAAGGGGATGCAGTAATAATGAGTGTTCAAGAAACTCGATTCTACCCATAGTATTCCGGAGTAGGGCACGGCTCAGCAGCATTAGGAAGTTCGCCATCGTATAGACCGCACATTAATCAACTAAGCTCAACTAAGCTAAACTAAATTGGATCCAAGCAGACCACATATTTGGCGGCTATTTCGCGGCCAGCAATATTTAGCGGCTATCTTGCGGTTATATCGCGGCGAGCATTATTTGGCGGCTATTTCGCGGCTATCACGCGGCCAGCAGGCATTTCGCGGCTATCCTTCGGTCGAAACTCTCAGAGATATAAATGTATCTCGCGACAAATTTTGTCACTTCCGCTGTTACCGGTCTCGAGACGCAATAACTTTTGCCGGATACACATCAAAGCGTATGGAATACATATTTATTCTCTACAACAATGAAAGCACAACAGCTGGAAAGGACGATTGTTGAGTGCTGCTATAGGTAATTTTAACGCGTTCCAGGCGTTCTTTCGTTTAACTCGCACAGCTTTACTGCCCACCACTTTTTTGCCAGTAGTTGTAACAACTGCGTCGCTACGGGCTTCTGTTTTTATTTTGCTCCTTTTTTATGAACCTGAAAACCTTTACTTTCAGCGGAAAGCAGTTGAAACATAGTGTTTCGACCCACCGAAATGCATTTTCTTGCTCAACCAGTAACCGCGCATGTAGGCTCTGGAAGCAGGAAGGTCGAGGGTGACTCTGCGAATTTAAAAGGCCACCATCTGACAGATACAATAGGGCGACGGAGATTGCCGGTCTCCTCAAACATGATAGTCGACCATTAACAGTTTGACAGACCTCCTCTTTGGAGAGTCGATGCGCATGTTCATCACTAATTACTTCCAGCACCTGGAGTGGAATTCAGACATATTGGGAAACAATATGGCCGTCATCGAAAGTTTTTGATCTACCATTCTATGGCTCTACCGACGATCTCTCTCTCTCTCTCTCTCTCTCTCTCTCTGAGGCAGCCCATGCCGAGTTTGTCGGTCGGATCACAGGCAGCCCCAAAACAGTGTCTCCATGCCTGGTTAATCCTATGACGAAAGCGGTCAGATCCTGGGATGTGTGTTGTTCGGCCCGCCATGCACCAATAATCCGACCGGCGCTACCGTCTGGGTAGAAGAGCATAGAAGTTCTAAAATTATGGTGTCTTGATCTAGCAGGTCGTCTAATCCGAAAGAGTACCTGACGGCCCGATCATGATGTGAATACCATAAGTCTTTATTTAGAAGCCAGTTTCTCCAAAAACAACCTCTCGCAGCTCACAAAAATTCTGGGGCGGCATGGATGAACGCTTGAGAGGAGACAAGGAGCCGCTCCACGTTCTACGTGCGAAGCGGCGAGCCAGAGGTAACTCGAAAAACTTGCCGTCCCCTTGACGTTGGGAGGTAACCTCACTACGCACAGCGAACTCATCGCCTAACAGCTGTTTCTCGAATCAGTCCTTATCTGAAACAGCTGGATTTCTGCACAGAATCATAAAACTCGAACCGCAGATTTCATCTACAGTAACTCAATGGACATGATAGGGTGAAGGAACATTCCATTTGCACCCGTGATAAATTGTCGGTTGGTGGAATGATATCATGCTCCTTGAGGCCCCGGTCATAGTTGGTGCTATTTGCATCTGCATCCCCTGCACCCCCAACACCCCCAACACCACCCCGGTCGATACGTATGTTTAAAATGATGGAGTGAGGTTGAGAAAATCACTCGATGCATTCAACCAGATATGACGATGATTACATGTGGCCAACAGGGATTGCACCTGTTCAGAGAAATAGTGAAGCGCAGTATGGTGAAGTCACGGAGGTAGCAGTAAAGGTTGGCTTTCTAGTGATACGCAATGTTTTATATCATCGACCCACCCACCCGGTGATTTTCTCATCCGCCGTCATCCACGTATTGCATGGATATCGACCGCGTCGGATACATTGAGTGATTTTACCAACTCACTCCATCATTTTAAACATACGTATCGACCGGGAAGGGGGGTGCGGGGAGGGGGGGTGTTGGGGGAGTGCGGAGAGAGAGGCAGGGGGGATACACCGAGTGATTTTTCTCAGCTTCACCTCACCATGTTGTTCATACGTATCGACCGGGTGGGTGTTGGGGGGTGCGGGGGGGGGATACACCGAGTGATTTTTGCATCCCATTTCCAATGCATTCTGTGTGTATCGACCGGGCTGGAGGCGTCGGCTCATCCAACTATGACCGGGGCCTGAGAGGAATTCACTTCGATACTTTTTTTTGTATTCAATCGGCAGATTCTTCCTGCGAACCCTACCATCTCCCTGGAACCATTCGCATCTGAATTGCTTGGCGGCTCCATCAGGGGTGTTGCACCATTCCATGGTGATACGGTCATTGTTGGTGTCCTCTTGTCCGTAGTTGAACGCATCACAGGAGACAGCCATGAATGTGGCTTCCTTAGGGTCAAGCACACCACAGGCTGGATCGACTCCAAGCCTCTTCATGTTGGTGGTCTTGATCGCCCATCCAATACATCTTCCAGAGGCGTTGATGATCTCGATGTGGTAGGTGTGCTTGTCATCATACGGCGCGTTGAAGACGATCTTTGCTCGTTGATATCACCAGGCGGTACTGAGGCCATTGCTGCCACTTGTGGAATGAGATTCTTCATGACCGTTTGGTGAATGTTGCCGATAGCAAAAGTTGGGCAGCATTGAAGCCCAGGAGTTTGGAGCGGAAAGTGAAGCAGCTGGAGCAACAATTGGAGTAGGTGAAGCTCCTGGAGAATGCAGCATGTTGGTGTAACTAGCAGGGCATAAGGACCTAACGCGCTACCCTATACAGCGGTAGGGGAAACCTGCACGTCTTCCAACTCGACAAGCAACCCGAAGTGGAAGTTCTTAGTGCCGCGTATCAACCGCACAGTCATACGAAACCATATTCCATGAGTATCGTGATGAATTCCTTGTAGGGAGCATGATATTACTCCACCGACCTACGCTTAATCATGGCAACAAATGGATGGAGTTGTTTCCATTACTCTTATCATGACCATTGGGTTACTGTGGATAGAATCTGCGGTTTGAATTATATAATTGTGGGATTTCTGCGAAATCCTAGAGCCAAACTTCAAAATTATTAAGAGACCAATCAACTACCAGGAAGAAATTAAAGAAAGATGGGAGTTAAGCAGGATTTAAATTAAAACAAAAACAATTAGGCGAGGAGTTTACCGTGCGTGGTGGGGTTGCGTCCTTACACAATGGGGACAGCATGTTCTTCGGGTCATCTCTGGCTCGACGCTTCGCATGTAGAACGCGGAGCGGCACCCTGACCTCCTCATAAGCGCTCATGCATGCTGCCCCTGGATGAGGTTCACCTAGTCCAGGTCGACCTATCTAACCCAGGTTTCTGAAAAGGCAGAAGATGACTGAATCTTGTCTCTACTGTAGACGCTCCTTGAACGCAACGCAGCGTTGATGAGGGCATGCTACTGACTTCACTTTCAACCGAATCGTTCATTTCCGTTTCGATACCGAAAAAGCCAAAACTGTTCGGAAGTCCGGAAAAAAGTTCTCAACTCCACTTCAGTATTCATTTTCCTGAAATTTTGCACTGTCGCAATGTCGTTACAAAAATCAAGGATTGGCAATGGGCAACTAGTTTTTCAATGATTAACATCATCTCTGACACAGTAACTTTTCAGTAATAATAATAACTGCATTCTTAAGACGTGAGCTTAATAAACGTTGTCCTCCGCAGCCATCAGAAGTCAGCGGAGTGAGTGTAACTATAAACTCATATATGTAGCAAAACAAACGCATATTAATCGTTAGCCGAATTTCAGTGCAGCTGGCAGCGAAGGGAGCGCTCATCCAAGCCAAGCATCTCTATGGCATTGCTCCACAGCATTTTATCCTTATCACAGCTCGTTATTCCATCGTAATCCTCAACAACCTGCAATATAGAAGCGTTTTCTCAGGTAGAATTCATAAAAAGCTAAAATTAGCTTCTGTTTCGCTTCCTTTTCCAATGATACGATACCTTTCCAACTTCCAGCTCTCCGAGTGGGAATGGATAGTCTGTTCCGAGCACTATCTTGTCCTGAAAAACAAAAACAGGTTGAAATTCTTTAAATAACTCTCAAGATCTGATACAAGCCACTACATTTGGAACTTCATCAATTGCCAGCAGTCGTGCTGCGTGTCTTTGAAAACTTCATCCCACTAAATATTATAGTAAGGACCGAATAATTTCGAATAATTCGATCAATAATTTTTTTGTTTAGATATCAGGAAGGCTTGCGCTGTTCTTGAATTTCAGGCATCAAGCAGGACATAAGCTTTCCATAATTGATAGCAGAGTAGGATTATTCGCATTCGCAAAATCACATTTGTCAGTTATTCGAATTGTCAAACACTTTCGAATAACTGTAAATTTCGATTCTGTGAATGCACAAAAACTCACTCTGCCACGGAATCTGGGAAGGGACTCGCTTACTTGGTGTCTGAAAACCATAGAGAGCTCATATCATTTCGAGATTGAGGCGGATCGGATTATTCGAAAATGTTCGCTTCTCACTACACTAAATTTATTTCGCTTAATTTTTTGGGCGTGCGTCGTTGTGACTGCTCGAACGGAACATGTTTGACAGGAAAGGCGTGGAATGCGGGTAAAAGAAAAGCTATGAAGTGAGGGGGGTCCTTTCATTGGAATTTCCATGAAGCAGTTCAAACTCAAGCATTTACTTTCAATATTTTCCAGCTTTTTTCAGCAGAAATCTGTGTGTGCCTATCCAATTACAATACCGCCGCTATCCAAGGAGGAAAATGGGCAAAGTGGGCAACTAAAGCGTCTTTCGACCACATCTCGCCTCAAAGTGCTCCGTTTTCAAATTCGAAAACTTCGAAATGTACAACAGGTCGTGATCCTGTCGATCGTGTGAGAATATATTGCGGAACCTGAGAGTAACATTATTTTTTAAGGCGAAATACACTTCCATTTTGACCATGCTAGAGATCGCGTACGGTTGTTTTTGACCGAATGAGCTCGGTATCTCGTAATAACATTATCAATTTCATAACTAACTCCGTCTTGAAAAAGCGTTCCCATGAGTGAATCCCAATTTTGTCTCATATAGTTAGATAGCGCGGTGAACATTCTGGTCCTTTCGAAATTGAAAACGGAGCACTTTGAGGCGCGTTGGGGTCGAATGACGTTTCAGTTGCCCACTTTGCCCATTTCGCCCATTTTTTCCATTGGATAGCGGCGGTATTGTAGATGTACAATAGTACCCGCGCTAAGTTTTGTGAAAACGGGGAGCATCTGGCAAACTTGGCAAAAAAGCTTCCAATGGATGTAACTTTTTTGATTGAAAATTTTTCTGAATTCTGAAAACGCTATCATATTCACAGATCTAGTTGATATTTAATTATGTGACTTGTGTGCCAAAGTTCCCTAAAAGCGCGTTTTTTATGAAGGAAGTAGTTTTTGCAATCGTTTTCTGAAAACGTCGTGCGCGGCGAAGTGCGGCGAAACTTTGAGCAGTGTTTGTACAAGTATTGGAAGGGCAATCTGTGTGCTTTCTTCAAAAATTGGGTGCAGGTGAGAGAATCTCAAGGCTTGTTCAACTTGAATCTTTCAAATCCTTTGTTAAACACGCTTGAGAACTACCTGAGAAGTCGAAGTTTTGTTGCAAAAATCCCAGACTCATGAATGAAGGATTTCGAAAATGCATTCTAAACCAACGTTGAGATTCTCTCACCTGCACCTAATTTTTGAAGAAAGCATACAGATTGCTCTTCCAATACTTGTACAAACACTGCTCAAAGTTTCGCCGCACTTCGCCGCGCACGACGTTTTTGAAAAACGATTGCAAAAACTCTTTCTTTCAGAAACAAAGCGCTTTTAGGGAACTTCAGCACGGAAGTCACATAAATATTTAGATAGCAATTTGATTTGTGAATATGATAGCGTTTTTAGAATTCCAAAAAGTCTTTATCCAAAGAAGTTACATGCATCGGAAGCTTTTTTGCCAAATTCACCAGATGCTTCCCGTTTTTAAAAAAACTTAGCGCGGGTATTGTACCATACAACATGCTCACAAGTACGCCTTTGCAGCAGTTGCAGCAAGTCCAGCTCCAGCTGTTGTATTGTCCAGCTGTTGTAGCACGCAACTATAAATTGATCGTGCTGAGACCTCATAGTGCCAGCACAATTACCTGCGGACCCAGCATGGTTTTGCTTCGAAGGCGTGTTGTGACAGCTGTTGTCCACATATGCAGACCAGGTTTTTACCCTGCTAAGGACACCACTTTCTGTCCCAATACCGCAGAGCGCGCGTGGCTGGTTTGCGTTAGAGGCGCGCGGCCGAGCTATGTACAGTTGACCGCAATGTTAAAAGGACATGGTGCGGTTGCGGACTCGCACTAAAACTACGGTAGAATATGGCACTTTGCCAGATTTCGTCATCGATCGGCGCCACAGCTGATATTCTCGTGAGCAGAGAGACGACGGTTGGGGCCGATCGATGACGAAATCTGGCAAAGTGCCAGATTCTACCGTAATTTAGTGCGAGTACGCAACCGCACCATGTCCTTTTAACATTTCGGTCAACTGTACGTGTATTCTGAGCCCGCTAAGTGGCGCCAAAGTAATGTTAAACTCTTCAGAAATCGTCCATCCCTTTCTGACAAGTTTGATGTCGAAACGCACGCAACTCAGCCGCGCGCCCCTTAACGCAAACCAGCCTGTGGGGATGGGAACAGAGCGTACATGCTCCACGTTCGACTTTCTATAAATCTCGGCATAATAGTATCAATCAGAGCGTACATGTGCTGCCACCAGGTGGTATATTCGAATGTATACTGGGAATCATTACTCGCCTTTCCAATCGTGCTGATGAGAAGATGCAAGGCAGTAGGATCGTGAACAAGTGAATCTGTCCAGATTAAATGCTGCAGCTCACGAGGGCTAGTCGAACAGTCTGTGGCGCACAAATCCGGTCGAACCTGTAATACGATGAAATACACAGCGGATGAAATAGAAATGACCTTATATGAACGCTCCCATATATTGAGATAGGTGTCATTTTGAGGCAATAAACTCTGCCAGCGGACTTACAAGGAACACTTCTGTTGGACTTCTATAGTAAAGCTAAGTGGAATCCGATCACGAGCTGCTGGCTCCAAGACTATATGACCGTTTTTGAGTTCCAAGAAAAGTTAAGGGTACCCATTAAATTTCGTCCATAGCTGAAAACCAGCAGCAAGCGTCTTGTCGCTGAAACGTTAAGGCCTATGGTTTAGCTTGTCGCTGTCATAAGCGACAGGCATGTCATTTAGAACAAGTTGCGGTGGGATCGCCTAAGGAGCAAAATCATTGGCCGTCGTAGGAACAGTTGTCGCACGTCCGTCGCAGCGACGCGTCGCGGCTGATATAGCCTATCGCTGCTATTGCACAGCACTGCGACAGCAGGGTTAAGGAACCCAGGTGTGCGAGATTGGCTTGTAGAAGTATACCATAAGTTAGACACCAGACGCTCAAACGCTGGCGCTTGTAGCGTGTCCGAGATCGACGAGGGATTGAACAATGGTCTCGGTAATAATAGTGACAGCCGCAGCTATGCTTCCAACATCGGAGGCAGGCCAGCCACCGTCTCAAGTAAGAGCGCAGAGGAATTTTGAGCTGAATCCGAGACTTTAATAAGACTACAATATATCTACCGTAATCTAGCGTGATTTGTTGAAAATCGATGGACGGTAGCTCCTAAAATTTCCTCCTTGTGGGAGACTTTAAACCAAAACTGTTAAAAGACCTTGTAAATCGACATGAGAATCTCAAGTGATCAGCACCTAAATTAACTCTTTGGGGAAGTAATAAATTTAATCTGGAATGTTTTGCTCCGACTCTTTCAGAACGACCTGACTGATACAAGAGAATGCCCAACCAACAATCAGCAGGTAGAACTCGAAGACGCTCTGTACCTACCTAACGCAAACTTATTTCAGAATTTGAACAAGAGTGAGGTCCATTATTAGATTTTTGGAAGATTACTGCGCGTTTTGAAACGCATATCGTGTACCGTAACGATCGTCACCGGCTTATATCTTCTTGAAGCCAGCAGCTCGAGGCTGAGTATCTCAGACTGTTAGAATAGACGACCTAGAGATACTAAGAACCACTATTTGTTTTCGCAGATGAGTTGAACACCCTACACAATTCTCTCGTAAGGCGAGCCCAGCTGACGGATTAAAAATAGAAGAAGATTAGTAGTTTTGCTAGGGTTTGATGACCTTGAATATACCTTATAGCCATGGGCTACTCGTCCGGCAATGATCGGGTAAGAACCTCCCCCGTGAGCGAAGCAGAAGCGCAGACGAGGAAACAAGAGCAATACGTTGCCCATCAGTACACTGCAGATTGCCTGTGCCGTCTCTGAAGGCATCCCTGAAAATATATCGCTTTTTCTGAACACTTGATATGAAAATGTAGGTGTTCGGATCTGCACAATATGACGTTTGAGCAAGAAACATCGCTAGGTACGAAATTGCGTGACTATTTTTCCACTGAGATGTTGTAGCTCAGTGTTGTTGAGCAACTTCCGATACATTTTCGATGTTTAGCTTCTGCAATTAAGCGCCTTGCTTTAGGAGTCAAAAATCTAAAGACTGCGACAATTACTAATTGCAAAAGTGAATATTATGCTCACTTTTTTGGGCCTGCTGTCACGTTCGGTTCCAGCTCATGACCCCAGAAAGGTACTCGGGCCCAGGTTGGTGAGACAACTCTTAGGCGAGTAGCAAATATGGATACCGTGAGGTTAGGTTGGACGTCAGCCATCCACCTAGCAGGTGAAATATGCGCAGAAAAAATGATGACTTCGCGAACACAGCTGCACCTGCTGTCCGAGATGCCACAAGCCTTCAAAGCCGTTGTTTAAGATTATATTTATAGTATGAAAGATAGTAATCAATACTAGGATCGAAGTGTTAGCTTGTGTTAATGGCCCAGCACACCCTGACAATTGTATTTTGATATTTTCACGCAGTTGTGTAATAGACTTTTTGAATCAAAATCTCAGCCCGAGATATATGTATAGCTTACAGCGATGGAAGAAGGACGTTTTGCAGTTGCGGACTCTTCCCAACATACTGTAGTCTGACTGTGTTCTCACTCACTTTTTCGAAATGAAAGATATTGGTCGGTGAGTTTTTGTTTCAACCCCCACATTTTCACCTGTTTTTGTTGCTCTCATAGATCGGTGAAAACACAAACTCACCGGTCTATCACAGCCGTTCCGGAAAATGAGTGACACCACTAACAAGCTATCGTTAAGCGCCTTTCACAGTCTGCCGGACGTTGCCGTCCGACACGTTATAAGAGTGCCGCAGTGCGAGGGAAGCTGCGGTGAACAACCGTCAGCTCCGACTCTCCAGTGCAAAATATGAGGCGAAACCAACACGTTTTGACCCGTCATAGCTTGCTCCGACGTCGTGTCAATGATTTCACCGCAGTGCGACGTCGTTCGGCCGACATCGCAGTGGGAGCTGCACCGACGCCGCAGCTCTATCTTATAACGTCCCGGACGGCGTCGTCCGGCCGACTGTGAAAGGCGCTTAAGGCCTTTTTCAGAAATCGAGATTGCGTCGCACGTCGATCTGCATTCAAAACATGCCATCGCGTCGCACAGCGATCGAATTCTGAAAGAGGCCTAAGATAGGACGAGTCCGCAACCGCACCACAGCCTTTTTCCATTGCCGTGAACTATATGTTCTTTCGAATAAGCGAGATATACCGGGTAGCTGAAAAGTATGGCCGCGAACAAAAACTTTATTTTCAACGATATTTATGTACTACCGAATGGGATTTTCCATTTTAACAGAGTGAGAGCAGGACGGATATCAATATCCAAGCAAACCGCTCGGACTTTTCATCTTCTGCTTCAACATATGTTTGCAAACAGTCATTAACAAAATTGACGGTGCGCGGCACGAAAGGTGTTTTGTGCTTGGACGAGAATATTTTTTAAGATCGAGGAGGTGCACTACAGCCGAAGTGATCGGCTACCGATAAATCCAACGTAAGGAAGCCTAAGGGTAAATAACAGGCGAAAAATGGGTCTACCGTATGACTAAGATCAGAAGGTTAGGGACGAAGTTACGACCACGAGGGGATATCAACTTTTGTTCTCATAAAAATTATGTAAAGGCCTTCCTCAAAAGCGCAAAACATCCTGCAAATTATTTTTCAGATTTTACGCTTATCTTGGAGTGGATCACACGCTGATCAGAATGTCATCCCTAAAATCGTTGAATGTCCCCTTAAGACCGGAGTTATGGCTCCTTGAAGACGTCTGTATTTTAAAGGCACTGTTCGCGATAAAAATCGCTCTTCAGTTTTTTTTGCCTATCTTGAAACCGGTCCCATTCTGATTCCAATGATGCTTCTGGAATCGTACAAGACCTTCTGAGAATGGAGTTATGGTCCCTCAAAAATTGAGCTAGGGAAAGTGGTGGACGAGTTGTCCGAGGCTTGTAACTTCCGTCTTTTGCAGCCAATGTATGCGGGCTGACCTAAGTTAAGAGAGAAGTTGAGAATGAAGGGAAGAACGGGGCTTTTGATCGGAAACCATCGCTCAACTCACGATTTCGAGTGTTCCTTTGTTTACGTCAAGGGGCGGGAAGAGGCGGGACTTGCCCACAGCGGCGGGGTTTGCCCACTCTTCTAAGCCGTTTTGCGGCTCCTGGGTAGCTTTTCGTCCCGTTTTTTCGACGCTGTTCTGCTTCTGAGAACCACGAGAAGCGTTTTTCATGAAAAATTCGAGGATGAAGTTTATCGCGAACAGTGTCTTTAAGGGCGCAAAAATTGGTGGACGAGCTGTCTGCGGGTATCGAGTTCCAAAAGCAAGAAGGGGGTGCGGCTCGCGGTGGTCAGCGAAGGGGTTGGACCAGTCTTGGTCGCTTATATCTTGCTTATTCGGAGGAATTGAGATCTCGCACTCGACACTCGTTATACAGGAGAGTTCTACTACACAGTCAAATGAAAATCACAAAATTCACATCTGAGGGTGTACTGTGCCTTGGTAAAATTACAGCTTGTACAGGCTGTGGCAAATGTTGTTGCAGTTGTCCTCTGTTCCAGGAAAGAATTATAAAAAACAAAAATTATTCAAGGCTTCTCTTCACTTACTTTGCTTCTCTGGGCCGAAATTCCGGTCCGCAATTGCGTCTCGACACGCTTTGCGGCCGCACTCTTCTGACTCAGAAGAGTTTCCAGCGCCGCAGCCGCCGATCTGTTGACTCTCCAGGTGGGTTTTAAAAACTGCGAACTGGAGAAAAACTTGGAGAAAACTGTGCAAAAGTCACATCGAGTCGGCTTTGGCGTTGGAAAGTCGAATGACTCGAACGCGTGCGGCCGCAAAGCGTGTCTAGACGCAATTGCAGACCGGAATCTGGCCCAGAGAAGCACAGTAGTGCCGTCGCAGCTGTAGCTATGACGTGCCGGACTTGGAACGATTTCATAGGCAACGTTGTGAGCAGCGTCTGACACTTTCCGAGATTAGTATACGTAGAATCCGTTGAAAAACTTCCGAGTGTAATGTGTTTCCTCGGCTTAGGACTCACCTTAATTTTTACTACGTAATAACCATCGAGAACAAACGAATAAATAAGATGACACCTAGTTATGCACGAACCTACTAGCCACGGCATCCAATATTTATTGAGGCGACCGTCCCAGTTATGCATATCCCACGGGTGGACGAACAGCACCAATTTTAGTTCCTCACATACCTTGAATACAATGGAATTATTTGTTCGGGAGAACACATTTTCTATGAAAAGTGGGGGTTATATGAGTTCATTCTACCTTGTACAAAGGCCACAAATCTTTGTGATCCAGACTCTTTTCTCCCACATGTGAGCCTATCTCGAAACCGCGAAATCCCATACCAGCGCATCGCCGAGCCTCCTGAAATCGCTGTCTTGAGAGTTAGCCTGAATAATGGCGATATTCAGCCCGCATAATTTTGGACACCGCTTCTGGCAATGATTGTAAGTTTTCAGCAATATCTTGATTTTCAGACTTTCGATCATTCCATGAATACATGACCCAAGATATACATTATAAAATTTTCTTATGAACTCGAATTGGAAGTGATCAGATACCTCACCCTCCAGCTGGCCCTGCTCAATTCTTTCAGCTTGCCTTTTCGTGGGCATTAAAATGCAAGTGAATCGCGTGCCATTGCACGACTCAAACACGCAACAGCCAGCGTTTTTCGGAAATCTAGTGTTTTTTCTCAACCGGAAAGGTCCATTCATTCCCATTGTTGTTGTGATCAACAAAAGGATACTGAATTCTGGCTGCGTTATACAACATTTCTTTCTACAGACTAGAGCAATGAAAAAAGGCGGTGGTGCGGTTACGGTCCACACACTAAGCATACATCAGTTCTAGTGCTTTACCAAATTTCGTTATTGATCAGCTCCTTTTGATGCCTCCAGGTCCCTAATGGTGATTGTGGATACTGTACTACAGGTAATCCGTCTGATCGCAGAAGAGAAAACGGTGCTCCTAATCCTGCATTCAAAAAAAGAACAGCGATTGATGAGCGGGTGCGGCAAAAGTTTTCCGCATTTACAGCACGTTCTCCTGCATATACGTAAATAAGTATGTACATTATGCAAGTGTTGGTAGCAGCAGCATGAAGGGCATGTGAATTCGCTGAGTTAAAGGCAGTGTTCACGATGATTTTTGTTCCCGCGTTTTCCACTCAAAACAAAGCTTTGGCCTACCGAGTGTTACAGAAATTACGAAGTAACGGCGAGCAACACACTAAAACGTCTTATTTCAGTGAACATTACTCTTTGGCTCCGGACTAGTTGTCCAGTTGTATGAACATTGTTCGCGGTAGTTTTCACCTGTGAAAAATGGGATCCGTCGAGTATGAAGGAATATTTTAGGCAAAACAGAATTGGTTCTGGGTCCGAGGGAAAGAATGGATCAGAACAGATAGTAGAGAATTGCAAACACAGGCCACAAAAGATTTCCACTGTCACAACAAACACTTCCTGTGATACTTTAAGAGGCGGTGATACTTAAGGATTTCTGTGCCCTTCTGGTGCGTTTTTCTGCTTTCTTCGTCATTTTAGTTCTACCCGGGTGCCAAACAATCGATTTTGCTATTAATCTCAAAATCGGAGATTATCGTGAATACTGCCTTTAAAGGAGTTGAAATCGGGCTGTGGTCGAGGTCAACAGCACCAGTTCGTGAGTGGAGAGGCAGCAGCGTCGGAGTGTGACTTCGTTTTCTGATTCAAGATAATGTTACGCAGCTCTGCAATCAACTCTGGACGAGGCAAGTGGGCGAGTGGCTGCGACAAATAGTGTGTTCCGTTATTTCAAAATGGAAATCCTTTGTTCAGCTCCGTAGAACAAGAAGTAGAGATTTGTAGGTTGCGATGTAACGGTCTTTGAACTATCATAGCTCTGGGAATTTCAGTTGAATCAATGAAGTGTGAAACTCGAATAACTTTTGGTCTATATATATATATATATATATATATATATATATATATATATATATATATATATATATATATATATATATATATATATATATATATATATATATATATATATATATATATAATATATATATATATATATATATATATATATATATATATATATATATATATATATATATATATATATATACTATATAAAACTACTATATACTATATAAACTTCCAATTCTTGATGGGTATAATGTAATATCAGCGATCACAAATCTGTTTGATACTGTATATTTCTGATCTTAAGTAAAGCTTTTGATACGGTTAATCATAGCTTCCTTCTCAGAGTTGTATAAGGGGTTATACCTTCAATGGTTCCATTCGTATCTTTCAGAGCGCTGTCTCTGCTTTTCATAATTTTATACTTTGGAATTACCAGAGCGTTTGAAGGTAGTGGTGGTGTCACCGTTCCATGCCTTCGCTGACGACATTAAAATTTCCAATTGCTTTGATTTGAACATAAATAAATATATATATATATATATATATATATATATATATATATATATATATATATATATATATATATATATATATATATATATATATATATATATATATATATATGGGTAGCGAGGGGGGTGACTTGGAGCAATGTCTATGATTCACATTGCAAAAAGTTCGCCGCTGAATGGTTGGCGTAGGGCAGGATAAATTTCGTTACGATTAGACCGAAACGAATAAGACTCCTTTGTTGTCCTTATGTCGACCGAGAAGGGTAAGAAACAGCCTCAGTGTTTCGGCTGACAAAGTGCGATTTTCTATTTCTGTCGGGAAATTGACGCGTCTTCGTTTTCCAAGTTTGCGATTCATATATTCAATTTGAACAGAATAACCTTACCCGGAAACTCTACATTAGGAGGAGTGGGATAGTGTACAGTCGAATCCCCAACTGCAAGGCTAGGAATCTTATGCTTAAACTTCCTTCACTTGAATTCAGAAGAAAGCTGTTCGATGTGTGCATGGTGCAGAAGCTTTTGAATTTCAGGGTGAAAATCAATTTCTCATAATTCTTCAAGCTCTTTCGATCCAGGGCAAGAGGACCTCTGTTTAAAATAAGGATAATTGGACCAAAAACTAGCATGACCGCACTCTTTTTTTTAATCAGAGCCGCGTCGGCGTACAATGCGCTTATGAGTTCAATTTCTGAGACAATGGAGTTTCAAAGCTTCGAGCGTTTTGCTAAATCCAAGCTTCTTAACGGTGCAGTTTCCTGAGTTGTCTGGACAAACTTTCCCGGAAAGCTTTCTTTAACTCGTTGAAATTTGTATGTTTTGCTTTGTAATGTAAATCATTGTTGCTTTTATTGCTTCCATACGATTGCCTTAAAGGCATCGTACACGATGAAAACCATATTCGGGCTTTTGACGTTTTTGTGTTGTTATATCCCTATGTATAGTGGCGAGAGGTTGCAAAAAGCCCCCTCAAAAACGTCAACCTTCAAGAAAAACCCATTTCAAGAAAGCTCTCGACCAATTTGAAGTGCTCGCCGACACCAACTTGGGATAATTCCGCGAAGAACGCAAGGAACAGTTTTACTGTTCGTTCCTTGGCGCAGCGGTGGAAGCAATTTACCGAGGACGCCATTCAGAAGAGCCATCATTTTTTCTTGAACGACATTCAGAAAATTTACTAACCTACTGCGTCCAATGCTGTCAGCTGCTTTCGATCGATGCTGAACGTGAAATCGAGTGGCGCGTGCATTGCGCACTACGATGCGTCAAAGCACGATCGCCGGCAGCTAACACGGAGTTTTGTTCCTTGTAACAACGGATCGACCCCAAGGCCGGCCCCCCAAACCCAGGAAGCCCTTTTGAGGGAAGCAAATCTTCATTCAGAGGCAATTTTGAAACTCCAGACTTCTTGAGTGGCATTGCTCTTAAAATCGGTTTTCATCGTGTACGATGCCTTTAAGCATCGTAATAAATCAAATCAAATCATAAAGATAGCTTTGTTTTTATGAGAGTGCTGAACATTGCTCTCCACTGTCAAAAAACGTGTATAATCGGACATTCGAATCAAGGAAAAGGGGCGTCGGAGAACTTAAAGGCCGTGTCCACGATAAAATCAGTCTCCGATTTTTCACCGGAAATCAAAAGGTCCGAGTCCGACTTTACCAGTAGTGTTAAAAAAACGGCTAGTAACAAGCAGAGAAGAGTTTTTATACGGCTTCCTAAACATGAGTAATTGTGCACGCAACGCCCACTCCTTTCAACCGCCTCTGATCCGTAAATAACTGGAAAACCCATTTTAAGGAAACAGCATACATTCAGGGGGCTATAGTCAACTCCGTTTAACTAGACTTACCCCATTTGATGATACATTACCTTCTCAAACTCAAATTTTGAATTGGTAAACTTTATCGGTTGCCGTGGAGGGAGTGGGCGTTGCGTGAGCGGAACACTCAAATTAGGGCCGTGTAGGGCTTGTTCGTGCTCGTTTTTAGGCGTTTTTTCAACGTTTCTGGTTAAATAGGGCTCGAACCTCTCGATTTCCGGTGAAAACTCGAGGACTGATTCCATCGCGGACACTGCCTTTAAAGGCACAGTACACCCTCAGATATGAATTTCAAGATTTTTATGTAATTGTGTAGAAGACCCCTCCTGTATAACACGTGCCAAATGCGAGACCTCAATTGCTCCAAATAAGCGAGGTATAAGCGGCCACCACAGGCCCGACCCCCTTCGCCCACCACCGCAGGCCCGACCCCTAACATATTTTCGAACTCGATAGCGGCTCGATTGGTGTATGACTTCCAGCAAGTCGCCGTTCTTCAGTCCATCGCAGGACCGTCTCCTTATCCTGACTCGCTCTTGCGCAACGATTGCGAATGAAGAGAAATACAGGCCTGAGACAACTCGTCCACCAATTTTTCACCCTCAAAATCTTGGCTTCTTTGAAGAGCCATAACTCTGTTCAAAGGGGGTCTTAGACGATTTCAGCGATACCACTGTGATCAGCGTGTGACTCTCTCCAAGATAAGCATGAAATCTGAAAATTAATTTTTTAGGTGTCCTGTGCCTTTAAAGGCAGCCAGCATACACGCTCGTAAATGTGGATGGGATAACAATGTGAATGGAACCGTATGGGTTATACCATAACGCCTACGCATTTTGAAGTGTCGAAAACGTCCCACAATGCCGCTACATGAGTTAGAAGTTGGCCCAGCGATGTATTTTCACGCCCCCTGTATTTGCCCTTTTCCTCCAACGCAGGGTTGTTGGGCCATCTTCGCCGTCAGTAACGTATTTGGTTCACTTGTTAGGCAATCTACCAACAGTACCGACGGTGAATATGACCCAGCAACTTTGCGTTGTAGGAAAAGGGCAAATACAGGGGGCGTGAAAATACAGGGCGGGGCCAACTTCTAACTCATGTAGCGGCATTGTGGGTCGTTTTCGACACTTCAAAATGCGTAGGCGTTGTAATCTTGGCCATGCCATTCGATTTCCGTAGTTATCTCAAGCACGTTTACGAGCGTGTATGCTGCCTTTAAGACGTTTATCTCTCACATAGACACGCTTGCGCCTTCTTCAAAGTGTTTTTGAGGATGCCCTTGCTTCTGGTAACAGAAGGGATCGTTGGAAAATGTTCATATAATGGAAGCAGTGGCGCATTTTCCCCCATGCACATGTTCTTCTGAGGAACTCCTATGAAGCTTTATATTCTGAGGACATGATTTTGAACTTCGCTCTGACAGGAGGAGCTCCGTTTAGCGGTGACAGATAGCATACAGTTTACCGCAATGTTAAAAGGACATGGTGCTGTTGCGGTCACACACTAAAACTACTGTGAAAGACGCCAGATTTCATTATCGATCGACAGCACAGCTGATTTCCTAGGTAAGTTACAAGTTTTCTTTTTTTCTCGTTTATGTCGGCACTATTTTTGTTTTTGACTGTTTAAATGTTGTGAATAGGGGCTATTCTTTGTGAGTGAGGGTAATTAGCCATTTGTTCGGGCTTCGAGGTGTTTTTTTTCAAAATTCTGTTTCGAAATCGGGAAAAAACGGCAAATTCCTCTCGCACACTAAGGAAAGCCTTTAATCGTGATATTTTAGGAGTCAGAAACAAAAGTAATGCCGAAACAAACAAGAAAAAAAGAAAAACCGTTCCTTTCTCAAAAATCAACTGCGCTGTCGTTCGATAATGAAATCTGGCGTCTTACGTGGTCTAGATACGTCTCGACCAGATAGGACCACGAACGATCCAAGCGGGCTTAAGGACGACCTATAGCAGTACAAATTTTTGCCATCGTTTTGAGTGTTCAGCTTCCATATCGACCGGGTGGCACTACGACTTAACGTTCAACTATGACGCGGCCTTATGAAAAAACATCTGCTCCCTCATCAAACAAATTCTCCCACAGGGCACTAACGGACTCTCACGTCAGTTGGCTGTGGAAAGAAAAACTGACAGGTGGATTAGCCTTCGATAATATGATTGAGTTGGCTGCCGACGTCACAGTGATGATAACATCAAAGAGCAGGCGCTTCTTGCCATTGGGATCGGCAGTCTGCCAAGCGAGAAACTATAGGAGCAGATAGTTGAGTGTGAATAATTTACTTTTTTTGCAGTGTTCACGTAAAACTTTTGTTGTGTTGCCTAATGACGCTCAATTTCTTAATTAGTAGTATAGTGTTCCTAACTTACATATGTCGCGTCGAGCACGTGGCTCTCTATTAAAATGTAGAAGTAAACACATAAAACCGCTCGATCGACGATCCGCGCAGATATAAGGAAGCTTAGCTTACGAGCAGTAGGATGTGAACTGACTCATACACACAAATTCGTGTGAGGGTTCAATATGATGAAGAAGTCAAATATGTAGGAGAAGAAGGACAAAGCATGACAGAGTCGATACTTTTGTAATACCTAGTCCTTCTTTATAGTGTATTGCGATATCATCGACTTCCGGTAAACAACGGATAGCCTTCTACTCATTGAGCAAGCTAAGCGTGTTTTTGATGTATTACCGCTCCAAAAGAAGTGTTCTGGAAGCTCAAGGCAACTGAAAGAGCAAAGGCATGAGAAGCAAATGAAGACGAATGAACAAAAAGATATGGCGAAAATAGATAGACCTGTTTCGATCATCCTATCCTACTATATATATTTTGGTAAATTTGTGTGTGCGTGTGTGTGTTTATGTATGTGTGCGTTTCTCTGTGTGTTTGTTTGACCGTTTATTCGGCTTGACTTTCAAGACGGGCTACCTTTACGGGCATGGGCTCAAGAGCGCGCAGAACGCCGTAGAAAGTGTGTGGGACCTGGAAGTGCGGAGGCCGTCGTATAAAGTGTGCGGGACCCGAGGGAGAGGGCGCCGGACGCCGTAGAAAGTGTGCGGGACCCGAGTGAGAGCGCGCCGGACGCCGTAGAAAGTGTGTGGACCCGAGTAAGAGTGCGCCGGACGCCGTAGAAAGTGTGCGGACCCGAGGAGAGAGGCGCCGGACGCCGTAGAAAGTGTGCGGGACTCGAGTGAGAGTGCGCCGGACGCCGTAGAAAGTGTGTGGGACCCGAGGAGAGTGCGCCGGACGCCGTAGAAAGTGTGCGGGACCCGAGTGAGAGCGCCGGACGCCGTAGAAAGTGTGCGGGACCCGGAGGAGAGTGCGCCGGACGCCGTAGAAAGTGTGCGGGACCCGAGTGAGATGAGCGCCGGACGCCGTAGAAAGTGTGCAGGACCCGAGTGAGAGTAGCGCCGGACGCCGTAGAAAGTGTGCGGAACCCGAGTGAGAGCGCGCCGGCCGCCGTAGAAAGTGTGCGGGAACCAAGTGCGGAGAGCGCCGGTCGCCGTAGAAAGTGTGCGGGACCCAAGTGGGAGTGCTAGGGGCGCCGCATAAAATGTGTGAGACCCGAGGGAGATCGCGCCGCAGGAAGTGTGTGAGACCCAAAAGGAAGCGTTGGACGCCGCAGAAAACGTGTGAGACTCAAGAGAGAGAGAGCGCATTACTTCAGAATCACTATGTGCGTCTAAAAGAGAGCGTACACCACTCCTTTCTTCAGGTCCCCTACCCTTCACCACTCAATTCAACTGCTTAGCTGTTTATATGCACTAACTTTTCTAAATCGGGTTTATATACGATGAAAATAAGAGTTAATCAAAATCTGCATCCATGAAACACAAACATCATTCTACTTCATTTGGCAAAAAAAGTAGCAGGGGGTCGGTTGATCATGAAAACGTTTAGTAAATTCCAAACAGCGGTTGTCCTTATCATGACAAAAATTGAGATAGTCAGAGGCCAGTTCAGGATCTTATAAAACGGAAGAACGACCGGTGTGTCACGTTACAGATAAGGAAGTAAACGGGCGTAGCAAGGTTTGGAATGCTTTGTGATTTCCCATGGTTTAAGTGTTGCCGCCTAAACCAGCTTATGGGCCGGCGCAGGAAGAAAGAAAGCACCGAGTTATTTGCCTTATACCCAATATGCCGGCGAAGCCGGGCCCCAGCGGCAGAGGCCGGCGTCAGCCGGCCGACGCCGCTGGTGGATGGATAAGACAGAAGTTGCAACATCGACATAACTCGACACGCACAGCGCATATAGTACTGTTTTTGCTAGGGAACCGTCCTCACCTCGAGTGTCTTTAAAGGCACAGTCCAACCTCAGAATCGTTTTTCTGTTTTTCTGTATATCTTGAAAACGGTCCCACACTGATTCCAATGATGTCCTTGAAACCGTACAAGACCCCCTAAGAACGAAGTTATGGCCCCTCAAAAATTGTGCTACGGAAGCATGGTGGACGAGTTGTCCGAGGCTCGTAACTTCCGTCATTTGCAACCGATGTATGCGAACCAACCCGAATAAAGAAAGGGGCTGGGAATGAAGGGTATCCTACTATATATATTTTGGTAAATTTGTGTGTGCGTGTGTGTGTTTATGTATGTGTGCGTTTCTCTGTGTGTTTGTTTGACCGTTTATTCGGCTTGACTTTCAAGACGGGCTACCTTACGGGTACGGGCTCAAGAGCGCGCAGAACGCCGTAGAAAGTGTGGGACCCAAGTGGAAGTGCGCAGGACGCCGTATAAAGTGTGCGGGACCCGAGTGAGAGCGCCGGACGCCGTAGAAAGTGTGCGGGACCCGAGTGAGAGTGCGCCGGACGCCGTAGAAAGTGTGCGGGACCCGAGTGAGAGTGCGCCGGACGCCGTAGAAAGTGTGCGGGACCCGAGTAAGAGTGCGCCGGACGCCGTAGAAAGTGTGCGGGACTCGAGTGAGAGTGCGGCGGACGCCGTAGCAAGTGGGCGGGATCTGAGTGGGAGTGCGCAGGACGCCATATAAAGTGTGCGGGACCCGAGTGAGAGTGCGCCGGACGCCGTAGAAAGTGTGCGGGACCCAAGTGGGAGTGCCGGACGCCGTAGAAAGTGTGCGGGACCCGAGTGAGAGTGCGCCGGACGCCGTAGAAAGTGTGCGGGACCCGAGTAAGAGTGCGCCGGACGCCGTAGAAAGTGTGCGGGACCTGAGTGAGAGTGCGCCGGACGCCGTAGAAAGTGTGCGGACTCGAGTGAGAGTGCGCCGGACGCCGTAGAAAGTGTGCGGGACCCGAGTGAGAGTGCGCCGGACGCCGTAGAAAGTGTGCGGACCCGAGTGAGAGTGCGCCGGACGCCGTAGAAAGTGTGCGGGACCCGAGTGAGAGTGCGCGCCGGACGCCGTAGAAAGTGTGCGGGACCCGAGTGAGAGTGCGCCGGACGCCGTAGAAAGTGTGCGGGACTCGAGTGAGAGCGCCGGACGCCGTAGAAAGTGTGCGGGACCCGAGTGAGAGTGCGCCGGACGCCGTAGAAAGTGTGCGGGACCCGAGTGAGTGCGCCGGACGCCGTAGAAAGTGTGCGGGACCCGAGTGAGAGTGCGCCGGACGCCGTAGAAAGTGTGCGGGACCCGAGGAGAGTGCGCCGGACGCCGTAGAAAGTGTGCGGGACCCGAGGAGAGTGCGCCGGACGCCGTAGAAAGTGTGCGGAACCCGAGTGAGAGTGCGCCGGCCGCCGTAGAAAGTGTGCGGGAACCGCGGAGAGCGCCGGTCGCCGTAGAAAGTGTGCGGGACCCAAGTGGGAGTGCTAGGGCGCCGCATAAAATGTGTGAGACCCGAGGGAGATCGCGCCGCAGGAAGTGTGTGAGACCCAAAAGGAAGCGTTGACGCCGCAGAAAACGTGTGAGACTCAAGAGAGAGAGAGAGCGCATTACTTCAGAATCACTATGTGCGTCTAAAAGAGAGCGTACACCACTCCTTTCTTCAGGTCCCCTACCCTTCACCACTCAATTCAACTGCTTAGCTGTTTATATGCACTAACTTTTTCTAAATCGGGTTTATATACGATGAAAATAAGAGTTAATCAAAATCTGCATCCATGAAACACAAACATCATTCTACTTCATTTGGCAAAAAAGTAGCAGGGGTCGGTTGATCATGAAAACGTTTAGTAAATTCCAAACAGCGGTTGTCCTTATCATGACAAAAATTGAGATAGTCAGAGGCCAGTTCAGGATCTTATAAAACGGAAGAACGACCGGTGTGTCACGTTACAGATAAGGAAGTAAACGGGCGTAGCAAGGTTTGGAATGCTTTGTGATTTCCCATGGTTTAAGTGTTGCCGCCTAAACCAGCTTATGGGCCGGCGCAGGAAGAAAGAAAGCACCGAGTTATTTGCCTTATACCCAATATGCCGGCGAAGCCGGGCCCCAGCGGCAGAGGCCGGCGTCAAGACAGAAGTTGCAACATCGACATAACTCGACACGCACAGCGCATATAGTACTGTTTTTGCTAGGGAACCGTCCTCACCTCGAGTGTCTTTAAAGGCACAGTCCAACCTCAGAATCGTTTTTCTGTTTTTCTGTATATCTTGAAAACGGTCCCACACTGATTCCAATGATGTCCTTGAAACCGTACAAGACCCCCTAAGAACGAAGTTATGGCCCCTCAAAAATTGTGCTACGGAAGCATGGTGGACGAGTTGTCCGAGGCTCGTAACTTCCGTCATTTGCAACCGATGTATGCGAACCAACCCGAATAAAGAAAGGGGCTGGGAATGAAGGGTAGAACGGGGCTACTGGTCGGAAACCATCGCTCGTCTCGCCGCTGTTGAGCTCGAAAGATCGTAAAAGGGGCGTGCCAAAGTGGCTTCCCGAGGTGGGTGCCCCATGGTGGCTTCCTTCTATATCTCGCTTATTCGGAGGAATTGAGAGCTCGCATTTGGCATGGGCTATCTAGGGTGGGTGAACTTCACAATTATGTGGAAATCTCAGATTTCGTCCCTGAGCTTGGACTGTGCCTTTAAAGGCAGAGTCCAAGTTCGGAAACGAAATCCGAGATTTTCTTGTAATTGTAAAGTAGACCCTCCCTTTATAGCACCTGTCAAGTACGAGCTCACAGTTCTTCCGAATAGGCGAGATATAGAAGGAAGCCTCCCTTAGGCGCCCACATCGGGAATCCACTTTGGCACGACCGCTTTACGATCTTTCGAGCTCAACAGTGGCGAGACGAGCTATGGTTTCCGATCAGTATCCCGTTCTTCCCTTCATTCTCAGCTTCTCTCTTCATTCAGGTCGGCTCGCATGCATGACGGAAGTTACAAGCCTCGGAAAACTCGTCCACCATGCGTTCGCTGCTCAGTTTTTGAGGGGCCATAACTCCGTTCCCAGAAGGTCTTGTACGATCCTAGAGACATCATTCGGATCAGCGTGAGACGGTTCGAAATTCTGGCAGGAACAGAAAAACGATTCTGAGGTTGGGCTGTGTCTTTTAAAGCAGCAGACACGCTCGGAAAAGTTGTTGAGATAACTACGTTGCTGGGGTCGTGTGGCTTCTAGTAGAACGCTCACACCGTTGGAAGCGTCGAAAACGAGTTAAAACTACTAAATTCGAGCAATACATGTCGAAAAATGTCGTCAACCCCGCCCGTAAGCTTTGTCAACTCCGCCCCCAGATGCAAACTCGTTCAGAACTATCGTTTGAATACGATCGCTTTGGCTAGAGTTTGATGCTTTCAATGAGGTGAGCGTTCTAGTGCTAGCTGTAAAAGTCTACTGGCTTAGCTACCTCAACCGTTTTGTCCTTAATTTTCGCAGTTACATCCGCACGCGGTAAAACTCTTCCTATCCCACCCCTATAACAAAAACAACCCTTCTTTCTCGATTTGAACATAGTTTTCGTTGGTTTTTTTGTTAGTTCCAAATACTACCAGTTCCGAACCTTCGATTTATATCATCATATTGACATCATTTTTAAATGGGTCTGCTGTCTTATGGAAAGCTAATAAACATGTCTCAGGTTCGCGTTAAAGGCACAGTCCAACCGCAGGGGTAAAGTTTGATATTATGGTCCGCTCACCGTGAATATGTAGCAACCCTGCCCTGCGGGAGATCTCAAATCGCTCAAATTAAAGAGAAACTACAGGGAAAAATTGGCCCCGCCCACAATACTTCAAAAGCCTAACTACGCGAACCGCCCCGGAAAGAAAAACAAGAGCTCTGCTATTGTACATCTTGCCCTTGAGCATCGCCCCACAAACCAATTTTTCCGTTTGCCAAAAATTTTGGTTCCCAATTCGGGACAAAATGCTTGATTATGTTTTGGGGTATTGGGGATGGGGCCAACTTTTGCCCCGTAGGTTCTCACTTATTTGATCGAACTGAGACCTCGCGCTTGTCAGGGTTGCTATACACGATAGGCGGACTATAAAATCAAATTTTACCCCTGAGGTTGGACTGCACCTCCAAGCACTTCTTCTCGACCCCTAACTGACAAGAGAAGCGTTTTACCCTGATGAAAAGTTTCAAACGAAGCATGATGGAGACTTTCAGTAATCGACGAATGGGACCTGGATTTGTGATCAGCACCCATAAATAAGCACTATGGGAAACCTCTTGGAGGCACAGTACACGCTCTGCTAAGAATTTTGAGATTTTCGTGTAATTGTGTAGAAGACCCCTCCTGTATAACACGTGCCAAATACGAGATCTCAATTCCTCCAAATAAGCGAGATATAAGCGACCACCACGGGCCCGACCCCCTCCAGCCACCACCACTGGCCCGGCCCCCTTTCTGATTTTCGATCTCAATAGCGGCTAGATGGATGGATGATTTTCAACCTAGTCGTCGTTCCTCACTCCCTTTCCGATCTTTCTCCTCATCCTGATTTGCTCTCGTTCACCGACTGCGAATCAAGAGAAATACAGGCCTGAGACAATTATGCATACCTTGGAGAGAGCCACACGCTGATCACAGAGGTATCTCTAAAATCGTCCATGACTCCCTTTGAACAGAGTTATGGCTCTTCAAAGATGCCTAGATTTTGAGGGTGAAAAATTGGTGGACGAGTTGTCTCAGGCCTGCATTTCTCTTCGTTCGCAATCGTTGCGCGAAAGCGAGCCAGGATAAGGAGACAGCCCGGCGATGGACTCAAGAACGACGACATGTGGAGAATGAATTCATCCATTTAGCCGCTATCGAGTTCGAATATCTGTTAGGGGGCCGGGCCTGTGGTGGTGGGTGAAAGAGGTCGGACCTGTGTTGGTCGCTTATATCTTGCTTTTTTGGTGGAATTGAGATCTCGCATTTGGCACGTGTTATACAGGAGGGGTCTTCTAGACAATCAAATAAAAAACACCAAACTCATTTCTGAGGGTGTACTGTGCCTTTAAAGGAGATATGAATTTTGAGATTTTCATGTAATTGTGTAGCATGGATTCATTCTCCACATGTCTTCGTTCTTGAGTCCATCGCCGGGCTGTCTCTTTATCCTGGCTCGCTCTCGCGCAACGATTGCGAACGAAGAGAAATGCAGGCCTGAGACAACTCGTCCACCAATTTTTCACCCTCAAAATCAAGGCATCTTTGAAGAGCCATAACTCCGTTCAAAGGGGGTCTTGGACGATTTTAGAGATATCACTGTGATCAGCGCGTGACTCTCTCCAAGATAAGCATAAAATCTGAAAACTAAATTGCTGGGTGTTCTGACCCTTTAAAGGCAGCAGACACGCTCAAAAGTGGTATCGATTTTATGACATAAATTAAAGGTTTGGAGCTCGTTGTATTAGGAACTAACGAAAAAATGAATCAAAACTGTGTGCAAATAGAGAAATAACGGTTTTTATGGTTAGCAGGTGAAAGTGGACGAGTTTTACGGCGCGCGGTTGAAACAGCGAATATTAGCGACAAAACGGTTGTGATAGAGAAGCCGATATACTCTTACAGCCTGTACTGGAACGTTCACCTTGTTGGAGGCTTCAAAAACCACCCAAAGTGGCCGTATTAGTACTATCAATCTGGAGGAGTTCGTATTTTGGGGCGGGGTTGCAGAAATTTTTCGATTTGCATGGCTCAAATTTAGTAGTTTTGCCTCGTTTTTGACGCTTCCACGGCGTGTGCGTTCTACTATGTCTACTAGGGGCCATACGACCCAAATAGCGTAGTTATCTCAACAACTTTTTTGAGCGTGTCTACTGCCTTTAAAGGCAGTGTTCACGATAATCCTCGACATTGAGATTAAAGGCTAAACCGATTGTTTGGCCCCCGAACAGAACTGGAATGACAAAGAAACTGAGAAAACGCACCAGAAGGGCAAGAAATCCTTTTCTCTCACCGCGCTTTTATACTCTCAGTGGAACTGTTTGTTGCAACAATGAAATCGTTTGTGGACCTGTCTTTTGCAATTCTCTATTTTTGTTGCTCCATTCTTTCCTTCGAATCCTAACTAATACTGTGTCGCCTAGAATATCCTTCCATTTTGGTTAACTCCATTTTTCACCGGTGACAACCACCATGAACATGTTAATCCAAACGGACAACTAGTCCATGTTATAGAATAATGTCACTGAAATACGACGTTTTGGATTGAAACTGTTAGGGGGCCACTCATGAAAATGATTCATCTATGAAAATGAAAATTTGGGCTGATATCATATGCCTGATAGCGTAATCAGTCATTGTTTTCGTGAAGACTCCATGGAAATAATTCGACTTCTGGGGTCGTATTCGCCAACAACCCGCCGAGGGTAGTCGAAGGGAAGCGGAAGGGATGATACCGCGCGCGGCAGAGGAACAGACCGACCCATCTCACACGCTGTAAGATGGAAATGAACGTATTGATCGATTACCCTTCGAATTCCCGTGGACTTCCCTTTGAGAATATTGTGTAATTTTCTATTTTTCGTTCGATTCTTTCACATTTTTAGACTCGTTTCTAGAATAAGAATATTGAAAACTGATTTCCTTTGTTGCAGAACAATAGTATAGCATGTTTTACTGGGTTTTATTCGTAGTTCTACTAAATCGGCGCTCTTAAAGCTCGTGTTCTGACTTTAAAACTTTATAATTCAAGTATTATGGACAGTGGCTCATCAAATGAGACTTCTTTTACCACAAATGGATCGGTCTTTCAAATTCAATATTCACATTTAAAAAACTGAAACCTGGCAGAATAAAGATCGTTATTTCGCACACTGTCTATAATACTTGGACATAAAGATGAGAGCCCACAGCCTTCTGGATGATTAAAATGTGGCATAAATCGCTTTTCAATTTTTTTTTTTGGTAAAAATTCAATGAAACGTGCGAAAAAAATAGCAAAAAAATGAATATTCACTGTCAAAAATGTACAATTGTAACGAAAAAAGGATCTGAGTAACCAATGAAAAGGAAACAAAAGACAGAATCGCACGGAAATTGAGAAAATGAGGGTTCAAGAAATCAAAATGAATGAATCTAACGTCTCTTCCGTGCAATTTGCAATAAATTTCGCCGCGATGCGGCCAATTTTCCCGAGAAGCGATGCAAAAACTTCCGGCGGTCGCGAGGGAAGCCAAGGGAGGCGAGAGGTAGCCGTGGAGCGCGCGTTTTGTACTGAAATTTCACTTCACTTACCCTTCGACTACCCGGCGGGTACCCGGCGGGTTATTGGCGAATACGACCCCTGAAAGCTGTATCATTCATTCTCCAACTGAATCCTGAGTGCCCCCCCCCAAACGGTGTCATACCCGACGTTTTAATGCGTTTCTCGCCGTTTCTTAGTAATTTTGGTAACACGTGGAGGCCAACGCATTGTTTTATGTGAAAAACTGGAGAGCGAAAACCATCGCTAACACTGCCTTTAAAGGCGTTGTTCAAGATGAATATCGCACTCGAGTTCGACTCAAAAATGAGATTGTTTGGTCGTGAGGTAACTAATAGTGAAGAAACAGGAAAGAACAACGTCCAGGAAAAGTCAAAGTAACGGTTTCTAAATTCAGGGCGTGGGCGAGAATCATGGGCCCTGCTGATTTCGGCAAGCGCGCGCTAATCGCGAAATTCGCGCGAATCGATAATGCTAACTGCGGCAGAGTTGCTTGGCACTTTGCCATCGAAACGTGTGCGGTGCCACAAGCTCGTCCGATTGGGGGCGGACCGGGATAGGTAGGCTCACCGGGAGAGCTTTCAAAGCCGTTTGTATTTATTTCTGGCCAGTTTTCGTTGCTTTTTTCGAGCCTATCCTCTACAGCACCTGCCAACTTAGTGTTTCACACCGAGACCTCGAGAACGAGATTTATCGTGAACACTGCCTTTAAAGGCAGTATTCACGATAATCTTCGATTTCTAGATTAATCGCTAAATCGATTGTTTGGCCCCAGAGGAGTACTGAAATGATGAAGAAACCGAGAAAAAGGCACCAGAAGGGCACGAAATCCTTTACTCTCACGCCGCTTCTTTACTCTCAGTGGAATTGTTTGTTGTGACAATGAAATCGTTTATGGACCCGTCTTACCCGATTCTCTATTCTGTGTTGCTCCGTTCTTTCCTTCGGACCCTAACTAATACTGTTCTGCCTAAAATATTCTTCCATTTTCGGTTACCCCAGTTTTCGCCGGTGACAACCACCGTGAACATGTTCATACAACCGGACAACTAGTCCAGGCCAGAGAAGAATATCTCCGAAATAAGACGATTTGTTGCGTTTCTCGCCGTTTCTTCGTAATTTTGGTAACAGTTGGTAACCAACGCATTGCTTTGAGTGGAAAACTCGGGAACGAAAATCATCGTGAACACTGCCTCCAAGGCAGATCTGAAGGATTTTTCTCAAACGCACCCAGGACCACTTGCTTGATATTACGAAATACTCAACCAATGACAAAAAGCAAAAAAAATGCCTATACAAAGCTCTGTTGAGAGCTGTCATAGGCAGCTCCGATGGGCATATTGGGTTTCCACAAATAAATTCTAATTCTAGAATAGTTCTAGAAAAATACATACATTTCACTTGGGATGGTGTGGCTGACCGAACAGTTGCACTTCGACGCTCTGCTTACTCGGTCCGGCCAGAAATGTAGAAGGGCTCATCGTTTTTCCGAAACGTTTTCTCTATATGCACGAGGTGACTATTTTTTTTTGTGGTTTCCCTTAATTTGATTCTCCCGAATGCACTGCCGTCTTTCTTTCTTTCGTCTCTCATTTCCATGGCGGAAGTCACAAATTGCAACATTTCCGCAGTCAAATGGTCAATTTCAACGAGACCCCCTCTAACCTCTTCAGGCTCATCAATATGCTACGGAAGCGACTGCTGTGCTCAGCCAGGACTGGCCCAGTTTTGGAGGTGGCGTTGTCGGGTCGACTTACTCTAACTATCCTCATTGCTTTTGACGTTTCCGAAAGCAGGGAGGAAAAAACGAAAAATGCCGCCCAGCAATCGTCGCGCGCGCTGCATTTCACCAGCAGAAGAGATTGAATAGGCTAATCATTAGATGCTTGTGCTTTTCAGAAGAGAGAGAGGCCTCTTCAGATGGCGTGACGCGGCCGCTTGCTGCCTGTTGCCAATTAGCCGCACCAATTAACATTTGGCCGACGGAGAAATCGGATCGGCCGCCAAGGCTCGCATCCCTTATAATTTTAAACGCTTATTTCCATAGTTTCACCAAGATGTTTTTGAAGAACGAACGAAAAACTAGTGTTCCTTTAGAAAAATAGGGACGGCGCTTTCGCATGTGACTGCAACAGAAGATAAAATGAGTAACATACGTATTAGCTTTGAACGGTGCCCCATCCATCCTCTACGAGTGCACGGGATTAGATGTAAAGGAGCACAAGTGCACTGAGAGAGAGAGACTTACAATATGTTGGACCGGAACCTCATCTCCCGAAAAAGGAAGAACCAGCGCAATTTTTATGATCCATGTTGGCCCCATTTCGCTAAAATCTGAAAGAATGAGACTTTCCACACTTTGGAAAAGGCTCTTTTCAGAGATCTATTGCCGTGCAATTCGATAGCGTGGCATTCGTGAGCATCGATCGAATTCGCATGTCGACTCGTTTTCAAAGCTTGCAATTATGGCGATCCGCAAAAAAAGTGCGAAACCGGGATTATACTTTGCATCGCGATTTTTCGCTTATCGATAGCAAAGGTGTTTGAATCGCCGCTCCACTCGGCGTCGAAAGTATGAACGACTCCTGAGGGCAAAGATTACGCGCCGCACGCAACGAAAACGTAGCAGCTGCCGCGTGTGACGTCGTCGATCTTTGATCTCAGGCGCGTCATATTTATTGTTTGCAACGCTTGCCGTTTAGCGTCCTTATGAAGCGACGTATGATCGCTATTCCTTTTCCTGTGTAGCGATACGGCTACTAGACAGTCATATTTCAATCGCGTTGCCGTGCAATTCTAAGGGTTATGTTAGAGTTCCATCGCAACGCGGCGCGATTAGATGATATCTGTTAGCACAGATCGATAACGCGCTTCTGGTAGGTTCACGTATAAAACATGATGTCGTGCCGTGCCGCGGTCGAACTCTAAAGACCCCCTAAGGGCGGGATCATATCTCCCGCCACAGGCGACGAGACGCAGTATTTATCATCCATATTGACTGAAAGTAGGTGAACATGTTGAGTACCGTCGTGTTAGCTCGTTGCGGAAAGTATGAACCCGGTCTGCTCGGGGCGATTCAATAGCGGCGAAGGGGACTACATATGTTTTCGGACTATAAGAGCCTTGAATGCATCATCTGACTTTGGCAAAAGATTCACAAATCCAAACCATCCGAGAGCCAACTAGACATTCTTCAGAAAGTCAGATCTCCTTCAAGAAAAAGGGCTGAGGTCAAAGACGGACTAGGACGAGATTGGGACGAAAGGCTACGAGGTTCTATAGCCAACGCAGAGATCATGCGACTGCAGCGCCAGCAAGGCAACAGGGAAAAATCTGAATGCGGGTGCGCGTTTCAGCGCGGGCCATGCGTTTTGGAAAAGCCCTCATAAAACTGTCGAATACCGGAGATAAATCTTTACAAAAGACCTTCAAAATATGGTACTGATTAAGATCTCTTGCTGGGAGTGAATTATCCACCCACCTTCTCGCCGCCGACCAATCACATCAGTTTTCGCTGCTCCTTTGATAGGTCAGCGGCGGGAAAGGGGGCGGTAACTCCCTCCCAGCAAGACATCTGAAATAGACCCCAAAATATTTGAATACGAGTGTTTGGTGCGTTTCGGGGACTGCGGAATTTGAAAGAATCCAGGCGTCGGAACTGGTTTTGTGCTTCGAAATTTCTAAGTTGCTTTGTTTTCTGTTTGTTGTACAGAGTATAGAAAACGCTTTAAAAATAAGATGGTCTAATGCACAGGATTAGATTTTAGAAGCTTCCGGGATAAAAAGTTTTCAAAAATTCGGAAAGTGCCTCTCTAGTGAAACAAACGGTGGACAACTGTTATATGACGTGGGCGGGGTGATCAAATGGGTCGGCTGGTCCACGCAATCTTCACCGATTTTCTGGCCGGTTTTCGTCGTACATTCGTCCTTACTCTTCATAGAGAAACCCGTAGCTTGCATTTCCGAGAAAAAAATCTGCCACTTCATTCATTGTGAACACTGTCTTTAACACGAATCTCAAGTTCGTTTCTCGTTTTTCCATAGGTTGCGGTAGGTTACGGTGTCTAGTTTAGTACAAATTTCAGAAGTGTCTCAAAAATTCTCTGTAGGGTTGTTTAGGGTGATGAACGCGATCTTGGTGTGAGATTGTCGATTTTTCTAAAAGTATCAAAGGCCTAAGTTCCCTGTCGATCATCTAGCACGAGGAGCAGAAGCGACCCGGCATACCCGGGACCTCCAAAATTATTTCGAGAGATCCTCGCAAACATACGTGTGTATTGGAAGCCTCTTGTTTGTTTTTTGAGAATTCTCGACAATGGAAAGGCTACATAAAATAATGAATCTGAGAAGTTTAAGGGGCTAAAGCCTTTCAGACGTCCAGTTTTCCGACATTAGTGTATTACACAAAACACATCGGACAGACGCGAGAAAAGGAAGCTGAACGCTCCGGGATTTTTGAACGAGTTTTTCTCTACACTAGGCTAACTAATACCAACAAACAATTTTTTATGAGCAACAAAGAAAGCCGACCTAGACAACAACAAAGGGATGACCTCATTGGAAGACGATCTCTTATTCTTCTCTCCAACGGATGGTTGCGAAAAACTCTGCCCCTTGGTGAAGTGTAAGGCCCCAGTTATACACCAACGTTTCGCCCCCGCAGGCTTCCGCGGCATGTCTGCTATTGGTCATTTCCCAAGCCTGACCAATCGCAGGCGTCTTGGGAAAACCAGCGGCACTGAATCGCCGATGTATGACTAGGGCCTAACGACCATCTGCGGCTGGCGAGTGGATGATCCACTACCTAGAGCGCTATAGCGGCTGTAATCGGCCGCGGATCGTCCAGTGACGTCATTCGTCGCCGTGAAGGAAACGTAATTTTCACTGAGAGTGCAGACGAGGCATTATCCGTTTACGTGATCGTAGTTTGTCTCTTGCATGAGTTGAAAACCACTCTGAACCCATGCATCTACTCAGTGGCTCAGTGCCCAAAGCAATGATCCGGCTCGCATCATCAGGGGCCGTCGACTGTGGTAGTTTTTTTAGAAATCCGATTTCTGATGGACCAATGAACAAGAGGTGCTGGGTAAGGTCAGCAGGAGACATGCTATGATAGGAATGGAAACTCAATCGTAATGTTCTAGAGCTGATTGCACATCTGTCCCGTGTATACTTGTACACGGAATGCGCACCTTCGATCGGCGAAAAATGGTTGATAGCGGATCACAAGAGGACTGAGCGAGGATGGGACACTCGGAGAGCAGAACACATAAGCCAGGGAGAAGCCGCGAGGTGATGTTGTTGTGCGATAACTTCTAAGCTCCTTTTCAAGGATTTCAACGGAACAAACTTGAGGATGGATGTTGCCCAGTTTCTACTTTGGTGTGCACCTTTTTAATAAATAAAGAAGAATGGTTAGCGTGGATGATCCTTGAAGTGGAATGATGTCGAACTCGGCCGTTTGCAGCGAAAACAGCGCCTTCTGCCACTGTGCTGCACTTAATCCAGTGTAAGTAACGCAGTGAAATTTGCTGATGAGCCCCAGTGCACCTTGTGAGCAAAATGGTCCTTCTTCTATGCGAGCACAAGGACAACGGGGAAGACCCTGTAGGGTCGTAGACCAGAACTAGCAGTTACAAGATTCCGTAAACGACTAATTCTTTCCCTGACTAATGAGAGAACTCTTTCATTGGGTAGCTGCTGTTAAGGATATAAGGTGAAGATAACGCATCAGAAATTACCCTCCACCATGTCAGAAACGAAAATATCACAAGCAATCTTGCCCTCAAGATAGTACTACTTGAGGAGCTGCGGTTGTCCAAATAAACCTCTGTCATACGCACATATGTATGTATTGATGAGGTAGGTTCTACGTTTGGTCCTAGTCATCCGTAGGCGTTTCGCCACCGCTGGCTTCTGAGGCACGCCCGCGAGTGAAAAGATTTTGAAATGGACCAATAGCAGACTTGCCGCGGAAGACAGCGTCTGCGAAACAGTGAGGTATAAAGGGGGGGGCCTTAGACTGTCAGATCTTACGTGGCGATGACGGAATTGAAGTGCACTTGTCCATCTTCCTTTGCCTTCAGCTGGTTTGCTTGGGAGCCTCCCACAGAGGTCTGAATTCAGAGGCGAAATGCAACTTTTGATGAGTTCGAAAGCTCTGCGATACACATATTTCCCTTTAAAATTCTTTGTAGAAGTTATTTGAAGAGCTCGACACGAATCTGAGGTCCGTTTATCGACTTTCTACAGATTTCGGTAAGTTACGGTGGGGGTACGGTAGTTTGGCAACAGTCTCAAATATGTTTCAGAAATTCGCTATCAGGACATCTGAGGTGCTAAGCATGAATCTGAGGTCCACTTATTGATTTTCGTAATTCTAAGACGCGTTACCCGAAAAAAGCGCTCTATTTATCGCCACCAGGGGTGTGCGGAATTTTCTGTTTTCTGATTTCTGTTTTCTGAAAAAATCGGCCAAAACCAGAAAAAAATCAGAAAAATCAATAGCCAATGCTTTCTCAATGATAAGTCGCAGTGACTTGTGAAGGCTATGACGTTTGTTACGGAAAGCCTATTCGCACTTCCATAGTCATGAGCTGCGGAGGATACGATGTGTTTACTCAGGACGAGCTGGTTAACGGTTATGATGCAAAACCGTTTTCAAGATTTTTCCTATCGATATGTGGAAGCGAACTCGTAACGAAAGGCAATGTTAACGAGTTCGATGCCAAGTCTACCATTTTCTTGATCAGGCTAATTTTTTTTTACGTTGGTATGTCCTGAAACATTTGATTGAGTTAGAGTAACTCAGATATTCACTCTATTACTAGACACTCGTTCTGGAGAAGCACTTTATAGATGAATGAAATTCGCTAATGTTCTTTCAAATCTTCCCGTCCTGCCTCCTAGGCAAAGCACACTTTCAACTGAGAAAAATGTTCTCATTTAAAATGCAATCCGTAGCAAGAAAAACTCATTGGCGTATTCAAATTCTTAAATGTGACTGAGGCGACTGTAGCGTAACGGCGAGTGGCGTTGTTGGTGCCGCACACAGCCGAGTGTTCGATCCGCGCCCAAAATCAACCAATCCTTATTCGAGATCCATCCGGGATCGATAGATTGGTAGCAGGCTTGTCGAAGAAGTTGAGAACATTGGCATGAACAACGTCTGGCGAAGCTCTTGTATAAGCTCAATACATGCAATTCTGAATGGTCTGCCAAACGGTCGCGGCTTGCTTTGACCAAAATGTTCTCAAAGTTAAGTAAGGGTGAACTTGAAGTCTGCAATCGTCGCGCTATTATCACCGCAGTGATGGAAATGGATGGTGAGACGCTGAAATTGGAAGGCGTTTGTCGCGTATCACGCAATAATATGTTCGGATCGACAATCACCTTCAACTTCACCACACGCACACCATAATATTGAATATTGAGAGCGATTGTAGCGCTGAATCTATGGAGGCCTATCATGTCTTTCGAAGAGCATGAAAGCTTACTATGCCTATCGATGAACATGAAGGCCCAGGATCCAATATCTAGGACCGCCAGCGGATGCGCGTAGCCTCCAGAAGCTGAGCGGGGTCCGAGTACCTCAAGCTTGGGTAATCGGTCTGGCGTCGATGTTGGCATCTGAATCCCGCCTTAAAAATCAGTCGTACCTCTCAACTGTCCAATTGGATACGCGTCTTTGGAAAGTTGAAGTTGACGCGACGAGAATTTCGACCAAAAACAGTGACGTCATGACGTCGGCGAGGATCGCCCTACTAAATGCCAAAGCGTCGTCGACTTCGCGATAACTTCACCATTTTCGCAAATGCAGCGATAAATTCACCAAAATGAGTCACCGACAACACGCGAACGTTTGGCAGAGTGCGTGGCGTATTCGCAGGTAATGATAAAGGAGTTCGCGATAATAATTAATGTGATGAATGTTGGAATATATGCCACTTTAGATTGAAAGGAACATGAAGGACAATGAATATACGCACGCATATGGTTTTCTGAAATTACGCACGCATATGGTTTTCTGAAAATTTTCTGTTTTCTGATTTCTGTTTTCTGGCCATTCTGGCCTTTCTGTTTTCTGTTAGCTGTTTTCTGACAAACTCGATTTTCTGTTTTCAGTTTTCTGGAATTTTTTTAAAAAATTTCCGCACACCCCTGATTGCCATTAACAGCGCGCCTCAAATTGTTGAGAAACGGACCTTAGAATCGAGTTAAGGGCCCCGAATGACCTCCAGAAAAGAGATATGGGCCAATCTCGGAACTTTTGTTCTAAACACCCTCAAAAGTAGAAAGTCACATTTGGTTTTTTCTTCTCAACCCAATGTTTAAAAGAAGAGGAGATAGTTGGCCAAGCTTCAGACATTGCTGCGTATTCGTAATGCTCTGACCTCTTAAAAACTGCCCCGTGGTCTGGAAAGGTGTTCTCCTGGACGATCATCTAGCACGAGAAGCAGAAGCGCCGCGACAGGCACTGACAGGTCGAGAAAATCCCAAATTCAATGTTCTATATTTGAAGAGACCCTCGCGTTCAAACGTATGTATTGGAAGCTTCTTGTTCTTGGCGAATTCTCTACAATGAAAAAACTAAAAGAAATAATGAGCCTAAGAAATTGAAGAGGCTGAACAGACGTCCAGTGGCGATATATCACAACCTGGTAGGCCTGCCTTCGCAAATTAAGAATAAAATTGAGCACGGTTCTTCGCTCGTACGCTGCCTTCAAAATTCCCTGACGAGTACCTATACCTTTTCGCCCAAACTTATAAAATCCCCGCTTATCATAGTCAGTTTAGGGGCGGCATGCGCGTACGCGGCGAGTTATGTGGGGGTTGGGAAGGGGTATGGGCCGTCGGAGTGTTTGATAGCAGCGCGAGGGTTGAAAAGGGGTTGGGGTAGCACTGAAAATCGTTCCCTCGCCAACCCTACCTAGGAGGGCAGGGAGCCGAAACACTGCTGAGACACCAATCATTGATTATCTCCAGTTATAATCATCAAACGAGCCGACGCCCCAAACCCTGCCCAACCCCAACCTAACCACCGCGTACGTGCATGCCGCCCCTGAGTGGTCTCCAGTAGCTACGAACTTGGATTTGAAGACTTTATTGGAAGTACATTACTGGTTAGAGTTTTGTTGAGAACGGCCACTTTAATCAGCTATCAATGAGTTTCAAGGCAGCTTTCGAAAAAAAGTGGATTCTTTTTGATGATGGTCGATAAATCGATGGCATAATCTCGTCATAATCATTTAATGTCTCTAATTTCCGTTGCCGTCTTTCATGTGCCGCCGCCCAGGAACAGAATGCTCCCGAAAAACCCGCCGACATAGCGACAAATTACTCGAGGAAGGCGCGAAGGCAGGCGGCCGGGTCCATCTGTTGTAGCAGCCAGCAGGCAGGGGCGGCTGCAACTTTAACTAACATTTCCGAAAATGGGTGTGGAGTACTCGTGTGGCTCGTCAGCTTCTTCGCCTAGCGAATATGGGTGTGGGGTGGGGCTAGGGTTGTGTGATTGGCTGAGGATGCGAAGGAGGAATTGGCCTTCGACGCCGCCCCCAACCCGTACTCCCTCCTCCCGCTCACGGAATCAATGGAAAGGAGGTCGATTTGAGCTGGCTTGAAACGCGCACCGGCGAATGTATTACATCACTTTTCTACTACTGCTGTTAATCGTCGGTTGCGCATGCAATGCAAGGTGAGATGTTTGTTTTTTCGGACCAAAAGAGCCGCGAGAGGGAGGGAGTTCCGGTCCGGGAAGGGGTTAGAGGGACAGACAGGAAGTCAGAGAGGGGTGTACTTTGGTTTCCTAAAAGAATTCGAAGCTGTCAAAAATAGCTCGAGAGAGCGGAAAAGATTAATGATGCTCAAAAAATGCTATAGATGTTCCTCGCCTTTCTCAAGCGGCGGGGGTGGTGCACAGAAAAACTTTATGAAGGATTTCAACATGTAGCTTCCAGTGCTTAGGATAACTAGCCACTTTAGGAGAGCGCTGATTTTTGTTCAGGAATTCAGCCATAAAATCTTTTATACAGCACACATATACTATAAGATCATGTTTCTAGAAGAAGTCTCAGACATAAGTATGAAAAGCCTAGAATTTCTTGTTTTCTAGTGAATAAGCTTGTAAAAATCGTAAAATCCAATACAGATTTCTTAGAGATAAGCGGATTTCCGATTTCTATTCTCTTTCATTTTCCCGATTACTGTTTTTCGAAAATTGACTTTGGATGTGAGGGGAAATATTTAGGTAATATCCACAAAAATACCATTTCCCGATTTTCTGTGCCTTACGATTTCCGACTTCAGAAATTTTAAATAAATTATTGATTGTTTCATCTTGCGATTTCTGGCATTTCCAAGAAAATTCAAGAGAAATCGAACAAAAAAAATTTATGGTCAGACATAGAATAAACTACACCTTTTTCTTTGGTCCTTTTTAAAAATGCTTTCCTTCCAAATTTCCATCTGAAACGTGCATTACATGGGATTGTTCGTAGTCTGCGTCTCCGCGCGTTTTTGTTTACGACGCTTAGTCTCTATGACTTCGACCAAATACACCGATCCGATGATTGACTTCGCGTTGTACCATATGTTTTTACTACCGTCAAATATGAGCGATCATTCCTTTTTTCCGAGTCCGCGTATTTTTTTCTTTTTTCTATTTTCAATTTTTTTATGATTTTTTTCTCAGAGATTTTCGAAGCAGAGGTTTTCCTATTCTCGCTTGTTCAAAACTGTACGGATTTCAAATTTCGAAAATTATTTAAAGTTTTATTTTCGAACTCACCTGGTATCGGACAGAAAGCTCTCAAAATTTCTTTTTTTTTTCAAAATTCATAAATTTTCAGTCCTCTTTCTTTCGATTTTTTCCATGTAGCTGTACTTATTAAAGATTTTCCGAACCAGTCCCGAACTCCGTCCCAGTTTTCAAACTTCCTGATAGAGTCTGCAATGTTATCAGCCAGGTTTTTGATTTTCTTCTTGAATATTCCTTTATTCACAGATTTCGTAGAGTTCAAAGCATCCTACATGGGGGTCGCACGAATTTTCGAGCTAGAGGAAGGGGCTACACCAATTTCCAAGCTGATGAGAGGTGGGCCGCACTGATCACAGCGCTATGACTCGCCCTGAGGGCTAAATGAGAACATTGAGCGAGAGAGTTTGAAGGAGAAAGAGAAACAGCATATTTAAATTATTTGCGGCTATGTTTTTGTAAGTAAGCTCTGAGGCATTTCTAGTAAGTTCTTGTCTTTGATTATCACAGCAGGATACTCTGAGAGTTTTGGCCGAGAAATAGCCGCGAAATAATGCTCGCCGCGAAATAGCCGGGAAATAGTCGCCAAGTAATGCTCGCCGCGAAATAGCCGAGAAATAATGCTCTTCAGGTAGATATACGGCGCATCCCAGAGGCATGATTCAGATGTCAGCACCTCCGTCGGTCTAATTACCCAGGTTTGAGGTCCCTTGACCTCGCTTAGCCTCTGGAGGCCCCTCCCAACCGCTGGCGGCCCCAGATGGCGGCTCGGCGAGCCGGCGACGGTTGCGTCTTTGTTGATTTTTTTTTACTTCTGAATATTTCTCGGTTATATCTCGGCTATTTCTTGGCTACTTATTGCTCGTTCCGTGAGAAGCCAGGAAATAGCCGCGAAATAGCCGGGAAATAGCCCACCAGGAGCCGCTGTGGAGCCTTATGGGCTGTTTCGCGGCTAAAACTCTCAGAGATAGCGGTCTTTTCTCCGTCGGAATATCCTCATGACCAGTTGTCTTTCACTGACGTCCACCGCTCCTTTGCTGGTGATAATCAAACTCGGAAGCTCACTAGAGATTTCCCAGAGTTCACATACAAATATCGTCTTTAATCAAGCGAAACGCAACTAAGAAAATTGGATCATTGGCCTGATTGGGTTGCACCATTGCAAAAAAGGCTATGTAAACTTGGTCTAAAATAGGCTCCTATCCGGCCATGTGTTTTTGCGGGTATTTGCATGAATGTAATTTGGGAAGGAATTACCTCAGAATTCCAGGGGAATGTATACATACCATAGGGTTGATCATGCCTCTAGCACTCTTACCTTTTTGGCACGAATGACGCATATACATAATCAGAGTGGACACTGACATGACAGCCCTACTCTCTCAAAATATGTCCTCCAGAATGATTGATTCAGAGCGTGACTTTCAAAACCTCTTGAAGGAGTCTCGATATACTTTCCTGCCTGATCAATGTTAGGCAGCCACCCAACCCAATTAGTTGTAGCCACCTATATACATATTCTTTTGAAGGATTTTTTTCAACAAATGTGTAAAGCCAAAAAAAAACATCAGAGAGACATTTCAGGGACAGGAAAAAAAATCATTCTGGGATTAGCTCCTTGTTTTGCTTTATCGTCGTCTAAGCGAAAGAGATATAGATACGGCTCCTGAATCGAATCAATTCAATCAATTTATTGATTTAACTTCAGGAGGTCTGTCTATCGACGGAATTCCCGAACACTTCGACGTCTCAGTCGAAACTATGACTGGGAGGTGGACGAACATGGTGGTCTGCGACCGATTATCAATCCGGCAAAGGTCTGTTTCTCAAAATTTAATTCAATTCCTGAACTCTGAACCTTATCAAATTTCTGAGACTTCTGGAATTTTAAAAATCAGTGTTGTTTTCTTCAGGTCGAACGAGCCACGAAACAATGCGCCAATGACTCCTACATACTCAGTACAATTATGCAAAACTATAATAGGCATAAAATCCCCGGTGGTCAGGTGAGCTTACAAAAAAATTATATTTTACGGATTTCCTCAAGAATTTTTCTATACCTTCAACATTGATCTGTTTCAGGTCGAGGTAAAAGTCGAAGTTTGGGTTCAGGAAATCACCACAATCTCCGACATCACCAGTGATTTTCAGGTAGGAGCAGAACTCTCAGATTTGAGCAGTTGAACAATCAAGTCTATCATTTTTTTGCAGTTTTTTTTTCACAGTTTGATCGTTATACTCAGGCGATTCTCAGCCCCGAGCCGCCTGAAAGATTTACCCGTTCTCTCCATCTGCCGGTCCGCTTCTGTTGCTTTCTAGGCCACTGCCTTTGCTGACAGTATCAACAGTGGACCGGAGTTTGGGAGATTTAGCCGAACTGTCAGTCCACTCTGATTCCTGTTTGGGGCGACTAGGGACCGAGAATCGCCTTAGTAGTTCTTTTAGTTGACGAGGATTTGTTCGTTGGTTAGGTGTATTATCCCTAACAAGGGACCACTTCGAAAATAAAATGAAGTTTCGAAAAACGGTCTTTTGAGGGTTGTAGAGAAGTTAAAAGGAAACAATTCGAGATTTTAAAATTTCACTCAGTCCTCACGGGTAGATCAATAACGATCAAAAAAGGAAAGAAACCAGAACGTTTGATTGAGAGGACGTAGCACAAATGTGAGCTATACAGTGGCCTTGAAATCATCTGAAAAGGTTCTCCTAAAAGTTTGAAGATGAAATCTAGCTAGGTTTTCGAGTTATGACTTGTTCATTGATCCACTGAACAATGCTCGTTGCATTCAAACCACCGATCACTGCAATGTGATAGTCGAGGTGAGCTAGCAGCACACCGTGGCTCAGTCGGTTAGGCGTTGGATTACGAAGCAATTGAAAGATGGTTCAAATATGGTATGATCATTATGGCCGGTAGTAATGACATTTCTATGAGTTCACCTTGCTTGTTTTGGGTTTTAACAGTGTCTCTTGTTTTTATACCTCTTTTCTTATATCGCAGGGGTAACGTGATATAAACGGACAACGGTTCACATCAATATTAGAAACTAGAAATTCCGAGGTTTCGACAATTGCTAGAATATCAAGAATACCCTCACCCTTCTCCCCCTATGTTACAGAAAAACCGTCCTCAATTCGGAGAAACACTTCAGGGGACTTATTTTGATATATGACGCTGGAAAAAAGTTCGGACAAAATGAAACTTCGTGGACTTGTTTCTTGATCAATGACCAATCTTTTTTCCAACAGAAATAATTATTGTAAACAGAAGTGGGTTTACCTAGACTACAAAATCCATTAAAGCAACCTAATACTTAAGCGCATGGCTCGAAATCTCAAGAAAAGTGTTTCGTTATCAATTCCAAGATTTGGATTAGAACGGAACCACTCTTTTGAAAACGCATCTTACAAGATAACTACTTTTATTCAGCCTGGCCATTCTGGTTTAAATGTAGTTTTCTGGTGCCATTTTGGACGTAGAATCAGAGTATGCTCTTCGCAGCTTCTCGAAAAAAAAAGAAACCACTCTGGAGAAAGTTACAGGCGTTTTTCCACACCTAGCGGCAAGGCAAGGGTACCACCCATCAGCGAATTTTCAGGTGGTTTGGAAAAAATCATCGGATTCGGCTCAAACTTGTATGTAGGGGTAATCTAGGGTGCTGAACACGAATTTAGAGGTTGTTCACCAAAATTCTGAGGTTTACTGTAGATTACGGTAGTTGTCATGACATAGAGGGCCTAAACCTACCTTAACAATTTGAAAATTGACAAGTGAACATCAAATTCGTATTCAGCACCCCGAATAACCCTCGTTTAGAAATTTTGAGTCAAATCTGAGATTTTGACCCAACTACCGTATACCCACCGCAATCTACCGTAATCTGTCGAAAATCGATAAACTGACTTCAGATTTGTCATGAGCACTTCAAATAACCTCCGAGAGCAAAGTTTGAGTCATAAATTTTTTTTCGATCTCTGGAGCCCCGTTAGGTAAGAAGCTCAAAGCCATTTTTGGGGGTTCAGAGGTCGAATTTTTTTTTGCCCAAACTCCGCCCGAGGGGGTAATTTGGGGCGCTGAACACGAACCTTAGGTTCGTTTCCTGTTTTTTAGGGGCTTTCGTCAGGTTATGTAGGGTGCATTGAATGGCATTTTACCTACCGCAACCCATTGTTTTGTGGTTCTTGATCTACCCGTGAGGACTGAGTGAAATTTTAAAATCTTAAATTGTTTATTTTTCCGCCCTCTACAACTTTCAAAAGACCGTTTTTCGAAACTGCATTTCATGTTCAAAGTGTTCCCTTGTAAGTCTGCGTTTCCTCGAGTTTGTGCCACGCAATCTCCATATCTTCCCTCTGTCTGTTTCGCTATGTAGGAAACACAATAAACTGACGAACAATTCTGTGCCAAACATACTTTAACAGGATCACTAGAAAGAAAAACGTTGTGGGAAAATGATAAAGAAATAACTAACTACTTAATTTTTGAAAAAAATATAGTATGTTCCAATTTTTTTTGAAAGATTTGGAAGGCTTTTCTATTTTTTGCCGAATAGGATTTATGTTGGAAAAAATGTTGATAACTGTGTTGTGACTTGGCAGATTTTCATCTTGAAAACGGCACTGAAAATGTCCCCTTTCAAACCAATCGCACTACACATCGACCAATCGATTGAAAATCGTCAATTCACAGAAGTTCAAGTTTTCTCCGAACGACTTTTTTCTCATTTACCTTCTTTTTTGAGTAGTCGAATTTTTTTATGAATCGGATTTTGAATAACCCTAAAATAGATATTCTCAAATGGTCGAATTTTCCAGTATAGCATTTTTTTTCAAGTTATATGTGACTCAGTAGTTTTCTTTGGCTCTGAAATAGGTTCCGTAACAATTCCGCCTAGATTTTTGTCTTGTTTTCCCAAATCTGCGGACCATTGCTGCTGCTGTCCGGGCGAAATGGAGGACCTGGCGACTGGGGAACGGCTGAACTGTCAGGTGCTTTTGTCTACTAGTCTGTGCCGCTCGCACCTGACAATCGTCTGGACCAGACTTCCCTTTGCCACTCGTTACTATTGAAGATTTCTCATCTACTTTCTGAATTCTATAACTGGGAACTCGAAATAACCTCTGAAAATTTGGCTACGGGGGCTCTTCAGAAAATGCGAAAATGTTGGAATGGAGCGAACACTTTGAGTTTGTCCCCCTTTTTTCTAGAAGAATGGCAGCGTCGTTTGATATTTTTTCTTATGAATAAATTTATATCGGTTTCATATCTAATTTTTGAGTAATTCGATTAGGATTTATGTTAATTAACAGTTTCGCAGAAGGCTGAACAGAGGATGACTATTTCTCCGATTTTTTAGGAAGTATTCTATCTGAATGTATCCCGTTTTCTTATTGCAAATTAAACGAATGGTAAAGAGATTACTGTCATCTATCTGTAAGACCGAAATTCCCGAATCTTGCTAGCATTTTAGAACGAGTCAAGCCTAAGAGGAAAAAAACTATTTCATGACTTACCAGCTGATATCCTGTGGGATACACCCCCTTCCCACCACCAACTGCTTAAGTCAGGGACGATTAGAAGAAAGTCAATTATGATGGGTCGTTTCTTCCCTTCAAGATTTAACCACTAAGTTCTTTGATGCCCATCATTCAAAAATTAATGGCACGGACTTCATGCCTCAGCTTCTGCTAGCAAATCCACAGAAAATCTGGCTGTAATGGGATTTGCACATGTATGTAAAATACTAATTCTTACAGAAAACTGCTCAAAATTGGGTCAAACTCTTATCATGGGTAAATAGAGATAATATTTTTGTTCCTCAGATATGACGCTAAAATTTTCTTTCATGAACGGGTTTTGAGCTGCGAAGGATCCAGAAATGAGCGAGAATGCATGACCGTCCCAAGAAACACCAGGGGGTGCTTCCAAAGAAAATTCCCATGGTACGAAAATGGATCTGATAAGATATATCGAATGATGGTCTTGCAGATAGATTCATTTCAAGCTATGTCTCAAACTATCATTGGTCGGCTCTTATCAGATTCGTTTTTCTTCCCGAGGAAATCGTGTTGTATGCAATGAACTGGAAATTGCAAAGTGGGAAAATAAAGCCATATAAGGGGATAGGGTCTAAAGGCATATCAATTCTACGAGAAACGAGAGGCAAAAATTTACCGATAACAATGATCGGCGAACTTTTTCCATTCCACCCCTCATTTCCAGTCCATTGCATTCCTCCCCTGTTCCTTGAAAAAGTCCTAGCCTGGCACGTCCTAAAAGCTCCAGAATCAGATTAAAATTTCAAGTTCAGATCAAAATAGATCGTTGAAGTTAAATTTTCGAGATTTCGGGAAAAAATCATCCATTTCCTTTGATATGCGTTGCTAGTAATCGTTTCATAGCCTTCCTCTCTTTTAAACAGCATCAGAGTCGTGTATTCTCGTTTCTCGTTGCAGCTGGATATTTACATCTCGGAGATGTGGCTGGACCCGGCACTCGATTACTCGGCGTTGAATCCATGTAAATACAATTTATCGTTGAATAGTGTGCTATTGGAGAAGTTATGGACGCCAAACTCGTGTTTTATCAATTCCAAAACTGCTGACATTCACAAAAGTCCGTTTCCCAATATCTTTCTGCTCATCTATGCGAACGGCTCAGGTGGGTTTCCATTGCTTTTTTTCTTTTTTTTTTTAAAGCCAGTGGTCACGATGAAAAACGTTATCGAAAAAACTACAAAAATCAGCTTAGATCAAAAACAGCTGAAAAACTATGAAGGTAGCGCGGTGAAAAACGGTCTACAAATAGAGTTTCTAGGGCCCAAAGAAGCTAGTTCGTGCACACGTGCACAGCGATGACGAAACAGATCGCAGTCTCATGCCGAGCAGTCAAAAATCATCGACATTCAGAGGACGAAATATAAATGCAAATTTAACGAATAAAAACAGTTGAATAATGAAAGCATCACTTCAGTCAATGTTTTTGACTAGATGTGTACATAAATTCGAAGGTTCATTGATTGACATTCAATTTCAAGCTAGCTGATGTTCTTGATATAAGAGGTCATCGATGCCGATGATGTGGAGAGGGCTCGTCCACCATCAAAAGACAAAAAAGTTCAGGTTCCAAATTCGGCCCAAAACAGTGGTTTTTTCGCAATTTTTTCTCATAGGTCCTACTACTCGAGACCCAGGAAAGGATTTGGAGAGAAAAAGACGACAAGCATATTTGATCGCGACCACTGCCTTTAATTTTTTCGTGTTTTCTGTATGTTTTACATTGTGAGTTTTTGAAATTGTTTGTGTTGGAACGGAGAAAATTTCACATCTCTTTCTTTGTTTTTTTTTTCAATTCCTTCTGGAGCAACTCCTTTTTAGCAAAGCTTCAGTGCCATTTTCCAGTTTGAATACAAATTTATTCGTTCATGGTTTTTAACGAAAACTAAGTCAGCACATTGCCTGCGAACAATGTCTAAGTCATCCGAAATTATTGACGATTTCGCCATTTGTAGAACACACAAAGACCAGAGGTGTTATCCCATTTAGGTGTAATTCTGACGACGTTTTTAAACCTAAACTTGTGACGGTAACTAAATCGGTTAGGGTAAAGCTTTATCAGTCAGACTGGCAATCAGGCAGCAAATGGTGTTTAGAAAAAATGTTTCAGATTTGGCTCTCACCTTTCTGCTGGTGTTTTGACTACGAATCTTACGACGGCTCACCTTACCTTTGCCGAGGGTTTTTATAAAACCATGTTTTTATAATTGTAGGTATGGGGCAAAGCATTGATAGTCCGTTTTCCAGATCCGCTGAGTGCCTCAGAGTTTTAGTGGAGATTCTCAAAAATAAGGATTTTCATAACATTGCGAAGAGAAATGGGGTATATACGTGAATGGCAATTTTTAGGGTGTTCAAAAAATTGTCTCGGATTGAACCCAGAACTTTTTTCTGGGAATCGTTTTGGGTGCTAATTACGAATCTGACGCCCAGTTGTCAATATTGTCAAATTCTAAAAATGTACAGATAGGTCCGTGGCTTATTCCCCTCTCAAAAAAAAACATTTATATAAATCTCACTGCGGCTGGAGGTATGGTGAGCTGATCAGCTGCGCTCTTCTCTCGGCGTGAATCGATTAGAGCTCTTTCAGACTACCATCGCAGTGCGACGCGACGGCATGATCATCATGAGCATCGATCGACATCGCGTCGCCCATCGATCAGCATTCGGAGCATGGCGTCGCGGCGATTAGCGATCGAACTCTGAAAAAGGCCTTCTCAGACGAATATGAGGACCGACCGCGCGCAACAATAGGCCCGACTTCGGGATCGGCGACGTTCCGACCGCACCATTGCGCGCGTTCCGACCGGTGGTTAGCGCGGTCGGACCGGAATTGGGGGCGTTCCGACCGCAGCATTGCGCGCGTTTCAACCGATATACCGGCGCGGTGGCACGATGTGCGCGTTCGAACGCAAATCTGCATCACGGCACTTCACGTTCGGACCGCGGGCAAATATGAACCCACGGCCCCTGCCCAGTGGGCGGGGCTTAGAACAGCGCAATACGCTAGCAGGGAACCCTCCAGTCGTGATGCCTACTACTGGCTGTTATACTCTCTAACAGCCAGCAGTGGAGATCACAATTTGGGGGTACCCTGCTGGCGTGTTGCATTAGATAATACAAAGTTCAGACCTACAAATTTATTGATGAATTAATCACTTGATAGTACATGAACAAGTACTGAAACAATAATACTACGAGAAATTCTTCCTCACACAGGAACAGCTGCATACATAATTATGCAACAAATGTTGCAGTACATATCCGGTTTCATATTTTACGAAATACGACCTAAACTCGCAGAAATCACCTATGAGAAATATGAAGTACATATTTCTAATGCCATAACATTAGAATAGTTCATGTCGAGATTATTTCATTTTTCTTATGTGAAAGTACATGTTTAGAAACCTAGCTATCTAAAAAAGATTGCGCTTAAACAACGAATGTTATTCTTGGAATACTCGAACAAACCCTCCGATTAGTATATTCGAACGTCTGAAAACTACATTTTCATCTGATATCAAATACAGTCCACCACAAACGGAAAAAGGCGGTGATGCGGTTGCGGTAGATGCGCTAAAGCCCCTTCCACGGTTTGCCGGAATATGCCGTTCGACACGTTATAGGACAGGGCTGCGACATCGTTGAGTGGCGGAAGGCGACGCCGAATGACCGACGTCGCAACGCCGCGCTCAACGTCGGTGCGAAATTTCTCCGTTGATAGTGGGATGATCGAAATTATCAGCTGCTCTATCACAGGTCGGAGGGCGCCGCGCGCGACGTCGGATAGCATTGCCTGATGACGGACGGCAAAAGAGCTGTAAAAGGGGGTTAAGTATAGGGTCGAATCTGCAGAGATATTCAAAATGGGTTTTGGTTTCCTCTTCTCTTTTTGTTTCCTCCAGATTCATATTTGTTAGATCCTATTGGGTGTTGCAGGTATAAGCTTCCTTTTGTGCGTGAAGGTAATTTGCATTTTTTTCGAGCATCATCATTCCTTTCAAGATCACTCTAATAAACAGAGCAGAAAGCTTGTCAGTTTAAGCTCACTCCAACATAAACAATTGTGGTATTATCCTACGCTATATATTCAAACTAGGAAATACAGTGCATGTCACAGCTGAAGCCCCATTAAGACAGTGTCCGCAATAAAAACCCTGTTCTGTTTTTCGCTTTTTTCGTGGACGAGTTTTGGCTTGTAACGTCCGTCTTTTGCAGCCAATGTATGCGAGCAGACCTGAGTAAAGAGAGAAGTTGAGAATGAAGGGAAGAGCGGGGCTTTTGATCGGAAACCATCGCTCGTCTCACAATCTCAACTATTCCTTTATTCACGCCGAGGGGCGGAAAGGGACCGGACCTGCCCAAAGCGGCGGTTTCCTAAGCCGTTTTGCGGCTCCTGGGTAGCTTTTCGTCCCGTTTCCTCAACGCTGTTCTGCTTCTGAGAGCCACGAGAAGCGCTTGTCATGGAAAATTCGAGGATGAAATTTATCGTGAACAGTGCCTTTGAACCCGCACCGCCATGGCGGCGGCGCCGCCGGAGATTTAATTGTAACTTCCAGCGCGCGCCACGCGGGAAAAAATTTTACAGTCCAACGCACGCTCCAACGCGCCTGCTGTGAGCACTTTGAAAGATCCGAAACTGACATTACAATATGAAATGATGGTAGGACAATCTCAGCAGTCCCTTCCGAGCTAAATAAGAACAATACGTTGCACTACCACAATAATCAACATTAAGGACAGCATACACCCTCGCAAAAATGGTCGAGATAACAGCATGAATAGGTCCGCAGGACCCCTGCCATGTGGCCAGCAGCGCCTAAAGCCCTGGAAGCCATCCAGAGAGACAGGATTCGTGCATTACTGCCTCGTATATCTATATTTTCCCACACCTGCCATGCGGGCCAATTTATGCTGTTATCGACTATGGTTGCGAGCATGTGTGCTGTCTTTAAGATCGATTGAAACTCACAATGAATAATATCTTTCGATACCAGAGATTCCTTCTCGTGTTCAGATAAGGTTAGCTGTAGGAGTATATTGAGTTAGCATCAACAAGCTATCCATTTAGGTTCGAGGCTATAATTCTGAAAATATTGGCCTTATATATAATACTGGACAGAAAGATATCAAGCTAGCATTTTCGCAAATTATTTTTCTCTACGTCTCTCGGGTTAGACTTCACAAAACTTAGTGGAACTCCAAAGTCCGGCTTTTTCACCCCCAACAACGATAACCTTTCGTCTCTTAAATTCCTACGCCCTTATGAATGTGGTGCGCACTCCTTCTGAAGCTTCGGCCACTTTCCAAAACTTATCAATATTGTTTTGAGAACCATAGTACGTCCCTAAAAACGTACCCCTCACGTTTCTTCGATTCCCTACGCACTTTAACCGATACTGTGGACACTTCTTCTGAAGCCACGCTCACTCTCCGAAACATCACTAAAGCCCCTTTAACATTCTGCCGGACGACGCCGTCCAGCACGTTACAAGCGAGCCGCAGTGCGAGGGAAGGTGCGGTGAACAACCGTCAGTACCGACTCTTCAGTACAAAATATAAGGCGAAAACAACCCGTTCTAACCCGCCATAACTTGATCCGACGTCGTGGCAATGATTTCACCGCACTGAGACGTCGGTCGGCCGACACCGCAGTGCGCAGTGCACTGACGCCGCAGTCCTATCTTATAACATGCCGGACGGCTTCGTCCGGCAGACTGTGAAAGACCCTTTACGTTTTGAAAACCATTATACACCCCCAACAACGATCACCTCTCGTCTTTCGAATCCCTACGCCCTTTGTCGAATGTGGTGCGCACTTCTTCTGAAGCTCCGCCCACTTTCAAAACTTATCAATATTACTTTGAGAACCATAGTACGTCGTCAGTAACTTACCCCTCACGTTTCTTCGATTCCCTAAGCACTCTAGCCGCTGTTGTGCCCACTCCTTCTGGAAGCCCTGCCCACTTTCCAAAACATCACTATGGCTTTGAGAATCATAATGCGCTCCTCCGAAAAAAAACTGTTTCCTCACGTTCTTTTCGAATCCCTACGCACTTTAACCGACGGTTTGCACTCCTTCTGAAACCCCGCCCATTTTTCACAACTTCCACTCACGCCTTGATACCCATTACTTTCCTTTCACAATGCTAATTGTGTACTTAACAGAGTCCCTTTCCACCTTTCACGATCTGCCTACATCAAAGAAAACCCTACACCTTTAGCCGTTTTCAATACTCATCATTGAATTACGTACTGTTACCTTCGCTTAAACTGTGCATGCAATTATAAGACGATTTGAACACATATAGAATCAACGGGAACACAGGAGAACATAATGGAAAAAGAGAGAAACAAAGATAAACATCAAAAAAGCAAAGTAGTACGAGCACCGAAGCAAAAAAAAATTGAATTCACGCGTGGAGTTAAATGCGTTCTCGGCCGCCACACACCATGCATTTTTCCTCACGTCTGAACATGTTGGCGCGCGGTCAGTCCTAAATAGTGGCGATTCCTGCGCGCTTTACAGAGTTGCGAGCGGTCCGAACGGTTTGTGTGGGCGGCCGCAAAGCGCGCAAAGGTGGTCGGAACGCTCGCAACTTTTTATGATCGTTCCAACCGCGAGCGTTGCGCGCGTTCGGTCCTAAAACGTTGTTTTGCGCGCGATCCGAACGGTTCCTGCGCGCGGTCGGTGCTAAGGGGAAAAACTTGCGCGCGGTCAGTCCTAACATTTGTCCGAGTTAGCGGCCCGGCGCACGCGACCACCCTTGCCAGCCGCGTATAAGATTTAAATGTTTTTTTCCTGAGGAAAAAAGCCACGGACCTCACTATGCATATGTTACACTTGATATATTTAGTAATATACCTGTCAGCAGTCTAATCACATACAACATGCTACAGCCTAAATAAGCACGCGTCCGATTAAGTTGCACATCTAAGTTACGCGCTAACACTTTATGTCACATTTAGCCTAATCACACCGTGCAACTTTCTTACTATGTTTAGGGTCACATGTAATTCTATGTGGCTAAAATAAGTTGCAGGTAACATGTTTAGAGCCCTCAATTCGCTAGTAACTTGTTTGAAAGTTCCCCAGTGCCACCCATAGAGGAAGTGCGAGTAACATGGATCTGGGACTTTGATTCAACTATACCCACCTAAGCTACCGTAACCTATCAAAAATCGGACCTCAGATTTGTGCTGAACACCCGAAATACCTTCCAAAGATAACTTTCGAGGCTAGTATATCCAAATGTTTCGAAAATCATCGAAACTCGCGTTTAGTGGGAGCTCTTCCAAACCTGTCGCAGTTCTCCGGATATCAACAGATGTACCACAATTTCGTGTTCGGATTTCCGAACAGCTACAAGGAAAATGTGATGAGCCAAATCCGGAGAATTTTTTTGCTGAAAACCTTAAAAATTGCGTGATCCCTAGTAAATGTCCTGACCCCACTGAGAATTCACTATGTAATCGGCATGAATACCTCTGTAGCAGTTACAAGCACATATTTTAAAACGCTATTGGATTCACCTATAACTAGAATATATTCTGTTGCAAACGGCCGAATCCCACAGCACTTACTAGTTAGTGACCAGACCCGTCTGTCAGGACCACGCATTTAGCTATATTTTTCTGATCGACCACTTTCCGGGTATTTGTAAAAACCCTATTTTAGCTGCCTGAGTAACAATACAATTTTTGGAAATTTTTCATAAAATAAATCAAAAAAAAATTTTGCTCAAACTTATCTTAAATGGGATATTTGAGGCGCTGAACACGAATATAAGTCATGTTTTCGATAATTCGAACGATAAAGACAGCTTACGGCAGATAAATTTTATTTTACCTACAGAGCTCGCAACTTCTACGCCCATAACTTTTTCGTTACTATTACTCGGGCAGCTAAGATAGGGTTTTTATGTTTACCCGGGAGGTAGGCGATCAGAAAAACCAGGTCTCACGGATAGTTCTGGCGACCAGTTTTGGTCACTCCCTTGTTAGCTTATACCTTGTAAAACATTTTTTATGGCAGCACCTTGTGTTAAAACTGCTTCTCGAACCTCCAGCTAGTTTATTTTTCTAGTTGAGTGTTTCTGTACAAGATATCCATATGTGTGCTTGCTGCTCATGCTCCTTCACTTCCTAACTGAAAATGTACTAATATTATATGTATATGGGACATGCAGAAACCCTGCCATTTCTTGGAATCCTCAGAAATCTAGCGCACGAAAGCTGCTGAAAAAGTCCATAAATTGCTCAACATACAGAAATATAGAGGAGTCCTTGCGAAGTTGCCACTGCCCGAAGCCAGCAAGCGTGCCGCGCTATCGACGAATCCGGGCAAGGGGGTTTTAAAGTCTGATCGCTCAGCGACGCAATTGCTGACGGTGCGGCGCGACAAACGCATCGCACTAAAATTATGGCGCATTTTCCCTGAATACTGCGCGAGGAAGCCGTACGATGACGGTGAGTTACGTACACTGCGCAAAAGTGCACACTCATTCTGTGATATTGCCTATCCCCTATGTCGGAGTAAAATTTACTGTTGTCGATCGCGTGCGTGTGCGCATGTGTGCTGTGGCTCCTCCGCTCCCACACTTTGTTGCTCTCCCTCCCCCACTCTGCACACGCACGTGAAGGAACAAACTACATTTACCTCCGGGAGCCTCCCTTTAGCGTATAACTTCCTTAAAAATCAATTTTTTCATCTCTAAAAAGTTGTTTCGGATCCTGGTGAGCAGGGCTATCCAACATTACAGTGTTTAGTAGAAATTGAATTTAAACAAAACAAGCGGAATGTGATTCCCAGACCATTATACAGTACGCATAGCGCTGTGCAGCATCTACTTGTAAACTGTATGGCACACTGAAGATTGCACCCCTAACTGTCTTGTTTGGACTCAAACTTTAGCAATTATTACATCGTTAGATAGCCCCTCTCACCAGGATCTAAAGAAAAGTTTCAGTTCTAAGAAAAATCAATTTTGGAGGGAGTTATTTGGAAGGAGCACGAGAGACTCACAAACGCGCCCTCTGACAAAATACTACAAGCGGTAGTGTCAACCGAAATTACCGGGGCCCATTGCAACATCAATGTCGAAAAACAAATGGCATAAAATGATCCATGAATAGTCCGTTCCGGTCTAGAAACTTAAAAGCAGTGTTCACGATAAGAATCGTTTTGTGCTTCTTCGCCTATCTTTAAGACGGTCCCACGCTGATTCCAATGATGTTTTTGGGATCGTACAAGACCTTCTAGGAGCGGAGTTATGGTCCCTCAAAAACTGAACTAGGAAACATGGTGGACGAGTTGTCCGAGGCCTGTAACTTGCGTCTTTCGCAGCCGATGTATGCGAGCTGACCTGAGTAAAGAGAGAAGTTGGGAATAAAGGGAAGACCGGGGCAATTGATTCGAAACCATCGCTCATCTAACAATCTCGAGCATTCATTTGTTCACGTCGGTGGGCGTGGGAAGTGCATCTGGAGTGTGACGAGCTGAAGGGTGTCCAACTTTGAGGCCGTAGGGGACCGTTCTGGGCTCAATTTTCTAAGTTTTTAAACGTTAGGGTGGCGCTAGGCCCGCATCTGCCGATCTCCATCAAGAAAACAGACATGATTTTTATCGTAGACACTGCCTTTAAACGTGGCATGCCTGCCACGCCCACTTGCTCCACGACCACCGAAAAAGTGAACGGGGCGGGCATGTCACGTTCAAATTTCGGGGCCGCATGATCTCGGTTGACCCCATTTTCACCGGTCTAAACCACCGAGAAATCGTCCATTCTAACGGACAACTAGCCCAGGACAGAAATTTATATCACCGAATAAAAGGGGTTTCAGTACGTTTTATTGTCACTTCGGCGTGATTTCAGTAACGCACGGTGCCCAACGCATTGTTTTAAAGGCACAGTCCAACCTCAGAGGTAATTTTTGATATTATGGTCGGGTCGCCTCCTATAGCAACCCTGCCAAGCACGAAATCTCAATTCGCTCAAATAGGCGAGAAAAAGGTAAGAAAAAGTCGGCCCCGCCCCCTTGAAAGAAAAAATGGGTAACGCCCACCGCCAGGTTTCCGACCCCATAGAGAAGAGACGCGCGAATGATTTTATTCAAACCCTATGTTCTTCAATTGGTTTTCGGTCTGGCTTTATATTGTGGTCTGCTTCAGAACGATGGCTGCGAATAGCGAAAAAATACAGGCTCGAGGCAACTCGTCCGCGAACTTCTAGCCGTTCAAAATCGAAATTTTTGAAGAGCCGTAACTCCGTTTGTAGTGAGTTCTCAGCGATTCTGAAGACAACATTGTGATCAGCGTGAAATTTTCTCCTAGATAGGCAGAAAAACGAATAATCGACTTCGAGGTTGGACTGTGCCTTTAAAGGCACAGTACAGCCTCAGATATGAATTCTGAGATTTTCATGTAATTGTGTAGAAGACCCCTCCTGTATAACACGTGCCAAATTCCAGATCTCATTTCCTCCGAATAAGCGAGATATAAGCGACCACCACAGGCCCGACCCCCTTCGCTCACCACCACAGGCCCGACCCCCAAACAGATTTTCGAACTTGATAGCGGCTCGATGGGTGGATGAATTTCAACAAGTCGTCGTTCTTCAGTCCATTGCTTGGCTATCTCCTTATCCTGGCTCGCTCTCGCTCAACGCTTGCGAATGAATAGAAATATGTACAAGCCTGAGACAACTCGTCCACCATTTTTTTCACCCTCAAAATCTAGGCATCTTTGAAGAGCCATAACTCTGTTCAGAGGGGGTTTTGGACGATTTCAGAGATACCACTGTGATCAGCGTGTGACTCTCTCCAAGATAAGCATGAAATCTGAAAATTAATTTTTTGGGTGTCCTGTGCCTTTAAGTGTGAAACTCGAGAGCGAAGATCCTTGTGAATTGTGCCCTAAAAGGCATAGTCCGCGGAAGTTTCTCCATCTTTCTTTTATGCTGAGATGTGACTTTCTGACCAAGAACCCAATAACAGTGAAGTTAAACTCTTTGATTCCTTCTTACAGGAGAGAAAAGTCTTTTGAAAATTAGCGCGCTTCTAATACAAACAGCGGAAAGGAACATATGACGTGAGCCTTATGACGTGATTGTGACCAAACACATAACATAAAACACGATCACCTCCCTTCTCGCACCGAGCAACCAATCCTGGCCTGAGGCCACTCGGGACTACTCTTAGGAGGCTCTTTTTAACATTATTAGGAGAATTCAAAGAGCGAAATTTCGTTCGTTTTCAGCATTTAGCATGGCTGCATACAGATATGCAGTAAAAGAAAATTGAAATCTATCGCGGTCGATGCCTTCAACATAGAAGATATTCAGGAAATTTAGGTTCCAGTTAGCTTGAACGTTTTTCGGTGTCTGGCCATCTAGCCTTTCTGGGGTTCGGCATCGTCCCAGGTATACCCTGTCCCAAACGAGATGGCAAGCCTCGAGTCCAAAGAAGCAGCGCGCCGTCCTCTGCGTCTCTGGCATCATCAGCGACCTGAAGCACCTGGATCTATGTTAAAGTTGTCTGAGACACTTTTAAGACTGCAACGAAGACAAGCTAAACAGCTCGGTTGTATCGAGTTTACGGTGAAATCGACGGACTAGACGACTCTGTGCGCTCCGACCTGTTATCCATATCCTGAAAAACTTTCCCTGCAACTTGAAGAACAAAATATGTATCGAGAGTAAAAATCACCAGCATTTCCAGAGAAAAGAATGCCAAGGAGCAATGGAGAATGTAAGAAAATGAAGTGAGGAAGTTGAAAACTCGTTGAAACCAGTTTTTGGATTACGGTAGGGCATGCTACGCAATTGCGTACGCTGCGTCCAAAAATATGAAAATGTCAGAAACGCAGAGGGCGGCGCGCTGCTTCTTTGGGCTCTATGCTTGCCATCTCGTTTGGGACAGGGCACAACACTGAGTTAACAAATCCAAAATATTGCTATACATACATATAGAAAGGTTGAAACGGGAAAGCTGTATCCTGGTCAAGTTTTTGTCTTCTTTGAAAAAAACAATTTTTCCTCCCTCTTCGGTGCTGTTTTGGCAGAAAATAATATAGAGTTTGAGAGCCTTTTTTATATTTCTCCAACGTTCTTTGTTGCCTGCCGTAAATCTCATTCGCTTTCGAATTCTACATTCGAATTTGCTGTGTATTCTGGATAGTAAATGAAGTCTGTCCGAATGAGAATGTCCGCCCATGCGGTCGGTGTGCGTATCGAACGGCCGTGGCGGGGGCATTTTTTTCGGACGAGCCTTCCTGCAGACCGCTGACCGGGAAAATAATCAGTGTGCGTCTTAGAATCGTGCTATTCGATGTACAGGTCTGAAAAGTGCCTCCGCGACGGCCGCTCGACACGCACGCCGACCGCACGGGCAGACGGTGTATTAAGACAGACTTTTTTCGAAATTGTTCATATTCGCCTCCTAGCAAAGCACCAAATCAACCATATAGGATTAACATTCAACAAATCTGAGGACCTGAAGATAACTCCAAAACAGATTTGCGTAAATCCCCCAATGGAGTGAATTTTTCAGAAACTGCAACTTCTGCAGTTTCTCTTCTATACTTTGGGACATCAAACTTCGTAGTTGAAGGCAGTGTTCACGATCAAATACTTGTCTTTTTTCTGCAAAAACGTAGGCTCTGAGCCTCTTTAGGTAGAGTAACGACGGAAGTGCAAAAATAAACGCGAGGAAATGGGTGAAAACTACGTGGATCAGCCGACCAAAAGGGATAGCCCGACCTCCCTATGGAAGAGTGGTCCATCCAAAGAAGAAGTTGTCGATGCGATGAATAATCCTTATCTCGAGGGCTCCTAGTATATAACCATGAGAATTGAAAACTTGTTTTTTTGAATTTTGGTAGAAGAAACACGAAAAGAAACCACACACTCATATTTCCGCCATTGAAGGTCTGCTGCACCAAACACAGAATGTAGACGTGGCGGCGAAAATTGAATTTTTGGGTTTTTTCAAGTACTTCCCTAACTCGTAAGCCTACCCCAAAGAAAGCATCAAAAATTATTGACACTAGCGCTCGGAATTCCTCGGACACATTGTTTCGATAGAAACTTTTCCCGTACATGTCTCGGCTCTGACTTATCGGAACTGGAAAAACCCGAAATATGTTATCGCACCACAAACCACACCTGACACGCACTCGGAGTTGGGTTTTTGAAAGCCCGCTTCTTCTATATGGAAAATACTAACGATTTCGCGGTATTTTGACAGATTTAGCCTCTTTACTCAAAACATGAGAATAAAAAATTTTAAAAAACTGAGAATGATCGGCCTTAAAAAACTATTGTGTGCCATTGCTAGAGAGCAACTTGTCTTCAACAGAAAAATCACGCTAAAAAATCTGTCAAAAATCGCTAATTTTTTCTTTCTGGAAATTTCTCTTTTTACATTACACGCCGGAGAGCTTTTTCAAGGCATGCACTGAATAGTCAATGATAATGCTCAACTGGTCTACAGTTCACGGCTACGGAAAGCGGCGATTCTGCGTTTGCGTATTTCTATTAAGCATACTGTAGGTTGGGCCATAATCGGCGACAAATTTGTGATTTTTTCCAGAATTTGGAAGAATCGCCGGACACGTTGAAAGACGGTGAGTTCCCCCCCGCTCCTGCACAGACACGTAAGCATTACCAATTTAGTACCTAAAGTCTTTACCAGGTATAACCTCAGGAATAACCAATAAAATAGCTGTTTTTCGAAGTTTTCTTCTGTAAATTCCTTTTCTTCTGTATTTTTTCATTTTTTCTCGTTATTCTTGCGTGTATCTACGGTGAACACTTTGAGTGTACTGATAATGTGTGGTGAGTGAAAACTCATAGTTTCTCAACGTTTCCGGTGTTTTTCTTTGAAATTAAGAAAAGAGGGCCCGAAAGAAAAAACTCCTAATGGCGATTCCAATATCTCCTCAGATTCTCGAATGGACCACTTTGAACAGAGTTATGAGAAATGGGCGCGAAAAACGCGTTTTTGCGTCATTTTTGTCCAAAACGCAAAAGATACGTGTATGACCAGTATTGTACAACTTTCGATGATGGCCCAACTGTATGTTTTTGTGGAAATACGCAACCGCAAAACCGCCTTTTCCCGTTCACGTCGAGGCGAGATAAACATCAGGTGCGAAATCTCGTAAATTTCGTCTGGATTAATTTTCGAAAATTTCTAGAGAAGAACTTAATCTTTTGCAATGACACACAGTGGTTTTTATGGCCTTCAAATGACCAGCAACTGTTATAGAGTGGAGGTTTTCATGATCATGTGTCGAGTGAATAGGCTAAATTTGCCATAGTACGGCGAAATCGTTATTATTTTCCATATTAAACAAACTAAGCACTCAAAATCGAGCTCCGAGTATGTGTCAGGCACGACTTGTGATGCCATTAACATATAAGGGTTCCAGGAAGCTTTGAAAAGCCTGAGCTGGGATACGTATAGAGACAGTATTCCCCCAAAAATCATTACATCCGAAGACTTTTGGGTCCTTCTGTGTTTTTTTTTCTAAACCTTGAGCAGGACCTTCAGGTACTTATTACAGTTTCACACATTTTCCAGTCTTTGTTTATAAAACACAAGAATTACAAAATTTCATGTTCTCACCTCTAAATATATGTGTAACCTCAATAAATAATTCACCTTTGAATCCGCCAGAAAATGTCCTTTTGCAACACGATACTTGTGTACCTGCCCTTTTTTCAGTTTGGACAAATTATCGGCTCAAATTGCAGGGACCATGTGAAATGGATCTCACAAGGTCAGTTCACATCATAATCTTTTTTGTCTAAAGTTTTATGGTGCATGAAACTGAATTCGTCTTTTTCTTTTAAGGTTTCCATTCGACAACGTCACTTGCTCACTAACTTTTGAATCATTCAAGTAGGTTTGTTTCCGTACTTAAAGTTGGGGGCAGGGTTTCTGCTCTATCTGACCGACTTACGACACTTATGGTCACCATTGTAGCTATAATGGGGTCATCTTCGAGTGTGCAGCCTGATTAGCCGATTTCTCAAAGAATCAATCTGACCGAGAAATTCATTTTAAGAGGAAAATGGGAGAAATTCTGAAGTGCATCGATGCCTGCAGTTCAGCGAAGTTTCTGCTATAGTAGCTCAGGCCGGTGTATTACCAGAAAATTACCAGAAATTTCCCAGGGATCAGTGGTAAATGTGCAATTACCACCCGATTACGGACATTTTACCAGAGAATTTACCCTAATCTCTGGTGTTGACAAATTCTGCCAGATTACGAGAGAGTTACCACTAAATTTCTCCTTAATTTTCCGGACTCCTCCCGTAATCCGTCAGAAAAATGATGATTTCTGACAGACTACGAAATACGGCTTCGGCATCCGAATCGGCGGTTTTGAGGTCAGTAAGAATGAGGTTTTAAGATCAAAACCTTTTCGGGACTCAGAAAGAGTGGTGAGGCGTGGTTTATACTCCAGGAAACTTCATAGCAAAACGGTCGAGGATTACGCCGGAACGCGGATGTGATCCATGTGGCGCGCATTGCGCCCGACTTAAAGGCACAGTAATCCTTCATACATGATTTTTTGTTGAGATTTTGAAGTAATTGTGTGGTGGAACCCTCCTGTGTAATACATGCAAAATAGATATGAGATCTCAATTCCTCCAAATGAGCGAGATATAAGCGACCCGGGCCCAATTCTCTTCAGCCACCGCCACGGACCACGCCCCTTTTACACGAACTATTGTAGATTTTTCCTAATGTCTTTATTCGTGAAATAATAGATTATTACGGACCCGAATTCAATATTCAGCCTTAGGCCGGGTTTATACTTCCACCGCGGAGCAACGCGGCGGCTTACACTGACATTGAATCGACGAGCGACGTAATAGTGATTGATACTCAGTAATATCAAATGATCGCGTCGCACCCTATTGAAAGTGTCAGCAGGTATACATCGTCGCACCTATAGGAGTGATATCTGATGGCTGAATTGAGATGCATTCGCACAAGCAACACCTTTTAGGATCCATGGTCAGCTGTCACTCATAGGCCCAGATAACCACTAGATCCATTGCTGAATCTTGGTAGATGAATTCAATAGATGAATCTTGGTTGCTCACCCCATGAATTCAGGGGGCTCAGGTACTCAGGGCCCCACATTTCGAGAGTGCCGGCCAGCGGCGAACCATGCTGCATGCGACGCACACGCAGCGCGGATATTGACCACAAAACACGCCACGCCATCTTCAATTCGGCCGGTTGGAAAGACAATTGATAATGATCACGATTGATCACGTCGTAACGTGCTTATCACGTGCGCAGCCGGTATAAAAGGTGCCTCATCTCACTAGAGTACTCATTCGGCATTCTGATGCCGGCCCTGGAAGGTGACTTCGAATCACTCTCCGGAGGCCAGCACATTTTTGACTGCTGAGGGGATAGGGGTATCCCCAAGGCTGGGGGGGGGGGAGGGGCGGCTTTCGCCGCGATCTGCGGGGAGGGTGGTTCTTCACCGCAGACTGCGGCGGACAGCGTAATCTGGCAGAATTTTCCGTACTATCCCGACCAGATTACGGGAAAATTCTGACAGATTTCGGAAAAAATCTGTTAGAAAACGGGAAAAATCTGCCAGAAAACGGTAAAATTACCACCAGAGGAGGGCAAAATCGTTCCGTAATCTGGCAGAATTTTCCCGTAATCTGTCAGAATTTTCCCGTAATGCTCCGGCCTGAGAGAGCGCCTGCGCCGTGATAGGTCCTTGCCAGCTCCGCGGTCATAGTGAATCATGGAACTTTGGTTTTGCCACGCTACCGCGGCTTCAACACTGCGATAGCGCACATCAAGCACCGTCTTACTGACGCTCCACGCGAGGCTGCTGCACGCACCTTCCCATCGCTATCTGGGAAGTATCGCGGCAGTTTCTCCTAGAGGCTGACGGGAGTGTACAGTCGGCATGGATCCTAGAGACACTTTGCGTTCCCCTTTAATAGGGAATGCCAAGTATCGCTAGGATCCGCGCCGACGGTACTAGATCGTGTGGGAATCGCTAGAACCGCACGCAGCTTCTAGAAACTGCCGCAAAATGAGTACAGTGCTTCTGTGAGTTCATAAAATTTTGGTTGAACATGGGGCAGGATAAGAGAGAGAGAGAGAGAGAGAGAGAGAGAGAGAAGGAGAGAGGGGACTATCCTAGACGGGGGGCACTCAAGTTTCAAGTCTGAAATGAAATGAATCGCCGATCTATAACGATATCAATCGAAGTCTTTCTATAAAATTTTATCAACAAAAATGGTTGATAGCAGCAAAAGCATCTTTTATCAGATTTTTCGTTCGTTTCAATTAGAAAATCTTGTGTGCCCCCCCCCGCCCCCCTTCCCCCGACTAGGATAGTCCCGGTGAGAGAGCGTTTTTCCGCGGGTTTCGCTTGTTTCTGAGAGAAAATATCTGAGAGCCGAACTTTTTCATGAGTAATCCTTTCTCCTTCTCAGCTACAATACTGACGAAGTTCAAATGTCATGGACGTCATCTGGAGTGAGTAAAATGCGAGACAAAATGGAATTAGCCGATTACGAGTTGGTCGACATCAAGAACGTCCGAAACGAGGAGGTTTGTATTGAATTTCATGGAATGCTTCCTCGTTTCCATCTCAGGGAACGAGTTTTCCTCTTTCATGTTTTCGACTCTGCTTATTTCCCTTTTTTCATTTACATATTTCGTAAGGTGTCATCTTTCATTTTATGTATCTGAGGACCAGATAAATGTGGGAAAATGCAAGTAGTTCTAGAGTATGTACTTTGTCATCCAGTGAGGGAAAGTGTTTGCTGTAATTGTACACCAGGTGACACATAAGAGAGAATTTCAAGGAGAATGTCGTGCGACCTTGAAAATTGGCTATGACACAGATACCTATTGGAAATGCCCTACTGAAAATTTATTTTGGAAGGACCTCGCCGGAGATGTGAACGCGTTTTGAGATTGGACTACTCTCGGGCATTCGATGCTGAACAGTTTTTCGAATGAATGAATTTTTCTGGATTTCGGTTGTAAAGATTTTCAACAAGACTTTTTTATTTGTAAGAAGCCTTCTGACAATTCTGGCTGAAATATTTTCCAGAATAGCTTTTCGAAAATGCAGCAAGAGTAATTTTTTTCAATTTCTTATGTTATTTGATGAATGAGAATGTACATTGAAAAAAGAAATGAAAGTTATCAGAGAAGAGAATATAAGTTATCAAGTTCCATATCGCTCTGCTAGATCACAGGCAAGCAGCGTGGCCGCAACGCGAGCAAGCCCTACGTGGCCTGCGTAATCTCGAACAGCGTGTAGCTACATATGTATGATCCATCACTGATCGAGAGATCGCCGCGTCGAACACAAGTGGCACGCACGCAAGCGAGGAGGTAATGATCCCATCACTACCTCGCTTGCGTGCCTGCCACATGTGTTCGACGCGGCGCTCTCTCGACCAGTGATCGACGATATCAAGATCGTAATCGAGTAGTTGTTACTCGAGGATATGTTCAGGCATTCGAACATTTGATGAAAAATCTATCTACACGTAAAATTGAGAATTCAGGTTTTCGAAAAATCGATTTCCCACGAATTCAAAATATCCCTTTTTTCGGATCGAATATCCCTCCAATTGTTAGTGAAAACTCTCGAATTCCCGAATAATTACGGTGTTGCATACAAGCAATATCAGAAAGTTTGAATGATCAACTGAACGTTTGTTCAAATCTGATAGGGGAAGGTGGTTGCCCCAACAACTCAGAAAAATCTAAAAGAGATTCATTAGGCATTTTTTATTCCATTTAAAAACCCCATACTCGATTTATTCATACTTTAAAAGTTCTAGTTCAAGATGGTCTTTTCTATGTACCATTTATTCAAAATTTGGCAGCTGAGCGATTTCGTAATCTCGCTTGGAGCATATCTTCCGTACTTACAGTCTACGGCAACGGAAAAGGCGATTGTGCGGTTGCGTATTTCCATTAAGCATACTGTAGGTTGCGCCATGATCGACGGCAAAGTTGCATTATCTCTTAAATTGAAAGAAAAAACACAGGCGTCGTTGAGAAGCGGTGAAATACACCTAAAGTCTTATCATAGATGCCTACAGGAAAAACAAGAAAAGTAATGGAAATTAACAAAAAAACAATGGGTATATTAGAGAAAATTTTTTTTCTTGTAATTCCTGCGTTCAGCGATAGTAAGGGCTTCAGGTACATATATTGATAATGTTTGCGCGTGTGGGAAAACTCATTGTTTTCACGGCTCTCATTAGTTTTTTCTTCTCTCCTTTCCGGATAAAATTGTAACTACAATCTACAGTATGCTTGGTGGGAGTACGTAAACGCACATTCGCCGTTTTCCGTTGCCGTACACTGTGCGTATGTTTGTCCACAGAACAGTTCGAAAGGGGATCCAGAATTGGAAAATTTCAACGTCTGTGTTGAGTTGTAAAACAGTATGCCATTGATTTGTAGCAGAAATTACATTTTGTAATGTAGTTTTTCCGCCGTATTCCTCTAAAATTAAGATTGTATTGCACTTTGATCCAATGATTTCCCCGGTCATTTTTACAAGACTTTCTAAGATTTTTTTCTGATTTTCCCGTCCTATAGATATGAGGAACTGTTTTCAGAGGTAGTTCCTCAATCAGATTGTAAATTGCTCCTTTATAGCCGTATCCAGCTGGCTATTGGCACGAGCTCACCATGAAATTCCATTTCAAACGACGAGCTGGATGGTATATTTTGCAAGCCTATCTGCCTACCTACCTAACTATTTGCATATGTGAGTTCCTTTTCTACCCTATCCGTCTTTTTGCATATTAATCCTTTATCATTGCAACATTTTCCCAATGTCATTTTTCACTTTTCTTCGCTTCCTCGCTTCTCCTCATCAATCTTGGTTTTTCTCTGTGTTTTGGTGGCTTTTGGATTAAGATCTTAGTCAGCCTCAAGAGCAGCGGTGCGTCGTTTCCTCACTCTTACGAGTTTTTCCCTAGTCATTGGCTCAGCCAAAAGGAGCTCCCATGTCCTCTCATAATCGGGGGAAATGCGTGTGCGTTTCGAATTTTCAGACGATGAGCCTTAGCGCTCGGGTATCTGCTTCCACCCCCCCCCCCCTTCTTCCACTTGCACATTGCACCTCGAGTGGAATTCGATACGCAAAGAAATTGACTTCTCGCCCAGGCCATTGCATTAGGCAAAACTACACTATAGGGAAGTTCTGAGTGTTCATGATGGCTTGATTACACCTAAAAGAGTGCAAATGTACATCTAGAATATCGCTCTAATAGCCTGAAAATTTTCAGACCTTCCGAAACTAACAATTGTTTGAACCACATACATATGTGCATACGCAGGTTGCAACTTACTATCTGCTCCTTACTATTGGATAAACTTGAATATGTATTTCACCATGAAAAATAACAGTCATCAGACAGGGGGCAACCAAATGCGCGTTATCTCGAGGGATGCAAAAAAAAATTTCCGGAGAAGAAAAATCAAAAAAAGAACATTATTTTTCGTTCCTAGTTCCGAATTTTATAGTGCTTTTCCGGTTTTTTTATCAATTTATTTGCTAAATATCGAAAACAAACAAAAAAGCGAAAAATCCAAAACAAGAAAAACTCATTCTTGTCGCTTAGCACAGCTGTAGCTGAGTATATAAACATTTTAAAATCGAAGAATTTCCGTTATCCAAACTTCCGTCTTCAAAAATTTTCGCTATTGCCTGGTGAGGTCACAGTCAGTATGGAGAGCACAAAAAAAGCAGAAAAAGATGTGAAACGGCTGGCAGCTAACCTCAACAAGGTGAGGGACAACTGAAACTTCCTCATGTGCCTTCTTGAGCTCTTTTGCAGCGCCGGGAAATGGCCTGAGAGCAAGAAGGAGAGAACGTGCGTCTTCGTGGGCTGTCAACGACATTGCGCCCTCCCCAGGACCGTATTCATCAACGATTTACCCACTAGGTAAGGGTAAAGTCCGTTAAAATTGACGTTCACCCGGTAAAACACGCTTACTTACCCGGAATTTTCGGGCGAAAAGCCAAGTATGTACGTTTACCCCGACATATATGGAGTCGGGTAAATTTTACTTATAGCCGGCTGCGGCTGCCGCGCTCCAGCACTCATAGCGGAAATAGCAATGGATCGCAATATATTCATCTACATTTTTTACTACTAGTTTTCTTATGAGTTATATTTGCTTTTTTATGACTCATTCAATGTGTTTCCTAACATAAACGGAAAGTTATTCATTTTCTTACATGCGCGTTCTCATATGATTTTGTAGTGAGTGGTGAAAAAGAGGTAAACCTTCGTTACTTCTGTTCACTCGATTTTTCTACTAAATTTTGAATGCATCAGAAAATGCAACCTGAGAACATTTCTGTCTTCGAATTCATACTCCTCACGCGATTCTTCATCGAACTCCAACTGTATTGGGTTATATTGAGGTGACGCCAATATAATGATTTGAGAAGACAATTTCCCCGGTCCGATTGAATTTCTCAGGTCATATATTATGGTCTTCGAAGTTTTCTTATCCACCATAGATAATTTGCGATTAATCGAATTTTTCTTAACCAATTTCTGTTTTTTTTCTCTTTGAAAAAGCAGTTGACAAATTGCAATCAAATACATTTCAAAGAGAAATTTCCAGCAGAATACAACAGAGGAAGAGCTGCATTCCTAATACTATATCACATTCTTTCAAATAAACTAACGAGTAAAAGTTTTTCTCTCTGAATTAAGTAAGCGCAATCCGATGTAGGAAAGATCCTTTGGCTTTTTTCGTCGCTGTGTATTACGCAGAAATGATTATATTTGTCGTTGGCTGGTCGGTGAACATTGCCAGGAAATTTTCTTCCGAAACCCACAGTTTCGCGCATTTTTGGCATTCCGCGTTTCATTCCGAAAACGCAAAAAACGCTGCGGAATGCGAAAATATTGGGTCATCTTGGAGGAAGAAAACATAAGATGATTTCTGAATTCTTCCGCGCCTCGCGTTCTGAGCCGCATTTCCGCGTGAACTGCATTTCCGCGCATTTTCAGGCGTTTCGCACCCGATTTTCGAAACCCGAGAAAATTTTTTTCCGAAACCCTAAAACCGATTTCCGAAATTTCATATTTTTGTTCCGCTCATCCCTGGTTCCCATGCGAGCGGTCGCGGGCGGTGACACCAGGCATGAGTTTTTTTTCGAAAATTAAGACAATCAATTCAGATAAGCTTTCCTCTTACTTGGTGTCAGAAGACCAAATACAGCTGAAGCCGCTCTGACACTGAGCCGAAAAAAATAGATAGGATTATTTCATTTCAATCGACTTCATTCCTCACTATACCCAAGAGTTAGTCATAATGAATAGCCATTGCACATATCCTGTATTCTGGAGCCAAACTATCGCCCTGATTCTTCGCGGGCTTGTGTGTAGCGAGGGGAGATAAAGAGGGAAAGTGTGGGCGGACGGGAGGAAGACGCGCGCAGACGCACGCCATGAACTGAAATAAATTTTGCTACAAAAAAGAGGATCTTTAACAGTTTACGAAATTTTTCTATTCACGCCGATTTTCGCCCATTTTGACAGTAAACATAAAAAGGATTTGCAAAGAAGGCAGATTCGGCGCACCATTGACCACGACACTACTGATCGGCTAGGCTATAACCGCTGTGCGACCGCTCGCGCGAGAACCTTGAATGAATGTCGTTCGGAAACGTAGAGTACGTCTAATCAGTGTGGTGGTGACGTTGCAAGGCATACCTATGTAGATTACACTTGCCCACCTTTCTGTCCATTTTCGCAGATCGGTTTTCATCTGGTTCATATCCTTTTCCTTCCATTGTTATTTGATCAGTACTCGAGTATTCTCTAATCCTTATCCGCCTCTCACTGGATCGGATAATCGTATTCTTCAATTTTTTATCTACTGCATTTCGATCAATTCGCATTTCATACCGTATCGCATTTCGTTTCAGTGCAATTACGTCTCTTTGCTCTGAGCAATTTTCTCATTATTTTTTTTAATTGCCTACTTTCGAAAAACTCTAACAAGTCAGACATTTGTGCTTTTCTAGGACAAAACGAATTTCGCTGTAATTCCCAAAAGAAATAGAAACATATTGTGCCACCATCACTCATTTCATTTTCAATTTTTCGAGTTTTTTTGATTTTCAAATTCTTCAAAGGCAGTTTTCACTCCCAAAAGTTGTTGAGATGACGACGTTACTGGGGTCGTATAGCTCCAACTAGAACGCTAACGCCGTTGGAAGCGTCAAAAACGAGTCCAAATAGTGGAACCACATCGAATTAAAAAATTTTCCAGACTTTACCCATTCGCTTTGCAGTCTCCGCTCCAATAAAAACACGTTCAGATTGATTGCCCACTTTGGCTAGTTTCTAAAGTTTCGAACGACGTAAAAAAGCTACGTAATACAGGTTGTAAAAGTCCATTGACTTCGCTATCATAACTACTTTACCGCTTGCTTCGCTATTTAAACTAAACATGCATGTTGGGGTGAAACTCGTGCACTTTTTTCATAACAATTGCATCCCGTTATTTCTTCATTTGCATCCAGTCGTCGTCGGTTTCTTTTGTTAATTTCCCATATTATAGGCTTCAGACCTTGGATTCATGCCATAAGTCAATCCCTTTTTGAGCTTGTATGCTGCCTTCAAGCAGTGCTCCAGCTACATAATATCCTCAGTATAGGGATTCCCCAGAAGCAATTCTGTATGGATGTATGTGCCAAGATTTTTGGAAGTCAGGAAGGAATGATTGCTTCGGTGAAGATTTACCGAGCAGTTGAGTGAGAGCGGCGCTGGGACTCCGGTGGTGCAGTGCGATAAGGCGCTCCCCCGGAAAGGGAATATGCTGGTTCAATCTCGCCCGGAGCCAAGCGTTTTGCGATCAACTCAACACCTTGTGTAAACATATGTGCCTAGAGCCTGTCCGACTAAGACTGTCCGTCCATGCGGTCGGCGGCCCAGGCATAGACCTTTTTAGAACCTGTGCATCGAGTACGAGCAATGTTAGAGGAATTTCGAATACGACATAGATCAGTTAACAGTTTGTAGGCGTGGGGAGTTTCGTCTGAAAAATGTCTTCGCGGCGAACGCGCTACACGCATGCTGGCCGCTTGGGCGGACAGTTTCATTTGAACCGACTTTCGAACACCGCTCGTACGGCTCATAGGATTTGGTCAATGGGCTCGCATAGACGTGTTTGTGCGTATAGCGATCTTTTTCAACAAATTCCTTGAAAAATATCATTTTCAGCACTGTAATAATATTTAGGATCCATGTAAAAAGAGCTATTCAGCAATATTTTCATTTTACCGGCGTAAGCAACAGTTGGGTAGGGGCCTTAGTTTTTGGACATACATGTGTATAAACTGCCGAGAAGTCGAAAAATGGGCGAAAAAGTAGTCGATAATTCTCCAGAATCTGAACTTTCGTTTGATTCAGGACAATTACATAGTTTCACCTTAGTACACCGTTTCATAGCTCCTCGCACTAAAACCCTAATTAGTGTTTCATATAAAAAAATGTTCTGCAGAAAGTTATAAAAAAATACGCTAGAAACGCGCCTGCGCGTGAATTTGTGCCCATGTACAAACAGAACTGACAAGACGCTTTCCAGAATTTGATGTGTGTCCTTTGAGAACGCACATCAGGATGTAGACAATTTTTCTAGCCCGAAATTCAATACAGCTGGTGAGAATCCGCATTTCTCCGAGAAATCATTTGCTTGAGGAAAAAAATCCCGCTAACGCCGGTGGACGCGAATTGCGCTAAAAAGCCGACACACCGAATTCAATCAGCCATTCCGACGAGGAAAAAATTCTGTTTTCCACAACTTTGCGAAATATTGAATTCGGAGAACTCGAAATCCATTCGCAGTAAGCCACACTGCACGGCAGGGATGTGCGAAATTTTTCAGTCATTTGGTCTATCTGTTCTTTGGAACAGAGTTGGGACAAAAAAACAAGTGGGAAAAGTCGAATAAAGACTCAGTGGCTCAGAAGAAGCATTGAACGCGCCCCAGTCCCAGTTTGCGCTCGCAGTGGAGTTGTCGTGCAGTCATCTTTCTGGGTAGGACTCGGGACTTCATATCTATAATTTTTTTATCCTCTTTGAGCATTGTATGATTTTGATTTCTGAACGTCTGGTGCGAAAAAAACGACCTCATTACGAATTGATGGGGATGTTCAAGTTGTTCCTATTTCACATTCATCTCCGCAATGCCGTTCAGTCCACAAAGTGCACGCTGATTGCGAAAGCTTGGTGCGGTTGCGGTTGCGAGAACCCTCAGACAGGAATGTGGGATCACTCGGGCAGTGGGATCACCCTGGCACCAAGGGCCCTGTCTGAGGATACTCGCAACCGCGCCGCAGCACGCTTTCGCAATCAGCGTGCACTTTGCGGACTGAACGGCATTGCGAAGATGAACTGTATGCATAGCCGAATTACCCCATGGTAATTACCACAACCGTTCTACCCTGACGTTTTGGCAAATTCCATGACAGATTTCCATCCCGCTTGAGAAAAGGTAGGCCGAAAGACATATTTTTGGTTGAAAGGTGAGAACGGTTCTCAAATTTGGATTTGAAAGCCACGCCAATGTGCGATTTCCCGGATATCCTAATCGGAGTTTGCATATCCTGTCAACACAACGATTCATCAAGCTACTGGACTTTCCACATCTAGTGCCGTCTTCATAAAGGCTAGGCTCATTCGTTGACTGTATGTATGTATGTATATCTACCCAAAATATGAGTAAAAAAAACCACATGAGTTCATCATTGAGAAGAATCCGCCCCTAGTGGCTGACATTTGTATACGAAACGTCCAGTGTCAGGGATCCAATACAGAAAAACTCAACCGATCAGACATGGTCATAAATCAGTCTGTGCTAGTTGCCCGCCTTCGTGGAGTGCGTTTGTGAAGGCAATGTCATTTATAAAGTGTTTTATCAGCGCCATCCGCTGTCCGTGGGGACGGACGGCCCGCAGGGAAAACTGATCCGTGATGAAGGCCGTCTGGCTCGATTTGCATATTATTCCCACGACTGCAAACGACTTGTCCTGAAGGGGACCCATGGTTTACTTTTCGAATTTTTTTCCGATAATCATCCTTTCTTCAACCCCACTGCTCCACTGAACTTTTAAAGGCAGCAGACGTGCAAAACAATGATTCTATGTCTATGAAGTCTAGTATTATAGCGCAAACGCCCCAGAACCGTGTTGTTACAAAAATCTATGAAAGTTTCCAGAATGTGTTGAAGTTTCCATCCATGCCGATTTTGTGAGTTTAGGGTATCAGATTTTGCAGCATTTGAAGCTGACTTGCGCGTTGAACATTTTGAATAGGCGACTTTATTCAGTTTTTCATGTGCTGAAATTTCGTCAGAAAACAAGAATGCTGTTGGGCATATGTTAGGACCCTGGAGCTGAAACGGATTCAATATTCGATCGTTTTAGACTGTCTTGCGTGTGCGACATGACCGACGAAGTTAGAGTCCACGTGCCCAACTTAGCCTAGTGAATGGACGAGGCTGCGACGGTAGATCGCCGCGTGCAAACGGAACCTCGTGGGCAACGTTGCACGGCCAGCCGCAATTATTGCACCTGCTCCTTTAAGTAGACTGAATCTTATACCGAGACCATACTCTGCATTTAAAGATCACTCAGCCGCTCTAATGCGGCTATACCATTGTGGATGCTCAACTTAAAAGTCTCATACTTTATAAAATATACAGTTAGGTCCGTGGCTTGCCTCCACAAGAAAAAAACTTTTGAATTTCACCCGCGGCTGGCGCGATGATTTGAATCTCAGCGGCGGCTGGCAGAGTCGACTAGCGGGCGCACGCCACCGCCGAGCCAGCCGCAGGTGAGATTTGAATGGTTTTTCTTGAAGAGGCAAGCCACGGCCCTAACTATGCTAACTATTTTAACCTCGGGCAAGCAAGGGGATGGGATGAAAGAAAGGAAATCTTGTTTTCTGCACGGATGATGCTGTTGAAGCTGTTTGTGTGAGTGATTATGTGAGCCTTTCCTTCCTCACGATTAAAAAGTAGTTTAAAGACGAAATTTGATTGTCGCTTAGGGCTTACTCATTATGAGCCTAGGGGACTCATCATCGTTCAATTTTTTTTGGGGGGGGGGAGTAGGATGGAGGCGCTAAAGACGGGCCGGTAACAGCGCCATGTCTGACACTACTGAAGGCTTGAGGAATATTTTAAAACTGCCTGCGTTCCAGTAGTTATACCAGACGTGTCAGTCCGCTTCGCTGCGAAGGTAGGGATTTGTCACCTGAGAGGGTTAATCGCTGCGTAACTAAGGTGAAGTACTGTTTGTAGGACTGAATCACAGGGTTAGCCGGGACATGTTTTTTGCATTTTAAGGTCCTTTCTTAATAAATTCCTTTCAATTGAAATAATTCTGAGATCCGAGAAATATAAAAAATCAGGGTGAGAAGAGCTATCTAAAGAGCGTTATGACTGCTAGTTCCTGATATACTGCGCGACAGGATTTTTGAGTCGCCCTGACATGTGCAATCGCATCGTGCCGCGGCCACTCTCATTTTCGCAGAAGGGGTCATTTATACTTCCGCAGCCGAGCAGCGAGGCAAAGTGCGATTTTATAACAATGATCAAGGGGTTTTTGGAGTTCGATCGCACCGCGCCGTGATTGCAGACAGTGCGACGAGGCTGACTCTTCTCTTTTCGAACCGTATCGCGATTTTTTTGTCGTTATATGAGTTCGCGCAATCACGCACTTCTGCGTCATTACTCAGAAATGCAAGCTTTTTTTTGGAAATTGATTTGTGTGTACGATTAATATGAAATAATCAGTAAATAACATCGAAAACGTACAGGCGTTGAGAGGCTTTTGACAACAACCTTTACCAAAAGTTCATCTTCTAAGGACATAAAATCATGAACGAAAAATCGATAGCTTTAGGCGAAAAAAAAAGCATTTCATAAATTGAAGTCGGTTGGAAGAGTGGGAGCGTATATTTTAAACCTGAGAACGCTTCTCGATTCAGAAGTTCAAGAGGATTTGGAAATCAATTTTCACCAGAGGTATATCTACAAGGGTTGAAAAGTCATGGAAGAGAATTCAAGAACCCCTCTCATGACTTCCCAATCTTATGTACCGCCTGTGAAACAGGAATTCGTTCATTTGCGCAACTCTCTTTCAATGAACTTTTTTTCTGGAGTTACTGTAGAATTGAGTTCCTGCTAATTTGAAATGGACTTTTCAATCTATTGTCTTAATCGGAATAAATAGGCCGTCCGCAATTGCGTACAAATGCTGTTGCGACATGCAGCTCGAGCTCAATCGTGGTGGGACCCCGTGTGTTCGTGCTGGGATCCCGGCACGACTTCCCTCTAGCTGCGTGATGCAACAACGGTTATCCGCAAAAGCGGACCTGAAATTCATTTCGATAAGGACAGTGAATATCGGCACTTTCGACATGAAATCAGACTTGTCTTGAAAAAAAAATCCGCTAGAGTCTAGCACAAGAAACGAAAGTACCCTATATTGCGGAGCCTGATTTAGTCTGTTCCTTCTCGCACTTGTGCGAGGCGAGGGGCGACTCGGCGAGAAAGTGTGGGGGAGAAGGAGACGCAGCATACGCGCGAAGACGCACGCGATAGGCGGTAATAAAATTTCACTCCGAATTAGAACATATGTACCACGACAGGCACAAAAAACACAAAACTGAATGGCCCTTACTTCGAGAGATCCTCACGTTCCAACTTGTGTATTAGAGACTTTTCGTTTTAGAAAATTTTAGACTTTAGGAAAGCAAAAAGAACTGGCTTCACGACTAATCTGCGCAACCGCACGCTCCAAATCCAATCAATCCAGTGTGTAGTTGAACCAAGATTTCTATATGAAGGAAATAATTTCAAGGTGCCTCATGTCTGCCCACCAGTAGTATAAGTTCTTTTAGAAACAGGGCTTCCAGCTACAATTTAAAGGTGCCGTATTTTTTTCAAAGAAACGACAAAAGTCGAGTTCATGGCTTGGCTGAGCAGTGTGGACACGCCGTCCCTAAGTCTTTTTGCCGATTGTCGTTTGTCGAATTCTTTGTTATTTTTCCGGCAAAACTCGGCAAAACATTGAATGGAAACGCCGCCTATGCTCGCGGGTATGTAGGCACTAGGGGTGATCCGATTATCTGTTGTTCGTTTTACCGGGGTTTTGACTCATCTGGGGTGCTATTAAATGGGTTTCAAACGCTAGTAAACTCGCAGTAAGTTTGCGGTAAACTGCAGCTAAACGCGTGCTTTTTTATTGGCAATTTCCAGGAAAGGAACCAGTCATTGCTGAAACTGCGCACTCGCATGCCACGCTATGAGCCACAATATGCGCATAAAGAAAAATTCTACCAATAAAGGTTCATTCTGCGTTTCTTTGGAAAAAATTAGTGACTTGGAAAAAATCTCTGAAGATTTGTTGAACTTTTGCCAGCTCGTAGACGTTCGCGCAAAACTGCAGCTGACAGAGAAATTGGAAGTAGTGTGTGAATGAGGAAAAAAGATTCATGGCTTTCAAAAAAAAACCCTCCAGAGAACTTTTCCGAATGCTATCCATCTTTTTCTTTATTCATGCATATACTACATATTTCCATTTTCTCTGTCAGATCGCTTTGAGTTGCCGTTTAGCGCGAACTCATCGCGAGATCACCACCCAGTTGTATTATGATTTATTTCATAAGGTCGCAGTCGGTTTTTCTTCTGTTGGGCCGCTGCGGCACTACCGCGGAGCCGCAGCGGCACTATCGCGGAGCCTCCACAACATTGCCGCTGCGACTCCGCGATAGTGCCGCTTCGGTGTCTGCAAGAGCCAAAGCCGCGCCACAGCGGCGATTTCTTCGATTTCCATGAACTCCCACATGCCTTCTTTTTGTTCATCTGATGATGAACTTCTATTCATCTGATGACTTAGATTGGAACTACTCCCTTGAATTGGACTTATTAGAAAATTTGCATGAACGTTGGAAAAAAAGGGGAAAAAGTGGGGCGGCACATGTGAAAAACTTTTCGGTCAATCTTAAGGATGAGGTTTTTGCCGTTTGCCGTTTGCCGGCCGTTTTTGGGATTTTCCTGCCGATTGCCGAATTTTGAGATTTTCATGTGGAATTTTTGTTTTATGTCCTACCCGATTAAAATAGTAAAAGAGTACGGTTTCTGCGCGTACGCTGTTTCTAAGCAATAACTTAATCTTGTCTAATACTCCTATAGGAATAGATAACTAGAAGAGCATTCAGCACTTGAACAAATTCTTGTTCCATAGGCGCTACATAAGAACTATGAAGTTGTTTCATCCGTTCCTTTTTGTCTTGCACCAGGAAGGAATACCTACAATTTTGACACAAATCTCTCATGCATGGTCGTCCTAAGGCATCTTTCATAGTCCTCGCCGCAAGCGCGGCACGCGCGTGACGCGCGGGACGAGCTGTGAACTATAAAACTTTTCACCGCGCGGCACGCGCGGGACGAGCGGAAAGCCACTATGAAATCTCCAGCGGCACCGCCGTGGCGGTGCGGGTAAAAGTCGGGCCTCAACTGAAACTTGTACAGAAATTTCTGGCTTGCATTTGCGTATGCGGTGGCGCAGGATAGTCCCAGAATTATTCATGTTGGAGTGGACTCAAATCGAGAAGCAATTATTGATTGAAACGGTAAAACCGCCATGGCCGTTTGGGCGGCACCGCTATGGCGGTGCTGATGGTCTATGAAAGTTCTTACCGCGCGTGCCGCGCGGTAAGAACTTTCATAGTCCACCGCCCCTCCCGTGCGTCATGCGCGTGCCGCGCTTGCGGTGAGGACTATGAAAGATGCCTAAAGAATGTGGGCCGCTTCTGTCGCACCCAATGTTTCGTAACTGCTGAACTTGTAATTAATCGCATACGCACTAAACTCACTATCAGATACATTGAAGAGCCGTCTAGCACGCACGAATTTAAAAACTGTTCGAAAATAGTGTATGCTCTGCCGTATTTAAAAAAAGGAGTTTCTGTGTAGAAACCAAGTCTTCCACAGAATAGAGAGCTTCGCTTCCCGGGGCGATTTTCTCTACGAGCCAGTTTCAGTAACTTGTTCATAAATCAAATGCCCTTAGAGGCACAGTCCAACCTTAGGGTTGACATTTGAGAACTCCGTTAATTTGTGAAGAAGATCCACCCTATAACACCTGCGCGTGCAAGTCCTCAATCCCTCCGAATAAGCGAGATATAGGGATAAGCCACCCTGGTGCACCCACAGCAAGAAGTCACTTTGGAACACCGAATGACGGAATTTACAAGCCTTGTACAACAATACTCTCGACGCTCAATGTTAAGCAGTTTTGAGGGGCCGTAACCGTGTTCTCATGTGGCTCTTGTACGATTCCAGAGGCATCACGGGAATTAGCTTCGGACCGTCTTGAAGACAGGCAGAAAAACAGAGGAAATATTGCCAGGTTGGATTGTGCCTTTATGAATTTATTATACAGTCAAAAGAAACACGTTTCTGGTATAGTGATAATGTGATAGTGTGCAACTGGTGGAAATCCATACTTGGTTTGTAAACTGAAAGTATAGAACCTTTCGCTCGTGGGATTAGGTTACAAGGCGCGCAAGGACTAATCGTCGCGTCTTGAAGGTCTTTTTTTGATAACTGCCTCCAAATTATTTTTTTTCGGATTCGAAAGAAATTTTTCAAGATCTTGCTGAGTACAGGTGCCCACCAGAAATTGCTAGAGCAGAATAATCGCTATAGTTTGAGCTTAAAGGCATCGTTCGCGCTGGAAATCAATTTTAATTTTTCAGGCTCAATTTGATGATTGAGCCCGGTAGACAACACTGGTAAACTTTGGCGCTTCGAAAACGTTGAGCAATGAGGTTGGAAGGCGTCAAAGTTGAATTTCCGCCACCAATTCTCACCAGTCATCTAGCACTTTTTCCTAGAATGTTGGTGCGACCGTAAGACAACATGAAAAATAGTTATGGCACGAGCTCCACATGCAGAAAAACTCCGAAAATGTCAGTGACGAGGCCTCCAAAAGCAGAAAACTTCAAAAAAGATTTTGGCGCGAAATTCAAATTCGTATTTACAATGTGTTTCAATTGACTTTTCTTTACAAATGAAGGTTTTTCATGGGCCCCTTCGACATTTTCGTTCACTAGAGAGGCTAAGCTACACAAAAACAAGAAAAAATAATATACGGTTTTCTACGCGTACGATGCCTTTAAACAAAAAATCTTGCGTGCGATTTTCAGTGTGCCATATGTACATATGCAGCATGCGGCTGGATTGCGCTATGTATGTGCATGTGCATAGTGTATAACGATCTGGAAATCACATATCGAACTTTTTTCCTCAAATCTAAGCCTCAGCAATCATCATCTTTTTGAATAGCTCTGCTCGCCTAGATCCTAAATAACTTTCACATCCGAAAAAAAGTTGGTTTCGCTGGAAGTTGTTAAAAAGGACGCATCCCGGCGCGCATTCTGGTCGAATTATACGAGCGGTACTGCAAATTAGGCAAAATGTCCACGGCAACGGAAAACAGCGATTGTGCGGTTGCGTATTACCACTAAGCATTCAGTGGATTGTGTCGTAATCGACGGCAGAGTTGTAATTTTCTCCTAAATGTTGAAGAAAAAACATAGGAAACGTTGATAAACAATGAGTTTTCTCCCACCCGCGATCATTATCACACGCCCACAAAGTCTTTACCACAAAAAAAAAAGAATTTTTCCTTGTTATTTTCTTTTATTTTTGTATTATTGCTTTTCATGACTGAATGCATCTATGATTAAGGCTCTAGGTGTATGGTTAAAGTGTGGTGGGTTAGGGGCGGGGGGGGGGACTTACAGTTCCTTAACGTATCCGGTGATTTTTCTTCAAAATTCAGGAAAAAAATAACAGCTTCGCCGTCGATTATGGCGCAACCTACAGTATGCTTTGTGTATTTACTGTGCTTCTCTGGGCTGAATTGCGGTCCGCAATTGCGTCCCGACCCGCTTTGCGGCCGCACGCTCCCTAGTCGGAAGAGTTTACAGCGCTGCAGCCGCCGATCTGTTGCCTCTAGGTGGGTTATGGAAAATGAAAAATAAAGAAAATTGGAGAAAACTGTATAAAAAGCCACATCGAGTCGGCTTTGGATGCTGGAAACACGACCGACACGAGCGCGAGCGGCCGCAAAACGTGTCCAGACGCAATTGCGAACCGAAATTCGGGCCAGAGAAGCACAGTGAATACGCAATCGCACCACCGCCTTTTTTCGCTGTCGTGGACTGTAATCAACAATCATTAATGCTTTTGGTAAATTGAATGCTGCGGTACATTGGATTTTTGCTCGATCTCAGCCAAAAAGCGTCATATACGCGTCAGACGCGTGAAGCCATGTACTGACTGCACCTGGTCGCTGCGGCCATGCGAGAGACAACTGTTTCTTTTTCATCGCGCGTAATGGAAAGGCGCTCCAACTATGATCGCTTCGTGGCAAACGTCCTACATCGCTGGGTCGCGTGTGACGAAATCCTATGTTTTACTGCTTCGCTGCCGGAGGAGCGATTCTCAATAGTCGCTGACCGTCGCTCCGTCGCGGCCAAAATGGCAGCGATGGAGCGATTGCCTGCGATTAACACGTTTCTTTCTTTGCACATTGCTCCATTAACATGACGATATAAGTGTTTACGAGTCGGAACATGTTATTAGTGGCCACTGGCAAATATTTTCCGCCAATTGTTTGATTTTCTTCGATCGTCCATGAGGCTCTGCACTATGAACAAAATCGCTGCCGGTGCTACATCGCTGCAGCAGCCGGTGCAAAGTCGCTGCAATGAAAAACAGCAGTGATGCAGTCAAAACATGGCTTAAAGGCAGCGTTCACGATGATCACCCTCGGCGACTTTTTACAGTAAAATGTTAGGCGAGAAAGATTTTACGCTCCCAGTGTCGAAAGTACGGTAGAGAACGAGCCAGGAGTGGCAAAATAGCGGCTGCAAGCAAGCGTTTTGGTGTTCCAGACACGCCCCGTGCACCAGATCCGCCCCCTCGAAATGAACACTCAGATTACAGAAATAATCAAGTGAAGGAAGTGCTGATAAGTGAGCTGATCGCTTGATGGCACTGGTAGTCATCATCCTTCATAGCGGTCAATTCCTCCACGCTCAAAAATCAACGTGAACAAGGGAGGTTCTATTTTGGCTCAAAAACGAGTCTTTCGCGTCCTTTTTTAGGTATGCCTTCCTATATAAGGCACCAGAACATCCGTAAACCGTGGAGATGTCGGAAGTGAAATTTATCGTGAACACTGCCTTTAACTAGAATGAAGTCAGATTCCCGAACTACAGAGCGTTTCACTGTTTATGAACACCTCATTTTTTTTAACGATACCGCAGTCCGGCGTAATGCGTTGCGGTTTTCACCATCACTAGCGTATTCAGTGTATTGAAAAACCTACATACCTATCTATGTTTTTTTAATTTCATCTTTCCTAAAACTTTTCTTGTAACGCTTTTTGCGATTTTCGACCGTTTCACTGTTTATGAACATTTTGAAAAAAAAAACACCGACTTAAACACTTTTCCTTATTTCTCAAACCGCATGGTTGGGTCAGAATTATCGAATACGTCTCATCTCAATATGGTTCATGGTTCCCACCTGTCCAGGGTGAAAAAAGGTTTAGATCCGAACCACCATAACGCCATACGAAACATCCGTCGCATCCGCTCCCGAAATTGAAGGATGTCTTGGGTTTTTCCTGGCTACATGAGAAATACCAAACCGTGTGATAAGAATGTTATCTTAGGATGTGTTGGGAGGTTTTCTGTAAAAGATAGCTGGTGGATTTCGAGGCATTTATCGAGCACAAAGGTCACTATCAGCTAGATACGGGCAGATCCGAGCCTGTTTGTGTCATAGTTAAAGGTCTGAGGTGATAAAATGTAACGACAACATTGTGAGTGAAGTGTTGCGGAAGTCCCTTCACCCTAAATAGTACCTTTGTTGACAAAGCCACCCGTCTACAATTTTCGCCAAGGATCATTCCAGTCAATTTGGGTAAGGCGAGGTTTCAGCTTGGGATGAAGATAAGAGCAGTATGTGTTCATTAAAAAATGGTCTGCTGTGTTCAGGTGATCTGCATCGAGTCGGAGAATATCATCTGAACACTATCTTTTTAGAATAGACATTTCGTTTCGAATCGACAAAAATGGCATCTTTTAGAAAACAACATTGTAGTGAAATTATTTTCTGAAATTCGCTCACCGTCTCTAATATTAATTATTATCTTATAGAGATGGGGGTGTGTATACAAGTCTGTTGGTACCTGCTCGTTGGTGCCCCTGCTTCTACTGAACCCAGCAGACGTTTGAGTGTACACAGGGAACGTTCGAGCGATATAGCGTGCACAACTATATCGCGAAAGTATCCCGCACATTGCATAAAGGTGTCGCCGTCCGGCACACTAAGGCCTCTGGTCCATAACACCTTAGGATCCGTACCTAGGGAGTCATGGAGTCTTTGGCCACAAGCCACAATTTCGCCACCCTGAACTGTCGATCGCTGTCGAGTGATATCCAAAAAACTGCGCTATCCAGACTTCTGAGCTATTTCCATGCACCGTTTGCTGCTTTGCAGGAAACCCGCCTCAAGGATAGACCCGTCATCAGCGTCGGAGAGTACACCATCTACTGCGGTAACGCTGACGATAGGAGAGTGGGAGGCTGTGCAATAGCTGTAAGGAAGGATTTCAATGATATGGTCAAGGAGTTCGGCTCAACGTCGTGTCGGAATGCATTCGTACGACTGCGGGATCACAGAGGATTCAATCTGTGGATAGTGAGTGCTCATGCGCCCACTGAAACCGCCGAAGACAATTCGAAGGATGCGTTTTATGAGGAACTCAATACGTTGCTGGCCAGGATACCTTGTCAACATGCTGTTGTCGTGGGGATTGACGCAAATGCGAAGATGGGACTTGATCAGGAATCCGAAGTACTCGGTAAATGGTTCTACCCAGTGGAGCAAACATCGGACAATGGCTACCGCCTTGTCGACTTTTGTGAACGCAGTGGTCTGATTATTGCATCGACATTCAAGAGGAATCATCGCCGCCATCAGCTTACGTGGCGGGGACCAACCCAGCTATCTCCAGAAGAGCAGCGGAAGCGGAAGATGACAACTTTGAAACTACAGCTTGACTATGTCCTGACGAGGAATATTCCAGAATCGGACATTCGAAGATCTAGAGCTGTGTGGGATGTCGCATTCGATTCGGATCACCGTCCTGTTCTGTTGAACTTCACTGCGAGGATTCATAAGAGGAAGCGAGGGGCTCAGCCTCTCCAGAGGATTGACATGACAAGTCTCAGAGATGAAGAGTGCAGAAGGAATTTCCGACAACGCGTTTCTATTCACATCGGAGTACGGACTAAGAAGAAACTTTGCGACGCGGATTCTTTTGTCAAATGCATCCAGGACGCTTCGAAAGAGGCACTCCCGGTTGTACAGCCTAAGAAGAAGTTCGCCTACGTCTCAGAAGAAACAACATCTACCTACAACAGAGTATGTGCTCTCCGAACTGCAGGAAACTTTGTGGAGGAGAAGCGTCTGAGGAGGAAGTTGCGTCGGCAGCTTCAAAGTGACCGCGAACGAGAGTGGACGTGTAGAGCTAAGGAGTTCGAGAAGGCTTGGGAGGAGAAGAATCCGAGGAAAGCCTACACGTTGCTGCGACAGTATAGCGGGAAGATGAAGAGATGTTCTCCTGTCTTGAACACTACCAATGGAGTTGCAGTTGGTGATGCGACGCTGCCAATATGGAAGGATTACTTCAGTTCACTACTGAATCGTCCAGCGCCATCAGTACCTGAGCTCCCGCATGTTCAGAGAGCACATTACGATGTCAGTGAGGAATCGCCGACTGAGTCTGAAGTTTTGGATTGTGTCCGGAAAATGAAGAATGGAAAGGCAGGTGGAGATGACAACATCACTGCTGAAATGCTGAAAGCTCTTCCTCCGTCTGGGATTCGTGAAATGACCAACACCATCCGTGCCATATGGATGAGCGAAAGGATACCCGATTCGTGGAGACATGCGATCATCGTACCTCTTCACAAGAAGCTATCCGTCACGGATCCTAAGAACTACAGAGGAATCTCAATACTTCGTGTCATGTACAAGGTTTTAGAAGGTATCATTCTCGAGCGACTTATCAAACATCGTGAAGGAACGACCAGAGATGAGCAAGCCGGTTTTCGACCTGGAAGATCGACCATCGACCAAGTGTTCGTCGTGAGAAGAGTAATTGAATCGTGGCAGCGGTTTTCGAAGCCATTACAGCTTGCTTTTTGGACTTTGAAGCCGCGTTCGACTCTCCTCATCGTGATCGATTGCTCAATGCTCTGCGAGCAGATGGAGTCCCGGAAAAGTATGTTCGGTTAATCGAGGACATGAACAAAGGAACAACAGCAGCAGTTCGTACACCTGTCGGATTTACGTCAGCTTTCGAGGTGAAAACAGGAGTAAGGCAAGGAGCCGTTGCAGGACCTTTTCTTTTCAACTTCGCCGTTGATGACATCAGGCGTAGAGTTGCAGAACAGTTTCCTGCGGATGTGATCCTAACACCATCAGGACGCTCCCTTGTCGACCTGGAGTACGCCGACGACATTGTGTTATTCGCTGAAAAGAACGCAAAACTGCAAAGGATTGTGAACCTCGTTTCGAAGTATGCCGCAGCCTATGGACTTCGTCTTCGTCCCGACAAATGCAAGCAGATGTGGGTCTCTCAGAGGCCTTCAACTGGAGTTTGTGTGGACGGACAACGTATCGAACTGGTGGACGATTTCTGTTATTTGGGCTGTTTGCTGAAGAACGATGGTAGTTATGCAGCGGATATTCGACAACGATGTGCGAAAGCTACGTCTGCATTCAATTCTCTAACCAAGTGTTTGTGGTCTACCACCATCGCGAAGGAAGTCAAGTTGCGCGTCTACCTATCCGCTATTCGCCCTATCATGATGTACGGATCGGAGACGTGGGCAGCACCGAAAACGCAGATGGAAAGGTTGGATTGCACGGAGAGGAAGCTTTTTAGGCGTTGGCTTGGATATTTCTGGCCGCGTGTATGCCATAACGAAGACCTTTACAAGGAAATCGACGCAGTACATCAACGCTTGACACGAGGGAGGTGCCAGCATCTCCTAACGCCATCTCAAGCAGCAATGGAAAGTCGACTTCGACTGCTCGGGCATATACTAAGAAGAACGCCGGATCGTCTCGTACAACACGCTTTAAAAATGCTTCCAAATCCTGTCTGGAAACGGCCACCTGGGCGTAGGCGAATGTTCTGGACGGATGTGGTTAAAGAGGATTTAAAGTCACTCGGCATCGAAAGACAGTTCAGGCGCGATGTTTCGTTTCGCAGGAAATGGAATAGTGACAGCTGGATGGAATGTGTTCAAATTGTGGCTGAAGACCGTGAAAAATGGACACGGCTGACTACTAGGACGGCACACCTCGGTGAAGATGCGGAATGACCGCGTCAGGCGAAAGCCAACCGATTAAGTCAAGTAAGTCAAATCTTATAGAGATAACCAGGGTGTTTTCTCACTGAGTTTGCCTTGAAAAGTTTGGTGCATTTTTACCCTCCTTCCATTTTCGGTGTTTTTTTGGTCATTTCTCTTCCGTTTTCTGAAAAATATGAGGTAGACTATCTCACGGCTCTGATCGTTGCTTCGTCTACGGATGCTATCCAGTGGTTTGTGTTAAAGGCAGTGATCGCGATAGAATATGCTTGTCTTCTTTTCTGCTCTAAACTCTTTTTGGATTCGGAGTAGTAGGAGCTATGTATACGAAAAATTGCTAAAAAAATCCTAATTTGGGATGCTTCTTTCGGCGTCAACTTTCCGCTCTTTTTATGGTGGACGAGCCCACTCTCCATATCATTGGCACCGATGATCTCTAGTATCAAGAACGTCAGCTGGTTTGATTTTCTAATTCAATCAATGAACAATCGCCTTCAGATTTGCATGCTCAAATATTTCTATCCTCATGTAGTTAAAACATTGAATGAAGTGCTTGCTTTCATTATTCAACTGTTTTTATTAGGTAAATTTGAATTTATTTTTGCCTGTGAATGTTAAGGAATTTTGACTGCACACACACGAGACTCCGATCTTTTTGGGCGTAGACGTGCACGTGTGCACAAATCCTCAAAATGGGAACTTGGACACATTAATTTTAGCCCGTTTTTTGCCCCGTAACCTTCATTACCTTTCAATCGTTCGCGAACCAACCATTTTTTATGGTTTTCTCAACAACTTTTTCTAATCGAGACCACTATCTTTAGTTGGCTAAACGTTTTATCCGCACTCCTAGCATAACTTAACATTAGCACAACTTCCACAGCTCTTATGTAGCGCCGGTGGAACAGGAATTTGTTCATCTGCTAAGTGCTTCAGTTCTTATTATATTTTCGAAAGTTTCGGGTCTTGCTCAACCAAAACCGGGCTTCTCAATCTATTAGTTGATACGAATATACTATCAAAAGGCACCATTCCCTCTCTGTTTAATGGCATTCATTGCTAATCGGAAATCTCGACCTGCTTCTAATTTTATGCTGAAATGTAACGGAGCTTTCAGTACCGAAATTCTTCAGAAGTCTTTTCGTTCTCTCCTTTTTTACCTTGGAGGCACTGAATACTTGAACCCTACGTGCGATAGAAAATAGTTCGGGGACTACGTGTTTTTTCGGCTCAATGCAACTCGAATACCGCCATTTCGTGTTGTTTTTGGACGCTTCCGAAAAACTGAGCGTTTTTAGGAGCCGTACCACCAACTAAGCTCCCTTCCCCAGCCATTTTTGTAAGGCAGGGTTCTGTCAGAGTTTCAATTTCGCGATTTCTCGCTAAATCGTAGAAAATGCTACTATTTCCAGGGAACCCACGAGAACCGCTGGAAAAACGATCTTTTATGACTTAATTATCTTCTGTTTCGGATCCAAATTTACTCTGTTCCTTCGCGCGCTTGTGTGGAGCAAAGGTAAAGACAGAAAGTGTGGGTAGAAGGAGACGTAGCAGACGCACGCGACGAGCGGAAATGAATTTCACTCCGAATTCCAATATAATCCTAATTAGACAACCACCTTCACCATCACAAAAGTGTGCCCGTCGTCCACGCTTCTTTCGTCTACTCTTTCTTCACAGCGCGTTTTGGATTTCGGCGCCCACCAGCGCCGCAAATGCCATGAGTGCGACAAGCCGGCTACATGGCGGCCGTGCGACGAGTATACTTGTTATCCGAAGATAATTCTTCGGATAATGGATCGATTCGGATAACGCCGATTTTAAAATTCCCGGATATTGGTTCGATTCAGATAATGCGTGTTTTCAAATTTTCGGACAATGAATCGATTCAGATAATGCCATTTTTCCAATGATTCGGATATGGATATCCGTCGGAGAATTTCGGATAACTTCGGATATTTTCGGAACAAAGTTGAGGCAAAACGGTGAAAAATTAACCAGGCACTCAAGGCAAGCCTTTGAAAACATCCATAATTGAAAAAACAGTAGTAATTGATTGCATTTGCAGCATGCTCACGTAGGCACTCCAATCTTAATATATGCATATTAATAAAACTATGAAAACAAATCTTCAGTTACTATGCCGTCGTTGGGAGGCACAGTATCATCCATACTCGGGTTTTTCAGGACAACGAGCAAGTGAAAAGTATGCAAAGCAACTATACAAAAAACTTCTTCACTGAATAACCAGCCACTTGGTCATCTCATTTGACCACGCCCATTTTCCGGCGCCGCAAGGACTCTTTCGATTTCGGAAGGAAGAGAAAAACCCTGGGTTGATGTACTGAATAGAAGGCGGTACGGAAAAATGGGCGTGGCCTCGTGCAATTTTTTATGATCTCATCCAAAAATTATCCGATTTTATCCGAAAATTTACCAGACTTTTATCCGATTTTATCCGAAATTCATCCGAATTTTATCCGACTTTATCCGAATTTTTGACCCTTCGGATAATGGTTCGATTCAGATAATGCCGATTTTAAATTTCCCGGATATTGGTTCGATTCAGATAATGCGCTCTTTCGAATTTTCGGATATCGGATTATCCGAATATCGGATATCCGGTCGGATATCCGAAAAGGAGTGATTCGGATACTAAGTATAACGACGAGCCCATATACCGTAGAAATATCGACTTTCTCCTGGGCTGATCATGGTAATATACCGTAATTGTTTTGCTTGAAAGCGTTTTCTCTAAACGTAACGGCTCATAACTTACAGAACCTCTAGATGCGGCTCACGCACACTACCGCACGTAGGGTTAGGTCAGGAGGAGGGCAGGGACGGATTTTCATTCATTTAGAGTTTTTTTTTTAAATCCCTTTCTTCAAAAACAGCTTCTTTCCCACATCTGCAAGTTTTTCAATATCCAGGTGTTATTCTGCGATATAATTATTTCCAGTTCGAGATCTTAGTTTCAGATCGTTGTGCAGTACACGCTGTGCAGCCGCATACTGTATTTGTATACTACATGGCGCCCATGAGCCCATGAAATTCCACTTCGAACTCTCCTGTTTAATCTCAAATCCTAGAAATCATTCATTTAGAGTTTTTTTAAAATAACTCCCATCGTTGAATAGCCTTTCTCGCCAGGCTTTCAAATAATTTTCAAATCCGACTGGAAGTTATTCCAATTTTTTGTGTACAATCAGACCATTCGGGCTAGCTGACTTCACCCACGAATTAAGAGGCTCTGAAAATACGTCACTCTGAAGGTTATGGCCACATTAAAGCTGCTGTGGGGTCGGTCATCTAGCACTTCTGGGTCGATCATCAGTAATTTTCCATTAAATATTGACACGACCGTCGAACAACATGGAAAACATGTATGGCACAAATTCCTCATCCAGGAAAACTTCAAAAATGACAGTGGCAAGGCCTCCGGGGTCAGAAAAACTTTAAAAATCATTTCGACGCGGAATTCCAATTTAACAGTGACCTTAAAGGCATAGTCCAACCTCGGAATCGGTTTTTCGTTTTTCTGCCTATCTTGGAAAAAATTTCACGCTGATCACAATGGTGTCCCCAGAGTCGCTCAGAACTCATTACGAACGGAGTTACGGCTCTTCAAAAATTTCAATTTTGAACGGCTAGAAGTTCGCGGACGACTTGTCTCGAGCCTGTATTTTCTCGTTATTCGCAGCCATCTGTCTGAAGCAGGCCACAATATGAAGCCAGACCGAGAATAAATCGAAGAACATAGGTTCTGAATAAAATCGTTCGCGCGTCTCTCCCCTATTGAGGTCGGAAACCTGGCAGTGGGCGTTACCCATTTTTTCTTTCAAGGGGGCGTGGCCGACTTTTTCCTGCCTTTTTCTCGCTTATTTGAGCGAATTGAGATTTCGCGCTTGGCAGGGTTGCTATAGGCGGCGAACGGACCAAAATATCAAAAATTACCTTTGAGGTTCGACTGTGCCTTTAAACTGGTTTTTCTTCAAGAAAGAAGGATTTTCAAGGGCTCTTTCGACGTTTTCGTTCACTAAAGAGGCCAAGCTGCTCAAAAACATGATGAAATATCATATACGATTCTCTGCGCGGACGATGCCTTTAAAAACCCTATCCTAAAAGTGAAAGCCCGAACTATTCTGCGCAACACTCTGAATGGATCCTTAGTGGCTGAGCAGAGTTGCATCGCATGCTCAGCACCTTACACTTTCGCTAAGCTTCGAAACATTCCCGGGTACATTACGAAAACAGAGATAAATTTGAAAAAAAATTGTTCAAAACGTTTTTTTCCCAAAGAAGATTATCCAAGAACCCGGAACATTTTCAATCCTCACCCCTTTCTCCATTTCTTTTGTTTGGTGCAGTGATATTTGAAACTTCGAAAGTATCTTTGCACATTGAACTTGTTAGGCCGGCGACTTCCCTCCGTGTTTCTTCTATATAAATTATCTGAAATGAGAAGTTTCCACCGACCATGTTTGGCCGTTAGAAGGTCTGCTAATGGGGAGCTATTTTGTCGGCGGGCCGATCCGACTCTCTGGGTCGGATGATCCACAAAGTGTTTACCGCTTCCTGGTCATTTTCGCCTTTCACCATCCTTGCTTTTCTCAAGACGACTCAAAGCTTACGACTCTTGGGAAAACTGAAAACGTTCCACACGGTACACTGCTTTGAACGGTAAAATTAAATCAATATAGGAAAAAACAAGGAAAGCCTGAAAAGCAGCTGTTCTGAACAAGGCGTCAAAATGTCCATGCATGTGCTGCCGCAGCTACATATTTTCTCTCACCCTATAACATTGACCTGGACATTAGGAGCTCCTACTCTATCAAAAAGATATTGTACCAATGCCACTTCGTCAAAGCAGAAGCGCGAGAGCAAAACTCATTTGCAAAGTATGTAGTGACCAATCTAGGCTTCCTCCTCTTCCAGTTGGACGCAGATGCCTCCAGGATGCTGACGACGCCGCGTACGGGCTCATGATATCATGCACGGCGAGCATCTCAACTCTTCCGCTCTTGTTTTCCGAATCTCATGAAATAATCATGACGAATGCTCTTAACATCCGACAAGGAAAAAAGTCGTTTTGGATGAAGTCTCCGCCTCATCACGTCATCCATAGATAATCGGGCTGCACTAGCCAGACACAGAGAGAATGTGGTAATTTCGTTGATTCTTGAGCCGATAAAAACCCAGCTATTCCAGTCATAACCCATATTTCGGGGCATTGCAGACATCTGTCAATGAAATCTCTGTCTGTCAGTTATTAGAAGGGGAACATCTGTCAGAGAGCTGGAGTTGTGCAGAACTCAATGTGTTTAGTAAAAAGCTTTCTCCTACAACATTCTTGACAGGCATACGAATACAGAAGAACTTCTAGAAATTTGCGTCTATGAAAAATTTGTGTGTGCAGATTTGTCTTTTGTCTTCTGGTTACGAATTCTGGCCAAACAATCCGAGTTTTTCCAACTGAGGGGATTTGGTGTTTGGGGCCATAGTCACGGAGCCAGCTGAGGCATTCTTGCGTCGAAACATGAATTATTGAGGGACATGCGCGGGAACCCAGTCTCGTGCTCACCTGCATTCATACAATCTGTGGACCGCAGTTGATCTGATAGCGTCAGAGAAGAGTATGAATCGAGCTGGGTCTGAAATGAGCCGAAGAGCTACAGGTCACACATGCATTAATGAGTATGTACGAAGTAGTAAGTAAACACTTCTAAAACTTATTTGTGTTACATTATTTTGTGTTAGATTGAAATTTACTGGCATTACTATACACATTGAATTGAAAGGCCTGTATATGTATATGAAAATTTCCTGGGATACTTTCTGCTGCTTCAATGGTCATACCCAGCTTTTCGATGAATTAGGTTCATTCGCAGGCAGCAGACACGCTCCAAAAAGTGGTTGAGGTAGCGGCGTCAGCATTGAGTCAAAATTATCGTGTTTGAAGTATATTGAGCGATCGAAACATACAGTCTCCTCCCTCTTCTTTCGTAGCCTCCTCCCTCAATCGGGGCATCCTCAAATTGATTAATCGAATGCACGCAGTGAATTTCAGCTCAGATCTTGGGCAGAACCCATAGCTTGATGCAGGCACTTCGTTGTTACAGTTCACCAACACGGAAAAGCTTTGGCCTTTAAACAAAGTATGCCCTAGAGTCCGGGCACTTTTTCAAAATTTGACTAACGATCAGGTGATTAGCTTGTACATATTTAAGGCACATTTGCGTTTTTTTTTGTTTTGTTTTCATGTTTATTTTTCTTATTAATGTTACCATGTTTTGTCTTGGTTGTTGCGTGTGCACAGGGGCTTACATTCGTACGTTAGAGGAATTTACAGTTATTTTAAGCTGCCATTTTTCTCGAAATTTGATTTTAAAGTTGTTAAAATCGCCAAAGCAGTCGACTCTTTTTGATTTTGTTTAACACTTGAAGGCAGTGCTCACGATGAATATCGCACTCGAGTTCCACCCAAAAATGGAATTGTTTGGTGGTGAGGTAACTATTAGTGAAGAAACAGCGAATAAAAACGTCCAGAGTAAGTCAAAATAACGGTTTCTAAATTAAGGGCGTGGACGAGAATCATGGGCCCTGCCGCTTTCGGCAAGCGCGCGCTAATCGCAAAATCTGCTCGAATCGATCATGCTAATTGCGGCAGAGTTACTTGGCAATTTGCCATCGAAACGTGTGCGGCGCCACAAGCTCGTCCGATTGGGGGGGGGGCGGACCGGGATAGCTTTCAAAGCCGTTTTTATTGATTACTGGCCAGTTTTTGTTGCTTTCTTCGACCCTGTCCTCTCCAGCATCTGCCAACTTAGTGTGTCACACCGAGACCTCGAGAACGAGATGTATTGTGAACACTGCCTTCAAGAGATCGCCTGCTCCACGGCGAATTCTCGCAGCCGACCGGTGCGCTCCACGGCTAATCGTTTCCGTGGGTGACAAGTGTGGACACTCGGTCCGCTGGGAACCACTTCGATTGGAGTAGCCTCTCTTACATGATACACAATCATTGTTCCATCCCCACTCCACCTGGGAGTATATCGCTCCACACAAAGTTGGAGAAAAGCCACGGTGAAGCAACGATTATTCACTTTCTTACGGTCTTAGTGTGCTTTAATTTAGAAGGCATTTCAACTTTGCGTGCACAAGGTGCTTCGAAACACGGCTTTTCGCAAAATTTCGAGCGTGATGATCTCGAATGATACGTTTGTCTCTTGACTTGAATGATTTTCCTGCCCTAATAAACCTTATGGAGAACTTTCGGTGGACTCAGAGACTTTAATCCTCGAAGATGTCTTTTGTAACCGACAAGAAGTTCCATCAGAAACCTGAAAAAGGGAATCAGGTTCGTTATGAGCACCCCCTCTCCCCCCCCCCCCCCCCAAATGATCACATGGGCGAAGTACAGCAAAACCTGAAATGTTTACCAACGGATACCGCACGGCAGATGACAACGATTTCATAGAAAATTGTGAAATAAACACCCTTTCATTAATAATTACCTTCGTATATACCCTGTAAGTTTCAAAAAAAAACCTGGAGTATTGAACTATCGGCAGAATTTCAGCCCATTCCCTAAGTTACCCTCCTGTCAGAACTCAGCGAAATCTGAAACAAGGTTGGCCGGTATATAACTCTTTGCAGTGGACGCAAATTACAAAGGAAATTGAAAAGTAAACACTAGATCCCTGTGCAGAAAATCGACTGACCCTCGGCGCCAAGACAGCAAAATTTGAAATGTTGACCAACCACAGTTACCTCAATTAGCTGGCGCTATTATTTCAGAAATCAACTATTTTACATCACGTTGGTAATAAGTATCGTTTGTAACCCCACCTTAGCCAAGTTTGGGACAATTTCGTTCCGACCAGAGAAGCTTGAAAATTGGAAAAGTGTCATTTCTGAAGATGCTGGCAAAATAAGAAGCAACGCTCAAAATGTCTGATCACCACGAATGTATATAATTTATATAATAGAGAACCTATTCATAGCTAAGAGAGACACCAATTCTCGAAACTTTAAAGAAATATCGAATGTTTCATGGCGTGGGTGCGCAGTGTGGAGTGTGGACACGCGGTCCGTTAAATGTTAACAATAAGGTACACTGGAAGAAAAGACCGATTAGATATTTTTTCTCTGAAGTTCATCAAATACTCTATCATTGAAAACTAAAGGAAAAAGGTAAAATCTGGGTAGATTGTTAGAAAATGATATCAATTTAACGTCAGTACTACTCCCAGCGAAGGTCGCGGGAAGAAAACAGTTTTCATTAACTTCGACATACATAGTATCATGAAAAAAAATCCTTTGAGGTCCCGAAAAAAAGCAAGTTTTCCCACACACAAAGAAAGCCAGTACTTGCAACACTCAACATAAAATAGACCATAGAATAGAAAAAACATTAAAAAACAAAAAATAAAAGAAAGCTCAACTGAAACATCAGCTTACCAGCTGATTGTATGGCGAATCTTAGCAGGGCGACATGATTCTACAGTGTGCTCAGTGTTTTGACCGCAATGTCACCACCGCCTCTTTCTGCAGCGGTGGACTACAATTACCAAATACATAATTCACCTTGCGGCGCATTACCTAACTTTTCGGAGTTTTCGTTTAAATATTAACCTTGGCAAGCGAAAATATTTCAATAGCCTCTAACACCTGAATCATGAATAACTTTACAGATCTGGAAAAAAATGGTTCTGAAGGAAGTTATCAAACAAGGACGCTAAGGAGGCGAAAACCGCCCCTAGTCCCAGCGATAGCTCTCTTTTTTCTTACCGATCTCGCCTCTTTTTACATTGTGTTTTTTAGTTGACCCATTCCTTATCATTTTTGACACCTTCACAGAGAAAAAGTATTCCACCTTACCCTGTCCCTGTCTTAGGTCTCGGTCATAGTTGGTGGGAAAAACGCCGTGACCTGCCGTGGCCGACCCGGTCGATACGTATGAAATACGTGGGACGAAGTCAGTGATATCATTCATTTCATACCTTATAGAATGAGAATATCGGTCGGGTCGGCCACGCCAGGTGTTTTTTCCTCCCATCCTCATTCATGCCTTTCATGATTATCGGGCTGGCTACGGCGATCGGCCAACTATGACCAAGGCCTTATACCTATTTTTCTATCAAATGTTACCCAATTCAGCATGGATATCATTTGCACTCGGATCAAAAGCCATTCCGGCGAGGACAATGTTGGGAGTGAACTCGTTACTGGCCATGACATTCCAGTTCGGCAACATCATTCGGAATCTTCCACGCGTCTCCTATGTGAAGGTAAGTTGCACTTTTCGTAATAAGTCCACCTTTCCTCAAGTTATCTCATTATTTTATATGCACTGTTTCTCTATGTTAAACACTTGCTATGTGTAAAAGTTTTTCCTGAATGATTAAGCTTTTGAAGTGAGCTGTGGACTAGCAGAGAGCTATGTAGTTGCACGAGGCACTGAGGGTTTGGACGCGTGGGGTTCAGCTGTGAATGCTCGCATTGGCCGACACCCATCCACGACTGGATTCATTAAGGCATACATTTTGTTGTGTTGGGAATAAGGGCCACATGGTTGCCCGCGGATTTGGACAGAACACCAGATACACTTCCTTTCCGTCATGAATTAAAGGCATCGTACGCGCTGAAAACCATGTCTCGTTTTTGAGCGTTCTTGAGTTGTTACACCCCTATAGTAACTAAAGTTAGCAAAAAGCCCCCTCGAAAACGTTAACTTTTCAAGAAAGAACAGTTTTGAAAATCTTCTGCAAATCGTTTGAAATTCGCGCCGGCATCGACTCGGGATAGTTACGCGGATGGCGCAAGGAGCAGTTCTACAATTTGTCCATTGGCGCAGCGTTGGACACAATTCGCCGACGACTACAATGCACTTACTGCACTGACTTGCACTGACTAACAGAAATACTCACCTGGGCCCTGCACATCGTCCTCGCTCGTTCTCACAATGGTAAGTTTTTAAGCAGACAAGCTCGTTGTACGTTCTCACAGGGGCCCGAGGAAGGGACTGAGCATAAAAATAGAAAGTGGATTTCAGCGCGTACGATGCCTTTAAGCTCTAAAATACCAGCATTTTCCCAAGGTGGCCAATTAGCAAAAGGGCAGGGTGAAATGGCGAGGAGCAAAGGGCCGTCCGTGATTGGAGGACACTTCGGCTAGTGACGGTCCGCTCTCTACGTCTCTGACGCTTCTCTCTTCCTCTCTGGTGCAGCCGAGCTCTGTCGTCTATCGAAGGCTATGACCGTAAAGTGTCCAAACCGTAGAAAGGGCGAGAAAAAGGGGAGGAGCGTACGGTTGTGATTCGCGGTCACACAGGGTAGTACTCGTCTCACGACGGCTGGCGATCAGCCCGGAGAAGTTTTTCAGCGACGTCGGTCTGACCGGTGTTACTATCTGAGTAGACTGTGTGACTCCTAGTCGAGGCCCTCCGCTCCTTCCTCCCCCCACCCGCCCATTCTGCGCTTTCAACACAGTATAAGCTCAACCGTCTATCGATCGGAACATAGAAAGCGGGCTGTGTTAAGCCGAAATGTCATCCAATCACGGTCCTCCGAAATTCCGCGTTTTCTCCGTCCTTTGCATGGTTCGGCCGCACTGGGGCCGGATTCGTCAATGCGGCAGTGCTGGGCAGGGGTAAAGGCGTCGAAACGGTACGCATTTATGAATCCGGCCCCTGAAGTCGCCACCCCGAGGTACATAAATGCGAGGTATAGCCTTTCTCCCCCATTTGAGCCGGTCAAAGTGAGGCATATCGGGCTTAACATGTAATGTACTCCTAATCATTTTTATAGTTTGCCATGACCGAACACTCCGCTGCTTGCACTGTGCGAACTCATATGAGCGACTAAGGCTTCGAAGGCACAAAGCACCCTTGTATATGAATTTTGTGGTTTTCACTTATTCATGTATGAGACCCCTCCCGTATAACACCTGCCAAGTGCGAGGTCTCAATCGTTCCAAATAAGCGAGATATAAGCGACCAGAACTGTCCCGACTCCCTTCCTTCACCACCACGCGCCACACCCCCTTCCTGATTTTTGAACTCAATAGCGGCTGGACGGATTCATGACTTTCAACCTCATCGTCGTTCTTCACTCCCTTGCCTGTCTGTCTCCTCATTCTGATTTGCTCTCCTGCAGCGACTGCGAATGAAGAAAATACAGACCTGAGGCAACTCGTCCACTGCAATTTCACCTCCAAATATAGGCTTTTTGAAGAGCAATAACTCCGTTTGAAGGGGGCTTTGGGCGATGTCGGAGATACCATTGTGATCAGGACGTGATTTTTTTCAAGACAAACAGTAAATGTGAAAAGTAATTTTCCGGGTATCCTAAGCCTTCGAGTGAGTCGAGCGTGTTCATTTTCGGAAAACGTTGAAGCGCGCCGCGACGCGACCGCCCACAATGTCCGATGTCAGCTTGCAGCTGTGCCATAACTCACGTAGAGAACTGTATGGGTAGAGCACATTTGAAGTCAGGACTTTTCCGATATGTCAGCACATGGAGAACTCTTTGTTCACCGGCCTTGCTAAATTTACTGAAAATTTGGGGGAATCCTTTACCTTACAGAAGCTATAATGGTAGACCTAGCGAGCTCGAATCTCGAAATTTATTAAGTGAGAATAAAAACTCTAGGAAAAGATGATCAGAAACAGTAGCGCGACACCTCAGGGGAGAGGTGACAAATGGAAAATTGATACTGCTCCCAATCATATTGCTATTTCGCAAGAATGAGGCCTGCGAGAGAATTATCCCTATTGATTCCTAATAATAACTCATGGTTTGAAGCATAGCATGCACTTGTAGTCAGTCAGATGCACTTTCAAACCTCTTAGATACCCCTTATAGGGTACAAGTTCTTCATTTTCTGCGACAATCTCGCTCAGCGATTTGTCCGTCTATAATTTGCATGTAGGAGCCTCATGAAAGGTGCTGATTAGCCTCATTATTGGCATGAACTTGCCGCGTTACAACTACAATATCCTTCGTAACGTACTCTTTCCGCCGGAGATTGTTTAGAGGGAAAACAAAGAGTCTTTCGTGAGAAAAACCTGCCCTAGCAACGGCTAAATGGAGAACAATACTAGCAAGTTTCAGATAGGGGATCTTTTCCATTCTGAGGCTCCCACCCAGTTTGATATTGAAACCTTGGGACCGAATTAATCAAGATTGAGAACAGCCACTCTTAGAAACTTCTGGCTCTGAGGCATCGTACGCGAGAGACCAAACGACGAAATTTTCACTCCACGACGGAAAAGTACGGCGAAAGCCTTAAAATCGTTCAGGGTTAGTAGTTGCAAAATCTGAAAACACCATGCGATTCCACTAGTCAGGCTGATTTTAAGAATGTTTCCGGACTCGGAAGAAGTTGAAGTCCTGACCAGGGCCAATTTTCCGGATTAACCGGTACTTTTCGGTAAATTTTCAATTACCGATTTACCGACCTACATAATCTTGAAATTCACCGAATTCTGAGCCGACAAATTTTAAGTAACCTTTTTCGCTCAATCGACCCATTCCTCGCTTGCATTCTGCAATAAGCCCTATTAGAACTCACGGGGGCCACCTTTCAGACATTTCCACGCTACTGATTTCCGCGTTTTTCTTTTATGTGGCTTTTTCTAATTTTTTTGGTGGTCTAACATTTACCTCTCCAAAAATGGTTCTAAATGCCTTCATTTGTATCAGGTCATACTCCTCATAGCCTAACGAGATGGCTGAGATTATGATCGGAGTTAAATGCTTTCCAACCACGAAACAGTCTATTTTTGTGCATCAGAGGAAGAGGGAAGAATATTTTCCACATCCTGCTCAAAGGAAGGACCGTGATAGTAGAGGTTCCCGATGTTTTTTTTCCTGAAAGAAAGCCTAGATGTGGCCCTTATTGTAGCGAAAATGTGGAGATGGTTGCTGAAAAAGCGTCGAAATAAGTTGGAACAGTCGCTTTGTTAGGCCAGCGCTAGCAAAGCGACTGAAATAGTCGCTTTGCTAGTGCTGGCCTTTCACCCTTTCATGCACATACAACACGACCTAATTGCGAGTTTTCGTTCAAAATTGAGACGCTTCATATCATTCTCTTCAGTTTCTCACTGATTTTTCCCGACACTGCTGCCGAAAAGATTAACCGAAGTGTTCTCCAATCCGGCAAACCTAAAACACCTTTTCATAGCGAACCCATCCTCAAAAACGATCAGAGGATTATTGAGAATCGAGCGATTCGGGATATTATTTCTAGAACGGTATTGGCATTCCGTTGTGAGGATTCAGTGATTAAGTGGTCTACCATGTCACGCACGCGATACTACGTACCTGCTTGCATAAAGGTTCTTTCAAATCTGTACAGTTGCTCGGAATATGCTGAGAAATCGAGATCCAGAATATTTTACCGTATTTACTGAAAAAATTCTCGGTAAAAAATTTCGGTTAAAAAAATTTACCGAAAAAAGATGTACTGCAAACCTCTGGTCCTGACCTACTTTTCACCTACTCAGATAATAACACCCGCTGAGCGAGCGGAGAAGTAGGGTCGCCGGATGAGCGGGCAGGCTTATTTTTGGGGGGGGGGGCGGAGCGTCTTACCGGCTGAGCGGGCGGGTATGCCTTTTACCGGCTGATGGGCATGGCTTTACCGGGTCAGCGGGCGGACATAAATCCACGGCGGAGCATGTCACCGGCTGATCGGGCAGACATAGCATTGTCGGCTGAGGGGCATGGCTTTACGGGTTGAGCGGGCAGACATTAATCAATGGGATACGTGCATCTCGCCCCCGTCTCACCTCGGTGACTCATTGCGCATGATTTCGCAGCGCGTCTGGCGTCTCTCACCTCTCGCCTGGCAGCCAGCCAACCAGCCATTCACATCGGAGCGCGTTTGACTCATGCGAGCCTAGTTGAGCGCAGATGAGATGATTTCGAGTGTGATACTGTTTTATTGCTTGAGAACACTCGAATACATTGGATAATAATGATGCATGTGTTAGTATGGTGCATACTAATTGAAAATACAAGTACTTTATGCAATTTAAGCGTATTTAGTGATTTCAAACCATTTTCAGTTGAAGTTTACGTATCTCACTCACAGGGAGAACTTTTTTTCGAACTTTCTTCACTGGATTACATTGCTTGATGCTTTTTTCGATATATTCTACCCCAGCTTCATTTTCGAAATGTTCGATTCCATTATAGGTTTTGTGACCAACTAGGAGGTGGTCCCTAGAATGACGGGATTGATTGAGGAAAGTGTGAAGATCTGGTCACATCCGTTTCTCTATGTAGAGTCTTTCTAATCATGTAAATACAGAATCTCGACCTTTTCGATAAGGATAACTGCTGCGTTCAAACATATTGCGATTCCGAAATACCACTTCACTGTGATCTACGGCATGTTGCGATGACAAATCAACATATAACAAAACGGCCACTGTCTGTTTCGGTCCTATTCAACCAAAATCAAAGGATATATTCGGTGGCGAACATTCCAACAAACAACTCGGGCTAACGGATCTTACCGTAATCCTTCGAAAGACAAAGTTTCAGCGAAAAAAATCTTACGAAGAATGAAGGGTGGTGCACTGTCCCTAGATGCGTAAAAGAACAGGTTAACGAAACAAGTTTCCGCAGTATCGGATAGTTCGAGAGTACTAAACTTTCACTGATTCAGAAAAAAGCTTCCCGAAAAGTCCTGTGAAGCGCATGTCCTAGCCGACCAAACATATTGTCCTTTACTACATTTTCGTAATTCCAATAGTATTTAAAAGGCACACCGTATTACAAAGCCTTTGAAACCATTCTAAGAGAAGAAAACAGTGTCTCAGCAAATACCATAGTGGGACTTCATCCTTCCGCATTCTGTTGCTTCAGAGCAATTTCATTGTAATCTCCATGTATTTCGCAACCAGTGTATACTATAAGGTTAGTGGTCTTCAATCAATCTGACGGGTCAACCACTGGCTAGTACTGGGTGCTATGCGTAGTCGTGCCCCATTTGAACTACCGCAGCTCTTTATGTTGCGTCGCGCCAGCCATCCTCTACTCTCGTCCGTTCGATAGCGTCTGCGCTCTGCTCGTCTGCTCTGTCACCCCGCATAGATAGAGACGTAGAGTCTGGGGCGAGCTGCCCCGCAACCTTAGTCAATGGCGGAGCATATCACCGGCTGATCGGGCAGAGACTAAAGCGAACCAGGCTCATGTACGGAGCGGGCGAAATGGGCTTCGAGCTGCTTCGGATGTTGGCATTCAGACGGGTAGTCATCCTCACGTTTTGGATCAGTGAATATTCAGCCGAATAAACGAATAATCGAATATTCGAATTATTCGATTATTCGGAAAAGTCAATTTTTCGAATAATTCGTTTATTCAAATATTCGGAAAAGCCAATTTCCGAATAATTCGTTTATTCGAATATTCGAACGGCCCAATATTCAAATATTCGGCCGAAAAAACGAATAATTCCATAAAAATAGGAAGAAGAGTCTCCGGTACATGTTCATTTTTGCGGTGCAGAGGTTAAATGTCTTCAACCAAAGTGGGTGCTATCTTAGCGGTGGGGGTCCACTATTGCTGGATGCGCATGGCCCTGCCCATTTTACCATACCGCACTAAATTCGAGCATCTCCCGAGGTTTCCTCTCCTGCCAAAATCAGGATTGCAGCACGGAAAAATGGGCGTGACCAGGTGCGATACAACACTGCCCCCATGGGTTCCGTCCATAGCAGATGACGTAGCGCCGAGTGATGCTGGGTTTGCGTCTTCAACATTCGTTATTGATCTGACTCTCCAGCGACCACTGCAAGCGCCCTGACGCTGAGGGTGGAGGCATAGCGGCAGTAGCGGCTGTCACTAATGTTATCGATATCATCGTTAACCACGTGCCGTCCTCGCACACGTCGAGCGGCATGCGCCACCGTTTCAGCGCTGGCCCATGATGCTCCGACGCCTTGACGCTTTGCCGCTGGTCGTCTGCTATGGACGGAGCCTTAGATAGCACCCCAAACTGATGAGAAATTTGGATATTGTTGGTAGATATTGTTTCGAAAATCCAGAGACTTTGATCGTATCGTTTAACTACTACTCATAGACAGAGATAAATGTTGTTTTGAATACTCTTATAATATAATGTGAAATGTCTTTTTCGTGGAAGTACATTGGCCTAGCTTTGTTCTATACAATACCATACAAAAAAGGTCAAGAAAGTTGGTAGTGCCGCGAACGGGGGTTCGATTATGCGTACTCGGTCCGTACCTCTTATTCAAATACTCGTGATTTTAGCCGCATATTCGGATTATTCGTATTCGAATCATTCGATTATTCGGAAAAGTCAAATTTTCGAATAATTCGTTTATTCAAATATTAGAAGAAGTCGATTTTTCGAATAATTCGTTTATTCGAATATTCGGAGTAGTTGATTTTTCGAATATTTCGTTCATTCGAATATTCGGAGAAGTCAATTTTCGAATAATTCGTTTATTCGAATATTCGAAAGAGTCAATTTTCGAATTAGTCGTTTATTCGAATATTCGAAATTTTATTCGTTTGATATACTAGTAGTCATCCTCACGTTTTGGATCAGTGACCCCTCACCCCTTACGGTTCATTGTGACCGTGGGGACGTGTCAGTTCATGATTTTTGAAGCAAGGTAAGGCTTGCCGCGTCAGAAATGAAGCGCAAGCTTCGAACTTGCTGGGGAATAGGGAGGGCCTACTAGGGGCTTTATCTACTTTTGCAGAACGATATCGTTCACGTGGTAAGCAACTAATACAGGCAGAGCGGAACTCCATTTACCGACTGAGGGGCAGTGAATACGGGCTGAGGGGCAGCCATTTACCGGCTGAGGGGGCCACCACTTGCCGGCTGAGTGCTCCACCATTTACCGGCTGAAGGGGCAGTGAATACCGGGGCTCGCCAGGGTACAATGTTTAGTCAGCCGCTATTGCCTGCCCCTTCAGCCGGCGTTATTGCCTGAGTATTTTGCATCAAATTAGTGAAGTTCAGTCAATACATGTGATCGATATCGCATTGTCGATTTCAAAAATGTGTTCATATGTGAGAAAAAAAAACAAGTTTTAGTCTCACTTTTGGCTAGTTATGGACGTTATCCATTCTGTAGTCGTTAATCAACCTTTTGCTTGCGCTGTTCACATATAGCGCGTCCCTAAAAGCAGGCTGGTCCGGGCAGACCTTCGATCTCATAATTTCTCGCAAAATCGGAGCACAGGTCACAGGTATCCTCAGAAAACGTTTGAAAACTGAAAAAACCCGTCTCGTCCGAGTAACTTCAGCCTAATTGGAGAACAACCTCAAAAATCACAAAAGTGTGATTTTTCAGGTGGTTCTCCTTCGTACACGTTTTTAGCCATAGATCGCGCTTTCTTTCTCACTTGCATAGCAATTTTGTCGGCTGTCTCGTCAGTGTCCAATACTACCACCTACAAACCTTTTTATGTCATAAAATCGATATCGCTTCCGAGCACATGCTGCCTTAAATGTGTCATGTGTACAATGCTTGTTTAGCGACTTAAAGTTAGCTTCATGCGGTTATGTATGATGTTCTACTACGAAAGCCTAAGTACGTAAATACTACAGTCAGCACTGATCGCACTGTTACTTTGCGCTCCTTATTGTGCGTTGGCGCAGATGTGGTGCGCACCCGTTGCACTAGCGTGCGTGCCCCGGATTTTTGTCAACGCACAATAAGGAACGCAAAATCTCACAAGAGAAGGATCATTACGTGCCATGGCCATTTCAAATGAAATAAGCGTTTCTAGGATAACTTTTTGACATTGAATTCGAATTTTCACTCTGAAGCTGCGAATCGTTTCTCTGAAACGAATGATGAGCTTTTTTTATATTGATTTTCATAGAAAAATCTCATATTCGTAATCGGCACCCCAAATAACCCCCTTGGACAAACTCCGAGCAAAATTTTTTTTCGACCCTCGGACCCCCAAAAGGGACCTGCGTGAGGCCACGAAGGTGAAATTTTTTCTGCTCAAACGTTGTATAGGTGGATTATTTGGGGGGGGGCTGGACCCGAATATGACGTTCTTTTTTGATACTCATATTGATTATTGTATGTTACGATAGAGGTATGGTATTTTGGCTACTACAACGTACAGAAGTTCTAAAAAAAGAGCTTTTCTGAGAAATTATATATTTGTGGCATTCGCGTCAGATCAGCCCAATTTTGTAGAGGCCCCAGGGAGAACATGTCGGAGTGATAAATATTCCACCAGGAATAACTCTACAAAATCAACCTCTTGAAGTGCTCTTTTTCTTGCCGTTTAAGTATATGATCAATCGCATCACTTCTTACATCACAGCGCACGATTCGGACTACTGCGTGTACTCACTAGAATCAATCATTCGATTGTTATCTCTTGTGTGCTTTCAAGTTTGTGCTCCAAGATTCAAGAATTTTCTCGCTATCTCATGGTATGCAGCAGGGTATCATCAAAACCATTCAGGACAGTTGGAAACTTCCGTTTAGTTTCGTTTCCCTTTCCAATTGGTAGGCCTGTGTGATTTTGATGGTTTTTCGAGAGTTAACCTCACTCATTGTTCTCATTAAAAGAGAAAATCCTTTGTTTTGAACGCTTTGTAACCACATGTGCTCGCAGCCATAAATTTGTTGGAAGTCCAATTATTTTCACAGTAAAACACCAGCCGAGGGGATCAGACATTCACGACTGAAACGTTTCATACTCCTAAAGAAAGCTCTCCCACGATAAAACCGTAAATCTTCTACACTTTAGGTGAAGGAAACGAGTATTTTACAAATGTGCGAAATTTTCGGGTACAGTACGGATTCAAACCCCTGACCTCGTTTTTCAGGGCAGCACCCCTTCCACTGCGTTAACCGGTCACAGACACAAGGGCGCTGACTTTGTATATGACGGAGCGCAGCCTCGTTCATCGTAGCAACATATTTCGGCGCTATAACACACTATGAGGTGATCCCTTATGTAGAAGTCACATCGGTATATCTCGGGATGCGACGAAGACTCATGGATTACACATTTTAATGCGTCTACGAGTAAAGCGCTAAAACCGCCTATAACTCCGTTCAGAGAAACGATTAACAGCTGAAGAGTGAAAATTCGAATTCTACGTCGAAAAATGGTTTCAGTAAAACTTATTTCATTTAGAATGGCCACGGATTGCAATGATCCTTACCTTGTCAGAACGATCAGTGCCGACCAGGGGTGTGCGCAAATTTCTGTTCTCTGATTTCTGTTTTCTGGCCGTTTTGGCCTTTCTGTTTTCTGATTTCTGTTTTCTGAAAAATCTGCGAAAAACAGAAAAAAATCTGAAAAATTGAACGAAATCCGGATCTGTGGAACAGCGCAGCTTATCTAGTCTTTACGAGGTACTATTTGTGTTCAATGTGCGATTGCTCTCAGACATTGGGATTGGCGGGCCGCCGGCATTTGCTTGGCGAGCAAAAACCATTCCCAGTGTCGGACAGCCATTAGCCGACGGTCCGCCAAAACCCTGCAAGCGGTCCGCCAAGACGTTGGCCGACCGCTGGCAGTCTCTTTGCTAATACCTGGCAGCCCGCTGTTGAGTAATCACTTGCCAGCGGTCCGCCAGTCTCTTGGCAGACCGATGAGTTAAGGTGGGTTCCTCAACGCAGGTCGTTGCGTAGGAGATCGCCTACGCAAAGGCCTGAGGTGGGGGACCAAACTCACCCCACCCCCCTAGCCGTGGGGACTTGGCCCTCAGCTGCCAAAAATATGCTAGCCTCTGTAGTGCGACTTCAGGGCACCTTCCAGGGCAGGCATCAAAGTGCCCAGTGAACAATCATCCGACTGAATCGCCTTATATACCGGCTCAGCTTATCAGTGAAATCAGAGATTAAACGATAACATGTTAAAACGTGAGCAGTCGTCAACTGTCTCGAGTGCCAGCCATGTGACGACTCAGTGCCAAGCGAAGGCCACTGGGCAGTTATGCGCCAGCCAAGTGCCGATTGGTGGATAACTGCGTTTTTATGCGCTCGGTAATCTCGAGGTTTGATTGCCCTTTGCCAACTGAATGCAAGTTATCACGCAGCTTTCAGGCAGCTGGCACATTTTCGCCAGTGGTCCGCCGCTAGCTCTAATTGAGATGCTAAAGATGAGCCAGCTGTCGGTCTCGTAATTGCCAATTGCCAGCTGAATGCCAGTTATCACCCTGCTGTTAGGCAACTGGCGCATATTCGCCAGCCGTTGGGCGCTGGCATTAAATGACATGCCAAGTGTATGCCAAGTGTTGACCTCGTGATTGCCATTGGCCAGCTAAATCCCAGCTATCCCCCCACTGTTGAGCAGCTGGCGACTTTTTGCCAGCGGACCGCTGCTCCCAATGTCTGAGGCTGTTAAGGGCATGGATAGCGATAAAAAAGTTTATTGTGGTTAATTTTTGAGAAGGTAGGCCTGGTCATCACAATAATGAAAATGAGTGGAAAGTCGGAGAGAAAACGCTCAAAAACAAGCTATTGCTAGGTCTCAGCCCGCCTCCAATTAACTAGATTTCTACAATTCCTTGTTTTGTCGTCTTTTATTCCGCATTTAAAGTAGTTGCTGAACACCGAGAGACTACTAACTTTTTTAGCGGCAAAATAGAAGGCGAAAAACAGGCATGTACAAAAAAAATCGTTAGTTGGGGGGCATGCGTACACCCACCAATTAGCCGTTCTGACTTGTTTTTGTGCGTTTCCCATGCAACTTGTCACTTGATTTTACTTTTGTGATGACCAGAGCTGCATTCTTATAAAGAAAATTTAACAATCGTTTTTATCGAAAACCCTGCTAACGCACTCGTAGGGTAGTACTTTGGCACAGCATCCCACGGCAGAGCACGAATTAAACCTCCTCTTGTCAGCAGCTGCTGCAGTTAGTTGTTCGCAGCAGCTGCTGCACACAGCGAGGGTCTGAACCGGATGTCTGTCCTAGAATGCAACCCTTATTCTGCTGACGTTCTACCATACGGTGCTCTGAGGGTTTTGGCCGAGCAACAGCCGACAAATTACCACCGAATGCCTTGATTTCGCGTAATAGCCGAGAACAAGGTCGTGTTCGGAAAATAGCTGGTTGCAGCGAAATAGGCGTCAAATAATGGTCGTCGAGCAACAGCCGCGAAAGAATGCTCTCAAAGGGGAGTGTAAGACGCATTCCTGGGGCAGATTTGGAATTTAACACCGTTTCTCGATTATTCCCCGATTAATTCGCGAACAACATGGTCGCAGCCACCTAGCAGCCAGGAAATAATCAAGAAATACTCTAGAATCTGCTCGACAAGATCAGTTGTTGAGCCTGGTGGGTATTTTTTGGCCAAGACTCTCAGCGTGTCTTTAAAGGCACAGTCCAATCTTAGGGACGAAATCTGGGATTTTCACATAATTGTGAAGTAGACCCACCCCATATAGCCCCTGCCAAATGCGAGCTCTCAATTCCTCCAAATAAGCGAGATATAGGAGGAAGCCACCCTGGGGCGCTCACCTCGGGAAGCCACTTTGGCACGCCCCTTTAACGATCTTTCGAGCTCAACAGCGGCGAGATGAGCGATGGTTCCCGACCAGTAGCCCGTTCTTCCCTTCATTCACAGCCTCTTTCTTTATTCAGGTCGATTCGCATACATAGATTGCAAATGACGGAAGTTACAAGCCCCGGAAAACTCGTCCACCATGATTCCGTAGCTCACTATTCGAGGAATCATAACTTCGTTCCTAGGGGGTCTTCCACGATTCCAGAGACATCATTTAAATCAGCGTGAGACCGTTTTGAAGATAGGCAGAAAAACAGAAAAGCAATTCTGAGGTTGGACTGTGCCTTTAATGATGTTGTATCCGTCATTGACGCGTCACTGCTACTATCAATGCCTTATAGGTAATCTGTGCAGTTCGGTAGATATTATATTACAAGTATGACAAAGGTATTCAGAATTACATCCTCTCTACACTTGAAAAAAAGTTAAAATGCACTAAGTAGTGTTTCTGAGAATTTTCTGTTTTCTGTTTTCTGGCCGTTTTGGCCTTTCTGTTTTCTGATTACTGTTTTCTGACAAACTCGTTTTTCTGTTTTCTGAAATTTTTCAAAAAATTTCCGCACATCCCTGGTGCCGACTGTACGTGTACTACACAAAGAAAACTTTCACTGCAGTTAACCAGTATTGATCCAACGGGTCCACTTCAGATTGCATACATTCACATGTTGACACCACATCTCAGAGTAGTTCTCTGACGTTGTAGAATATACCCGTGTCAAGTCTTCAGGAGGCCGGGACGCGACTTTGCGACATGAAATCACCCGATCTATAGTTAGTACCGCATCGTGTGCCTCGTGTACCACTTAGTTGCGCAATGGCTTTCTAAGAAAAACGACCCGTACAATATGGATGTGACACCGTGTTTACCACGTTTGTCGTAGAACCTGTGGGAACACCAGTGCTACACCCTGAACGTGTTGAAACACCAGTACCCTGCAGCAGTGGCATTTTTCTATACGCTAGAAATTTTTCGATGAGCTATTCAAATCCGTTCTATTGTCATTCCTAACCACATTTTCAATTTGCGTACTAACAAAGGCTAACTTGATAGTTTTGGTGTATCTTTCGGATCTCAGTCCGTTCCGCACTTGAACAGATACATTTTCATGAACGCATAAACAAACTGAAGTCCACCAAAAAGGATTGCTCGCGGGCTCCACGCTAAAGCATTTGTGCAGCCGAATAACCCATTTTTCATGCTCATTCTCTCAGTTCGTGTTGTTTTTCAGGCGATCGACGTGTGGATGTTATCATGTATGACATTCGTGTTTTGCTCACTACTCGAACTCGCCTGGGTAGGCTATTTGTCCCGTGAAGATGAGGGAGCCGGAACGCCGCCGCCATCCACACCAGCTCTACCCATAAAACCGACAATTCCGATCCCTCCCATCACCACCAACAAGACAACTCCCGTAGCACCTCCGACGCCAAGTCTTCAGGTTCACAGTGCCACCAGCACTCTGCATAGGTGGGTTTCCTTGTTAGGATTGCCGACAAACAGGACGCAGTCTGCTATGCAGGCGACTTCCCACTACAATGGAGAAAAACATTCTCATCTCAGCCGCTCATGTCGCTATCATAAAAAGTTCAACAGCTGATGATGTACTTTCATAGGCTTGTATGTATAAGCGCGTATGTGTAAGTCGCCGCCGCACGCGGAATTCTCGGGGGAGCATGAAATCTCTGGCCGACTGAGCAAATGGGGGCTTTCTATCCACCGCTCCGGGTGGCTTCTCATTTCCCGCATACTATGAGAAGGCGTCGATGAGAGCGAATCTTCGAGAGATAAGACGAGAGATGCTCACAAATAGCCGATTTTTTCCAGACGAAATCCTGCAAATGAAGAGGAATCTGCGTTAATTTCGCTTCGCGACAACGACTACGGCTACATCCCGCCGGGGTTCGGCCTCAACGGCAATATCGCCAGTGCCATGCGATCGCTGGGAGGCAGGTGAGATGCTCAGGGAAGAGGGAAACTTAGGGATTCAGCAGACACATCAACGGGTTGCCTTAGGCGTTAGTTTCATGGCACTATCGTGCCGGCTGCACAGTATACAGTTTATCCTACGTCATTTTTTTTGTCGATACTGATCGCCCTAGTGACTGCAATCATTCCCTACTTTTTACATACCAGTTCTCACCATCTTTTCCAAGTAGTAAAGGTTCAACGCCATCACTTCCTATAGCTTCTTTACATGTAGATACTTAGTACATGCAACAAACGCAAAAGCTTCTAAATATTTAGTCCCTCCTGGTGAAACTCGTGGATATACGATTCTTGTGACCTTGATGACAGTCACAAAGTAATGCGAAAAGTTCTGTAATCTTCAAATGTTTGCAGATGTTCCTGCGACCCTCATCCTTCCTTTCATACAGAACCCGATGAGGCTCAGGCGCCGGATCATCCATCACCTGCCTGTAGCACGCGGTAAGTACACCCGCGGTTTTTTTTAATGAACGCTGCATAAGTATGAAAAATTCATACATTAAAAATCCTTGTAAAGTTTAGTCTAGTGAATGGAAGACGCATGGTCATGGCGCTTGACCGTGCGGCGTTCGCGACACCACTTGCCACCGCTTTTTCGATCGCTCCCGACGATTTACCTAAGCAGTCCCGTCCGTTCATTAGACTGAATTTTATAAGGAGAGTCAAGAGCCTACCAACGATGCCCCAGAGCTTCTGTGGTTAAGACTCCACAGAAGCTCTGAGGCATCGTTGGTAGGCTCTTGACTTCGCTTATCACCAGCGGTGAGCGGTTGCATTTTCGTCAAGACATCCTCAACACCTGTCATATGTATTTTGCCGAGGCCCAGCGCTCCGCTGCTGGTGATAATCGAAATTGAGAGCTGACTATAGGCATCACAGAGTTGATGTATGTAATGCTAGAGTGTTAAGAAAAGTAGTCGAATTCCGAATCTACGCTCCGGAGTGAAAGTCAACGGAACCAACAGCGTAGGCCTTCTCAAGAGCGTAACGCGTCCCTTGGCTCGAAATCACTTTGGATCTTGTCGACGGACATATCCCGGTTTGACCGCACCGAAACAGTCACACCTCATCTCTTCGTGTTCAATGTAGCGGGTGGTCCCCTATGGCTAATGTTGAACTCTGCCACAGCCCTGTCGCGGTCGCAGACCACATCGACGTCGCAGTCGCTGAGGGCCAGTTGTGCTATGCCATACATCACGCCAAATTACGTCCGACCCGCGCTATCGCCCGCGCAATTGCAGACAAATTAACAACCCGGAATCAACAGCAAATCAGTTAGTTTCAATTCTATAAAGAGGCAGGCTTCAAGATTCGAACACTTAAGATAAGATGAAGACCCCAGGAGAAAAAAAAGAAAGAAGGAACTACAAAAAAAGATGAAAAACAGAGGAAACTCGCACTAAACCAATTACTCCCCAGTCATCTACCACTTTTTCATAGAATGCTGATGCGGCCATCAAACAGCATGAAAAACAATAACGGAACAAAACTCAACATGCAGAAAAACTTCAGAAGCGAACTTGACGCGAAGTTTGATGTGTCTTCAGACTGATATTTCTATAAAAATGAAGGTTTTTCATGGGCCCCTTCGACATTTTCGTTCACTATAGAGGCCGGGGTACACAGAAACATAAAAAATAGATTACGATTTTCTGCGGGTTCGATGTCTTTGAACCCTACATACAAATACAAGTTTTGGGCAAAATCCGAGAAAATTTTTTGAAACACCCAAAAAAAATGTATGATGGATACTCTGACCTTTCCGTGAATCTTGAAAAACGCTCTAAATTTCTTGGAACCTGCAGCTCGGGGCGGGATGAAGGGATACTAACGATACTAGTCGTTTCCGCAGATGCGTTTATCACTTTAAACACTTCCCTAGTCAGTAGTGAAGATTTTCATTCATATTTTCTCATTCTTCCCACGGAAAATGTTTTATTGCAGGCGGCATCGTCGTGAGCGGTTAGCGAAACGGATCGATACTTTATCGGCTATACTTTTCCCTTCACTATTCTCATTATTTAATATAGCCTATTGGTCTCATTATCTACGATCAGACGGCTAGTGCGCCTTATTGTTGTGCGGGGTCAGAGTGGGTCATACCTTGTGTTAGGAACCGCCCCAAATGACCTCCGCACATCATTGATCGCTCGTGATTCTACTGCCAATTATTTACATGTGATATGTTGACAAGACACTTATATATTTCGCCCGTCTTGAGCCCTGACTGTGACAAACTGCGCTCTTTCAGCTCACATCAGCTCTTCATCGAATTACAATTACCTCCAATTTGTTATCATGTCTCAAAATCATTTCTCAGCACTCAGATGTAGTTCATTTTACTGCTCAATTAGTATATGTATGACATGTATTGTATAATTTATTTTTGAAGACATTTCTCTCCTCTGCGATTACGATGAACAACGATTCACTTAATTGTATTTACGACGAATGCCACAGAATACAACGAGATTTATTCTATTTATTAACTTATATATTAGGTTGTAGCAAAGCTTCCCGCCATCTCATTTCAACAATTTCTAGAATTTTTAGCGTTGGTCAGCGTTGGTCTCTAGGTCAAGAGGGATCCGTTTGAAAGGGCAGATTATTTTCTATCTAACGCATTTTGCCAAACTACAGTCTGCGCGGATCGCCCTTATGCATTGCGTTCCTTATTGTTCATTGACGCAAACTCGGCGCGCATATGTTATAAAATACGGGCGCACAGTCTGCGCTAGCGCACTGTAAGAAACTCAGAGTATCTGTGCGATCCGTGCCGGCTGTATGTATGTATGTACATGCTGAAATTGATAGGGAATAGTGTAGTAGTTAAGAATACTTTGAATGTTTCATTTTACTTTACAGCAAATCAGGAAAGCTGGTAAAGTTGACTGGACATTTCAATTCTCTGAAAATATGTAATGGGTTATGGGGCGATTTTCGACACGCCGTGATTATTGATCTAAGGCATATTTCGTAAAATTGTAAGTTCGGTCTCTTTTGTCTTACCCAACCAGTTCCGGCTGCGAAACTCCAAGTTGAGTAACGCAGGCGAGACCCGAAGGGCAGGAATCCTTACATATAATAATCAGTGTTATATGTAGAGTTCGTGCAATCATTTTAGTCTGATGAATGGACGGGGCTGCGACGGTAGATCACCCCGCGCGAATCGAAACCCCATTCTCCAGTGAGGCCGCCAACCCCGCACGGCCAGCCGCCTGATCCATGCGTCAGACTAAAACGAAAACGGAAACCATAGTTAGGTCCGTGGCTTGCGTCCTCAACAAAAAACATTTAAATCTCACTCGCGGCTGGCGCGGTAGTCGCGTGCGCCAGCTCGCAATTCGATTCAGGCAGAAAAAAAGAGCGTAGCTGATCAGCTTAACACACCGTTAGCCGCCAGTGAGATTTAACCGCTCGCGCCGGCCGCGGGTTAGATTTAAATAGTTTTTCAAGGACGCAAGCCAAGGACCTAACTGTATCTTGTTAAGCGTCGATGATTTTTCAAAACTTTGATTTCTGTCGCTTTTATCGATATGAAAAATATTGACAGTTGACGAAATAAAGACGCTATTTTTCGGATTTCAGAGGCCAAAAATTTTTGTTCTCAATCTTCGTTTAGGGTTTTTTTATGTGCTGAACTTGAATATGAGATTAGCTTCTGAATTTTTGGAAGATTGCGATAGGTATACGGCAGCTCACTCGGACTCTCAAATCCGATAAAAACTGCGCCGAGAGGTTTTTGGAGGTCGTATCAAGAATCAATTATTCTTTTCCCGATTTTTAAAGAACCACGTTAGGTTACGGTAGCTCAAGGATACCAGATATACTGTCATCTGCCGTATTCGTTCGGAAACCGGAAAAGAATAATGGCTTCATTATAAACCCCTTGAACGAGATTTTAGCAAAATATAGAACATTGGCCTCATACGGTGTACGTATATTCATAGGATTCTTCCGAAAAACTGAGTACGGATCTCATACTCATGCTCAGTGTCATAAATAGAAACCGTGGACTGGCTTCTGACAAAAAAAAATCTCGACCGCTAGGGTACGAAAGGTGGATTGGCGTTTTTGCTCTGCTAATTACATATGTTTTTTTAATAAAAAATCACGAAAAGCGAAATCTCAAAAAAATATTAATTGTCAAGATAAATACTATCGAGTATGAGGTTGCACGAGATACTTAAATTTGGAGTTTCGCGACTGAAACTGGTTAGGCAAAGTAAAAAGCCAAAGTTTGAAAATCGGACAGTTCGAAAAAAATCAACAATCACGCTTCGTTCAAATTTTCCGCGAGCGCTATTACCTGGCGCTCAAAGAGATCTAATCTCCTATCAACTTTGTAAGCTTTGGTGGTTTGCCCCAAAGTAAATAGAAGCTTTCAAAAAAGTCTAGTGCTGAAAATTTTTAATGAGTCTCAGGATATGAAGCCTTCCTGTAGAATTAAGTCGAGTGAGTAAACGTGGCTGCGATGGTGGATCGTCGCGCGCGATTAAAACACCGCTGGCCGTTGATGTAACGAACGCCGCACGGCCCGCCGCAATGGTCGCGCCTCGTTAATTCTCTAGGCTAAACATGACAAGGTGACCATTATTCGAGAATCACAAGGTTTTTTTGGAGGCGGACTTAGTTCGCTTTTTCCAATGGTATATCACATCTGACCAAAAGGCCAACGATGGCTTCGAAGGCTTAAACAATTAGACATTCGGAAGGCGGAAAACCTTTGTTATAACCTAGTATTTATTTAGTTATATTTATTCATTACTCACATTTTCTCAGAGATTTGTTTATGCGTTGTTGTTGATAGATGAAGATTTTACTCTACACCTTCTTTTACCTTTTCAGCAGTGAAGACATGCTCAAACTGTTTTCGCATAGTCGTCCCTTCGTTCTGCCACATTTTTGGAGAATTTTCCCCGTTTCACGGGTAGCCTATATGAGACATCCAGACAGGAGTTATGTTTATTGGTACCTAATATTGGAAGTGGAAGTTTTTGATTGCAAAGGGTGCCTTGAATATCGACTTTTTTGGAAGTTAGAGAGGGTCTAATAGGCAAACAACGCCAAAAGGGGTTGATAATTTACCACAAATGACAAGAAGCAGACCCCCAAATTGAAAAAAAAAACAATAAAAAGTTCCCCCCGCCGAAACGGAGTCAACTCGACCGATGGCTACCAAATAGTCATATAAAATGCTTGGCATTAAGAACTTGTTTTGAATCGTGGAAAGATGGAGAATAGGAAACGGAAATTTACAGCTGCAGTCAGCTGTTTTCCGCCAGGGGCAGCATGCATGAACTCCGCGTCCTATGCGCGCAGCGTCGAGCCACGAAACGGCCCCGACGTGCATGGCGTATATTAGTGTATCGCAGACGTAAATCCAGTTTCCACTGCAAAATCTACGCGCGAATTTTTTGTTATCCAAGTCGCGTGTGCTTCCAATTAACGAAACGCACGGGATGACAAAAATGCCGCTAGGCGTAGAGTTTGCTGCAGAAGTTGTATTTACGTCCGCAACACACCAATTTACGCCGTGCACTTCGATGCCGTCCCGTAGCTTGACGCTGCGCGCTTAGGGCGCAAAGCGGCTCCCTGACCTTCTTCGCAGCTTTCGTACATGCCGCCCCAGCTGGAGATCGTCCAAAAACGGCCGACGCTACGTCGGCTCTACACGCTCCTTCGCTACACCCCTGCCGTTCTACCTTATCCTGACTTATCCTCTGTTTCGGTGTGAAATTTATTTTCGTCGATCGCGTGCGTCTGTTGCGTATCCTTCGCCCACGCTTTCTCGCTGTCTCTCCCATCGCTGCGCTCAAGTACGCAAAGGAACAAAGCGAATTCGGTTACGAAATGGAGGATACCTATCGAATCTCGCACTACGGATGGTGGTTGTAATGTCTCCAAGCCGCAAAGAAGGTGGGAGAGAAGCGGTTTTGCTAGGATTGGCGGACAAACAGGTAAAGGTCAAAAGTTCCCGGCCTGCCGTCGATTCACAGTAGCCCTATTTGCCGCGGGACCAGACATGGATTCTTGGCGCGCCTGCTCAATCGATATCTACGACATATTTGCCATCGCCGTGCCAGGGGCGACAAAACCTACGCTCGTTACCAAAGCGTTTGGAAAATTCCGTCTGCAGCGGCATTTTTCGTAATCGATGGGAATTTTTTTCATCAATTTATTGTTGAAATCGGTGTCTGCCTGCAAAGTGCAGAAGCATAGAAAAACAACTTGAACAGACATGATCTATCCCGCGGTTCTCCAAATTTTTCCTACATTTTAACCATTTTCCGGTGCTATTGCAGCAGCAGGGGTGTGCACTTGGCCTGTTTTTCCGTGCCGCCGCGCTACTTGAACACCTACCTTGGATTTACCCTCCTATTCAGAAACAGGAGTCCTTGCGGAGCGGTAAAATGGGCGTGGCCAGTTGTGGTGGCCAAGTCACTTCCCCGGGAGAGGGGCTCTATACAAACGGAGGCACGAGTTGTCCCGTTTTCGCACTTCGACACGACACGCTACTCAATGCAAGCGAAGTGGTCCCGAACGGAATTAAGACCGCGAGATGACTACTCGAGACAACTTCTTCGGTGTGTAGAGAGCCCCTATCCCGTTTCCCCCTGCTGCGATACCGCTCTTTCTCCTGTGCTGTAGTTGTCAAAATTAAGTTCTGAAGACGTACTGTGAGCACATTTGTTCCTCTCCTGAACTAATGTTAGTAGGGAGTGTATGGGTAAGGCGAAGTGGTCCCGCTTCGTCTTGCTGAAGAAAAAAACCGTCGAATACGAGCGTTTTGGCGACGAATATGTCGCATATACCGATCGGACAGGCGTGCCAAGAAGATATGCTTGGCCCCGACACGAATAGGGGCACCGTGGATAATGCAAGATTTCTGGCTTGTGATTGTAGTTAGCCTGAGAATTCTCCAATCACGGACCTTCGCTCCTCCCATGCCCTTTTCGCCTTTTGGACACATTACGACCAGCACCACGCGTGTTGAACCCACTTATCGGTTTCGATGCACACTGCGATATCCACGACAAATCAATTCTTCGAATGTAATGAGAAAAATTCTAGCAATATTTTTCTTCAAATTTTCACGAAGTTTACGTCTCTCAGAGCACTTTTCCTCACTAAAACCAGTCCATTTTATCCAGACTTCTTCGCCCCAGTGAATTTCTTGTGCTAGCTGAAACAGCTCTCGCTCATGAATGGTAAATCAAAATCTAGCATAGCTCTCTCCAAGTGCTCTGTACGATAACATTTCTAGTCCTCACTTCAGCGGTTCAACTGAAAAACATGGCGTGCAGCTCAATAATGGAAGGCATCGCTTGGCGTGTTGCAATGAATTCCATCTTTGCTCTCCCTTTGAATAAGAATGGATGCCAAATTATTACATTCGTGCCATTATCTGGAAAGAGAAAGCTGACCTCCGGGAGAGGGTATTGCCAAGGCTGTGTGGGGATCCTGATCAAGAGTTTCGGAACTGACATGGATAATGAAAATCAGGTCAAACGTAAATCTCCAAAAGGATCTCCCTAGCTGGATTGGATGCTGATTTCTCCTCGACGGATCATACTCTATGTATGGTGAATGCTGATGTGCTCACGCAGTTCTTGTGTCAACTAGCTGAGGAATGCAGAGTTGGTGTCGGTGGTGTCCACGTAACAATCTCACGTGGAAAGCGGTGCTATGCAGGTTCGAGTCCTGTCTGCTCATAAGTTCTCTATTCATTGCAGCTACCTTGCTAGAGTTCATCCGAATGAGATTGTCCGCGCACGCGGCCGGCGTGCGTTTTAGACGGCAGTGGTATAGACAGTTTTCCGACTTTTAGGCCGGTTCATAGGAATATTAGACAATTGTTGAATAGTATTCTCGCTCGCTCACTGAAAGAGGCTCGTCCAAAAAATGCCTTCGAGAGAGCCAGGCGACAAGCGTGCCGCCCGTGTGGGCGGACAGTTTCACTCGGACTGACTTTATATCTGCTGGTCTATAGGGGCCTACCATGCCATAAAAAGGCACAAAGTGTTCAACAACTTCAGAACTAGAACTACTGCTCTTACAATGGTAAGATATACACGGACTAGCTGTCCAGCGTGATTGTTGACCCAATGCGGCTTGTGACGGATAAACAATTCGAATAAATCGAAAAAATATGAATACTCTTTCTGTTTCAGGGGCGGTATTTCAAAACAATCTTTGTTATCTCCGCTTTCCCTGGGGAATAACCAGTATTCATTTCTGCGATTAATCTTGGCACATACAAGTATCATAGCAGTGCTTTCAGCCACCCAAAATTCACCAAAGTCCTATTGAGGTCAGACTTCTTCGGAAATGACGCACCTCAACAGCACGAGGAATGTCGTTCATTGGCAATGTTCCAAGAGGTATAAGTCTGTCTGGAGCTAATTGGCATTGGGCCAGTAGATCATCATTCACGAAACGGCTCACCTCTTCTGTGTGCTCCGGTTTTGCCTGCAACAAAAGGACAATCTGGAAATCCTGGTGCTGGTAGCATCGAATATGAAGAAATACTTTTTTCTCTGGAGAACCTCGTAGAAAGGACGAAGAAGGGACAGGGTCTCTCTACACACCGAGGGAGGTGATGTCTGGCCTTTCGCGGCTTTAATTCCACTCGGGACCGCTTCGCTTGCATTAAGTGGCGTGACGCGTCGAACTGCAAAAACGGGACAACTCCTCCCCATGTGTGTAGAGAGCCCCCGTCCCACGAAGAAAAGCGTCAGTGGGAATTGAGTAGTGCCAGTTGGGAAAGGGTCTCTCTACACACGGGAGGAGGAGCACGGACAAGATTCATTGCTGACGCGACGCGCGCGGTGGAACTTTTTATCCTACTACCCCATCACTGGAGCGCGCTTGCCACAAGCTCACGAGATTTCACAGGCTCTCATGTTTTTATCCATTCTCATATGCCTTTTCATTATGTTCCTGAGTTGTTCCTCTCATCATCTTATCCTGGACACTCATTTCAATAACTCTTGTATGTTATCGTGCCGTTGCACCGCTTGATATTTATAGAAAATGTAATATGATATTAAAGATCGAGCACCATTTTAGATGTAGTGATGGGATCGTTGCCGCCGACAACCAATTTGGCTCTGGATTATGAAACATAAAGAAATAGTCATATGAAAATCAATAAACACATGAAATGCCATGAAATCTCGCGAGATTGTGGCAAGCGCGCTCCAGTGATGGGGTAATCAGTTAAAAAAGTTCCGCCGCGCGCGTCGCGTCAGCATGAAATCTCGTTCGTGCTCCTCCCTCCGTGTGTAGAGGGACCCAGTCCCGTGCCAGTTGATTCACTGGATTCATACTGCGGCACGGTTTATGCAAGACGAGCATGATTTGAGCAATCGCCGCGAAACGCGAAAGCCCTTTGCGCTCGCTACTGTTTTGCCTCGGGACACTTTATACTTACATCTTGTGGGGGGAGGGAGGATCTGTAAGATTCAATAATGAATCAGCAGACCCATTCTACCATTGTCTTAAGGCTGACCACCGCTTGCTCAAGCGTGCCTCTCGCTTGTCAGCTAAGTGGGATTAGAGAGGATATAAAGTAGTGGTTCAGGTGCAGCAAAATTAATGTGCGATTAAGAGAAAAATCTTTTCCGTACCCAGTAGCTGAACATAACTGGTACAGTGCTGAGACACTGAACGTTCACTTTGGACAGGTCCATGTCTCGCAGTCGAGCTTCAGTGTCGAAACAGTTCGGTTCGACCACTCTGAAACAATAGTGTTGATAATTTAGTTGGACTTGTTGATCATGAAAAGTTCGGTCCTCGGTGAACTTGTAATATTTCGTACTCATGACACGTCATCGATTGATAATCAATATTATCGATTTTCGCTCTTATTGCACAAAATGTGACAAGGAGTGGTGATTGTTGATGGGTATTTATCCCTTGGTTTGAAAATTCTACTCATCAAACATTACCGATTAATACCAATCAATAATATGGATTTTTGCCTGTCGCACAAACTGCCGCAATCAGTGTTGATTGTTGATGGCTCTAACAAGGTACCACTTTGAACAAAAAATGGAGTTTCGAAAAACGGTCTTTTGAGAGTTGTAGAGGGCGGAAAATTAAACATTTTAAGATTTTAAAATTTCACTCAATCCTCACGGGTAGATCAAAAACCACCAAAACAATGGGTTGCGGTAGGTAAAATGCCATTCAATGCACCCTAACCTGACGAAACCCGCTAAAAAACAGGAAACGGACCCCATATTCGTGTTCAGCGTCCCAAATTAGCCCCTGGGCCTGAGTTTGGGCTGAAAAAAGTTTCGACCTCTGAACCCCTAAAAATGGCCTTGAGCTTCTTACCTCATGGGGCTCCAAAGGTCGAGAAAAAATTTAGGACTCAAACTTCGCTTTCGGAGGTTATTTAAAGTGCTCATAACGAATCTGAGGTCAGTTTATCGATTTTCGACAGATTACGGTAGATTACGGTGGGTATACGGTAGTTGGGCCAAAGTCTCAGAATTGACTCAAAATTTCTGAACGGGTGTTATTCGGGGTGCTGAATACGAATTTGATGTTCACTTGTCAATTTTCAAAATATTAAAGTAGGTGTAGGCCCTCTATGTCATGACAACTACCGTAAACTACAGTAAACCTCAGAATTTCGGCAAACGATCTCTAGATTCGTGTTCAGCACCCTACATACAAGTTTTGAGCCGAATCCGAAAATTTTTTCCGAACCACCCTAAAAACTCCTTGATGTACCCTTGCCTTGTCGCGAGGCGTGGAAAAACGGCTATAGCTTCTTTTCATAAAAGCTTCTCTATTTTTCAGAGAAGCTGAGAAGAGCATACCCGGATTCTACGTCCAAAATGGCACCAGAAAACTACATTTAAACCAGAATGGCCAGGCTGAATAAAAGTAGTTATCTTGTGAGATGCGTTTTCAAATGAGTGGTTCTGTTCTACTCCAAAATTTTGGAATTGATAACGAAACACTTTTCTTGAGTCTTCGAGCCATGCGCTAAAGTATTAGGTTGCTTCAGTAGATTTTGTAGTTTAGGTAAAACCCACTTCTGTTTACAACAATTATTTCTAAAAAGATCGATCATTTATCAAGGAACAAGTCCACGAAGTTTTATTTTGTCCGAGCTTTTTTCCAGCGTCATATATCAAAATAAGTCCCCTAAAGTGTTTCTCCGAATTAAGGACGGTTTTTCTGTAACATATGTGGGGGAGAAGGGTAAGGGTATTCTTGATATTCTAGCAATTGTCGAAACCTCGGAATTTCTATAGTTTCTAACATTGATGTGAACCGTTCTCCGTTTATATCACGTTACCTCTGCGATATAAGAAAAGAGGAATAAAAAACAAGAGACACTGTTAAAACTCAAAACAAGTAAGGTGAACACATAAAAATGTCATTACTACCAGCCATATTGCAGTCGTGATCCCACAGTATTCGAACCCTCTTTCAATTGCTTCGTAATCCAACGCCTAACCGACCGAGCCACGGTGTGCTGCTAGCTCACCATGACTATCACATTGCAGTGATCGGTGGTTTGAATGCAACGAGCATTGTTCAGTGGATCAATGAACAAGTCATAACTCGAGAACCTAGCTAGATTTCATCTTCAAACTTTTAGGAGAACCTTTTCAGATGATTTCAAGGCCACTGTATAGCTCACATTTGTGCTACGTCCTCCCAATCCAACGTTCTGGTTTCTTTCCTTTTTTGATCGTTTTTGATCCACCCGTGAGGACTGAGTGAAATTTTAAAATCTCAAATTGTTTCTTTTTAACTCCTCTACAACCCTCGGAAGACCGTTTTTCAAAACTCCATTTTATGTTCGAAGTGGTCCCTTGTAAGTACCTTATTTGGGAAATTCTTATCACGAAGCGAAATCGAATATTTATGAACAATAATATCGATTTTTCACCTGTTGCGCAAATTGCGGCGATGAGTGGTGTTTTTTTTGTGGTTGTGCATAACATGTTTTAGAAGTTGTACTCATACTACAATATCGTCTTTTAGATGTTTCATCTCTCCAAACTGGAATTCGTTGAGCGAAATTCATGTCAGAAAGGGAACCTTAGGGAAAAATATGTAAAATTTCTGAAAATTTAACTTCCCGGCAAAAGTAATAATTTGGTAATGTCGAAAAAAAAATTAAAAAATGTGTTGAAAAATCTTTAAAAAATGATTTGGAGTAAAATAGCCTGAAGTTATAAAAAAAGCTAGGAAATGAAGTGAAATAACTGAAAATACGATTTGGCGGTCAATAATAAACTAACTAGCGATAAGTAAAGACAGAGGGATCGGATTTTACAATCGTCTCCGTTAAACTTATCAAAGCAAAATCAAGCGCGCAGCGGAAACATTAAGCCATTTCTGAAAGCTGTAATAAGGGAATCAGCATATGTAGGTGAACGCAAAGTTCTAATCCATATCGCGCTTGATTTCGCTTTGATAAGTTTACCAGAGGAGCTTGTTAAAACCCGATCCCTCTGTCTTAATTTATCGCCAGTTACTTCATTATTGACCGCCGAATCGTATTATTAGTTATTTCACTTCATTTATTAGCTTTTTCATTACTTCAGGCTATTTGACAACAAATCATTTTTAAGGTATTCTAAGACATTTTTGGAACTTTTTTTGGCATTACCAAATCGTTACTTTTGCCAGGAAGCTAAATTTTTAGAGTACGCGTTTTTGACTACTTCCTATCGCTCGTTCAGCATTCAGTATTATCAACCGGGTGCTTCCGAAAGCGTCCAAATTGTTTCCCAAAATTTATTCAGAAGTTTCCTCATGGGGTATCTTGGGGAGCTGATCGCGATCGCCCATTGTAATCGATATTGCATCTCCAGCGTTTTTAGTCGCTGCGAGGGAAGCTGCGACTTCAGCTCTGCAGACTCCTGAAAATGTAATAGAAACCAGTAATGCGGAAGGTTGAGAGAGCAGTCCCGATGAAGACGTGGTTCAAGCGAGTTGAGGCGGATCTGAAGTTCCAAAGGTGCAGTCTCCTTAACGCTCTCCTTAATTGCTGCAAACCGTACTGAATGGAAGCGTATCGTTCAGGCCACAAGAGCTCCTATGGCACCTATAGCAGTGTACTGGTTGAGAAGTCATCCTGCTCCTTCAGACGCCAACTAACGGGATGAGTGAATAGAAACCAGCACGCACCTGAAGAGTTTGCCATCTTTCATCATGTTCGTGGTTCCATCCTCACGATGATCAAGCGTCACGAAACCGGCATAACCGAACTTCTGAAATTTTCTTGCGTCTGTGAAAAATATTACAAAAATTAGACACATGTTCTTACATATGCATTTCCTTGGCTAGTGCCCCTAGCCGATCTGCTGTTTGACGGAAAAAGTCCGGGGTTTACAAGGTGAGTTGTTGAAAAAAAAGCTTCACCAATGGAATTATACGTTTTAGAATCACTCTCGAACGTAGAACACAAATATGCTCCCCAGAGTTGCCTGAAGTTTCTCTGGACAGTGCAAATGCATTTTCAGAGCATCGTTGGCTCCAAATTCGGCTCAAAGCTTCTGTAGGGATTATTTATTGTGCTGAACACGAATCTCGTATCCGTTTGTCGATAAAGCGCAACCCGTGGTGGTGAGCGAAGGAGGTCGGTCGTGTAGTGGTCGCTTATATCTCGCTTATTTGGAAGAATTAAGATCTCGCACTTGGCAGGTGTTATATTTGAGGGGTCTACTTCACAATCAAATAAAAATCACAAAATTCTTGTCTGAGCGATGGTTTCCGATAAGTAGCCCCGTTGATCTATTCGTTCTCAAGCCCTCTTTTTGTTTGGGTCGGTTCGCATACTTCGGTTGCAAATGATGGATGTTACAAGCCCCGGACAAGTTGTCCACCATGCTTCCGTAGCTCAATTTTTAAGGGTCATAACTCCCTTACCAGGGGGTCTTGTACGATTCAGAAACATCATTGAAATCAGCGTGGGGCTATTTTCAAGATAGACAGAAAAGCGAAAAAACCGTATTAAGGTTGTGCTGTGCCTTTAAAGTGTACACACTCAGCGTTCATTGAATCCGATGCGAAAAATTTTAGAAAATAGGATTTCGGTCTGATCCGGAATGAATCTTTTTTCCGATAAATCAGATTGCTGTTTAATTCGGATTCGGCTTCTTTCGGTGATCAGGATCTGAGCCCTGTATCTGGACAACTCTCCGGGTACAGCAGATAACTATAGGAGACGAGTCAGTTCACTTTTTTGCTACATACAGTCTGACTTGAAGGCTCCCTTCTCTCAGCACCTCTATAGACTTCTTATTCTCTTCAAACACACGACAGAGTTCCACGGCCCCGAGGTTGCAAAGCTCCTGTCATGAATTGCGCGAAGGTTTACTTAAAGGCACTGCACTCGCTAAAATCTATTAGCATTTTTTCGATCGAAGACTAAGATGGACTCGCCTGTGACGGTCTGCAGAGTTCAAGTCGCGGCGTTGCTCGCAGCGACGAACAGCGGTGGCTGATGCCATATCGATTACTTTCGGCGACGGGAGCGCCCGACGCGGTGTGAAGGGCCACGAGGGGGTAGGGCAGTGTTTCGGCGCCGCGACGACCCTGCGTCACTGCCAGCGAGCAGCAACTGACGCCGCCACGATAATGTTCAAAAACATTTTTGTCGCGTCAAGGTTGACGCGACAACCGCTCGCCGGTCGCTTCAACTCTGCAGACCCCTTGAGAGGAATAAAGCAGCATCCATGTGTCCGCGACAGTGCTTTTCTGCGGTTGTGCGCCTCTCAACGCTCCAAACGCTAGTATAGCCCGTGCCCGAATCTCAACATCGGCAAACATCCCCTATCCCGTGTTGATCCAATTGACAACATCTGTCAGAGTGATCAATCGCTCGAATCCGCGCAACGGATGATCATTTCCCACGATTTGGGTTTCTAGTTGTGGGATTGTGGAAAGCGAGGGCAATAGATTAGCAACAGGTTTATTGTCTCCCACTTTAGGGATTTGAAAGTAAGCTTGAAAGTTGCTACTTCCTTCTTGGAGCAGGCGTAAGCGCGTGAGAGCGAGCGAGCGTGAGCGCACGGGAGGGAGCGCGCGTGAGCGAAGCGACTAGAAAATCGTGTGCTCACGATCATCGATTTTGCTTATGGCACGCTCTTTAGAAATGATTGAACGATCCCTAGTAAAGTTTGATGGGTCAAAAAAGCTCCAGTCGACAGGTATGGAGAGCTTAGTGTAGGCAACTCCACCAAATTCCCCCAGTCATCTCCCTATTTTGAGAACAACGCCACGTTAAACACTGTTGCCCTCGGAGCCGAATTCCGGTCCGCAATCGCGGACTACGGCTGTTGCGTGACGTGACACGCTACAATTGTGCTGGGGGAAAGGTGAATTGTGCCGGGACCAAGTGGTCCCAGCACGATTGTCATCTAATTGCGTTATGCAACAGCCGTTGTCCGCAAATTCGGACCGGAATTTGGCTCCGAAAACGACAGTATGTAGAATGTTTGCGGGATGGTTGGTGATGGCGAATTTTTGACACAGCATCTGCGGGAGGAAACTAAGCAATTGACTGAGCTGACTATAAGATATGTTGATTCTATAGTTAGCTCTCGACTTCGCTTATCGCACGCGGTGAGCGGCCGCTTTTTCATTGGAACATCCTTATAACCAGCTATATTTGGCCGAGGTCCATCGTCTGCACGTCATGCGTGAAATCGAGAGCTCACCAGAGTCTCCCCAGAGTTTTGAGGTTTTTGTGATTTCATCACTGAGATTTTAATTTTAGGCTGTTGACATATTCAGACTTTTGGGAGCAGTTTCAAGTTCTGCACAGTTTGAGCCCCTTCACATATGTAAGTCAGAATTTTTCGAAACATGATCCATTTCTCTGGAGAATACTCAAAGACCTCGACTTCCACTTCCATACTAGGTGACCCACTTTTGATTTTTCTCAGAATGACCTATTTACACTCACATATCCTCTGTTTCCGAGTGTGATTTATTTACGTTCGTCGCGTGCGTCTGCGTGCTTCAATGTGCGTACGCTGCGTCTCCTTCTCCCCACAACTTCTCGCTGTCTCTACCCTAGCTCCGCACAAGCGCGCGAGGGAACAGAGTAAATCTGGTTCGGGACCAGAGGATGAATGCATGCTCACGTTTCTGTTTGCACTATGTTTCTTCAAGTTAGCAAGAAAATAAAACATACAAACGTGAGCTTGAATCCACGTGAAAATAATTATGATGAAATGTGGGTCCCCTGATCGTGGTGAGTATATCACATCAGGAAAAGGCTGAAGGAGCGGAAAGTATGTCATATGCTCCACCTCTTTACGTGCAAAAGCCAAATCTTCCAGTGTTTTTTTGAGTTTGAAGCGAAAACGATTACTTTATTTCTCCTCATGCCGGAATATATCCAACGGTGTGCCTATAAACGAATTGAGTGTATGTTTTCTGCGCTCTCGTCACCGGCGTGAGCGGTCCAGCGCAAATACCCGAAAGCGAATCTAGCCCGCAAATCAAATACCAAATTCACGTATTTTACACTGTGAGTTTCTTAACAATTGAAGTTCTTCAGGGAATTTTAGCGATATAAGGTCACTACAGGCCTAAAGCGACGCGAAAACGTCAAAATTGGGGTGTTGTTTCCAGCGAATACAGTTAGGTCCTTGGTTTTTCTCTTCAAAAAAAAACAATTCAATCTCACCCGCGGCTGCTGGCTCAGGCTGTTCAAATCTCACCGCCGGCTTGCAGCATGGTAAGCTTATCAGCTGCGCTCCTCTCTCGGCTTGCATCGATTAGCGGGCCGGCGCACGCGGCCGCTCTGCCCAGCTGCGGCTGAGATTTTGATGTTTTCTCTTGAGAAGGCAAGAGACGGACTTAACTATACGATGCCTTTACCACGGCGAGCAGAATATCCCAGAAACTCATTACTCCTCTGGAGGGCATATTCGGATTTGATGTTTAAGAATAATTCTAAAATATACAGTCGCTTCGCGGCTGGAGCGATATATTTATTTTGTAGTGGCCGAATATGTATGCTTAACAATCTTTCCTCGCACACTTCTCTCACGTAGGCTTGGGTTATACACTGCGCAGCAAAACTATATGACATACCCCGATTTTAGCGATTCTGGATTTGGCATGGGCCGAGCAGAAAAACTGCAAATGCCAATGGACCCTACACCTGCAAGAACCCCGGTGTGCAAATTTAAACAACAATGCGTCAAATCTTACAAGGCTGGCACCAGAAAGTGTCGAAACTGACCGATGCAAAACTATATGACACAGCAGGGAATCTTGGAAATTTCGTGCATTTTGTAGATTTGCAGTGAGAAAAAATACGGTTTCATGAAATCTACTCAATAACAGGATGTTCCTTATCCTCTAAAAAGCCACGTGGATTAGGTTGTTGGAATGCGAAAGAGCTCAGATTGCTCTCATGAGCCATATGGGCCTTAGTATTCGATCTATGAGCCAATGAATCGGACGAACTCGAGGCTGCGTTGCTCGATATGTTGAAAATACTGCTTTTTACCTGCATAAAGGACGAACTGGAAGACCAAGAAGCTGAAATGCCGAGAGAAACGGGCAGGCGTGAGGCTGGCATCGAATCCGATGATGTGTTCCAGCGAGAACAAGGGAGTCTTGGACCAGCGCGTCGACATATCCACAATGCTGCGAATCATTCATAGGTCCCGGAACGTCATCCCAGAACGAACGACAAGTGTTCCACGTCTTACGGACAACTACAAGGAATCGCGGCTCCAATGCGCCTGAGTGAACATGCAAACCAATTCGAAGAAGGTGCTTCCCCTCGTCAACCTTCATGTTGCACGCCCTCGTAAGAAAACAACCTTATAGATTGTTCTCTCGGACGAAGAGAAAGTTCAACTTGGACGGACCTGGTGGACTCAATTTGTACTGGAAAGATCTGCGCAAGGATCCACTCGTTTTCGAAGAAGAACTTTGGAGGAGGAAGTTTGATGAGTTGGGCAGCATTGAACTGGTACGGCAAGCTAGACATTGCCTTCATACCTTGCAATATGAACTCTGCAGATTACCAGAGTGTGCTAAAAGATCACCTCCTGCCCTTTTTGAAACGCTATCGCCATGTATTTCAGCAGGACAATGCGTCTATTCATGTAAGCAGATCGACACTGGAGTGGTTTCAGGCCAATCATGTCGATTTACTTGAATGAATCGCCTCTTCGCCGGACCTTCGCCTAATGGAATACTTGTGTGGTACACTTGCGCAATGGGTATACGCTCATTGCAAGCAGTACAAGTCCGTAGCTCAACTGAAGGAAGCCGTTATCGCCGAGTGGGTCGCAATTGAAGGTGGCGTCCTCAAGTACTTAGTGAACAGTATGCCAAACAGATTATTTGACGTTACCCTGCGCCAGGGTAACTCCAGTGACTACTAAATTGATGATATTGATTGTTAATATAATGAACGGTTTAGTACAGAGCTTGTAAAATTGAAGTTTTGGTTGTATCCTCTGCTATGTCATATAGTTTTGCATCGGTCAATTTCGACACTTTCCGGTGCCAGTTTTCCAAAATTCTACGTATTCTTATGAAAATTTGTAACCAGGGGTTCTAGAGGGTTCTGCATCGATTGGCGTTCGCAGTTTTTTGCTTAGCTCACGCGAAATCCAGACCCGCGAGAATCGTGGTATGTCATATAGTTTTGCCGCGCAGTGTATTTATTTCACAATACCAATACGACAGTCGGGACAGGTGTTGATTGGTCAAGAGAACTTCAAGCTGGTGGCACCAGGTTGTCAAACACCAGGTCGTAATTGACACTCCAGAGTTGATGAATATGTTTTGAGCTCACAGAGAAACGAGGGGGAAAACTCCATTGTAATGCAATAATGTAATTTTTTCATCGATTTCTCCTTCAGAAATTCAAAGTCAGTGTTCTCGATAAATTTCAATTCCGATATCTTCACGGCTTACAGAAGGTCTGGTGCCCTATATAGCAAGGCATGCCTAAAAAGGACAAGAAAGACGCGTTTTTGAGCAAAAATAGGCCCTCCCTTGTTTACGTTGATTTTCGAGCGTGGAGGAATTGACCGCTAGAAGGATGATAACTATCAATGCAATGAAGCGATCAGCTCACTTATCAGTACTTCCTTGACTTGATCATTCCTGTAATCTGAGTCTTCATTTGTTCATTCCGAGGGAGCGGATCTGGGGCACCAGGCGTGTCTGGGGCACCAAACGCTTGTTTGCAGCCGTTATTTTGCCGCACCTGGCTCGTTTTCTACCGTTCTTTCGACAGTGAGCCTGAGAACCTTCTCGCCTATCATTTCACTGTGGAAATTCAACGAGGATGATCATCGTGAACGCTGCCTTTAATTCCAACAAAAACACTTATTTGGATAAAACGTCAAAATGCTCTCACTGCTTTCTTGTCCGAAATGTTGAATACGACAACTTTCATGCCGCTTCCTCTGAGTACAGTTCTACCCACAACTTACTTTCTGATAGTCCGGAATGTCTCTTGGTAGCACATGGGCGTGCACATCGATTTTCCGGCGATTACTAGCTGAAAAAGCAGAGTTTTTTCTGTGCCAACGAAGTCCACTCCTTCTCCAGCTCTTTGATCACTCTACGAATTTCGTATGTAAATTTTGCGACGGCGTTCACAAGACGTATTTATAGAGTAACTGAACGCGAGTGTGCGCGAAACCTCGTCAACTTAGTCGTGGATTTTCCCAGCCGGCTGAAGAAACATTTGATTGAGTTGTGCACTATTTTCACAAACAAATTCGTCTTGGCGGAGCGCGTGGTTTGAATCCAATTTTCGAGACTTCGCTCCACGCCACCACCATCAGACGCCTAGCCTGATCGGACGAATAACTGCTCTGGGGGGAAGCATATAATAGGTGAATAAACATTTCTAACTCTCAGGAAGGCGTTTGCTAACCCTAGGTAGAGGAAAAAATTTCCTTTGTGGAAGCGTTTTTCACCCTAGAAGGTCGAGTTATGGAAAACAGGACTGAAAAAAACAGGCCGTAATACCAATAAGGTAAGCGTAAGACAATAAATTTCGGGATTGAGAATCTGATACTAATTATGATCTTTAACTGTTCGAGAGCCATGTACGTATGATACACCTTTGTTCGTCCAGAGACGCTTCAACCTCCCTTGACGAGCGGAAAACTGAAAATGTTCCAGGAAACTACATACCCAATCATTGCGTTCTGAAGAATCTCACCCATTGTCAAGCTTGAGAGGACTACCCGTTCTTCATTATCCGTGACTTCTGACGGGCCCGGCTCATCATCTACTATCGGCTCGTTTTTAGACCGGATTAGGAACCCCTTCACAGTGGGCGTACACGCGCTGGTCTCGTTATGATGTCGAAAATATAACACTTCCTTTTCTCTCTTTTTTATATTACTTTTTACTTTTTTTGCCCACTTTTTCGGGTGTTGAAAGAAGTTTTAGGAACCGGATCGAAACATGTACATACTTTGTAGGGATTAGGGTTCTGGACATGAGTCTGGGGTTTGTTAGCCGCTTTTCTGAGGAGTATTATAGATTACTGAGGGTATCATGCCCTCTACTGTACTTTGATTATCGACAAGAAAACGTTGAATTTGTGCACACCTTCTCAAATAACCCCACAGTGAAGTTTCGAAGCGAATCTTAAGCTTTGACTGGAGTAATCTATCGGAAATCCACAAATAGACTTTATATTCGCGTTGAGCACTGCGAACAGTCTCCACGCCACGCATTCCAAAAATGGGCGGTAGCCAGGTGTGGCCCTCATAATTTTCTTGGATGGGTAGCCTTAGGAACAGAATATGCTAAAAACTTTTAGAGATTCAAACACGGGTCCTGAAAGGAGACCCGCCTGGTCAGCCTCACCACATTTGAAAGTTTATAGATGTTTTTGGTCAATTATCTAGCGTTGTCTCCGCATATCCGGATTTCGTTGCAGACCCCTCCGAAAAAAAAGTCGCATTTCGAAGCCTAGCGACAAGGTGAGGGTGCCCCACATCCGGCGGTTCCTAGGCTGTTTCGAAAAAAATCTAACTTTAAACTTCGTTGATGGTATTTTTGGATGCTGATTATGAACCAAAAGTCTGTTTGATGATATTATGAGGCTTATAAACTTCAGGTTCTCACACAACTGGGGGTCCGATTCGGCCACGATAGGTTTTTGAATCAACTACGATGCAGTTTGGACGACGAATGAGCCACGATGCTCTCGACTGGACACGTGGATCGGTCGCTTCACAGTTGATCAGTCACTTATCAGCCGCGCAGCTGGTATATTAGGAGCCCCATTCCAAATAGAGCGCAGCCATATGGTGAGGTTGACGATGCGAGGTCTCCTGGTTACGGGGCCGCTCCTGGTGGGTGACTACGTGTCACTTTCCGGACGATTTTTGACCGCTGAAGGGTCTGGAGTGGAGTAGCTCGGACAGAAACAGTAGTGGCCCGGAAAGCAACGGCAGTGGCCCGGACAGCAACCGAAGCTGACCGACAAATTGAGAGGACGAACAGAACTGTCAGGCGGCTCAGTGAATACTCTCCCTGTCTGCGATTGCATGTGTGCGGCGGCTCTTCCGTAAAGATGCCTTTGCATAGGCCGCTCGACACGCATGTCGACCGCATGTGCTGAAGATCTCGTTTGAACAGACTTTAACTACACCACCGCATTTTCTCGGTTACCATGGACTGCAGGAACAGATCAGTGAATAAAAATTTTCTGAAAAATATCGCTGGAGGGAAAAATCAAAGACATCGTTTGCGTTAAAAACCAATTTTTTTTCAGGCTCGATTTCATGAATGAGCCACCGTTCAGCTTCGGTGGGTCAAAAACGAAGGGGTAATGAGGTTGGAAGGGATTAAGGATGAGGATCCGCCACCACTTCTCACCAGTCATCTAGCTTTTTTTCACAGAATGTTGATCCGACCGTCAAACTACATGAAAAACAGTTACTGCACAAGCCCCACATGCAGAAAAACTTTGAAAGTGACAGTGAGAAAGGCTTCCAAATTAAGAAACCACAAAAAGGGTCTTGGCGCGAAATTCAAATTTATATTTACAATGTGTTCCGATTGGCTTTTCTCTACAAATTGAGGTCTTTCATAGGCTTCTTCGACATTTTGCTAGACTAGAGAGGTCAAGCTACATAAAAACATCAAAAATAATATACAGTTTTCTGCTCGCACGATGCCCTTAACCCAACTTCACATATGGGTATCCTGCTCCCATTAAGGCCGAATTCATTCCTCCAGCGACTCTTGATATTCGATATGCATAGACGTTGGTTGCGCGTCACGGAAGATACATATGCGGCCGTAGGGAACGCTTCTGCTTACGGAAAAGATGGATTCGCGAAATTCAACTGGTTTCAGTTTTCTGGTAAACTTCATTCTTTGTTTGTTGTTATAATTTCCTTGCGCGATCCGGAAAAAAAAACTTCGAGAAAACCCATCGAGAGTTCTGGGCGTAGAAACATCAGGCTCACCCCAGCGTGTATTTACGCGATAGCTCACGCGGTGTCCTCAAGTAAGAAGCATGTTTCTGAACTTTTTTATGTAAGACCCAACTGCATTTTCTTCCTGAAGCGAAAGTGGTAACTACAGAATTAGTTCTGGCATTGAATCCTTAGAGGCAGCGTCAGCGCACAAAACCACGCTTGTATTTTTCCTCTCAATCCAATGTTCAGATAACATTTTTGTCCTTTTACAGTTTGTACGATGTGAGGTATGCCACCTCAGAATCAGTAAGCACCAGTCAATGTAATTCCAGTGTTGAGGCCGTCAAAATTTAAGGGAGCTCAAGTTGTGGATACAGAAAAATAGCTTATAAAAAACTTTTGGTAGAACTAACCGGCAGTGAATTGACAGATAGGCATTCTCTTGGGTTAAGACGGCCGCAGACTGAACGGTCGATGATATCGACGCCATTTATCATCGTCACCCGTTTGGGGGATCACCGATGTGGTATCAATGCACAACAAAGTTATAAAATAATAGTGTGTTGGTCACATAACTGCAGAATTAGTTCTGGCATTGATTCCTCAAAGGCAGGGTTCACAATGATTTTCGTCCCCGAGTTTTTCACATAAAACAATGCGTTGGCCTCCAAGTGTTACCAAAATTACGAAGAAACGGCCAGAAACGCATTAGAACGTCGTATTTCAGTGACATTATTTCATAACATGGACTAGTTGTGCGGTTGGAAGAACATGTTCATGGTGGTTGTCACCAGGGAAGGCGCAGTTCCGCGTTTCGCTTTGCGAAACCCGCAGTTTCGCCATTTAGGCATTCCGCGTTCCGCATTCCGAAAACAAAAAAAACCTTGGGGCATGCGAGAATATCGGATTCTCTTAGAGGAAGGAAACATTGAATAATTTCTGAATTTTTCCGCGTTTCGCGTTTCGAAAACCGCATCGCCGCGCATTTTCAGGCGTTTCGCGCCGATTTCTCAAACCCGAGAAAAAAAAATTGTTTCGAAACCAGGAAAGCCAATTTCCGAAATTTCATATTTTTGTTCCGCTCATCCCTGGCTGCCACCGGTGGAAAGCCAGAAAACAGTCGAAGTCGAAAACAGAAGAATACTCTATGCAAAGCAGGATTAGTTAGGGTTCTAAGGAAAGAACGGAGCAATAGAGAGCAGAGAATTGCAAAGGACGGGTCCACCAAAAATTTGATTGTCACAACAAACATTTCCTGTGATACCTAAGGCTAGGTGATACTTCAGGCATTCGTGTACTTCTGGTGCGTTCTTCTCAATTTCTACGTCATTTTAGTTCTACCCGGGCCACTTAATCAATATAGCGAATAATCTAAAAATTGACGATTATCGTGAACACTGCCTTCAGAGGCGGTGTCCGCGCAGAGAACCACATTTGTTTTTTTTTAATCCAATGTTTGAACCAAGTGGAGATAGTTGGCAAAGCTTGAGCCCTCATTTCATAATGCTATAGCCTCTTGAAAAAATGCTCCGTGGTCTGGAAAGGCGTTTTCCCGGTCGGCCATCTAGCCCGAGGAGCAGAAGCGCCCCCGACAGACTGTGGAAATCTTAAATTCTATATTTCGACAGATGCTCGCGTTCAAGCGCGTGTATCGGAAGCTTATTGTTTTTGGAGATTTCTTGACTATGGAAAAGCCAAAAGAAATAATAAATCTAACAAGTTAAAGGGTGAAAACATTTCAGAAATCTAGTTTTCCGACATTTTTGTTCTACACAACACACACCGGAGAGACGTGACAATAAGAAGCTGAATGCTCATTATGTTGTATTGAGTGGTAAAATTCATGTAACGCGTTGTAAATTTCTAGCAAATCATGCCTGTTGTCTTAAAGTATAGGAGAAAGCCTTCCTGGGGAACACAATTTTTGACCTCATCCTTCGATTTTTGTTACTAACCACAAGGTTATACTGCGCAGCAAAACGCGCGATGTGATTTCCAGGCCAAATATGGATGTTCCACAAAATGCAAAAGTTTTTTTATGGAGAGGACTCGAACCTCAGTGTCGCGCCTTCGAGCCGAGCCTGGTACCACCATTATGTACACCATGAACGCTCCGTGGTAAAGTGATTCAGTTCCGAATAGAGAAGACAGGACCTCGCTGGCCGCCGAGGGCTTTTTTGCTTGTAACTTCGCCTATAAATCCTCCTATGATTCACTAAAGCTTTGCACAGGAGGTAGTTTAGGTCGGTGTACACGAATATGAGGTCTGTTTTCGGTGTTTCGAACTTTTGTGGTAGGTTACACTAGGTATGTAAAACGTAATTCTACTGCTGCAACAGTTGGTTTTGAGCCTATAACCTTTTCAGATTTAAGTTTACGCCGGAGTTAGTCACAGTTTTAACGACTCGTATTATTGACATTCTCACTTTGTACTATATTTTGCTCAACTTAAATGGTTTCACCCCTGTAAGACCTTCCGCTACGATTTCTCCTTATTTTTTGACATTTCATTTCCCTTTCGTCCAACTTGCATTTCAGGAAGGATTACCCATCGTGTTTTCTCGGCCAGATGTGATCAAAGTTGATATTTTTAATCCTCAATGCCATGCATTGCGCCGTTCGCCGTATCGCCTGTCAGTGGGAACTCGTCATCCTGGATCAAGACATCGGACATCTGCAGTGGATGAGAGTTTACTGCGGTCATATCTTGTTTGAAATGTTTTCGATTTTGTCTTCAATGTTATACGTTTTTTCTGATATCTCTAAAGAGTGATGTATCCCAAGTTATGAATTTATGATGTGGGAAAATGACTAATGTTGTCATTCCAAATTGCTACACCTTGCCAGTTCATGTCTCATTTCCCCGTGAACAGCTGTCTGATAAACTGCTCAAGTGGTAGATTTTCCTTCCATAAAAACGCTTTATCATGATCTTTGATTTGTGGACTTTGATGAAGCATACTTCTTCCACATGCCTATTCTACCTCTTCTCATCGCTCAGTGCACTGCGTATCATGAAAAAAGAAAGAGAAACGGAAAATCGGAGAAACGGGAATGGTGTAAGAGGAAATGGACGAACAAGGTATGGAACTGACAAAACTCGTTTGGCCTCTAGCTTCAGACAAACTTTATCAAACAAATCTGCCGAGGCTCTTCCGTGAAGAACAGAACTGCTGATGAGAAGGAATGAATGCTGAAGAGCCAGATGCGGAGTGGAGTTAACAAATGGTAGGTAAGAGTTTGCATAGGTAATAACAGGCGAAGCAATGTTGGAGTCCAAACATTCAAAATTTGGGTGTTATCGAAAGTTTTGAAAATTCAAACTCAAATGTTCTAAATGATGGACAGAAGTCCGGAGTAGAGTAGAGAATTTCAGAAATAAAAAAGTATGGAAAAGAATCAGTTAGTGAGGTCGAACTAGTGCTCAGCTGTTCTAGCATAGTTCGTAAATAGAGAAAACAAGATATGAGTTGAGAAAAGGAAAGAAATTAAGACAATACAGTCGATGCGTACGAGACATATGTAGGCTAGAAGTGGAGTGTATTCTTGGGGATAACTAATAGGGAATACCGCTGCACTGCCTGAAGAAAGTATAAATGCTGAAGCTAATCTCGCTCAGATGAGTCCGGGAGGAGGAAGTAGGGGAGCTGTCGGTCACGGCGAAATATAAAAGTGATGAGGGGTTTTTAACATGACAAGCCCAATGACCTTATTTAGCATGAATAAATAAATGAATAAATAAATAAAGGAATGAATAAATAAATAAATAAATAAATAAATAAATAAATAAATAAATAAATAAATAAATAAATAAATGAATGAATAAATAAATAAATAAATAAATAAATAAATAAATAAATAAATAAATACAGTAATAAATAATCAAATAAATAAATATATATATATATATATATAAAATGAAGAAATAATTGAATAAATAAATGAACAAATAAATAAATGAATGAATGAGCTCTACTTCGACCGGCTCAAAATGAGGTGAAGAGCAATATGTACCTTATGATCTGTGGCAGCAGTTTCAAAACTCCTAATAGCTCTGCATTCGGAAAATGTGTTGTGAAACCATCCTTGTGAAATGATTTTTTGGCTAAAAGGAATATCATACAGAGAACTGAATAATCCATACCTTTTCTATTTTCAGTCACTCCCTCTCATTATATCATTGGGGGGGGGGGTTGCTAGGGTAATGATTTCCACGAAAATTTACAGTTTAGCAATTTTTTTTTGTAATCATCTAACAACAGCATTGCTTGATAAAGTCCGTCTGAAGCTAGAGGTCAAACTAGTTTTGTCAATTTCATATTTTCTTCAATCCTATCCTCTTCCATCATTCCGGTTCGAATTATTTTTGCACAAAGTAATTCAAACTAGATAACTTCATCACGTTTGTCATTTTTACACCTTTTACCTTATGCTCACATAAACTGGAACTTAGAATTCTTGAATGCGTTAGCTTTGAGACACATTTTTGCAGTGCATATTTTTTCAATGTATAATGTATAATTTTTCTTGCTTCTGTTGCAAAGACACTTTGATATCTGTTCATTATTATTGCTTTCAGCGCATGTTTTTTTTACTGTTTTGGTACTTCTAAATTAGAACCTCCTGACGGCTGACCCTTAATCAATATCACTGCTTTCGTGTTTTGAAGCAACGATCCTGAGATTCTCTCCAGATCACATCGGAAAGACCTGCCCTTCGGCGACGCCAGACTATCTCACTATAAGAAAAGTGACTTTTTGAGCTGAAAACAACTGTTTTAACGCTAAAATTACCCAATATTCTAACGTAATGTGCCAACTTTACTGAAATAAACGAATCTGAACCTGACTATACTTCGCAAGCTTTTTCTGAAGTTAACCTAGACGCTCAAACTCTTCAAATCACTTTTTTGGATAAGTTTTAATCAGATTCGAAAGCTGTACACCAAAACGCAAGTTCTGATCTTTTCAACACGATGGCTTCATGGTGGCAGACTCACACTTTATTGGGGTCCTTCCCGAGAGCTACGAAAGACTTGCCCTCTATACAACTGGGTAACTTCCCTCGATTCGGGGAGGCGACGGGAATTTCCCACAGCATGTCTCTCCTTGTTCTTCTGAAAGCAGGCCTTCCCCTTGGTGTCACATCCCAACACTGATTGACCATTAATAGGTTAAAGTCACTGTTCACGACAAACTTTGTTCTTGATTTTTCATTGAAACAAATGTGGCAGCCCTCAGAGGCAGGACAGTGTTGAAAAACGGATTCGAAAGCCTTCCCAGAAGCAAAAAACGGTTTTGAAGATTATCCCAGCGGGCAAGTATGGCCTCCTTGAGTTCATTTGTTGTCATCAACACCGACACGGCCTTATCTCTGCCATGCCTTGACCTGCGGTTATCAACAGTGGTTTTCATCGAATCAGGCAACGGATTGAACATATTTTTGCCTGACGAAGATTTCCGGATGATTTTGACAACTATTTCTCAAATCTAATTTCTCTTTCAATGAAAAGCCCTTGGCTATGTTCGCAGGTCAAAGCTTGACAGTGATAGAGACGTGTCGGTGTTGACGACAACAACTAGACCCTAGGAGGCCGACCTTCCCCGCTGAGATAATCTTCGAAACCGTCATTTGCCTCTGGGGTGGCTTTCGAATCCGTTTTTTCAACACTGTTGTGCTTCTGAGGGCTAGCACCATTGTTTTTCAGAGAAATCTCAAGGACAGATTTTATCGTGAGCTATGCCTTTAAAAAATAGTTCGTCTTTTAATCTTTTCTGATATCCGAACAGACACCCTACTCTGGCATTCGCTCGCGTGTTGCCCCGGTAGGCGTGGCCAATTTCGCGTCCTTTTTCGTCGGCGCTAGACGTCCACATAATCGCGCCGGCGAGAGTCGAGTACCCACAAAAACGATTGTGTGCAATGCCCACAAAATCTTTGTGAGCATTGTGCGGATTGTCTCGCCCCAGCTAGCGCCGGCACGGAGGAGGCCTGGGCGGTGGCGTGTGCGGTCGCGTCGCATGCGCCCGCGTGTTGTCTTTCTCTCCTGATCATCATCTCAATCTTCCTCCATTTTCCACTTTCTTCTATAAGCTCAAGTCTAGTGAGGCTCAACAAGGAAGCTACTTTCAGTTAGCCTAGCTATTCTGGAAGAAATACTTTTCTTGAGCCGTTTTTGGAGTAAAATCCGACATGGTCTTCGCATCTGCCTAAAACCACACCGAAAAGAGTTACATACGTTTTTTGTCAGATTTCTGTACCTGTTGTACCTTCCAAAACGTGCACTAGTCTTTAGAGAATTTGGAAAGTGACCTCATAATTGTGTTCAGCGCCCAAAACAACCCCTCTGGCCCAAGTTTGGGTGAAGGCACATTACCCAAACTTTGTACAGACTGATAGCGTTATGGATTTGTACGGATTTTCGGTTGGGGTTTATTCATATCAATTAGTGGGCCCCGAAAGCGTTTTTAAAAATGTTCCAGATTTAACTTAATACCCTCCCAGTTGTGTTATTTGGGGCGCTGATCACGAATTTGGGGGTTTATGTGTCAATTTTCTGAAATTTTCGACTTGATTATTTCGAAGCTTTTTTTTAGGGAAAATTTGATGGCGAATCGCGACTTTTGACGATTTCCGAAGTGGTACGCTAGATACAAGTTTAAAAATTTGCCACCGGCACAAAATTCTCACGGAAGTGTAATGGTTTTTCTTTCAAGAGTTCTCCATGTTTACTGCCTGATACCGTGACATATTGATATTGCCCCCGATTGCCACTTTTGTGCAGAATCCGATTTTTTGTTCTCAAAAACACCCTAAATTTTCATGGGGGTGGGAACTATACTTCGACCAAATCGAATGATTCGTAAACTAAATATTCGATTAAAGGAGGCGACTTCGAATCATTCGAAAATGAGGCGACGATTTTTTTTGCAGCGGTGTGCACGTGTGCACGAATTAGCATCTTTGGGCCCTAGAAACTCTGATTCTAGCCCGTTTTTCACCGCGCTACCTTCATAGTTTTTCAGCTGTTATCAATCTAGGCTGGTTTTTATAGTTCTGTAGATAACCCTTTTCATCGCGACCACTGCCTTTAAGCCACACTCACAAGCGGCGAGGTAGAAGAGGAAGAATAGGAAGAAGACGAGGAAGACGAGGAAGAATAGGAAGAAGACGAGGAAGACGAGGAAGACGAGGAAGACGAGGAAGACGAGGAAGACGAGGAAGAAGAAGAAGAAGAAGAAGAAGAAGAAGAGGAGGAGGAGGAGGAGGAGGAGGGAGGAGGAGGAGGAAGGAGGAGGAAGGAGGAGGAGGAGGGGAGGAGGAGGAGGGAGGAGGAGAGGAGGAGGAGGAGGAGGAGGAGGAGGAGGAGGAGGAGGAGGAGGGAGGAGGGAGGAGGAGGGAAGAGGAGGAGGAGGAGGGGAGGAGGAGGAGGAGGAGGAGGAGGAGGAGGAGGAGGAGGAGGAGGAGGAGTAGGAGGAGGAGGAGGAGGAGGAGGGAGGAGGAGGAGGAGGAGGAGGAGGAGGAGGAGGAGGAGGAGGAGGAGGAGGAGGAGGAAGAAGAAGAAGAAGAAGAAGAAGAAGAAGAAGAAGAAGAAGAAGAAGAAGAAAGAAGAAGAAGATGAGGAAGAAGAGGAGGAAAGAGGAAGAAGAGGAGGAAGAGGAATAAGAGGAGGAAGATGAAGAAGCGGAGGAAGATGAAGAAGAGGAGGAAGATGAAGAAGAGGAGGAAGAGGAAGAAGAAGAAGAAGGGTTTGAGAAGTACAAGGTGTCTAGAGGGTAGACGGAATCCGTGAATAAGCAACGCAGTGGGGTCCGAACGATCAAATGATGATTCCGAGCAACAAGTGATTTTGCGGGGCAACAGGTGATTTTAGGGTCAGCAGCTGCTCTTTCGGGGCAACAAGTGATTTCGCGGGGCGACTAGTGATTTAGTGGGGGTACAAGTGGTTTGTGGGCACAAATGCTCACAATCGCCCCACACTTTCCATTTCGCGCCCCAGAAAATTGACTTGTTCCCCAGGTGTCACTGAGCAACAAGTGAGTTTGTGTAGGGCTACACGCGAGCGAATGCCAGAGTACGCGGTCCTAGAGAGGCAGCTTTGCCCCTACAAATTGATCAGTGAGAGACCACTTCGTGAAAGGACACTTTAAATAACCGTATACGCTGGGGCTTTGTTCATGCTTGGTGGGAAACAAAGGGAATCAATGTGAAGGGAGCTTCCCTTGTTCTCCCGCAAACCAACTGTTTCAAACATTCTTCACTGAGATTAACTCGAGGGGAGACGACCATTGCATTGCGGAGGGGAGATCACACCGATCTTCACTCGGCCGAGTGATAACGAACGAATCATTGGCCTTATGTATTGATGAAACCGTGGGCGTAGGGAGGGGGCGTAACCTCACCATGCCCGGCGTACGGCCACCAGTTTTGTGCCTCGCCTGTAGAGATCTCAATAGTGGCGCCCCCCTCTTCGCCACTTGTAAGAGCAGAGACAGGCATAAGTAGCCACCCCCAGAGACGAAGAGGAGACCGCCTGGTAGGAGGCTGCTGTGTCTCAGCTCCGCTATCAATTCATTTCGGCAGGAACAGCACGCCCGACCTCGATTGTGAGGATGGACGGGCAGAGCGCGCGCTGCCTGTAAGTAAGGCCGGGAATTTGGGGGTCTGTAAAGTTCGAGTCGCAGCGTTGCCCACAGCGACGGACAGTGCTGGATGATGCCATATCGATCACATTCGAATACGGGGTCCAGCGACGCAGCGTGAAGGCCGACGAGGGGGCAACGCAGAGAGTTTTGACGCGGCGTAGGCCCCGCCCCACTGCCAATGAGCAGCAAACGACGCCGCGACGACAATCTTCGAGAACATTTTTGTGGCCGCGTCAAGGCTGACGCTTGGCGACCACTCGCCGGTCGTTGTAGCTCTGCAGATCCCTGTACTTCCAGCGACGAGTGACGCGACACAATGTTTACTATCAGCATCAAACGAAAATCGATATGCCTTGTATGCACTGTCGCTGTTTCTGGTCGCGGCAAGTGAAGGGGTCTGCAGAGTTGAATTCGCGCATCTCTCGAATTAGGAAATATAGAATTTAAGATTTCCACAGCCCGTCGTGGCTCTTGTGCTTCTCTTGCTAGATGATCGACCGGGAAAACGCCTTTTCAGACTATGGTACAGTTTTCAAGAGGCTATTGCATTATGAATATGCAGCATTGAGTCAAGCTTTGTCAATTAAACACTCGCGTCAAACATTGGATTTAGTAGAAAAAAAAACGAATGTGGCTTTCTGACGCTCCCTTTAAAGACACAGGACATTCAGAAAATTCGTTTTAGGTTTTTATCCCATTTTGGAGAGGGTCACACTCTGATCACAAAGGTAATTCCTAAATCGCCCAGCAGAAATTTGGTGGACGAGTTGACTCAGGCTCGTAATTCTCTCGATTCGCATTCGCGGCTCGAGAGCAAAACAGGATGAAGAGATAGATCTGAAAGGGAATGAAGAATGACGACGTGGTTGAAAATCTGACAACTATAAAAAGTGTGTCCGAATGAGACTGGCCGACCATGCGGCCGTCATGCGTGGCAGGCGGCCGTCGCATGTGCCGCTCTCGGACGAGTGCTCGGACGGCTGCTACCCCCTCCCCTCCTCGGTTGCAGAACTAATTGATTGCTTGCTGACAGCCGCTGCCGTCCCCGCTCCTAGTGAATGGCTGCGAGGGAAGGCTCGCTGTCGTTTCGCATGCTCGTCCGAGAGTGGCGCACGCGACAGCCGCCTGCCCCGCACGGCGGCCGCATGGTCGGCCAGTCTCATTCGGAAACAGTTTACTCACACATCGTTGAGGAAGTTCCCGTAGAGAATTGATGCAGAGGCCGGATTAAACAAAGCATTGTCCATTGTAAGTTAGCGTTATCGGCTAACCGCAACCGTTATCAGTTATTTTTAGGCTTGCTGACTTACTGATAACGATCGCGGTTAGCCGATAACGCTAACTTACCGCTGAAAATGCTTTGATGAATCCGGCCTCTGCATCAATTCTCTACGGGAACTTCCTCAACGATGTGTGAGTAAACTGTTTCCGAATGAGACTGGCCGACCATGCGGCCGCCGTGCGGGGCAGGCGGCTGTCGCGTGCGCCACTCTCGGACGAGCATGCGAAACGACAGCGAGCCTTCCCTCGCAGCCATTCACTAGGAGCGGGGACGGCAGCGGCTGTCAGCAAGCAATCAATTAGTTCTGCAACCGAGGAGGGGAGGGGGTAGCAGCCGTCCGAGCACTCGTCCGAGAGCGGCACATGCGACGGCCGCCTGCCACGCATGACGGCCGCATGGTCGGCCAGTCTCGATTCGGACACACTTTTATAGTTGTCAGATTTTCAACCACGTCGTCATTCTTCATTCCTTTCAGATCTATCTCTTCATCTCTGTTTTGCTCTCGAGCCGCGAATGCGAATCGAGAGAATTACGAGCCTGAGTCAACTCGTCCACCAAATTTCTGCTGGGCGATTTAGGAATTACCTTTGTGATCAGAGTGTGACCCTCTCCAAATGGGATAAAAACCTAAAACGAATTTTCTGAATGTCCTGTGTCTTTAAAGGGAGCGTCAGAAAGCCACATTCGTTTTTTCTACTAAATCCAATGTTTGACGCGAGTGTTTAATTGACAAAGCTTGACTCAATGCTGCATATTCATAATGCAATAGCCTCTTGAAAAACTGTACCATAGTCTGAAGGCGTTTTCCCGGTCGATCATCTAGCAAGAGAAGCACAAGAGCCACGACGGGCTGTGGAAATCTTAAATTCTATATTTCCTAATTCGAGAGATGCGCGAATTGACTTCTGCAGACCCCTTCACTTGCCGCGACCAGAAACAGCGACAGTGCATACAAGGCATACTCGATTTTCGTTTGATGCTGATAGTAAACATTGTGTCGCGTCACTCGTCGCTGGAAGTACAGGGATCTGCAGAGCTACAACGACCGGCGAGTGATCGCCAAGCGTCAGCCTTGACGCGGCCACAAAAATGTTCTCGAAGATTGTCGTCGCGGCGTGGTTTGCTGCTCATTGGCAGTGGGGCGGGGCCGTCGCCGCGTCAAAACTCTCTGCGTTGCCCCCTCGTCGGCCTTCACGCTGCGTCGCTGGACCCCGTATTCGAATGTGATCGATATGGCATCATCCAGCACTGTCCGTCGCTGTGGGCAACGCTGCGACTTGAACTTTACAGACCCCCAAGTTCCCGGCCTTTTACAGGCAGCGCGCTCTGCCCGTCCATCCTCACAATGGAGGTGGGGCGTGCTGTTCCCGCCGAAATGAATTGATAGCGGAGCTGAGACACAGCAGCCTCCCACCCGGCGGTCTCCTCTTCGTCTCTGGGGGTGGCTACTTATGCCTGTCTCTGCTCTTACAAGTGGCGAAGAGGGGGGCTCCACTATTGAGATCTCTACAGGCGAGGCAGAAAACTGGTGGCCGTACGCCGGGCATGGTGAGGTTACGCCCCCTCCCTACGCCCACGGTTTCATCAATACATAAGGCCAATGATTCGTTCGTTATCACTCGGTCGAGTAAAGATCGGTGTGATCTTCCCTCCGCAATGGTCGTCTCCCCTCGAGTTAATCTCAGTGAAGAATGTTTCACAGGATCGACAATAGCCAGCCTGACGTGTGCCCGGACTGTGAAAACCAAGGCCACGACACTAAATATCTATTTGATTGTCCGAAGAAGCCAACAACGCTCAGTACAATAGACTTGTGGACGAATCCAGTGCTGGTCGCCCAGTTTCTCAACTTGTGACGAAACCCCTCTCAGTGGCTGCAAATAAGAAGAAGAAGATTTTTCTGAGTTTTAGGCTCCTGGGGTATTGCGATCGGGGCCGGTTTTTTCCAATAGTTTCTCACTTGTTCGAGCGAATTTAGATCCCGCGCATGGCAGGGTTTCTATTAACGATGGGCGGACTATAATATCAAATTTTACTCCTGAGGTTTAATTGTGTCTCTAAAAGCGATTGATCGAATTTTCTCGTCTTTTTCATCTGAACACTCCGGCTTGGCTCTTTCCCTCATGTCAAGGTAAACGACCACATGCGATGCGCATGCGCGTAACACGGAAACCCCAGGGTTTCGTAAGCAGAAATACAAAAATAAGATCCTGACTTCTCACCACTGAACAAAGTTGAACTGCAACTGGCGTGTACCAAACAAGTTTAAAAAGAGGGCCCGACTAGTCAGAGTCGACCACTAGTGCTCCAACAAAACCATGGCCAGTAGTAAAGTGCCAAGTGTGGTAACCAGAATTGACTCTCTTCACATCAGTTGAAAACGTTCCACGCAATGGTCCGTGTAAAAAATCGCATGAAAATATGTGTATTTCATCATGAGAAACCGCTTCCTACGACTTTTGATTGCGAAGTAGCAATCTTGCCTGAACTAATGCAATTCAGAACAAAATCAGATGATCTTAAATCTAGGATTCAACTAACTAGGGACTGCTTTGAACTTTCCGTGGAGATCTGGAAAACCATGTTGTCGTTGCTGTAGGTCTGTGACAGTACACAAATTACCCGTGCTTGGAATTCTCTGAGTGGCTGCGGGGATTCCAAGAAAATGGCATTTTCATTGCTTCAAAAAAGGTAAGGGAATTTTTGGGGTGTTGAGAAAATTTTTTTCGGATTCGGCTCAAAACTTGAATCTGGGGGTTACTTTGGGCGCTGAACATGAATCTGGGGTCTATTCTTCGCCTGACTGAGGGTTACAGTAGGCTACGGAAGGCGAAATGCCTTTATAACTGGCGTTACTTACATTAAAATTTCGAAAATCGAAAAATGGACCTTAAATTCGTGTTCAGCATTGCAAATAACACCCACAGTGAAATTTTGAGTCAAATTTAAGACTTTGACCAAGCTACCGTATACCCACCGTAATCGACCGTTATCTATCGAAAATCAGTAAACGGGGTGCAGGTTCGTGTTTGGCTGGCCGAATACCCTCTATGTACAGCTCTTTAGGTGATTTGGTCGTTGGATTCTCGAAATCGCCATAAGTCGCATTTGCGCAGCAAAATTTCTCCCATTTTGAGGATTAGAACCAAATCAGATGGACTTTTTCAACTATCGACAAGTGGTCATCAGATTCGTAATCAGCACCCGAAAAAAACCCTTGAAACAAGTTTTCAGCCCAATCCGAGACAACTTTTTTGAACATCCTGAAAATTGCCGTTCGTGTACCTCTTTTATCTACGCAAAGCTATGGAAATTCGGTAGCTTGGTCAATGTCTTAGATTTGGCTCAGAATTTCACTGTGGGTGTTATTTGGAATGCTGAACACGAATTTAAGCTCCATTTTTTGATTTTCGAAATTTTAATGTAAGTAACGCCAGTTATAAAGGCATTTTGCCTTCCGTAGCCTACCGTAACCCTAAGACAGGCGAGGAATAGACCCCAGATTCATGCTCAGCCCCCAGATGCAAGTTTTCAGCCGAATCCGAAAACATTTTTCTCAACACCCCGAAAATTCCCTGAGGCCCGCCCCTTAGCTTTTTTTTGAAGCAATGAAAATGCCATTTTTTGGAGTCCCCACAGCCATTCAGGGAATTTCAAGCACAGATTATGTATGTACTGTCACAGACCTACAGCAACGAGAACATGGTTTTCCAGATCTCCACGGAAAGTTCAAAGCAGTCCCTAGTTAGTTGAATCCTAGATTTAAGATCATCTGATTTTGTTCTGAATTGCATTAGCTCAGGCAAGATTGCTACTTCGCAATCAAAAGTCGTAAGAAGCGGTTTCTCATGATGAAATACACATATTTACATGCGATTTTTTACACGGACCATTGCGTGGAACGTTTTCAACTGATGTGAAGAGAGTCAATTCTGGTTACCACACTTGGCACTTTACTACTGGCCATGGTTTTCATGGAGCACTAGTGGTCGACTCTGACTAGTCTCTTTTTAAACTTGTTTGGTACACGCCAGTTGCAGTTCAACTTTGTTCAGTGGTGAGAAGTCAGGATCTTATTTTTGTATTTCTGCTTACGAAACCCTGGCGTTTCCGTGTTACGCGCATGCGCATCGCATGTGGTCGTTTACCTTGACATGAGGGAAAGAGCCAAGCCGGAGTGTTCAGATGAAAAAGACGAGAAAATTCGATCAATCGCTTTTAGAGACACAATTAAACCTCAGGAGTAAAATTTGATATTATAGTCCGCCCATCGTTAATAGAAACCCTGCCATGCGCGGGATCTAAATTCGCTCGAACAAGTGAGAAACTATTGGAAAAAACCGGCCCCGATCGCAATACCCCAGGAGCCTAAAACTCAGAAAAATCTTCTTCTTTGCAGCCACTGAGAGGGGTTTCGTCACAAGTTGAGAAACTGGGCGACCAGCACTGGATTCGTCCACAAGTCTATTGTACTGAGCGTTGTTGGCTTCTTCGGACAATCAAATAGATATTTAGTGTCGTGGCCTTGGTTTTCACAGTCCGGGCACACGTCAGGCTGGCTATTGTCGATCCTGTGCTTGTAAGACATGAGCAATGGAGAATGCTCGCAGCGCAACGAAGCGAGGATACACCTGGCGCGCCTACCAAGCTCGGACTGGGTATCACATACCCTGGGCGGCACATCACCGAGAATAGGGTTGACGGCCGCTTTCGCGAGATGATCCTTCACGAACCGGGTGTGCTCCGCGCGTAAGAGATGAAGCCGTTCTTGATTCAAGTCGGTCCATCTCTGTACATTCACTTTGTTCGGAGCATCGGCAAACGGCACTCTGATCGATCTCTCTCTCTCACGGGATTTATTAGTCTTCTCGACGGATGATTAGGCTGCTTAAGGACATTAATAAATATCTGGAGCTGGCAATGCTCTTTCACTGGCAAGATACGGGCCTCGGCGTGAAGGTGCTCAATCGGTGAGCTTTTTGCACATCCAGTGGCTATTCGTAGTGCAGCATTCTGAATTCGCTGCATCTTAGTCCAGGGACTGTCCGACACGATGTGCTGCCAGACAGGTGCAGCATACTCCAATGCAGGCTGCAGAATAGCTCGAAATGACGTCAAGATTGTCTCTCTGCTGCCACCCCAGGACGTTCCTCCTAGAGCTCTCAACACATTGAGCTTTGCCTTGATAATTGCCTGCTTCTGTTCAGCATTTTTGTGAAACTTCAGCGACGGGTCCAAAACGAGGCCCAGAAGTTTAGGAAATTGCGCTGTAGGCAAGAGGTCACCATCCCACCTGACAACAGGTTGGGCGCTGTGTTCCTTTGGATCAGATGTGAATACCGAAACAGAAGACTTCGCCGCGGAAACTGTGAGCATCATGCTATCGGGAAAGTTTTTAAGCTCCACGAGATAGTCACTGACCTTGTTTGCGGCTACCTGTATGTCACGATTACGGCACATGATGGTGATATCGTCAGCATATGCAACAACCTTTATATCTTCAGGAGGCTCAGGTAGGTCTTCAATATACACGCTGAAGAGGGCGGGTGACAAAACTCCACCCTGCGGCACACCGGCTGCTACAGGTATACTATCGGAGACGTGATTCTGGAATAGCACATTGGCCCGACGACCTTTCGTGACCGCTGCGATCCAACGCTTCTGCCACGGTTGTAGCGAGGACTTCAATAGTTTCTCGGACAAAAGTCCTAGGTTAACAGAATCAAATGCTTTGGTTGGATCGAAGGCAACGGCCACTGTTCTAAGAGGCTTTCTGAAATTGAACCCATCGACCGCATAGCTGACGATCTCCAGAAGGGCAGTGGTGTTGGAGTGAAGCTTTCTAAACCCATGTTGATGTTGCTGCGCCTTATTCTGCTCTGCCAGGTCCCTTACGATTAGCTTTTCGGCTACTTTCGCGATCGGTGATAACAGGCTAATAGGGCGATAACCCTTCGCCGTGCTTTGCGATTTGCCTGGCTTAGGCAGGGGTATCACATTGGCGGTCTTCCATGCTTGGGGTAGAGTGCAGGTTCGGAAAGAAGTGATTATGATATCTGCGATCATCGGTAGAAGTTCCGTGGGAAGCTTCTTCAAGATGGCTGCTGAGACACCATCAAGTCCGAGAGCCTTCGAGTTCCGCATTTCCTTGATAGCCTTCTCCACTTGAGCGGGAGTAAAGGCCTCAGTGGCGTTTATCAGCGGCAGACGGCTTAGTTCTCTTACCGTGACTCTGTTTTGTACGCCACGCTTGGTACGTCTGATGAAGAAATTTTTGCCAAGAGCATATGCGGCAGCCTTTCCTGTTTTGAAGACGCTGTTATCGAACTCTATGGTAGAGTTCGAGGAAGGGGCGCACTTTCCAGATATCTCCCTCAATACTTTCCACGCAGTTGTTCCGTTGGTTTTAAAATTCAACCTTTCAGTGAACTTCTCCCGTCTTTCTTGTGCTTGTCCAGATCCTTTTTCATCTCTTCATCCAGCTTGGCCACCTCAGGGTCCAAATGATTCTCAGCTCTCTTTTCATCTCTTGTCCTGATCTTCTGTAGAATCTCCCTGGTGACATTAAGGTAGAAACTTTTCACACGTCCTTCAGGTATGGCCGCTTTTGTAGCCTTCCGGATGGCGTCAGATATGTGACGCTCTTTCCAGTGCACATCGCCATTCCATGGATATTCATCTGCCTGGCGGAGCGCAACCTCTCTGAACAGGACCCAGTCAGCAAGGCCTAAATTGGGATAAGAACGTTGACGAATACCAGTATAAGGGGCAAGAGAGTTTGAGAGATCGATATGGAGAAAGACGGGAATGTGGTCGCTAGAAAGAGTTGTGGAAGTGGACCATGTGCAAGAATTAGAAAGATTGGATGAAACGAGGGAGATGTCAGGACTAGAAGGTTGGCTGTAGGAAGGAGACGAGTAGGCTGATCATCGTTGAGAATAACCAGATCACACCCCTCAGCCCATTCCTCGACGTCTTCCACTCTGGCGTCGGACTCAAGCGCAGAACAGAACGTGTGAGCATTGAAGTCACCTGCAAAGACAGCTGATGGGGAGAGAGAGCAGTCATGCAACTGCTTAAGAAGAGGTATGGGGTTGTAGGTTGGGGGACAAGAAGTGGAGGGAGGGATGTAAATATTAAATAGAGATAATGGAGTTTTAAGGGGGAGGTGAACGGGAGCGCACTCGAGAGTACCGTCCTTAGGAACATTTGGAATTAGATGAGAAGGTAAGTTAGAAAGCGCAAACGTAGAAACTCCGCCTCCAAGAGATGTCCTTGGGATGTGATAGGCAGTGTAACCTGGAATGTTTGGTTGGGGATAAGTGCTAGAGGGAGAGAGTTTGGTTTTTTGCACCACAAGAACATCGCGATGATGAGTACGTGCGAAGAGTGAGAGTTCAGACGATTTGGTACGAAGGCCGTTAAAGTTTATATGTAGAATAGAGAGGGGGCGGTTGGGGAATGAGGAATCAGAGTTGCTGGGGGTGGAGCACAGAACACAACGGAAGGATGAGTTGTGATGCCTCACAGAACTAAGACCTGAACAGGAGAAGTGCACCCACCTTTGGCATCCAAAGCATTGGACGCTAGTTCCATTCCAGGTGACTTTCTTGCTGCAGGTGGCGCATTGATACTTCTGCACAGGTCCAGGATAACTCCCGACCCTTTGTAGTAGAATCTTCAGGAGAGCTGGGGCCAGCCAGCTACTCTCCCAAGACAAAAACCCTCTCGGTGGACGGAGTGATGTCGGTTTGCACGAAGGTGATGTTGTTTCCTCCACACTGCCACGGCACGAACGTACGACATCTCGACATTTCAGAAAAATAGAAACAAGTTACTCGTAATATAAATGTCACTCACTTGAATGTCTCGAGTAACTTACATTTGTATAACATGTAACATACATTTATAGTGCATGCAAGCTACACTTATTATGTTACATGTAACTTACATTTAACATATATATTCATCGCTGGTGGTCATCAAGCGACGCAGACCACACGCGATTCAGATCATGTGCCCGCAAGCATAACAGACTCCACTCTAAGCGGGAAACGCTGTGCGTGGCCTTCGCTGCCAATGTGCTGTCAAGTTCCTCAAACTTGGGTAATTGGTCCATCAGCAACGAATGACCTAAGCGTCGTACACTCTCAGGGAAATACCTTCTTGGACGATTTGAGTTACTTACGACTTATCTTGTCCCATTTAAGTTACATGTAACATATCGGAGACGCACCGCAGGCGGTGTTCCGTGGATAAGTTGCATGTAACCTAAATGACCTGAGTTAAGCTGCAAGTAACTTACATCGGCTTAGATATGTTACAAGTTACTTGCTTTCGGCCTTTTATCTTACAAGTATGTAACTTGTTTTCATTTTTATGATAAGCGCACACCGCCCCGGAGAGAGCACCATGAGCTCTGCTGTTGTACATTTTGCCTTTGATCGCCACACTAACCAATTTTTGCGTTTGCAAAGATTTCGGTCCCTATTTCGGAGCGATTGTGCATGCGTTTGGGGCAACGGGGGCGGGGCCATTTTTTTACTCAGACGTTCGCTGTTGTCTACAGGACGTCGATTCGCCCAGAACGAGTCAACGCTGGCGAACAGGCAGCTCTACGCGGGGTCGTCCCGGTGTGCTGTTGAGCAGGGGGCGACGGGCTGTTAAACAGCCCATCGACCGGCAATCCCGCGGAGTGCCTTGAATCGACGCAGACCGAGTTGTTGTCCACAGGACGTCAATTCGGGATGTCTACGGCTGCTCAGGTCGATGGGCTGTTCTACAGAACATTCGCGGGAGGGGCGGTGGCGGCGTCCATCAATCGATGTATCACGAAGATCGTGCCGTCCAAGTTCTCAATTTCGGTTATATAAGATTTGCAACTCGTTTTATTTTTTGATGATGCTGTAGACTTCTATGCTAATTCTTCTCTTTTTTAATTATAAGAGATCTGTGATTCGTTTTTAATAACGTCTTTCCGTGGAAGGGGTGTTGGTGGCATGCCGAGAGATGCACCTCGCGGAGTTCCCGTGATGGACCCGAAGGTTTCCGTGGTTTACGGAGCTTTTTAGCAACTGCCTTCGTAGGCAGATTTTGATTTTTCCATCCCTTTATGTGTGTCATTTGCGTCATTTTTAGTTGTTTGTCAGGAATCTCTGATCATTCGGGGGTGTTCATTTACCCTGATTCCCATCCATGTTGTCAATACTCGAAGAAAGGTAAATGTAGCGAGATGAAAATATTGTGAATTTAAAATGAGCGTAGTTAGCCAATATCACCTTTTCTGGTTAACAAGGAAGCCGTTTTAGCGTAGTCCGGGATCAGCGAAATGGAGTACCTTGCGAGCTCAGAAATGTGCGTGCCGAACGCGTGTCGAATATGTATCCAACTCGAGTGACCACTCCCATTGAAAGAGTGTATTGCAGGGACACGTGCTCCAAAAAAACAGCGCGTGCTGCAAAATTTTACCGTAGGAGCACGTGTTGCAAAATTTAATCGCAAGAGCACGTGCTGCAAGCTAGTCCAGCGTTATCGTAGCTGCACATCGGCACGCGACGCGCCCGGCACACCGACATGCGACTCGGCCAGCTCGCCGAGCACCATCTGGGGCCGCGATTGGTTAGAAGAGGTCTCCAGCGGCTGGGCAAGCAAAGCACCGCAAACTAGTGTAATCGAACTAGCGAGGCTGCCGGCATCTGTGTCCCGCCTCAAGAGTTTTCGCATTCTTTCCATTTTTGGGAAATCCTTTCTTATCGAGTTGAATGTGTATCATGCACGCATTGAAAGTTTTATTTGTCGTGGCACGTGCTGTAATCTTAAACACTATAAGAGCACGTGCTCCCTAGCAGCACGTTCTCTGACTGTGCTCCTAACCGCCTTGTCTTCGGGTTGAATGCATATTCGGCGCGCATTGAATACGGCGATAATCTGGGAGGATGTTCTTGCTACTAGTAGCGGAAAATGAGTGACTCCGGTATAATCGTAGCCTGCCTAGACTCTCTCTGAAAGAAGTTACGAGCGTTTTTATAGCTTCGCGGCAAGGTAAGGGTACCCACCATGGATTTTTGAGGTGTTTTTTTTATTTTTCTCCGGATACTGCGATAAACGATGTACTGCTGAACACGAATCCGTGGTTCGCTTGTCGGAATTTATAGGTTTACTGTAGATTACGGTAGGTAACATGTTATTCAGGAGGCAGAACGTAATAGTTCGAAAACAGACAAATGGACACCGAATTCGTATTCAGCACCCCAAAAAACCCCACATAGAAACTTTGAGACAAATCTGTGACATTGATCGAACTACCGTATACTATAGCTGTACAACTTCAAAAAATTTTTTCGAACAGATGCAATTTGAAAAAAAATCGTTCAACGAAATTTGAACGAACGAAAATTGAAAAAAAATCGTTCGACGAAATTTTGAACGAAACGAATTTTCGAATGAACGAAAAAAATATCGACAATTTTTTCAAAAATTTCGTTCGTGTACAACTATACCGTATACCCAACGTAATCTATGGTAAGCTGTCAAAAATCCATAAACTCACACCAGATTCGTGTTGAGCACTTTAAATAAACCCCAAAAGAACGATTTGAGCCACATCTTTTGTCACATTCCAGAAATCGTCGAAAGTCGATTTTGCCGTCAATTTTTTCTGCTGGTGGGAAGCTTTGAACAAATTTAGTCGAACTAAGGAAAAACAACAGGTAAACCTCAGATTCGTGATCAGCACCACAAATCACCCCCAGGTTGAATTTTAGGTCAAATCTGGAAAAAAAATTTCAACGCTTTCTGTACCCCGTGATTGATATAATTGAACGCTGAACCGAAAATCCATACAAGTCAAGAACGCCATCAGTCTGCACATAGCTCGGAGAATGCGCTTTCACCCAAACTTTGCCTTGGGGGGCTGTTTCGGGCCCTGAGCACGATTATGACGTCTGTTTCCGGATTCTCATAAAATTAATGCGCTTTTTCGAGGTACAATAGGTACAAAAATCGGAGAAAAAACTGCTATAACGTTTTCCAGGGTGACTCTAGGCAGCTGCAAAGGGCATATTTGGACTCTACGTCCGAAACTGGCTCTAGAAAAGTACATTTCATTTGGAATGGTTTGTATAACTTATAGTAGTTCATTTGGAAGCAGTAGAGTGTTGTCCGCAAAAAGGACATCATTATTAAAATAATGTAACGTCGAGTATAGATCCTAATGAGACTTTGCGTTTACGATCTCGAAGGTTGGCGCAAACTCGGTGTCATATGCTATTACGTAGGTGCACCGAGTTTTGCGCCAACCTCCAAAGAAGGAACGAAGAGTCTTTATTAGAGATCCACGCCAATGTTAGTTTTTCTCCAGAAGAAATTTGATTGAGAGGGTCTGAATTTCTCTGTTTCAGGCTTAGATTAGAACTGAAATAAGGAAAATCAGGCCTCATCATTAAGTTTCGAGAAAGAAGGTGATACCGCCGTTCAAAGGCAGCATACACGCTCACAAACGTGGTTTGAAGATAACAGCATAAATAGGATCCGCACGGCCCCTTACCATGTCGTCAAATACGTTTGAAAGCGCCAAAAACCATCCAGGATGGCAATATCCTCTGGTTCCCTGAGCCGGATTTACTTCTGTTCATCCTCCGCGCGCTTGTGCGGAGCGAAGATAGAGACAGCGGGAAATTGTGGGGAGAAGGAGACGCAGCGTACGCACGCGCAGACGCACGCGACGAACGTGAAATAAATCTACACTCGGAAACAGTAAGATATACTTGGCTTAATTTTGGCGGAGCAATCTTGCCTTCCACGCCAGTGTTTTCCCACCCATTCGAGTACGAGAATGAGAAGAAAAGAAACTTGCAGAAAAACATTTGATAAGTTAGGTGATAGCATTTACGGCCAAATGGGAATGCACGAGAGAAGCACAACATTTAAAAAAGTCAGCCGAAGTAGAGCGGCAGCATTCTCAAAAATGGACGAGAAGTTGAATTGGTATGCAGACATATTTACATATTCAAGCAAATCAAGCTTATTTCTCTCGTATTGCCTCCCCATGGTTGAGTGCTATCACTCTATCTTTATCATATGTACTTTGGTCATGTTTCATTTCTAATTCTCGTACTCGAATTGGGTGGGGAAATACACTTGCGAACTTGAGCAAGATTGCTCAAGCGTTGTTCAATATCACATATTGTCATCCTGGATGGTTTTTGACGCTTCATAGGTCGTAGAGCAACATGGTAGTAGAGCCGTGCAGTCCTATTTATGCTGGGTTATCTCCACCATGTTTGTGAGTGTGTATGCTTTGCCACTTAAGTGGTGACGTCATAAAGCGGATTTGGATGCGCTTCACTAGGATGGTAATATCAGGTCTGCAGGATGTTGATAGGATGTGAACGCGGAATCTGGGGATGGAGCCACTCACTCCGATGGGATGATCTACAGCAAAAGCGTTCCCGCGAGATGGAAGTTGTCTACGGCACCAAGCGAGGGGGCGACGGGCAGTTCTCGAGGGGCGATCCATGCCCCTTTTGGATGCCTACAGGGAGCATTGCGTGAGGTGACATCTCATTCGTGTCCTGTGGACAACAGCGAACGTCTGAGTACCTGTAGGTTCTCTCTTATTTGATCGAATTGAAATGTCGCGCTTGGCAGAATCGGTGTACACGGTGTGCGGACTATAATATCAAATTTTCCCCTGGGGTTGGATTGTGCTTTTAAACGCCACAGGAAGACAAAGAGCGGCTACATTCCAGGTGTGCATCATGCTGAAGAGTGATCACACAACTCTTGCAGATACTGCAGTCGTTCTTCGAAATCGGGTTCAATGAGATCAGAAACATCACACAGGACCCAAAAGAAATCTTTGTTAGATTGAAGTCTTAGATCCTCGAATAAAAACTCGAGAGAAAGACTAGGACAATTGGCTGCCAATGCTATAAGATTGTCGGAAAAAATCCGGCCACACTACTTTTTCAGTTTTTGAAATTTTTGGGCTTGATCTTTCATTTCTATCGAAAAATGAACTTGTCTCAAGATTATCTAAACTTTCCTCTTTTCTCAATTTTCCGCAATCAGATTTCATTTATGTTCAGGTAAGTTTGCTATTCGAAAAAGAACCAAAAATTTCCCTCTGCAAAAACTTCGCATATCTGATGTTGCAAACCACCTAACCTCCAAAGCAAGTTCACGTTAATCGAAACATTTTATTGGGAGACATGAGATAAATACAGATTCAACTCCGCATTAGCCGTCCAGTCCGCAAAAGTGCACGGTGATTGCGAAGAGAGCTGCGGCGCGGTTGCGAGTATTCTCAGACAGGGGTGTGGGATCACCCGGGCGGTTTTTGCCCTTGGTGCTCGGGTGATTCCTCCGCCCGGGTGATCCCACATCACTGTACTCACAACCGCGCCGCAGCACGCTTTCGCAATAAGCGTGCACTTTGCGGACTGAACGGCAATGCGGAGTTGAACTGTATGTACCATTCGGATAAGTGTCCTTAAATGTATGTACGGTATCAAGTCAGTTAGCTCACGTCGGAGCTGGCGCTGTTGCAGATTTTTTCGACTTCTTCTTGCGTTCCTCTCTACTTTTCTTAGTCTTCTTCTTCGATCTCTTCCTCTTTTTCTTACTTCCTCCTGTTTGGATACCGGAATCTTTACTTTCCTCTTTGTCGCATTCCTTACTATCTTTGCTGTTTTGGCCGGTGTCTTACCGTCTTCAGTTGGCTTGTCTGGCATTTGATTTGCTGTTTTCACACCGGCAGTGGGTTGGTCCGGTTAATGATTTCCTTTTTGGAATGAAACCTGAAAAGGCTCCCTAAATATATTATCGACATTTTTTTGTATGCTTGCACATGCACGAAACAGAGCCTGGCTGCTTGCACTAAAAAGTAGGCGCTTTGTCACAGTAACTACAGTTCAACTCCGCACTGCCGTTCAGTCCGCAAAGTGCACGCCGATTACGAAAGCGGCCGCGGCGCGGTTGCGAGCATCCTCAGACAGGGATGTGGGATCAGCCGGGCGGGTTTTATGCCTTTGGTGCCCGTCTGTTGATCCCCGCCGCTCGGGTGATCCCATATCCGTGTCTGAGGATACTCGCGACCGCGACGCAGCACGCTTTCGCAATCAGCGTGCACTTTGCAGACTGAACGGCAGTGGTGTTCGTCGGTGGTGAACTGTGGAATTTCCTGGCTGGTAGTTGAAGACGCCTGTGAGCGAGAGTTATCGTGTAGCAGGCAAATAGTCTGTTGCTTTCTGCACAGCTTCTTCTCAAAGACGTCGAGTAAGGCGCAGAAGTGAGCGCTGTCCGCAGTCCTCTCGTAGTCTTCTTTACATGCGTCAAAAGCGAGGAAATGTGTTTGGCAGGTGTTGAGAGGTTGTAGACGTGAAATAGATTGTGTTCGCCCTCGCTAAAAGAATAGTCGTCCCGTGGCTCCAAGCAGTCAGAAGGGCGGGTAGACCAACGGGAGGGCTAAGTAACGCTGGTCGTCAAAGTGGTATTGACCTGTAGCGGTGAGGCAGCGTCCATGAGTCGCGATAAGGCCGGCTCTCGCTGTCCAGTGGCCGTATTCATGGAAAAACGTGAGCCTCCCAGAAAGGTTTTCGATACCAGCCAATGTATGCGGCAGGCGGACTTTGGATCCTACCGGGAGGCTCCCGTAGTTTCATGAATACGGCCACAGCGTTCCTCAGTGCTCTCCAACGCTGTTTGGTGCCCGCACAGGAAGAAAGACACCGGAAAATGCATTTTGCCTCGTGGTGATTTGATTGAAAACTCTTGACCTGTGGCCGTGTTAATGGAACTACGAGAGCCTCCCAGCAGAATCCAGAGTCCGCCTGCCGCATACATTGGCTGGTATCAAAAACCTTCCCAGGAGGCTCCCGTTCTTTCATGAATACGGCCTCTGGTGATCACTCACTCGAATCGACTCGTTCCCTGCGCATTTATCACTTTTGGAATGGCCTTAGTAGGCCTATTAGATACGAAGACATTGGTTTTTAGGTAGGTTTGACTTTCATTCCTCGAAAAATTTAGCAAATGGCTTGAAAATGGCTGCTTCTCTCCCGAAATGAGCGTAAGCGAGCGAGAGAAGGCGAAAGCGTGCGACAGCGGGCGTGAGTCAGCGAGAGCGAGTGTTAGTGCGCTTGAGCGGTAAGCAAATCGTGTGCCCACGATCGACATTGATTTTGCGTAATCGCGTGCCCTCGCAACGTATGGACGCTGCCTGAGAATCCGTCCCTGTGATCTGCTCGCCTTCCCAGTTGTCTGGTGACAAGAGACAATCGCCCTTGGAAAAACGATCGAACCATCTGGAAATCGTGATGTGGGATGTCGTATCTTCGCTCAGTGCATGGTTCATTTTTCAAAAAGTTTCGCGGGCAGGCTTGTACTGGCGGAAATCGTAGAAGACAAAGGCTCGGATATATATGAAAAATCGATTCCATGCGGCTTAGGAATCTTCGGCGGTTGAGCTAATTGAATCAATGTAAGCACCTTAGCCCCTCTGATTCAACCCCTAAAGAAGTTTCTAAAGCATTCCAGAAAACCAAAGAAAACAAACGAATTCGATGTCCAGAAATTCCCGGACAACCTAACGGAGAAACGCAAGGAAAGTTTATTTCTCAGTAGGAGGTCGAAGGTTTCGTTCCAGTCAATTACAAGCGCATTTGCGCAGTATCATAAATGGGTGGTTGGGACACTTTGTAATCTTCTGGTAGCGTCAAGATTGTCCGACAAGCTATAGCCGAATAACTGCAATTTGGCGAATTCTTCCAATTCTCTCATTTAATTTTTTTCATGAAATCACTAGAGAATTGAGGATCTCAGCAGGTCAAACGACCCCCCGCTTTGGTACGGCGTACCTCCGCTACGGTGTCTGCAGGGCTATTACGACCTTCTTCTTGTAATATAAGCAACTAGTGCTGAGCCCTGTCTGGGCGAAGGTTTAATTTTTCGTTTTTGGCTTCACATGATTATTCGGGTAGTTTAACTAACCGCGTATAAAAACACATGATTTCGTTCACATAGGAAGTTTGCCTATATCTATGTGTATGTATATGACAGTCTACATACATTCATATACATATATGGCCATCTCTTGGCTCAATGTGAAGAATTTTAATGAGAATGTGACTAAGATGGCAGCAGTCTCGTCGCCGTTCGCCTTCCACGGCGCTGTTATTGCTGCTGTTCTTTTCCCTTTTTTTCCAAATGTTGCCTCCGCCGTTCTTCTAATTATGTAGGTGGCCTTCCTTTCCTCATGGCTGACCATACATCGAGCAACATTTCTGAGTGCGCAGATAAGAAAATGAGCAAAGTCTAATAATATACATGTAAATATCACTTAAACCTCACACAGAGGAAACGTACAACTCGAAATAATCGGATTAGATGAGGTGTTAACGGTGGATTGATACATATATGTGATTTTTAGCAGAGGAATATCGGAATGGAATTATCTGAATTTATTATATCGGAATGTATGTGAGAAAATCTGGAAACCTGCTCTTTCCGTTTTTCTGCAAACCCTTAAAGGCAGTGTTCACGATTAATCTCGTTCTCGAGGTCTCGGTGTGAAAGACTAAGTTGGCAGGTGCTGTAGAGGATAGGGTCGAAGAAAGCAACGAAAACTGGCCAAAAATAAATACAAACGGCTTTGAAAGCTCTCCCGGTCCGCCCCCCAATCGGACGAGCTTGTGGCGCCGCACACGTTTCGATGGCGGATTGCCAAGCAACTCTGCCGCAGTTAGCATTATCGTTTCGCGCAGATTCCGCGATTAGCGCGCGCTTGCTGAAATCAGCAGGGACCATGATTCTCGTCCGCGCCCTGAATTTAGAAACCGTTATTCTGACTTGTGCTGGACGTTTTTCTTCCCTGTATCTTCACTTTTAGTTACTTCACGACCGAACAATCCTATTTTTGGTCGAACTCGAGTGCGATATTCATAGTGAACACTGCCTTTAAATGCTCCGGAAGCCTGTTTACGAGGATCACGACAGTGGTGGCCCTTATTTCATTTTATAATCTTCTATCAGCTCTTCAAACAATCGTGGGGTAGTATGTCGGCACAATAAGGGTTGAGCACGTGTACATTGTGATTAGCAGCACCTATGCTGTAGGTACTACTAACAGCGGGAGCTGCTGCCAATTCGCAGCAGTTTCTACTGCTTGTGCTCCGATACAACCTCTTTGTTTATGCTGGCACGCGTCAGTTCGGCAGCTTCCTTTCCTAGTGTCTGCTGGCACCCTCCTCTTTTGATTTGTCTGATACCAATAAACATGGCAACATCCTCTTGGATGTAGCGCTGGGTATATAAGGAGGCCGTATCGCTGAGGGAGGCAGTTCACCGTTTGAGGCCTGTCCGAAAAGGGGATCTTGTGTCACTTTTTCAATGTCAACTTTGAACCCTGAGGGGATCGTTGCCATCACCCATAGCTAGGGAAGCCTCCTTATTGTGAACCGTAACGAAGATGACCTCCTTGCCACGGGCCGTGACAAGAATCATACGCAACACTGCTAAAGAGGGTGGTAGTTGAAATTCTTTCTCCGTTTGCGGACAGACTTTCGATAACGAGGGGTTGAACTCCAGCATTCGTTGCCAGCATATGCTGCCGTTAACGGCAGCTCTTGCTGACAACGAGGGGTTGTATCCGATGTTTGCCATTGGATACAACCCCCATTGTGCCGACGTACTACCCCACGACTGTCGGAGTCCGCGGTACCGCTAGTCAAGGTGTTTCGATCGCAGATCAGGACTGATCGCCGTGGGCGCGTACATTCACTGGAAATCCTTTTTTGCGACGACCGTATGTAAACTCTGAGGCAATCCCAGTGAGCTCTCGATTTCGATTATCAAAACCAGTGGAGCGGTGGACCTTGGAGAAATATAAATGCTGATAACGATGTTCAGACAAAAAAGGGACAGCTCGCTGCATCATGTATTATCGAAATTGAGGACTCACTGAAAATGCCATAGAGCTTATGGTTTCCATATTTGATTTAGTCTGACGCACGGACCTGGCGGCTGGCCGTGCGGTGTTGGCGGTATCACTGGCCAACGGGGTTTCGCACAAAAACTTTTAAAGTTTCAATTTAATGGACCAACTAACAGCAGGGCCGTACTGTGGTCAGTGAAGCGATGCATTTCGAACAGCTCACGAAGAAGGAAAATTGTTCCGTTCTCAAAAGACGGTGTTCACGAGTAAAAACCGTATTCTAGTTTCCTGTGTTTTAGAGTAGGTAAGTTTACGGAGTGAAGAATAATAAGGAAAAGCTCCACTAACCTCTCGAATATCAGAGAAAGCTGTTCAAGAAAACCTACTAATTATTTATGGTTAGGTCCGTGACTTGACTTCTCAAGAAAAAACATTCAAATCTCACTCGCGGCTGGCGCGGCGCCGGTCCACTAATCGATTCCAGTTGAGAGAAGAGCGCAGCTCACCATACCGCCAGCCGACAGGGAGATTTGAACCGCCTGCGCCGGCCGCGGGAGAGACTTGAATGTTTTTTTTAACCAAACGTCGCAAATGTTTTGAGCCTCGAAATTCTTGGGTGAGTGACTTCTTCGTTTTCTGTTTCCTGTACCAAAAACTCTTTGAGATTAGGATGGGTTAAAGCAAATGCTCGGATGTAAGAATTTTTTGTGACAAAGAGTATTAAAAAGCTACCGGGTTCAAAAATCGGTCAATCTTGAAAGAAAGGTTACCACAAGAGGATGGGCCATGAGCCATCCAAAATGTTCCGTCCTATTCCTGGTATATGAAGGAACACCATTCGCGATACCATTGCAATTAATCATGTATGCATAGCTCTGTTTAATGGAATCACAGGGAGCAGTTTTGCAACAGACTCCAGCCAGTAACTTGTCCATCATATTCGCAGATGTGTGATCGCTCTCTCGGAAGCATTCACGGAAGAGATCATTTCTGTTCTTCTCTCTATCCATTTGTCATTCATGAAATATCCATGTGAGATGTAAATATAGCTAGGCTCATATGATGCGGAATGGTGAAGCGGGTTTGCTTCCTGATAAATAGCACAGGAATGGGAATCTTCACAGAGAAACAGCATCATATTGATGCCGAATGCTACCCAATTGTTCCATTTGAGCCTCTTTTGCAATTTTACTTGTACCTTTGTGTGCAGGCCGTAACAAATGTGTCACCCATCATCATTTTTTCGCTCAAGACGCACCTCGAGGTCTTTCTGAACGTTTCTAACAACTTTTTCCGGACCTAACATTTTTACGGATACTCCGTACACCGCCAACAACCTGAGAGTGACTTCAATAATATAGCTCAGTTACAGCGCGACGTACAATAGACCTTACAATACGTTCATACTACATGAACTGCATGTTTTGACATCTAATGTTAGGTGGTAGGTCCTTTTCAGAGTGTGCTTTCGAAGAGGGCTGTGTGAAAGCCTACCGTTTTCGTATTTGAGATGATTTTCACGTAATCCGTCCCGTTTTCGGGGTTTAAAGGAAACGGAAGGTAGTCGTGCCAAACAGCTAACAGTAATCCCAGCGGCGTATCTCGGCAAAGCTGAGTCCTGTTTGCAGGTGGTTCGTAAGGGTTTCAACTGATTTGGTGGAATTAGGTCATCGTACCGAAGTCGACTTATTAAAATTTCCTCAACCGAGTTAGCTCCTCAAGTTTGATAAAATTTTCACTATGATGATCCCTGTCTACTTCCATTGCCAAACAACTGTAGGGCGCCCAAATTCGACTTAAAGGCACAGGACACTCAAAGAATTAATTAATATATTCCATGCATATCTTGGAGAGAGTCACACGCTGATCACAGTGGTATCTTTATAAACGTCCAAGACCCCATTTGAACGGAGTTATGGCTCTTCAAAGATGCCTAGATTTTGAGGGTGTAAAATTGGTGGACGAGTGGTCTCAGGCCTGTATTTCTCTTCATTCGCAATCGTCGCGTGAGAGAAAGTCAAGGTAAGGAGACAGTCCGGCATTGGACTGAAAAACGACGACTTGTTGGAATTCATCCATCCATCGAGCCGCTATCGAGTTCGAAAATCTGTTAGGGGGTCGGACCTGTGGTGGTGAACGAAGGGAGTCGGCCAACGTTTGAGGGGTCATGACTCTGTTTCTAGGATGTTTTGTACGATTACAGAAATATAATTAGAACCAGTGTAAAATCATATTCAAGATAAGCGTTAAATTCAGAAGTACATTTGTTCAAAAGCAGAGGACATCCAAAAAATATATTAAAGGTTTTACAGCTTTCGAACGGTTCATTGAGCTCTACTTAGGAATTTCTAATAAAGTTACATGCGAATTAACGACTCTAAACATGTTACCTGCGAAATAATTTCATAACTTCAGGTTACATGTCATCTTCAAAAAAGTAGGCATATCGCACGGTGCGAGTTGACTTACACGTGACATAAAGTACTGACGGATAACTTGAATGCGTTATTTTATCGCACATGTACTTACCTCAAGGCGGGCTGTTTCCTAGGGAGGTATACAACGCACTCCTGAGGCAGGAGTAGAATGTCGATAGTGTCGTCGGTTCAATAACCCAAATTTGAGGTGCTTCGGCACGCAAATCGGCTGCAGGCCCCGCCTAGCGGCTGGCGGTCCCCAGCTTGCTCAGCGGGCATGCCGCGTGTCAGTGTGCCGACCGCGCCGCGTGTGGGTGTCGGCCGCGTCGCATGTAGGTGTCATTTAACATGTAACAACGAGGCAAGTTACTCGCAATGTTGTAGATCTTAGAGCAAGTTACATGATACTTTAATCAAAAATCTGGTCAAGTTACACGTATCATCGCTTCAAGTTACTTGTAAACTCAAAGTATGTTGCGTGAAGCCATCATGCAACTTGCGTTAAAGACTCAGGTAACTTGTTCAGAAATTCCTTAGTACGTGTCCTGACTTGCAGCAGTACTTACGCTCAGAAAAGAGAGAGCGCCCGGAGTTGATTAGGGATGAGCGGGAAATTTCAAATTGTTCAGAAAGCGAATTCTGTCAGAAGACAAGAAACACAAAACAGAGAGATCATAATGGTTAGAAAACAGAAGTCGGAGTACAGAAATGGATAATAGCTAGGAGATCCCACAACATTCTCAAGTTTTGGAGAACAAACTGCCTTCAAAAACTTCTCGACCGATCAATTTTCCACCCCCACCACTCACGGCTATTTTGATCTGTCTAATGAAGTCGAGTTTGAAACGTCGGGAGTGGCTGTGAACTTCTTATTTAAGCGACTTCATTTTTTAGCGTTCTCCCAGGAATGCTCTGAAGATATGTAGGGAACGTTCTAATGTGCAGGTTGGGATGACAGAATTACTCGGGAAGAAAGGTATACAACATCTAGGCAACTGTTTCCCTGGATGGATAACTCTTCCATGATGTGGGCGGGCTCATCCGATGGGTAGGTTGATCCGCGCGATTTTTACTAGCTTCATGACCATTTTTTTTCATTTTTCTTCAGTGCCTTCCTCAGTTTCATTCAAACATCACGCTTGTGCAAGAAAAAAACACAGAGCTTTTTATCTTGAACACTACCTTCAATAGACTTTTCTTGGATTCAGCTATCGAAAATTTCAACTGAATTTGGATATTTCAATTTCTCTACATCTCTCAACTCTCGATTTGAAAAGCGTTAAACGTGGAATTTTGTTGAGCATTTTTACTCTGCTATTCTATTGTGATGATAGAAAGGCCTTTAGCACGACTGGATCCCGTTGGAATGATAGCCAAGCTATTTATGTAATTTCGTGCTTGAATTACGCCCGAATCTGATTCTCAGAATAAAATAGAATATTCTCTGAATCCCTTAGTGCAAAAGGGCAAGGGTTGTCCGATTCCATTCCGTTATCCGTCCCGAGAAGTAATTATCTATACAACTGCTAATGAAAATGAATGGAGATGTATTGACCCCAAGCGCGATTTAAGTGTTAATATATTTCTCAATGAGCTCACTCATGAATGGCATCTATATGATAAGCATACAGTAAGTATTCATCTTGTGCCCAAATAATTGAGCAGAAGTTCTTTTTTTGACTCTTTTGCAACGGATCTGCAATACTTATGGGCGGCGCACCAAGTTGAAAGGCGTGGCCTCTGAGGGAAAGGGAACGTGATCGACTGCACCGACCTCGCTATGGTTTTCACTATTGTATGACTAAACCAGTAATTCTGATGCTGCTATATTATTAAGTATCACATTGTTATCAAGAATAACGCGTCATTACGAAGAATGTTGTAGAACTCTTTCTTTTGCCGTAGTATGTTAACAAATGGTAGTATTTTACACTATCAGGTTCTCACAGAAATTCATATTTTTTTCGGCTTTGGATGTTTGCCCATTTTTTTACTTGATTGTGCTCACTAAATTCATCGCTGAACATAGACTACCAAATGTTAAAGTCTGCTCTCAGAAGAAAAATTACATAAGCTTAAAGGCAGTGTTCACGATGATTTTCGTCCCCGAGTTTCTCACATAAAACAATGCATTGGCCTTCAAGTGATACCAAAATTACGAAAAAACGGTGCGAAACACACCAAAAAGTCGTATTTCAGTGACATTGCTCTATATCATGGACTAGTTGTCCGGTTGGATGAACATGTTCATGGTGGTTGTCACCGGTGAAAAATTGGGTCAATCGAAAATAGAGGAATATTTTATGCAAAACAGGATTCGATAGGGCCCTAAGGAAAGAACGGAGCAGTAGAGAATTGCAGAGGACGGGTCCACAAAAGATTTCATTGCCACAACAAACAGTTCCTGTGAGAGTAAAGAGGCGGGGGGAGAGTAGAGTATTAAGTGTACTTCTGGTAGGTTTTTCACAATTTCTACGTCATTTTAGTTATACCCGGGTTCCACTTAATCATTATAGCGCATAATCTAAAAAATTGAAGATTATCGTGAACACTGCCATAAAATAGGAGCTCGGAAGCTTAAAGGCAGTTTTTGAGTAAGCAAATTTACGAAGTAGTGGAGAGTAAAGAAAAGCTCCAACGAAACTTTACCGGAGAAAAAAATGTTAAAAAAACTACTAAATATTTATTTACGCCTGCTGATCTGTTTTGTGCACTGCGGTCGAAACGTCAAACCAAACGTCGCAAATATTTTGAGCTTCGAAATTGTTAGGACTTCTTTGGTTTCTGTTTTCTATACTAAAAGCTCTTATAGAATAAGATGGGTCAATGCACGTCGCAAATGTTTTGAGCTTCAAAATTATCTAGTAAGTGACTTCTTTGTTTTCTGTTCCCTGCACAAAAAGCGTCTAAAGAATAAGATTCGTCAGTGTGCATGTTTGGATGTTAGAATCGTTCGCGATGAAGAGTATTCAAGAATACGGCCTCTGTCCCGCTGGTGGAAGAAACGCAGGACAACTGTTACCTGAGGTGGGGGTGGCCCAATGAATGGTCAGCCCAGTCTACGTGATTTTCACCCATTTCCTAGCCTTTTTCCTGCTTACTTCCGTACTTACTCCTCTCAGAGGGGCCCGAAGCTTGCGTTTCCGCAAAAAGTACGGCAACTTTTTCAAGGTGAACATTGCCTTGAAATCCAAAAACTGTAGAGATGAATGTTTGGTTAAAAGGTCCTCAATCCACCATCCTTCTGTCGGAAGTGTCTCACAATCACCAATTTCGTGAGATCATGGTCTGATCACATTTTGATTCTGAAGTTCTCCTAAATTTCACACTTTTTTCTAATGAAATTTACCGCTAACGGTTGCGCGCCCACCTCGAACCTCGTGCCTGCCGCAGGCTTTCCGGGATCACGAACACCTCACTCTCTGCTGGATGAAGGAATGAGAAAAAAGTAAGGAGAAAGAGAGAGAATTTAAGAGTACTAGGTAGTATTATGAGACGATTCGTAAAAGGCTCCCGGTATCGAAAGCCATGCTGTGGTCCACCCATTAGGAGCCGTTAACCTGTCTTGATTTCAAAGAATGATTTTAGTTATACCCGGATTCAATCAGGGTTATAGCGCACAATGTGCTAAAAATGCCAAGCATTATCGTGAAGTCCGTGTTCCCGACAAAATACGGAAGCTTAAAGGCAGTTTCTATGTAAGGCAAGCTCACGAAGTAGAGGAGAGTAAAGGCAAAGTCCAACAAAACTCTCAAATATCGGATAAAAAAGTGTTAACAAAACCTCTCGTATATTTAGTTACGCATAATTATGTGTTTGTGCACTGCAGACTTTCGAAACGTCAATCCAAACGTCGAAAAAGGTTTTGAGCTTCAAAAATATTGTGTAGGACTGACTTTGTTTTCTGTTTCTTCTATCAGAAAAGCTCTTATAGAATAAGATGATTCAATGCACGTGCTTAAAGGCAGTGGTCGTGCTTCAAATATATCTAGTCTTGTTTTCTGTTCCCTGCACAAAACCGCTTTTCTGGGTTTAAGAGTCAGTAGAATCTTTGGAAAAATCGTTCGCGATGAAAAAACGCTGTTCTAGTGCCAAAGTAGAAGCCTGAACTTTCTTGTCTTTCGATGGTGGACGAGCTTACCCCACATCATCGGCATCGATGATCCAGTCTACGTGATTATCAAAAACATCAGCTGGCTTAAATTGAGTTTCAATCAATGAACCTACGGATTTATGTGCACATCTAGTCAGAGCATTGACTGAAGTACTTGCGTTTCATTGTTCGGCAACTGTTTTCATAGGTGAACATTGCATTTATTTCTTCCTCTGAGTGTCGATGATTTTTGACTGCTTGGCATGAGACTGTAATCTTTCTGTGCACGTGTGCACGAACTGGAAGTTTAGGGTCTTAATAACTCTGATTCTAGCCCGTGAGATCATGGTCTGATCACATTTTGAGCTGTTCTGAAATTCTCTGATTTTGTTGTTGTTTTCGATAATGAAATTTTTCGCTAACGGTTGCGTGACCACCGCCTTTAAATGTTAAAATCTCTCCAGGATACAGAGTATTCGAATCACAGACACACCTCACTCTCTGCTGGATGGAAGGAGATGAGAAAAAAGTAAGGAGAAAGAGAGAAGTTAAGAGTACTAGGTAGTATTATGAGACGATTCGTAAAAGGCTCCCGGTATCGAAAGCCATGCTGTGGTCCACCCATTAGGAGCCGTTAACCTGTCTTGAGCCCAAGTTCAAAGAATGATTTTGCGAATTCAATCAGGGTTGCGACAATGTGCTGGAAATGCCACGCACTATCTAAAGTCCGTGTTCCCGACAAAATACGGTATTCTAGTTTTCTATGTAGGGCAAGCTCACGGAGTAGAGGATAAGAAGGCAAAGTCCCCACAAAACTCTCAAATATCGGATAAAAAAGTGTTTAACAAAACCTCTCGTATATTGAGTTACGCATAATTATGTGTTTGGCGCACTGCAGACTTTCGACGATCCAAACGTCGAAAAAGGTTACGAGCTTCAAAAATATTGTGTAACTGACTTTGTTCTTTGTTTCTTCTATCGAAAACTCTATAGATGAGATGATTCTATGCACGTGCTTAAAGGCAGTGGTCGCGCTCAAATATGCTCGTCTTTCTTTCCTCTCCGAACCCTTTTCTGGGTTTAGAGTAGTAGAATCTATAAGAAAAATCGCGAAAAAAAAACGCTGTTCTAGGCCAAAGTAGAAGCCTGAACTTTCTTGTCTTTCGATGGTGGACGAGCTTACCCCACATCATCGGCATCGATGATCTCTAGTATCAAAAACATCAGCTGGCTTAAAATTGAATTTCAATCAATGAACCTACGGATTTATGTGCACATCTAGTCAAGAGCATTGACTGAAGTACTTGCTTTCATTGTTCAACTGTTTTAATAGGTGAATTTGCATTTATTTCTTCCTCTGAGTGTCGATGATTTTTGACTGCTTGGCATGAGACTGTAATCTTTCTGTGCACGTGTGCACGAACTGGAAGTTTAGGGTCTTAATAACTCTGATTCTAGCCCGTTTTTCATCGCGCTGCCTTCATAGTTTTTGAGCTGTTTTGAATCTAAGCTGATTTTTGTTGTTGTTTTCGATAACGTTTTTCATCGTGACCACAGCCTTTAAATGTTAAAATCTCTCAGGATACAGAGTATTCGAGAAATCGACAACTGTTTCTTTGGTGAAACGAACGGTAGACCACTGTTATATGACTTACCTGACGTGGAGGGGGTAATTAAGTGGGTCGTCTGATCCATGAGATTGAGATGTTGATCGAATCCACGGCGGGGAGCAGTTCGTCAGGCATACGTGAAGCGCGCGGAGGAAAACCGCTGCGCGCTTGTTGTCATTGGAGCGCGTTAACCGGGCGTCAACTATTTTTCCTATTAGGGGGTCCACGGTTAACGCGCCTCAACGACGACGAGCACGCAGCGGCTTTCTGCCGTGCGCCTCACGTGTGCCAACCAGAGAAGTGCGTAATTACGACTAACGACTAACAAATTTATCGACTAACGGGCTTTTTGGGTGTCACGACTAACGGCTAACGACTAACGAAATTTAAAATTTTTTTCGTAAGCAATCCCGAAATTCGTTAGAAAGTCAATAGTCATTTAAATCGCTCTCCAACCCCAGGCGTTCACCAGGATTGATACATATTGCCCTGCTGGTTTTTCTAGGTGAATGGTACAAAATAACCATAGCCTTCAGTATTTATTATTTCTACTGACACTGCTTGACAGTCCTGAAGCCCCCACGGTATGACCTCAACCGAACGTTGCACAAGGTTAGGCGCAGCATTTATGCGACTTCGCATCGGTCGCGCTACTTTACGGCAGGCCCACTGAAACGGCTCCAGCACTGACCTGCTCCAGCGGAGATTTTTACAGAGAGAACCATCATAGGTGATCATATGGAGCGGCGCCTGCAAGCCACAACTGGTCAACGACGGGAACTGTATACGATGATTGGATTATAAAGGGTGCCGTCCTTCGATTTTCAGTCAAAAATTCGAGATATGGAGTTTCTATAATGTGGCGCTGGGGCCTCTCAGAGGTTAAATGTTCACGTGGTTGCTAATTTCTTTCGACCTTTCCCCATTAGGGGAACAAGCTCTAGACCCCGCAAGCGCTCGGCTCGCAACGCTGAGGAAGGAACTATTAGTGCAAGGTCGATGCGATCCTCCGCTTTTCATCATCGGGTAGACCTCAGGTAACATCATATAGCGCAGAATGGCTAATTCTGCAGTGAAAAAAAGCAAAGAGTTCATGATTTTCTCGGTTTCCCGTATTGTTTCTTTTCTTACCAAAAGAAATGACAAAAACCGATAAACACACACTTTCGAGTTTTCGGCTTTCGTCCATATTTTTGATTATGTATATGTATGTAGGTTTGCAGTTTGATTTAGGTTCTCTAACGAGGAATGGTCCGTATTTCTAATGACCTTGAAAGTTTTAGAAAACAAACATCTCTTCATGCCTTCCTTTTTCTATTCATGAGGGTTTTTTCTGGATCAGCTGTGCTTGCTTTCGAAGCCTATATTTTTTAACGACTAATGATTAACGACTAACGACTAACGAGGGTTTCGGCCGGTTAAACGATTAACGACTAACCAATTACAAAATTTCTATTACGCACATCCCTGGTGCCAACCCAACCGCTCCTGCGCTGTGGATTCGATCAACATCCCCATGAGATTGTAACTAACTTTCTAGCGTCGTACAATACAGCACGTATCTTTAAGTCATTTGGCGCGTGAGAGCGCCGGAGCTCGCTTCAAAGTGGTCCATTCTGAACCCGGAAGTCAGATTCGGAATCAGCATCAAAGTGGGACTCACTAAGTGTTTTAAATTCTTTAATGGAGCTGGATGGGAGATTTTGGGTTACGGTAGCCATCACATGGCCCTTTTGTTCGAATGGGGCTGGTGATTAAGTGTTGCTTCAAACCGATTTTCGAAGTTTCCCAGTATTTAGCCTATACCTATACCATTATCTATCCTCTGAGACCCCTCTGGAGCATTTTGGTACTTCTTTATCAACATCTTTTAACATAAAAGCCACTTTTCTAGCACTTGCCGACATGAAAATGACAAAAATACGGTTATCTTCCATATAAATGGTTCATTCTCACATAAAATCCATCGCTTAAAGGCACAGTCCAAGCTCAGGGGCGAAATCTGAGGTTTCCACAACGTTGTGAAGTGGACCCACCCCGTATACCAATTGCCAAGTGCGAGCTCTCAATTCCTTCGAATAAGCGAGATATAGGAGGAAGCCACCCTGTGGCGCCCACCTCGGGAAGCAACTTTGGCACGCCCCTTTTACGATCTTTCGAGCTCAACAGTGCCAAAATGAGCGATGCTTTCCAACCAGTAGCCCCGTTCTTCCCTTCAATCTCGGCCTCTCTCATCATTCAGGTCAGCTCGCACCCAGCGGTTGCAAAACACGGGAGTTACAAGCCTCGGACAACTCGTCCACCATGCCTCCGCAGCTCAATTTTTGAAAAGCCATAACTCCGTTGCTAGGTCTTGTACAACTCCGACATTGCCGGTCCCAAGCCCGCATGAGAAAGGAGGAGGGTTGGCTCCCCGTACTACCGACGGGCTGGAAAACTTAGGTGGTAACCACGGAAAGTCTCTTAGGAAACAACGAAGAAGCTACCGCATCCGGGGCAGCCGATGCGCCAACACTAGGGATCCAGGGTGTTGGTGAGAAGAATACTACTGGCCAAAATGGAAGACACTAGTGACACCTAAGAAGGAGCTGAGGATTGGAGCATGGAATGTGCAAACGGGACACTGCGTCGGTCAGAAAGAGATAATAGCAAGAGAGTTGTCAAGGTCCAACATATCGATTGCTGCACTTTCCGAGCTGAGGATGAGCGGATGTGGAACGGTGCCCATTCAGGTGCCGGAGAGTAGCGAAAAGATGGTGCTGTACTATTCCGGTGAGGACGGACATCGCAATGGTGTTGGATTTATGCTAGGCAGTCGCGCATCTGGAAACGTTGTTTCATTCGATCCGATTTCTGCCAGGATCGATGTTCTTGTTTTGAGCGGAACAATCAAGACCCATGTCGTGTCCATCTATGCACCAACGGAGCCAAGTTCTGACGTTGACAAGGACGAGTTCTACACCCAACTCCAGGACGTGCTGAATACTATCCCGAAAACCGATGTCACCATTGTAGCGGGTGATTTCAACGCAAGAGTCGGTAGTGACAGAACAGGCTGGGAAGGAGTGTTGGGCAGGTTCAGCGTGGGCGAAATAAACGATAATGGACTACGCCTACTTTCGTTCGCTGCGTTCAACGAGCTTGCCATCGGTAACAGTCAATTCCGGCACTCCAGGAAGCATCAGTTAACATGGAGGAATCCAACTGGACGAGATGTGGCCACCTTGGACTACGTGCTGATAAACTCACGTTTTAGATCATCACTGAAAGATGTTCGAGCCATGAGAGGGCCTGATTGTGGATCCGACCATTATTGCGTGCAGTAATGCAGCTTCGCTTACGACGACCTAGGCGTGAGGAGCCCCCTAGAAAGAAACTAGACTGGTCACACTTGGGGAGGCATTCATGAACGCGTTCGGTCTAGTTTGGTTAGGGTTTGTCCCGCGGGGATTGCAAACCAGTGATTCATCAAGCTCCGGTTTGGTTATCTCTTGGTCACGAGTGGGCTAGAATCCAACCCACCTCGGAGCGGCTGGTCAGCAGGGGGCTAGGTGCGGTTAGCCAGCCAGACGTGCAATTACGTGCAGATTGTGCGATTTCACTAAATGTTTAATGTGACGCCACGTTTTTTTCAACCCCAGGCAGTCTTAGGGCGCCGATGCCTCAGCAAATAGTCGGCGGCGGAACTCCCCCCCCCCTCTGAGCCGTTGACAACCATTTGCCGAAAAGTCACCGAAAATGATTGTCAGTGGAGCACGTTAACTACACCCACACCATTTTCGTCGAGCGCGTCACGGCGACAGCGGCATTCGCATTGGAGCGCACTAGACGTTTTTTCACCGCTTTGACTGCGATCCTTCTTTTTTTCCTATTCTTGTCTTTCGGAAACTTACATGGAGCTGCAAACTTGCTTCGATTTTTTCCATACATGTCCTTTATAGTTGTACAATTTCGAAGAAAATGCCGAACGAACGAAAATCGAAAAATCGAAATGTCCTTATCTCGCCCTAAGTCACCGCAACAGAGACATTGCAAGTACTTATCGTTTTTATAACAGCAATTTCACTCTAAACAACGGTAAAAAAATCAAGCAGTTTGCTAATAACTCTGACCATGAGATCAGATGAATTTTCATGAACTATATTATGAAACTTTTCACAGTGAATAATCAGGAAAGCATCAAGATTGAAAAAGACGAACACTGAAGCCGACAGAATTGATTAGCTGGCATCGATTTACCAACTTCAAGCACGTTTTGACACCCGGTTTGCAAACCAAGCCGGCGAAAACATTCATGAATCGCTGGTTAGCGCGTGTAAGTGGTTTGGTCACGCGTGGGCTTGCAAACCAAACCCTAGCCAAACCAAACCAACGAATGTGCGTTCATGAATCGCACCCTTGATGGCGCCAGGAACAAAAGAAACATTTCAACTCGCGCTGTCGAATCGGTTCGCGGTTCTGGAAGATGCCTTGTCTGTGGACGAGCACGAGAAGCAGACAGTTGAAGTCGCTCTTGAATGCGCAGAGCCTCTCTGCCCTGTTATTAGCCGGCGAACGCAGCCTTGGATATCGGACGATTCTCTCCGTCTCGTGGACGAACGGAAGCGAGTGAAACTAACGGAATTTGGACGGTATCGGCAATTGTGCCAGGAGCTTCGTCGAAAGTTGAAGGAAGAGCGGGAGTCGTACTGGAATATAGCAGGCGAAGTGGAGGAGGCAGTTGGAAGGAACGACTATCTCACAATGTACAGCACACTCAACCGTCTCAGAAAGAAGACCAAACCCATGAGCGATTCCATCAGGATCACGGATGGGTCTTTTGTGCGATCAGCAGATGAGCGTCTGTTGCGATGGAGGCAGTTCTTCGGTGAACTCTATACTCACGATGCGCCACAAGGTCCACTGGCCCAACCGCTACTAGTTGAGGTACCAGAGGAGACAGCGCTTGACTCGGAACCCATTGCGGAAGAAGTGAAGGCGGCAATCAAGTCGCTAAAGAATGGAAAGGCGTCCGGTGTTGACAATGTCACTGCTGAGGTCATCAAGGCAGGAGGAGATGTTCTACTGCGTCAGTTGCATCAGTTAATCACGCGCATATGGCGGACAGAGAGCGTTCCATCTATCTGGAAAAAGGCGATTGTCGTGCCTATCCATAAGAAGGGCGATGCCAGAGACTGTAAAAACTATCACGGGATCAGCCTGTTGTCGATTGTTGGTAAAGTCTTCACGAGAACTATCCAGTCCAGACTTCAATGCCATCGGGAGAGTACCTGTCGCGAAGAACAAGCAGGTATTCGTCCGGGTCGAGGATGCAGCGATCAAATTTTCGCACTTCGTCAAGTTATGGAGGAAAGGATTCGCTGTGGAAAGCGCGTCGTTATCACCTTCATAGACTTCAAGTCGGCATTCGATTGCGTGCACTGGCCCGCCTTATGGAGATCGATGGAATGCGAACACATGCCAGAAAAAATGGTGAAGCTTCTGCAGGAAATTTATAGAGGCTCGACTAGCTGTGTCCGCGTCGGAAACAAGCTATCCGAAGAATTCAGAGTCGGTGCAGGCGTCCGGCAGGGATATGTGATTTCGCCGCTCCTCTTTACTACCGTGGTCGATGCTATTATGAGAAAGACCTTCGAAAATAGAAGAGGGGTCCAATTTGGCGGTAACGATTTTGTCACGGATTTGATGTTTGCGGACGACAGCGCAGTGCTCACCGATACTGACATGGAAGCCACGCTTTTGTTGAATGATATGGCACAAATCGCGGAATCGTATGGGCTGCGGATTAATAAGGAGAAGACTAAAGTCATGACGTTGGACGGTTCACGTGCTTCTGTGTTCTTCGAGGGAGCTGGGCTTCAGCAAGTCAAGGAGTTCAAGTACCTCGGATCGGTGGTGCAAGAGCGAAAGGTAGTGGCTACATCGGAGATACTGTGCAGGATCGGGCAGGCGTCGGCTGCTCCCGCTTCGCTGGGCTGGTGTTTATGGAAGAAGGGTAATGTTTCAATCAAGACAAAAATCCGGATATTTCGCGCGCTCATAGTGCCAATCCTACTGTGCGGGTCAGAGTCGTGGACGTTGCTGAAGTCGGATTACAGCAGGCTGGAGGTCTTCCAAACGCGGTGTTTGCGGCAAATCCTAGGGATAACTTCAAGAGATCGAATACGGAACGACGTTATCCGAGATACTTGCGACCATCAGCCCACGATCGAAGAACAAATTCGAACGAGAAAGCTGCGATGGTTCGGACACGTATGCAGAATGGAAACAAACCGACTTCCGCGCAGAATGTTATGGAGAGAGCGCCCTGCACTGTGGAAGATTGAAAGAGCAGCCCCGAAAAAGACGTGGTTGAAGCAAGTCGAGGCGGATCTGAAGTCCAAACGGTGCAGTTTCCTTAATGCTGGATTAAATGCTGCGAACCGTACTGAATGGAAGCGTATCGTTCAGGCCACAAGAGCTCCTATGGCACCTACAGCAGTGTACTGGTTGAGAGGTCATCCTGCTCCGCCAGCCGCCAGCTAACGGGATGAGTGAAGTGAAGTGCAGGTCTTGTACCATTCCAGAGACATCATTGGAATCAGCGTGAGGCCGTTTTTAAGATAAATAGAAAAATGAAAACCGATTCTGAGGTTGGTCTGTGCCTTTAATGGAGAGTCTAGGTTAATGAAAATCAAACCGATATCGCGTTTTTCGATAGAGTTAATTATTTCCTTTCAGGTCTAAAGGTGGTAGACAACAGAGTACATTTTAACAGCCAGGGGAAAGCTCAGCTCTGAAATCTTGGTACAATATATTTACGAAAAAACGTGTTCGGAATCAGTGAGTATATGGAATTGTTCCAGGAAATGGGTATTTTTAAAAAAATTGTTTCTTCACACGAAAACTAAAGTTTCAATGAAGTACCCACATTTCATTCTCACTGTGAATACGTTCTTTGATTTCTATACAATTCAAGTAGAGCCACCGAACAAATTTAATAAGCAGTTGCTCTAAAATGAGGGAAATCGTAAAAGTTTCTAATTGATTCCACGAAAAAAAAGTTTTAAGTTCTGCTGTTCTCATTGAAAGAACAAAATTTGATTTATAAAGACAGAATTTCCCTCAAATCTCTTGAAATCTTAGCCTCATTACAAATTATCGCTTCAAAAGTAATCATGAAAACTTTCAATTCTTTTCCCACAAAAACTAGAATTTTAAAATGATTTCACACCAGATTTATCAATTTTGAGTTTATTTCTTGAGCACTTCTAGAGTTGGTTAGATTTCGAGTTCCAGTCGTGAGAATTGGTTTTTCTAGCTTATTACATGGAATCGCGTCTGAAATGCGGTAATTTTGAAAATTTTCATTTTTCCCGCGAAGAAATGAAATTTTCAAATTGAATTCCTGGTAAGAAGACCAGTCTCGGAATTTCATCCAGAACCCTTCTAGACTTCCTTACATCTCGGGTTCTCTAATTAAATTGCATAAAGGCATGTGTAGGAATTGCTGTACAAGCACGGCTTCGTTCGGCCCTTCACCCCTCACATGCCAGGCTATTACCTATGCCAGGTCGCTCTACCCAGTAAAGGCCCATCCAGTCTGAGTATCGTTTGCGTGTGTCAGGGGTTTGAGCCCAAACCAGTATGAAACCTCGCGGAATGTAAGTTGCTCATTACTCCATTCGTAGTGGGTACTGAGCAAATCTGGAGATACCACTCTGATCATCCCTGAAGTCTCTCCGAGATAAACAAAAAAACTGGAAAACGGTATTTAGGTTGGACTGTGCCTCTAGAGACGAATTTCGGTCACATTTCCACTGTTAAAAAATTTGGGTTACATAGATAGACTTAGACTCGATGAAGCCCAAGAAGTATTGTAAGGCATGAGTCATTACTGTTATGCACTATGGTTTTCAAATGAAGAATTGCGGCATTTAGAGCTCCAGCTATTCAAAGCTATTTAAAAATCAGTCCTGCGATTGTTCGATATTCTTGTGGGATGGGAGTGGTCCTCTCATCGCAATGCGGCGAGATTATCGCACTCAAAGCATGCGCGGCGCTGCTGAGAGACCATTCTCGCCGCGCGTGAGAAAGAAAGCGCAGATCAAAGGGCGACGGTCACACCATTGTGCTGATAAGATCGCAGGTGGGCAAGTTCATCGCGTTCTGAGGCCGAAATCACTCAAAGAGTACCGTTTTTCCAGCGGATCTCGCATGTTTCCTGGGAACACCTGTGGCCTAGCGGGAAATCTTACTTTCGATTTCTTCCCTTCCCTGCCTTCTGCTTCCGAAAACCTCCCTTTCCAGAAAAACAGTTTCTTTCACCTCACTGCAGCATTCGAAATGCGCCACCCCCCCCCCACCCCCTCCCTATGGGGTCGCTTACATGACTGCCACCGAACAGCGCGGCACACTACAATTCTGCAATATTTGCACGCTGCGTGGCACGATTGATATTATAAGATCGTACTCCGCCGCGCCGCTCGGCGGCAGGAGTATAAACTTCGCCTAACGCCTTCTTCATACCTTTGCTGCCTCGTCAAATGCCGCTCTCTGAGAAAGCGGCGTTTGACGTATAGGCTATAAAACTATGAAATTCACATGGTTCATACGCGTGCTGGTGTAGAGCGGAGGTTAGAGACAGTGAGAGAGCGTAGAGCAGACGGAGGCCGAGGCGTCGCGCGCGCCGCTCGCGCCTTGAATGATGTGAAATACGACGTTTTATAGAGAGTACTTCACCGTGGAGTGTTAGAGCGGCGTTTCTTTACTGTCTCGTTACAAGTTCCGATCACGGATTGAATGACAATCTTGGCATTTCGCCAGCATTCTCGCGTGCAAAGAAGCTAGTTGCTAACTTACGGATAATTTTCTAGTAATCGAAAACACAGGCTTCATCGTACCTCAAAAAGCGGCACTTTCCGTGGCGGCAAAAGCGCCAAATGGCGTGAGGGTTTTAGCTCGCGTGTTCAGCCCCGCCCTCCCCCCACCTGAAGTCGTGCGAGCTCGGCAGCAGCAAAATTGCCTAGGGCGCGCTGTAGCGTAGTAATAGGTCTTGAGAGCGGCGCTAGGGTTTCGGCGCTTGGGCGCGATCAGGCGCCTCCCCAGAAAGGTCAGGTCCTGCCTGAAGCCAAGCGTCTTGCGCATTGTGGTAGGCTCTCTTAACCAATTCCAACACAATCCAACCCTAAGGACAGATTCTGCAGCCATCCTGATTAAAGGCAGTGTTCACGATAAATCTTGTTCTCGAGGTCTCGGTGTAAAACACTAAGTTGGCAGGTGCTGTAGAGGATAGGGTCGAAGAAAGCAACGAAAACTGGCTAGAAATAGATGCAAACGGCTTTGAAAGCTCTCCCGGTGCGCCTACCTATCCCGGTGCGCCCCCAATCGAACGAGCTTGTGGCGCCGCACACGTTTCGATGGCAAAATGCCAAGCAACTCTGCCGCAGTTAGCATCATCGATTCGAGCAGATTTCTCGATTAGCGCGCGCTTGCCGAAATCAGCAGGGCCCATGATTCTAGTCCACGCCCTAAATTTAGAAACCGTTATTTTGACTTATTCTGGACGTTTTTGTTCGCTGTTTCTTCCCTAATAGTTACCTCACGACCAAACAATTCCCTTTTTGGGTGGAACTCGAGTGCGATATTCATCGTGAGCACTGCCTTTCAAAATGGATTGAGATTAAGAGTAAGTGTAACCGACCACTGATAGTCACAGTAAATCGAAGCTCAAAACCATTTCTCTAATAGAAGCTATCATTTGTGAATTCGAGAAAATCTATCCGAAAAATAGAAAAAATTATTCGATAATTTGAATTTTTTTTTGAAAATTCGAAGATTTTGATTTTCGGAAATTCGAAATTTGAAAAATCTCTTTTTCGAATATATATTCGGAAATCTGAATCTTGAAAAATACCATTTTTGAGTTAATTCGAAAATTTGAAATTCGAAAAATTTGGTTTTCGAATATATTCGAAAATTTAAAAATCAACAATTTTTACAGTTTTGCCCAAGTATAGTATATCCACACTCAGCAAGAATACGATTTGGTTTATCAAGTGGTACAGAAAAAAAAACATAGACAAGTTGACCACCAACATGTCATCGATTCCACAGAAAAATCCTGTTTCACCGCACTTACAAAATGGCTAGAGATTCAAAACAGCGTTGAAGACTGTACCTCAGCCGATAGATCGTTTCAGTGTGAACCATAACGTTGTGATCGGTCTCTTAAGGGTGCGGTCACTTCCTCCCCCCCCCACTCAGATAAAAACAGCCCAATTCCCGCTGGCCAAGTCGGGGTAGTCGACTTCGCGCGGCCCCAATTTTGTGGGCGTGGCACAGCGCCCCACTTCCCGCGGAAAGAGAGATTATAGGGTTTTGCAGAGTTGCAGCGACCAGCGGGACGCCGCCGAGCGAGAGCTTTGGGGCGTGGTCGAAACCCGACGCGGCGATGAGCACAAAGGTCTCGGAGAGTTGCACCGACGTAGTCGTCAGCATCGCATTCTACCATTGCGTACGATCTTATTCATTTGGCGTCGCTATACACAGTTTGTTGGTTTGTTATGATTCGAAACTTAAGTGAATGTCTACCAACGACTTCTACAAAATATTGTGATTAAAAATCAGAGAAAAAATTCAAGTTTGCGAATAGTGGAATGTTGCCTTAATGAATAGTTTTCGAGATAACGAAGTCAGTGGGCGGTTTGTGGCAGTCGCTTTGAAAATAGTGGTACTAGACGACATTGTAATAAAAAAACTAAATAAAACTGGAAACAAATCGATTCGAGATGAAGCTGCGAATATGGACAATCTGAAGTATGCTCCAATGATTTTCTCTTCAATTTGTGCTAAAATAAAAAAAAGGTCCGCAGAGGGTTGAATTCATGAAAGGAACAAAAAAAAAGCTTGAATAGATCGTCGGCGGGGCTCGTCGCCAGCGATGGAAATGGTCGAGACCATTCCCCGCCGCCGCTCGGTGACGGCGTCGCTCCGGGAGTCGCTGTTGTCGTGGCGGCGGAAATACTTTGCGAGGTAACCACGTCGTTGCTGCCGCGCGACACGCCGCCGCCATCGCCCGCTGCGTGGCGCCCCCCATTCTCCATCGTTGCCCCGCCGCAGCGAGATTCGCGGCGGTGCAACTCTGCAGAGCCCTTATCCAGTCTTCCCGCGGAGTGTCGGTGGGCAGTCGGCTATTCCTGGGGGTCATCGAACACTCAATCATCCATTCCCACTTTGATATCGCCATTGCACCACCCATTAGAGTGGAGCCAGTGGACGATTGCCGAGCAGAGAACGTGTTCAGTGCTGTATTGAGACTCTTCCCAAAACCCTCGCTGTATGCGAGGCTGGCTTTGGGCAGGTGAGCCGTTGTCTGTTGATGGCAGCTGCGAATGAAAAGACTGCAAGGGCAAGCGAATGTAGTGAGCAACCCTGTGTAAGCTTTCTCCTTACTTATCAGAGGCAGCTCAGGATGAAGAGCCCAGGAGGGGATTTTTGAAATTTGGTTCCAACAGACCTTTACCTAAAGGGTGATTTTCAAGTGTGCCACGAACTGCTTTTGGATTGTCTTCTATCAGTCATCATATTAGCCGTACCGCGATGGCAGAAGGGCCGCAGAGTGCTTGTTCAACGTGAAGGGGCAGTAACCGAAACGGCGCTGCCGACTGCCGCAACCGAACTATTGGCCTTCCGCAGGAGGGGTTACGGGACGTCGCCTAATGGTACTGCGGGAATTGTGCTGTCTGTATCTGAGCAGCTTGGGGATCACAACTTCCTCCATCTGCAGACCTTCCTCAATGAAAATTTCATGTTCATATTGAGGCCGCACGCAAACGTCGCATGCTAGGCGATGGCATTTCGGTGACCGTTGTTGCATCGACTCAATCGATTTATGCAACTACTTCATTCTTAAAGCCTATCTCGCTCCGATGAAGCGACGAAGAGGTCGGTCATGGGTAAATATAACATATATAAGGATCTTTCGGCATAACAAACCCAATTAGTCCTATTTCAAACGGAGGGGAGAAAAAATGAGGGAGAAATTATTTATCTTTGCTGAGTTTTCTATCTGGGACGTTACACAAACGCGTCAGTTTGTGGAGTAATACCTTGCTAGCATTACTAACAATACTTTCTTTGCATACATTAATCCTTCGCGTACGCATTGTGCACCCAATCCAGATGTTTTCACGCTTCTGCCAACTTTCTTGTCTCTGCCTTGCCTAGCAATGCAAGCGGTCAGTCTGTCCTCCTTTGGCTCCCGTCATAGCTAGAAGATTGTCCATATTCATACACGGTCGATGTGCAGATAAAGCACGCTGTACAAGAGGAGAAATTGTCTTTTAAAAGCTCCTCTCAGGTCGTACGTTGTCCGTCCTAGGTCATCCGTAGTCCCACCTGGCTCCCCCGGTCCCCCAGAACGCCCGTAGACCTCCCTGTCTCACTCTAATCAAAGTAATGTGCTTATCTGGGCTAAATTCCGGTCCGCAATTACGTCTCGAAACGCTTTGCGGCCGCTCACGCTGGGGTCAGTCGAGTTTCCAGCGCCTAAGCCGACTCGATATAACTTTTTTAGACAGTTTTCTCCAATTTTGTTTACTTTCCAGTTTCTAAAACCCACCTAGAGTCAACAGATCGGCGGTTGTAGCGCTGGAAACTCTTCCGACTTCGATGCGCGCGGCCGCAAAGCGTGTCGAGACGCAATTGCAGACCGGAATTCGGTCCAGAGAAGCACAGTATGCATACCAATAAAACCATTGACACCATTGCGGCCTCCCGCCGAGCGTGGCCTAGGTTGGCGACCCAGGCGGGATTGCGGACCATATACATAGAGTTCACGCAATCATTTTAGTCCGAAGAATGAACGGGGCTGTGACGGTAGATCACCCTGCGCGAATCGAAACCACATTCTTCAGTGAGGCCGCCAACCCCGCGCGGCCGGCCGTTTGGTCCATGCGTCAGACTAAAATGAAAACGGAAACCATATGTACTTCGTCCAGCTCTGACAGGGGCCTCAGGCAGCGCCTATAGCTAGATGTCGAGTGAAGCTATAGCTAGTGTCATCAAGTGAAGTCGAGGGTTCCCACCGTTAACCATTGGTTACTGGTTGCATGCCATAGCTAGCACTACAGCTGGCATACGCTGAGCTTGGCGACATCGTTGGTGTAGCGGCTGACAGCAACACCATCCATAGTATCTTCGTTAAAGGCAGTGTTCACGATGAAAAAATTGCCCGTTTTTGGCTGAACCGTAAGCTTTGGGTCCCTATAGGAAGGGTAAGAATGGAGGTGCTACTAAGAACGGCCTGGAAGTGGATGAAAATATCGTGGGCCAGCCAACCCATCGGATTACCCCGCCCACGTAATATAACAGTTGTCCTGCGTTCGTTTTACTGTAGGAACAGGTACCAAATTTTCGAATTAAATTCATCGCGAAAGGCTCTAACATCTAAGCATGTACATTGGCCCCTCACATTTTTAAAGAATTTTGGGTACAGGACACGGAAAGCAAAGCCACTTAGCTGAGAATTTTATAGCGCGGAAGCATTTCACCGACGTCAAGTTCGAAGCGTTGTCCGCTGTCCCCCGAAACCCACAAACAGGCATAATTAATTCTTTTGAAGATTTCTCTAGACAGTTTTTTTCCGGTGTTTGAGTATATAGTATAGTAGTATTGTTTGAGGACTTTTCCCTAATAACCTCTTCTTTGAGGACTTACCTACCCAAAAACATCAAAAACTATAAAACGGTTTTTTATCGTGAACACTGCATTCAATTCAACGCTTTCCTAGGGCTCGCTGGATGCTTCAGCGATTGGGCGTTGTGAGCGCTGTAGGTCAGCGTTTCAGGAACGTGCCGTTCTTAGCTCGTAGCTATGGACGTTGACTTACTTTAGGCGAGATACCTCGTAGGGTGGGGCTGGCTTCCGATGAGTATGTTCTCACGCTTTCAGACTTCGCCGAACCACCTACAGAAGTGGTTTAGCGCAGGCAAGCTATCCGACTTCTTTAAGCAAACAGTTAGCCCCTCTTACAAAGCCGGCCTTTCATAGGGTCGGCGCAGCCCATCTAGCAGCGGTGAAGGCCGGCCCTGGTCCAAACGCGCTCCTGGTTATTGATATACTTGAAGCTAATTTTTAAATTTTATTTCTCAAAATGTTCCCTTATTTAAGTTTTCGATCTTTTACCAACTATCGTGTATTCGATATTGAGGAAAAAACACAGGCGGATTAGCTGGAGGTTTGCGGCTCACACACCCTCTGTGCACCAAAGACCGTCCCCCCTTGCTCCGTTATCATCATAACGTGGTGCGATCAAATATGCTTGTCGTCTTTTTCTCTCTAAACCTTTTTTTTTCGTCTCGAGTAGTAGAACCTATAAGAAAAATCGCGAAAAAAACATTTGTTTGGGCGAAATTTGAAGCCTGCACTTTCTTGTCTTTTGATGGTGGACGAGCCCACTCCACATCATCGGCATAGATGAACTTTTATATCAAGAACGTCAGCTGGATTGAAATTGAATTTCAATCAATGAACCTTCGAATTTATTTACACATCTGGTCAAAAACATTGACTGGAGTGCTTTCTTTCATTGCTCAACTGTTTTTATTGGGTAAATTTCCATTCATTTCTCCCTCTGAATGTCGATGTTTTTTGACTACTGGGCATGAGACTGCGATCTGTTTCGTCGGCGCTGTGCACGTGTGCATGAAATGCTTTTTTGGGTCCTAAAAACTCTAATTCTAGCCCGTTTTTCATGGCGCTACCTTCATAGGTTTTCAGCTGTTTTTGATCTAAACTGATTTTTATAGTTTTTTCGATAACGTTTTTCATCGTGACCGCTGCCTTCAAACCTGGATCGACTGGTTTGCGCCATACGTACTCACTTGACAAAAAAAGAGTTCTGCAGACGAATATCGCCGGCTAGACGCTGCCGGAGAAAATCTTTTGCTCTCGTGTCATCAAGAGGCATAGGGTAGCGACAACTTGAAAACAGGTCGACTTGTCCGCGGCCCCTCCATTTTCGTATACTGGATCGACAATCCCTCCGATGCTTTCGAAAACCAAACACGGACCGCGGATGGAGCTATATCGAAAGACATGAAAGAAAATAGTGAAATAAAATGAAAATGAATGATCATGGTGTGATCGAGAACGGATTTTTGTCCGTGATCATGTTTGAGTTTCATCGGATGACTGGCGATTTGCTCCCCTAATAGATTTGAGTCATTCTCCCACCAGAAACAAAAGCAAGCCGAGATAAGAAGCTAGTAGGGGCCGGGATTTATGCATAAGCAGTTAGGATAAGCAGAATAAAATTATAAAAAAAATTAGGAGTTCGCGTTCCGAGTCTCAAAGCATGATTTTCTTTCTTACGACGCCGCCAGCAGCAAGGGCTCGGGCACAGCGTGAGAAATGTTTTCGGCAGAGCAGCGAGGTGGTTTCATATGAGCGGGTCCGTGTCACATACATAGTTTCGTTGTCCCCACGGCTCGCACACCCGCCATGCGGCAGTGTGGCGCGTGCCGCCGCGGTGCGGTTTTCAGCGGCCCTGGGAAAGGATTGCTTTCATCTCGGCTCCGCTAGAAGGCCCTTTTTTCTTCCAACGCCAGCGCGTCACGCACGGGAGTGGCGTTATAGTTGCGGAACGTGCGTGACGCGCTAGGAAGTACTATGAATACACCATTGTCACAGGCTTGGCCTCGCGAGCGGTACAAAGGGACTGCGGTCTCCTACTCTACAACTTGGACGCTAGCCTTCTGGTTTACAGTGACTGTGCTACCAAGACATTTGGAGAATTTAGAAGGGAAAACAACAGAATTCCTTATTAGCTTTTTTTCGTATAAATTTTGTTCAAAGTTGCAAGTGGCGGCAATGCATTAACGGAGAGAGGTAAGGTTGACCTGAACGGTCTACCCACCATAGTAGGAATGAAGGGAAAGCCGATGCAGGGGTTGCCGCCATAAGGGAGCTGGCGTGACGCGTGTCCGTTGCATAAATCCACTCATACTCTAACATCACGAACGGGCGTCTCACGCTTGCCGTGTTCGCGTTGACGAGTATAAAAGCCTTCAAGAGCCGCCTCATGGCCGCACACAAACAGTACAACATTGCTGATCAGCGACCAACAGGGACAACGGAGCTACCTGACATGCCCACGCACTTTCATCATTATGATCCCGCATAGACACATCGAGCAAAAAACCCTGTAATCCAAGAGAAACACATTCTATCAGTATCGGTCTCACAAGTGGAAAATTTCACTTCAGTAATTCGCACTAGAAACCGAGACAACGATGGCTGCAAATTTACAAATCACGTTAGAGAACCTGGTTTCGGTTTTTCCGTGGATCTGCGTAAATCTACTCCTCACAAGGAAACCACAATAAGTCGTAGTGACCATTGCAAATGAAATGTGCTTTCCTAGAACCATTTCTAGACGAAAAGTCCGAATATGCCTATCGCAGCTGCCTAGACCCACTCTGAAAAAAGTTATGAGCGTTTTTTCTGCGATTTTCGTACCTATTGTACCCTCCAAAAAGCGCATTATTTTTACGCGATTCCGGAAACGGACCTGATAATCGTGTTCAGCGCCCAAATCTACCCCACCAAGCGAAGTTTGGGTGAAGGAACATTTTCCAAACTTTGCGCAAAGCGTTTTGGACTTGTACGGATTTTCGGTTGGGCGTTTATTTTTACCAATTAGAGGGCTCTCGAAGCGTTTTGGAAAAATATTCCAGATTCGACTAAAAATTTGTTCTGGTGGGTTATTTGGGATGCTGATCACGAATCTGAGGTTCATTTGTCGTTTTTCTCTAGTTTTCGACTATATTTGTTCAAAGCTTCCCACTGGCAGAGAAAATTGACGGCAAAATCAACTTTTGACGATTTCCGGAATGTAGCTCAAATCGTTTCTGTGGGGGTTATCTGGAGTGCTGAACACGAATCTGATGTCAGTTTATCGATTTTTGTCAGCTTACGGTAGATTACGGTGGGTATACGGTAGTTTGGTCGAAGTCTCAAATTTGTCTCAAAGTTTCTATGTGGGGTTATTTGGGGTGCTGAATACGAATTCGATGTCCATTTGTCGATTATCGGAATATTGAGGTAGGTTTTGCCCTCTAAATGGCATGTTACCTACCGTAACCTACAGTAAACCTCAAAATTTTTAGAAGCGAACCCCAGATTCGTGTTCAGCACCCCAGATTACCCCTACGCACATGTTTTTAGCAAAATCCGGAGAAAAATTTAAAAACACCCCAAAAATTCCATGCGAAGCTTTAAAAAACGCGCATAACTTTATTCAGAGTTGGGCTAGGCGGCTGAGATGGGCATATTCGAACTTTTCGTCCGAAAAGGGTTCTAGAAAAGTACATTTCATTTGGAGTGGTCACTATGACTTATTGTGGTTCCCTTGTCAGAGACTTAGTGGTGAGGTTCGGGACATACTGGAAATCTGGAACACGACAAATACTGGAGAAACTGGAGGTGTCGTTGAAAATCGTGCAAAACCTTTCGTCGTGCCATCGTAATCTGCGCAAACTAATTTTGGCTCCGGAAAAGATCAAAAGATGCTCTTTGCGATGTCTCTATCCACGTCACGCTCCTGTGTAGAAACCATCTGTGGAAGGCCTGAAGAAATCGGTTTTTCAACTGTGTCGCTAGGATTCGCAGAAACGAATGACAGGAGAAGTGTCTGGAGCTTTCAACACATCTGCTAAAACGAATTGCATTGCTAGTAACTCTCGATGTTGTATAGTAGCGTTTTGTAGTAGCTCGACCCGAAGTTGTTGTTTCCAAGAGATATAAGAATTTTTACATCTTGGTAAAGAGTAAGGACACATAAAGTCTGTCCGGATAAGAATGTCCGCCCACGCGGTCGGCGTACGCGTCGAGCGACTGTGACTGAGACACTTTTCAGACCTGTAAATCGATTTGCATGATTCAAAGACGCACACAGAATATTGGGACATGGGCTGTCTACACACCGAGTGAGGAGTTGTCCCGTTTCCGCAGTTTGAAACATTACGCCACTCAACACGAATAAAGTGGTCCCGAGTGGAAATAGAGCATAAGAAGGCGGGACAACTTCTCCCTCGATGTGTGGAGGGCCTCTGTACCCAGAATATTATCCCAGTCAGCTGTCTGCAGTCGTGAAACAATTCGCACGGAAAAACCCTCCGCGATTGCCGTTCAACACGCACACCGACCGCATGGGCGGGCAGTCTCATTCGGACAAGCATTACCCATAAGGAAAATTTCAGACTGTTCTCGAAAATTTTTCCAGATTAGGCCTTAGACTTGTCTGTAGGGGTTAATTAGAATGCTGAGCAGGAATCTGGAGTCCGTTTCTTGAACCTCTGAGGCTTCCCGCAAGTTACTGTGAAAACAAGACCACTGCTGATTCTTTGTGGGCGATGTTAGAAATTACATGAGATTGCCTTCTGGTATCTTTTTAATAACAATTCTCGTCTGTTTTTGCCTTCACATAGAAATGAAATAGCCGTTATGCAATCAATTCATCGCGATTTCTCCACAATTTCGCCCTTCATCTTCTATTCTTCTATTTACATGCAGTCTTTTATGCGAGTGCCGTTTCAGGATACAGATCCATTGTCGCCAAATGGGATTCAATGCATGAAAGGCGTCCAGGTGATTTGCATATACGAACATTCAGAAGGAAATAACTGCTTCCTGTACTCTTTGCATTCTACACATCACACATTACATAAGGGGTTCATGAATTCCCTTCTGAGTATCGCGAAAACAAACGCATGAGCACATAAGGGATCATGATGCGGAAGTGATCATGACGTGTTGGTATTGGGGGCACAGTACAAAGCGTACGCGAAAGATTAGTGTATTCAAAGAAAGTAGTGTTAGTAATGCTAGCAAGATATTACTTCATAAACTGACGTGTTTGTGTAACGTACCACGGGCGGCATGCACGTACGCGGCGGGTCAGGTTGTGGTTAGGCAGGGTTTGAAGCGTCGGCGCGTTTGATGATAGCGGCGCGAGGGCTGAAAGGGGGTTAGGCTAGCACTCAAAAATCTTTCCCTTGCAAACCCTACCTAGGAGGGTGGGGCAGCCGAAACCCCGTTGGGACCCCAACCATTCATTATCTCCAGCACTCGAACAGCAATCATGAAACGCGCCGACGCCCCAAACCCTGCCTAACCCCAACCTAACCCGCCGCGTACGTGCATGCCGCCCCAGATAGAAAAACTCAGCAAAGGTAAAGAATTTCTCCCTCATTTGGGCCGCTTCAGGTAAGACTAGTTGGTTTGTTATGCCAAGAGATCCTCATCTAACGGTGGCATGGATCCTGGAGACACTGTTGAAGTTTGACTCGGTGCCATATGCTATAACATAGGTGCACCGAGTTTGCGCCAACCTTCAACAGTGAACGCAAAGTCTCTTCACGATCCATGCCGATGTTATGTTATATTTTCCCATGACCGACCTCTTCGCTGCTTCATCGGAGCGAGTTAGGCTTTAACAATGAAGTACTTGCATGAATCGTTTGAGTCGATTCAACAACGGTCACCGAAATGCCATCGCCTAGCATGTGACTGACGGTTTTTTTCGGGACCTCAATATGAACGTGAAATTTTCATCGATGAAAGTCTGTAGATGGAGGAAGTATTGATCACCAAGCTGGAGGGGGATGACCGCACCCTCAAAAGTCCGATCACAACGTTACGGTTCACATTGAAAAGACATAGCGGTCAAGAAATTCCGCTTAGTCTTCAAAACAGTTCGAAGTTTCTAGCCATTTTGTAGCTGCTGTGAAACAGGAATTTTCTGTGGAATCGATGACATGTTGGTGGTCAGCTTATTCTTCACTTCCGCACTGCCGTTCAGTCCGCAAAGTGCGCATGATTGCGAAATCGTGCTGCGGTGCGGTTGCGAGTATCCTCAGACAGGGATGTGGGATCACCCGGGCGGTGGGATGACCCTGGCACCAAAGGCCACAAGCGCCCGGGTGATCCCACATCCTTGTCTGAGGATGTTCGCAACCGCGCCGCAGCAAGATTTCGCAATCAGGGTGCACTTTGCGGACTGAACGGCAGTGCGGAGGTGAACTGTATGTATGTCTTTTTTTACTGGAACACTTCATAGACCAAATCGTTTTCTTGCTGAGCGTGGATACTATACTTGGGCGAAACTGTAAAAATGTTTGATTTTCGAATTTTCGAATATGTATATTCAAAAATCATTTTTTTCGAATTTCAATTTTCGAATTAACTCGAAATTGGTATTTTTCGAATTTCGGATTTCCGAATACATTCGAAAAACAGATTTTTTATATTTCAAGTTTTCGAAAATCAGAATTTTCGAATTCTCAAAAAAAAATCAAATTTTCGAATAATTTTTTCTATTTTTCGGATAGATTTTCTCGAATTAACAAGTGACAGCTTCTATTAAAAAATGGTTTTGAGCTGTCATTTACTGTGACTATCACTGTGTGGAAATATTCACCGCTTACACTTACTCTTAATCTCAAACCATTTTTAATCAGGATGGCTGCAGAATTTGTCCTTAGGGTTGGATTGTGTCGGAACTGGTTGAGAGAGCCTACCACAATGCGACACCATTTCTTAGATTTTCATTTAACTGTCTAGTAGACCCCTCCTGTATGAAACCTGCCGAGCATGTGGTCTCAGTTCCTCCAAGCAAACGGGACAGGTACTTATAAGCGACCACCACGGGCCCGACCCCCTAAAACAGAACCTCAGGCCACGCCCCTTCCCTGATTTCGCGGCTCAAAAGCGGCGAGGTGTATAGATGCATTTTGATTAGGCTTTGGATTTTCGCTTCATTGCCGGTCTGTATCTTTGTACTTACTCGCTACTTTGCAGTGACTGCGAGTGGAGAGAAATACAGGCTTGAAACTTTTTCACCGAACCCTCGCCCGCAAACTATAGGGATTTTCGAGGAACCTTGACTCCGTTTTCAGTAGGCTTGAGCGATTTCATAGACGCCAATCTGTACAGCTTGTGATTCTCTCCAGGATAAGAATAAAGTCTGAAAAAGAATTTTTAGTGTCCTGCGTCTCTGATTACATTCTCAGGCAAACCATCGCTCCGAGCGGGACCGGCTCCTCCCAATTATGACGTCATCGCCCGGACAGCGGCCGAGGGGCCAACTGGCACCGCGGTCCCTGTCCGGTGCCAGTTCGCCCCTCGGTCGCTCTCCGGTCGCTCTCGGGGCCACAGCGGTGCCATCGCCAGAGATAGACGCGGGATTGGCTGTTCTTTGAGTGATAACGTGCGAGCCACGTTATCACTCAAAGAACAACCAATCCTGCGGGTATAAAAGGCGGCTCGCCTCGTGTAGACGGGTAGTTGGCCTTTCGAGGCCACTCTTGAGAGGTGACCTCGGATCACTCTCAGGATGACAATTTTTGGCGGGCGAGGGGATCCTCCATGGCCCGCGGTGGGGAATGCTTCCTCATTGCGGATCATGCTGGGATGGTATCCTTGTTGCGGCCTGTGGCAGGATTAACCTCCTGACCCACAGGCTGTAACAGGTGCCTTATCCTCTTAACAGGCTTAATCCTCTCCAGAAGAGGCGGAAATAAAGAAAATTTAGCAATTAGGAAATTTTTGAAAATCGCCCGAACAGAGACCGCAGTGCCAGTTGGGACCGAAGATCGCTCCGAGCGATACTGCTGTGGCCCGGAGAGCGGCTGCTGTGGCCCGAGTAGATGGCTAATTTTCGCTCGGAGCAGAGAGGCAGCGCCGCTCGAGTAGCTCTCCGGTACCGCTCGGAGCGATGGTTTGCCTGAGTTAAAGGCAGTGGTAACGATGAAAAACGATATCGAAAAAAACTACAAAAATCAGCTTAGATCAAAACATCTGAAAAACTATGGTGATTCCTAAACAGGCAGCAGCGACCGTTTATCCATTCTGTTCATCAAGCTGAATACGCATGAAGTTGGTGCGTTGATATGTACATGATGAACCTCGTAAGACACCTCCACTGGCAAAACAGTGTGACGGAACACGTACTCAGGCAAACCATCGCTCCGAGCGGTACCGGAGAGCTACTCGAGCGGCGCTGCCTCTCCGCTCCGAGCGAAAATTAGCCATCTACTCGGGCCACAGCAGCCGCTCTCCGGGCCACAGCAGTATCGCTCTGAGCGATCTTCGGTCCCAACTGGCACTGCGGTCTCTTTTCGGGCGATTTTCGAAAATTTCCTAATTGCTTTTTTTTCTTTATTTCCGCCTCTTCTGGAGAGGATTCAGCCTGTTAAGAGGATAAGGTACCTGTTACAGCCTGTGGGTCAGGAAGTTAATCCTGCCACAAGCCGCAACAAGGATACCATCCCAGAATGGTCCGCAATGAGGAAGCCTTCCCCACCGCGAGCCATGGGGGATCCCCTCGGTCGCCAAAAATTGTCATCCTGAGAGTGATCCGAGGTCACCTCTCAAGAGTGGCCTCGAAAGGCCGACTACCCGTCTACACGAGGCGAGCCGCCTTTTATACCCGCAGGATTGGTTGTTCTTTGTGCGATAACGTGGCTCGCACGTTATCACTCAAAGAACAACCGATCCCGCGTCTCTCTATCTCTGGCGATGGCACCGCTGTGGCCCCGAGAGCGACCGGAGAGCGACCGGGGGGCGAACTGGCACCGTACAGGGACCGCGGTGCCAGTTGGCCCCTCGGCCGCTGTCCGGGCGATGACGTCATAATTGGGAGGAGCCGGTCCCGCTCGGAGCGATGGTTTGCCTGAGTATGGATGAACAGTCGCTGCTGCCTGTTTAGGTTTTCTCAAAACCCATGAAAGTAACGCAATAAAAAACGGTCTAGAATTAGAGTTTCTATGGCCCAAAGATCCCAGTTCCTGCTTTTGTGCACAGCGGCGACCAAAAAGATCGCAGTTTCATGCCGAGCAGTCAAAAATCATCGACATTCAGAGGAAGAAATAAATGCAAAATTACCTAATAAAAACAGTTGAGCAATATAAGAAATCACTCCAGTCAATGTTTTTGACTAGATGCATAAATAAAGCCAAAGGTTCATTGATTGAATTTCAATTTCAAGCCAGTTGATGTTTTGATATAAGAGGTCCTCGATGCCGATGATGTGGAGTGGGCTCGTCCACCATCAAAAGTCAAGAAAGTTCAGGCTTCAAATTTGGCCCAAAACAATGGCTTTTTCGCGATTTTTTCTTAAAGGTCCTACTACTCGAGACCCAGAAAGGGGTTTAGAGAGAAAAGGACGACAAGCATATTTGATCGCGACCACTGCCTTTAAAGACAATATAGCAGAATACTGCTATCTCAGAGCCTCATCGTTGATCGAAATGTGTATTGTAAGGCATAAAATGCTGTGAGGTCTATCCACAGCGTACGCCAGACCAGACCAGTTTGCTGTCCAGTGGATTCCGGTGCAGTAGTAATCTATGAACTATTTCAAGTCTGAAGAAGGTGCGAGGCACCAAAAGCTCACCAGAGGCGGAGTTTTGAGAAGGAGTTTTTGCGAGTTTCTGACACATTTTCTCGATAAACCTTTTTGGAACTTTTGTAGATTGTTTGAAGCCTCACAATAAACGTTTCGATAAAAGGCAGTGTTCGCGATGAATTTCATGTTCGGGTTTGACTGATTTATCGAATAGTGAAGAAGCGGCGAGGAGAAGCGCTCAGAATGAGCTAAAATAGTAGTTTCTACCCTACGAAAAAGGTTCAGGGCACGGGTGAGCTTGCGCGCCCTGATAGTCTCCGCAAGCGCGCGCTAATGGCAAAATGTGCGCGAATCGGTGAGGCTGGGTATGGCAGAGTTACTTGGCAAATAGCCGTCAAAAACGTTGGCGGCGCCACAACCTCGTCAGAACGGGGCGCCCGCCACGCGCTAAGCAGGCGCACTAGATCACCGAAATCATCACTACGCGGCTGTTTTTAACGATTTATCGCCCAATTTCGCTGCTTTCTTTGACCCTGGCCCCTCCGGCATCTGCCAGTGTAGTGCTTCACATTGGAAACTGGAAAATGAGATTCATCGTGAATACTGCCTTTAACTAAGACTTTAGGGCGCAATCTTCTGAGCGATTTTTTCGCTTTCGAGAGAGCGTTTGGCCTCATTCTTTCGAGTCGGTCCGCTTCTGTGAGCTATCACAATTGTTTTTAGTGGCCAACTCTAAAAAGAAGTTTTGACGCAAACAGTGCCTTTACCTTCGATACCCCGAATGTTTATGCACAAAATGCAAAAGTTTTCCACTACCTGTGCATCTTGTCGGATTAAAGAAGTCAAAGTCCGTATGATATGCAGGAATAAGGATGCATGATCTAGACGGTGCCTTGTAAAATTCTTGTTTTTTTCTGAGCCAAATTAAAATCAATGCGTGTCAAAAATCATGCTCGTCAAGCAACATAAATCTTACAGAGCTGGACTGCGTGCTCGATGTGACGACGACTGCGGACGGTTTCCATGAAAATGTCATTTCGTGAGGGCGCCATTCGTGGTTCGGCTCTGTTCCGTAGCTCAACGAAACGATCCGCGAAATCTCAAGCCAGCGTGAGTGTTCTTGTTGGAGGAATTGAGAAATTATTAAAGACATCTGAGAAATTGGGAGCCAACAAACGTCTACTGTTATACTCTGCCAGCGCGTAGCTAGATGCCTCACACGGAAACCAGAGATGCCCATGGTTTCGGAGGCATCTAGTCTAATTTTCACACGAGAATTTACGTAAATTACGGAAAGTTTAGCCTCAATTGGTGAAAATTTAGCTACAGCGCCCACACATTCTACGTAAATTCTCGCTACAGCCCTCGGTCGTTCGATCCAAGAAGTCCCGATCCGTACTATAAAGGCGATCGCAACGCCGTTTCTTCCCCACGGCATGCACCTTTCCAGCGGCCAAAAATATCCTTGGCAAGGTCTTCCAGGGAGCGACACGAGGTCCCCCTCCACGATCAGCCATAGAGTGTCAAGTAAGCACTCTGTGAGTTGACTGGGCCAACACTGTTCGAACGGCATCCCAGCGTTCCGCGCAGCCAACGCGGGTTTGATCAACACAGGCTGTCGCTAAATCCGTATATTCGCGCTACAAAATTTATAGCGAGAATATAAGGGTTTAGCGACAGAGAGATAAATGTAGCGAATTTAGCCTTCGTTTTTACGTAGACTCCGCATAGAATTTGCAACCTTTCACCTTCGACACAAGAATATGCGGGTTCTAGCTAGCGTAGCTAAAATTCGTGAAATCTCGCTACAGGGAATGAGGCGGTGTTACAGACCGCGCCCTCTGAGGCATCTAGCTACGCGTTGGCAGAGTATATGATCTCCCTGTTGAGTTTAGTCTAGCGAATCGACAAGGCGCGACCATTTGCGGATGACCGTGCGATGTCCGCGATACCAACGGTCAGTGGGGTTTCAATCGCGCAAGACGGTCCACCTCGCTGAACCGAATTCTACAAGAAGCGCTATGTGTAAACGTAAACTTTCTGAATTGCGATTCTTTGGTGAATCGTTTCTATTTCGTTTGTCATTGAAACGAAGGCTTAGTTGGTGATTATGTTTAATTTTTAGATAATTTTTCTCAGCCAAATAAATCTCCCTTTCCCTCCTTTCCCTTTGTGCCAACTTTGCATCAAACTCTTTTCAGAAATGGTCTGTAATGATCAAATGATATGTAGGATTCATGCAGTAACGTAGTTCATCATTTATTTCGGAGCGAAATCTACTTTGTTCCTTTGCGTGCGGGTACGGATAGAGGGTACAAGCAGTGAGATAGTGTGCGAGAGAAGGGAAAGCAGTAAACGCGCGCACGCACGCGATAGATTCAAGTTCCGATCCACAATAGAAGATGTAAAGTCTGTCCGAATCAGTCCGCTCACGCGGTCGGCGTGCGTGTCGAGCGGCAGTTGAGAGGGCTTTTTTTCAAACCTGTTATCGTTAAGCATGATTCTGAGACGAAATTACTCGCCGCAACGATCATTTGATCCCCAGGTAAAGCGGTGATGACGCAGCAATCAGAAAACCCGCAACTCTCAGAGGAACTGTTTGTTGTGACGGTGGAATCCTTTGTGTTCCCTTACCTTGAATTTCTCAAACCTCTGCTCCATCGTTCTTTCTCTTTTGGGCCCTATCTAGCACTGTATTGCATTGTATATGTATTTTTTTCATTCTCGATTGACCCCATTATTCATCGGTTGCAACCACCGAGAACTTGTTAATCTCAAAGTACAACTAGCCCAGGCGAGAACACTGGTCGACTAAATTAAGTCTTTCAGTCCGTATTTGGATGTCTAATACCGTTATGAAACGAGAAATCAGTACGGTATCAGACATCTGACTTCTTATTTTTCTATTGAAATTCCGCGGCATTTACCGGTAGCGCAAAAGCATGACAAGGGTGTAGCATGGCTACTTCTCGTGATAATCATTTGTTTCGTCAAAGTGAGTTTCTCTTTGAAGGGCGCAGTTCAACAGCTTCGAAGCTGCTCTTTCTGATTGCTTCTGGCAAAAATTTTTTCGCTATTTTTCCTCATCTATGCTTGAATCACTATCGATTCCTCATTTATCTATTGAAAATAACGACAATTCTCCCTCACTTGCGGCTACTGCCTCAGATTCCTCGTTGTGAATTGGAATTTTAATAATTTCGCCAGCAGGCACATTTGTTTTTTGCGCTAGTTTCCACTATTGTATTCAACTGAGGTCTTTCACAAGACAAGAAGTCTCATCGTTGTGCCCCATAAAGTCATTTTCTGCTAAAAAGTTTTTCTGACGGCCTCTAAGGGCCAGTTGCTTTGAGTTGAGCGTTTTTCACTTCATAGCAGAATGACACTTTTGCCAATCACTAGACATAAATTTCCTTGCGTGTTTTTAAACTGGTTTCTCTTCACGAATTGCACTTTTTGTAGAGTCCGGTTGTCACTTTCCTCTAGCACCTAATTGGAAAGTTGCATGGCATAGGTAAGCTGGTAATCGACTGATCCAGGTGATACGGACTACTGCACAAAAAAATTGTGGGCCGTTTCATTCTTGAAAGGCCGCGCTCACAATGGGAATCCCTAACGACCTTTCTTCATGAAGACAAGAATGTGTGCTAATTAGCGTGCATAGTAGGCACGGGAAAATACCTAGAAAGGCGAGCGGAAAGAAGCAGTCGCTTTAAAGCTGCAAAGGGATGAGACTCATCCTCTAGAAGATTTGTCAGCCCATCTTGTTTTATTTACTGGCATGAATCTTTTTGGCCCTCATTGAAAAGTCCGGAGCAATTTTTGTCTAGCATGCCAGCTTTTATAGGAGTTCTAGTGGTCGAATCATGCAGCAAGCAAAAATTATCCACAAAAAATTACGTTAGCTGCATATTTATGAATGTTGTACCAATGCCGGGTCTTGTGAGTAATTGCATTTCGCCCCATTGAGGCGAGCGCGCGAAAGTTCAAGAGTGCTTTATTGAGCACGAACGGGAGCACGGCGATATATGAATTACCGTCGGCTCTAAACCCGGTCAATACTGTTTTCGATGACGGGGCTACTGGTTTATGCATACGTAATCCTAGGTTAAATACTGATCAGTTCCATAGCCCTGATAATTGGCTAATCGGTTCGTTGCTAAATGCCAGTTGGGATACATTGTCTGTTGTTGGGTAACCATTAGGACCTTATTCGGGACAGGGCCAGGAATGTTTTTCAAGGACCGTATTCACATATGAACGAGATTTCACAGTAAGTATAGCAGTATAGAGTATTCATACTGTACCTTACCACAATAAATACATTTTTCTCGAGTATGTGCTTACGGTCGCGCAAAGCACATTCAAGCTCGCAGGATTTGGTCAGAAGACGCGCGAGGACGCATTTTCGTGCTTTAGCGTGAGAATTAAATTCTCCTCGGATCTTGAAAACTATTATTCAATATCTGTGTAAGAAGAGTATTCTAACGATGTAAGGACTGCCAGGGTTTGAGATTAAACAAAAAAAGTGTAGGAGTTAATTTTTTAGCGTGCCATACAGCACACAAAAATAATATGTGGCTACAACGCGCTACGTATGTGTACTGTGCTACAACGATCTTGGGAAAACCTCTCAAACTTTTTGCTTGAATCTGAATCCTGGCCATCAGTAATTGTTGGATCTTCGCCAGTGAAACCGAAAGAACTTTTCAAATCTGGAAGAAGTTGATTTTGAATTAGGTTATTTGAAAGACGCTAAAGGCGCGAAAACGCGTCCCGTTCTGACCAAAGTGCACGAGCGGTAGTGTTTGTGCACCCTCGCTACAACAAATTCGTTTGACACTGTCGCCGCTTCCCCTCGTGGGAATTTAAACTTTCCTAAGGCCATTTGTGTACTTCTGCCGCCGCCGCACGCACTCTGAGCTACGGCGAAATCTGGAATAATACGAAATCAACTAAGGTGAACGGATGACCCCACTGCAGACGAAAATCCTGGAAAAAATATCTATTCGGGAGGTTGCTGGTTTTTACGAGTTGTATTGGTCGGTTTTTTTTTTCTTAATTGCCGCTATCGTTTTGGAGTACGCCTCAATACAAAACTGAGCCGATAACAATCGGAAGAACATAGATTTTGAGCAAAGTCCATCCTTGTCCCGATTAGGATCAGAAACTTGTCGGTCGGCATTGCCGATTTTTTCTTTGGGCGTAGTCGACTTTTCCTGCGCTTTTTCTCCCTTAGACGCAATCAGAAGGCGTTGGAGTATAAATACTCTCTACGCGCGTGACGCAGTCGCGGAGATTATGAATACTCGAACGACGAAGCTTTGGCGGAGCGGAATAAAAAGAGTCTTAACTTTTTCGAGCAAACAACTTTTGTACACGCATACACCTTACGCCACGCCTTATTTTAGCAAATTGAGATTTAGCGCTTGGGAGGATTGCTGCACGATGCGGCCTGACTATAATATAAAAAATTACCCCTGAGGTCGGATTAGGCCTTCAAAGGGGTAACACCTCTATTTCCAGGGGGTCTTGTACGATTCTTAAAACATCATTGGAATTAGCGTGGGACCGTCTGCAAAACGAACATGAAATCTGGAAAGACATTTCCAAGTTTCACTATGCCTTCAAGAAGAGCTGTATACATAAGTAAGGCGAAACAGTAGAGAAAGAAACTGCGAAAAATCTGGGAAACTTTGTTTAACACTTAGGAGACCGTGTGTCGGATGTTCTGCCTCTGGAACTCCGTGTCCGCACCGCGCACCCATGCCATGAACTTGATTTTTTCGTTTTACTACAAGAAAAACGGGTTCCATCTAAATATTGTTGAACGCGCCGTTTCTTAAGTGTTAAGGCGCTATTCACACTCCTCAACGCCAGCACGTCACTCGCACAAGGCGCGGGCGTAGCGTCAGAGCATGAATACAATCTACCCGCGTCACGCGCGTTCCGCGCTTGCGGAGGCTATGAATACTCCAGCGGCGACGCCCTGGCTGAGCGGATTACAGTGGACCTTAACTTCCCCGGACAAGCAAATTCTTTACACGCGTTTACCATCATGGTAGCAGAGGATAGAACTGGAATTAACTATTAGGGTGAGTCATAAGTTCTTGGAATTTTTTTTCTATTTTTTTCTTAAACACAAGGTAACAAATTTATTCAAAGTAAGAGCCATCACAACGAACAACTTTCTGCCAACGACGAGCGAAACTTCGAATATCGTAGTCGTAGAATGAGCGCTGCTTCGATGCAAAAAAAAAACGTCCAACTCGGTCCTCAAGTGCTCTTCGGTCTTAAGCTGCTTTCCCCTAAACCAGTGTTCGAGGCTTCTGAATAAATGGTAGTCCGAAGGAGCAATATCTGGACTGTAGGCTAGATGAGGGAGAGTTTCCAACTGCAGCTCCTTCAATTTTTCTTGAGTTTTTTTCGCTATGTGTGGGCGGCAGTTGTCCCAGAGCAGTAGGATCTGGTCACGTTCTCGTCCATTTTCTCCGCGTTGGTGACCATTTTATCTAGTTCTTGGCAGACGTAGTCAGCATCTATAGTCTTTCCTGGCGGAAGTAATTTCCAGAACACAACTCCATCAGTGGACCAAAAAACGGTCAGTAGACCCTTTTTCCGTGGATATCCCGACGTTGCACATGATCTGGCGACTCAAAGGGCTTAACCCATTGCATAGACAGGTCAGGATTGTTATAGTAGCACCACTTCTCATCACATGTAATGATGCGACCAAAAAAACTTCCTTTGTGGTGCCGTTTCAGTAGTTCTTGACAAATGGCCATCCTGCGATTCCTGTCGGTGTCGGATAAAGTGTGAGGAATCACGGACGGCTTTTTCGGTCTCAGTCCCATATTGCGTAGCTGGCGAACTGCGGTCGACTGCGAACTCCCTGTAAGCTGGGCGAGACCTCTGCTGTGAAGGTGCGGGTTTTTCTACAGCTCATTCGCCGACAACGTGGGGTCGTGAATTCGTGGCCTTCCACATCTCGGATTGTCCTTCAGAGAGCAGCTGCCGGAGCGAAACTTTTGATACCAGTTGTACACAGTACTGGCAGCAATTCGATACTTTTCTTCGTTGGCCCTTATTTCCTTAACAGTTTGAGCAGCTGTGAAACCTCTTTCGAAGTAGTGAAGAATCAGTACGCGAGCGTGCTCTTTTTCCGACATTTAACTGAGTCACGAATGGCGTTTCGAGGGCTGGCGGGTATTGATTAACGAGGTTTGATCTACCTAGCAAACAACCGCGCACGAGTGGCATTTGATCTATTCGCGCGCGAATTAATATGAATTTTTGAAAAATTCCAAGAACTTATGACTCACCCTAATAAAATGAAACGGAATGGAATCGATGATGGATTAGTGAAGTCGTTATGGCCGTCGCCGCCATGGCGGAGTGGGCGATACGCGCGTGCCGCACGGGCGTGGCGTCAAACCATTTATACTTCACCGCCGCGCCCGTGCGTGACGCACGTGACTTGCTGGCGTTGAGGGGTATGAATAGCGCCTAGAGCCATTGTGGCAGGGTGAACAATGATTAGGGTAACTTACCAACATGAAGTAGTGCGATCCTGTTCTGGAGCGGGACATCTTTCGAGTGATTAGTTTGAAACCTGAATGCTAGTTTAATTCGCAGTCTACTACATATTTACCCTCAGACGGATAAGGTCAATGATGGGTCGCAGGTTGATTTTAACACTCTACCCTCCCCTATACCGTGATGTAATCGCTCATGAACGTCGTTCAGGACTGGATCGAGTTGCCGGGGTTCATTCACAAGTCTTTTCGTTGCATTGTTGTGAAATTCCCTAGAAGTCTCGATCAGTAAGATCTTGCATTCTATTTCACCTCAGAAATTTCTGTCCAATTTTGTGTGAAACTCGGGATGAATACTTGCACTCGAGTGGAGTGCATGGTGCAAATCCTAAATCACAATTACGAGCTGCTAACTGTAGCAAGTGGCCTTCCCAGTCTCCCACCCCCTCCTCCACGAGTTCGCTTGTATTGTCGTCCAGCAATTTGTGATGATTGACCTTTCCTTTCCGATTACAAAGAAATTTCTGTTGGCGAGTCGGTTGTTCGTGCCAGCGTCTTGCAATCGTGTTTTTAAGTACCGTAATTACAGGGTGCTGTCATGTTGGAGAAGAGCGCGAAAAACCAGTATCACAACGCAACGCGAGACCGAAACAACTCGTACCCACCCACCGTCTGAAACATTGTAAGCCGAAAAAAATTGCTCAGCGGTCACAGAGAGGGGTTGGCGAAAATCTTCCGTTCATTTTCATTTCAATTCAACGGAATTAAATCGCTTCCGACGGCTACATATGTACCTGGAAAGGGCATAATACTCCTCCATGATTGCAATTTTTGCGGCCAATGTTCTCCACTTGAAGAGTATGGAAGTAGATTATAGGGAAGAGGAAGAGGAGGAAAAATGACTAGCAGCTTTTTTTGGTATGGGACCAGACCACGTTGACCCAGCTTTCGACTTTACCTAGCTTGTCCAAATCTCAAATGCCAATGGTGGGACTTCAACCTTGCTAACATTCCATTAGTTGGAAGGCACAGTACACCTTCAGACATGAATTTTGTGATTTTCATTGGTTTGTGTTGTAGATCCCTCCAGGATAACACGTGCCAAGTACGAGGTCTCAATTCCTAAAAATTAGGGAGATATAAGCCACCACCACAGGCCCGACCCCTTCCGGATTTTCGACCCCGATATCGGCTGGATGGATTGACGAAATTGAGCCCAGCCTACGTTCTTCAGTCCGTTACCGATCTTTGTCCTTATCCTGGCTGCGCAACGGCTGCGATTGAAAAGAAATACAAGCCTGAGACAACTCTTCCACCAATTTTTCGCCCTTAAATAATAGGCTTTTTTGAAAAGCCATAACTCTTTTCGTAGGGGTTCTTGAACAATTTTAAAGATACCATCGTGATTAGCGTGTCGCCACAAATACGATTTCTGAGCTATCTTCATGAGAACGTAGAATTTCGTAGATCCTGCTAGGAAAGTAAACATAGATGGAAAAATTGTGAAAATTTGCGGGGAAAATGCATAAAAACAAGGTAGAACGGCTGATTACAGAACTCCGCACGCCACTTATTAGGCGGCGTTCACAGTTTTCGCGGCGCGACGCGATGGCACATGTCAGCGCGACGCGAAAATCGCGTCGCGCGGAAATCAAGGTGTGAACGGCGCGCGACCGCTCGGCGACTACGCGCAATTGCGTAGTTTCCGCAATTTTCCGTACCCAAGCAAAACTAATCAATATTTGATCTTATTCTGTCTAATTAAGTGCAGTGCATCTTTTTTATCTTTTATCTGTGTTATTAAGGCGCATTTTTGTTTTTGTTGCGAAACTTGCTTCTTTAATGACGAAACAATCAAAAAGACATCGGGAGCAAATGATGCTTAGAATTTTTTTTGGAGTTGATAGTACAGAATAGGGAGGTTTCGGTTAAATGAAACCGAATTATGCTTGTGTCGTTTGTAAACCGTAAAAAAACTTTATAGCTCGTCAGCTCCTTGAAACCATCACCCTCATCACACTGTCCTTAAATAAGCAGACAAAATTGTTTGCAGTATCATCTGAGAACAATACAATAACCCATAACAAATTCAATCAACCTAGTCCTTGAAAAGGCTTTAGCAAATTGAAAACGCCCCTTGAGTCCCCGATGATGGAAGAAAAGATTATGAGAATCGCTCCGCGACCATCGCGTCGCGTTGCAATGGAACGCGACGCGATGGTCGCGGAGCGATTATAATTTGCGCGTCAAATTCGATGTATCGCGCCTCTTCACTGTGAACACCTAGCGACGACGCGACGCGACGTCGCTTGATCGATACGTAGGCTAATCATAACGTCGCGTCGCGCCGCGAATGAACTCTAGACGCCGCCTTAAAGGCAGTGATCGCGATCAAGTATGCTTGTCTTCTTTTCCTCTCTAAAAGCTTTTCTGGATTCAGAGTAGTAGGAATTATGAGAAAAAAATCGCGAAAAAAAACCGCTGTTTCGGGCCAAATTTGAAGCCAGAACTTTCTTTTCTATTGATGGTGGACGAGCGCACCCCACATCATCGGCATCGATGATCTCTAATATAAAAACATCAGCTGGCTTGAAATTGAATTTCAATCAATGAATCTTCGGATTTGTGTACACATCTAGTCAAAAACATAGACCGGAATGCTTTCTTTCATTGCTCAACTGTTTTTATTAGGTAAATTTACATTTATGTCTTCCTCTGAACGCCGATGAATTTTGACTACTCGGCATGAGACTGCGATCTTTTTGAGCGGCGCTGTGCACGTGTGCACGAACTGGCATCTTGGGCCCTAGAAATTCTAAATCTAGCCCATTTTTCTTCGCTCTACCTTCATAGATTTTCATTTGTTTTCGGCTCAAACTGATTTTTGTAGTTCTTTCGATAACGTTTTCCATCGTGACCACCGCCTTTAACGCGATTTTCATGAATGCTTTTCTATCCGGCTTTTATTTTGCTTTCAAGACAGTCCGTAGTCTCTAGGAGTGCTCAGGAATTGCTTTAGAAGCACAATAAAAGAATTTAAAACAGGCAATTACTATCGTTCTCGGAGCCGAATTACGGTCCGCATTTTCGGACTGCGGCTGTTGCATCATGCCACACGTGAGGATCGTGCTACGAAAAAGGTGAATCGTGCCTAAACCAACTGGTCCCAGCACGATTATCACGTGTCGCATGATTTAACAGCCAAAGTCCGCAAATTTGGACGAGAATTTGGCCCCGAGAACGAAAGTAGAAAAGTCTTGATAACTGGGGGCGGACCGACGCCAAGCATTAACTGGTTCTTGAGCGCTTTTTCACCAACTTTTTACTTATTTTCACTTTTGTGATAGCCAGATCTACAGTTCACCTCCGCACTGCCGTTCAGTCCGCAAATTGCACGCAGATCGCGATAGCGTGTTGCGGCGCGGTTGCGAGTCAGACAGGGATATGGGATCACCCGGGAGGTGGGATCACCTGGGGCACCAAACGCAAAAACCACCCGGGGATAATCGAATTACTTTAGAACTAGATGATAGTTATAAAGTATCTCAAACACTATTGAGTGGGAACCCGACCATTATACTTAACTTTGAAGATTCGAAGCCAAAACTCCTCGCATAAGGTGGAAAAGATCGAAGTTGCAGCATCTGAAAAACCGCTAAAAATCAATAACTGTGCTCCGTCGAAATTTTTCGCTAACGCTATCATCTAGTTTTAAAGTGGCTCAAATATACTATCAACTGTGACACGTTTGGTGGTTTCCCACATAGTAAATAGAAGCATTCAAAGACGCTCAGTGCTGAGGGTTACATTTGAATTATTGCATATATTCTGCATATTAGCAGGCTTTGGTCCAAGTCGAAGGCAGCGTTAGATTGAAAAGAATTTGTGCTTTTGATCGATTCACCGCACTTGGTTGAATGGCCGCTGAATGGGTAAAAAATCGTCAAAGTCGAGGGGCGGGAAACTTTCGCTTCAACGTAATAGAAACTGTGAATCAATAAACTCCATATTTTAGAAAAATGTGACATTTTTACGTACTAATATGGGACCGTAGAATTTCCCGAAAAGAAGTTCTCATGAGGGGGTTCTTGATTTTATTGAGATACTTGCCAAAGAACTGCTTAACACAGTCATCAAGTTATCGGATGGCAGAGCGAATCAGCTAGCATGCCCCTTAAAGGCATCGTACACGATGAAAACCATACTAGGGTTTCTGACGTTTTCGTGTTGTTATATCCCTTCAGTGACTAAAAATGGCAAAGAGCGCCCTCAAAAAACGTCAACTTTCCAAGAAAAACCCATTTCAAGAAAGCTCCAAACAAATTTGAACTTCCCGCCGACATCAACTTGGGGTAGTTGCGCGAAGATCGCAAAGAACAGTTTTACGATTTGTTCCTTGGCGCAGCGTTAGAAGCAATTCACTGAGGACGCCAGCCAGACGGGCGATCATTTTTTCTTGAACCGATTTTATAAAGAGTTACTAACCTGCTGCGTCCGTTGCTATCAGCTGCCTTCGATCGATGTCGAACGTGAAATCGAGTAGCATGCGCATTGCACCCTACGACGCGTCAACGCACGATCGCCGGTAGCGACCACGGAGTTTTGCTCCTTGTAACAATGGACCGACCCCAAGGCCGGCCCTCCAAACCCAAGAAACGCTTTTGAGATAAGCAAATCTTCATTCAGAGGCGATTTTGAAACTCCAAACTTTCTGAGTGACATTGTTATAACCCTCTAGTCCGACTGAACGCAAAAGCTGGAATTCGGTTTTCATCGTGTACAATGCCTTTAGGAAATTCATTTTCTGATTAGCTGTTTCATTGGCTTACTAGGTTGTCCATTTTTAAACAAGAGCGAGCTAGTTACAAAGTGTTACTGGGAACAAAAAGTGGCCCATATGATGAGCCATTTTGTGTCTGCAACTATATAGACAGTTACTGGCTCTATTTGGGTGTTTCAAATTGACTAAATTCCGTCCTTTGTAGGTGAGCGGTCAACTAAAATCTAAAGCTGGCCGACCATATACTGCGCTTCTAACTTGTTTTTCTGCGTTGTTCCCTGGCTTTTTTCAGTTCTATGATTTTGTAAGCTCATTATGCACCTGCTGAATGCAAACTCCTTACATGGGCTTGCTGAAGGGGACAACGGGACCACACAGTAAAGCTTCAAAAATCCGAGAACCGCAGGCATATATGTATCTCAGATTCTATGTATCTCAGAACAGTTCTTTGTCCTAACGTGTTCTTCATGGCGAAAACAGAGGGAAAAAGAAACAGTGGGAAAGGAAAAGAGTGGCTTCTCTCATCATGAGTGTCGAATCACAACTTTCTGAAAGGTAAAGGAGGGATCTGATCTGAACAGAGAAGCGCTCACACTCTAAGTAATATTCCTTGGAACCCTCCTCAATGTGTTTCGTGCATTTAGGATTTTTTCTTGAGTTCATTCCGGTTTCTGTAAAGCGGTTTTTGGAATTTTTCTTGAACTCCTTCCTGGAGTAATATTTTCAGTTTCATATGTGGCCGGCCTGAGAAACCCATGTAACAGTTTGAATGCAATTCGTTGGCTCCATGGGTGGCTGAAATGACTACAGACTGTGGACGATGAAATAGTTGTGGAGAACTCATTTTGATGCAGATTTCCCATGAATCCTAGGACGTCCTATATTCTTCTTGTGTTGCATCCCACAGAGAATGCATGAGAAAATTGGATTTCTTAAAATCGAGCAGGCTTACTTCAATGACATCCTTCCTTGCAATTTGATGACATCATGCGTCACATAGCAAGGAAATGTGCGAAAATTCGCAATCAGTTGAACACGGAAGGACAATTTCCCTCAGTTGCAAGAAAGAACTAGGCAATGCCGCGTGTGAACTCTGATAAAGGGTTCTTGTGGTGCAGACATACTTGGTTGAACACGCTCCTCGTGCCAATCCATCGCTTCAAAAAGGTTGAATTCGGAATGCTCGTAATTTTTTAAGGCACAGGCCAATCTCATGAACGAAAGCGGAGGTTTCCTTGAAATGTGGAGCAAGTTGTCCCTGTACAGCACCTTTCATGGCGCCCTTGAGCAAATAGTCCCTTTGAGGACATCTAGAGCTCAACAGTGGCTAGATGAGCGACGGATTTCAATCAAAAGTTTTGTTCTTCACTCCGTTCATGCCTCTCCCTTTGTCAAACTATTACCCCGTGTTGCGTATGACGGGAACTATAGGAACCTCAGGGGTCGTGATCTATAATCTCTCTTAGCTTCCCCCAGCCTCCCTTAGCTTCCCTTAGTCTCCCCTGAAAATGACTCAAGCACTAGTGGATGTTGACCCCAGTGCAAAAAAACTGATTTTTGTAGAGCGCGGGGCAAAACGTTTATGTTGACGGCAATTGAGATGGCGGGACGTTAACATGTTTAGACGAAAGTATTAGCAATGACACTGGTATAAAAGGCTCCTCTCACCGTGTGCCTCAGTCCGCTCTTTAGAGCCGGACCTGGGGTGCGCTCCAAGAACATTCCCATGGCAAAAGGCTTCCATGGAAACGTATCCACTAGAGTGTTGGAACGGATATATTTTCTTGAATATTCGAATAAACGAATAATTCGAATAATCCACTTCTTTGAATATTCGATTATTCGAATAAGCGAATATTCCACTTCTTTGAATATTCGATTATTCGAATAACCCGAATAATCCACTTCTTTGAATATTCGAATATTCGAATTTTTCGAATATTCGAATATTTTTCGAATATATTCAAATAAACGAATATTCAGGCTATCCTACTCAATCCAGCATTCAAACCCGTAGAAGACGTCGTTTTTTCGTTACAGAATTCTTGATGACGAGGGTGGGTGATCGATTTTGCTATATCTCGTATCGACCCGTCGGTGTAGAAGTCAACAGAATCAAATACTCTCTCTTGACCCGAAATCTCCGGTTCTTCTCGATGAATTTTTCAAAGGAACGATTTTCCTCTGGGCAAGTCATGAGTTGCCCAGGGCTGAGATCAGCCTTTCCGATCTCATCGCTGTTAACCAATAACCGCTTAGCTAAGCGAACAAGAACTCGATAGTTCAGTTCACAGTATCTTATCAATTTTTGAAGAGATACTGTGAACCATCTTTTTTTTGCGGCTTGGAAGAAATCGCAGAAGTGAGCTTGGAATGAGGTCAACTTGCGCACCAACTTCAAAGCATTCTCCACATGTCTGAAGCCTAACCTGAGCGCTGATGGAAGTGATCTACTGTCAGCATTTTCGGCGCACCCCATATATGCTTTAGTTGAGTTTGATAAATTCGGACCTCGCACGGAGCTTTGTGCTGCTAATCGTCTTACAAGTGTGTTTCGCGCAGACTCCACTCGAAATTTCGAGTTTGCTAAGTGTACTCAAAACATAAACAAAATGACTATAGAAACCTGAGTACTCTTTAAATCGGAAGCGATGAGGTTTTTTATCCATGGAACCAGCTATCGGCTATCAATTCGCCCGAGTATGTGCTCTGTAAATCGGATAAATCGGTTGCTGGAGCAACCTACTGTCCATATCTGAGCAAAATTCGGTTCGCACTAGCGGACAACCGCTTCTGCTGTTCGCATCGCGAAGATAGTGTGCGGGACCTAGGTGGGAGTACGCCGGACGCCATAGAAAGTGTGAGGGACCCAAGTGGGAGTGCGCCGCATGCCGTAGAAAGTGTGCAAGACTCAAGTGGGAAAGCGCAGAACGCCGCAGAAAGTGTGTGGGACCCAAGTGGGAGTGCGCCGGATGCCATAGAAAGCGTGCGGAACCCAAGTGAGAGTGCACCGCACACCGTAAAAACTGTGCGGGACCCCAGTGGGGTCGCGCGGGACGCCGTTGAAAGTGTGCGGGATCCACGTGGCCCGAGCGCCGTATGAAATATGCGGGACTCAAGTCGAAGTGCGCAGAACGCCGTTGAAAGTGTGTGGGACCGAAGTGGGTGAGTGCCGTATGAAATGTGCGGGACCCAAGTCTTAGTGCGCTGAACGCCGTAGAAAGTGTGCGGGACCCAAGTGAGAGTGCGCCGGGCGCCGTATAAAATGTGCGGTACCCAAGTGGAAGTGCGACGGACGCCATAGAAAGTGTGCGGGACCCAAGTGGGAGTGCGCTTGGCGCCGTATAAAGTGTGCGGTACCCCAGTGGGAGTGCGCCAGACGCCGTAGAAGGTGTGCGGGACCCAAGTGAGAGTGCGCTTGGCGCCGTATAAAATGTGCGGTACCCAAGTGGAAGTGCGCCTGACGCCATAGAAAGTGTGCGGGCCCCAAGTGGGAGTGCGACGGACGCTGCAGAAAGTGTGTGGGACCCAAACGAAAGTACGTCGGACGCCGTAGAAACTGTGCGGTGACCAAGTGGAAGGGCACCGGACGCCGTAGGAACTATGCGGTGACAAAGTGAAGGTGCGCAAGACGCCGTAGAACGTGTGTGGGACCCAAATACAAGCACCCCCATGCCGATCATTTTTTCCGCAGGGCTACCCTAACCATTCTTGAACAAAACATGATAACGAACGATAACACACGCTCATAACATGCGAGGTATGAAAGGGCAGAGGAGCGGTATGCATTCATTCACACACCGCTCTCTTCGAGAAGCCGCTGGGAAGTGGCTGAGGAGGTCGAAATTGTGCAAACATGATTGTTGGCTATTACGGGGTGGTCGTCTTGGGGAGCCAAACAGTGATAAGATTAGGCTTATCAGAGGGAAGGGCTACGCAGCGCTATTGGTTAAAGAAGTGTCGCCGACCAATAGCAGTGCCTAGCCACTTCCTCCGATCCGCCCACTCTCATTGTTTGGCGCCACAAGACGACCACCCGCTATTACGATGTGCTCATATCCAAGCTGACACTTGAAAAATTTTTAAAAGAGAGTTACGGTAGCCCTGCGGAAAAAATGATCGGCAGGAGCATGGTTATGACATAAATGGGTGTGCGCAAAATGCCGTAGAAAGTGTGCAGGCCATTAGTGGGAGAGTGCAGGACGTCATAGAAAGTGTGCAGGCTATAAGTTGGAGTGCGCAGGACATCATACCATAGAAGGGGGGGGGGGCAGGGCATCAGTGAGTTTACTTTCAATTAACACGACCAGGCATAAATCATGTTAGAAAGGAAACCTTCAGGAAAAATAAATGAAATTTCTGAAAGCTTAGGTTCCTGGCAAAAGTAAAGATTTGGCATGGCCATTTTTTCGAAAAATTAGAAATATACTCAGGTAAAAGGGTCAGGTAAAGAAAAATGGGAGAGTTTTGAAATATTCCTGTGAACGATTTGGCGTAGATTAATTTGATTTTTTGGGAAATGTGAAATAGCTGAAAGTATGATTTGGCAGTCGAGTTTGAACCAACTGTTGATAAGTGTTGTGTAAAACGAGAGGTCGCATTGTATAAGCCTATCCGTAGAACTTATCAAAGCAAAATCACGCGTGATATAGAGAGCAGTAAAAGCTATTCCGGGAGCTCTATTCCGGCAGTCAGCACATGCTAGGTAAGCTCAACTGTTTGATCCATACTGCACGTGATTTTGCTTTGATAAGTTCTGCGGATAGGCTTATACAATGCGACCTCTCGTTTTGCACAACACTTATCAACAGTTGGTTCAAACTCGACGGCCAAATCATACTTTCAGCTATTTCACTACATTTCCCAAAAATCAATTTGTTCTACGCCAAATCGTTCTCAGGAACATTTCTAAACTTTTCCCATTTTTCTTTACCTACCCCTTTAAATGAGTATATTTCTAATTTTTCGAAAAAATGGCCATGCTAAATCTTTACTTTTGCCAGGAATCTAAACTTTCAGGAATCGAAGCTTGTTTCCCCCGTATAGCATCAATAATCAGCTGTAGAAAGTGAGCTTTGACTTGTTTTCGCCAGTGATTGAGCGCAAAGTAGGGCTACAGTTGTTTTGAAGTCAATTCATAGTTGATGGATTTTGCTGGTTATTGCTGGGAATCAAGTTATTTAAAAAGTTCTGAGTATTCAAAGTATTCATGCTGAATATTCGAATATTCGAATATACCGAATATTTCACTTTGAATATTCGATTATCCGAATAAACGAATATTCCACTTCTTTGAATATTCGAGTATTCGAATAACCCGACTAATCCACTTCTTTGAATATTCGAATATTCGAATTATTCGAATATTATTCGAATAAACGAATATTCGGGCAATACTCTAGTATCCACGGCCGCGTGGAAGCAATTCGCAGTCATAATTCGTTGCCACGGGAGGCAAGTTTGCCCATGAAAAGGCTATTTGTGCTCCTACGACGTCGTGATATGGTTCTTGAACCGCACCCCAGAAGATCCACCTCGTCATGGAGGATCATTTTTGTCGCGGATGGGTCCATCCCCCCACGGTCCATAATAGGGTGCACCCCACCGTGAATCGTAGCTATGAGATCATCCCAATTTGTAAGGACCTTTAATACGGGTCGATCGCGAGCGGAATACTGGTCGACGGCATGTGTATCCGGACTGCACAACCACATGGCTTGCGGTCCACCTCTACATTTCCCCATAGCCCGCGGTCACGGGCGTGTAGCTCGCTGCCAACATCCTCGAGTGCTTGAGAATATCATTTTTCTTTTTAGCGCGATTCTGGCTTTGAGTTGGTCGTTACTTTTATCCATACCACTGTATTCTCACTGTTTATGCTTCACAGCCACCGAGTAAACAAGAACGAGAATTCTTATAATTTCCAGGAAAGACTAGGTAAAGCCAAGAGATTAGGTGAGGCATGGAGAAGCCAGAGGAGATTGGAAATAACCACCTCAGCTCTCGGACAACTCGTCAACCAAAGTTTCGCCACTCAACTTTAGGCGACTCTCGAGGGTCATACCTCCGTTCGCAGGTATGGGTGGTAGGCTGCAGTAGGTGAGCCGTAAGCCGAAGTTTCAGATTCTGCTGGAACTTCGCGGGGGGAAGGGGATTGCTACTTGGCTTGCTCATCACGATTCTGATGTTCATTTTCCGATTGTTGACGGAATTTACGTCGGTTACAGTGGACAGACCTACTTAGTTCAGTGTTTCCAGCTTGGCTGACACCTCACCAGTGGCTCACCCAGTTGGACAGGACGAATCTGAATTCAAACCTAACTGTCGGCTCTATTCATCCTTTGTTGCCTTCTTAAGTTAGGATTTTTGAAGGGCTTTTCGCCATCTTCGTTTACTACACTCAAAAACTTGACACAATAAAGTATGGTTTTCTGCACGTGCTCAATCGTTCATTTTTTGCTGTAACCGTTTTCTATAGAAACCCGGTGTTTCTCCTCCATTCACGCAGCATTAACTTGATGTTGCTCTCCCAGGCACAATCTCATTTGTGATGCCCCAGTTCGCATCCATAATTGAAACTCTGGCAGGTTTATAACTTTGGCCTTGAACCTGCCAAAGAGGAGCTTCTTTTGACCAATCTCCTATAAGTCCGAACAAGAATTTTTGTAAAACATGGTTCATTTGGACATGCTGTGAGCCGATTTTTTGAGCTTTTTTTCAACTCCCAAGTTCATAGAATTTTGTGGTCCATAGAAACATAGGCATGTGAATGTGTTTTAGTGCAAACGCCTGAAGACCTGCTCCTTGTCAGCCTTTCCCAGAAATTGTTCGACACTTCACAGTATTTCTGTGGTCATTGCGGCCACTTCATGGGGCCAATATCGGTTTTGAGAATGGCTTAAATTCTTAGTAGCTCGCAATCATTCCCTGAAAGGACCTCTGAAGTATGACTTCTGGCTACAAGATCCGCGTGCTCTGCTAGTGAATTGTAGTTTTCAATCGCGACTCTACCGCTCATATGTATGCTTTGACAACAAAATCGATCTGCGGTGTTTTTTTGCCGTTGGAAAATCCACTCTATTGTTTACTATTTTTTGATTTTCAAACTTTGATCATTCTTAAGCTCTCGATAAGGTTCCCGCGTCTCACAATTAGTGTGCAGCGAAAGATATTCTAGAAAAACATACAAATGCAAATAATACATTTCTAGTTGATCTCTTTCTAGGCGCTATTCATACTAATCAACGCGAGCGCGGTACGCGCGTGCAGCGCTGGCGTGGCGTTTGTGTGTGAATGGCCCGACGCCTTGCCCGCGCGGCACGCGCGTGACGCCCGCTCCGCCATCGCGTCGATGGCCGTAACGGCTTTTGAACCATTTTTACTACTAAATCATCATCAATTTTATCCTTTTTCTTGATAATTTGTTCCATTGCTATCCTCTGCTATCGTGGTGGTGAACGCATTGATAGAATTCGGTTGTTTAGAAAAGTTAGGCCCGCTTTTTTCCGCTCCGCCTAGGCGTCGCCGCTGGAGTATTCATAGTCTCCGCAAGCGCGGCATGCGCGTGCCGCGCTGGCGTTGAGTAGTATGAATAAGCGCCCTACTTTCAAAAAGGGCTCATATTCTGGATCGATCAACAATAGGTTAAAAAAGATAGCAGGGTTCCTCAGCTTCATTGTTCATCTATTATCATCGATTAAAAAAAAGGTTAGAAATCGCCATAGCCATTTAATGCAGTAATATTTCGGTTCTGGAAAATTCCTTGCTCTCCCGCCTAGCACATGCTATGCACGCATGGTCTGTTTCATTCAGTCAGTTAGGGGCCGAATAGGCTCCCTCCGCGTAAAGGCGCGGCAGCATGGTGTGCTGCCGTATTGATCACGCGGCGCCGCGAGGCGGCGCGCCGGGTCGGTTAGACTAGGTCAGGTCAGAATCTGGCAGCGGCCGCCGCCGGTGGCTACCGCGTGGCTACGCGGCGCCGCTTTGCAACCCCGTGCAGTGCGGCGGAGTTGCGCGGCGACAACCGACGGTCAGGCCAGCTTTCCATGATTGGATGATCAAGTATATATGCTTATGAGGTGAACGTCTGTTTTACTGCGTACTACCTACAGTACCCACCCTCGAACTTCGCAAAAAGCGCGTTTATTTACGCTCCCTTGGAATAACTCTGTGAAATCTGGATTTGTTAAGGTAAGAAAGAACTTGCTAGAATCGTCTCATCGAGATCTACAAGATGGTGGTAAGATTTATTTATATCTTAAACTGTACCTTCATATCAGGTATTTTGCTCTTTCCATAACACGTTTTGACTCGTCAGGACCCTCGGCCGACACATTAATTTTTTCTTGGGCAACATACACATAATTAATGCATAGTTTAAGATATCAATGAAATGAATGGAAAATTTTCAAAACTTTTCCTTTATTCGTTTCTAATATTCGGAAAATTCGTCCGTACTTTCAAATAAATATTTGTACTTTCGAATTATTCCAGAATATGAATACCCCCAATTTTTAGTGGCAGAGAGTATTCAAATGCCGTGACCGAAAATTGTCCGAATGTTCGGAAAACTGAATATTTCTGTTTCCCAAATAAAGCAAATATTCGAAGAACTGGTTAAATCTGAAATCTCGAATGGATCGATTATCGAAAAAATCGATTAAGGCAGAGTTCTGGAAGAATCGGTCACTCGATAAAACAAGTAATTTAATTTCCTGAATTAACCGAATACTTGAGTAAACTAGAAAACCAGATTTTTGAATGAATCAAATTTAAAAAAAGAAATTGGGGTTCCCAAATGAATCGAATATTCAAATAGTTCCAACATTATTCGAATAGCTTTCCGATATGATTCCAAGTCTACTGAATACGTCAGGTGAAATGTTACAATCATATGACTCTAAAAATGAATACAAGAAATCATATGGGGTAAACATCGATCACGGAATCTATTCTCAGGAGAGAATCCTCAAGTTTTAGAGTAGCTCTGTTTGCCAACTGTTCCTTTATGACAACTATTATATTGCTTCCTTCTGTAGATGCAGCTCCAACATGGCCAATCTGAATACTACAATGAGTTAATACGCTATTAAAATGTCAGATGCATAGCCCTGTACATAGTACGCAGAAGCGCGGCGTCGCTCTAGTTTGCTGCGGCCCGTTCATAGCAATTAGAGGAGAACAGCGGCGAGAAATCTTGCGCGGCTCCTCTCCCCGCCGCTCCTTTCAGCGGCGGGACTCTAATCGACCCCTTAGCCGCGATGTTGCCTTTGGTGTTGAAGCCATTCGATCGAAAGTCATCCTCATCTTCTATTTAGGCGCGATGCATTACTCGCGTTGTTGCATAGCGGTTTACCAGTTCAATGATCCGGGCCATTTAGGCGTAATAGTCATCAAGCACGGAGGCGGAAGAGAAAGGAAGAGGAGCAAAGGGTCGCTATTGGACGGCCTCGACACGGATTAGAGTCGCATCTCTCCGCCATTGGTAAATTGAAGCGTCATGTATACCAGGGCGGTAGGGGATGATTCTGTTAGAGTCGTGGAGAATAGCGGTCTAATTCTCCTCTCGTCTTATACTGTGCCCCTTTCGCCTTTCCACACCCTAGGACGATTACCATATTTTTTTCACTTTGAGGTGATGAATTGCACGTTCTCTCTAGCGGCAATGCCAAACACAGGTGTAATTCTCGACAGGTGCTGATCGTCGGCATGACCAGAACGAAACTACGATCCTGGACCAAATAGAGAATGAGGGACAAAAATCTTGGTGTATCTAAATCCCTCTGAGAATGCGGAACAAATTCAATGCCCATTTTAAATCGTAGAGGCTTTTAAAGATGTATGGAGCCTATACAGTTAATTGCAGAAGCCAGCCGAGGTCCAAGTCAGAGTTCTTACTCTTCTAGACAAGTCCGGTACCACTTCACCGACCCCGTTGGCATGAAGGCTCGGTTCGCCTTGGGCGGGGATTGATCACGCCACCGTGTGCATGGCAGTGGCGCCTCTTGCCACTCTCCCACGCGCGGCCCAGACCAAATACTATGTTGAGTTCGAAAAGTCACTTCGTACAAACAAGTCATTCTTGTGGTCTTTGTTAGATTTAGCTGTAATATGGTGCGTGACAAACTCAAGATGTGATTTGAAATATTGAGCTTCGTGTTCATTTCCCATAGCGGACCCTAAGCCCTCCAAAACGAGCAAGATTAGATGGGGACCCTGCCATAGTCTACTGATCTGCTGTTGCCAGCCCAGCAGATAAGTGTCGACATCATGCAAATCGTTGGCAAAACATCTATACTTCGTGGCCGGACTGAGCAGCCTGAGCGGACCGTGGCCGTCCCAGTCGATACACATGTTGTACACTACTTCTTGTTGAAATCGGTCACAAAGCTGCCAGATCGCGTTTTTAGCGTCTTTTTTAATGATATATTTCCAAATTAATTTTCTCAGAACCAAAAGTCATTTAGGATCAACGTGAAGAGGACTAAATAACAATATATGATAGCTTACTTGGGCTCAAACTAGAGAAAAGAATTTCGTTGTGGTTTCCAAAACGTTATGCAGTAGACACAGCGCTGTGCAGCCGCGCACTGCATTTGTATACTGCGTGGCTCTCACTTCTTTCGATTTACGAAATTTTAGCAGTCATGATGTCGTTAGATAGCCCTTGTCCATCTTCAATGGTTTTTCCATGTCTCGAAAGAATTAACTGGAAAGGAGTAGCAAAGAGACTCAACTGCGGCCACTGCCAGATGAGGCGTTGGCCGACTCTAAAGGGGCCTGCAGAGTTCACGCCGCGGCGTTGCCCGCAGCAACGAACAGCGCTGAGTCATGCAATATCGATTACATACGGCGACGGGGTCGACCGACGCGGCGTGAAGGGCGACGAAGGGGAACGCAGGGTGTTTTGACGCAGCGAGGACTCCGCCTCACTGCCAGCGAGCGGCAACCGACCTCAGAAAAATGAAAACAAGTTACTTGTAACATAAAAGGCCGAAAACAAGTTACTTGTAACATATCTGAGCCGATGTAAGTTACTTGCGACTTATCTCAGGTCATTTAAGTTACATGTAACATATCGGCGGGATACTGCGTGCTGTGCGTCTCCGATATGTTACATGTATCTTAAATGACCTGAGATAAGTCGCAAGTAACTTACATCGGCTCAGATATGTTACAAGTAACTTGTTTTCGAATTCTGAGAGGACACTTTGTTCACTGCGCCTCCGATATGTTACAAGTAACTTAACTGGCACAATATAAGTCACAAGTAACTTAAATCGGCCGAGAAGATATTTCCAAGGGGGATGTACGACGCACTTGCGGGGTCGGGCTTACGACTAGCGTTGCTGTTGGTTCAATTACCCAAGTTTGAGGTACTTGACCCCACACAAGCAGGGAAGGCCCCGCACAACATTAATTATGCGTAGTGTATGGTCTGGGACGCGCTCTCTGTGTCGCGTGTCGTCTCCGTCACGTGATGGCCACCCATAGTGAAAATATAACTGTAAGTTACATGTAACATAAGTGACTTACATGCAATATAATTTTAAGTTACATGTAATATAAATGTATGTTACATGTAATATAAATGTAAGTTACTTGAGACATTCAAGTAAGTTACATTTATATTACAAGTAACTTGTTTTGATTTTTCTGAGACGGCGTGACGGTAATGTTTGACAACATTTCTGTGACCTCGACAAGGCTGACGCTCGGGGCCTACTCGCCGGTCGCTACAACTCTGCAGATCCCTTAACCGACCCGCAGCTCCGTGGGGAGACTCTAATCGGGCCCTTGCGCCCTATTCATACTTTTGCTGCTGCGACAATTGCAGCCTTCTTCAGCTAAGGTGGAACCAGCCTCTTGAAATGCTTGGTCATTAGGTGGGAGATACCTACTCACTTCTTTGCACATGAGAATGCCGGCACAATCTCTAGATTGACTAGCGTGTTACCGTTTTTTTGCCAGTTTCGTTCAAAGATATATTGCCGATCTGGGCATTTCGCCGGCATTCTCAAGTGCAGAGGAGTCAGTTGTGAACTTGCTATTGGTTCCACCGTAACTCAAGAAGCGGCATTTGTCGCGGCAGCAAAAGTATGGAGAATGCGTTAGCGTTTCGCAGGACGTTAGCACGGAATGCTGTTCAAAACCTAGTCCGCGGATGGGCGTGGTGTGAGAGTATAAGTTTCTAGAGCTGGTAATGCCTCCGACACGTGTGATGACATCATTGAACAAATCAAATGGCTTTTTGTTAGCAATTGGTTACGTAGGGTTCAGCGAAATTAGTCCCACATCAGCAGCCGAATGTGTGTTTAACTGTCTACTTCCTGTCTGTCATAATCGGAGTTTGTGTTCGATTTCGGCACGATCGCTCATCAATGGCCGGGCTGGGCTGGTGGCTGACTGCCTGTGTTGAGGCTATCTATCGCAATTTGTTTTGTTCGTTTGCACAGAGTATCGATATAACGATACACTCGACGAACGCTTTTCCCGTTATTAGCCAGCTAGCATATTTACAAACCGGTATCTATCACCTATTCATGAAAGTTTTTTCTCTGATAATGGCATTCTAGAGTCCTACCTTCATTCCATGACAACCATAGACTTGACTGCTTGCTGTCAGCGATTTTTTGTTGAGTAGAACTTGTACGTTAAAATACCATCATTTTGTCGAAACTCAAGTGTTTTCTCTATAGATTGCTCGAAAGTGTTTATTGTGTATTGGCACTTATCATTGGCACATATGTAACCAATTCGCAACATCTCGAGACGGCACACCTTCTAGGTAACATTTGGTTTTCTGATTGATTATAAAATCATTTGATATGACAAGACTGCTATCAGTATGACGAGGAACAGTCGCACGCAATTTCTTACCCTATTGTAAGAAGAATGAAGTCCGCCATGGAAAGTTGAGCATTATGAGAAATCATAGAATTTTTCAAGCATCCGTCAATTTTTGTTTCCAAAAAATAAGCTTTTCACCGCAAATAAATCAATCCGGTCATTTGGTATTTAGAGGTTAGAAAATCTCCAGCGGTTCCCAAAGATAATTATCAATACAGTGAGATGCAAATCTATAGGGCCACTCTAATTTTTGAATCTAGGATGCATTTTGTCCATGAGGCATCCCGTAGTTTGTAATCTGCCAACGTTATCCGAGCACGTTTTGATGTACGGAACCTTCAAGGCAGTGTTCACGATGAATACCATAATCAAGTTCGACTCAAAAATGGAGTCTTCCGGTCATGAGCTAGAAAATAGTGAAAGAGTAGCAAAGAAAAGTGCTTATACCAAGCTAAAATAACGGTTCCCAACGTGCGTACAGGTTCATGGCGCGGACGAGCTTACGCGCCATACTAGTTGCCGCAAGCTCGCGCTAAGGCGTAGCGCATACTTACCACGACGCGCGACAGCGACAGTTCATATCAGCAATATCGATTTTCGGTCGATTTGTATAGCAAGCACTATGCCAGGTAGCCCGCTGCGGGAAGTATGCACTAGGCCTTATGGTGAAATGTGCACGAGTTGATAAGGCTGGACATGGGGGAGTTGCGTGGCAATTCGCCATCGAAAACGTCCGCGCGCCAAAAGCTCGTCAGAACGGGGGGGGGCGACGCGGGTTAAGCAGGCGTACTGGGCTAGCAAAATCTTCACTTCGCAGCAGTATTTATCGATTTCTGACCAATTTTCGCTGCTTTCTTCGACCCAATCCCTGCGGCATCTAACAGGGTAGTGTCTTGCACTGAAAACTCAAGAAGGAGATTTATCGATTGCTCTGCCTCTAAAGGCAGTATTCACGACGAATTTCGTCATCGTTTCTTCGCCGGAAATCGGAAGACCGGGGATTCATTGTAGCGATAGGGTCGAATGAACGATTAAAAATGAGTCCGGAAGGGCTCTTATTGGCTCCGAAATCCGCTCGCACTGCTCCTTTCCTCGCATGTATCAGATACGTATCGATTGATTAGAAAGGTCTAGCGCTAACAGAATTCGGAGCCGATGAGTGCTCTTTCGAGCTCGTTTTTGTTCGTTCTTTTGACCCTATCGCTCCAATGAAACCCCGATCTTTCGATTTCCGGCGAAGAAACGAAGACGAAATGTATCGTAGACACTGCCTTTTAGTAACCTGTTCTGTGATCTCTCCCAAGCGGTAAACGAACCGTTCGTTAAGGTATGGAATGGAGGAATGCCTGTCTCCAAGTCACAAATCGTCTTTCCCCTCGTTGAAGATACCGATTGTGAGACAGGTGAGGGTTACCAAAGTCTGGATCCTGGAAATGGGACAAGGAGCTGCTTTTGTCCTTGAGATTGTGTTTTCTGGTTAAGTAATGTAGAATCCCGACTATCGAAAGGCCAAATTCATGAAACTTCGGAAGAATTCCGGTAGGGTTCAATGCCCGCCTGCCGCATACATTGGTTGGTTCTAAAAACCTACCCGCGAGGGCCCAGTAGTTCGAAGAATACGGCCACAAATGGTTTAACTCACAACTGGTGAAATTCGCGTAGAGAAAAGTCTCTCGAGGTACCGCTTTGATGGAGGACTTGCGATCGCCTGGGGCTGCTCTCTCTGGCTCCGAATGTGAGGCGCTCAACGCCATTTCGAACTGGACGGACAGCCAGAAGCTTTGGAATGAACCTTAGGACCGCCCCCTACCACATACAAGTTTTGTGTTCGAAGATGACACGCGTCAAGTCACACGCCACAATTAACTTGAACATGGTAAGAGACACACAAAAGCTACGTTTCGTTGTGGCCGGCTGTTTCTCCGGGCTAAATTTTACGAAGTGATCGTGGGGAAACTTGTTACGAATAGTTTACAAGAATGGTGCTACTTTTTAGTCGCTGAACACAGCTATTTTGGATTGGTGGATAAAAATTTGGGTCTACTTGGCAACAGAATGTTTCAGACCCATCACGGGCACTCCAGGCAGTGACAGATGTGCTTCTTTTTTCTTTTATTCCTATGTGAAGTACGGAGGCACAGGTTGGAGCGAGGAAATACCATAGAGTAGAAAAAATACGGTGACTCTGTAATTTTGCACCGCACTGTGTCACAAGATTATAAATTCTAGTTTATAGAACATAACCAAAGAAATCGAGGTGGTTTAGCACGTTCACCGCAAAATGTGTGTTCTGACGGATTTCGATAAGAGATTACCGCAATAAAAAATGGTGTTTTTGTGTCAACACAGTCTATTTGTCGCAAACATGTCAAAATGCATTAGGTTTTCGGAAGACCACCAGTACTTCCGAAAAGGCATCGTTTATAGTTCCGCCGCGCAGCGAAAATTGAGGTGTAACGAACTGCTCATTTCAAGAAATCTCGCCGCTTGTCTCCGTCTGAACTCTGAATCCTCTCGCTTTTCTGAACAATATGGAGTCTTACGAGCACGACTGGATGAGTCTAGCCTAAGAAACACCAACCAACTTAGGTGGCACTGACAGGTCTTGTATAATTCGTATGCAACATACGGGCATATGCGCACGTTGGGGCGAAGTGATCCCAACTCTTCACTGTTGGCAGAAGATTAAATGTAGTTCATTAATTGTTTAAGAAAACCATAAGTAGCGAGTTGCCGACGCCGAACAAGAGCAGCATATGATGATGCTCGGCATACATAATTGCCTATAACATACCTTAGAGCTGTACCTAATCATTAAACTTTTTTCTTCGAAACCAACCTTATTTGAGCTCTAGAGCAGCCACTCCCACAAAAAGATCGAGCGATTTTTGTGGTGGCATTTTTCATGACAATTTCGGCGGCTTATTACTTGGATAGAATCAAGTTTTTGCTGATGGGAGGAGTTGAGTTGGCGAACAAGCGGCGAAAGCTACACCAGCACTATCCAAGCTCTTCGACCCTTCCAGCCATTTACACTCGATTTCGGAGCAAAATTCATATACGCAGTTAAAACGTCGTGATCCCGGAGCAACTTGATTCTTCCTGCAAGCCGCAACAGTGCTTGTCCGCTAACCGTGGATGTCAATTTTGCTCGGATTTGGAGCATACATACTATCGTTCTCCGAGCCAAATTCCGGTCCGCATTTGCGGACTACGGCTGTTGCATCGTGCTGGGAGAAGGGTGAATCGTGCCGGGACCAAGTGGTCCCCTCACGATTGACACGTGTCGCATGATGCAATAGCCGTAGTCCGCAAATGTGGACCGGACTTTGGCTCAGAGAACGATAGTAGCTTCACGTATTCCTTCAGCCTTGAAACTTCTATACGCTGCAAAAGACAGATTTATTCATGTGGGAAGCATATATAGCAGAAGAGACCCCCTTGCCCCAAATACGTAGTATGTGACCGAATTGAAACCAAAATAATTAAAAGATTGTTGGCTTTCCTGTGTTGCAAAGCTAATAATCCTATCGCGAGGCTTTCACAGATGGGGATCGAGGATGAGCGGGATTTTGATTTCCAATGGTTTTTGGCATTAAGAGCGCAGTCCAACGTCGGAATCGTTCCTAAGTTCTTTCTTTTGTCTTGTAGAGAATTATAAGCTAATCATATAGGGTTTTCCCGAATTGCTCAGAATAAACTACGAACAAAGTTATGGGCCCTCAAAGATTTGGAAATAGAACAACGTGAATTTCGTGGACAAGTTGTATAGAGCCGATTTTTTTCTCGTCATTCGCAACAATGGCACTGAACAACAATTTAAAGTATAGGAACGTTAACAAGCGGGAGAGCATAGATATTGATGGCAATCCATCGCGTGTCTCGCCCCTATTGAGATCGAAATGTGGTCGGTGGGCGCGGCTTATTTTTTCCTTTCCTGCGGGCGAGGTCGACTTTTCCACGCTTTCTCTCGCCTCCTATTTCGTACTGAGATTCCGTGCTCTGTAGAGTAGTAGACACCTTTTTCATGATTCCCAAACTCAATAGTGGCTAGATGGACAGATGCATTTCAAGTCGAGGGCTAGGCTCTGTCACACTCTGACTTTGATTAAGTTTGGGTGAGATAGCTCTGCCTGAACCGTATCTAGAAGTTTTGTGAGCTATGAGCCTTTACTCATGCAGAAAATTACCTATAAGTAAATGATTACGGCATTCACAGCATGATCATGCGGGAAAAATGCCGGTATTCCTACGGCATGTGGGTGGTCGCCTCGCCGCCACGCGGCGGGGTCACCGCACTCACGATATTCATGGCGGCGCTGGAAGAGAAGATGATAGTTTTTCCCACGATTTTCGCAGGTTTTCAGTGATAACCTGTGGCATGGGCTCCGTTTTAGTGAAAAATCTCAAAATTAAAATTCCGCCCGGACCATGCCTCTCAAATGTGGTTTCAATTTTTACTCCTTCGCCGGTCTGTCTCCTCATCCTGGCTCGCTCTCGCGCAAGGACTGCAAGCGAAGAGAAACACAGGCCTGAAAGAACTCGCCCACCAGATTTTTGCCTTCAGAGTATAATCATATTTGAGAAGCCATTACTCGGTTTGTAGGAAGCCTTGAGCTATGGCAGAGATACCATTGTGATCAGCGTGTGAGCCTCTCCAGAAAGAGCTCAACAAAAAAAAAATTCAGGTGCGCTGACCCTATATAATTTTTCAAAAAATCGTCCAAAAATAGGAAGAAAATTGGAAGCCACTGGAAGGTCAAAATTTTTCCGATTTTTCTGGATTTAAATGGTGGTTCTTCTCTCATATTCTAGAAATTCAGGGAAAAAACCGCTAATCCCTCACTGGGATTCTTCGATTTGGGGTTTTCCACTCTTTTGCATCTAATCTTCTCGCAGTTTCCCGTTTCAAAGCTGGGTTATAATAAAAGTTGATGCGTAGCATTGGTGTTCCGTCCGAGGCAGAAGTTGGGGCAAAACTAGAAATGACCCGCGGGTGCTCTGATGCTACGTTAGACGACTGATGACTAACAAAATGCAAAAAATTGTGAACAGTCCGAATGTAGCAGAAAATCTCTAGTCATTACTATCGCACCAGGATTGATGTATGTTTCGCTGTTGATTGTTTGAGTGAGGTGGTACGGGGTATTTATAGCTTTCACTAGTTCTACAGACACGGGTCCGCCGTTCTGAAAAATTCTGAAAAGCGACTCATGGTATACTTATTTGTCACTGGGTCGCCGTCGTTGAACACAGCTACAGCGGCCTTCTGTCGCAGAACTCAAGTTCTTTGAATCTGTAGCTGTCGCAGTGCGCTGCACAGCGACGAGCGACTATGGCAGCGACAGGCTCCGGCACATTTGCAGAGTGTCGCCCTCTGCCACATGTGGGTGCGATAGACGCGCGGCGACTGTTCTCGCGCGATTTGCGCTAGATGGCATCCCTGCCGCCAATGCCAGCGTCAAAGTCTACCATATATCTAACAGTGTTATGACCACAAGTACATGGACGTTGCGTAAGATCAAGCGCCGCACTTGCTAAGCGTTGGCCGCGCGATTTAATAGAAGTCTTTCTGATTCCCTCTCTACACTGGCCAACCCTAGCGGCAAACTTCGCAGAAAGCAACATCGGAGGTGATATGAGGACGAGGTTAAAGGCAGGATACTAATTTCCATATTTCATGCTTACTCTCTGATCACAATAGTATGTATCTCTGAAATTCTCTAAGGCCTCCTACGTACGTGCATAGTTATGGCTCCTTGAAAATGCCTGTACTCTGAGGGCGAAAAATTCGCGGACGAGTTGCCACAAGCCTGTATTTCTTTTTATTCGCAATCTTTGCACGAGAGCGAAACAGGATGAGGAGAGAGACCACAATGGACTGAAGAACGACGTTTTATTGAAAATTCATTCGTCCATCTGACCGCTATCGAGTTCGGAAATCTGGTAGGGTGTGTGGCCCCTGGTGGTGGGCGAAGGAGGTCGGGCTTGTGGTGGTCGTTTATATCTTGCTCATTTGGAGGAATTGAAATCTCGCACTTAGTACGTGTCATACAGGATGGGTCTACTACACAACGACATGAAAATCACGAAGTTCATGTCTGAGGGTGTACTAAGCCTTTAACCGTTAGCGATCTGAAAAAAATGTACTTCATGATAACTTGATATTAGCAGGGGTGGGCGAGATTTTTCCGAAGCAGAAAAGAAACAGAAGACGTATTTTTGTGTTTCAAAGACGAAGAATTTTGTAAGTGCCGGATAGGTCTGTTCTGATTTTTTGCCAGCTACCCCATACTTTTTGGACCAGAAAAGCAACACATCACACTATCCTTATCGGATTGAAATTCCAGCACGCAGTTGCAGACAACCGCAGTTGTGACATGCACTGCGAGCAAAATCGTGATGTGGCCACGGGTTATCTTGCTGGCACCACAAGGTCGCGACACTCTTATCTTCGGGCTACGTGCAGCAACAGCGACTGTCCTCAACTGTAGACCGGAATTTATAACCGTTAGGGACAATAGTCAGAGTGCTTGGAATTGCGACGAAATTCCAATTTTTTCTCGAAAATTTCAGAACTTTGATTCACTGAGCCAGAATTGCCTGATTCACTGGGTTGCCCTTGAAGTCAAGGTTCGGCCACATTTTAACTTTTCCAAAATTAAGTTTAGATAGGTCGACTTGGACTAGGTCAACCCCATCTGAAAGTTTTGTGAGCTATGACCCTTTACTTTTAAAGAGAATCGTCTGCAAGCCTAGAATTATTGTATTCTAAGCATGATCAGCCCGACGAAATATCGATGCTCTTACGGCATGTGGGGCCGTCGTATCGCCGCAACGCGTCGTAGTCACCGCACTCACGACATTTGCGGCGCTGTTGAGAAACGATTTTCACGAAGCGCGGTAAAGAAAGCGCAGACGAAAGCTAAAAACGTAGGGGACGGGCTCACTTTCGCGACTGAGAGATTTTCTGGAATGGAACGTGAAAAGGACCTTTTTCCAAAGTTTTCGCGCTCATTCCTTGAGACTACCTGTAGCATGCGCTCAAATTCAGCGGGAAATTTCAAAATCAATTTTCTGCTCGGACACAGTCCAACCTCAGAACCGTTCTCCAGCTCTTCTGCCTGCCGTAGAGAGAATTTTGTGCTGATCTTAAAGGCAGCATGCACGCTTTTGAACGTTGTTGAGGTAACTACAGAAATAGAATTGTATGGCTCAGAACACAACGCCTACGCATTTTGAAGCGTCGAAAACAACCCACAATGCCGTTGCACGATTAAGAATTTGGCTCCGCCCTTGTATCTGCCCGCCCTCTATATTTGCGTCGTTCTCCGATACCGGAGTGGTGCGCCATTCCATCCGTCATCAATTTATGTGGTTTATCTTTTGTACCTAATCTACATACCTCCCACTAACGCCGCCGGCGGTGGGATTGGTCCAGCACGCCTGTTTTCGAGGAGCACGCAAAGACAGGGGGCGGGGAGATACAGGGGCGGGGCCAACTTCTTAATCGTGTAACGGCATTGTGGGTCGTTTTTGACGCTTCAAAATGCGTAGGCGTTGTTTTCTGAGCCATACGATTCTATTTCCTTAATTGTCTCAAAAACGCTTACGAGCGTGTATGCTGCCTTTAAGGGTATCTCCGAAATCACTTTAAACCCGCTATGAGCAGAGTTTTAGTCTTTCCAATACTATTAATTTGGCGACGAAGATTTTGTGGACGAGTTGCCTCGGCTCCGTCAGGCAACCTTTAGGGTGTTCGGAAGAAATTGTTTCGGATTTGACTCAAAAGTTTTCTCTGGGAGTTGTCGGGGCCTTGCACACGGAATTGAGGTCTATTTGTTGATTTCCAAAATGTGTAGAGTTCAGTCTGGTGAATGAACGGGGCTGCTAGGGTAGATCGCCACGATCGAAATCCGTCGGCCGGTAATGCCGTCAACACCGCACGGCCAGCCGCCTGGTCAAGGCGCCAGACTAAATATAATCTAGAAACCACACTACTACAGTTTTCGTTAGAGGACTCCCAACGAGGGCAGATTTTCGAGACAAAATGCGAGTTTTGATTATTTCCAAAAAGCTGCGACATACTTGCTTCGAAACTACTCTGTAGAGGTTATTTGGAATGACGAATACGATTCGGGGGTTCATTATACGGTTTACGAAATACTAACTAAGGCAGGTTACATAAGCTAAAGTCTGTCCGAACGAGACTCTCCGCGTGAGGTCCGCTAGCGTGTTGATCGGCCCTCGCGAAGGCATTTTTTAGACCAGTGAATCGGCTAGCAGTAATATCAGACGAATTCTGACTAATATCTCAGTCAGATGTGTCCAACTCATGGAACGGCTCATCTGAACAATGCCTTCGTGACGGCCGCTCAACACGCACGCCGACCGCGTGGGCGAACAGTCTCCTTCGGACAGCCGTCAGGTTGCATTAGTTGCCCACAGGAAGCCTTGGAACATCAAGAAACGAACCAGTGTTTGTATTCAGGACCCGAAATCAACCCCAGAAAAAGATTGATTCCAGATCCGGATGAATTTTTGTGAACACCCTAAAAATTGCCTTCACCTCTTGAAGGGCTTCGTCCCAACGAGCAAACCCCGTAACTCAATTCAGAAAACTCTTCAGCAGCTAAGCACATAGAGTTGAAAACTTCATTGGAAGTAAATCATTGTATCTCGTTGTATATGGCCTTTTTGACCGGATGTGATTCCCTAGTATGTCTAGATTTTTTACGACTGACACTTAAAGGCACTGTTCGCGATAAACTTCATCCTCGAATTTTTCATGACAAACGCTTCTCGTGGCTCCCAGAAGCAGAACAGCGTCGAAAAAACGGGACGAAAAGCTACCCAGGAGCCGCAAAACGGCTTAGAAAAGTGGGAAAACCCCGCCATTGTGGGCAAGTCCCGCCTTTTCCCGCCCCTCGACGTGAACAAAGGAACACCCAAAATCGTGAGTTGAGCGATGGTTTCCGATCAAAAGCCCCGTTCTTTCCTTCAGTCTCAACTTCTCTCTTCACTCAGGTCAGCTCGCACACATTGGCTGCAAAAGACGGAAGTTACAAGCCTTGGACAACTCGTCCACCATTTTCCCTAGCTCAATTTTTGAGGGACCATAACTCCATTCCCAGAAGGTCTTGTACGATTCCAGAAGCATCGTGGGAATCAGCATGGGACCGTTTTCAAGATAGGCTAAAAAACAGAAGAGCGATTTTTATCGCGAACAGTGCCTTTAACGATTGATGACTTGCAACGGTTTTGGCTCGCTGAACGATTAACGAATAAAACATCACAAAGTTTGCTTAAAAATGTAGTTACATACCAATCCGGTTCATCACGCATTGGAAATCTCGCAATCTAATAATGCTCACAAAGGATGTGAATTAGTATGAAAAACCAGTAATCATTAGGTTTGAGACATCTCGTTTTCACATATGGGTTACTTGAATTATGCAAATCGCCTTCTGATGAATCGTTGTGCAGATTATTTTCCAATTTTCCGGCGATTGTTGTTCGAATAAAAACTAAAACCGGTCGAAAGGAATGAGGCTATTTGTGCTGATGGACTAGTTAGAATATGAGTATCAAACCTCTCTATGCCACCTCTCTGAGCAACCAATTTTTCCAACCCTAGCTTAGATGCTGTAGACGGAGCGAATTCACTGAATTACTTGACAAGAACAACTGGGTTTACTTGACGCGGCCAGTCCGCATCATCGCCAATGTATGGCACATTGAAATTAAAAAAAACGTCGCCCAATTTGAAAGGTCCTCAGCCACAAGTTGAGCACATCTCACACTACATATTCCCCTTCCTGCGAAGTAAAACATCGCGTCTGGACTGCCTTACCATGCCGAGTTACTTTTGATCTTCATTCTTCATGCAAGTTGATGCACCGACTCCTCTGTTTTATTCGGTCAGGCCATATGCAGATTTTTTTTGTATTTTTGCCATTCAGTCTTGACTTTGATTTTGTTGTGACGTTCCATCGTTAAACCGCTTTTCTTTCTTTGATTTCTAATCTCGTCATTTCTGTCATGCTCGAAAGGGCATATTGATAAATATGTAAATGAATATATCTTTCAATTCCGCTGGAAAGTTCCGCCTACATACGTCTAGGTGGCCGTTTCCAGGTTTTAAGAGCGTGATAAACGAGCGTTTCTTTATTGCATCGATATAAATAATAAAGTCTCCGCTATCCCACATTCGCAGCGACGAATTTTCAAGAAACCTACAAACAGTCTTCTCTTTCTGCAAGTCAGCATTTTCATTTTTGCTTGCGGCGTTACCACCGTCTTGAATTCGTGCACTTCACATAGGACGAATAGACTCGCAGCTTCACTTCCTTCACGTGTTGGTAGACGAAAAGCACCGGGTTGTAGAACTAATCACAGATGTATTTTCCGCTCATCGTTGTTGAGTATCTGCTGCGTAACTGCTATCGTTCTTCAGCATACAGCCTTACTCGCAGAAATCGTCCACAAGTTCGGTGCACCGCACATTCACAGATGCTCCCAATGGGGGCCTCAGTCGGCGTATTATATGTATTCACAAAATCAGAATTGTCAATGATCTGAATAGCTGCGAATATTTGATCCTATTCAGATCGTTGACAATTCTGATTTTGTGAGTGCTCAAAATTCTACTCTGTCAACACTTGTATGCAGTAGGCCTCCCCTTTCCTTGATGTCTGAGAACCGAAGACACCTCAAGCCATTCTGACACTGGATCGAAAAATTGATTGATTGGATTATTCGATTTCATTCGGCCGGTCCTCATTATACTTTGAACAGAGAATCACTGTCCTGTATGTACTGCTTGACGTTCTTCCCGGCAAGCAGAGCAAGGCCATTGACATACTCTACGTCGACGAGGGAGCGGCCTGCAATTGGATCACATCGGCAGGAAACTGTTATGCAACTCTAGATGAAGTATTAGAAAAATGTTCTGCTGCAGCTCCCTGTCTAACTTCTGCTTTCACATCGATTGCTGACGTAAACCCGAGGGGTGTGAACTGCTATGGTTCTTTTTTTCCTGTCCTCGGATAGTCGAGCATATTCTCCGGGACTCGATCCAAACGCAGAATGCTGAGCAATCGATCTGATTGGAAAGAGAAGCAAGCTGTAGTAACTCTCAATATGCCACGATTGAGCTGTTCTTCCCACAATGAACACTTGGTCGAATGTCGATCTTTCAGGTCGAGAACTGGCTTTCTAAGGCTCTGGTGGTTTCTTCATGATATTTGATAAGGCGCTCGGGAGCGATACGCTCAAAACCTTGTACTTAACACACAGCGGAGATTTCTCTGTACAGTGCGTATCATAATGATAGGACCATCTTCACTTTTCTGACTTCCGGGTCCGCACTTTCGATTCAACTTCTGCCACTATCTTCACTGAACCCAATATGCTAGATAACTTTTGGATACAGTTTACCAGAATTCATGCACAATACTATGGTAATTATCGAGTAAAAGAACGATTTTACCCAGTATTATGATTGGGCCACTTTTTTGAGAATGAAACTTTATCACGAAATAAGCACATTGCCAGTCTTAGCAGAATCCAAATATGTCGCGCATCCATCTTGCTTACTGTGGAACACCACAGGACCTACTAGGAACGCTATTCGTTAGACTAAATACAATAGAATACCAATTACTCGACCAGGCACGGCTCAGGATCGCCACTTTGAGCTCCTCTGTGCTACTGTGCCGACTGTTTAGGGCACAAACTTTCTCCACAATAATCTCCTTGAGTTTTCTCTCAAACTCAGGTCGGGAACATGCCGGCCGTTTGAGCCGCTTCACATATTTTAGATGAAACAACTCGATACTCGTATGACTGACGTGCATGGCCGCGTTACCTTGCATAAAGAGGTAACCCTGTCGACTGCGGCCGCTTAGAAACGGTGCAGATTTCCTGCAAGCATATCTGGTATTCGAAGGGGTTCATGCAGGAGCTCACGGACGCAAGATAAAGGACACCACTCTTGCAGAAGACCCCCCCCCCTCCCACCTTATCAATACAGAGCCGCCACCGAAGCCGCGGCGATTGAAATACTCCCACGAATCGTGCCAGTAGTGACGGCTGCCATCCAGTTCACCCAAAAGTTACTTCTTCTCACGGAAGCAGATCCCCTGAATCGGTTTTAGGTTGTTTAGAATGTAAATATCAAACAAAGCCCAAATCATTTACCTTCGACCAGTTTGTAGCAATGTTTCTTCGCTCGAGCTGTAGACGGGTTTCTTCATGTCGTTGTAGTAGCTTAGGAGCAAACATCACACTTACACTCGTAATGTTTTCAGACCTGACCATAATCCTCCACGTCGGCAATTCAGATGCTGAATGCCCTGCGCACTGAACTCCGTGTGCACCTTGCTACGGCTCATCGTAGAATTCGATAGGACACGGCAGGCTCGTCTCTAATCTTGGTCGGAAAGTTTTCTTGGGCGGCGTGGGGAAGGGTTTTGGCCATACGCTTCAGGATCTTGCAGAAAATTGTGCATGACACCGCAACATCGACCCAGATTTGCAGCGAATCTGCGATGGCTCTATTCAGAAAATGGGCGACAGCTTGACCTTTTTCGGCCTCAGTAAGTAATGGACCATGAGGCATTTTATGACTGACGAGTTGAAAGTGCCGCAAATGATTTCACAATAAGGCACGCCTTCAAGGCTCCGCATATAAGCGTGTGTTTGGCAGTGGCTCTATCATTATGATACGATATGAAACTCGTATTCTCATTGAAAAAACAGTAAAAATGTATTATGCTTTGTAATGATGATGGTATATATTAAAGCCCCTTTCATAGTTTGCCGGCCGACGTCGGACGACTCATTATCAAATTTGGTAAGTTAAGATAGATAAGATGGGTAGGGTAGGGTAGACAGATATTGCACATTCGATAACGAGTCGTCCGACGTCGGTCGGGTAAGTGTGAAAGAGGCTTAAGGGTTTTTAACTGCGCTGAAAACAACGCAAAACTGCAAAGGGTTGTGAACCTCGTTTCGAAGTATGCCGCAGCCTATGGACTTCGTCTTGGTCCCGACAAATGCAAGCAGATGTGGATCTCTCAGAGGCCTTCAACGGGAGTTTTTGTGGACGGACAACGTATCGAACTGGTGGACGATTTCTGTTATGTGGGATGCTTGCTGAAGAACGATGGTAGCTATGCAGCGGATATTCGACAATGATGTGCGGAAGCTACGTCTGCATTTAATTCTCTAACCAAGTGTTTGTGGTCTACCACCATCGCGAAGGAAGTCAAGTTGCGCGTCTACCTATCCGCTATTCGCCCTATCATGATGTACGGATCGGAGACGTGGGCAGCACCGAAGACGCAGATGGAAAGGTTGGATTGCACGGAGAGGAAGCTTTTTAGGCGTTTGATTGGATATTTCTGGCCGCGTGTATGCCATAACGAAGACCTTTACAAGGAAATCGACGCAGTACATCAACGCTTGACACGAGGGAGGTGCCAGCATCTCCTAACGCCATCTCAAGCAGCAATGGAAAGTCGACTTCGACTGCTCGGGCATATACTAAGAAGAACGCCGGATCGTCTCGTACAACACGCTTTAAGAATGCTTTCAAATCCTGTCTGGAAACGGCCACCTGGGCGAAGGCGAAAGTTCTGGACGGATGTGGTTAAAGAGGATTTGAAGTCACTCGGCATCGGAAGACAGTTCAGGCGCAATGTTTCGTTTCGCAGGAAATGAAATAGTGACAGCTGGATGGAATGTGTTCAAATTGTGGCTGAAGACCGTGAAAAATAGACACAGCTGACTACTAGAACGGCACACCTCGGTGAAGATGCGGAATGACCGCGTCAGGCGAAAGCCAACCGATTAAGTCAAGTGAGCCAACTGCACTGAATCCGACAAAAGTATGTAGTGGTGGATCACATACTTTTTCCCCTGCGAAAAGGTACCATCATCGCATGTTTCTACGAACTGGGCGCCCTTCTGCTCCTCCGCGTATAGTGTTCATGATTTGTTCAGAAGAAGGTAGAGCTTTCAGCATTCCAGCAGCTACGTTGACATCTCCACATTCGTTTCCATTCTTGGTTTTCCGAGCATAAGCCAAAGCTTCGGACTCACAATCAGTCGGCGGTTCTCTCTGACAACATAATATGCTCGCTAGACAGACGGCTTCCTGAAATTTCTTGGCTCTGCGCTTTGGTTCGGCTTCGAGGTAATCGAGGTCGTTCTGAGATTGACGATACGAATTTTTTTCTTTTTGCTTCCCCTTTATTTTCTTCAAAATGACGATGTAGGTCTTCTTAATCACTATCATACTAACCGCCCTCTCCCAGCGTTAGAACTACATGAGTAAGATGTCGAGTTTCCGACGTCCTCGACGCGAGTCTTTGCGAAACAGCGAAGGATGCTTGGTACTATGAGGAACGAGCAATCCTGGGAATTTTTCCTAATTTGGGTGGCCACCGAACGCGGAATAATTCAGAAATCATCTGATGTTTTCTTCCGTCCCAGATCACCCCATATTTTCGCATTCCGCAGCGTTTTCTGCGGTTTTCGTAACGCGGAATACCAAAAATGCGCAAAACTGCGGTTTTCGGAACGCGAAACGCGGAACTCCGCTCATCTCTGGTCCCGATGCTCCGCCACGAGTGGAGGGGTCGCAACAACGAATGCAGCTTGTCCAGCGGGTTGCTTGGCCCTGCTTGGGAGTAGATCAGAAGTTCATGTAGACAGCGCAGATTGTTGGATACCACTCAATAGCGAACGATAGTTCACCGTGAACTGTGGCGCAAGGCCAGACTCCATGAACTCCCTAGGTACAGGACGTTAGTTCTAGAGGATTGGCGGTCTTACCACGGCGGACGACAGCACCTCTACGCGATGCATGCGATTGAGAGCGTGGACCAATCCGTTTTCCGTGCACCAACCCCTCTGAGATGTGCCACACACTCGACTTCCATTTAGACTGTTGAAAATGTTGGTGTACGGAGCCGTTGGTTGTTGGTACAAGCACGTGCACAGCGGTGCATGCTGTAAGTCTGCAACACTTCTGTTTCGCTTCATCGTCCGATTCAGCGATTACAGAGAAGGAAGCCAGATTATCGCTTTCCTCATGCAGCATCCAATCGTGTATAATCATAGTTAGTAGCTGGAACTCTTGAAAGTTCGCAACGTGGTTTTTCTTGGTAGCATCAAGTCCAACAATGCTGGTGATTTGGAAGGATTCATAATCGCGAATTCGATTCCGCGGCAGATTGCACATAGGGAACGAGATAGCCGTCCATACACCCTATACTAATGAAATGTATCGCACCACTTCTCTTTTTTATTCTGCTCTAAACTTCGATTCAACACTAAAGCTTTAAAGAGCAAAATCAAGCAATAAATTTGTTTTGTACACTCGGGCTCCACTCAAAACTTCAGATATTCGAAGGAAGTTTCTCGGTTTCGCTAACGATAATCGGTGCAGCTGACAAATAATGGATGTCATAATCACTTTTCTGAGAAACATGAGAGCACTTTAGTTTAGCTTAGGCTTTCATAATTAGGTGGTTGCATTAGATTGCTTCGCATTGAGAAGCAGACTTGATTAGCCCTATCCTACGGCAGTCCCTTATTGGTCAGGCCTTTCTGAACAATTTCCAAATTTTCATTAACCAACGCTAACTTACCTTTTGGAGATATACCTCAACGGCAGGGTTCGCGAATAAAACGATTTTTAGCTCTCTTCATGAAAATGTAGGTCCGGTAATTACAAAAGTAAAAATGAGTGGAAGTGAAAATTTGCGGGGAAACGCACAAAAACGAGCCAGGACGGCTAGTTACTGGTGGTGGCCACCCCCACCCCCACCAGTAAACGAAATTTTCATGACTGCATGCACATCCGTCTTTTATTTTGCTCTTAAATTAGCCAGTAGTCTCTAAGAGTGCTCAGCAATTACTTAAGAAAGAAAATATGTAGGAGACGGCAAAACAGGCTTTTACAGAACTCTCTATAATTGGGGGCGGGAGGACACCTATGTAGCAATAACTTGTTCCTAGCATTTTTTCTTCAGATTTTTACTTATATTCAATTTTGTGATGGCCAGATCTACCATTCCATGGGGATAGCCCAACAACCGAGTTTACCGAGAGCCCTGCCTTCAATATGAAAGAAAGCGAGTTTCATATTCATATTGAGTTTTCGTACACCTGTCGTACCTCTTCACAAGAAGCTATCCGTGACGGATCCTAAGAACTACAGAGGAATCTCTCTACTTCGTGTCATGTACAAGGTTTTAGAACGTATCATTCTCGAGCGACTTATCAAACATCGTGAAAGAACGACCAGAGATGAGCAAGCCGGTTTTCGACCTGGAAGATCGACCATCGACCAAGTGTTCGTCGTGAGAAGAGTAACTGAATCGTGGCAGCGGTATTCGAAGCCATTACAGCTTGCTTTTTTGGACTTTGAAGCCGCGTTCGACTCTCCTCATCGTGATCGATTGCTCAATGCTCTGCGAGCAGATGGAGTCCCGGAAAAGTATGTTCGGTTAATCGAGGACATGAACAAAGGAACAACAGCAGCAGTTCGTACACCTGTCGGATTTACGTCAGCTTTCGAGGTGAAAACAGGAGTAAGGCTAGGAGCCGTGGCAGGACCTTTTCTTTTCAACTTCGCCGTTGATGACATCATGCGTAGAGTTGCAGAACAGTTTCCTGCGGATGTGATCCTAACACCATCAGGACGCTCCCTTGTCGACCTGGAGTACGCCGACGACATCGTGTTATTCGCTGAAAACAACGCACAACTGCAAAGGATTGTGAACCTCGTTTCGAAGTATGCCGCAGCCTATGGACTTCGTCTTCGTCCCGACAAATGCAAGCAGATGTGGGTCTCTCAGAGGCCTTCAACGGGAGTTTGTGTGGACGGACAACGTATCGAACTGGTGGACGATTTCTGTTATTTGGGCTGTTTGCTGAAAAACGATGGTAGTTATGCAGCGGATATTCCACAACGATGTGCGAAAGCTACGTCTGCGTTTAATTCTCTAACCAAGTGTTTGTGGTCTACCACCATCGCGAAGGAAGTCAAGTTGCGCGTCTACCTATCCGCTATTCGCCCTATCATGATGTACGGATCGGAGACGTGGGCAGCACCGAAGACGCAGATGGAAAGGTTGGATTGCACGGAGAGGAAGCTTTTTAGGCGTTTGCTTGGATATTTCTGGCCGCGTGTATGCCATAACGAAGACCTTTACAAGGAAATCGACGCAGTACATCAACGCTTGACACGAGGGAGGTGCCAGCATCTCCTAACGCCATCTCAAGCAGCAATGGAAAGTCGACTTCGACTGCTAGGGCATATACTAAGAAGAACGCCGGATCGTCTCGTACAACAAGCTTTAAGAATGCTTCCAAATCCTGTCTCGAAACGGCCACCTGGGCGTAGCCGAAAGTTCTGGACGTATGTGGTTAAAGAGGATTTGAAGTCACTCGGCATCGGAAGACAGTTCAGGCGCGATGTTTCGTTTCGCAGGAAATGGAATAGTGACAGCTGGATGGAATGTGTTCAAATTGTGGCTGAAGACCGTGAAAAATGGACACGGCTGACTACTAGGACGGCACACATCGGTGAAGATGCGGAATGACCGCGTCAGGCGAAAGCCAACCGATTAAGTCGAGTAAGTAAGTCATTGAGTTTTCTCTAAATTACGCTGACAAAGTAAAAGAGCAAAAACAAAAGGTCAAGGCAAAACTGCTCAATACATGGATAGAAGTATACATTTTTCCTCCCTTAACCTAATGTACAGTGTACGGGTGATTTTTTTTTGCTGGTTGTGGTTCAAGACTTGGCCAAGAAGTAATACCTCAATGTTCCGTTTTCATTTGTTGATAATATTGTATTTGTTGATGTTACTGCTTTCTTTGAGTGATGCAACAGCCGTAGCCTGCAATTGCGGACCGGGATTCGGCTTTGAGAACGGCAGTATGGGCGTCCGAACCAGCTTCAAAACTTTACATCTCTATTGGCTGGAACTTCTTCGTATGTATATTTGGTTCATACCTTCCAAGGACTTTAGCGAGTAGGGGTAGGGAAAGTAATGGTGCGTGATGAAAAAGCTTTTTTTCGGTTGCGTGACAACTTCAGCTTCGCCCTAGAACTCCTTCCGCAACCACTTATCCAGCTCATCAATAGATTTTGAACATTTGTTCATCGAGCTACTCGTAATAATCAAACACGGTCGCAAGCTGCTTCTCAACATCCCAAGATTTCTATTAACACTGATCTTCCTTTCATATTCGGTCCATATTTCAGCGAACTTGAAAAAGGTAAGGGCGTGTTTCCTGTCCAATGCAAACCTTGAGGTATGGGGTCACTCATCGTCATCATATAGGGTCCGAATCTGCTTCCAATTTTTCCTAAATTTCTGTTGAAATTAAACTTTTTCATATAATAGGTCAACATTCTTCGAGAACGTGAAGAGGTAAGGCTAAGCTTGCTTTCCACTTCGAAACTTAAAATACGATGTCGCTCGTCGTCATTATGCAGGGTCCGAACCTAATACTTCCGAGCTTTCCGACATCTCCCTTGACACTGAACTAGCATATTCGGATCATATTTACCGAAAACCTGGAAAAGTAAAGGTAAGCTTGCTTTCTGCTGCAAACCCGCCATGACACATTCCTATCGGTTCAACCTTGTCTCATATAGACAGAGCTTGACTCAGAAGTCTAGCATAGGGTGACGCCTTTGAACTACAGAATACCGAAGAAAAAATCAATACCTGTGGATCTTGTCCGACGGCGCGCCTGAACCAATAGGAATCTTAGGTGTGGCCTTCAACTCAATTGACAACCTGAAAAAAAATCATTAAAATGTCGACCTCTTCACGGTCCAGTTAAGCGAAATTCAACCACCGTGCTCAAAAGACCGGCTTACGAAACAGATGAACCATAAACGACGACAGATGGCGGCTCTAAAAGATGAAGGCAAGGCGGGTAAGGGGATCAAAAAAAAACGCAAAAACGAAGTCCTCCCTGGAGAGAATATTCGAAAAAAATGCTGCCTTAGCCTGAAATATTTTGAAATTAGTGACATCCGCGACGCTGCCATGCGCCACTTCTCCGGATCCCGCATCGCTACAATGTACTTGCAGTGATTTAAGGCTCGTCAGCGTCCCTTTATGGTTTTGTTGGTATAAAGTTAGGGGCTGCTCCTTGTTGGGAGAAATAGGCCACTTTATTCTGAACCGGAGTCTAGCGGCTATCTTGCGCACAGCCAGAAAATATAGCCGAGGGAGAGTGATGTTACCTATTCTCAGTTTTACTTTTCCCCCTTTCTTGCGTTCTATGCAAATGCGGAATTCGTGGTCGCATTCTTGATAATTACCAAACGTTCAACTCTTGAAAAAAAAACAGGGAATAGAACTTTATTTTTCACATTTTGAACACGCTTCCTAAGCGTTTCTCTGGGATATGTAGTACTCATATCCATATTCACTGAATCGGATGTGTTGGGATAGAAGATTCCCGCGAATCAGACGCAGTTACTTTCATAGGCGGCTGGATACCCCTCTTCAGTTACTTCAAAGTTTTTAAGCCTTGCCTTTGGCTATGTGATGTACTGTGATGAGCGTGAAAGGAGTTTTTGCCTTGTAAACCACTTTGCTGTCATCTGTCGCAAGAAGCTCGCTCCTTCTCTCAGAACTTTCCCATTCAGAGGCTGCTTTCTCATACACACTCACAGCGAGACGTTGACGTTTGACTCAGCTATCTTCCCATATATTCACCCTTCCTTTGTGTGATAACATCTTCCATAGCCACCCCAACGACCATTCAACGTTTCATCTCGTTCTGATAGGCTATTTTCTGCCTTTCGCTCCAAATTTTGCCGGAAATTTCCGTCTATCTTGCGCAAAAAATCCAATCCCATTCATTTCATGTAGTCCACTTGGCGTAATGCGTCGCCGAAACACACCAAACTCATGGAAGACGGCTAACGTGAAGTTTTTCGACGATTTTGTCAAGTTGGTAAGTCGGTTGCTATGTGATTCTGCGATTTTCGAAGTTTAAGTCTCTGTTTTATTACTCTGCAAAATTCGATTTTTAGATCGAAGCTGCATAAACAGATGTGGCCTTGAGCGTCCTACCTAGTATTTTTTGAGAACTCGAACAAACGAGTAATCCGAGCACGCTGTTCTAATGATCTACTTTACGATTATTCAAAATTCTTTTCATTTTCTCCATGCCACAATTCAATGAGGGTACTCCACCGAAGCTATATTCGCAGTACAAATTCTGCATGCATTAAATTAAGGTAGTTTGGTTTGAAACCCCGATTTGAACGAAGCTTTGCTATGAGCGATTCTTTGTGGCACTGATCATAAATCCTTTGCCCGACTTTTGCCGGATTTCACTACGGTAACCAAATAGCATTAAGCATACCGTAATCCTCCTCGACTTGTGAAAAGGATACGGTAACCATGATTAGCACTTCCGAGTGCCCCTTCAGCGAATTTTATTTGTTCAATACGTGGTGAAAGGCATACGTTAGTAAACACAATACGTTAGTAAATATAGATTGAACGTAATTATGAATGCTGATACACAGTAAGCTTCAACCCTTTCACCGAGCTTACCATCGAAATCTCAATAACTTTTCGCGCCATACGTCTTTTACTGGATTGAACGGGAGACACCGCTTCTCTTAATAAATCAAAAAGCGATGCAGCCCTACATGTAAAGTCCGAGCATAATTTGAAACAATGATCTACTACGATGTATGTACCACAACATAATCTTTCGAAAACAAGGAAAGTATTCTGCCCGCAAGTAGCCACTTGTGAAGAATTTTGTCGAAAAAATTCAACACTGGAGTCTGAAAAGTGGAGTACTGTTTCTTCTTTTACTGAGAACAAGTTTTAGACACAGTATACGCATTCTGACCGAAGCTTTGAGCATCTGCAGACTACCATGACTTGCACATCGTAAACATTTTATGGGACAAGTTGAAATTTTATCTTTGTCGCGCAGAATTCCGCAATCCTCATGCCGAAATATTTGGAGAGAGCCACCCATCTCATTGACTGAAGTTCTGAGAACTTTTCTCAAAGGTTTCATCCTGTACTTCCTCATAACATCTTGTTCATTCTACAGTTTACCGCAATGTTAAAAGGACATGGTGCGGTTGCGGTCACACACTAAAACTATGGTGGAAGACGCTAGCTTTCATTATCAATCGACAGCGCGGCTGATTTTCTGAGTGAGCTAGGGTTTTTCTTTTTTTTCTGATCTGCTTCGGCATCATTTTTGTTTCTGAATGTAAATACTGTGATTAGGGGCTTTTCTTAGTGTGCGAGAGGAATTTGCCGCTTTTTTTCGATTTTAAAACAAAATTCTGGAAAAAAAACACTTCGAAGTCCGAACAGACGAATAATTTCCCTCGCACACTAAGAAAAGCCACTACTCGTAATATTATAAAAGCCAGAAACGAAAATAATGCCGAAACAAAAGCAAAAAAAAAGAAAAACCGTGACTCACCCAGAAAATCAGCTGTACTGTCGATCGATAATGAAGTCTAGCGTCTTCCACCGTAGTTTTAGTGTGTGACCGCAACAGCACCATGTCCTTCTAACATTGCGGTAGACTGTATTTCATCTGTTCTGTTTATTCCGCTTAGCATTTTTTATTTTGTTTTTTTTTAAATTATTACCGGGTTGATCGGTTCTGATTTCAAGATGTCTAACTATGCCCTTTCTCTGCGTGCATCAATAAATAATTTAATAAATAAACGCCCTGTTTAAAGAAGGTTATCCTCTGTTTCGGAGTGAAATTTTTTATTTTTATCGCGCGTATGCCACGCCTCTTTTTTCCCACGTTTTCTCCCTGTCTCTTCCTCGCTCCGCCCAGGCGCATGAAGGAACGGAGTAAATCTGGCTCCGAAGCGGAGGATATGTGCTGTCATAATTCTCCTTCACAACGATCAAATAATTCAAACACACTGGCCAATCAACGAGCAACGAGAAAAGAGAAGAAATGTAAACAAACGATGCATTTCAAAATGGCCTAAATGAGAAGAAAATCAGGGCTGCTGTAGTGTTTACTGCGCGAGTAACCGATTCGTTTCAGGACCAACCTTACTCAGACAAAACATGTCGCTTGCTCTAATCGTGTACTGCTGCTCAGATATAAGTTGCTAAATGGACTACGTTATTGCTTAATTCAGGAAAATCCTGGGAAAAAATTTTCCGACATTTCGTATGTTGATCAAAATCGCCGTTTTCGAATATTCATTGGCAGCAATGGTACTTCTTCACACTTCTGCAAACGTCGTAACACTTGCACGCAAATTTGCGGTCTCCAATAAATCAGTCTCAGGCAATCGCGGGGTCGGTGGCAGGTTAAAACGCCCCTTTACGAATGAAATTGATCCGATGCGGCTGATCGGCGGAGGTTTCGGCATGACTCATAACTGCCGAAGTTTTCGTGGTGATGTCTCATATGTGGCGGAGTTTTCGGGGCGACGTGTTGTAGTGTCTGCACTGTTTTTCTCTGGTACTCTCTCGTGTAGAGCGCGGAATCGGTAGCCCACAATGTATACGCTGCACTGGAATGTGACGTCTTTGTGCGTATCACGGTTGACAGCTCGGGATATCGACGCTTTGGCGGGGGTCGGTGGCAGGTTGACAGGCCAACTGTGCTGCCCCTCAACGTGCCACCGACGCCCGCGACTGCAGGAGTGGTAGAGGGTGGTCGGTGGGAGGTGATTAGGCGAAACTTTCGGTGTAAACACATGGGTGTGACGTCACACTGAGTGGTCGGTGGGATGTGATAAGGCAGAGCTTTCGCTGTGAACAGGTCCAGGATGACGTGGCTTTGTAAGGTCGGTGGGAGGTTGACACGCGGAGTTTTGGGCATGAAGGGGGGAGTTTTCGGGCCTTGCCCGCCCCTTTTTTCGTTTTGAGCGGGAGCACGCTACCTGTTCAACTCCTCTCAACCGGCCACCGACCCCCGCGAGTGTGTGAGGTAGTGTTAGTTCTTTGATTTCTCTTTACGGTAGCCACATATCAGCATAATAACTCTGCATAGCACAGGATTCTCAGGAGCTTTTTCAGTTCGCACTTTTAGTTTAATTGGATGAGCCTAAATAAGTTAGGATTGCATTCCTCGGAGAATACTGCAGATGTACATATGTCTCTCTTACCACTGAGAAGCTCCACGATATCCAATTATTCTCCCAATCCTTGGTGTTCGAAAAAACAGCATTCTCCTTTCTGCAGGACATGTGTGTGCGAAAATTCACATTTCTGATTGAGAAAAACATTGTGAACAACTTTTATAACGTAAACAGAATGAAACCTACTTATCCTTTTTTTCAATCTTCAGCTCCAAGAAGAATAAGGAATGGTAATCCAGTTCCTGTATTTCCGCGCATTGTTTATTGCAATATCAGTGCTCTTGAGGAAATCTGAGCATTCGCGGGTCCTTGAGTGCTCTTGTCTAGACGATATTTATGTGGTTCGGGTAGGTTCCTTAATTAGGCGTTTCTTTCAGACTATTAGCAATCCCGTCTTCTTTGTTGCTTCTTGTTTGTTTACTTTCATTTTGCTTGTGCCCCATCTTTCACAAGCAATCAACGCCAACACTCAGGCGTGCATATACATACATATAAGCATAAACACGAAAATATGACGGTCCTGCACCTCAATTAGAAAGTGCTAGGGCAATGCAGGAAGGGAGAGAGAACTATGGGTACTTTCTGAGTTATGTATGAATTTTACTGCTTCAAAAATATATTCTGTCGCTTTATAATTAGAGCCGAATAGTTGACTGAATACTGGTACGCGCTGAATTTTTAGCCTACCTCAGATTTTACGAGGAGTCGCTGTTTCCCTCCCCCTTCAATGTCGAAAGCGTCAATGCCTTAGGAAATAAATGGGTCCTTCATAAAACGATTCATAAATCTCGTCTTGAGCTGTCTTCATGAATACTAGCAGCTAGAAAATGACCAGCTTTTGGGAATCTAGTACTTCATGCAAAGACTTCGTGTTCTTTCTGAAATGATCTGAAAGGCAATGTCCACTATAGAATCCGTATCCTTATTTTCGTCGAAAATCGAAAGGCTGGTGGCTGGCTCATTGCAACGCTGGTGTTGAAAAAAACTTCTCAGAAGAGTCCTAAGCGGCCCGACTTCCGCTCGTCCAAGGCCCTCAGAAGGAAGAAACGCCTTACACGAGCGGAATTATGGCCGTATCGAGCTCTCCTTGGTTTGTTTTTGTTCGCTATTCGACACTAATGTTCCAATGAGCCAGCGGCAATTTGATTTTCGACGAAAATAGGAGGACGAATTTCATCGTTGACCTTGCCTTTAAAGGCAGTGGTCACGATGAAAAACGTTAACGAAAAAACTACAAAAATCAGCTTAGATTGAAAATAGCTGAAAAACTATGAAGGTAGCGCGGTGAAAAACGGGCCTAGAATTCGACTCCCTAAGGCCCAAAGTAGCCAATTCGTGCCCACGTGCACAGCGACGATGAAAAAGATCGCAGACTCATCCCGAGCAGTCAAAATTCATCGACACTCAGAGGGAGAAATAAATGCAAATTTACCTAATAAAAACAGTTGAACAGCAAAAGCAAACACTTCAGTCATTGTTTTTGACTAAATGTGTACATAAATTCGAAGGCTCATTGACTGAAATTTAATTTCAAGCCAGCTGATGTTCTCGATATAAGGAGTCATCGATGCCGATGATGTGGTGTGAGCTCGTCCACCATCAGAAGGCAAGGAAGTTCAGGCTTCAAATTTGGCCCAAAACAGTGGTTTTTTTTTCACGATTTTTTTATACGTCCTACTACTCGAGACCCAGAAAATGTTTAGAGGGGAAAATACGACAAGCATATTTGATCGCGACCACTGCCTTTGAATGCAGCAGACACGCTCAAAATGGTATCTATTATATGACGTTAATCAGTCTGGAGCTGGTAGTTTAGAACTGTAGCGAAAAAACCAACAAAAACTAATGCGAATAGAGGAGTTATGGTTTTTTGTCATGGGGGAAAGTGGACGAGTTACACCGCAGCGTGGCCGCGCGATTGAAGCAGTGTATATCACCGACAGAACCGTTGAGACAGCAAAGCCGATAGGCTCTTCAGTCTGTACTAGAACGCTCACCTCGTTGGAAGCATCAAGAACCAGCCACATAAACCGTATTCGAAACATCAATCTGGACGAGTTCGATGGGCGGGGAGAGTTGTCGGAGTTAATGGGTGGAACCGCCGGAACTTATTAACTTGACATTACTGAAATTTAGCAGATTTGGCTCGTTTTTGGCGCTTCCAACGACGTGAGAGTGCTCTAAGGGGCCCCACAACCCCAGTAACGTAGTTATCCTAAACAACTTTTTCGACGCCCAACAATAAAGGATTCCTAGTTGAAGTCCTTTTGCCAGTCGATGTTAAAATTAGGGTTCTTATTTTCCCGAAACGCAGGTAATTATTTCGCACACCTCAGAAGTGTAGCATGCTTTGCTGACTTTGACTGGAGATCGAGCCATGACAATGTGTGGCCACAGCGGCGCCTCTTGCCACTACATAAAAAAAGTTGAAGAAAATTTCCATAATTATGACACAAAAGTTCCATCTCCTTGAAGCTATACCCAATCGAAATGGGCTCCGGGTCGGAAAAAAAGAAGGCTCTCAGGGGGTCGTCCGTTTCGAGCGCAAGATCACCACTGGCTTCTCAGGTAGAGACATCCCACTTCCCGCGGTACCACTAGCCGACGTCCCGTAACCTTTCCCGCGGAAGGCCAATAGATCGGTCGCGGCAGTGCCGTTTCGTTGACTGCCCGTACACAGTGAGCAAGCTTTCTGCGGCCCTTCTGCCACCGCTTCACGGCTAATCTGATAACTGACAGACGACAGTTCTAAAACAGTTCGCGGCACATTCAAAAATCACCCATTGGGTAAAGGTCTGTTATTACAAAATTTCAAAATCCGCTTCTGGGGATTTCGTCTTGAAAGTAAGGGGTGAGCTTATACGGGGAAGATTCCTACACCCACTGGTCCTTGCAGTCTACCCATTCGCAGATGCCAATAACGGACAGTGGTTCTTCACCTGTCCAAGACCAGCGTCGCACACAGCGCGGGTTTTGGAAAGAGTCTCAACACAGCGTTCTCTGCTCAGCAGTCGTTCATTGGCTCCACTCTAGCGGGTGGTGCAATGATGATATCAAATTGGGAATCGATGGGTGAGTGTTCGATGACCCCCACGAATAGCCGACTGCCGGCCGACACTCCGCGGGAAGACAGGAAAGCCTTTCTCTTCGCGGGGAGTGGGGCGCCGTGCCACGCCCACAAAATTGGAGCCGCGCGAAGTCGACTAGGCCGAGATGGCCGGCGGGAAGTGGGCTGTTTTTATCTGAGTCGCTTTGTGTAGTACATCGATTTGTTGACTATAATTGGAGCAGAGATGGGGAAACAACTGTAGAAAAGGTTGAATTACCAAGTTGGGTTGAAAGGTTGATCGGAAAGGAAAAATAGAAAAAGAAACGCAGAGAGATCAAAGTTGAAGAAGGCAATCGATTTCGAGATAAATCAGCTACGGATTATTCCCGACAACTTTTCCAGGAAAAAGTTTTCGCGCTCCGACCCAACAATTCGGAAACCACTTAAAAGTCAAATTCTGGAAGGGATTTCGAAACTGACTTTCATAACAAACTGAGGATTCTTTGAATTGTTTATCCTATTTTCATTCACTGGGTAGGTTTGGCTGTGTCGTCCATGTGGTCTGGTCCAATTAGTAGCCCGCCACGCTGTTACTGCGGGTTTGCGGACCCAGTGCACGAATATCAAGGAGCCGTTGGTGAAAATCCACGGCGCTGACGTCGTCGGCCTCTACAGGAGCCTAGGGGAAATGTGCTCTGATGTCGCCTTATTCACTGTAGGGACTCGCCCACGACTTCTCTTTTTTGTGTTGGGTCTCAATCAGATCATTCGATCACTAGTTATTAACCTCATTTTTTAAAGCATGCTACGTTTCCCGCGCAGCTGCGTTGTGGCTTATGATTTGAATGACTTGAACGATGAGCAGTCTTACTGAATATGATCATTTGCTCGCACGATTTATTTTCGTCGACTTCGAGGTAGCCCGGGAGTCCCTTTGAGGTCTACTGAGGCTTTCTAGGGACAGGAATTTGAAGGCCAAAATCATCTCCTCCCTCTTCAAACAGTAGTTAATCTGGTTAGAGATCTGCATGATCCACTTATTGCACGAATGCTTGAAATTTATAGAAGATGTGTAAATGTTTTTACATAGATTTTCCGATTGTTTTTAGAAGATATTTGAACAAATTATTCAAATGTTCATTCGAACGCAACTATTTGAGCACAGCTAAAGCCCATCCGAAAGAGAACGTCGGCCTCGAGGTCGGCGTGCGTGTCGAGCGGCCGACCGAAAAACATTTTTCGGACTTTCGAATTGGTAAGCAGGAAGATTAAATGATTGATGAATAAAATCCACGTCAGCTGTTCGCAGCCATGTAAGGGCTGTTCCGGGAAAATACCTTTGCGGCAAACGTTTGACACGCACGCTTCAGCTTGGGCGAGCAGTTTCATTCAGACAGACATTATACCATATGCAGAGAATTTCATTCGCTCAATGCTGCATTGAGAAGCATCGTGTCCATATTTTGTACAGGGAACTGATTTATTTTTCGCTGTCCGTTCTCAGAAAGGTGTTCTCAGTGCACCCAGAGAAAGCCCCAAATGGAGTGTTTCGCCAGTGATTTCCGGGTTTTAAGGCCGCATAAGCCATAAATACGTAGTATAATTGCCCCCGACCGTGATTTATGGTGGGAACATGTATTCAGCAATTCCTTGTACTCGAACGATACAAAAAAAGAACAAAAGTGCATAAATTATGTGAAACTTTTTTCAATCACGTCTTCATTTGTTCAAGATTTCTCAAAACTAGCTCAAACAAACACCTTGTTCCCGGAAAGTGTCTTGAAATTGGAGCCGCTCCTGATGACACAATGCCGGCCGCGCGGAGACGCATTTAGAAGATCGTCTTCTTCACAGTCTGGTCTCATTTTTGGAATTTTCTTTCCGGCCAACACCACATGTTGCTGTTGGGCCGCCGAGAATTTTGATAATTTACGTTTAGGGGAGTTTTCGCGATGCAACGAATGCCAGTTTTTTTTTGAAAAATTCCAAGCTTTCTGTCATTTTCGTTTAAGGAGTGAAAAAGAGCGGGGAAAAGGTGCGGAAGGAGGTTGAAAATCATGTGGTGCACCACATGATTTTCAACCTCCTTCCGCACCTTTTCCCCGCTCTTTTTCTTTTTCTTCTTTTCTTTCTGGTCTTTTTTTCCGCACCTTTTCCCCGCTTTTTTTTTGCAGCCCGCCAAACAGACTAGTTCTTCTTTTAAAAGGCTTCGGCAAATAAACAACCGGATATAAAAAAAATTAACATTGGCATAAGATAGTTTATTAGGTGGATAACGTTTAGTGAAAGAAACAGTCCACTCCTCCAAACCGGTCAATCCTTCCATAGTCAAAAATGAAACATGACAAAAACGACCACGTTTGGGTAGAAAAAGCGGTTTCCGGTCAGATTTGGCTGTTATTTCTGCCATAATAGTCTCTATAGGCCCCTGATCTTCTACGCCTTCCGTGTTTTTGCGCGAACATTGCTTTCATGCATGTTCTATTGCTGCACGCTTTAGCAGTTTTTTTTTTGACTTCTCGCCCTTCCTGGAAAGATGCTCGTTTGAATAAAGTGGCTTAGTTGAGAATATTAGTACGACATATGTAGAGAATGTGCTGTTCTTCACATTACCTTCATGCTCTCAGTGAACCAGAAAAGAACCCTTCCGATAGACGAAGTTTTGAAAATTCCATCCTAATTTTTCGTACAGTTCGGACTTGAAGGCGTTACATCGTGACCAGAATTTTGATTTTGAGATTTTCCTTCTCTATGGACTTTTTGAAGGCAGCAGAAAAAAACTTCCCGTTTAGGGCGATCCATCCCTTTTGAGATTCCTGTAGGGATTTTCTTGCGTGGCACTCCCGCAGCTAAGGAAATGCTTACCGCTTTTGTGGAGCTTTATGCCGAAAACATTCTCTGTGTGGTACACTTTATTCATTTGAATGAGTTTCCGTAACCCAGTGGAGTCGCTCTTCTCACAGTATCCAATAGTTTTTGTGACGCCTTTCTTCGAATCTTGTTAGCCACAATTTCACCCAGATTTGCTTGAGCGTGAAAATCAGTAGAAACAGATAATCTCATTTCTCTATTGCCTAAGCGGTCAATTTCTCGCAAGGCTTCGAAGCCGTATTTCTGCTGGAGAACACAAAAGCCCGATTTGCCAATCATCAATCCTCAGGTATAAGAGCGTTTATGGGTATCAGACTTCTAATGCTCAGGAAGGTGTGGAGGCGTTTACCGCTGGGTGGGCGAAATGTTGACTTGGGCGCGAAAATTTCCTTCTATCCAAATAGAGGAACCAACTCCAAAATGACTTACTAATACTTTGTCAGAGAAGAGCATTTCTTGAATCCTTATTCTTTTGAAAAACTGTTATAGGGAATGATTGCGAGTTACTACAGTACCCACCCTCGAACACACAAAACAGCAAAAAAAATTGCTTTCTCCAGCTTACTTATACACATTTTGATTTCGGGGGATAGAAAAATATTGCTAGATGCGCTCCCTCGAGACTTAAAGGCACAGTACACCCTCAGATATGAATTTTGAGATTTTCATGTAATTGTGTAGAAGACCCCTCCTGTATAACACGTGCCGAATTCCAGATCTCATTTCCTCCAAATAAGCGAGATATGAGCGACCACCACAGGCCCGACCCCCTTTGCTCGCCACCACAGGCCCGACCCCCTAACAGATTTGCGGACTCGATAGCGGCTCGATGGATGGATGATATCCAATAAGTCGTCGTTCTTCAGTCCATTGCTGGGCTATCTCCTTATCCTGGCTTTCTCTCACGCAACGATTGCGAATGAAGAGAAATACAGGCCTGAGACAACTCGTCCACCAATTTTTCACCCTCAAAATCTAGGCATCTTTAAAGAGCCATAACTCTGTTCAAAGGGGGTTTTGGAAGATTTCAGAGATACCACTGTGATCAGCGGGTGACTCTCTCCTAGATAAGTATGAAATCTGAAGATTAATTTTTGGGTGTCCTGTGCCTTTAAAAGACGGTACTGGAATTTTTTTGACAGCTTCCTCTGTAGGAATGCTTTTTACAGGACACCTTTCAAGTCGGGGGTTTGGGAATTCTGGCTGAACAACTTGACAAGTCAAAATGTGCTTCGAAAACATCACCATGGTACAAGCTATCAAAAAAATTTTGAAATCATCTTTTAGCGCTCAATAGATCACTTCAAGCAAATTATTTTTATTCACGAAAACTCAAATATGACGGAGGTATAGTCCACGGCAATGAAAAGAGGCGGTGGTGCGGTTCCTTACATACTGTAGTGTGCATAAATGATTTTTTTTTTCGAAACAGCTGCCAATGATCGGTGACTTTCAGTTTTCACTGATTGGTTACAGCTGTGGAAGCAATGATACAAGCGAAAATGTGAGAATGAAAATAGCAGATCGCCGATAAATCACGTCTGATATGGAAAAATTATTGATATTGCCAATACTAAAGTATAATTTATAAGTCCGCAAACGCAATACCGCCTTTTTCCGTTTGTCGGGGACTATATGCAGGGACGCTGCGAAGGAGATCAGGGAGTCGCTCCGCGTCCTCCGTGCAAAGCGTCGAGCCAGAAATGACTCGAAAAACATGCCGTCCCCTTTGTGTAAGGACGCAACCTCACCACGCACGGTGAACTCCCCACCTAACCGTTTTTGTCCTAAATTTTGAGCGTGCTTAACTTCGGTCTTTTTTGATTTCTTCTTCAAAGTTAATTTGTTTTGAATAATTTTCCCGTTTGGCTATTAAGTTTCACAGAAAAAAAGCCGTTCTAGATACGGAGCAAATCAAAAACAGCTGTGAGGCGCGAGGTTTGCTGTGTGTAGTGAGTTTGCGTCCCAAAGTAAAGCCGAAGGCATGTATTCTAGATCACTTTTGATTCGACGCTTCGCACGGATGACGCGGAGCGGCTCCCAGACCTTCTTCGCAGCGTTCATGCATGCCGCTCCAGAAAAAACGCAAAAACTTTTTTCTAGCTGTTTCGTTAAGTGTGGGGGTGGGTACTTGTACAGGGACGGAGACCGATTTCCTATAGAATTTTGTAAAACCAGAGGAAGAGAAGAAGTCGCAAAAGAAATTTAGATAAGATAAAGGACGCGTCATTTTCCAATTTGTGAACACTCGGATAAATACGATTGCGGTCTGCTCACTACATACCAATTCAAGATTCCTCAGAAGTCTGGAAGTTGGAAACTGCAATGAATGAGTTCTATAGATAGCAATAGCGTCACAAATCAGAATCGCTTCAGACGTATTGGAAAAAATGTTGTATCACCAGTTGAAAACGCACAGAAATGGATTTTTGGGGGTAGGACATATTCCCCAAAGTCGTGCACAGCTGTACAATCGGTTCAATCAGTGGACAACGTATTTTCATTTGCTACCTTTTCACTCACATGCGAAAGTCGGCTTCTCGCGGCATGGCGTTTCCCTATGTGTATGCATTTTCCATGCGGCTCAATTTAGGTCTTCGTGGCAGAGCTTTCCTTCTTTTTGTCCAGCCGATAATTTCCACAGACAAACTTGCATATTGAATTAACCTGCCAGCCGTTATACCAGTTTAACGGCTATCTTGACGGCTAGCGGTGAGCTTCGCCATTTTTTGACTTCTGAAGTCTACTCATTTGTTTGCCTCTCTACTCTTTCTTCTTTCAATCTAACCGCTTACACCGACGCCTTGCGTAGTTCCTCTGAGGTTGCACCTACTTGTGGCGACGTCCTCCCATCACTTTTACGATGGGGTTTGCCACATCGTCGTGCGGAGCGAATCGCGCCTCCGTGACGCGGGGACGACCCTCCTCACCCTGAGAATTTTGGCCGAGAAATGGTCGCGAAATGTTTGCTGGCCGCGTTCTAGCCGCCAAATAATGCTAGCCGCGAAATTGTCGAGAAATAATGATCTCCAGGTAAGTATACGACGCATTCTAGAGGCGTTGTTCAGATGTCAACATTTCCGTCGGTTCATTTACACAAGTTTGAGGTACTTGGACCACTCTCAGCCTCTGAAGGTCCCGGCCAACCGCTGGCGGCCCTGAATGGCTGCTCTGCGAGCCGGCGGCGGCTGCGTCGTGGTTTTTTTGGTTACTTCTCGCTATTAGTCGGGTATTTCTCGGCTGTTTCTCGGCTATTTCTTGTCCGTTTCCAGAAAACCCGAGAAATAGCCACCAGGAGCCGCTGTGGAGCCTGGCGGACAATTTCTCGGCTATTGCGTGGTGATTTTTCGGCGAAAACTCTCAGGGTGTGTATCTCCCTCGTCTGGTGTGGAGATTACATACATGGGAGCTTTTACACACTGTGCTTTCGCATCGTGTTATATCCTTTCCCAACTCCGCTATCAATAATAGCGACCATGGTGCTCTTTGCTCTGTTGGGACTCTTTTGATTTCGCGAACGCGTGCTATTTATAGAAGTATGAGCGAGGAAGTTCAGTATTATGGTTTTTCGAAATCGAAAACATCGATGGGCACAACAACACCGTTGCTATCATCGATCGCGGGTCTTTGTTGACCAATTGGCAGAGCAGCTACCCAGGCGGTCCCCGAATTTCTCGATTAAAGCCCGATTTGAGTTTAGTCTTGTCCCAAGACTATTATCAACAGAGCAGTTTTCATTCAAGGTTTGCGCAAATGCTCGAAGGAGACTCTCTGCCCATATAGTCAGGTCCGTGCGTTGTTTCCTCGAGAAAAAACATTTAAATCTCACCCGCGCCTGGCGCGGCGGCTTAACTCTCCCGTGCCGCTGGCTCGCTTATAATTACTACCCAACCGCTGATGAGATTTAAACCGCGGCCCCAGTCGCGGGAGAGATTTAAATGGTTTTTCTTGAGGAAACAAGCCACGGACTTGACCATATTTTTTATTTTATTGCTTTTCGATTTCGCGCGATTTTTCTTTTTTTTCGATCTTAGGTTGTTGGTACTCGAGAACTTGGAAAGATTATTTATGTAAATATGTATTGTGTCAAATCTGGTCCATCCTTTTGTCGCTGTGTTCGAATCGCGCCGATAAGGGGCCTTCAGTGTTGAAATCGCGGCGTTGTTCGCAGCGTCGAGTAGCACCTGACTGATATCCAATCCATTCCGCATTGCCGGCTTTTAAAAGCGCGAGATCACATCGTGTTTTGCTTCTAAAGCCTCGCATCAAGCCCAGTGAGTGGCGAGCGAGTGCGCGATGACAGTGATTGAAATTATGTCAGCCTGCTGATGCTCAGTGTCAACTAGCCTGACGCCGAAACAGACAGAAGGCGCGGCGACGTTTTCATGGCATGGCCGTCACGTCGCTTTGCCGTTTTGAAAGCTTAACACAACGCATTGCTCCATGTTAACGAGGATCGACAAGGTAGGTATGTATGCCGCATCGGCGACTGAGAAGCGCTATGGTGTCACACGTAGCAGTTGTTTTCGACGCATGCGGCGCGTCGCGCGCGAGCTCATCGCGCTCTGTATTTGAGCCCAAGAGACCCAGCGTTCTGGGGATAAAGCGCGACGCACCGCGCTCTTTGATTTAGTTCATGCACGACGCGCAAAGCACGACGCGAAAGGAGAATTCGTCGAAGAGGACATCGTCGCTGACGCGTCATACTTGTCTGTCTTACTTGCCATTTATTGTCATTACGAAGCGCTATATCGTGGCTAGTCTGCTGACCGTGACGCAGCTACGCCACGGCAGCACCATGATCGCTTTGGTATGTATTTCTAACCGACGCTATTTTATCGTCGCTACGGGACGCCTGAATGACGCCTTGTTTCAGCAAAAATCGGTAATTCGCTGCTGCTTTTTCTTTTTTTCTGAGGCTGTAGAATGTAGGCACGTTTTTTTGGATTCACTCCTTACCTAATGGTAAATGTTTGACAACTAGATCAACTGTCAGGAATCTTATCTTAAAAATATCTTCTACTGGGCTTTCAAATCAGTAAATTTACGAATAATGTGCTGTCGGCACGGACGGAACTGATACTTTGGGTTCCTTATTGTGCGTTGACGCAAACTCGGCACACGTCCATATGTAGGTTATAACATACATATGCGCACCGAGTTTGCGCCAGCGCACAACAAGGAACGCAAAGTGTCATTATTATCCGTGCCCACTGTACATGCCCATGGAAGTTCCAAATGAGTTCCCTCTCTCATTCTCTTACTCTCTCTCTCTCTCTCTCTCTCTCTCTCTCTCTCTCTCTGTTGGAGCCCTACAATCTGAATTACATATTACGTGGCATGTGCAGTTGTTCACTCAGGATCTGTTTCTCCTTCCTTTATTTTGATTCACGAATGGTCAGCCAGGAAGATGATTCTTTCGATGTTCGGTTCAAAGAACGACGATTCGAAAGCGTGTTTTTCTGAACGCGGCGATCGGGGTTTTATTAGAGGCGCCAGCTCAAAAGCAGACTACAGAGACTCTATTATGCTGTAGATGTTTCTTTCTACATAGGGACTGCTTTAAACTTCCTGTGGCGATTTGGAAAACCATGTTGTCGTTGCTGTAGGTCTGAGACAGTACATAACATCGGCATGCATCCTGTAGAGACTTTGCTTTCCCCACTGGAATTAGGCGCAAACTCGGTGCACCTATGTAATAGCATATGACACCGAGTTTGCGCCAACCTTCAACAGTGAACGCAAAGTCTCTTCCGGATCCATGCCGACGTTAAGTGGACCGTGCTTGAAATCCCCTTAGTGCCTGTCGTGATCCCAAAAAGTGGCGTTTTCATTGCTTCACAAAAAGGTTGCCTCAGGAAAGTTTTGGGGTGTTTAGAAACAGTTTTTCGGATTCGGCTGGGAAATTTCCAATGGGTGTTATTTAGGGCGCTGAACCCGAATCTGGGGTCTATTTGTCGTCAGACTAATGTTCACTGTAAGTTACGGTGGGTCTCTTTTAACTGGCCTTACTTACCTTAAAATTTTGAAAATCGAAAAATGGACCCCGAATTCGTGTTCAGCGTCCCAGATAACCACACCCACACTGAAATTTTGAGTCAAATCTGAGACATTGACCGAGCTACCGTATAGCCACCGTTACGTACAGTAATTCATGGGGAATCGATATACGGGCTGCAGATTCGTGTTAGGCAGCCCGAATAGCTTTGACAGTCTCTACAAGTGTAAAAGGTTTGAGGCGATTTGATCGTAGGATTCTCGAAATCCTCAAAAGTCGCGTTTGGCCAGCAAAATTTCCCCCATTTTGGAGCTTCTGTTGGAATCAGACGGAATTTCTCAAATATTGACGAATGGGCCTCACATTTGTAATCAACACCCGAAGCAACCTTTAGAAAAACGTTTAAAGCTCAATCCGAGGCAATTTTTTCGAACGCCCTAAGAATTGTCGTTGTTGTACCTTTTTCCTTCGCAAAGCTGTGAAAAGGCCCACTTTTGCAAATCTCCTGTTAATCTCTGAGGCATTTACGGATTTACAGAGCGGACTATCAATGCTTCGTCCCATACCTACAACTATCAACACATGGTTTTGTAAGAGCCTTCGGGAAATATAAGGCAAGCCCCAGTCAGTTTGATTTTTCGGCAGCTTCCCCTTTACCCAATGCGTAAGCGACTTTATCCCACCAATCCTTCTGTTTAGTGAGGCCCGATGTACGACAATGTTGCTGCTGAGGCCATCAAAGCGGGTGGAAACGTGTTGCTACTTCAGCTTCATCGTCTAATAACTCTCATCTGGCAGTCCGAGAACATACCCGCTACTTGGAAACGTGCCATAATTATACCCATCCACAAAAAGGGTGACGCCAGGGACTGCAAAAATTACCGAGGGATCAGTCTGCTGTCAATCGTAGGCAAAGTCTTCATGAAGATTATCCAGAACAGGCTTCAACGTCATCGAGAACAGATCGGTCGTGAGGAACAAGCAGGGTTTCGGCCAGGGAGAAGCTGCAGTGATCAAGTTTTCGCTCTTCGACAACTAATGGAAGAGAGGATCCGCACTGGGAAGCGAATTGTCATCACTTTCATTGATTTCAAGTCTGCATTCGATTGTGTTCATTGGCCTGCGCTATGGAGAGCACTTGATAGCGAACATATACCAGACAAGATAGTTAACCTGCTCCAGAAAACGTATGAATGTTCTTCCAGCTCGGTTCGCGTTGGAGATAAGCTGTCGGAAGAGTTTAAGGTTAAAGTTGGAGTTCGCCAAGGTGATGTTATATCGCCATTGCTCTTCAATACTGTCGTCGACGCCATTATGAGGGAGGCCTTTGAGAACAGAAGAGGTGTTCAGTATAGCACTAATGGATACGTCTCGGATCTGATGTTTGCGGATGACAGTGCAGTGTTTGCGGATACCGATGAGGATGCAACGTACCTGATAAATAGAGTGGCGCATGTTGCAAGCTCTTACGGTCTAAGAATAAATCAGGAGAAAACAAAATTGATGACATCGGATGGCTCGCCTGCAACTGTGCACTTCGAAGGCGCGGAACTTCAGCAGGTCAAGGAGTTCAAATACCTTGGATCAGTCGTGCAAGAACAGAAAGTTGCGGCCACAGCAGAGGTATGCAGCAGGATCGGGCAGGCATCCAGTGCGTTTGCATCGCTTGGCTGATGTCTGTGGAAGAAAAACAATGTTTCACTGGAGACTAGAATGCGATTGTTTCGAACGCTAATAATTCCGATTCTACTGTATAGTTCGGAAACATGGACTCTACTGAAGCCAGACCTTGTCAAGCTGAAGGTCTTCTAGTTGCGGTGCCTGCGACAGATTCTTGGGATCACGATTCGTGACCGTATTTGCAACGATAACATAAGAAGAATCTGTATGGATCAACCGCTGGTTGAAGAGCAACTGAAGACAAGAAGATTACGGTGGTTTGGACATGTATGTCGAATGGATGCTGGCCGGCTCCCGTACAGTATGCTGTGGCGGAAGCGCCTGCCGTCGTGGAAGATCCAGAGAACGGCCCCGAAGAAGACGTGGCTCAAGCATATAGAAGAAGATCTAAAAACCCAACGGTGCAGTGTTCTTAACGCTAAACTTATTGCTGCAAACCGTACTGAATGGAAGCGTATCGTTCAGGCCGCACGAGCTCCTATGGCACCTACAGCAGTGTATTGGTTGAGAGGGCATCCCGCTCCGCCAGACGCCAGCTAACGGGATGAGTGAGTGAGTGAGTGAGTGAGTGATGTACGACAAAGTATGTGTTTGTACCTACTTGAGGCTTGTCTGAGCAAAAGTATGGTCGGCATGGATCCTGAAGAGACTTTGCGTTCCCCATTGGAGGTTGGCGCAAACTCGGTGCACCTATGTTATAGCATGTGGCAACGAGTTTGCGCCAACCTTCGCGAAGTCTCTTCCGGATCCACTCCGACGTTACAGTCGGCTGGATGGCCTTTGATGGCATGCGAACATAATCAAGCTCTCAATCACGTCGGTCGTTTCTGATTTTTCAATTTTGTTGGCTCCTTCCGAATCTATCGATTCGTCGTCAAACATTCTCATTAACATTCGGGCATTTTTTACCTTCAAGTCAAGCTCAAATATGTAGTAGCGAGCACAGTCAGCCTCGAACTCTTACCAGATCACCTACTCAACTGTTCCGCCAGTTCATAAGACGCCTATCTCTATGGACACAGTTAGCTCTTCAAGTCCAACCGTAGAGGTGTCTTGTGGACACTTTTCAAAGGTTTTTTGTCTGCTGAGGGAATCTCTACATGGTGTGAAATTCATCGCTTGTCTACCATGGCGAAAGTTCATGTCTTTTTTGCTGATTTTGGTAGAGTTGGTCCTTACCTGTTGTCGGTGACAGCAATCTTTGTTGTATAGCCTTCCTTTCCTGCCCCCCAACCCCCACCCCCACTCGAACGCTAATGTGGGTTGAGGAACGAGGTACATATCCATACTAGACGAGAAATACCGTGCGGTACCGATTGTCACAGGGTCTTGAAATACTATGCAATTTTAATTTGAGACTTTGAGTCGGTCGGTCTGATATAGCAATGCAACTGATATCATCATTTCATGCCATTGTGGCGATCGGTACCGCAAGGTATTTGGAGTTTACTCATATTCATATCGCAACTAATCGTATTTGGGTGCATTTGTCACCGACACCACTGCTCACTCATTCCGAGACATCTCGAAAATTGAACAGATTCCGATACAGAATATTTATTCCAGGCCAATCGCTCTTATTTAAAAACAGGAAATTTGGTTTTCGTGTTCATGGACGAGCAAACCAATGTTCAGAATGAAAAAGTTAATCACACATACCTAGGCTGAACCTCGGTGTCTTTGGACAGTTTAAATCACCATGGTTATCTATCTATTACAATTTTATAATGAAGACGATTGATTAACTGATCAATCAGAGTGAAACAGCAGGAAATAAGATCAAAAGGGCACAAAGATGCCGAGGTAGTGTCCACGATGGAAACCGTCATCGAGTTTTCACCGAAAGTCGATTGATGCGGGACTCATGACAGCAGCAATGTCGAAGAAACGGATAATCAAGAGCCCCAATTAGCCCTACACGGCCCTGAACTTGTGGATAGAGCGCAATCCCCTCCCACTCTCCTCAAAGGCCATTGATCGAAGCAAACAACTGAAAAATCGACTCCGAGAAGGAAGCAATGTGAATGGGAGGAATTTGTTCAATCCGTGCGTCATGAAGGGTAGTTCTGATCAATTGACTATTGTATGTTTTCTTAAAGTGGATTTTTCAGTTTTTTGTTTTGATCAATGACCGTTGACAGGAGTGGGCGGGGACTGCGCTCTACGCTGAATTTCAGGGCCATGTAGGCTCCTTGGGGCTCATTTTTTGCCGTTTTTGACATTGCTGTTGTCATAGGCCTCGCACTCTTAGAAGTTCGGTGGAAACTCGGAGAAGGTTTTCATCCTGGACACTGCCTTCAAGTGTTAGCAGTACATATTCTCAGACGTTCGCCGTTGTCTACAGGACGTCGATCCGCCCAGAACGAGTCGCCGCTGGCGAACAGGCAGCTCTACGCGGAGCCGTCCCGGTGTGCTGTTGAGCAGGGAGCGACGGGCTGCTAAACAGCCTATCGACCAGCAATCTCGCCGAGTGCCACAAATCGACCTAGACCGAGTTGTTGTCCACAGGACGTCGATTCGGGATGTCTACGGCGGTGGAGGTCGATGGGCTGTTCTACAGAACATTCGCGAGGAGGGTGTTGGTAGCGTCCATCAATCAATGTATCACGAAGATTGTGTCGTCCGAGTTCTCATTTTTGGTTATGTTAGATTCGCAATTCGTTTTTTAAATGATGCTGTAGACTTCTATAACAACTCTTCTTATTTTTTGATTATGTGGGATCTGTGATTCGTTTTTCAATAACGTCTTTCCGTGGAAGGGGTGTTGGTGTCCTGCCGAGAGGTGGACCTCGCGGAGTTCCCCGTGGTGGACCCGAAGAATTCCGTGGTTTACGGAGCTTTCAGCAACCGCCTTCGTAGGCAGATTTCTGTTGTTCTCCGTCCGTTTGTGTGTATCATTTGCGTCGTCGTTTTAAGATGTTTGAGAGGAATCTCTGATCATTCGGTTGTGTTCATTCACCCTGATTCCCATCGATGTTGTCAATACTCGGGGAGATGTCAATGTAGCTAGAAAAAAGTAGATTTAAAAAAATAAGCGTAGTTAGTTTTTTACGAAGCATTCGAATATCATTCGGAAGTCCGTTTTCGAAATATTCGCATAATATTTGAAAATCAAAATTCTCGAATTTTGAATTTTGAATGATTCGAATTTCCCAAAAGCATTCGAGTAATTTTTGAAAATAACAGTTCGGTCCGATGTGTACCAAATAGCCTACCCGGAAAAATTTGGACACGAAGAAACATTTAAGTCTTGATGGTCCACCTACCTTTCTGAGATAGAAAGGTTTTATGATCTGCGCCAGAGTCACTCATAGCTTTAACTACTAGTAGCGAGTATACTCTGACCGAATCGAATGATTCGAATATTCATTCGACGGGAAAATTCGACTTCGAAAAGTCGAATATTCGAAAGGTGTCAATTTCTGAATAATTCGAAAAACCGAATATTCGAAAATTGTGAATTCCCGAATTATTCGAAAACCGACTGTTGGAAAAGTGCTGATTTCCGAATGATTCAAAAACCGAATATTCGAAAAGTCGAGTATTCCTCGCAAGGTACTCCATTTTTCTCGTTCCGGACTACGCTAAAATGGCTTTCCCGTTAAGTAGTATATATAAAAATTTTCGAATTTTCGAATATGTTCGAAAATCAAATCTTTCGAATTTCAATTTTTCGAATAAACTCGAAAATGGTATTTGCAAATTTCGGATTTTCGAGTATATTCGAAAAACTGATTTTTCGAATTTCGAATTTTCGAGTATATTCGAAAATCAAAATTTTCGAATTTACGAATAATTTTTTCTACTTTTCGGATAAATTTTCTAGAATTCACGAATGATAGTGCTATTTCGAAAAAATAGTTTTGAGCTGCCATTTGCTGTGACTATCACTTCGTAGAAATATTCATCGGCCTACCAAAATGTTAGGCACGCGGGGGCGTGGCGTTGATGTAGTAATGGTCTGACGCCTTGCCCGCGCACCATGCGCGTGGCGCCCACTGCACCATGGCAGAGGCGGCCGTAACAACTTTTTCGTCGCTTTCATTATTAATCCGTCTTCAATTTCATTTCGTTCAATAATAATTATTTTTAGTGCTATCCCCTGCTACTATGATAGTGATCGCAAGTACAGATTTTGTTTGCTCGGCAAAATTAGGACCCATTTTAATCCGCTCCGACATAGCGCCGCCGCTTGAGTATTTATAGTCTGCGTAAGCGCGTCACTCGCGTTTAGCACAAGACGCTTGGCTTCAGGCGAGACTTGACCACCACTATACCTTTCTGGGAAGTGCCTTATCGCACCCAAGAGCCAAGACCCTAGCGCCACTCTCAAGACCTACCACTCCGGCGCGGCGCGGCCTAAACTAATTTGCTGCCGCCGAGTTTGCACGACTTCAGATGGGGGACAGGGCTGAACACGCGAGCTTGAAACCCCTACGCCCTTTCGCAGTCGCGGAAAATGCCGCTTTTGAGCTACAATGAAGCCAGTGTATTGGATTACTGAAAAATTAGCCGGAAGTTGGCAACTTGCTTCTTTCCATATGAGAATGGTGGCGGTATCGATTCGCGATCTGAACTGGTAACGAGACAGTAAAGCGTGGAAACGCCGCTATAGCGGTAATAACGATCGAGAACGTTTTCTCCGCCACCGCCACGTTTTATCATTTTTCTTAAGTAAGGAGCGGTATTTGACGCGGCAGCAGAGGTATGAAAAGGACGTCAGGCGAATGGTATAGTTTTGCGACACGAGGTCGCGTCGCTCTGCACAGCGACAGCGATCATCCCCTTTAAATCTGTCGCTGGCGCAGTGCGCTGCACAGTGACAGTGGCAACGACAGGAATAGGCACATTTGCAGTATGTGAGCCCTCCACGACACGTCGCTGCGACCGACACGCGACAACTTCCTACGACGGCCAGTGCCATTGCTCCGATGCTGGTCCCGTATTTGTGCTAAATGCCATGACTGTCGCTCATGGCAGCGGGAATTTGTACCATTGACCTTATGCGACGTTTATACTCCCGCCGCCGAGAGGCGCGGCGTATTGCGATCCTCTAAGTTGTAGTTTATACTTCCGCAGCAAAGCGGCGCGGCTAGGTGCTTACAATTTCGATCGTGCCGCGCCGCGTGATCAATATAAAGGGTCGTTTATACTCACGCCGCCAAGCGGCGCGGCCAAGTGCATTACTGTAGTATTGATCACACGATCGATAATATAGCATTACACCTCGCCGCGCTGCTGAGCGGAGAAACTATAAACGACGCCTTACAGAAATGCGCCTCTCCGCGCCGCATGGCGGCGGAAGTATAAACGACCCCTAATATCGATCATGGCTGCGCCTGCGCAGGGCTGCGCCTGACTGAATTTTGTAATTTGGTAAATCGTAAATTGTAAGTTTTCAAACTCCTCGTAATTTGCAAATCGTAATTACAAGGCCTGAGCGAAACCAAATCTTTCAAGCCGCGAAGACCACTCCAAACTGTTTCTAGAGTAGTTATTGTAGAATAGTGAGCTCAATCGCTCCCGCCCGTACTTGAAGTAACTGTTTCTCTAAAACGGGAGGGGTTTGGAAACTAAAACCCTGACACTGTCCCTACCTTGACAGCAACATGATAATGCAAAACGAGAGAAAAACGGTTTGCGTTGGCTGGCCGTTCAAGCCAGCCTATCCCACCGATGGAGCACCTTGCACGGTGACGCAATATTTCGCACGATCCAATTGCGTGAGAATCCCAATTCGGGCTTGGGGTGAATAGGCCAAGATGGTGCCTTGATAGAGTGTGCTTTCAAAGGTTGATAAAAAAAAAGAACTTCTAATGAAATGATGATTGTGCATTTCGATTATTCGAATTTCGAAAATTCGAATATGCTCTTAAAAATATTCGAATTTCGAATATTATTCGAGAGTCTATTTTCGAAATAACCGCATTTCGAATAATATTTGAAACCGCTTTTTACGAAGTATTCGAATTTCGATTGTTGACGTCATAAGGCTGCTGATGCTTCACTGGGATGGTAATATCAGGTCTACGAGATGTTGATAGGATGTGAACGCGGAATCGGGGATGGAGACTCTCCTCCGATGGGATGTCTACAGCAAAAGCGTTTCCGCGGATAGGTTATCTACGGCACCATGGAGTGGGGCGACGGGCAGTTCTCGAGGGGCGATCTCTACCCTTTTCGAATGTCTACAGGGAGCATTGCGTGAGGTGACATCTCATCCGTGTCCTGTAGACAACGGCGAACGTCTGAGTTTGTGAGGCTAGCAGTTATACAATCTTTTCCATATTTCGCAATGTTAAAAGAGGGTTTGCGCCCGCTTCTTTTTCACAAAAAAAAACCTTTGAAACAAAAGCTTCTAATTCCCATGTTCGGATGATAGTTTTCCTTTTTGAGCTATAGAATTAATTTCAATTAATTGTTTTGCGTCAGAAATGGCTTTTCTGTTCCTTGTGCTAGATGACCAATAGGGAGTCTCCGCCTCTTTAGACCATGAATCAAGTTTCACGGTGCTGTCATGCATAATACTGAGGATATGAAACGTTTAGATCTCATACTTAGGGAACTACGTTAACGGAGTTTGAACTAAGAATTGCGGAGGCAGAAAAAAACAAATATGGCTTTCTGCTAGAAGGACGTCTTCAAATCTTGCTTTCGGTTTTAAGAGTGGAAGTATTCTGCTCCTGCTAGTGATCACTGTCGAACACATCAAGTCAAACTATGATTCTAAAGATGTTTAACCAGTCATCGCCAAGAAGACGATGAGCATTGCGTTTGCGGAGCGGCTATTTTTAGAATCACTTTCCATTGTGCTTGTGTATTTGTTTCTCATTCTCATTCTTCTTCCACTTGTTCTGATAGCAAACTCTGCTCTTCCTCTCTGGCTTGCTGTTCGCCACGAGCATCAGCGATCGATTATCATGCCGCTATCTGAAGCGACGACTCCATGAGAAGATTCTGCTGGTCTATCGCTGTTGCTATTTTTAGACCTCTAATCAGCATTTCGCAGCAGCACGGCCTAGAGCATATTTCACTAGCTGGTCATCAAATTCTTGTCTTTTTCGTTTCGAACACTCCAGACTGCTACAGAAGTCTAAACAACTGCTTCCGCGTCTCAAGCAGCTCACTAATTCGTTTGGACTTTAAATCCACCAATCGCAGCAACCAGTCCTGGGCCGGCAGAAGGAATGGTTGTGCGGACCAGAGGAAAGGTAATCAGTCATCTTGGAGAGGAATTCTTCGCTTTACTCTACCTAACAGGGCTTCCTGAGGTTGCCCGATTTCCAATATGTACATCCTCAGGCATACCTAGAGTAGTGTGCGTTTTTGTGATCCTGTTTCCTTCTTTTTTTCATAAACATTTTCCTCTAAGTCATAATTTTTTTCTTTTTTCTTCTCAGTTTTGTTGTGAACATGTATTGAAATTTCTGACGAATTTTCGAGGTGTCTACTTTTTTCAGAATCATTGGCCAGCTAAAGTTTCTCGGAAGTTGATTTGGTTTAGTAAATACGATTGTTATTATTTTTGAAGCAAAAATACATAAAGAATAAAAACCCTATCACAGCCTCATCATTAAATATTCATTATTAACATTAATCTAATACCTACTTTGTAATATTAATAATTAAAGGCAGCATACACTCTTGCGAAAGTGGTTGAGTTCGAGACGCTGATGGACCTGGGATAAGCGGATTATCCGTTCTTCCGTAATCCGGACGTTTTTGACTTATCAGTTAGGCCGGGATCATACTTCCCGCGACCGGCGACAGCGACAGTGCACATCAGGCATATTGATTTTTGGTCGATATGGATGGTAAACTTTGCATCGCGTCGCTCGTCGCTGGAAGTATGATCCCGGCCTTAGCCGCACCGTTATTTGGTCAGCTTCAAATCGGATAACCGTTTAGAATTGATTCACAATTTCTGAAGCCTAGTTCATACTAGCCGCGACGCGCGACAGCGACAGTGCATTTGAACCATATCGACTTTCTGTCGACATCTATCTCAAACACGATGTGGCTTCGCCCGTTGCGGGAAGTGTGCACTAGGTCTTAACAATGTTTTGATACACTGTCAGCAACAGACCTTATCCATGAGATCTCATCCGAAAACTCAAAGTTCATGACCTGGTTGAGTGGGCCATCCAGAGGACAGCTTTGAAATAGAACCTTGCGTAGATTACGGTGCTCCTTTGGGTCATCTGCTTTCAGAAAAGACCCTTTTTGAAGCTTTGAAGCATCTTTCTAGTGTTGATTGTTATTAATGCATTTCACATAAAACAGTTTAATTTGTTCAAAGTATATGAAAGAATGTTTTCACGCATGTACGCTATTCAATAGTTTTGATTTTCTTAGCAAGTAGGACCTTTTCAGGTGATTTAGCAAGTAGGACCTTCTCCGCTGATTTTTTCTATTTTTTATTTAAAAAATTTTGGCATGTTACAAATCATTGATTTACGAGCTACTGCGTATTATTTTTCTGCTTTACTTTAACTCCTTTATTTCGACTTTTATATGTTTTTTCAACTTTTATTCAATTATACACTATCCATTTTTTTAATTTCGTTACATTATTCATTGTTTGTCTGCTGCATTGATTTTGCTTATCCCTTATATCTTTCCTGCTATCCGTTATCTGTGTTCCAACTATTTCCGGGGTAATATAACCTTTATCGATTTCCGGGTATTTGAAACTCGTAATCCACTCATCTCTGTAATAGGCTGACAAAAGTTGAAAGCGTCAAAACGGCTCAGAATAACCGTATTCGAGCCACATTGAGGCGTTAAAAATGTAGGGCCTCTCCCATTAATGCCGAACCACGCATCTCAAAACAAAAACCCTGAAATCGGTTGCCAAAATACGGCTATTTTGGCTGATTTTTGACTTCTTCAATTAAATTTCCTATCTAATCAAGAGTGTTTGCGCATAGTTTTTTTGGGGGATTTTCGTTAGTTCTCAATACTTGGAGCTCCAAACCTTCCTTCCTTGTCATAGCATTATAAGCATTTTTGAGCCTGTTTGCCGCCTCTGATTTCTGAATTACCTAGTTGATATAACTGAATCTCCCACATTTTCAAATGTCGATAACATGTTGAACCGCACCTTTCTCGAACAAACCCGGCGATAGCAGGTGCAGTTTGATGTCAACAGCCGGAACTTTCGCGTCGATGACAGAATTTTTCAAACCGATCAGCCCATTTTATTGTTAGTGGCAGACACTTTTGGACTGATCCGCGCATTTTATCTCATCGAGAGCAGAGCTTCTCTGTGTGTATTCTGCGTCCACTGTACATTATTGAATTTTTCTCCAGAATTTTCGTGATAAAAATCAGCTTTTATGATTTTCGAGCAGACATTTCATCGACGCATCCCCTTCCATTTATAATTCTCAGAAAAATCATCCCTTCCTAGAGAACAGCCGTTCCGGTCCGACCACCTGGCGTTATTCAAACATTTGTGTATTTTATTTCAATCGATGGTAATCATGGTTTCAACATAAACATCATTTCGGCTGCTCATGCTATTATTCAAAAAAAGTTATGGGTCATTATCCTAGGAGAGGCCGAATCAGTAAAAATGATGAGGGCACTGTATGTGAACTTGAAGGCACCATACACGCTCGAAAAAAGATTTGGATTCAGCGAGGGTACTTGGGTCGTACTGCTCTTATCAAAACACTTGCGTCGTTGGATGCGTCAAAAACGAGTCTGAATGGCCGTATTTGAGCCTTATTGAGCCAGCAACTTATGCAGTTTCTGCCCACTTCAATTGAATTTCCCACCCCCATATACAAACTCATCCAAGCTGAATCCTCGAAAACCGTGACTCTGTTTCGTATTTGATGCTTCCAACTGTGTAAGCACTTTAGTAAACGCCGTAGACATTTATTGGCTTCGCTAACGCAGCCATTTTGCCACTGGCTTCGCTTTTTCAACCGAGCGTGTTTGCGTTTAAAGGCAGTGGTCGCGATCAAATATGCTTGTCGTCTTTTTCTCTCCAAATCCTTTTCTGGGTCTCGAGTAGTAGGACCTATAAGAAAAAATCGCGAAAAAACCACTGTTTTGGGCCGAATTTGAAACCTGAACTTTCTTGTCTTTTGATGGTGGACGAGCCCTCTCCACATCATCGGCATCGATGACCTCTTATATCAAGAACATCAGCTAGCTTGAAATTGAATGTCAATCAATGAACCTTCAGATTTATGTGCACATCTAGTCAAAAACATTGACTGAAGTGATACTTTCATTATTCAACTGTTTTTATTCGTTAAATTTGCATTTATTTCGTCCTCTGAATGTCGATGATTTTTGACTGCTCGGCATGAGACTGCGATCTGTTTCGTCATCGCTGTGCACGTGTGCACGAACTAGCTTCTTTGGGCCCTAGAAACTCTAATTGTAGACCGTTTTTCACCGCGCTACCTTCATAGTTTTTCAGCTGTTTTTGATCTGAGCTGATTTTTGTAGTTTTTTCGATAACGTTTTCCATCGTGACCACTGCCTTTAACTCGTCCACTTCCACTGCAATACGGAAATGATCCTTTTTTTCTTTATTTTTATGCGTTTTCGTCGGATTTTTCGTCTTTTTTCCATTACTACCAGCCTCGAACCTTTGATTAACGGCATAGTATGGATATGAATTTTAAGTGTGTATGCTGCCTTCAAAGGAAATTGTTGAAGGAACCTAAAGCAACTTGAACTTGTCGGTGGAGCGATCCATTTGTCTTTTTGGGGGACATGGTCTACTTTTCCCTCGCTTATTCTCGCTCATTTGAGCGCATTGGGATATCGCACTTGGAAGGGTTGCTATACACGGGAGCCGGACTTTATTATCAGAAATCACACTTGATGTTGGTCTGATAGTGAGTCCTTAACCATAACAGTAAACCTAGCAGTTATGAGTAAACAGGCTGGCGATATGAAGTGGCTTAGAATAGAGAAGTAGAGCAGATCCAAGTAGAATGTATTCCTAATTTCTGGATTAATCTTTGATGAATCCGACCCTTTATAGCCAGCATATGCCTTTGTGGGACATGCGGGACACTTATACACACTAACCCAATCGAATTTCACGTGGTTTTCGCAGCAAGAGTAAGTGCCTGCCAGAGTTCGGGCGCAGGTAGAGAGCAGCGTCCACGCGCAATAGCACGCGAACGAACTAAGAAACCTTCGCTTGGAAATAGAGTGTATATATTTTTATTCATTTATTTATTCATACGTGGGGAACCACGCGGGAAATATTAAATGCAAAAAGTTCAAACGGACCACAGACACAATTGACAATCATGCTAAGAATTATCCGATAGATGACCAGGGATGTAATGAACCTCAAGCAGTCTCTTTTTGGAATTTGTTAGCAAGCTTTCCAAACTGCGCTAGTGAGGTAGGTATAGATTATTTTTTCGAAACTTTCAAAAATAAAGATCTTTTGCCAAAAATATGAAGGTCTTTTGTCAAATTCAGTCTACTGGATGGACGGGGCCGCGGCGGTGTCATGAATGGCGCACGGCGACCGTAAATGATCGCGTCTAGTCCATTCGCTCGACTAGACAAGAAGAAAGGCCTATTTCTATGTGGTGGATACAAGCATGTCACATGGATGCTCGTATTTTGAAATTTCTATGACGGTACAATAAATTTTCACGTTTTTCGTCTTTTGTTACACTCTATTTTAACTCAGTGAATTTCGTTATAGCGCGAGCCGATAGAAAGCCCACATTGAGTTCCTGGTCAGAAATTGTGCATTCATCCTCACGGCGTTGCCGCCAGTCACACGTCAGACCATGTGATCGGACATGGTATGGCGCATGATCGCTGGTACATAGTTCGTAATGGAAATTCCTCCAATATTGACACCATCCTAGAAATAACATTTCAGTCCATTGATAATACTGGATTTCTTCCGCTGCAGGAGGCAAAGTACCCTTTTAGTTGAACTCGACAATCTTAGATGATAAGATTTCTCATGAACAAAGGAAGCCGTCCTAGAAAGTCTGATAATATATGGAAAAGAAGCATTATTAGAGTCTGTTTTTAACGAGTGCACAAACTGCTGGTCCGCCACTGGTCCTGTACTACGGTAATTGACGCGTTCTCTGCCGGCCGCGGCATGCATTGGCGACCACGGTTACGATCAATATGTACGTCACTCCGTAATGAAAGCTTGATCTCCGTTATAAAAAGTTTATAGGCCTCACTTATTCTGAACTGATATCCTTTCCTTATTGTCCTTGTTACACAAAGTCTGTCCGAATGATAACGTCCGCTAACGTGGCCGACGTGCGTGTCGCGCGGCAGCTGCGAGAGTGATTTTTGTTCGATCTTGCCATGGCTGGATACGGCTAACTGGGAATTTATTCAGCATTCATCTGATGTTCCTGCCTATCGGTTTACAGTCTGAAATATGCCCATGCCACGGCCGTACGACGCGCACGCTCACCGCGTGTACTGACTGTTTCATTTGGACAGACCTTACATATTCTACTCACTATCATTTTCCTAAGGCATCTTTCATAGTCCTCACCGCAAACGCGGCACGCGCGTGACGCGCGGGACGAGCGATGGACTATGAAACTTTTCACCGCGCGGCAAGCGCGGGACGAGCGGGAAGCCATTATGAAATCTCCAGCGGCACCGCCATGGCGGTGCCGGTAAAAGTCGGGGCTTAACGGGGACTTGTACAGAAATTCCTGGCTTGCATTTGCGAATGTGGTGGCCCAGGATAGTTCCAGAATTATTCATGTCGGAGTGTACTGAAATCGAAAAGCAATTATTGATTGAAACGGTAAAACCGCCACGGCGGTTTGGGCGGCGCCGCTATGGCGGTGCTGATGAACTATGAAAGTTCTTACCGCGCGTCCCGTGCGTGCCGCGCGGCAAGAACTTTCACAGTTCTCCGCCTTTCCCGCGCGTGCCGCGCTTGCGGTGAGGACTATGAAAGATGTCTAAGAGTATTCTGGAATGTATGCAATTCCGTCTTCTCAATGCATTATCCACGTGGGGAAAATTTGTTTCTCAGTGCTTTCCATCTAATCCGACTGGAAACGAAATGAGCTTCCCCTGGAAACGCTCATTCAATCATTCGCGAAGCTCCTTTTATTCAGATACATTTACTGTCAGCCTTTTCGCATACCGTCGATGACTGATAATGTTGCAAAGGTTAGAGTGCAGCAAAAACAGGTGGAGTAAGAGGGCGTTCACAGTCAGCAAAGAACAACAGTTTATGGTGCGCGTAAACAACAATTATTGATTGAAGTCGTGGCATTCTTCAAGCGATAATCGCTAGCAACGTGCAGCTGGTGCTTTTTGCTCGATGCTCACTTGTCGCTTCTGAGTACTGACGTGAAGATAGCTTTATTGATTCATCACGTGGATTAAGTGTCGCTGCTATCCTATTCGTTGCTAGCTATACTCTGTTTAGGAGGCAAATTTAATTTGTTCTATCGTTTGTGGAGCGAGGGTAGAGACAGCGAGAAAGTGTGGAGAAAAAGGAGACACATCATACGCGCGCACGCGCACGCGAACAGCAGAGTAAATTTCGCTCCGAAACAGAGGATATGGACTTTCCCTGAGAGAGCGACCATAAATAAAGTAGGTCCGAATGTGACTGTCCTCCCACGCTATCGGCGGGCGCGTCGAGCGGCCTTCGCGAAGACCTTTTTCACATCGATAAATCGATTAGGAAGACTACGAGACGCATATGGAATAATACTATTCGCAGCCGTGGGAGAGCTTATCCTAAAATAGCTTCGGCGGCGGCCGCTCGACACGCCTTGCGATCGCATGGGCGGGCAGTCCCATTTGAACAGACTTTTTCAACACAAGTGGTAACTGTCCCTGACGTTAAAACTGTTGAAGATGGAAAATTATTGTAGTTCGATGTCGCTGATACTAGCTATCTCATGTAAAACGTCCGGAGCGACATTTTTGTCGTATCCAGGTGCGTGCGTGGGTGCGCGTGTCCTGCTTCTCTTCTCTCATTTTGTTGTTGGCTCTTCCCTCGCTCTTTTTAGCCACGCAAAGGAAGAAAAGGACTTACGCTTTGAAATAAAGGATACATTAGTTCCACATTCCATTCCATAGTTTATCTTTACCACCCATTACCTCAGCAACGTTTGTCGCGTCTGTTGCTAACTGTGAACGCTCTGTAAAGACATCGTACGCTCAGAAAACCATATATTATTTTCCACGTTTTTATGTAGATTATCCTCTTTAGTGAACAAATATGTCTATAGAGTCCCTGAAATTTCTTCCATTGAGGAGAAAAACCAGTTTGAATGCACTTTAAAATGGATTTGAAGTTTGCCCAAATTCATTCATGAAGTTTTTCTGCGTTTGGAGACTTCTTCCGTGCAATTTCTGAAGTTTTCCTGCATGTGGGCTCTGTCCCATAACTGTTTTCCATGTTGATTGACAGTCACATCAACATCGTATGAAAAAGTGCTAGATGATCGATCCAGAAGTGCTAGTTGATCGAAAGAGCATCAAGTTTCGTGGGTAACGTCAGCTAGCCCTTATTGTTTGATTGTACACCGAAAAATTCGAAGTGATTTCTTTTTGTGCGCCCATTGCCTTTCAGAATATGAACTTTTGAAAGGCTTATCTATAGTGATGCCTTGTTTTTCCATATCTGTCCCAAACATAGGTTCGTTAGGATGGGGACAGCTTTAGATACCTGAGTGGTAAATGGGGAAAGTTTCCTATAGACCTGCGACTTCAAAATTTAACGTCTTCTCAATCCTTCTTTTTGGGTTCAGTATATTTTTCATTTTCAATTATTAATAATCTGGATTTTGAAAAGTTAGTCATCAGAATTTTCCTTTGAATCACCTTGAAGTCGCATTTTTTTCTAAATATTTTTCTAAGCGATTTTTCAAAAGAACTACCTGTTTTTCGCTCATACTTTTTTCCTAGAAGATGTATCTGTGTAAGTAGTTGTTTCCGAATACTTCATGAAGTTCTGAGCCGAATGACGTTTTCAGTTTGGGAAACATTTTTCCAATCTCTCAGCCGATTTCAATTTATGAAATACCATTTTTCAGTTAAACCAATCATTTTTTCGTTCATAACTTTTTCTGGCCTTGACATTGGACGTTTAGAGTAGGTTGTTTTCGGAATCTACATGAAATTCTAAGTCAAATAGCGCTCCCCGTTTGAGAGATCATTTCCCCGATCTCGCAGCCGACTTCAGTTGATGAAATGTTTTTTTTCGCCAAAAAAAGCTATCACTTTTTCGCTTATAAAACTTTTGCCATTGAAGATGGACTCTTGCTGAAGGTTGTTCCACGAATTTCCATAGAATTCAGCGTCAAGTAGTGGGTACTCTTTCGGAATAGACGACCCACTGAAGGAATTCCATGAGAAATTTTCGCAACTCTACAGCTATCGATTGATTCAGTCTTTTTTCAAACACACTGAACTGTTTGATGTTACCAACAGAGCCGGTCGGTCAATCCCAAACGATTTCGGAAAAAAAATTGCGTTCTTTAGTAGGTCGTCTATTCCGACAGAGCACCAAGTAGTGTTTTCAAGTTGGAAAAGGATTTGCCCGATCTTTCAGCCTAATTCATTCTAAAAACACCAGGTTTTCCCTTATAACTATTTAACAAAGGTAAGATCGTTGCGTTTTTGGAATCTACGTGAAAATCTGCGTTGAATGATATGTCGGATTCTTAACTTTACTTGCTCCTCAAGCCAATCCGGCCAGTGGAGCCGAGCCCCATTGTTGGCTCCAGTGAATCTCTGCGTCTCTTGTTTACATCATAGAGGCGAGCCCACTTTACGGAGATAACTAGGGTGCATGACTCCATCGGCCTGGCTGGCTTATGCAGCAAGTAAGGCTACGAATCCAAAATATCATTCGACGCAGAATTTCGCTGAGATTCCCAAAACAACCTTCGCAATGACCTTACGTCTAACTGTTGAAGTATTATGAATGAAAAACCGATTATGACACCCGTCACATCTTGAAAATGTATTTTACAAGTGTCGGGTCACTTCAACTCCCTTTCGGGGCATTTCTCCGAACGTCACCGGTTCTTCCGGTGGTGACGATTCCCCCTCCACCTGCCTAGAAGTGAAGGTTGGTGGAGTACCCGGCTCCACCCAACGAAGCTATAGACCCAAAAAGTATTCAGTCTCATATTTGGCTACAACCCTACTGTAAGAGTACCGTACGGAATTTATCTTTTCTATATCTAGCAGATGACAGTTAACTGCTAGACAAATCTTTTTTCATGCGATTCATATAAGACCAGGAACTGCTCCTTGACTGTTAGACGTTCACCTTATGCTTGTCGTTCGTCTGTAGGCACCTCATTTACCACTGAGAATTCAGTGCGAAATTGTCCATGGGCTTTTCTTGTTTCTTTTCCAATAGAAGGATTGAGCTTCATGCAGGTAGACCACGGACGTGCTCAAAATGAGATGACCTTGTTTTCAATTCAACTCGAAGATTGGCCCGGACCCATAGTGCATGTGTAAAACAAGAAGAAACCAATTTCCTTGTCGGTGTAAGATCCACACGCGCTCGTGTCTGTTCGAAGAAGATGGATGTTTTTCTTTCATTCTAATGGATTTTCGGGTGAGGATGCTGTTGCTTATGCCCTCCCTGGCCTCGCATCCTGCTTGGATTATCTTGTGTATGTTTTCCATACTAAAGATCGATCTCACTCACACACGTCCTCTCTCAACATGTCTTCAAGTATGTATTTTCGTAGTTGTTAGTCTTGCTGATTTATCAAATTCGTCTTTCTAATCTTCGGTCATCGACCCCCTCAGCCTTTTTTTAATATGATCTCGTCCATTCATAGCGAAACTCGTCCGAAAAACTTCTCTATAGAGGGCTAACTAAGCGTGGCGTTGGCGGCACTTTCCGCTGTGGCCGGCCGCTAACTAACGTCTTTGGAATATCTCGCTTCCCCTCCTACGCCCCAACCACTCGAGCGAACCCGCTTTGTTCTGACTTTTTGCTTACGGGCCGGGTTTTGAGTTCATTAATTCTGAAAATATTGTTTGCTTTAGTTTTCAGTGAATATGAGTCGTATTTTCTTGGGTATTAGGGTTCTGTTTTGATTCCTCTAACACTTGAATAGATTCGGCAAGTCTGCAGACCCAGAACTTCACACGATGCTCAAATTTCAGCCGTCTTTTTCGCACCTACAAGGTAAACGCCATACAGACAAAGAATCTAAACGATTGAAGCCGTGAAAAACATTGGTGTGTCCCTCCCACGTACAGCACACGTCTCTATCAGGAATGAGCGTGATAAAAATTTTAAATTTGAGAAGTCGAAGCAAGTTTTAGAATTCTGGAACTTTGGAAGAGGAATTCGGCGCATCCCCGTTGAAAACCCAGTATGTATTGTCAGCACATGCGGCTGTTCACAGCACCTGCTGTTGATAACGAGAGGTTCAGTCCGATATCAGCCCTGCAGTGAATGTAGATTTAGATTATTTCTGCATTTTATTCCGGTTTCCGCTCAAAATTGTGGACAGAAGTCTAAAGAGTCCTCAGTTTTCTCAAAAATAATCTTCTACATAGTTTCCAGCTGTAGTCCTCCCACCCCTTCCGCATGTGAACGTAGAGATCTACTCCAAAAAATATTCCTGAAGTCCAGGATACCGGCTTAAAGGCTCAGTTTCTCACAAGGCTTTGAACTTTCTGTTCAAAGAGTACAAGAGCAAAATGCAGTGAACCCTTGCTAGATCTCGATTTCATTCTGATTTCATGATCGGATCCTTTCATCATTTTAGTGTGAAGCTGTATATTGTACATTCCATCCTAGAGAGCCGTTCTCGGATATCCGGCCGGATTGTCTGTTCGGATAATTATCCGAGCCGCGATCCGACATCATAATTGCAATTTTGGATGTATCTGAAATCCGGTCAGACGAAAAACCAAAATATCCGAAGTATCCAAAAAAAGCAAAAAGCGGATGATACGGTCAGCAAAGCGGATAATTCCGTTTTAATACCGGATCGAAATTGGATGAAATCCGGACAAAACTTTTCTCCTACCGAGCAGGTCCGAATACCAACTTCTCACACACTTGGAAGCCCTTGTTGACAACACCCTTAATCGCACATCGTATAAGGCGCTGGTTTGGTTCGACTGTTCAACACGAGTGGTCTTTTCGACTCATTTGACGAGCATCGAATTTTTTGTTGGCCAACTGCTAATTCAAGGTCTAACAGCTACTTTGGATGAGCTAAACATTTGCGATTCACCTCCTAGCTTGCTGCTATCCCGATTGATCCCTTCGAAATGCTTCTGCCGCGGCTGACTTACATTCAATACACAGTCCCGGAGATTGGCCCGCGGCTTGCCAATTGAGCAGATCCCGACCGCCCCTGTAGCCCACATATTGCGTTGAGATAGTGTGAGCCAGTGATTTATACGCGAGCGTGTATGTATTCTCTGTAAGAAAACCGAAATTCCCATCGGCGTGTACGGCGCGTACGGCGCGCTCGAAGGTTCTGACTCCGTCTAACCTCCCCTATCTTGCGCTGTCTCTAACCTCCGCACCCGCACGCTAGCGAACCAAGGGAATTTTGCTTTGCCAAAGCTTATACATACATCGACGCCTTGTCGGTGCCCTATTCAAAATTCAGAATTCACATGATTTGTCGGAACTCGTCCTATCCGCAACACTTGGGAGGTTCTGAAACCTGATTTAAACTTAGATTGGTACCCCGACTTTGTATTGTAGATAGTCTTGCTGGGTCACTCAACTCTTCTGGTTTCGATAAAGGAAGGAAACCCAGGATAGGTGCAAGGCTTCTCGCGTGTCAAAGTCACGGCATGGATGAGTTCCGACCGGGAATGAGCGGAGTTCCGCGTTCCGCACTCCGAGAACAGCAAAACGTGCTTCAGAACGCGAAAATGTCAGGTCATTCGAGGCGAAAAGAAATCAGACTGCATCTGAGTTTTTCCTCGTTTCGCGTTCTGGAACCGCATTTCCGCGCATTTTCAGGCGTTCTCCATCTGGTCTCCCAGTCACGGAACCCAAAAACCGATTTCCGGATCTTCATTTTATATTCCACTCTTTTCTGGTTTCAACGCAAGAACCACTGATTTACCGCCGTTGAATTGCTTGCTAATTTCACGAAATGATGAATGAGGAGTAAACATAGTGGCTGGATGCTACACACAAAGAAATCTGGATAACGGACCCTATCATTAACAAGATTTTCTCCCCGGATCGGATATTGGCTACATATTACATCGGACATGCTAACGGACAATTCGGATGCAAAACCCGTCTAATAGATATTTTTTCAGTAGTATCGAAAAAAGTCGAACCTACGATACTACCGAAAAATATTATCCGGGTTTCGCATCCCAATTGTCCTGCAGCATGTCCGATCTAATATGTAGCCAATATCCGATCCGGTGAGAAAACCTTGTTAATGATAAGGTCCGTTATCCAGAATACTTTTGAGAACCAGTATCCGCTTCTAATGATTCGGTTTTGCAGAATTGGCAGTATCTGAGAGTCCGATCTGATGCGATTTCAGCCTTCTGATGGAGTGTATACTACATGAGGTCTGTCCGAATGAGACCGTCCGTCCACGCGGTTGGCGTGCGTGTTAAGCGGCCGTAACGAAGAAGTTTTTCTGACGAGCCAGCCCACGACTGAGAAACAGCTGACTGCAAAATTGATCACAAATAGTCTAATATTCCTGCTAGTCGATTCACAGGCACAACATATCTTCGCGACGGCCGATCAAGACGCCCGCGCGGGCGGAGAGTGTTATTCGGACAGAATTTATGTATGCAGAGGCTCACTATTCAAAAAGCTAAACAGAAAACAAGATTTTGTGGTTGAATCTGAGAATAGAAATATTCCCTCGATCAAAAAGCACTTGGAGAAATTTTTCGCTGGACGAAAATGATTTTCATAGAAGTAGAAAACATTTCCGTCACATCCTATGTACATAAACCCTCAACGAACGATTACAACTGTTCGAAGCGTATAATATTTTACTATGAGGGGGGGGGGGGTGGAAGTACCCTGCGTGGATGCTCATGGGGGTGTGTGTAATTACGATTTAAAATCTAGGGTCAGTGATACACCAGCGTTTTGCTTCGGGTTGTAGGTCGAGTACAAACTCAAACATACATCCTCAGACATGAGTTTTGTGGTTTTTATTTGATTGTGTAGTAGACCCCTCACGCATAACACATGCCAAGTGCGAGATCTCAATTCCTCCAAATATGCGATATATAAGCGACCACCACGGGCCCGACCTCCTCCGCTCACCACCACGGGCCACACCCCTTGCCAGATTCTCAAATCCCGTTAGTGGCTAAATGGTTGGATGAATTCTCAACAAGTTGTCGTTTTTCGATCCTTTGCCGGTCTGTTTCCTAGTCCTGGTTTGCTCTCGCGCAACGATTGCGAATGATGAGAAATACAGGCCTGAGACAACTCGTACACTAACTTTTCACCCTAAAAATATAGGCATCTTTGATGAGCGATAAGTCTGTTCATAGGTTGTCTTAGACGACTACAGAGTTAACACTGTGTTCAGCGTGTGACTCTCTCCTAGATCAACGTAAAAACGGAAAAATAATTTTCTGGGTTTTCTATGCCTTTAAGGGCTGTTCGGCACCCTGCTTTCAGTAGCGCCGCAGTGATGAGAGGGCAGCCACGCAGCCCTGAATGAGGTGTGAGTTTGTAGTGGACACCAGGGCTGTGCGTTATAACGTTAACGTGTTAACGCATTAACGGGTTAACGCGGCTTATTTTGGAGAATTAACGATTAACGGTTAACGAAAAAGTCCTAAAATCGCGTTAATTTGAGTTCGTTAATAGCAGTGGAATTATGGCTCTGAATGATCTGCTTCAATGGAAGATTTGAAAACGGGGGCCGTGCGCGTCGCGTCGGCTTGCGGCGCGGTCAGTTTTCGTTTGATGTGAAATATATCGCTGACCTCAATGTTTCCCATTCCAATGTTCATCTATTTTGTTATTTCTTCTCAATATCAAAAAATTGGAATTCGTCTTCCAGAAAGGAAATGTGAGGTCTAATCCACCTTTCTACGGGTGAGTAAGCTATCAAATGAGGGTTTGGAGCGGGGATTGAAGGCCACTCTTTTTCTAACAAGCGGCGAACGCTCTACGATACCCACCCTCGAACTTCGCAAAAAGCTCTTTTTTCGTGCCTCTTCGGAATACCTCTGTGAAATTTGGGGTTTTGGAGGTAGGAAAGATATTGCTAGAATCGGCTCATCAAGATCAACAAGATGGTGTTGAAATTTTATTGATATCTTGAACTACACCTTTTTTATAGGTATATCGCTGTGTCCAAAACACGTTTTCCCTCGTCAGTATGATCGATCGGCACTTTCTTTTTTTTCGAGCAGCATGCCTTTAATTAAGGTATAGTTTAGGAACTCAATGAAATATCTTCCTCACCCAAGAAAACTCAAATTTGACAGAGGTATGCCTAAGGGGTGCGAAAACGCGAAAATGCGTTTTCTTTCGCTGATTCGCCAATGTTGAGGGTGGGTATTGTACATAAAGCGCTACTGACTGTCTAGGACGCGACACACGCCCATTTTGCACAACGTCCTTCTGACGCCATCTCAGCGCTCACCCACGTTCCACGACGTCCTGACGTTGTCACCTGAAGCTCTGCCTACTTTCGATGACGTGTTGCTGACGTCATCTGTAGCCCTACCCATTTTCCACGAAATCCTGACAGCGTTATTTAAAGCCCCACCCACTTTCCGCGACGTCATGATGACGTCATATGGAGCCAAAACGAATTTTCAAGACGTACTGATGACGCCATCTGGAGCCCTGCCTACTTCCCACGAGGCTGTGCCTACGTCTTCTGGAGCCCTCCGTGCTTTCAACGACGTCCTGCTGACGTCATTAGAAGGTCTATATTATTTTTTAGGACCTCCGGTGGTTTGTAGATTTTCGTTGTGGTCAAGTAATGTTTTGAAAATTTTTTAACGAAGTGCAAAACTAACGTGTTAACGCATTAGCGGGTTAACGCGGTTTTTTTCTCAGAAATCAACGATTAACGTTTAACGAAAAGAATATTTTTCATTAACGCACACCCCTGGTGGACACGCAAGCCTTTCTCGTTAGCGTGTTTTTGGTTTTTAAGCGGCTACATCCTCTCAGGCACTGAAAATGGTCAAACATATCTTCAGAACTCTTGTTTCCTGAAGAAAGTCAGAGTAGAAAGTAGTCTAGAACGGCATCTGAATTTGCACCAAATCGATTTTTCGGGCTGGGTTACGAGCTATCCCTAAGGGAAATGAAGGCAAAACGAAAGGCTAATGGCTCTGAGCACCGTGTGTAAAAATCGATCAATGCTTGAACACGATAAAAGCGTTTTCAATTTTTCGTGAATTGCAGTCCAGTCTGGTTTGTATTGAAAACTAGCTCACAATCCCATTGCCCCACCAAGGAGGAGAACGTCTCCTTCCTGGCAGTGTTTACACTTTCAGCTACATATGTTTATAATAACACCACAGCCAGAAAACAACATTTAATGCGCTTTAGTGACTTTTGGTATGCATATTGCACATTCCATGCAACCGAGTGACTTCAGAATTTTCTGGTCAGACAAGTCCGATAGTGTTCGAGGAGAAAAGCCGAACAAGTCGAAATATCCGGATATCCGTTTAGTTGTAACCTTGTTCATCTAAATCGATTGAGACTAATGCAGGACATTATTCAGGGGCCAGGTTCTTGAGCGGCTATATCCTGAGTCCTCATAAGGCGTTATTGGTTGAATGTTGTTACACATTTTCCACTCCCCTGGATGCTTGTCATGACGGTGCTAGTTGTTTTTCGAGTTTGTTGAGCAATAACCAGGATTATTATGGCTTCTTAGTCCGGATTTTCGCCTTCCTGGTAGGCTGAAAAGAGTCAAATTAGCACGTGAAAAAACCACCTCTCATGCCCCGTTTCCTTCCACAGGTTATGCGTTACACGAACAAAGGTAACAAAAAGAGAAGCACTAGGTAGACGAATGCTCGTGCAGTGGGGCGAAGGCGAGATTTGATTCTTACCATTTCGCCGCAAGTTGTTCCAAACTTCAACCACGAATTCCGCATTAATTTGATTTTCTTTTACAAAGTCCGACTTTTCATGTGATCTCCTGCACAGAAGTCGAACACTTCTTATCGCGGAAGATCACCTGAATCGTTTAAAGGCACAGTCCGACCTCACAGGTATTTTTTCAAATTTTCACTCGGTGCGCGTCCTGCAACAACCTGACGTTACCTTCCCCAATGCCCCAAGAGCCAAATCATGCACACCGCCCAGGTGAGGAAACTAGGAACTCTGTTGTTGTACATAATATGACTGGGCATCGCCCTACATACCAATTTTTCCATTTGCGAAGATCTTGGTTTCCATCTTCGTGTCGAAAGCCCTAGTTTTGTTGCTGGTATATGTTGCGGGCTGAGCCGACTTTTTTCCTGCTTTTTGTCACCTATTTGAGCGAACTGAGATTTCGCGCTTGGCAAGGTCGTTATGCACGGCGGGCAGGCTATAATGGCAAAAATTACTCTTTAGGTGGGAATATGTCTTTAAGGTTCTCTATGATGTTTACACTCATGCACATTGGTTCATCTTTGACCAACTTGTGGCGATTTGACCACAAGCAAACGACCACAAGCAAACCTCGTCCTTATGAAGGTGAAGGATCGTAGTTTCACGTAGGCCGTTGTTATACCAAAACTTTGCGACCGCGACAACTGTTACAAATAGTGTCGGGACCAGACCCACACAGTAGAAAAATGCTGTCGCAAGAACAGTTTGCAGCTCCTGTCGCGGTCGCTGGCTCGAAACGGGATCTTATGCCTGAAATGTGGAAACCGTGCTGTAGTTGGTCGCTGTCGGTGTCAGCGACAGCGACCCAGCCAAATCCAGTGCCCTGCCGGGTGTTTCTTGGCCCTGAGCGACAGCGACAGTTGCCCCTCTGTGACAGTGACGTCGCAGAGTTCTGCGACCGCGACAGGCCTGTCGAGGGGTATAGCAATGGCCGTACTGTTTCTCGTCCCACAATGAACGTTGAACGACTCTCTACAGCGATTCAATGAGGGCCGGAAGATTGGTGTCGCAGCACACCTTTCGCTGCGACTCATGGTCGACATCTGTATGGTCAGGAAAGAAAAATAAAGAGCTGACCGGAATCTGATACACGATCTTCTCAGGCGATTCTAGGCCCGGAGCCACCTGACAGTTTGGCTCGTGTTCCCAATCCGCGAGTCGGCTTCTGTTGCTGTCAGGGCCACTGTTGTTGCTCTCCGGGCCACTGCTGTTGCTGTCCGTGCTGCTCCGGTTGGCACGAACAGCAACAGTAGTGGCCCGGACATTGGGAGAACTAGCCGAACTGTCAGGCGGCTCCGATTCCTGTTCGGTGCGGCTCGGGGCCGTGAATCGCCTGAGTTGGAACCGAAGTTCTAGACTGTGAGGCCCTTGTTATACATCGGCGATTCGGTGTTGCTGGTTTTTGCGGGACGTTTGCGATTGGTCAGATTTCGAAATTGACCACTAGCAGACATGCCGCGGAAGCCAGCGGCGGCGAATCGCCGATGTATAACTGGGGCCTGAGTTCTGCTACAATCGGAAAGAATGTGAAAATACAGTACTGGGCAAAATACACGGTGCTTTGCTGCGTTTTTTTGCACGCATAACGCTTCGCATTGCAGCAACTCATTTAAAAACTGACCAATTGAGTTTTCAAGGAAGTTTTCGTGCTCTTCTCAATGAGGCGAATTATGTGGGAAAATGTGTATTTCCTTCTGGGAATCCCATCGATCGACGCCCTTTTTACTAGAAACCTCCGCTGTACTGTGGATAAACTTTCATCCTTATGACGTAGAAGGACAATTTACACGATTGAACAAGCGAAATCTGATTGTCTAACAACTAGTAGTCGCGAAACGCAGAAAAGAATCAAGAGGCGGACCTTTCGAAAAAACGAACAGAGTTGGGGATGACTGATGAACCATCGAACTCCAACCATAGATTTCAATAGCGCGCCAAAACGTAGAGCCAAGGTTATCAATTTAGTCTGGTGAATGGGGGGGGGGACTGCAACGATATATCGCCGCGCGCGACCGAAACCCAGTTGGCCGGTGTTGCCGCCGCCAACACCGCATGGCCCGCCGCCTGGTCCATGCTTCAGACGAAGTATAATACGGAAACGGTACCTATCCTCTGTTACGGCCAACTGGAGGAGCCCGGACAGCAACAGCAGTGGCCTGGAAAATCACAGCAGTGGACCGGACGTAACAGAAGCTGGCCCGCAGATTGAGGAGAGCGAGCCGAACTGTTTGGCGGCTCTGGCCGAGAGTCGCCTGAGTAATTACCCACTGTTCACCCTTACTTTTATACCGCTTTTTATGCAACTCTTCAAAAGTCAGAAGTCTTTCTTCCTTTTCTGACTCAATGAAGTCTTTGGATGCTACTTTTTGGTATCGGCTTTGGGATTTCCCAGCAACTTGTTCGTCACGGTGCATGATTGGCTTGACGTTCCGGCGACTCTTCAATTTTCCCAGCCTAACGTAGCATAGCTAATGCTTTGTTCTTTTTCATAGCCGGGCAGCTTGATATAATTATCCTGACTAATTCGGTTTTTTTTTTCAGTGGAGCTGAGCAGGTACCGTCAAGCCTGCGATGACCAAGCCGGGCGGCGCCGAGTTGAAGCGGGCGCGGCATGGCCGCACAGAGCGTCTCCTATCAGATTGCCCCCGCCACTACGATTATTCTGATAATTTGCTGCATTTATTCCTGAAATATTTCGACTTCTTCAACCTCAGATTTACAGCAATACGCGCAGTTGGTTGGTTATATCATTTGAGTCACAGTGGCGGGGCAATCTAGCACACGCTGCGCGGCCGCGCTGCGCCTGTATTCCATCTCAGCGCGGTCCAGCTTAGCCATCGCAAGCTTGACGTTATCACTCGATATTGTTGGTCGATGAGCTAGGTTTACTAGTTGGCCCTACAATTATAAAAGTTTTGGTTATTTTCTCTTCAAACTCAAATTTATCCTTCATTTTATTTTAGGGTGAAATTCACTGCCGTTGCTAGCATGCGTGCGTGCGCGTATGCTGCGTCTCCTTCTCACCGCGCTTTCTCGCTGTCTGTACCATCGCTCTGCTCAAGCACGCGAAGGGACAACGTAAATTTGGCTCCGAAACAGAGGACATGTAGATAATTTTTGTCAATCTGACAGTGTAAATCTTTCTTCTTTAGTATTCTGAATCGATTAGAATTAATGACGTCGTCGACTCATATGTGCGTCACATAGACTTATGAAATTTTAGGGTTGCCGAATATGTAAGTACGTAGGTATGGAGAGCAGTGAACCTACTTTCCAATTTTTTTCTGGTTTTCGGCGGCAAAATCTTAAAAAGTGCCGGAAAGTCATTTTGATATTATTATCTCAGAGTGGAAAAAGATTGATATCGGGCCACCTGGGAATTGTTTACCGCTACTATTCTATCTCATCTGCTGCTGTTTACCTCAGCTTACCTGTGTGACTTTGAAAACAGATTAATTACCTAATTATACTTCCTCATCTTTCTTCTCAACCTTCCTTCACAATTTACCGGAGAGGATGGATCACAGGTTGTCAGATTCCTTGAATTTCAATGTTTTCACTGGAGATGTTTTGAATTTGAAGTGTTTATGAAGAATTCATAGTTCACTGAAAAGACCAAGTCAGACTCTTCTTTTCCTTGCCGAGTGGGTGGCCGAAAGGGTCGCCTCGGCGACAAACTCATTGATATTCCTTCCTCCAGCAGACCCCGGAAATAAGAGACCAGCCTAATCAACAACTGCATTAAACAATATTGTTATTGCTTTTATACCCGAACTTATAGTAGTGTATAATTAATAGTTAATTACTTGTGTTAATCAAAAATCGACAGTGAGGTTCCCCAGCGCAGAACACTGTGTGGCGATCTTTTCCTTATCTTGCAGATTTTTTTAATGCTCATCCCTCAGCTAATCTTAGCTTGACATTAGATACGTGTTTACGAGTTTTGTCGAGCAACGATCGGGATTGTTACAACTCTTCTATCTGGCTTATCAGGTTTATGCGTTTTTGGTTATCTTGAGAGAGTTGCTTCTAAAACCATTTATACAATCTTATGATTAACCCAGAACTGCGTCAATTACAACCCATTTGAAAAGCTTCTGATAAACCTTTGAAAAAGGCGACCGGCTGGTAAGGGTCCTAGGGATGTCTCACGCGTAATATTTATGGAATCGTTTTTCAACAACTTCAGTGTGAATCGTGATCTGGAGAAGAGGTTTCTTCTAGAAGCTTGGCAATTTCGGTAATAGAAGCTTGGCGATTTCGGTAAAAAAGTACATTTCTACGATAATTTATGCGCGTAAAATTCCAATATTGCCTCCAGAGCTGCCTCTGTTCACCATGAACGCGAGTTAGAGGCGTTATTACCCTAAAGGGTTTCGTCATATGTATGCTAACGGAGCAAGTCCTATCACTCTGGCGGAAGTCTCTCCACCCTCCTAGTAGTATGACGCTACCGAATGATGCCGAAGGTATGACCCCACTTCGTATGCAATCCTATCTAGTCCGGTACCATCAGGGTATTTGGTGAACAGAAGGCGTTATTCGTGGTTTTTGATATATGGAGATATTGTATTTTGGATATATTTATTTGTATTAATGATTACGTAAATGGCTCAAAAACTGCCTTCGTAGGTAATTCGACGTGCGGCAGACGAATACAAAGTCACTATTGTCGTTTTTCGAATGCTCATGGGAGGGAACCGATAAGTTTCATGTAGAAAAAGGATCACCCTAAGGAGAAGAAAAGCCGGACGTAACCGATGGCAAATTGCCAAGCAACTGCGTCACGTCCAGCCTGATCGATTTGTGCACATTTCGCCATTAGCGCGCGCTTGCGGAAGCTAGCAGGGCGCGTAATTTCGTCCGCGTCCTGACACTGTACATACTTTAGAAACCTTCATCATAGCTTATTCTGAGCGCTTTTTTTTCGCTGTTTCTTGACTATTCGTTAGCTCACGACCTAAAAACCCCATTTTTTAGTCAACCTCGAATATGATATTCGTCCTGAACTGCCTTTAAGGCGATTTTCGCCATGTTCAGAGCGTTAAAGGCAGTGTTCATTATAAAGTCGTTTTCTGTTCTTCCACCTGTCTTAAAAACGGTCCCATGCTGATTTTAATGATGTCCCTGGAATCGCACAGGATCCCCTGAAGACGGAGTTATGGCCCCTCAAATTTCAGCTAGGAAAGCATTGTGGACGAGTTGTCCGAGGCTTGTAACTCCCGTTTTTGCAGCCGATGTGTGCGAGCTGACCTGAGTGAAGAGAGACGTTGAGAATGAAGGGAAAAACGAGTCTTTTTATCGATAGCTTATCCAACCACGAATTCAGGGAAACTGCTATAGGACGTGGGTGGAGTGGCCCAATGGGTTGGCTGGCCCACGAGATTTTCACCCACTTACCGGCCATTTTTCGTCGCACTTCCATTCTTAATCTTCTTGGAGGGACCCAAAGCTTACGCTTTATCCAAAAAAAGTGTAGTTTTTTTTGTGAACACTGCCTTTAAAAGGCGAAACTGAGTATAAAAGCCACCCTCTGAAATCTATTTTATTCCGCTGGTGCGCAATTCTGAAAAAGGCAATAAGATGATGTCATGAACAAATACATTTTTTTTCGCTGGGCCACCTGGTCGAACAGAAGAAAACGGATTGAGTTGACTCATATGATCGGCAGGGTCATGAAGTTTCTGTGCCGCGGGACAACGGTGGCAACGTGAAGTTTTCCCAAAAATAATTGAGAATTGGGGTTGGAGTGAAAATGCTGGAGCGAAAATGAAAAATTCGATGGGGGTTGCTTATAATGGGAGTTGAACTAAAATTCACAGAGGCTCCTTAGTTAGAAGCGTAGTGTCAATAATCTACAGCAAATGGAAAAAGCTGCAAAATTTCCAATTTTTTCTCGAAAATTTCAACTCACAAAATTATCCAAGAAAATTCACCCGGGGGGACGTATAAATTTTCAACTTTTTTTCGGAAATTTGGGTCACAGGAGGGGGGCATGGCTCCTTCAATGAACGAGACAACGGACCGCTCAACCATGATGGCCGGTGGGAGTTTTCAGGATTATCCATGAAAATATATATTAGTGATTTATGTGTACCTGCTTGCGGCTCTAATTTTTTTACGCGTTTTCAACTTTTTGCAGGGGTGAACGCTCTGATTTTCTGCTGTTTTTAATCGACCATTATTTTAATACTTGAAGAAGACTTGTTGAGAAACGAAATCGAAACTTTGATATGGGGAATCGGGGACACTTGGTCGTGATGGTCGATAAGAAGGAACTACTCTTGCAGGAACTGTGTTCTTCCAGGGTATGACATTGCAAGACCACTCAAGAGCAGATAAGGAAATAGTTGCACCGGTAATGGTGCCTGACTGTGAGCATCTAGCAAATGCGGCGTATTTGTCTGGTTTTATGCAGCCCTTTTACGACATCAGCTGGCGCCGCTAACTACGGCTACTTTTTGAGGCTGGCTGATAGCTTCCTAAGATGTTTCGCAAAGCTGAGTTCTGAAAGGTGTAGATGTAGGACACAACAGAAACCATCGGTGTCCGAAAAAAAACCAAATGCCTCAGGGGAATATAGAAAATGACGTTTTCATAAGTTTGTAATCAGAAAAGGATGCCCAGTGGCCGTATTCATGAAAGTACGGGAGCCTTCCGGAAAAGTTTTCAGAACCGGCCGATGTACGCGGCTGGCGGACTTTGAACAATCCCGGTAGCCTCCTGCAATTTCATGGGTACGGCCACAAAGGGCGACTCTTGGACTGTGCAGGATAAAAAGTTCGGTTTGGGTTGCATTGGTGCTGATTATGAATTCAAAGTCCATTAATTGATTCTTTCGATTATTTCGGCCGATTTGATCGAAATCTTTCAACTAGTGAAATTTTTACTGACTAAAAGCGAGTTTTGAGAATTTGCAGGTTACTGCTTTGAAACTGCGCCAAAGCTTTTCCATGGGGGACCATTTGCCCTGCTTTACATGAAATTAAGATTCTTCCATTAACTTTCGGTGTACAACGGTATGCTCTTGTGTGTATACGAAGGTTCGGTCACTGTTTCAGACTTGGCTCGAAGTTTTGCTGATGAGATTATTTTGGGTGCTGAACACGAATGGTCGCAGCAAAATAGCAGTACACCCATCTTAACCTAAATCATGCCTTAGAATATTGACGAACGGACCCTAGACTAGTGTTCAACATGTCTACCGCAATGTTAAAAGGCTATGGTGTGTTTGCGGTCAACACACTTACTTTATGATAGAAAACCTGACGCTTTGTCAGATGCCGTCACCGATCGACAGTACAGCTAGTATTCCGGATGAGTTACGGTTTTCTTTTTTTCCGCTCTTGTTTATGCATTGTTTTTGTTTCTAACTCTTTTAATATTGCGAGTAGGGGCTTTCCCAAGTGCGTGAGAGAAATTTGCCGTTTTTTTTTCAAGTTTTAAAGTAGAGTTTTGAGAAAAAAAAACTACCAGGCGGAACAAACGGCAAATTTCCCTCACGCACTACGACAAGCCCCCATTCGCAACACTCAACGCATCGGAAGTAAAAATAAAGCAGAAACAAGCGTGACAAAAGAAAAGCTGTAACTCACCCAGAATATAAGCTATGCTGTCGATTGATGACGAAATCTATCAAGGCGCCATGTTTTCCACAGCAGTCTTAGTGTGTCGACCGCAACTGTACCATTGCCTTTTAACATTGCGGTGAACTGTAGCTCCTGAAATGATGGTTCTAGAAGCCTAGCCTACATTTCATTTAGTCGAAGTGGCCGTCTCGACTTATTCATGGTACAGAGTGTCCTTCTTAGCAGGCGCGATCTTGAGGCCAGCAACCGAGGGCGGTGTTCACGTACGCGGCGGCTTGAGGGGTCGTTTACACTTCCGCCGCCGAGCGGCGCGGCGAAGTGCAATCCTATCGTATCGATCGTGCCGCGCTGCGTGATCAATATTATAAAATATAGGGGTCCCTGAGAGATCGCCCCACTCTTTTAGGTAGGGTTGGCCAGGGCACGATTTTTCAGTGACCTCTGTAGTTTCTTTGCGTTGTTGTTGCTGCAGTGAATTCAGACTGTACCATAAATGATGAAATAGAATGGGAACATATCTGAAAGGAGCTGGAGGTTGAGCAATTCTTTATATAACCTACTACATCTATTGAGGTTCAGACTTTTTTTTGATTTCGCGTTGTTTCACATGGGATGAGAAATAGTTCTACACACTTGTAGCCACGAACCAAGAAGCCTGCATTACTGCAAATTTACAGATATTCAAAGATGTCTTCGCATACCGAAAACACCGCTGCGAAAGCGAATGTGTCACATGAATAGGGAGAAATTGCAGCGTTTTTCATTTAACTGGAGGTGACGCTAGGGATTTTCAAGTGGCTTTCAGTGGTCGGTGCACTTTTCTCTTCCAATCAACAGCTTCTAATCCACACAGCTCCAGCTTGACGTCTGTCAGCATTTTTCGCGCCTTCTAATCGGAAGCCGTTTTGTCGTCTATACCGCCATCACTACCAGCACAACTACGTCCAACCCCCTCCTCGGGCTCCGCCTTTCACCAGATTTCGAGAAGTTCTTCCCCCCCCCCTCCGGCCACAAACCCGCAAACGACAAGCATCACATTTCCGCCAGAATCCAGAATGCGTCGCGAACAATCGCGCTCCGTTAGGCTATTGTCGACTTCCAGCCATTTTAACTATAAAGTGAGTGCAGTTCCCTTGTGAATTCTCAGCGTCAAATACAGTAGAATTAAAAGTAATGTAGAGGTACAGTACAATTTCCAGAGCTGTTTTTGAAACTGTCGCTTTTGGTGGCAGCCTCCTTCTGTTACTATAGAATTTCACGGTCCATATTAGTCTGTACACAAATCATAATATTCAATTTTTTGGACTCTAACAATAAGTGCCGAAAGAATTGTTTTGCGCAAAATTCGTCCGGGTAGTTCCATGTGCTGAACACAAAAGGAAGAGAAAGACTCCTTTTCAGTTTTTTTTTGGAAATAACGATAGGTTACGGAACTCATACCTTTGTACGTTTTTTTTGGAAATTACGATAGGTTACGGAACTCATACCTTTGTACAGTTCACCTCCTCACTGCCGTTCAGTCCGCAAAGTGCACCCTGATTGCGAAATCTTGCTGCGGCGCGGTTGCGAGCATCCTCAGACAAGGATGTGGGATCACCCGGGCGCTTTTGGCCTTTGGTGCCCGGGTGATCCCACCGCCCGGATGATCCCTTATCCCTGTCTGAGGATACTCTCAACCGCGCCGCAGCACGATTTCGCAATCAGCGCGCACTTTGCTGACTGAACGGCAGTGCGGAAGTGAAGAATAGGTCGATATTTAGGATTTTGCGGTTTTTTCGCCAAGCGGAGTTCTTGAAGTGCTGATCTCGCACTCAATATAGAAGTAATAGATTGTCTTGAATATCTCTTACGTAGCTTCCCAGTCTCCTTTGTCTATGGTTATTCCATTTGCTGAAGCATTTCCACTTTTTCTCTTCCAACAAATTTTGTTTATTTTGAATTCTACCCATTGAGTATTGAGTTCGTTCATTTCTTTGTGTTGATTTTACGCGGATTTCCCGCGTCTCGAAAAATCAAATAAATAATCAAATAAATAAATATCTTTTTCGATTTCAGAAGACTTACGGTTGACTGCGGTGAGCTGATTGTGACTCGACTAGCGTAATATATCGTAAATCTTCGAAAATCGGAAAGCGAACTACGGAGTCGTTATCAGCTTCTCATAGGACATTTTTATCCATACAAAGCTGCAATTAAATCATGGTCTTAAAGGCAGCATACTCGCTCGTAAACGTATTTGAGATTACTACAAAAATAGAATCGTATGGCACAGAACACAACGCCTATGCTTTTTGAAGTGTCAAAAACGACCCACAATGCCGTTATAGGAGTGGCAAGTTTGGCCCCGCCCGTATTTTCACGCCCCCTGTATTTGCTCTCTTCCTCTAACGCAAGATTGCTGGGTCAACCTTCACCGTCGGGACTGTTGATGGTCCAAGGCAAACCCCAAAAGCGCAACACACGCCCACCGACGTAAACAAATTAGTGTTCGAGATCGTGAGATGAGCGATGATTTCCAATCATTAGCCCCGTTCTTCCCTTCATTCTCAGCTTCTCTCTTTACTCAGGTCAGCTCGCATACATCGGCTGCAAAAGACGGAAGTTACAAGCCTTGGACAACTCGTCCACCATGTTTCTTTAGCTCAATCTTTGAGGAACCATAACTCCGTTCCCTGAAGGTCTTGTACAATTTCAGAGACATCATGGGAATCAGCACGGGGCCGTTTTCAAGATAGGCGGAAAAACAAAAATACGATTTTTATCGTGAACACTGCCTTTAAAGGCAGTGTTAACCATAATAGGGCTTAGTTTAGTTGCCAATATTTTTGAGTTGGCAAGTCTACGAAAATCGGAGAGAAACTGTTTAAAGGCAGTGTTCACGATAAGAATCGATTTTCTGCTTTTCCGCCTATCTTAAATACGGTCCCATGCTGATTCCAATGATGTTTTTGGAATCGTACAAGACCTTCTGGGAACGGAGTTATGGTCCCTCAAAGATTGAGCTAAGGAAACATGGTGGACGAGTTGTCCGAGGCTTGCAGCTTCCGTCTTTTGCAGTCGATGTATGCGAGCTGACCTGAGTAAAGAGAGAAGTTGGGAATAAAGGGAAGAACGGGGCTATTAATCGGAAACCATCGCTCATCTCACAATCTCGAGCATTCATTTGTTCACGTCGGTGGGCGTGGAAAGTGCATCTGGGTGTCACGAGCTGACGGGTGTCCAACTTTGGGGCCGTAGGGGACCGTTCCAAGCTCAATTTTCTTAGTTTTTTCAACTTTAGGGTTGCGCTAGGCCCCGCAGCTGCCGATCTCCACCAAAAAATCAGACATGGTTTTTATCGTAGACACTGCCTTTAAAGAACTCTCTCAAATATTAAATTACAACTGTTCGGTGTTTTTGTCGCCCTGCAGACTTTTGACAATCTAAACGACGGAAATGGTTTTGCGCTTCAAATTTCTCAGGCAACTACATAATTTTGCCTTTTTACTCTTTTCGCGAAAACTCTTTAAAGATCAGATGGTTCAATGCCCGTCGTCTTTCGGATGTCGAAATTCTCCAGGATAAAGAGCATTCGAAATTCGGTGACTGTTCCTTTGGTGAAACGAACGGTGGACAACTGTTAATTGTCGTGGGCGGAGTGATTCAATGGGTCGGCTGATCCACTACACTTTCACACTTTATGTACCCTCTATAAAACGTCGTAATTCACATCATGCGAGGCGCGAGCGGCGCGCGCGACGCCTGGGCCTCCGTCTACCCTTCGCTCTCTCACTGCCTCTAACCTCCGCTCCGCACCAGCACGCATAGGAACCATATGAATTTCGCCGTTTTATAGCCTGTACATATCTGGCCCTTTCCCGATGTACTTCCGTACTTACTCTTATGAGTGAGACCCAAAGCTTACATTTCCGCCAAAAAAGGCAGCTTTTTAATTGTTAACACTGCCTTCTAAAATCAGCAGTGAGTACTCACCTGTTGTTTTTTTGAATTTTCAAATAGACAGAATTTTTCGAATAAGTCCTTCTGGCCTACGTATGAATGATTTTCTCTATGAGTAATTGGATTTCAGAAAAGCGCTATGCCAATCAAGTTCGTATTCGGAAAAATATTCTACTCTTTAATTATCCTCTTTTTAAGAAAAAAAGCTTTCGAAATACCGAAATGTTCTCCAATATTTCTTTTGGACTTGTGGACAACTTTTTGTGATCAGGTGGGCAAACGTCATCATCTGAAACTGGCCGATTTGTAGTAAATTCGAATTTTAAGCTTTATGGAGTGAGCCAAACATTTTTCACAAATCAACTGAATAGTTTCCATGATTCTTACGATGAGTCGGTAACTCGGATATCATTCGAAAAAAAATCGTAGTCCTTTGGAAGTTTTGTGATGGCGGTTTCTAAAAAAATCATTCTTTTCGAGGAGTTTTAGAAGGGCTTTAATTGCAAAAATTCATCTAGAAGAAGAACGATGGGTAAAGGCATCGTGCGCGCTGGAAATCGCGTTCAATTTTGTGTTTACCACCAATCATTTCGGGCTAGCTGACATCAACCACGGAACTTGGGGTTCTGAAAATGCCCCTCTTAAAAGTTATGGCCATCTGAAAACTGCTGTGGGTCGATCATCTAGCACATCTGGATCGATCATCTAACACTTTTTCATGGAATGTTGGTGCAACCGTCAAACAAAATAAAAAACAGATACGGTACAAACTCCACATGCAGGAAAATTTCGAAAATGACCGTGACGAGGCCTCCAAAGGCAGAAAAACTTCAAAAATCATTTTGGCGCGAAACTCATATTTACAATGTGTTCCGATTGACTTTTTGTAACAAATGAAGGTTTTTCATGGGCCCTTTCGACATTTTCGTTCACTAGAGAGGCCAAGCAACATAAAAACATGAAAAAATAATATATTGTTTTGTTCGCGTACGATGCTTTTAGCGCGCAGTCGCAGCACGCATAGCGCGTTCCAGTACGAGTTTCCTCGACTGCGCATAAGTTAAAACATTGCTTGTGCGTTATATACATAGGACCTGATGGTTCATCATAAGTTGTCATGTCTTTGGTAATTGTCAGTGAGTTCTGACATGACAACAGATACTTTTTATTTATGTTCATAAGTAACGAAATTTGTTTTGCTGTTCTCCCCACATGATCGCTGGTAATTGAATCCGAGAGCAAAGAGTTTTCCCCAGGATCCGAAGGCCGAAAAAATTCCCGTCGCCTCAAAGCACGTTTATAGTCCCTCGTTAAGATCCTGGCAGCCTTTAGTCTCGACTCCAAAAAACCAAATATTGGTATTTTCATAAGTTTTTCCATTTTAATGTCACAGAGGATTCTAGCTTCTTGGTCTTCTAGGGAGATTTTTTAGCAGACTAGGATTATTAAGGAATTTCTAAGAAGGGTTAGGGAGAATGGATTTGTAATGTGTTCCGATTGACTTTTCTTAACAAACGAAGGTTTTTCAAGGGCCCTTTCGACATTTTCGTTCAGTAGAGAGGCCAAGCAACACAAAAACATGGAAAAATAATATATTGTTAATAACATGATGTTTTCTTCACGTACGATGCTTTTAACGCACAAGTAGAAACGCCGGTGCGAAGGAGGGCAAAATGAATTCTAAATGTGTATTCCACATTTTTTTTTGCACATACCCGAAATATTAGTCAGATGAGAAAGAGGATTATAACGATTCTTTATTCTGGAAAAAAGACCGTCCTCAGTGGTCTGGTATACCGCTCGTGGGATTTATTGAGAAAGCGCGCGAAAACGTGTGTTTGCGTCTTTTCATCTCTTTTTAAATAACTCGCTTCAAATTCAACTTTGAGCGAAATCACCGTGCTAGCCCTGGCGTGGAGGGCTACCAGGGATGAGCGGAAATTTTTTTCTGAATCGCGGAAATCGGAAATCGGAAATCGGAAGGACTCTCTAAAAAGCGGAAATCGGAATTCGGAAATCGGAACGGCAAAAACCATCGGAAATCGGAATTCGGAAATCGGAAATCGGAAATGGTCAGCGAAATTCTTAACCCTCCTGGTGATTGTTCCTGCCAAAACACTTGGGCTTATCCTACTTTATTGGTAAGGTGTATGCCCACGCGTACTTTTTAGGCTTGTATCGTGACGCTCAGAATCATTGCAGAATCAGTTAGGTCACACACACTTTTCCAGGCGCCTGCAGCACTTCAAGTCGGTTCAACACAGTCTCTCCGGCGAGGCGGTACACTTTATTAGAGTCCCGCAAACTTTTTCCCGGCACATGGCACGCTCCTAGTTGGGTGCAACACACTTTTTCTCGGCGCTTCACGTACTCCTAGTTGGGGTGCTACACACTTTCGCCGGCGCTTGGTGCCCTCCCAATTGAGCGCAACACAGACAGTTCCTCCGAAGCTCGGCGTACTCCCAGTTAGACCCCGCACACCTTTTCCAGCGGTGTGCGCACTCTAAGTGAAGCCCAGCCCACTGTTTTGACGCTTGACGCACTTCCACTCAGAAAATGCTGGGTAAGTTACCTGAGACTTCAACGCAAGTTGCAAGATGGCCTCACGCAACTTACTTTGAGTTAACAAGTAACTTGAAGCGATGTTACGTGTAATTGTACGAGATTTTTGATTAATGTAACATACGCTTATAATAAATACACAACATTGCGAGTAACTCATACTGCTGGTACATGTTACTTGACTTGTACCAGCGACGTGGCCGGCACACTGACAAGCGACGAGGCCAGCATACCGTCACGCGACGGAGACTGCTCGGCGAGCACGACTGGGCCGGCAGCGGTCTGTCAGGCGCCTCCAGCCGGTGTGCGGGGCCAAGAACCTAAAAACTAGTGTAACTGAATGGACTAGGCTGCCTGCATCTGAGTCATGCCTCCAGGGTGCAACGTATACCTCCCTAGGGAACGGCACGCCGCGTAGATAAGGTGCGATAACATACATAATACATTTAGGTTACTCGCCAGTGCTTTATGTCACGTGTAACTCAACTCGCACCGTGGAGCATATATCCAATGTTTAAGGTCAAATGTAACTTAAAGTTGTTAAGGCAGGTTGCCGAGAGCACATCTAAAGCCGAGAGCATTAGCATGTAACTCTGTCAGAAATTACTTACCAGTGAAGTCCCGCACACTCCCCTCGAGAAACTCACAGCGGGCCTTAAATCTCAAATAAAACCGTTCATGAACTCTTTCAAGCAAGCTTTATATAGGGAACTGATCGTGTTATCAGTACACGCCACCACACCATAATAACAACAAACCGAATATCTTCATTGTTGAAAAAAAAACCACCGAATTCCAGTTCATTCTCACAAACACACACAGACCCACACACATAGTTAGGCAAACATATGTAGACAGTAGGATGTTATTGAATAACTTTCCTGTAAATGCACTCAACCTTAGCTTTCTGAAAAAGTGAAGACGGGCCTCGAATTCGAATTCAGAGCCCCCGACATCCCTAAGAACTTGGCAAGGAAAAGGGTTCAAAAACCTAAATTTTGATATTTCCGATTTTTTCCGCATTTTTAGGCTTTTTTTCGGAAATCGGAAATCGGAAGGCCAAAAACCATCGGAAATCGGAATTCGGAAATCGGAAATCGGAATTCCGCTCATCCCTGAGGGCTACCCAGTGGTATAGCCTTTGTGGGGGTTTTATTGGGGGGGGGGGGAGACTGGAGAAGTTTAGCAAGACAGGCTTTGGTTTGGCCAGGTTTCTAATTACGATTGCGCAGCGAAGGGGTCGCGTTCCTAGCCTCCGTCTCTTTTTTAAACTTGAGACTGAAGCAAATCGGTCCCAAGTAGAATTCGAATTGCCAAAGATGGGTGAAATCCTTCTTTTTAGTGAACTGGGCTGGGACTTTTAGAGCCGTTCCAATAGGCTTAGACATAGGCTTAGGCTTAGGCTTAAGCTTAAGCTTAAGCCTATTGCAACGGCTCTATTTTTCAGGAAGCTTCCTTTGTCTAGACTAACAACTAAAAAAACCTCTTGCGAACACTCCGAACAGTTCTCAAAATTTATAATGACACTGACTTTAACAAAAAAATAGCTGTTGGTACTGTGGGCATTGATCGCATAGATACTTTGCGTTCCTTATTGCGAGTTGTCGCAATCTTGGTTTGCGTACGGTATAACATATGCGCACCGAATATACGCCAACGCATTATAATGAACTCGGAGTATGAGTGCGATCCGTGTCGGCAGTACATATCCTCTAGTTTGGAGACAAATTTACTATGTTCCTTCGCGCGCTTGTGCGGAGCGAGATTAGAGACAGCAAGAAGGTGCGGAGAGGAGGCGCTTCGTACGCGCGCAGACGCACGCGGTGAACTAAAATAAATTTCACTCCGAAACAGAGGATATGTTGCTCTTTCCAAAACGCGGTTTAGCTTGTCAGGATGAAAAAGCCGGCGGAGCTTAATGGAAAATATTTTTTCGTTAAGCGTTAATCGGTAATTTTTGAAAAAAAAAAACGCGTAAAGCCCTTTAATGCGTAACACGTTAATTTTGCATTTCAATAAGAATTTTTAAAAAATTACCTGACCCCAGCAGAAGTCAATAAATCATCAGAGGCTCCATATTATTCAGTGTCATATTTCCGCTACAACTAGCGAACAAATTTACATGATTTCAAGACTTTCTCGTTGAGCGTTAAGCGTTAATTTTCTCAAAAAAAAACTGACGTTGAAGGCAGGGTTCGCGATAATAACGAATTATGAGCTCTCTTTATAAGAATGTCGCTTTGGCCTTTACAAAAGTAAAAGAAAGTGAAAAAACCCGGGAATTTGGGGAAAAACACTCAAAAGCAAAGTATAACGGCTAATTACCGGTGTCTGCCGGCCCCCAAATTAACGCGATTTTCATTAATGCTTTCTTATCCGACATTTATTCTGCGGTTAAAGGCAGCATACACGCTCAAAAAATGATATCAATTTTATAGAATGAATCGAAGGTCTGAAGCTGTTAGTATTCAGAGATAACAAAAAAACCGGAAAAATATCGACTGAAATGAAGATGTAACGGTTCGTTATATATTGGCCCAGAAGCGGACGAGTTCTACCGCATTGGCTGAAATAGCGGAGGTACCAACAAATTTGTTGGGATAACGACTCTAATGTACTCGTACGGCCCTTTCTGGAACGCTTACGATGTTAGAAGCGTAAAAAATGAGCCAAAATGACCGTAATCGAGCATTGAACATTTGTATTGAGGGGCGGAGCCCGTATCGATGGGCGGAGAAAGGATGATTTTGTGACTCAATACGGCTCAAATACGGTCATTCTAACTCGTTTTCAACTCTACCAACTTTGTGAGGGCTCTTCTAGGGCCCGTACAACCCCACTAATGTATTTATCTCAACAACTTTTGCGAACGTGTATGCTGCCTTTAAAGTAATCAATAGTCTCCAGAAATGTTCACAAAATAACTTTAGAAGCAAAATAAAAATTGACAAAACAGGTTTTTACCCAAATCTCGGTAATTGGGGAAAGACACCAAGCCATAACTTTCTCCTTAGGGTTTTTTTCTCGAATTTTTTACTTATTTTCACTTTTTTGATGTCCTGATCTACCATTCTACGGTGGTAGCACAACAACCGATTTTATCGAGAACCCTGCCTTTAAGATTATGACATACAGCCCTGATGCCTACACATATCCTATGTCTCGGAGTGAAAATTATTTTCGTGTGTCGTGTGCATCGTCGCGCGTGTGCTGCGTCTCCTTCTCCCCACACTTTCTGTCTCTCCCCTCGCTCCGCACAAGCGTGCGCAGGAACAGAGCAAATCTGGCTACAAACAAAGGATAGGTAACGTGCATTTGACGGCAAAGGGAAAAGGTGTTCGCGCGGTTGCGTATTTCCACCAAGCAAACTGTAGGTTGCGCCATAATCGACGACAAAGATGTAATTTTTTAAAGAGAATTCTTAAGGAAATTCATCGGAAACATTGAAAAATGGGTGACTTTCCCCCCACTCACAGAAATTATCAATACACCCAAAGCTGTAGGTTTTTTCTTCGAAATTCGGGAAAAAAATGCAATTTTGTCGTCGATTACCTATATTATGCTTAGTGGAAATAAGCAGCGGCGAAACCGCTTTTTTCCGTTGCTGGACTTTGTAGTTGAATGTGTAAACAAGAATTTCATGCTACATAAAAGACCTCAATGAGACGATTCCAGCAATTTCTTTTCTATCCCCAATAACCCAAATTTGACATACATAGGTACGAGGAAAGGGCGAAAAAATCTTGAGCAAAGATTTTTCGATATTTCCCGAAGCTCGTGGGTGGGTATCGTAAGTAGGTATTCCCGAAAAAGCGTTCCAATGAAAAAAAATTCGGTTGCAAGTGGAATATATCATTCGGGGTAGGATATCCCATATGGTGAGGGACAAATAAAATCGAATATTCCGATCAATCAAATTTCCGACTCACAAGGGCTTTGGCCAGAGTGGTCATTCTTAATGAAATGTGCTTTTCCAAGACCATTTTGGACGTAGAGTTCGAATATGCTCTTCGCAGCTGCCTAGAGTCGCTTTTGAAAAAGTTTATGGCATTTCCTCCTGATTTTCGTACCTATTTTACCTTCCAAAACGCACAGTAATCTTTCGAAAATGTGGAAACGGACCTCATCATCGTGTTCGGCGTTCAAAGGCACCCCCATGGCCAAAGTTTGGGTGAAAGCGCATTCTCCGAACTTTGCCCAGTGTGATAGCGTTTTTCGTTTTTACGGATTTTCTGTTGATCGTGTACTCATATCAATTAGGGGGTTCTGAAAGCGGTAAAGAAAAATGTTTCAGAATTGACGGAAGCGGTGGGTTATTTGAGGTGCTGATCACAAATCTGAGATTTATTCGTCGATTTTCGAAAGTTTTCGACCTAATTCGTTCAAAGCGTTCAACCGTGAGAATTATGGTGGCCAAACGCGACTTCCAAAATTATTACGCTTGCTTAACGTCTGAGGTCCGTTTGTCGATTTTCGACAGATTACTGTAGACTAGGGTGGGCATGCGGTGGTTTGGTCAAAGTCTTGGAGTTGACTCAAATATTGTAGGCGGAATTTGATGTTCATTTGTCGAATTTCTGATTAATAAGGCAGGTTTTGCCCTCTAAATCGCATTTTACATACCGTAGCCTCCCAAAAAACTTACAGTAAACCTAGGAGTTTCGATGAGCGAACCTCAGATTCGTGTTCAATACCCTATGTAGACGTATTCATACTCGAACGCCACGCTCTAGCATCACGCGCGTGACCCAACGGCGTTGAAGAGTATGAATAGTGCCTAATTATGTGAGTCCGCAGTGCGCAGTGTATGAAACTCGCTCTGAAAATTTTGTATGTACAGTTTCTCGCAATGTTAAAAGGACATGGAGCGGTTGCGGTCACACTCCAGAACTACGGTGGAAGACGCCAGATTTCATTATCGATCGACAGCACACCCGATTTTCTGGGAGAATTACGGTTTATCTTTTTTTAATGTTTGGTTCGGCACTATTTTTGTTTCTGATTGCTTGTGTTGTGAATAGGGGCTATTCTTTGTGCGTGAGGGAAATTAGCCGTTTGTTCGGGCTTTGAAGTGTTTTTTTTTCAAAATTCTGTTTTGAAATCGAAAAAATGGCAAATTCCTCTCAAACACTACGAAAAGCCCCTATTCGTAATCTTATAAGAATCAGAATCAAAAATAATGCCGAAGCAAATCAGAAAAAAAAAGAAAAACCCTAACTCACTCAGAAAATCAGCTGTGCTGTCGATCGATAATGAAATCTGGCGTCTTCCACCGTAGTTTTGGTGTGTAACCGCAGCCGCACCATGTCCTTTTAATATTGCGGTAAACTGTATCATGCAGGCAGATGTAGGTCTTGCTCGGAAACCGAACTTGGGTTCGGAATTCTCTGAAAATAAACTCATGCTCATAGTTATTCATATTACCCTGAAAGGCTTTTAAGCCCTGCTATAAATGAAAATTGCAGTGCAGGACAAAAACAAAATGCCATCTTTTCTAGCCAACACCGTGGATCCGATTTGTATGCATGCTGTACTTGGTATTATCCTTCACATTTTTATTCACGCACCTCAAGAGCAAAGCACTTCATGTTTTTCCTCAAAGCGGAAATCTCCTCGAGGCTAATGAAAACTGTAAGCAAACGGCAGCTGAACGGGTAGCGAGCGTTAATTGGGTCAAATTTTTATAATTTTCGAACATTTACATTTCTCATATTTATGATTTTTCGAAAATTCATTTATGAATCATGCTTTCTTCTGCTATACGAAAGTGCAGTCCCAAATAAAAGATTCACAGAAAAAAACTTTTTTCAAATTTTGAACCCCATCAAAGTAGTTTTCTCAACTGAGAGCTAAAAAAGAAAAATACAGCAAATGAGAAAAGTGTGACATTAATATGTATGTAGGTGACTGTGTAATATGTGAAAACTGTCTACAGATTTCTTGCAATCTTATGTTAGCATTGTCCTTGAAGGGTGGAAGAAATGCCATCCAAAAAATGAGTCCCTGGATGGATCGACTTAAATCGATTCTGATCCCTGCTGGACTTAGTGAATCGGCTGTGCAGGAACAGATGTTGAGGGTCGTTCATTTGGTTCCCTCTGATGGTTATAGCCGAGATGATCCAGACACATTCTCTCGCTGGACTCGTTTTATTCTGAAAGCACTCTATCAGAAATTTGGTCATCATGAGCTGAGTTAAAATATATTAAATTTAAGGAACTTGAATTTTGTTTTTTTCAGAGTCTCGAAATGGGACGAGCCGATGCGCTCGAGCCTCTACGAGGGGACTGGAACCGGGACAAATTCAGGTGAATTTCAGCATGATTTTTCACCTTATTTTCTATTTTTTATTTGATGGATTTTACTCCCATTGAGTTTGTTTAGACTTTTTGTTGCAATTGTGAATTAGCATCCATTTGCTGGGAGAAAGACGTTTTTATGCACGGATATAAAGAAGTGGCCCTTCTTGATTAGGATCCGCAGCTCCGACAAAAATTATTTATGACTTTCATGAATCACCGTTACTCCGCCGCTGAGGGAACAATCTACATTAACGCTAGTAGGATTTAATCGAAATGGTCTTCACGTACTGTGTACCCTTTCTAACAGGTTCCTTGAAAATCAACTTTTTCCAGACCTGAAGAGCTATCTAGGATACAGGTGAGGAGGGCTATCCAACATTACGAATGCTTGCCTGGGTTCAGATTCAAACAAGAAAGTTCGGATTGTGATTTCCAGAATGTTATACAGTACTTACAGCGCTAAGCATCTTCGTACTATGTTTATATACTGTATGGTACACTAGAGATGTCACCCCAAACATTTCTGTTCAAAAGTGAGCCCTGACAATAACTATACAGTTAGATAGCCGTTGTCACCATTATCTTGAATAGTTTTTCAGATCCGACCAAGAATGATTAGAAGTAAGTTATTAAAAAACTACGCGGAAACGCGTCTCCGCACGACATCTGATCAAATCCTGATAGCGGTACTGTGAACGACATTTCTGAATTTCGGGAGACCCTAAATCTTGTGGGGTCCAAAATCCAAACACAAACACTAGAACATTCCTATTCTGGAATTTTTTTTCGGTAAAAGAGAAACAAAGGAAAGTCAGTTTACTAAGAAATCTAAAGCAGACGTGGCGGATTCTGCTGTACTAAACACAAAAATATGTAGACGTAGGGGTAGAACCGGAACTGCAATCTCTTGTCAAAAATAAAATCCTTTTTTGCTGCCTCCATCAATTCAGAGCTTTGTTGAGTCTTTGCAAACACGGTCGAAATGGGAGAAATCTGTTCTCGATTCTTTATCAGTTTTGACAAGACACAATGCCTTTACTTGAGAGAGATTCGAGTCCGCAGCTGAGGACAACCCCTATCGTGCGCCCACTCCACGTTAAAAATGTAGTTTTGTGGCCACGACTAATCGTATTGGGACTACGGGTTTGAGCAAGATTATCTTCTAATTACTAGAGTATATCGAACAAGTAAAAATTTTCGAATATTCGGATCAAAGGATTATTATTACAATCGGCTTTTCTGAACAGTCGAATAATTCAATGATTCGAAAAATTGTCTTTTTCAAATAGTCGAATTATTCGAATATTTATTCGGCCGACTATTCGTTCTCCGGATATTCTTTGACATTTTTTACTAAATACGGGCAGCAACTGCGTACCGGAATTTCGTTCCGATAAGGACATAGCCTATCTTACGATAGAAAATCGCTTTTGAAGTGACGCTGCCCTGGACTAACTAATCAGATAATCCATATTCATGTCCATTACAAAGAAGTGTTTTTAGGTTTTCCAACATTTTCGACGTAAGTGTGTACTCCGTTGGGTAACTCGCAATCATTTAAATGGACTTTGAAAAATCTAATTAATTTCAATTGTGCTCGTTGAGTATAAAAAGAAAAGTGAAAGCATGGCTAGTATTTCCAGTGACTGCACATGGCCAGAGATTAGAAAAGATGGATTCAATAAAGTCAGCTTCGCGAAATATAAGCTTTCGAATGTGCATGCTCTATTGAACATTGCTCTAAATTTAAAGTATATAGAGCTCCAAAAAAATTTTTATGTTTCTGAAAAACTGTTTCTTACAGATAATATTTATGTTAATCTGTATAAAATGCTCAGAGTTTATCAAGGAAAGTTATTATTTGGTGAGCCTGGAGTGGTACTAAGGAATCTTCGAAGTAGAGTTGTAACCCCTCCCGCACATAAACGACCACACACTCGCGGCACGCGTCGCATAATCTCGTGGTAGTATGCAGTTGAGAGGAAGCATAAAATAAAAAAGGAAGAACAACGTTCAATGGATCCTCTCATTTTTCGACGAATCCCGCCATTCCTGAAACGAATTTATTTGGAAACAAGGCTTACTCACTGGTCATAGAACATATTGATGAGGCTCTATCGGAGAACAAACCTTAAAGACATAGGACACCCTGAAAATATTTCATAGATATTGTTCTTTTCTTGGAGAGGATCACAATGATATCTCCAAAATCGCTCAATGCCTCTATAAACGGAGTTATGGCCCATTAAAATTATTGAAAATAGATACATTTTATTGCTAATGTTTGGGTGCTATCGCAGCAGGAGGGGAACGCTGTGATATCGCACGTGGCCATGCCCATTTCTTGTGCCGCCGCGCAATTTGACAACCTGCCCGGGTTTCGCTTTTCTTCCAAAATGAGGAGAGTCGTCGCGGCACGAGAAAAGGGACGTGACCTATGAAGTACGATACCACAGTGCCCCTTGCTGCGACAGCACCAAAATTTGGTGGACAAGTTGTCTAAGGCCTGTATTCGTCTTCGATCGCACTCGTCGCGCAAGAGCGGACCAGGATGGGGAGAAAGACCGGCAAGAGAGTGAAAATATGCAGCTGAATTTCATCTATCCATCTTGCTGCTCCCGAGCCCGAAAATTTAGAAATGGGTGTGGCCGGCTGTGGTGACTGAAGGGGGTCGGGCTTGTGGTGGTTGCTTATATCTCGCTTATTTGGAGGATTTGAGGTCTCGCACTTGGCAAGTTTTATACAGGACGAGCCTACTAAGCAAATACACGAAAACCGCAGATTATTTCCCAGAGTGTAACCTCTTTGAAAAGTCGTAATTCTCACGACTCATGGCGCGTTTGGCGCGCGCGGTGCTGCTCCCTCCGTCTGTCGTGCGCTATCTCGCTCTCTCTATTCTCCGCTCCGCACCAGCACGCGTAGAAACTATAAGAATTCCGCGGTTTTACAGCTTGTGCTATCTCTCTAGAAACAGAGACAAAATTTGAGATTCCTACAAAATTGTGGAGTAGACCCACCCATTATAACACCCTGCTAGTGCGAGCGCTCAGTTCCTCCGAATAAGCGAGATAAAGGGGAGAAGTTACTCTGGGGCGCCCACAGCAAAAAGCCACTTAGTCAAGCCCACTTGGACGACCTTTCGAGCCACACAGTGACCAACAGCCCCGTTCTTTTCTTCATTCTCGGTCTCTCTCTTCATTCAGGTTTGCTCCCATACATCAGTTGCAATTGACGAAAATTACAAGCCCCAGAAAACTCGTCCGCAGTGGTTTGGCCGCTCAACTACGGGCAATTTTGAAAGGGCCATCACCTTGTTCCCAGGGGATTTAAAGCTATTCCAGAGACATCACTGGAATCAGCGTGGGACCGTCTTCAATAGAAGCAGAAATATTCGAGAGACGTTTTCATGTTATACTGTGCCTTTGAAAGCAGTGTTCACGATGAATATCGTATTCGAGTTCGACTCAAATATGGGGTTGTATGGTCGTGAACTATCGAATGAAGAAGAAACAGCGTAGAAAAGCGGTCAGAATTAGCTAAAATAGCGGTTTCTAGCGTTCAGCGCGTGGTCGAGTTCAGGGGCCCTGCTAGCTTACGCAAGCGGGCGCTTAAGGCGAGATGTATGCGAATCGATCAGGCTTGACGTGGCGGAGTTGCTTGGCGATTTGCTATCGAAAACGTCCGCGGTGCCAAAAGCTTGTCAGAACGTGGGGGGGGGCGGAGCGGGCTAAAGAAATCTTCACTTTGCGGCCTCTTTTATCAATTTCTTCCCTTCGCTGCTTTCTTCGACCCTGTCCCCTCTAGCATCTGCCAGCGCAGAGTTTCGCATTGAAAACTCGAAAACGGGATTATTCGTGAACACTGCCTCTAAACATGAAGGAAAGTATAAAGTCTACAAATTGTTTCAGCCAGGAAGTGCTGGATGCACTGGACGACATGGCCGACGACGAGTCGCTGCTGCTTGAAGCGTTTCGTCAAGATTCTCTGTATCCAATCTACTTCGAACACATCAACGCCGGTCGGATGCAGGTGACTCATTCGGTCATTTTTGAGGTCATCAAAAGCATCAATACTCGTCATTCCGGACTCCAACAGCGGCCAGAGGCCTTTCTCTTTGCTTCATATATAATTCACTCGGCTGCTTCCCAAGTCTCATTGAGCGATTTCTTCATGAAGGCGAATTTAAGAGATAATAGTTCAGTTTTTTTTTTCTCTGGGACGGAAATTCGAGCAGGGATGTGTTACCCCGTCAGGAACGGCATTCATGTGACCATGGGGTATGGGAGTCATTCGGAGGAGAAATTAGGTTTTCGACGAATGTTAGAAATTAGTGTCGTGAAAGTTTGGGTGTGAATTCAAATACTATTGATAAGCACTCATCAGCGCACAAGGTCTTTACGATAAACCCTTCATAAAGATTCTCGAGCGGGTCAATGGAAAGTGGATGTGAACTTTTCAGCCCCGTCTGCAAGATTCAATAGCGAGTAAACGCTTCGAAACAGTTTTTGATGATGTGATGTTTGCCTGACGTCATTTCAATGTCGGGGATTTGATTGGATATAGTGCACCGATTAATGAACTGCTGCACTTTTTTTTGTTCTGGGGTAGAATGTGAGAAATAGGTTTTCTTTTCAGGAGGGCTCTTCTGGGAGTTTCTCTATTAGTCATGGTGGCAAACCCAGCAGAAGTCTGTTGCCTGAGATGAATGCAACTGTGCTAAAACTTCAGCAAGGAGTGGAGCCAACTTCGAAAGGCAAATTCCCCAGAAGCTTTGATAGGGAACAATTAAGAATTGTTCATGCGAAAGTGCAGACTGCAGTGTTCTGTTGGTCGAAAAAAGTCGACGAAAAAGAACTTGGAGCCCGCCTAAGGCCTACCGAGAGCCGAAGACTTTTCACATTATTTCCCTTCTTTCCATTAACATATCCTGTCTGGAGAAAATGTTCAAAAAGAGTCAGAGACCTCTGAATCCTTTCGAGAGCAAGGTTGCTACAGCTTCGAAAACTGGAATAGGGCGAAAAATAATCACCTCTGACGAAGGTTACAGAGTAGCTTGTTATCTTCCCTGAAATCCGGTCAGAGAAACCTTACAAACTCTTTGAGTGGCAATTCAGCCTCCTCAACTTGCGAAGTGCGAGACCACCTCGAGACCAGCCAGTTCGCATCACCGTATACGCTGCGGCTTTGTTTCCTCGTTCATAATGCTCGGGGGGGAGGCTAAGGTAACAAGCGTGATGTGAACTCCCCTTGTTCTCCCCCCGAGTAGACTGTTTCGAACGTCATTCGTTGTGTATGAATCGAAGGGAGGAAGCCGAGACGTCCTCTTCCGGGTTGACGTCTCGCTGCTCTCCCCTCGACCTAGGAATAAGCGTATCATAAAGATAGGACACCCTCTGAAATTGTCAGTCTCGTGTTTGCTAAGCAAGATAGATCTTTTCGTCAATATTGCTGTGATCAGAATGTAAAATAACCCTCGTATACCTATTCTGGGTTAGATCAAATGTTTGTGCATTTTCTAGAATAAATTTATGTTTTGAATCGCGTATCAAAAATATAGGACACTCCTGGGTAAAATCGGATTTCTCGATTGATTAAATTGTGCGATCCCAAATCTAATGGCCAAGAGGCCTTCCTAGTACCTTTACTGCAACAAATGCTCGATTTCGTATACTTTCGACCAAGCTGATTTGCCTTTGCAAGTCGGTCTTGCCCCAGTCGGTTATTGCCTATTGGAGCGCAGAAATCGAGAGAAATCGCCGGCCATTGACTCAGACCTGACGCACTAATATATCCCAGAGATTCTTCATTTTGATGACATCAGAATCGTAGACTATCCACTCTGGACAAGATAGTTATTGCCGAGCAAAGAAGCCGACCTCAGGCCTGCTTACGTGAACTTTCTGGTTGCCCATCTAGAAACTGCAACTTCGTCCCCGAGGGACATGAAAGAAGGCGTTACTTCGATATCCTCTGGTGCTCACTGGAGATCATCCGACTGTTGTCGAATGCAAACTGTAACCATCCTTTACGGGTAGATGCTCTGACGGAATATGGGAGATCTACGTTCGGAGTTCTGAAGGCTAAACTGGACAGCACCCATCCTTGAACTGACTCAGTAGCACTTCCGACCATCAGACCTAGTGAGAAAAGACTCCTCTCCATCAGAAACCATCGCCTATACACAAATAGTCGAAGTGGATGTCCACTTTAGCCATCGGAACTGCGGTCGCAGATCTCCCATAATCTGTTAGCATTTGCTCGTCAAGGACGTCTACAGCTTGCGTTCGCCAGCTGTTGCATGATCTCCAGTGAGTACCAGAGGATGTCAGTGTTACACCTGCTTTAATTTCCCCAAGTTTTCGGGCGACAAAGTTACAGTTTCTAGCAGGACAACGAGAAAGTTCACGTGAGCACGTCTAAGGCTGGCTTCTTTGCTCGGCAATAACTATCTTGTTTAGAGTGGCTTGATTACAGTCCTGATCTCAGCAAAATGAAGAGTCTCTGCGATGTTCCAATTCATTGGGTCTGAGTCAATGGCCAGCGATTTCTCTCGATTTCTGCGTTCCAATAGGCGATAAACGAGAAATGGTGCAAAATCGACACGCAAAGGCAGACCAGTCTGGTCGGAAGTATAAGAGATCAAGTATTTGTTGCAGTAACGGTACTAGGAAGGCGTAGTGCTCATTAGATTTGTGATTGCACGATTTAATCGGACGAGAAATCCTATTTAACCCAAGGGTGTCCTATCTTTTTGATACGCGATTTAAAACATAAATTTATTCTAGAAAAGTGCACAAACATTCGGTCTAACCCAACAGAGGTATACGGGGTTATTTAACATTCTGATCACAGCAGTATTGACGAAAAAAATCAACCTTGCTCAGAAACACGAGACCGACAAACTTAGGGGGTGTCCTATCTTTATGATACGCAGTGCATAAATATCAAAAAATACCCCTAAAGATGGACTGTGACTTTAAGCGAACAACCTCTCCCTGCGTACTTAGGTGGGCCCAGAAAATCATTCGAACCAAAAAAAACGGTGAGTGGTTTTCAGTGCGTACGATGCCTTTGAAGGTAGCGTCCGCGCAAAAAAAATATTTTGTTTTTTCTTCTCGATCCAATGTTTGCACCAAAAGGATATAGTTGGCAAAGCTTGAGATCTTAGTGCTGCGTACTCATAACGCTATAGTCTCTTGAAAACTGCTCCGTGGTCTGAAAAGACGTTTTCTCGTCATCTATTTAGCTCGAGGAGCAGAAGCGCCCCGAAAGGCTCCGACAGGCAGTAGAAATCCGAAATTCTATATCTCCTATTACGAGAAATCCTAGCATTATAACGTGAGTATTGGAAGTTTTTTGTTCTTGGAGAATTCTCGATATACGAAAGGCCAAAAGGAATAATAAACTTAAGAAGTTGAGGGGGCTCAATCATTTGAGACGTCCAGTTTTCCGACATTTGTGTATTACATAAGACACACCGGACAGATGTGAAAAAACGTAGCTGAATGCTCCGTGATTTTCTAACAAGTTTTTCTCTGAAATTTGAGGGGTTTGGGGCGATATATCATAACCTGGAAAGCCCTTCAATCTAAAATTTTCGGACTTTTTCGCATTTTTTCAATACCAATAGCTCTAGACCTTCGATTCATTTCATAAAATTGATCTCATTTTTAAGCGTGTGTGCTGTTTTTATGTCAGATCTGAACCTTTTTCTAAAACGCTTCAGATCCACCTGATCGATACATAGTAGACTTTTAACCATCGAGTGTATTCCTTTGAAAACTTTAATTCTATATTCTGTGAAATTTTTTTCGCGGTTTTCTTGTCAAATCTCAATGCTAGCAACTGCAAGCTTTCGGTTCAGACCATAAAATCGATAGAATTTTCGAGCGTGTATGCTGCCTTTAAACGTTTGTGGACATCAATTTAGGACGCTGAGAGGCTCGTCCGCCCTGCGCATCGAAAATCTGGATGCGGACCTCATATTCGTGTTCAGCGCAAAAAATGAGCCTCCCGTGCATTTTTTGGGTGGAAGCACCTTTCCCGAACGTTGTGCAGACCAACAGCGATATGGACTTGTAAGCTCTGGTACATCCCTTGTGACTTGTTGATTTCAATTTCACCCGCAGTGGAGTGGTGGGCCTCGGTGAAATATAACTAGTGATAAGGAGGTTTCGACGAAAAAGCCACCGCTCCGCGCTGTGATAACCGAAAACATGAGTTCACTTGGAATGAAACAGAGTCTACGTATTTTCGGTTGAGCGATTATTTATGTATGTCAATTAGGAGTTTTGGCAGCGCTTCCAGATTTCAGGCTTCCAGGTTCCAGATTTGACTCAAAATTCTCTCAGAGTGTGCTTTTGGGGCGCTCATCGCGAATCTGTTAATTTGCCTATTTTACAGAGTTTTTGGCTTAATTCGCTCAAAGCATGCCAGAAAATTGCGATGGCAAAATGCCACTTTCGGATTTCCGGATTTCTTCGATAGATCTGTCTCAAAATCGTTGTCCAAGAGTGATTTTTCGTGCGAAACACGAATCTGAATATGAATTTGATGTTCATTTGCCGATTTTCGAACTATTAAGGTAGGTTTTGCTCCCTTAATGTCATATTACCTACGTGACATACAGTAAACCTCAGAATTTTGCCAAACAGAGCCCAGATTCATTTTCAGCAACCTAGATTACCTCTGAATACAGATCTTGAGCAAAATCTGAATTTTTTTTGAAACATACCAGAAACTATATGATTGGTACCCATACCTTTTTTTGCGAAAACGCTTTAAAAAATATCTGATGGGTACCCTTACCGTTTGTGCGAAACTTCAAAAACGCGAATAATTTTTGGAAGCGGCTGCTCGGGGCGGGGTATTGCAAAGTTTTACTTTACATAGATGTTCAAGTGACACTGACAATTCATTTCGTTTCCACAGAGCCGTCCTACGCTTTGTGTACATACTTCCCTTGTTAGCTACAACTGCAGCCGGTCTGCCGCTGATGTTGGCGGCATCATAGCTGCAGCGGCGGTCACTAATATTATCGAGACATTCGCTAGCCCCTCGCCGTCCTCTGACGCACAGCATGCTCCATCGACTGAACGTCGTGCGCCAGCGTTTGAGCGACATGACGCTTGCCGCTTGTCGTTAGCTATGGGCGGGGCCTACTGGCATTTATCGCTCACTCATAAACGCTAGTTCTGCATCCAACTTCATAGTTAAGTGTTGCGGTCAATGTAATATTTAGTGATGACATTTCTGTCAATTGTCTATCGTTGTTTTAAAAAATTCTCTGAAAATTGAAAAAATGATCGATATTTGACAAAACGATTCTCATTAGGTAGGATAGTGTTGATGACATTTGACCATGAAGTTGGGTGCCCCAAAGTCGTTATGTAAGTTAGGTGTGACAGAAATCGTTGTTTTTGATAATTTTTCTAAAAATTTGCCTGGTTGAGAAAACTTCCGCAAGTCCTTTCTGGTACTGTAATCTGAACCAATCAGAGTTCAATTGATAAAAGAAAACGAGGGAAAATTTCAGTATCCAAGCCTTCCTCTATGTATATACATTTTTTTATGTAAATTTCGATGCAGATTGAGTTATTCGAGAAGCAATAAGCGCTCTCAGATAGAATAGTTGCGCTTCCAATGGTACACCACACCTGGCCGAAATTCCACGTACTGGAAGAGGAAATTCTCTGAACTAACATCGACACAGAACTTTTTTTTTAACAACCTGATGTTTGAATTGGTTTGAGCTCCGCATAAAGCAATTCATTTACAGCATTAATCGCTTGAAATAACATTGCGTGTCGCCCATAAACCCCACGTCTAACTCTACTTTTCATGCACTCGATTGATTGTGCAGGCCGTATATGCCGTCTTGGACGATAAGACCGCTCACAAAATGATGCAGAAGCCAAATATGCCCTTGCATGTTGAAACGTACGGTCTTGGACAGAGCTTACGGGAGCCTCGATCTTCGTAACTTTTCTTTTAGTGAATTATGTGTATCCACACTGGGAAACCCGACTTGTTAGATTATATTACAGAAATGCCCATAACCGAGGTTAGCTAAACTTTTGTTTTCAGTTCGCGCTGCTCTTCCTGTTCGCTTTGTGCGTGGCGCAAACCGTGTTGACAATCCTCCTCCAGGAATGGATTCTTCTCTCGATCCTCGTCGTAGTTGATGTGAGTGCGTCAGATTCTCAGACAACTCCATATTCTGTGGTGGATCGTGAGAGAGACAAAATTGAAAACAACTAGTGCGAATGAAAATCTAAAGGGGCTTCTGAAAAAAAAGCACAAGTCGGGATTGTTCAGGCTTTCAATATGTACATATTTAATAGCTTGATAATTTTTTTTCGAAAATTCTTGTCGGCATTCTGCACAGAAAATCGTCGAGTTGTAGCGTCGTTGTATGTAAAGTCTGTCCGAATGAGGCTACACGCTCACGCGGTCGGCTTGCTGGTGAAGCGGCTGTCGTGAAGGCATTTTCTGGACAAGCCCGTTAACGGCTGTTAACAGCTGAAGATGATACTGTTCCTTCTTTGTCTAATACTCCTGCTTAATGATTCTCATGTACAAAACATGACTCCGCGACGATGCTCGACGCGAACGCCGACCGCGTGGGCAGACAGTCTCATTCGGACAGATTTTGAGTAATCTAGGGCTAGCTTTTAATATCCTAGCAAATTTCGCATCTGATAAGGGAAACACTATTGGGCGACTCAGTTGCTTTCAACGAAGTGAACTCTAATTAGGTGTGCTTCTAAGAGTGGTTTTAAGTCTTACGGCAGATCAAGTTCAAAGGCTTTCGAGGAGTGTTACTGAGGGATATCCTCGACTGGGTCAGAGCATTCACAATTCATCTACGCATTCGCTTTCAGTCCGCAAGGTGCACGCTAATTGCGAAAGCGTGCTGCGGCGCGGTTGCCGGTATACTCAGACAGGGATGTGAGATCACCAGGGCGCTTTTACCTTTGGTGCCCGGGTGGTTTGCACCAGGTTGCGAAGGCGCTGCAGCACGCTTTCGCAATCAGCGTGCACTTTGCGGACTGAACGGCATTGCGTAGATGAACTGTATAGTTAGGTCCGTGGCTTGCGTCTTCACAAAAAAAAAACATTTGAATCTTAATTGGGGCTGGCGCGGGCTGTGCAAATCTCATCGTCGGCTGGTGGTATAGTAAGCTGATCAGCTGCGCTTTTCTCCCAGCTTCAATCGATTAGCGGGCCGGCGCACGCGACTGCCACGCCAGCCACAGGTGAGGTTCAAATGTTTTTTTTTTCTCTTAAGGAGACAAGTCGCGGACCTACTATATATACTAGGGATCAGGCGACAAAAACAGGTGATCAGAATGGGGGTTAAAATTTTTTTGATTTGGCTCAAAACTTTTTTTTGAGGGTTGCTGGGGGTGCGTACATATAGCCCCTTTCACAGTTCTAGACGAAACATGAGTAAGTTTCTTTGGAGCCTCCCACCTGGGCAAATTTTTGGACAAAATGCAACTTTTAATGGTCTTTTGAACGCTACGATTATTCGCCTCGAAACTTTTCCTTAGAGGTTGTTGGGGGTGCTGAACACGATTTTGAGGTCTATGTGCCGATTTTTTAAATATCAAGGTGGTTTACGACCGTTAAACGGCATTATAATGGCTGGGTGATCCAAAAAAGCATCCCTAATCAGAACTTTGAACATTCCGGACATTTCTTTGGATTGTGCAGACTCTGGCGACATGACAGGTTCCTTCCGTGACACCCGAACCGATTTCGTGCGAAATTTCAGATTTTCGTTCTTGCTTGGGCGATTTTTCACAAAGGCAACTCGTTAGTGCTGTCTTCCGTAGTTATTGTGTGTTCAGTGGTGAGTCTTTTGAGCAATTCTGGAGCTTCATGGGGTCACGAGCTGGAAAAGTCCCTCTATTTTCAGGTGATACTCGCGTGCGCTCCTTACATTGTGCACTCTTCTTTGACGCTATTAATTTTGTTTCTTTGCTATACATTGCTTCCACTACCTCTTATTCCTACGGTGAGTTTTCAAAGGTAGTTTTATTAAGTTCTCTGTCATTCTCGTTTTGATGCTATTCTCGGAACGAAATTCCGGTCTGCAGCTGCACACAGACACTGTTGCTGCACACAACTCGAAGATAGTCGTGCTGGGACAAAGATTAGTTCAGCTATGACCCCGTTCTCAACAAGAATAAAGTCGGTCCGAAATGGAGTGTCCGCCCAGGCGGTCGGCTTGCGTGTCGGGCGGCAGCCGCGAAGGCGTTTTTCAAACTTGTGAATCGGTTAGCAGGATTATTAGACGAATAGTGAATACAATCCCAGTAAGATGTTTGCTATGCGTGGTAAGGCTCGTCCGAAAAAAAAAAACGCGTTCGCGACGGCTGCTCGACACGCACCCTAGCGGCGTCGGTGGACAGTCTTATTAGGATAGACTTGACCTTTGAGCAGCGTTCTGCAACGGCGGTTGTCTGCAGCTGCGGACGTCACTTCGTTCCAACGAGGACAGTTGATTTCTTTATTTTCTAAGTAGTTGAAATGTAAAAGTGTATCTTCGCCCAAGTAAGAATTATTAGCATTCCAAGGAGCGACTTGACGTGCATATAGACTTAATCTAGTTTTTGCCACGACGTAGCTACGTGACGCGTGATACATGTGTATCACTTAGTACACTTGTTCGATACTGACACTGGTTGTGGATTGAAAACAACCTTGCGTTTTCAGGCTTCTGCAGCTGCAGTCGTTTCTGCCACGGGTCTCTCAATTCAGCTAATAAATAATGCCGATGGAACAATGGTGAGTTTATGACATTAAAGGTACACACTATCTTCCAGAAAGTAAATCGGGTGGAGCGTTGCGGGCGGCCGCGTTGCGCATTTGAAGCCGAGCGCGAGTGAGTTTTTCTAAACTCGCAGACCATTTTCTAGTTTTTGGTTTGACATTATATATCCTATCGGTGTGAATACTACGCATTTATTTTAAACACAGGAACAGACATGGACGGAGTCAGGAAAACTCACTTGTGCTTTGAGCGCAACGCGGCCGCCCGCACCGCTCCATCCGGCTCACTTTCTGGTTAATAGGTTGTGTATACTGCAGGTTCAAAATGCACTCGTTTTTTTAGAATCATTTCTTGCCCTCCTTCTTTGGCTCCACGAACAAACGAAATTCTAAGTTTCGAATCACGCAGCTTTGCGCCTTAATGAACTTTTGCTTTCCACCCATAAGTAGGGGGGGGAGGCGGTGAATTGGCGTCTTTGAAGGCAGGAAAGGCATATCCGTCCATAAATGATAATCAATATCGAAAGTTTCTCATTTATACCATTAGGCGCTATTCATACTAATCATCGCCAGCGCGAGACGCGCGTAATGCGCGGGCGTGGCGTTGGAGTATGAGTGATCTGACGCCTCGCCCTCCCGTGACTTCCGCTCCTCCACTGCGGCGACAGCCCTAACTACATTTTTCCTCACTTTCATAATTGATTCATCTGAGATTTTATTCCGTTCCTTACTAATTAATTCCAGTACCTTCTCCTGCTACTATGATAAAGAAAGCGCATACAGATTTTGCTTGCTCGGAAAAGTTAGAGCCCATTCTATTCCGCTCCGCCATAGCGTAGCCGCTCGAGTATTCATGGTCTGCACAAGCGCGTCATGCACGTAACGCGCTTAGAAAGTATTCATAGTCCAACGCCACTCCCGCGCGTGCCGCGCTGGCGTTGAGTGAAATGAATAGCGCCTTAGCGAGTGCGCCATTTTCTTGTTTATTTGCTGGCTTTGCTTTGATTATCAAAATAAAGAGGCTGGTTTGAAATTAAGTTGTGTGAAATTCCAAAATTCAAGTCTGCTCGTACATGTTCAGTGTTGGTGCAACGTAGGTGTCGCATTTTTTCCTTGTCGCGGTTGGCCGCATTGACTTTTCTTCATCCTGCATGTGCTTTTCCTTACACCGGTTGTCACAGAACATGGACACCAAGGGCGCCTTTTGCGGGATGTAGGCGCAGCACACATCAAGGGAGGAGTTGTCCCGTCTCCTGCAGCTTGGAACATCAAGCTAATACAATCAAGCGAAGTGGTCCCAAGTGGCATTCGAACTTTCAAAGACCAGTCCCTCCTTGCTTAAACCTGCCACGAAGATTAGAATAGTATCGTCTTGCTTCGAACTCTTTAGGCATCCTACATCGTGTTCACCGCGAGCGCGGCACACGCTTTGCGTGCAGAGCGTGCGGCTGTCGCCCATGGCGTACCGCGCGGTAAGGCATCTTTCAAGGTCCTCACCGTAAGCGCGGCACGCGGGTGACGAGCGGGATGAGCGGTGGGCTGGGGAAGTTTTAATCGCGCGGCACGGGACAGAAGCAACTATGAAATCTCCGGCGGCACCGCCAGAGCGGTGTGAGTTCAAGTTGGGCCTCAACTGTGAAATGAACTTAGATTTCTGGATTTCATTTGCGTGGTGAAACGCCATGTCGGTTCGGGATGGGCTTCCATAGCGTGCTGGATAAGGGGTGAAAACTTTCGTAGTCCACCGCTCTTCCCGAGCTACCGCGCCTGCGGTGAGGAATACGAAAATTGTCTGAGAAGTTTCATACTCCACCGCTCGTACCTCGCTTGCGCTGATGGCTATGATAATTCCCTAGGCTCTTAAGTCCCTTGTTATTCTCTTCCCAACTATGTAACACACCCTTGCCCCTAACCAAGGTCCTCTTCTGGGTTGTTTTGACCGACGATTACCGTCTTCGCGCGATATATAAACGACATATAAACTGAAAAAAGTCAGATCGACTGCACAGAAGGCTCTCTACGGATCAGGACAATCCAACTACTTGACAATTCTTTCATATAGGAAAGGGGCGCTTGAGCGCACGAGGTGCGAGAGCAGGTACATTACCAGTCTTCAGGCAGTAAATTGAGCAGGGAGGAGCGGGCCAGGCCACGTCACACGGTGAAAACTTCAACGTACCCAACGACAAGACCACTTTCCAAGGAGTTGATTCAGATGCGTAGAGCAGCATGCCACTAACATTGGCGCAGACAAAGGCTCGCGATGACAGCAGCACTCGATTCTGACTACACTTAGTTCGGTCGAAGGCGATATCGACGTTCCCACTGAGTTTCTTCTTCTAGAAGCGACAGCGCGCTGCAGCCGTGGTGGGGCTCATGAAAAATGACCACTCAGACGACTTTCAAGTTACGAAGCGTTACCGGGTCAAGACAATGAATACTGCCTCTAAATCAATCAACCCCGAACTGAATTTGTTGACAACCTTTTTGAGAATCAAGCGAGGCTTCAAGAAGAGTTTCTTGTGTCGTTTCCAGAGAATCCTGTACTAAGATAGCAAAAGCTTGAAGGAGATTCTGTGCTCTGCTAGAGAGAATAGTAGCGAAGTAATTAATGAAAAATCGATGGAATGTTTTCAGCTCATCTCACATGCAATTCTCTTCGTAGCTATTAATATTGTCGGGTTTTTCGTGTTTTATCCGCTGGAGCTTGTGCAACGGAAAACATTTCGAGAGACGAGGTAAGCCCCTTTTAGCTAAACTCGGTCAGTCTCTTACTCGCCGAAATTTTACAGAAAATGCGTGGAGACAAGGATGATGCTAGTACGGGAACTGGACAAACAGGAGAAGATACTGCTCTCAGTGCTGCCGAAACACATAGCCTATGAGGTTTTCAGCTTGAATAGAAAATGTTCGAGAAATCCCATCTGGTCTGGAATGACAACGCTATCCAGTGGGCACAATGTGGCTAATTGTGATTTGAATTTCAGGTGAAGGAGAACATGGAGGGACACGAGAAGGAGCAAATGTTTCACAAGATCTACATCAGGAAGCACGAGAATATTAGGTTAGTTTTGTGATTTCACGGTGAATAACTGTGATAAGTGAGCTGTATGCGTATTGTTGTAACGATGCTAATGGCAAAATACAGATGAAATCGTGCATAAGCAGATCTTTGCATTCAAAGAGTGGCATTTTTAAGTATCCTCTTTGCGGATATCTGTGGATTCACGAATCTGGCATCGGAGTATACCGCTGAAGAGCTGGTGATGATGTTGAATGAGCTCTTCGCCCGATTTGATGCCATCGCTGCTCAGCACAACTGCATGCGAATCAAGGTAAGCCAGCTTCTTTACAATGTTTTTTTGAGTAACAACACTTCTCGATTCTAGGCAAATCTGCTTTTGCCGTAAACTAGAAGGCAAAACATTAGACTCAATTTCAAATCACAATGGGATTAGTAACTCTAGGAAATTCGATTCCACGCTCCAGACTCGTCAGAATGTGGTTCTGAATCCAGACGCACGTCTGCATTCGGTTGTTTTCCACCAAGAATTGAGGAAGCTCGCAGGGAAAAAGGCGAAGGCCAAGGTACTAACTGACGCAAATGTGTCTATTTTCTCCGTCCTTTTTAATGGGAAAGAAGGAGATGCGTAAAGCCTCTTCCTTAGCTGGTCGCTTCGATTCCAAGTCGAAGCGACCAACGACACTGCTACGATCTCAGATCGCTCTGTGCCGCGACTTGAGATCGCTCCATCTGGCAATTTGAACTCGCTTGGGCGGACGCAGTTTTGTGTAAAAAAGACGGACAACTACGGACGGCACAGCGGGAGTAGAAAAACAGTTTTCTCAACTATGGCTCATTTTCAGTGAGACACATACTTAAACATTAGTAGTATCAGTCTACTGCTATTATTCTTTTACTAATTCTCGTTAATTTCTGTCAAAGGTAGGAAATGTTTTGCGAACCTTTCGTTAGCCTTAAACCGCAGTGGCGCGGTGTAGCGAGCAGTGACTCGCTGTTAAAGGCAGTGGTCGCGATCAAATATGCTTGTCGCTTTTTTCTCTCCAAATCCTTTCCTGGGTCTCGAGTAGTGGGACCTATAAGAAAAAATGGCGAAAAAATCACTGTTTTGGGCCGAATTTGAAACCTGAACTTTCTTGTCTTTTGATGGTGGACGAGCCCTCTCCACATCATCGGCATCGATGACCTCTTATATCAAGAACATCAGCTAGCTTGAAATTGATGTCAATCAATGAACCTTCGAATTTATGTGTGTATCTAGTCAAAAACATTGACTGAGGTGATGCTTTCATTATTCAACCGTTTTTATTCGTTAAATTTGCGTTTATTTCGTCCCCTGAATGTCGATGATTTTTGACTGCTCGGCATGAGACTGCGATCTGTTTCGTCATCGCTGTGCACGTGTGCACGAACTAAGCTTCTTTGGGCCTAGAAACTCTATTTTGTAGACCGTTTTTTCACCGCGCTACCTTCATAGTTTTTCAGCTGTTTTTGATCTAAGTTGATTTTTGTAGTTTTTTCAATAACGTTTTTCATCGTGACCACTGCCTCTAAGCCTCTCAGACCACGCTCAATTGAAGGGTAGTACTGAAAGCTCACTGATCGCGAGGATACAGAACCGCGCTTGATCGCCTGGGATTGCGGAAATAAGAAACATTTTAGAAGTGCTCTGTTTGAATGAATATAAATTTGAGCTATTTCAGATTCTTGGCGATTGCTATTACTGCGTCGCTGGCCTTCCCGACGTTAATCATCACCATGCGGCCTGTACCGTCGAGATGGGCATCGACATGATCGAAACCATCAAGTATGTGACAATATTAGCTGTTACATATTGCGCAGAGGGAAGGCCTGATCAAAATCCAGCTGTCGAAAAAACCCAAAACGATCTGGCCGGACTAGTTGAACACACTTTTTCGTTTGCGTGCCCTTGTTTTAAAAGGCAGTGTCCACGATGGAAAACATCTTCGTGTTTTCTCCGGAAATGGAAATGTGCGGGGCTCATGGCAGCGGCACTGTCGAAAAACGGCTAAAAAAGATCCCCAAATAGCCCTCACGGCCCTGAACTTCTGTGTAAAGCGCAATCCTCACCCACTCCTCTCTACGGCTTTGGCATAGTAATACACAAACGAAATTTTCGATAGATTTTTCGAATTTTTTTCGTTCGTTCAAAAGTTCGTCGAACGAATTTTTTTCAAGTTTCATTCGTTCGAAATTTTGTCAAACGATTTTTTTTCAAATTTCGCTCGTTCGAAATTCTTTGGGATAAATTGCGAAAAAAAATCCGAAATTTCGGACGAATTCCGAAAAAAATCGAAACTTCAATCAGTTTCGGAATTCGTTTTCCCCGCCCACTCCACTCAACGACCAATGATCGAAGCAAGCATCTGAAAATAGATTCCGAGAATAAAACAATATTAAAATTGGGTGAAATTGTTCAGTCCGTGCATCATGGGGAATGATTTTATCATTCGGTAGTCGTATGAGTTGTTGAAGTCAATCTTTCGGTTGCTTGCTTTGATCAAAAGCCTATAGTTGTGCAATTTTGAAAAAAAATGTCGAGATCGAAAATTGAGAAGTTTTCGTACGAAATGTTTTCGAACGAACAAAAAATGAAAAAATCTCGTTCGAAAGAATTTCCAACGAATTAGTTTCGGAAAACTTTCGAAATTTCGGAAGTCGAACAAACGAATTCCGAAACTGATTGAAATTTCGGTTTTTTTAGGAATGCGTCCGAAATTTAGGATTTTTTTTTTCGAAATTTATCCCAAAGAATTTCGAACGAAATTTGAAAAAAATCGTTTGACAAAATTTCGAACGAACGAAACTTGAAAAAAATTCTTTCGACGAATTTTCGAACGAACGAAAAAAATTCGAAAAATCTATCGAAAATTTCGTTTGTGTATTACTATGCCAAAGCCGTAGAGAGGAGTGGGTGAGGATTGCGCTTTACACAGAAGTTGAAGGCCGCGTAGGGCTACTTGGGGATCTTTTTTAGCCGTTTTTTCGACAGTGCTGTTGCCATAGTCCACAAGCCTTTCGAATTTCGGTGAAAACTCGGAAACGGTTTTTGTCATGGACTCTGCCCTTAATTTGTTGAAAGTGGTCTCGAAATGAAAGCTTTCGGTGTTCCTAGCTTGGTCATCTAGGCTTTTACTCTGATAAATTTCCGGACAGTGGCCTAGAGGCTTTGTCATTCCGTATTAGAAGCCGAAATGTTGGGCGGATCTTTTCTCCGTTGTGGTTGGCTCGATGAAGTAATTGTCTCCGTTGCTGTGTAACATTAAAGGCAGTGTCCACGATAAAATCAGTCTCCGAGTTTTCACTGGAAATGAGGAGTTTCGAGTCCTATTTAACCAGAAACGTTAAAAAACGGCTAAAAACAAGCACGAACGAGCCCCATACGGCCTTAATTTGAGTGTTCCGCTCACGCAACGCCCACTCCCTCAACGGCTACCGATAAAGTTGTCCAACTCAAAATTTCTGTTTGAGAAGGTAATCGATCATCAAAAGAGGGAAGTTTAGTTGAGTGGAGTGGACTGTAGCCCCCTGAATGTCAGGTGTTTCCTTAAAATGGGTTTTCCAATTATATACGGATCAGAGGTGGTTGAAAGAAGTGGGCGTTGCGTGAGCGGAACACTCAAGTTTAGGGCCGTATAGGGCTCTTCTGCGCTCGTTCCTAGCCGTTTTCAACATTACTGGTGAAGCTGGACTCGGACTTTCCGGCTTCCGGTGAAAACTTGGAGACTGATTTCCTCGTGGACACTGCCTTTAGGAAAAGTTTAGTAAAGTTACCATATTGGGGTAAAGGATTAGACACACTGTGTGATCGTCTAGACAAAATAGAAATACACTATCTTTGAGTTTAGTCCTCGCGTAGACCCAGTGTCAATGCCTTCATTTCAAGTGAGAAATTCACTGTAATTTGTCGCTTCAGGCTGGTCAGAGACATGACGCGAGTGAATGTGAACATGCGTGTTGGCATCCACTCTGGACGAGCTCATTGTGGAGTGCTAGGTCTGAAAAAGTGGCAGTTTGACGTTTGGAGCGACGACGTCACATTAGCTAACCACATGGAAAGTGGAGGACTGCCGGGGTTTGTCTATGGTCTTCTATTTTTTGATTTGTGCGTTTATTTGTACACTTGCAGACGAATTCACATCACTCGAGCTACACTGGATGCGTTGAATGGCGAGTACATAGTTGAGGAAGGTCATGGAGAGGAGCGGTCCAAATATCTCGCAGAGCATAATGTGGAGACTTTTTTCATTGTCGAGGCCAAGAACAAGCAAGGAGCGATGCATCCCGTCGCTAGACTGGTAATTTTCTAGAATTGTAATTTGAAGCAGAATTGATATTTGTGATCAGAAAACGTGGTCAATGGTCGAACCAACTGTTCGTTTCCTTAGATGCCTCAAGTTTCAAGAGCAAAGTGGTTATTTCTTCTTATATTTAATTGAACTAAGCGTCCAGTTTGAAAAGTGTGAAGTTGGAGATGCTCGGTCTCTAGTATTTGCTGAAGGATTTCATTGAGAAGATCAGGCTCCTCGCCGGCGACATTCCCGTCGTCATCAGTGGCGAATCTCCCCGAGGACGAGGCGTCTGGCCAGTTTGGATTCGAGCCCTAAATGATCTCATTTAGGCGCTCCAAGCTGTTTCGAGACTGAAATTAGTGTCAAAGAAGGAGCTGTTGTGAGCACAAAGTGTCTGCATCAAACACATAAATCTTCAGAGAGAGAGATGGGGGCCGCTGGAAATTGGCTCCGGCATTTATGTGTATGTGGCGAATCGGTAGTTATTTTCCTCTAAGTCCCAGACGAAAGGATGGGACACCACAGGAATATGTCAAGATTAGTATTCAACAAAATGGCCAGTGATCCGTTCACCGAGGATGCTCATCATGAGCTAGCTGTGTAATTTATTTATTTATTTACATACGCCCTTTTGGGCATGCCAACAACAAACAAATTGGAAAGCAAAACAGAAGTGACGACGAGACGGAACAAAAAACAAAAGCAGCACAAAAAAATCAAATAAGCACATGATCACGTTGAGTGACACCTCGACAAGGAGATTTATGCTTTGTAAGAAGTCGTAATTCTCACGAACCACGGCGCGTGCGGCGCGCGCGGTTCTACTACCTTCGTCTGTCATGCGCTCCGTCAGTGTCTCTAACCTCCGCTCTGCACCAACACGCGTAAGAACCATGAGAATTCCGCGGTTTTATAGCCTTTAAATTGCAGGAAGAGTAATTGGCACGTTCTCGGGTAGATAAGGCAGAAAAAATGGAAGGCTTTTACAAAACGCCCGAAGAGAGTATAATAAGATTCTGATTTCCAAAGGCTCCGAAACGATGCGCAGTCAGACAGGGGAAAACTCGGATCAATACGACGCTTGCGCCGGGGCGCGTGTGGGCGTCTAACATTTGTTGTACGATCAGCACTTTCGTGGCGCGCCTAAACTTTCTTGGAGTAGAGGTAAGGGGTCGTTTATACTTCCGCCGCCGAGCGGCGCGGCGAAGTGCTTTTCTGTGATATCGATCACGCGGCGCGGCACGATCGATATCATGGGATTGCACTTCGCCGCGCCGCTCGGCGGCGGAAGTATAAAAGGCGCCTAACATCGCACTTTCGTGGCAGTGTGTCTATTTGACTTCTATTATCCACAGAGGATGCGCAATTATATTGTGACAATACATAATATTATTGGAAAGGCAGTATACAGTTGACACGGATCGTCGTGTTATTTTGCGTCTCTTGTTGTCATGGTGGACTGGTCTAACAAATGGCAATTGCCTCTATCCCCGCTCAAGACGGTTTGTATGAAGTTAGGTTCGCGATCGGCCAAGTCAAATCAAACTTACATGATTGATGGGGTAGCTGTTTCGGAAGTCAAAGAAGTGAAGGATCTTGGATTTGTATATAACGACAGACTCGATTTCGCGGGTCACATTAGAGACAAATGTAAGCAAGCTCTAGTACGCACTTTTCATATTTTCAGAGGACTGTCAAGTAGAAGCAAGGCGGTGCTCTTGCGCGCTTACAAAACGTATGTAAGGCCTATAGTCGAAGCTAGTACAACAGTTTTTTGTCCATACAAGAAAAAACATATTTATGCCATCGAAAAAATTCAAAACAATTTCTTAAGGAAACTAATGGTTAGAATTGGAGGTTTCTTATACTCTCGTATTCCCAAGGCTGCAATTAGAAACAAGTACCTGGGGCTGCCTGCACTTGAATCCCGACGTCGAGTACAGGCCATAAAACGGCCAAGGTCTCACCATCGAATGCGTACCACGCGCTGCGCGTGGTACGCAGTCGACGGTGAGACTTTGGCCGTTTTATGGCCTGTATTTGACCTATGCATGGTTTACAAGCTTCTATATTCATCCGGTTTACTTCGTCCCAGAATTTTTTTTCAGTTCCACGACAACCAATACTAGGGGGAGCCATTTCAAAATCACGTTACCTAGGCCAAAAACCACAATTCGTGCAAAATCGTTTACTTTTAGAGCAGGGAGTGCCTTTCTCAATGCTACAAAAAATACTCCAGCTACAAATATGACTTATGCTCAATTTAAGCGGAGAATATCAAACCTTTTTCATAGCTACGAGTTATCCTAGTTTGATTGGTATCGACAGCACTAGTGCTCATAATTCTATTTTTCATTTGTTGCACTGTGTTTGTGCAGTTACTTGTTTTTTTTTCGCGGTTAGATGTTTTTTTCCAACGGTTGCCTTATGTAATCGTAATAAAGCTAAACTAAACTTGTTGTGTGTTGGCGCAACAAACTTTGTGCTCTTACCGTGTCTGCGCCAACAGAAAAAAACGCAAAGTATCACTACGATCCGTGCCGACTATATACTAGTGGTGAGGCACTTTCAGCCAATTTTTTGAGTGTTCTGCGGCGATTTTTCTCCGAAAATGGCTTTTCTTCGAAGGAAGTAATACACAACCGTTGATATTTTTTAGTATATAAGCCTTCATCTTAGGCTGCCCCGCTACTGAATCCCGCAGACGCCGCGCACGTTTACCGAGGCTTAGCTCCTTGACCCCTCTCCTGTGCGCAGACAGGCACTCGACCTATAGTATATTTGGGCGATCCATAGACTAAAGTCCTACCGGGAAGAATCTAACTCCTTGTCGAAGACGCACGTATTTTAAATGAAATATTTATGGCAGTTTTTGTCTCTGGTCATGTTGAAAACGTCAGTATGTCATTTTGAATGTATGACAGCTGAGACTCTTAACGACAGCCGTTTTGAGATGTGGTGACAGCTTTTTTCACTCCAGTGTCTCCTCTGATTGTCGTCGCTCATCTACGAAATCTATGATTTCTAGGGAATTCTCCTTACTACGGCTCTCAAATCATAGTGATAATATAAGAATCACCTATTTCGTTCCAAACCATCTAGTTCCTGTAATGTAGAGCCCTCAGTGTGCGACTATGGAGGTCGCTCGGGAACGAATCGGTCGTGCTCGACGTAGACCCTAACTTCCTCATGTGACCCAGTGAGACTGACTTAACTCAGTCTAAGATCCGAGTCGACAAAATCGCTGGGCAATTGCGGCCTCAAAAGGCACAGGACACCCAGAAAATAATTTTCAGACTTTATGCTTATCTTGCAGAAAATCACACGCGGACCACAATGGTATGTAACTCCAAGCTCAGGCAGACTTTTGTTTAGGACCTCGACGAAGCTACGTCCCCCCATTTTGAGCTCAAAACTTTTGATCAACGATCAAAACTTATACGTCCCCCCAGGTTCTGAAAAATTTTTTATCAGCTTCTGCAGTCAAATTTTTCGAAAAAAAAAAGTATTTTTTCAACCTTACTCTCTTAAAAATAATTGCTGTACTCCTTATCCCACTGATTGGCCTGAAGAAATGTAGTTTTGACTTTCTCTTCGTTATACAGCAGCAACATCTGTATTGAGAAGGAAGTAATTAAAATTTTGACACAGATCGCCTCACAGTCTCATTATGGCATAAAGATGAGGAAAGATGAGGGTAAATTAAAGTTGAGTTTTGTCCTAATCGTGATCGTGCAGTAAGCTAGCAAAAAGTAAAAAAAAATGAGGCAATAGGCGAGCTTGAGCTGATAGGAAATTTTTTAGGGGAGGAAATTACTGTGGGGATGTAGAACGTTTCCTTTTTTTTTGATGAATCCAATCTCGGAAAGAACGAAATTCTGGCGTATCAAGGGCGTTATGCGGGGATGTTTTGGACTCTTGATAACAGCTCACTAATCACAAGTTTTCACGACACCTGGTTGCAAACCTAGTTGGATGAGGTCACTCAGGATGCGAGGGAGGAATGAATTATACACATGAAAATTCGGGGCATTTTGATGGAGTTTTTGTGACAACAAGGACTGTTAGCGCTATCAAATAGCAGAGAACGGTAAAAGTCTACGTTTCTACGGACAAGGAACTTCCTTTATGTTTGCATCGAGAGCTCCAGGAGGGTGGAACCCTTGTGTAGGTGCGTAAACCTTCACAGGTTAAAAAAAAACGACTCCCAACTAGTGTTGTTCAATCAGAAGGGGTGCGAGCGCGGGTGGGAGAGTATTCGTTGTGCCCAAGTATACATAGTTTCTAGTTTGTAACAATACGAAATACGCACGAAATAAACGAAAATATTCAATGCACAGAAGAACGATTCTGCATCTACTAAAGTTTCTTAATCGCGGATGTCAGTGACCAGGAATTCGCACCACGGATGAGTTCCGACGGAATATTCCGAATGCAAATTCGATGTTTGGGCGCGATTCGTGAGTAATGTGTGTGAGTAGAAACTATACTTTTACATTTTCAGATTTTTTTCGAATATTCGACTTTTCGAATAATTCGGGATTTTCAACATTTCGAATATTCGATTTTTCGAATAATTCGTGATTTTGAACTTTTCGAATATTCAGCTTTTCGAATAATTCGGGATTTTGAAATTTTCGATTATTCGACTTTTCGAATAATTCGGGATTTTGAACTTTTCGAATATTCGATTTTTCGAATAATTCGGGATTTTGAACTTTTCGAATATTCGACTTTTCGAATAAAAAGTCGACTTTTTCAATCGACTGTCGAATAATTTTTCGAATTTTTCCATTCGAGTTTTGGAGTAATACAAAAAAATGTCATCGCCACTATTTTCCAGAGAAAAGCCATATTGCTTCAGCTAGCATTATCTATCTTTTTTTTTGGATTGAACCAAACTGTCGAATAGGGAAGCAAACAAACTACTCACGAGACGGTTGTCAATGTCTGAAAAATATACGAATTATGTAGATAACTGCTTCTCATTATTTAATTCCGATAGGAAGTGAGTACAAAACAATAACTCGGGCGTCGGTTCCACAACTAGACTAATAAAACCCACCGCCGCTGCCGTCTTAGTGGCCGAATAGACTCCCGCCTCTGAAAGGCGCTGCAGCATGCAATGGAATAGAGTTGATCATGCGGCACCGTACGATCGATTCCCCTCCTTTAAATGCTGCCGCGTATTTCCACGGCGGGAGTTTATTCGGCGCGTGACGCGCTGGAAGAGCGGCGGACTATTAAAGTTCTCCGCGCGCCGTGCCGCGCATCTAGCGCCGCCAGAGCAGCACCGCCCGAACCGCCATGGCGGTTCGGCCATATCAATCAATTTTCCCTTCTCAGTTCAGGTACAATCTAACATCAAGAATTGCGAGACTATCCTACGGTGCCGTTTACGCTAGTACAAGCGAGAAATTTCTGTGTATGTCACAGTTAACGCCCAACTTTAACCCCCACCGCCCTGCCGATGCCGCCGGAGATTTCAGTTGTTTCTCGCGCGTCCCGTGCGTGCTGCGCGGTGAAAACTTTCATAGTCCTCCGCTCGTGCAACGCTTAGGCCTAGTGCATACTTCGTCACGGGGTCGCCGCGACAGAGTCCTCAACGACGTGAACGGTCATCGGCCGGTCGCCTTGCAAATGGAGTTGACGCAATATTTCGTCCACTACCAAATGCACACATTATATTCTTGACAAAGATCTTCTATCAATAATAGGGTCTAATGTTCTGTAATCTAAGTGCGGTTCATTTGTGGATGCTTAACACGGAGCTGGACTTTGTTTTCATCCTGCCCCCTTTTTAACTGATTACGCTGTGTGTGAGGTGATTTTGTTCAATTTTAGATTCGACTGAAATTGTGGCGCGCGCGAAGCGCGCACTTAGATTTGGCTTTGATTCCTTACCGCGCGCAACCCGCACAGAGAGTCCACCCACTCACACTGAAGTTAGGAAAATGAGCAGTATACCATTGAAACCGCCCTACAAAGTTAGGTATGTTAGCAATTTTTCATCCCGATAGACCCCCCCCATCCAAACTAAAAATGTGACCCCCTAACGTGGGCGTCAAGTCCAACGCGGTCGCCGAAGCCTTCGGAGCGGCTCTTGTCAGCTCCGGCGGCTTCGGGTCCGTGTTGGACCTGACTGAGCAGAAGACGTCTCAATCCTTCTGGCGCGTGATTTGACTTTGAATATTTATATTGCGCTTGCCAAATCTTTTTTCTACAATTTCACATTATTTAAAAGATTTCGATAATCGCTAAATCCAATGAGAGAATTTTCACAACGATTCATGACTTATATTCACCGCAAATTCTATCCTCAACATTTTCACAACATTTCGAGAAACTCGTTGATCACTGTATTCATTTAAAAGGACTTCACAATATTTCAATGATTTCTTTGATCGCCAAATCTAATTTACGATTCTATCCAAAAGGGGTCTTCCAAGCGAAAGAGGTTTGGTGCGCGCCAGAAACGTTCCAACAAAGGAACAATAGGAAAGTGTAGTGAGAAGAGTGTACAAAAAGTGAACAATATTCTCTCCAAGCGATATTCTCGGTCGACTCTTCTATACAGCGAAAACAGACCGTTGCGGTATTCTACTCGGAAGTACTTTGTAGTTCCAAAAATAATTCCGATCATGCGAGAACCTGTAAAAATATGCATGAATTTGTATCTGATAGTTTTAATTCATTGAAAGAGATGATGTCAAACTGGCCAGAGCAGACGGTTAGCTCCAGCTCTTGGGAAAAATGAAACAATTGAAATACATTATAAAGCAAGAGTATTCCCATATAATCTCGTGAACGAATAAAAGTCCTTTTTTTGAAAACCAATATGTTCTTTCTCGTAAAATACCACAACGGTTTGTTTTCGCTGTATAGAAGAGTCGACCGAGAATATCGCTTGGAGAAAATATGGTTCACATTTTGTACACTCTCCTCACTTCACTTTTCTATTGTTCCCTCTTTGTTGGAACGTTTCTGGCGCGCACCAAACCTCTTTCGCTTGGAAGACCCTTTTTGGATAGAATCGTTCACTTTTTCCAAATATTAAGCAGTAATATCCCTCAAAAATATGCAACACTTATCAACCTTTTTGGACTGATACGATAATCAGTAAGCAATCAACAGACGATTATAAGTTGCTATCGGCACAAAATTCTCACCGTAAAGAAAATTCATGACAACCAATTGATCAAGAGTAGGGTATAGAAGAAATTGAGAACGGTGTGTTTTCATTCTCACACCGTCTTTCTCTGGAGGTGAGCGGCTGAAGCTGAACAGACTAGGGATTAGGGAAACAGCCTCACCGGTTATAAAGATATCACGATATCTGGGCCTAAACATGGAAAACTCTGGCAAAAATTTTGCTACACTTCCGTGAGAATTGTGTGCCGATGGCTTATTATCAACTTGTGCAATCAACTTGTGAAGCACACAACAAATGAAGCGCAACTCACATTTCGCGGCAACACGCACATATTACATGAACCGCTCTGCACTTTCCACAACGTCTTGAAGACGTCATTTGAAGCTCGAAGCACTTTTCACGACGTTCCGATGACGTCATCAGAAGCCCGAAGCTTTTTTCTCGATGACGTCATCAGAAGCCCGAGGCTTCTTTCACGACGTCCCTATGACGTCATCTGAATCCCGATTGACCTAGAAATCGATTACTGACCAGCCTACATACCTCCTACCAACTTACCTGCCTGCCCAATTGATCGCCTGCTATCATTGGCAGTGGCTACTCCTGACTCAGAAGTTTCAACCCTAGTTACATGTTTTTCTTAGTAACATACATTGAAGGGCACAACTAACTTACTTAAAGGCAATGTACACGATAAATTGTTGATGTTCAGTTTCTTACAGATTATGATAGGTCAAGAGCTTGCTGTGACAGCAGCGTCAGGAAAAACTGCAGAAATAGACGAGAAGGCACTTTTTTAACCCTTGCTCTTTGCCGGCTGTTTGCGTGCCCTTCAATGTATGTATGTTACTGAGGAAAACATGTAACTAGGGTTGAAACTTCTGAGGAGTTCCATTAGCAGTGAATGGAAAGCGTGACGGCCTACGGCCCACGGCCCACATCATGAATTTTTCTTAAGCTTTAGGGCTCACAACTTTGTTATTTGTGAACCGATTTGGCCCAAATTTTGACAGGTGGTGTGTTTTCGCCCCATTCACGTATACCCCGAAGGGAATCTGCAAGAAATTTGTTTGAATGGTTTTATAAACTACTTTATAAAATTGTAAGTGATCACAAGGCCTAGGCAAAACCAAACCTCTCCAGCCGCTTCGCGACTGGAGCGATACAATTTCACCACATTTGAAAAAACTTGTCGACCGCCAAATCCATCAAAAGGAATTTCACAACATTTTTTAGGAATGCCGAATCTTTGACCTTTTCCGCGGAGCCTAACCCTTTTAAAATTCTATCTATGCAGAGATCCAAGGCACTGATCACTTATAAGATACTTCTTTCAATATGAGATAGTCATGTAAGGTGGCTGAGTGGCGTTTTATACACCAAAAAAAATTTGCGATCCATGAAAAATCTCGAGCCGATGGTGACTTACATAGTGATCAACACGCAAAAAGACTCATTCTGTGCAATGTTGCATCCCCATAAATCCAGAACATTTACCTACCGATGAAGTTATTCGTTTCGGCGTGGCCTTCCCCAACCTTTTGAAAATCGTCCAAGAAATCTCATATTTGGGTTGACCGCCCAAATTAACCCTGGCAGCAGTCCCGAGCAAAAAATTTCAACCGAATTTAAAAAACTGGAATAGCGCCAGTTTTTGTGAAATTCAATGCCATTTTTTCCATTTTCGTGATTTTCATTCTCCAAATGGAGCGTCTCTCTCTATGAATATGAATGCGAACATCATTTGGAGAAGGAATAGTGCATTGCATAAAAAATCATGAAAAAAAGAAATTTTGAGATGATCGAAATCATGAAGAAATCCATGGTAGTATTCAGGAAAATTAAAACCTTCGAGTAGAAGATGGTCGTTACATAAAAATATCTGAAATGAACATATTAGTGCCTCCCAGGCCGGATTTCTGTCGCTTGCGTCGCGATGTCGTAGTGCAGTGCACGACGACGTGACACACCATCCAGCTGGCGCTAAACAGCGCGCACGTTGTGAAAAGTGTAGATTGTCCGCGACACAGCCACGACACCGTCGCGTATAGCAGCTCCCACTAGATTCGTCGCGCGCGACGACTGTCAGTGCTACTCAGAAAAATGAAAACAACTTACTTGTAACATAAAAGGCCGAAAACAAGTTACTTGTTACATATCTGGGCCGATGTAAATTACTTGCGACCTATCTCAGGTCATTTAAGTTACATGTGACATATCGGCGGGATACTGCGTGTGGTACGCTTCCGATATGTTACATGTAACTTAAATAACTTGAGCTGAGTCGCAAGTAACTTACATCAGCTTAGATGTGTTAAAAGTAACTTGTTTTCGGTTTCTGAGAGTATACTGCGTCCGGTGCGCCTCCGATATGTTACATGTAACTTAAATGGCACAGTATAAGTCGCAAGTAACTTAAATCGGGCAAAATATATTTCCAAAGTTGATTTACGACGCACTGGCGGGGTCAGGCTTACGACTGGCGTTGCTGTTGGTTCAATTACCCAAGTTTGAGGTACTTGACCCAAACACCAGCAGGGAAGGCCCTGCACAGAATTTTTTTTGCGTAGTGTGTGGTCTGGGGCGCGCACTTTGCGTCGCGTGTCGTCTGCATTACGTCATGTCCACCCATAGTGAAAATTCAAATGCAAGTTACATGTAACATAAGTGTAACTTACATGTAATTTAAATTTAAGTTACATGTAATATAAATGTATGTTACATGTAATATAAATGTAAGCTACTTGAGACATTCAAGTAAGTTACATTTATATTACAAGTAACTTGTTTTGATTTTTCTGAGTAGGCGCGATTGAGTGCTGCGCTGGGCGCGGCGGTATGTATCAGTCCCTACACCGCAGCACCGTCGTTGCGACGCAAGTATGCACTAGGCCTTACGGTAAGGACTGAAAGATTCCTTAGTCGCTTGCCACATGAGTGAGTCATCATTGATAATTTCGCTCTGCCTTGATTTCAAAAAAACACCTACGATTTGCGACAGTGTGCATCCTTGGCGCGCGAACTGCTCTTGGGTCCATGGAATGTTCTTGAAAAAAATTTATTCGGTAAATTCGACTATCGAATTCATTCGAATGTTTTCATAGATTTTCGAATATTCGATTTTTCGAATAATTCGGGATTTTAAACTTTTCGAATATTCGGTTTTTCGAATGATTCGGGATTTTGAACTTTTCGAATATTCGACTTTGCGAATAATTCGGAATTTTGAAGTTTTCGAATATTCGAGTTTTCGAATAATTCGGGATTTTGAACACTTCGAATATTCGACTTCTCGAATAATTCGGGAATTCGCCTTTTTCGAATATTCGACTTTTCGAATAACTCGAAGTCGACTTTTTCAGTCGAATGACTTTTCGAGTCATTCGATTCGGTCAAAGTATAGTAGAAACTACGCACCATACTTGAACCTCGGACCTTTCGGCGAACCTGTCCAAACGGCTAAAGCCCCAACAAACGGAACAAAAATCGACGGACACGACAAAAAAACAACACGAGATGCCAAAAAAAGTCGGTGCAGCCGTTGATGACAAAAACTGCGGCTTCGCGCTTTCATTTGGCCGCGCACGCCTGATTTTACACAAGAAACTACGACACAAAGCACATATTGTTGTGAATGCAACGGCTTGCTGTTCATAAGGGGCCGAATAGACTTCCGCCGCTGAAGGACGCGGCAGCATGCAATGGAAGGGAATCAATCGTGCGGCGCCGCATGATCAATTCTCATCCATTGCATGCTGCCGCGCCTTTACGCGGCGGGAGTCTATTCGGCCCCCAATATAACAAACAGCGGATTATGTATTACAAAATTACTTAAGGATTGCCACGTAGGACTAGTTATGTTTTAAGGTAGAGAGAAGGCCATTCGTATTCTTTCTTTAACTATTTTTGAGTTGAAACTCAGAATATTTCAACACTTTTTTCAAATATATGAGCTCAACTAGATTTTCGGATAATGGCAGGGACTATAGCATCAAATCAGTTGGTGGATTCATTCTGAAATTGTTCAACTTTTCTGCTTTGTATGTGTAGAATTTCGGGATAAAATATGTATATATTCCAGCAAATGAACAAGGAGCTGCGGCTAACAGGGCATGCATCTGCATTGCAGCGTGGGCAGAGCCTTCGGTATGCCATGAACAACAAATTCGTGCTCTGAATGAAAGTCAACCGAGAAATTGGATAGAAAATTTCCAGACAAGCAGTGAAACCGACCAAGCCGTTGAAAGATGACGTTGAGTCTCACCTGAAGCAAGGCATCCAGGCGATCAACAAGGAGAGCTGGCGGGAGACGCATTGCCGTCGAATCACGCTTCGATTCAAGGAGGGCAACGTCGAGAAGAAGGTATTTTATCTTACCTACATACACCACGTGTCTGGTAATACTACTAATGAACAAAAAACTTGTATCTTGCGTGTCATTCGATTAGGAAGCCGCGCCCAGCTTTACATATTGCGCGAAATCATTTGATCAATAGCCATCATGGCTTCTTTTCCCGCCTAGCAGCGTTGAGGCTTCCCAGTTGAATGACACGGACTGTACATGTCTATATGTTCAGTTCCTCGAGATCAAAGAGTCGGCATTGCTTGCTCAAATCTGCTGTTATTTCTTCATTTTCATATTAGCCTGCTGGATTTTAATCATAGGAAAAATGGGGTGAGTGCATTCACAAGATTTGATCCTCTTCTAGAAAATCGTCCAACTTTGTTTCACTGCGTTTCAGTAGCTCGGCGATGTTTGTCTGTATGATTACGGCATTTCTCGCACTGGTTTTTCTTCTTGTCTATATGGCTGCCAAGGCGTTCTTGGTGCGTGTTTACAAACTTTTCTTTCGAATTTTCCTAGGAACGTTGGTCACAGTAGAATGAAAATGAGTGTAGTTTTCAGCTGCGGAACGCCAAGAGAGGTGCGAAAAAGTTGAACTGTTCGCGGTCAGTGCGAATCATCTTCATATGTGCCATACTGCTATTGGCTCACTCTGTGATTATCAGCGTTAGTTTTTAAATCTACTTCGCAGAAAATTTTGTCGCCAGTTTAGAGGGAGGGGCTATAAGAGCTTTGCATGAAGTCTTGTAATCGACGCTAAATTGGAACGCTGTCTTGTTGGCGCCAGTAGAGAGCTAATAACGATTTTCCCGTTTGAAGAATAGGCATGAAATCTCCCCCCCCCTAAATGGCCGGAAAACGCGTTATCACATTTTTTACTAAGAATTTGAGAAAACTGACCGCGACAAAGCCGAGAAAGCACCGCGGATTTCGACTGTGCTGCGTAGATCCGCGATGGTATTGCGCGGTGGATCTGCGATCTCTACAGCGCCGAGATGGGTCTGTTGCAGAGGCTTTGGCCTCGACAACGCAGCGAAATCGCCGCGGTAGTAGCGCAACGGTTGCGCGTTAGAACCGCGTCGCCTCCACTAGGATGGATCAGCGAACCTGCGTCGACTACGGTGCACTGCCCCATGTGATAAAACCAGATGATCGCCGGTATAATTACCCACGTTTGAGGTAACATATTGAACGCTGTGACGGGAATACCCTCTTTCCCTATTATACAGAGGACGTAACAACCGCCAGAGCGTAATTTTGTTCGTAGGCCCCGCCTAGTTGTATTATAACTCGTAGTAAATTTTATTCGAGTTATTTGCCATCGGTCCTATTTTTGTAAAGACGCACCGACCGATCGCGAAGCAGACGCGGATACGCTTCACTGCCGCTCCGGTGACTATACTCTGAGAGAATCCCCCGCGATCGTTCACGGATAGAATCCCCTCGGTTTCTGGTAGGGGCCGAGAGGATACTAGCATGCGGCTATCGTGGCTATCGCGTAACGATCGCGAGAGTCTGCCAGCCTCAAACCGTGAGCGTACCGCGTTCGTTCATCGATGCTCTATAGCGTAACCGCGAGGAATCGAGCTTGGGCCCATCACGGAACGATCGCGAGATTCTACCAGCTTCAACCTGAGGGCAAATCGTGTCTATAAATTGATGTATTCGGGTTGTTACATCGCGGAAGCGCGTTGAACCGAACTCGGAACTATCGCGGGACGGTCGCGAGATCTTGCCAGTCTCCATCCCTAGTCGTACCGCATCCATGCCCTCTCGATGTTTCACACGAGCGAGTGTTGCCTATCAGGTCAGCACGAAGCAATAAGGTATTGCCCTTGCCGTATTACGTGCTGCTTTACAAATCTGCACATCATGAGAACGCGGAACCGGGGGGAAACGATCACGGTACCATCGCGGATCGCGAATGCACCACGGTACTAGCGCGGTGAACCTCTCAACGATCGCGGTACCATCACGGTACGAGAACGAGAATGCCAACGGATGAGTCAATTGGGTAACTATAGCGGAACGAACGCGGATCGCGGGACTAGGTGGACACGAACACGGTACTATCGCGGATCACGGGAGCATCACGGTACTAGCGCGAAAGATTCTCTCAGAGTAGGAACCGAAGCAGTAGACAAGGATTTCGGCATATGCTACTCGGCGAATGAATATGCAAAGAAGGCTTTCGGTACAGTTGACCGCAATGTTAAAAGGACATGGTGCGGTTGCGGACTCGCACTAAAACTACGGTAAAATCTGGCATTTTGCCAGATTTCGTCATCGATCGGCGCCACAGCTGATATTCTCGTGAGCAGAGAGACGACGGTTGGCGCCGATCGATGACGAAATCTGGCAAAGTGCAAGATTCTACCGTAATTTAGTGCGAGTCCGCAATCTCACCATATCCTTTTAACATTGCGGTCAACTGTATATACATAGCTCACATTGAAATATTGTTCCACACCCTATAAACTAAGCGGTTCCACAACCGATTTTTCCAGTGTCCTCTTTGGGCAAGGCTACAGGCACCATCCAACTCTTTTTAGGCTCTAGACACCGATCAGTGCACTTTCGAATGCACATCGGCTGGTCCGATACTCAGTAACTCGTCCTGCTTCGAGATTTCTTCCGGTCAGGCTGAAGTGAGTCTTGATTTCAAATGTAATTACAGTTCTTTTTCCAGTTTTGGAATAGAAATGTTGAATATTTCAGTTAATTTTCGAGACGAGCCTCTTGTTGCTATTGTCCTCCTGTGTATATCTAGCCTTATTGTCCTCTTCGAAGGTGTGGACAACTCTGTTTCTATAGGCCGCTAGAGATTGATATTTCCTGTCTTTTTCCATATCAAACCATCTCTTCAGGTCTGCATGGTGGTCGCTTTGTGCTCGATAGGAATCACCCTCATGTGGTTGTTCCCCGGCGCACAACTCACCAACCGACAGTTTCATGTCTGGTTACACAGGAATCAATTCTTCAGTAATTTTACCGTTGTGGATCAGTTGGAGGCGTACTGCAGGTTCGAAACGCAATTGAAGTCTACATTTTTTTGATACCACATAGTTAAAAACAGTATACTTGCATCAACCGGCGAGATACGTGTACATACAGATGAAAATATATTATTCATTCAGTAACTTCTCACCAATCGATGATTTGCGCATTTTCTTCACCGTAACCGCTGCATTTGCTGTCATTCTGATTCTTATGCAAACGCGAAGATCTGAACTGATTTCCAGATACGATTTCATCTGGAAACTACAGGTATTTATATTCACTTGCCTCAATCAATCTATCTAAAAGACGAACAGCGTGTGTGTGTGTGGCTCTGGCAGCCTTAACGGCACAGTCCATCCTCAGAATCCTTTTTCTGCTTTTGTGCCTATCTTGTAAATGGTCCCACGCTGATCTTAATGATGTCTCTGGAATCGTTCAGGACCCCTTGGGAATGGAGTTATGGCACCTCAAAAACTGAGCTGCGGAAGCATGGTGGACGAGTTTTCCGAAGCTTGTAGCTTCCAACATTTGCAACCGATGTGTGCGAAATCATTCGAACGAAGAGAGAGGTTGACAATGAAGGGAAGAACGGTTCTACTGATCGAAAACCACCGCTTATCTCGCCACTGTTGAGCTCGAAAGATCGTAAAAGGGGCGTGCCAAAGCGGCTTCCCGAGGTAGGCGCCCCAGGGTGACTTCCTCATATAACTCGCTTATTCGGAGGAATTTAGAGCTCGCACTTGGCAAGTGGTATACGGGGTGGGTCTACGTCACAATTATGTGGAGATCTCAGATTTCGTCCCTGAGCTTGGACTGTGCCTCTAAAGAATTCGCGATACAGCTGTCAGAGCGTTTATAGCTGTGGCGCGGTTTGACGTCTGCCGCAGTAAGCTTGCCCTATTCATCTTACACACTTAAATTAAAGGCGCTGTTCACGATGAACTTCATCCTCGAATTTTCCGTGTCAAACGCTTCTCGTGGCTCTTAGAAGGAGAACAGCGTCGAAGAAACGGGACGAAAAGCTACCCAGAAACCGCAAAACGGATTAGAAAAGTGGGCAAACCACGCCGCTTTGGGCGAGTCCGGCCCCTTTCCGCCCCTCGACGTGATCAATGGCACACTCGAGATCGTGAGATGAGCAACGATTTCCAATCCTTAACCCCGTTCTTCCCTTCATTCTCAACTTCTCTCTTTACTCAGGTCAGCTCGCGTACATCGGCTGCAAAAACAGAAATTACAAGCCTGGTACAACTCGTCCACCATGCTTCTCTAGCTCAATTTTTGAGAGACCATAACTCCGTTCACAGAAGGTCATGTACGATGCCAGAGGCATCACTAGGATCAGAATGGGATCATTTTCAGGATAGGCGAGAAAAGGAGAGGGATCTTTATCGTGAACACTGCCTTTAGAGGCACAGTCCAAGCTCAGGGGTAATTTTTGATATTATACTCCGGTTGTCATGAATAGCAACTCTGCCAAGCGCGAAATCTCAATTCGCTCAAATAAGCGAGAAAAGGCAAGGAAAAAGTCGACTCCGCCCCCACGGAAGAAAAAATGGGAAACGCCCACCAACGAGCTTCTGGTGTCGATAGGGAAGAGAAGCGCGACAGGTTTTGAACAAAGTCCATGTTCTTCCATTTGTTTTCGGTGTGGTTTTATTTTGTGACCTGCTTCAAAACGATGGCTGCGAATAACGAAAAAAAAACAGGCCCGAGACAACTCGTCCGCGATCTTCTCGCCGCTCAAATTCAGAATTTTGGAGCAGCCATAACTGCGTTCGTAGTGGTTTCTGAGCGATTCTGGACACGCATTTGTGATCAGAGTAAAATTTTCTCCAAGATAAGCAGGAAAACCGAAATTCGATTCTGAGGCTTACCTGTGGCTTTAATGTGGAAGCGAGATGTTCTCGACTAATTTCCTGCCTTTTTCAAAATAGCAAGTGCAAAAGCTTGATTCTTTGTTTTTTTCAGGCTTTAGATGAGCAGCTGGAAATGAAAAGAAGACACGGCCAGAACAGATGCGTGTTGGAAAACATCCTCCCAAGTCACGTCGCGAAACATTTTCTAGAGGACAAAGTTTCCAGTAAAAGTGTGCTTTCCAAGGATCTCTATCACGAGGTATGTGTCATCGCTTAGAAAATTGGAAATTCAGTCTTGTGAATGTATTGGGCCGGCGTTGTTGGCAGCTATTCTGGTTTCTTCACCTCGATAAGCTTACACATATCCGTCAATTTTTGGATGGGGGAAAGAAAGCCGCGTCGCAACTAGGAGCGTATCGAGCGTGTGGGGTTGACCCCGTAATGGATGAAAAATAATCGATATTGCTCACTGCTGAATTTTCCTTGGTCCACATTCACCCATTTCTTCTTCATCATTTTCTTTCTTTTTCTCCCATTATCTTTTTTTTGGATATGTACAACTTGTAACTTTTCTATTGTTGTGTTGAGTGCTGGAAATATGAAACGATCCGATCCTTAACTTTCCATGATGAGAAAAAGTGTGCAAAAACGCCCAATGTGTGAATAGAGAATGGAAAAAATGTGCAACGAACAATAAATAAGACGAAAAAAGAGAATCTAGTGGAAAGAAGGAAAAAAGATGGATGAAAATCAGCGCTGAGCGAGATCATGAGTTTTTTATCCGTAACGGGGCCACTCGACACGCGCGCTCCAAGTTTCGACGCGGCTTCCCCCTCTATACAGAGATTGATAGTACATTTACACATTTTTTCCAGGCAAGGGATTACGCCTGCATCGTTTTCATCACAATTACGGACTTCAGTCGCTTCTATATGGAATTAGACGCAAATAATGAGGGTGTTGAATGCTTGCGACTGTTGAACGAAATCATCTCAGATTTCGACGAGGTGAATTTTGAGTACTTGTTCGGAGATTTCGTCTCGTATCGAATTTTTTTTGATGAGAAATTCGAGACTATTTTCAGCTTCTTGACAGGGACGAGTTCAAGTGCATAGAAAAAATCAAAACGATCTCAACTACTTACATGGCAGCTAGTGGCCTGGCGGGAAAGGTGATTCTCTTTATATTGTTTTTAGGACATGAGAAACTATTTTTGGAGGTTCTTTGCCGTAACTGCAGTTTAACGTCGCAGTGCACGTTATGGTACAATACCCGCGCTAAGTTTTGTAAAAACGGGGAGCATCTGGCAAACTTGGCAAAAAAGCGTCCGATGCATGTAACTTTTTTGAATGAAGACTTTCTTGAATTCTGAAAACGCTGTCATATTCACAGATTAAATTGCTACCTAATTATGTGAATTGCATGTCCAAACTTCCTAAAATCGCTTTGTTATTTAAAGGCAGCGTACGCGCGAAAAACCGTGTTCGTTTTTTCCACAATTCTGCGCAGATAGGCTTACCAGGTTTTCATATAATAAAGAGACCACCCAAAACACTCAAGTTTCAGAGAAACTCGTTAAAAAATCTCGGAGCATTCAGCCTCCTTTTTCTCACGTCTGTCCGGTGTGTCTTGTGTATTACACAAATATCGAAAATTTGAACAGCTGAATTGGTTTAGCCCCTTAACTTTCTGGGTTCCACCAATTCCTTTCGCTTTTCTGCTGTCAATGATCATCTAAATATAGGAGTCTTCCAATATCCTCGTCTTAACTCGAAGATTCTTCGGAATAAAGAATTTAGAAAATTGGATTTCCGCGGCCGGCCGAAGACTGTCGTGGGGTTTCTGTTCCTCGTGTTAGATGATCGACCGGGAAAACGCCTTTTCAGACCACTGAGCGATTTTCACGAGCTTATAGCATTATGAATACGCAACATTGAGACCTCAAGCTTCGCCAACTATCTCCACTTGGTTCATACATTGGATTGAGAAGAAAAACACAGATGTGGTTTTCTGCGCGGACGCTGCCTTTAAGGACATAGTTTTTGCAATAGTCTTGCAAAAACGTCGCGCGCGGCGAATGCGGCAAAACTTTGAGCGGTATTCGTACAAGTAATTGAAGAGCAATCTGTATGTTTTTTTCATAAATTAGGTGCAGGTGAGAGTATCTCAAGGTTCGTGTTGGTTGAGTTTTTGAAATCCTTTACTAAACACGCTTGAGAACTACCTGAAAAGTCGGAGTTCTGTTGCGAAACCCCTACACTCTTAGATGAGGGATTTCGAAAATTCAACTAACACAAACCTTCAGATTTTCTTACCTGCACCTCATTAATGAAGAAATCATACAGATTGCTCTAACATTACTTGTACAAATACTGCTCAAAGTTTCGCCGCACCTCGCCGCGCGCGACGTTTTTGAAAAACGATCGCAAAAACTATTTCCTCCGAAAACGAAGCAATTATGTGGAGTTTTGGCTAACAAGTCACATAATTAGGTAGGATATTGATCTGTGAATATGATGGCGTTTTTAGAATTCAAAAAAGTCTTCACTTAAAAAAGTTACAAGCATCGGACGCTTTTTGGCCAAGTTTGCCAGATGCTCCCCGTTTTTACAAAACTTAGCGCGGGTATTGTATGTTTACACAAGGTGTTGAGTTGATCGCAAAACGCTTGGCTCCGGGCGAGATTGAATCAGCATATTCCCTTTCCGGGGGAGCGACTTATCGCACTGCACCTCGCTCTCCTGGAAAGGGAATATGCTGGTTCAATTTCACCCGGAGCCAAGCGTTTCGCGACCAACTCATCACCTTGTGTAAACATGAGAAACTGTTAAATATTCCCTTAATAGAGGAATAGGAAGTTGTTTCATTTCGAGAAATCCTACTTTATACACAGCTGTCGAGTAGTGAATTACCTCTCGTGGCTGTGCTTTCCTTTGACAAATGCGTGGACTACAATATTCTTGTTAGACAATTCTGCTCTTCTACGCATCATACCTTTTTTTTCAGATTGAAGGCAACTCCCATGTGGTAGCCGTTGCCAACTTCGCCTTGCAACTACTCATCAAAATTCAAGTCATCAACGAGCACAGCTTCAATAACTTCGATCTTCGAATAGGTCAGCACATTTATTCAGTCGCCACGTTCGAATCTCGCGCAGCCATCGATTAATCTACTGGGGCGCTAAGGCCGGGATCATACTTCCCGCAACCGGCGGCGCGACCATAGCTTCGTTGGGGTGGAGACAGCGGTCTGAGAGGTGAAGGTTGTTGGATGGGTTGACGGAGAATTGGTGAAGGTTGTTTTCTCACCCCGATTTGGAGAAGGAACATCGTTTTTACTTTTCGCCTTCTTTGTGCCTCAAACTTCATGAAGTAACCTGACCTCTACCCAGAAATTACATGCTCCCCGCCGGTAAAATTTTTATCTTCGGAGAAGGTTATTAAGCGCAGAAGTTTTTTTTTTAGAAATTTCCGTAAAATTCTTCGACGAGAAGTTTCTTGAGGATCTACCGCGCTTTAGAACTCGGAACTAAGTTCGGCTTGCAAAGTGCCAGTTTTCCCCCTATAACTTTATTCCCTTGGAAATAACCCCTTGGTGAAGGTTGTTTTCGCAATCCTCATGAAGTTCTGCATCGAATAGCATCTCAGGTTCGAAATATACGTTCCCACTCTCCCAGCCGATTTCGGTTTATGAAGTGCATTTGTTGTTCCGGAAGCTATCGGTTTTTCGTTCATAACTTTTCTACGGTTAAATACGGACCTTTGTTGAAGATTGTTTTCGGAGCCCCCTTGGAATTCTGCGTCGACTAGTGTTTCCAGATTGGAAAAATATTTTCTCGATCCTTCAGCATAATTCATTTTACGGAACTTCAGTTTTTCGCCTATAACTCTTTAACCGTTAAATATAGGGTTCTGGTGAAGCCTGTTTTTGAAATCCACGTTAAATTCTGCGTCGAATGGTATATTGGGTTCCTAACTTTGCTTGCCCCATAAGCCAGCCAGGTCGGTGGAGCCGCGCCCCGTTGTTGGCTCCAGCAGAACTCTGCGTCTCTCAATTATAACATAGAGGCGAGAGCACCCTATGGAGATTACTATGGAGCTGGGCTCCACCGACCTGGCTGGCTCGTGGAGCAAGCAAAGTCAGGAACCCGATATTCGACGCAGAATTTGATTGGATTTCAAAGACAACCTTCACCACAACCCTGTCATCAATTTTTAAAGAGTTATAGGAGAAAAACCGGTGTTTCGTAGATCCAATTAGGCTTAAGGATCGAGAAAATATTTTTCAAACCTGGAAACACTAGTCTCGAAGCAGAATTCTATGGGAATTTCGGAAACAATCTTCACCAAGGGCCCATCTCTCATCGTAGAAACTTAACTTATGAACGGAAAATCGATAACTTCAGGCACAAAAAAGGACTTATAAGCCGAAATCGGGTGGAAGAAGGGGAACGTAATTTTAGAAACTGGAAACGCTATTCGATGCAGAATTTTATGGGAATCCCAAAAACATCTCTAAGCGCTCTATCTCTAAGCGCTAAAAAGTTATGGACTAAAAACCGGCAGTGACACACACCCAATCCTGAAAATGACTTGCATGAATGTCGGGTCACTTTCATTTTCTTTGGGGCGTTTCCCCAGTCGTCACTGGTTTTTCCAATGGTGAAGGCGCCCCCCCCCCCCCTTCACCTGCCCAGAGGTGAAGGTTGGTGGAGTACCTGGCCCCATCCAACGAAGCTATGGGCGATACAGAACGTTTGCCACTTCATGTTCATGGTTGACTTCCCAATTTAGATCTTATTCAGGAATCAACGTTGGCCCAGTTGTCGCCGGTGTAATTGGCCTCATGAAACCGCATTACGACATCTGGGGCAATTCAGTAAATGTTGCCAGCCGGATGGATTCCTCAGGAGTACCAGGAAAGATACAGGTGCCACATCTTCATCTCTTGGATGTAGAATTTATTTCAATTAATGGGACTACTGACTTCTACTGCTTTCTGGGATAATTGATGAAAGCGCGAAATTTCAAGCACCATGGATTTCACTTGAAGACCATTAAAATCCTTTCTGCAAGTCTTGACAGAGTCCAGCATGCCGTAAGGAAGCACAGTTTCAGAACTATTGCTCTTCGTTAATAGGGCTCATTTACTGATCTCAAGGCGATCACAATCAACCATGTACTGAAGTTGCCGCATTCCTAGCTAGGATTTACGCAGAGACCAGTGTGATCATCCTATCATTGATAAAGTCTCGAGACGCATTACTTCGAATAGTCCAAGCTGAACTTGAACTAGCCTTTAAAAAGCAACTCAGCAGGAATTCTGGAACAACCTACGATTAATAAGATTTTTGCAGGTGACGGAGGAAACGAAAAATATCTTGGAGAAAGAAGGATTTGAGTTTGAGTGTAGAGGTGAGATCAATGTCAAAGGCAAAGGACTGATGACCACCTACTTTTTGAAGACGTCACCAGATCAGACTGAGCTCTTCATCTGAGATTTGCACCGAACATCTTTGAAATCCCTCACTCGCTCTTTTTGTTGTCTCTCGTTCTTCGGCGATTGTTATACTTTGGCGACATTCGATCGACAGCGACTGACGCGGCGATGGATTGATCGCTGCTCCGCACAGGGGTGCGGAAACTGTTCCAGTAACAGTCCGTCTCAACTCGCTGGTGCTTGTCTTGGCGTAATCCTCACATATTGCGAAATTTATAGCTCACGCCATAGGAAGTGCAACAGTCGCCTTTAATAAGTATTTCTCACCTTGGTGCTCTTTAGACGCGCTGAAGTTCCCGTAGTACGCAACGGCATTTGCAATTAGAGTGGTTCGAACAGATTGAAAGCTCCCTCATGTAGGAGGAACTCTATAGAATTGTCGCATTTAATCCCTTCTAACTATACTAAAACTGGCTCGTGAAATTACATCCCATTCCAAAGAAATCGATTCATAAGGCGTCGTTTATACTCCTCCGCCTAGGGGCGCGGTGCTGTGTATTTCTGTAATATTGAATACACGGCGCGGCACGATCGATAATGTATGATTCTACTGCGTCGCGCCGCTTGGCGACGGAAGTATAAACGGTCCCCAAGGGGTCGTTTATACTCCCGCCGCCGAGCGGCGCGGCACAGTTCATTTCTGTAATATTGATCACGCGGCGCGGCATGATCGATATCAGAGGATTGCACTTCGCCGCGCCGCTCGGCGGTGGAAGTATAAACGACGCCCAAGGCGTTTGTGGAGGCAGCAACCATCATGAAATGCGAAATATACTAAAGCCTAATTAGGGGACAGCTGGGACAATTAGTTTGAAGTCTGTGGGTCTTTCTGTTTTTCAGCATGTGCCGTTTCGTACTATTCGAATTGTAGCGAAAACTGTTACCGCTGTGATAAAATTAATGAACTCTTACTCTGAGCTGTGGCCTCGATATCGTGTCGTATAGATGATTACTGTTTTTCTTAATCTCTCTTGAAATTGTTTCTGAAGTTACACGGGTTTGGCTCATTTCGTGATCTGCTGGAACTTGTCTCCCTGTTGTCTCCACTTGTATATGTCATCATGTGCATGAATACCTTTTCATCACTTAAAGCAGATGCTTTAATCTTGGAGTGTTACATTAAAGATGATATTTTCATGTGTTTTTCTTACTCTTTCAACGCTAGCAGCCCGAGGTGGTCATGAACATGTTTGGCGCCCTTATAGTTACATAGTTGGGGCAACTAACAAGGTCTTCAGGCAACAACAGGAACATTACTACGTCCTTCAATGTTTCTTTAACAGGTCCCGGAGTTTCTATTTCGTCGTCGGCATGATACCAGCTGTCCTCCACATCTCAGAACTTTCCAGCCTAGCTATTTCCGCCTTATAAGTATGTAGTCTGATAGCATCATGCTACATACCATAAAGACGTAAATACCTAGAACTAAAGACGCATGTATCATTCGTCAAAGACGCATGTAACAAACGCTGAACACGCAGGCGCCTTACTTCATGTTTGCGCGCCCAATACACTAAAGACACACTTAACCTCCCTGCAGGAAGATAATTTCATACCTCGAACCCGCAGATACCTAACTACAGAGAAACGTTGTTACTGCAATGCAGGCCATAATTTTGGCGTTTTTGGCAAAAAAAAACGCTTCAAAGCATTTTTTCGCTCTTTTTTCATAACTATGCTCAAAAGGGTCCATTTGGGAATCTAACAAGATATTGGAAACCAGCGGCGTCGGCCGGCTGACGCCGGCCTCTGCCGCTGGGGTCCGGCTACGTCGGCCCATTTGCCGGCTTCGCCGGCATCTTGAGTATAAGGCGAATGAATCGAAATCCGCTGATTCTATGTGAAATCGCGTACAAAAGATCTCACGTTTGCCGGCTATCGCCGGCCTCTGTCGCTGGAATCCGGTTGCGCCGGCCCATGAGCTGGTTTCGACGACAACACTCGAGCAATCAGAAATTACAAAGCATTTCAAACTTTGCAAACCCTGCTAAACTCCTTTCTAATGCAGTTGCGCATCGACCCTTCTTTAGTTTTAGGAGGTCCTAAAGTGGTGGTTCATTTATATTCATTTCTGTCATGATAAAGACAACCGCTGTTTGAGATTTAGTAAATGCCTCCATGACCAACCGACACCCTGCTACCTCTATTGCCAAATGAAGTGTAATGATGTTTGTGTTCTCTGGATGCATATTTTGATTCACTCACATTTCTATCGTATATAAACCCGATTTAGAAAGGTTGGTGCATATAAACAGCTAAGCAGTTTAAATGAGTGGTTGGGGGAGGGGACGTGAAGAAAGGGATGGTATACACTCTCTTATAGTCACACAAAACGATTTTAAAGTTCTGTGATCACCCACTTCGGTCCCGCACACTTTCTTCGGCGTCCTGCGCATTTCCACTTGAGTCCTGCACACTTTCTACGGCGTCCTACGCACTTTCACTTGGGTTCCGCACACTTTCTTCGGCGTCCTGCGCACTCCTACTTGAGTCCCGCACACTTTCTAGGTGCCCTGCGCACTTCCACTTGGGTCCCGCACACTTTCTTCGGCGTTCTGCGCACTCTACCTTGGGTCCCGCACACTTTCTTCGGTGTCCGGCGCAATCGCATTTGGGTCCCGCACACTTTCTTCGGCGTCCTGCGCACTCCTACTTGAGTCCCGCACACTTTCTAGGTGCCCTGCGCACTTCCACTTGGGTCCCGCACACTTTCTTTGGCGTCCTGCGCACTCTACCTTGGGTCCCGCACACTTTCTTCGGTGTCCGGCGCAATCGCATTTGGGTCCCACAAACTTTCTACTGCGTCCTGCGCACTTCCACTCGGGTCCCGCACACTTTCTACGGCATCCGGCGCACTCTACCTTGGGTCCCGCACACCTTCTTCGGTGTCCGGCGCAACCGCATTTGGGTCCCACAAAGTTTCTACGGCGTCCTGCGCACTTCCACTCGGGTCCCGCACACTTTCTACGACGTCCTGCGCACTCCCACTTGGGTCCTGCACACTTTATGTGGTGTCCGGCGCACCCTACCTTGGGTGCCGCACACTTTCTACGGCATCCCGCGCACTTCCACTTGGGTCCCGCACACTTTCGTCGGTGTCCGGCGCAATCGCATTTGGGTCCCACAAACTTTCTACGGCGTCCTGCGCACTTCCACTCGGGTCCCGCACACTTTCTACGGCATCCGGCGCATTTCCACTTGAGTCCTGCACACTTTCTACGGCGTCCTACGCACTTTCACTTGGGTCCCGCACACTTTCTTCGGCATCCGGCGCACTCTACCTTGGGTCCCGCACACTTTCTTCGGTGTCCGGCGCAATCGCATTTGGGTCCCACAAACTTTCTACGGCGTCCTGCGCACTTCCACTCGGGTCCCGCACACTTTCTACGGCATCCGGCGCACTCTACCTTGGGTCCCGCACACCTTCTTCGGTGTCTGGCGCAACCGCATTTGGGTCCCACAAATTTTCTACGGCGTCCTGCGCACTTCCACTTGGGTCCCGCACACTTTCTACGGCGTCCTGCGCACTCCCACTTGGGTCCTGCACACTTTATGTGGTGTCCGGCGTACTCTACCTTGGGTCCCGCACACTTTCTTCGGCGTCCTGCGCACTCTACCTTGGGTCCCGCACACTTTCTTCGGTGTCCGGCGCAATCGCATTTGGGTCCCACAAACTTTCTACGGCGTCCTACGCACTTCCACTCGGGTCCCGCACACTTTCTACGGCATCCGGCGCACTCTACCTTGGGTCCCGCACACCTTCTTCGGTGTCCGGCGCAACCGCATTTGGGTCCCACAAATTTTCTACGGCGTCCTGCGCACTTCCACTTGGGTCCAGCACACTTTCTACGGCGTCCTACGCACTTTCACTTGGGTCCCGCACACTTTCTTCGGCGTCCTGCGCACTCCTACTTGAGTCCCGCACACCTTCCAGGTGCCCTGCGCACTTCCACTTGGGTCCCGCACACTTTCTTCGGCGTCCTGCGCACTCTACCTTGGGTCCCGCACACTTTCTTCGGTGTCCGGCGCAATCGCATTTGGGTCCCACAAACTTTTTACGGCGTCCTGCGCACTTCCAATCGGGTCCCGCACACTTTCTACGGCATCCGGCGCACTCTACCTTGGGTCCCGCACACCTTCTTCGGTGTCCGGCGCTATCGCATTTGGGTCCCACAAATTTTCTACGGCGTCCTGCGCACTTCCACTCGGGTCGCGCACACTTTCTACGGCGTCCTGCGCACTCCCACTTGGGTCCTGCACACTTTATGTGGTGTCCGGCGCACTCTCCCTTGGGTCCCGCACACTTTCTACGGCGTCCCGCGCACTTCCACTTGGGTTCCGCACACTTTCGTCGACGTCCGGCGCAATCGCATTAGGGTCCCACAAACTTTCTACGGCGTCCTGCGCACTCCCACTTGGGTCCTGCACACTTTCTACGGTGTTCGGCGCACTCTGCCTTGGGTCCCGCACACTTTCTACGGCGTCCTGCGCACTTCCACTCGGGTCCCGCACATTTTCTACGGCGTCCTGCCCACTCCAACTTGGATGCCGCACACTTTCCACGGCGTTCTGCGCGCTCTTGAGCCCGTACCCGTAAGGTAGTCCGTCTTGAAAGTCAAGCCGAATAAACGGTCAAACAAACACACAGAGAAACGCATACATACATACACACACACACGCGCACACACAAATTTACCAAAATATATATAGTAGGATCAGCATCGTATGCTCTTTTTTTCTGGAATAACACATGGCTCCCTCTTCATCAAGATGTGTATGCAAAATTAGACAAGAAACAATCAACCCGAATCGCGATTTCGCAACTAAGGCATTTATGAGCGAATGTGTCCATGCTGTGACGCCTAAATGCTTTGTACAAAGTATGCCAAATAGCATGCTAAAAGAGAGATCTTTCGATCCTGATTCCGAACAATTCTTCGGATTCTCAGATTGACCATCATGAACAGATTTAAGACAATAGGGCGCAAAAAAACGCTTTTTTTGCGTTTTTTCGCCGAAAACGCAAAAATTATGGCCTGTACTGTACTATCGTTCTCGAAGCCGAATTCCGGTCCGCAACTGCGGGCAACGGCGGTTGCACTACGCAATAAGATGATAATCGTGCTTGGAAAAAAATTAACCGTGCCAGAACTTATTGGTCTTAGCACGATTATCGTCCTGTTCCGTAATGAGACAGCCGTTATCCGCAAATGTGGACCGAAATTAGGCTTCGAGAACGACAGTATAGGTTCCATCCGTTGACTAAAATCACCATATCGAATTCTCGGATAGAGCCGAATACGCAAAACCGATTTGTTGAATAAAAAAGATTCAGGCTAAAAAAAATTTCCGGCTAAGGGATCCTATGCTTAAACCAGACTTCTCCACCGGACAGTATTTTGTGCATCCGATCGGATAATTGGACTTAAAAACGGTTGAAATTTTTTGCAATCGTAACGAGTTTATCCTAGCTTCGTATCGAATTTCACTCCACCGCTACATACGTTTACTCTCCATCTATCATTTGGTATGAATGAAAAGCAAATCAACGGGCGCAACAAATGCGGTGGTTGCGTCGGAATTCGTCCGCGCTGTGATTTTCACCCACGGCGAACCTTGCACCAACAGGAGGTCTCCTTACCCTTCCAAAATAAGCAGAGGTAAAGGCAGTGTCCACAATAAAATTCGTCTTTTTTTTCGGCGCAAATCGAAAATCCGGTGGTTCATTTGAACAATAGCGCCGAAAAATCAAACAGAAACAGGCCCAGAAGAGCTCTTATTAGGCCATGATTCCGCTCGCGCGAGGCCTTCCGTGAGCGAAGAAGTCCCGCGCGAGCGAAATTATGGCCTCATAGGACTCTTCTAGACCCGTTTCTGTACGTTTTTTACGCTAATGCTGCAGTGAGCTACCGATTGTTTTAATTTTCGACGAAATTAGGGAGACGATATTTACCGTGGACACGTAATCTCTGGTACATCCCTAGTGACCTGTTGATTTCGATTATCACCAGCAGCGCAGCGATGGGCCTCGATGAAATATAACTAGTGATAAGGAGGTTTCGACAAAAAAAGCCACCGCGCAGCGCTGTGATAACCGAAAACATGAGTTCACTTGGTATGAAACAGAGTCTAACTGTGCGTAACTGAATTTTGTATTTTCGTGAAGCGCGGATCGTAATTTAACGAAAATGCGAAATTTTTAGTGGACCTATGCTTTTGCACCCAGAGAGAATTTTGCTATACCAGAGAGAATCAGGTTTCCTATGTAAGTTCAAACCGAATTTCAGAGCGTGAAATCGCGGATCGCACAAATTTCGATGTAACATGTGGATTTTGAGTTTTAGATTTGACGCCGACAAAGCGTTAATGTAAGCGTGGACGAGTATACTCGTCGCCTGCACCTCCGCGGTTTCCTTATTTTTCACGAACACCGCGAACACTTGCGGTTGTAGCTAGCCAGAAAACAGACCGACCGACATACACACGTACTCACATCTACACAAATACATATAGCGTAGCTTGCTCGGATGAGTTCGAGCGGAGTAAGGAGCGGATCGGTCGGTCATGGCAGAATATATTAGTGATAAGGAGATTTTGACATGAGAAGCCCTATATGTAAGACTTATCTCGACCGCCTCAAAATGAGGGATTCAGGCTTTATACATACGTGCACATACATACACACATGCTCATACATACATACACATATAAACACTCCTACACACATGTATACTATCGCATACGCACATATAGACACACGTACACTCATACACAGAGAGAGAGGGAGGGAGAGAGAGAGAGAGAGTAAAGCAAATATATTTAGCAGAATCACGAACAAAATGAAAAGCTGAGAAAGTTTTGTTATCAGCGAAACACATGAACTTATCGGGGAAATGTGAAATGTAGTGGTCATCGACGAGAAATCGATCAGTTGTGAATGACGCACTCGTCATAAGCAATTTGGGTAGCTTTCTTTCGTCTACACGGTTTGTTACTTGCGTCTTTCAAACGTGCAAGTGACAAGAAATGAAGTTTTCGACCCTGTAAAGACGCATGTAACAAGGAATCGGGCTGATTAGACGCAACAAGCTAGTCTGGAAAGTTCTGAGATGGGCTTCGTCATCCATCTGTCATGTCAACTCCGACTTCGCACGTGACGCAGTTCTGGAGAATTAGTGCAAGCTTCTCCGCTATCTTCTTTTCGGCCCTCTTAGCCTCGCTGCTCATATACTGTCCGAATTCCGCAAGTAGGATCAAAATAATATTCGCGGGTGAGTAGGCCATGCCATGACGATAGAATGATGTCCTTATTTATTTGTGGCGGCATGCGCCGCTTGGTATTCACTTGATATTGATTAATGGTAGTTGATTACTGGTCAAACTGTGCTCACACACATGTAAACAGGAATTAAGACGCATTTTGATGTGATAGAAAATACTACAAAATGTTCTCCATTTTTAAAAATTGTGAACGTATGTGAAGATCGCTGCAAAAATAAAGCAAATCAATCGTTTTGCCTACCCAATCATAGAAAATCATTGTTATATCCATTTTTTTGCAAAAAAAAATGCGAACATATAATCATTGTCGGTGATCGAAACCATGACCCTCTGCCTATAACCTCCGCTCCTTACCTGTTGCACCATCCATTTTTGCGGCTATAGTGCGAATTAGCGGCGAAGGCTTCGAGGCAATGGCTCATCAAACATTACCACAGATCTCCACTTCAGGGTTGTTTATTGCTGGATATGGTGTGCCCAACATAACTATACCTACTAACTTTGCACGAAATGGTAAAATGACCTTTAAATTGATAGCGAAATAACAGATTACAAGGTAGCCTTCATTTCCCTGCTACTCGCACTTTTCTGTATCACTATCATAGAAGTGGTGCGGTTTTCAGAGTGATATCTTCATTTTCATGGTTGAATTTTTCGAAAAACAACCACTTCGCATCCACGATTGTGATAATACGACTGCGAGTAGGGTGGAAATGAAGGGTACCTACTTTATCGGGTAATATCTTGTCAATTAACTTGGAATCCTTTGTAAAATCCAATGATAGAATCCGAAAGAGCGTTTTCAAATTGACCAAAAACACAAACAGATTTTCAAGAGCCCATACATGGGTGGCGAGGTTCCCTAGTAAGCTATACATACCGTATTTCTTGCTATTGAACACCCCCTCTATTTGAACCCTTCCCTCTATTTGAACCCCCCTTTCGGTGGAGGTTGAAAAATAGAACACCCCTCTCTATTAGAGCCCCCCCCTCAGCTGAAAAGACATAGGAGAGCCCTTCCTTCCCGACGTGAACTGCTACGGGCTGCTCTAGATGTCGACACGCAAAACCTTGTTGACATTTCCGAAGAGATTGAACTTGAGAAGGACTTAAACAATGATTTCATTGATGATGATTCCTTAGTGATCGCCGAGCAATTCATTACTGTCCCACTTTGGTTTGCCTAGTAAACTTTGCTTGTCCATTTTGACTCTTGAATTCACGGTTAAAAATTAGGGCCTCCCCCTCTATTTTAACCCCTCCCTCTAACCGAACCCCTTTTGGAGAAGGTTAAAAAATAGTACACACGGGTGTTTAATTACAGGAATTACGGTAGGTCCGATTTCGACCTTTTGTAGGTTTTTCGCGCTTACACGTACGCCATAGATAAATAGATGTCGAGTGGTGAAATTGTGTTGACATTCAAAATGGGCCTGCACTTCTACAAAAAGAAGGGATTTGTGTTAACATAATTCAAAACAAACCGGTTACTGAGTCATCTACCTCATGGCGCGAATCCGTCAATGAATATTTGTGCGAAAACTGACACGACTCTTCCGGATAAGCTCCACACTTATCACGTCCTCTCATAATGTGCTTGAGCCATATTCATCTGTATGAATCCAACTTACGGACTGCGAAAGGAATTTTCGATGTTTCTAGAAATATGAAATCGGCTGGGGATTGAAAAGAATAGCAACGCGTTTCAAGAAAGGCGGAAAAGTTCAGTCAGTATTTGAGTTTGTAGCCTCGGTCGACTATTCTGCTCTGGGCGTTTTTCTGGATGGAAACTAAGCACTGGTTTCACTGGTGTTTTGCGAGTGATTTTGAGCCGTCGCGGGGGTGAATGAGATGAGTGCGGTCCATTCAAATTCGACGCGATAATACTCGTGGTGAATAGTATTATTTGTCATCGATTCTGTGACAAAATCCTGTGTTGTTTCGCATTTATATTTTCATACTCACTGCCTCAGTTTGCTTTCTGTTATGAATAGTTTATAGTGACGGTTTTCCTTCAATATATGGTTTGATTACAGACCATTTATGTGTTTGCTTCAACAGAGGGACTGCATACCCTCAGAGTTTATTTTGAGATTTTCATAGGTCAGCAAAGTGGACTCCTTCAGCGCACAGACTCCTTCAGCCTCAATTCCGCATAAGCGAAACACAGATAAAATCACTTTTTCACATTTTCCCCTCTATTTTTCCATTTTCGTAAAAGATGCACAAGCAACGAGGACATCGTGTTTTCTTGTACACAGTTATTAGGTTACTTTTTGTGATCTCGACATATGTGATAGGATCATATGCACCCTTTTTTCTCTCTTGGAAGCACGTGTGCTTCTGATTTTCAGCCCCTCTTTTTGATTTATTTCTGTTAGAGGTGTGCTCCAAATACAGGGTGCACATTCTTTATTCCGAGCGATTTTTTAAATTTTCAATGATGATATGGAGGAGATTTTTAGTGATTTTTAATAACACCTAGGAATCATTTGTATTCAAATCTTAGGCCGCAACCAAACGTAGCCATTCAAGCTTGAAGGCATCGTTCGCGCTGTGAACCGCTTTCCATTTTTTTCAGGCTCCATTTCATGAATGAGCCCAGTAGACAACACCTGTAAGCTTTGGAGCGTCATAAACTTAGGGTCATGCGGTTGGAAGGGGTCAAAGATGAGGATCCGCCACCTGTTCTTACCAACCATCTAGCACAAGGAACAGAAACGCCATGTCAGGCGCAAGAGATACGCTATTGCAAACTCTTATATCCGAAAATCTTATCATCCAAACTTGCACAGTGAAAACTTCGTATTCTTCAATTATTTTGATGGAAGAAGAGCAAAAGAAATTCACTCTCTTAAAAAGTTCAAAGCCTAAAACCACTTCCGACGTTCAGAAAACTTCGGATGTAATAAACTGGACATACCGAATTCGACGGAGGGAGCGAGAAATGAATTTTTCAGAAGGTTTTTGAACGCGCTTGTTTTTGGAAAGCTTGCAGTTTTTTAGGACTTCTTTGCTATTATCGCCGACCTCAAGAGCTTGCCTACTCAAAAACGTAAGAAAGTAAAACACCGCTTTTGCGAATACGATGCCTTTAATCACATTGTCGCTACCACAATCATCCTAATGATCTAAACCAGGAGACTTTGTCAGATCAATGTCTCCTAAAAAAAAATTATTAGCGCCGCATCGCTTCCGTCGACGAGTGTTTGACAAAGAAGATTGGGACCAATGGGAATAGACTTCTGAGGCTCGAAGAAATACAGCTGATCGCCTTTTGACCCGTCCAGAGCGAGAGGAAATTAGGCACTGGCAAACGTCCCCACCTCGTTTTGATTCGACTGACAATCATTCACCGGGTGATCACAACGGCTGATAGTTTCCTAAGGTTTGCGTATTCTGTGAGGGGGTTATGGGGTACAAGGGCAATAGTTTTGCTACAGTTATAATGTCTCCCACTTTGGGGACTCTACACTTGTTGTTTCCTTGTTTGAGCTGGCGTAAGCCGTTTCTGACAGCAAAAAAATCTGCTATCTTTTATGTACTGCTAACCAACCAGAGCCAACGAAAAATCGATTGAAAACAGTAAAATGGACATCAGGGGTGCGTTCCAAGAAGGTTTCCATAGGAGGAAAATGGGTCCGATAAAATATAACGAATGATAGACTAACTCCGCCAATGCGTAGCTAGATGCCTCACACGTAAACCAGAGATGCCCAGGGTTTCGGAGGCATCTAGTCTAATTTTGACTCGAGAATTTACGTAAATTACGGAATGTTTAGCCTCAGTAGGTGAAATTTTAGCTACAGCACCCGCATATTCTACGCTTATTCTCGTTGCAGCACTCGGTCGATCGACCCGCCCAGTCTTGATCCGTACTAGAAAGACGATCCCCGCTGCGATCGAGCGCATCGCCGTTTCTTCCTCACGGCCTGCAGCATACCAGCGGCCAAAATTATCCTCGCCATGGTGTTCCAGAGAGCGAAACCGGGACACCCTCCTTGGCCAGCCACAGGGTGTCGAGTAATCACTCCGTGATGTGGCTGAGCCAACGCTGTTCGAACGGCATCCCTACGTTCCGCGTAGCCAGCGCGGGTTTGAGATTGCATTTCAACACAGGCTGTCGCCAAATCCGTAGATTCTCGCTACAAAATTATAGCGAGAATATACGGGCTTAGCGTCAGAGAGATCAATGTTTCGAATTTAGCCTTCGTTTTACGTAGAATACGCGCAGAATTTGCACCCTTGTAGGCCCGACACAAGAGTATGCGGATTTTAGCTATCTTAGCCTAAACCCGTAATTTATCGCTACATGGAATGGGGCGGCGTTTCAGGCCGCGCCCTCGGAGGCATCTAGCTAAACGTTGGCAGAGAAGAAACATATTCATTTCAAGCGTTCTCATGAACTATCATTGGTTGGTATCACTATGAAATTACGATTTCCTCCTGTGGATATCTTCTTGGAACGCACCCCAGGGCCCGGATTTATCAACGAAGTTCGGGGTAAATATCTGACAGGATACAAGCATTACTCCAAGACGAATATTTTTGAGATCCCTTAATCTTGTTCGAAAGCATCTCGGTTTTGTTCCAAATTTATTCAACTATTTTTTGAGTTTTTTGTAATTTTTGAGCAGTCACGGTTGAGCAGGGTTACGACTCGGCGCAACAGGGGGTTGAAAAAATTTGGAAAATTTTTAGAGAAAAAAAGAAAATTTGAGGGGGTCGCCAGAATTTCGGCGCAAATGCAATTTTTTCAAAATAGTTAGTTGCACGGAATCAGCATGCATTTCAAACTATCTAGTTACTCACTCAAATAAAGCTAAGGAAATCATTAATGTCGGGGATAGTCAAAATTTTGGAATTTTTTTTTCCCAGAGAGTTTTTTTTGGCCCATGTGATTTCTACGCTAACATGAAGGGAAATGTAGTCAAGAAGGGAGCGAAGCACTGGGTGAAATATAAAAAAAACAGCGAGCATACTGAAATACTGTCCTTATCGGAACGGTTTTCCGCAACTGCGGACCAGAACTTATTTCCGATAAGGGCAGCGAGGTTAGTAAAATTAAATAAACTTGCGAGCTCTCTCGATTCTGGCACTTCGGTAGCAGCCAACTGGCGACGGAGTACCCTTCTTGAGTCAATAGTATCCGATACCCGACTCCTTCAGCCGGGTATCGGATACTCCCATATATATGTATCCCGAACATTAGGGTTTATTTTTTGATGAATCGCAAAAATTTACCCAGCGGAGTAAAATTTTCCCTTAAACCACGGTTTTATCGTTGATGAATTCGGCCCCAGGTTGTTTCTCATCACCGAAAACAACCCCCGTAGCATAGTTCCAACACAATCTGAAAAACGTTCTCCAAAGTCCTGCTTGCGCTATCCATCTTTTTCTTCTTTTGAACACTTTCGACTCGGACTTTCTCCTCACTGGTTCGGTCACGGCTTGCCGACGACTTCATCCTTCATTGAACTCGCGATTTCGATCGGTTTACTACCAGCCTGATCTTGTATCGGCAGATAAAGGTGTTTTGGTGACATTTTCTCTCAGTTTCGTCTTGGCGCAGCTTGCAAGCTTCGTCTGAAAGAAACTCAGCATTCATTAGAAAGTGTGTGCAACGCTGTTGAAGATTTCCGGAAAGGGAATTTCCTGCCTTTATCCGTTCTACGACCAGTCCTTTAAACTGATGCAAACACCCATTTACAGAAGCGATGCCGCGGGTAACGCGTAGAATACTGCAAATGAGCGATCGTGAGCTAGAAGCTGTGATTGCAGTAGCGATGCCCGGACGGAAGCTTGATGGCATGCGGAGAGACGAATTACAGGAGATCGCAATGAAATGGTGAGTTTATTCGTAGTACGATTTTCATGTTATGGCGCCCTTTCTTTTGTGGTCGCCGCTCAGTGCGTGCCATTACCAGCAACCATTCCCCTCTGCGCTACATTCGATTGCTTCATTCAATACCACTTTTGTCCATCAAATAAGCTCTGGCGCATTTTTAGTCAGTTCTTGATTTCTATTATCACAGCTAGGAATGGTCGCCTTTTCGTCGGAACATCCTTATAATCAGTTGTATTTCATCGAGGCCCATCGCTCCGCTGCTAACGATAATTGGAATCGAAAGCTCATTAGAATTTTCACAAAATTTATCTGCATTTAAATTTACCCATTTCTATCGTCACTAAGCAGACAATATTCCAGGTTACATAAGACATAAAACCACCGAAGGTTAACTGTGTGAAAAACACAATTTCGTAATTTGTAGGGCTTATTATGTATCTGGTCTTTGTAGGCTCTTCGCGAACGGGCTTTCTATGAGTCATCAATTCACGATCGACATCGAAGAAGACGATATCTACGTTTTAATGAGCAACAAATCCTCGTGTGATTGCTGTCCCAAAGGTCGATATCTGTTGAGCTAAAGCTAGCCTGCAACTGTTCAGCTTTATCCTAATAATGCTACATAGTCGTAATTGACACAGTCGATCCTCCTTCTTGCCACCGTGACTCCTGTCGGGTTTACACTTTGCCGCTGCAATGAATGTTTTGTGCAGGGAGCATGCATCTTAAAGGCAGGGTTCAACGAAATTCCAATTTCGAGATATCCCTCTTAAAGGCACTCTTCGCGATAAAAATCGCCTCTTGAAACCGGTCCCACTCTGATTCCAACGATGCTACTGGAATCGTACAAGACCTTCTGGGAATGGAGTTATGGTCCCTCAAAAATTGAGCTAGGGAAAATGGTGGACGAGTTGTCCGAGGCTTGTAACTTCCGTCTTTTGCAGCCAATATATGCGAGCTGACCTGAGTAAAGAGGGAAGTTGAGAATGAAGGGAAGAACGGGGCTTTTGATCGGGAACCATCGCTCAACTCACGTAATCGAGTGTTCCTTTGTTCACGTCGAGTGGCGGGAAGAGGCTGGGCTTGCCCACAATGGCGGGGTTCGCCCACTTTTCTGAGCCGTTTTGCGGCTCCTGGGTAGCTTTTCGTCCCGTTTTTTGGACGCTGTTCTGCTTCTGAGAGCCACGAGAAGCGTTTGTCATGAAAAATTTGAGGATGAAGTTCATCGCGAACAGTGTCTTTAATCGGAGCGCAGAGCACAGGTTTTTTCAGGAGATGTGTGAAATCACAGGAAATACGGCCTTTTTTGAGTAATTCCGGCCTATTTCGAAAGCCATCCTTATCACAAAAGTGCATGCCGTCCATGTTTCCAGCCATTGCTAACGTTTTCTTCACCGCTGGACATCGTCTCAGCAGCGCCACGGATGCCATACCGCGACAAGACAAATTTTTTTTATGTCATACCTGCTACTGCTAATCTTCTCTCTACTACGCTTGCTATGCTTTGCGCCAAGCTTTGTGCTGAATCGCTCTGTCCTAGCCGCTCTAGTTTCAGACACCGACGTTGTCTCTGTGAAGCATTTTGACCAAGGTGCTATTGGCACGAGTCTAGCGATTTTCAACAAATTGGAGAAGGAAGGCGTCGTCGAACTACAGCTACCGATCAGACGAGGTAACTGAACCTTCATTGACATACACAAATCTGAACACAAGTGATTTTCAAATAACATTGGATTGCCGCGGGCAGTAACGTTCAGTGATTTCCACACCAATGGCTACGTCCACACGCGTATCCTTATCAAGCACCACCGCTTTTTCCAAGGGTGAACATAAACTTCATGGTGGTTGTAGTATTTTTTCTCTTCGAATAAATCGTTAAATACGGTCTGATCTCATCGTGAAGTCTTACAGGAGGCATACACGCTCGTAAACGTAATTGAGATAACTACGGAATTAGAATGATGTTGCACCGAACACAGCGCACACGCATTTTGAAGCGTGAAAAACGATCCACACTGACGGTACAAGAGTGAGAAGTTGGCCCCGCCCCTGTATCTGCCCGCCCCCTGTATTTGCGTCCTCCTCCAAAACAGGGGTGCTGGGCCATTTCCACCGGCGTCGATGTGTGTGGTTCACTTATTCTACCTATTCCATCACCCACACATGTCGCTGATGGTGGGAGGACGCAAATACAGAGGCGGGCAGATACAGGGCAGGGTCAACTTCTCACTCGTATAGCGTCATTGTGGGTCGTTTTTGACGCCGCAAAATACGTGGGCGTCGTTTTCTGTGCTATACCATTCCGATTCTGTAGCTATCTCCACTACGTTAAAGGCACAGTATACCCTCAGATATGAATTTTGAGATTTTCATGTAATTGTGTAGAAGACCCCTCCTGTACAACACGTGCCAAATGCGAGATCTCAATTCCTCCAGATAAGCGAGATATAAGCGACCACCACAGGCCCGACCCCCTTCGCTCACCACCACAGGCCCGACCCCCTAACAGATTTTCGGACTCGATTGCGGCTCGATGGATGGACGAATTCCAATAAATCATCGTTCTTCAGTACACTGCTGGGCTATCTCCTTATCCTGGCTCGCACTCGCGCAGCGATTGCGAATAAAGAGAAATGCAGGCCTGAGACAACTCGTACACCAATTTTTCACCCTCAGAATCTAGGCATCTTTGAAGAGCCATAACTCTGTTCAAAGGGGGTCTTGAACGATTTCAGGGATACCACTGTGATCAGCGTGTGACTCTCTCCAAGATAAGCATGAAATCTGAAATTTATTTTTGTGGGTGTGCTGTGCCTTTAAAGCGTGTATGCTGCCTTTAAAGGCACAGTCCAAGCTCAGGGGCAAAAACTAAGATTTCCACATAAATAAGAAGTAGACCCACCGCATGTAACACCTGCCAAATGCGAGCTCTGAATTCTTCCGAATAATCGAGATATAGGAGGAAGCCACCCTGGGGAGCCCACATCGGGAAGCCACTTTGGCACGCCCCTTTTACGATCTTCCGAGCTCAACAGTGGCGAGACAAGCAATGGTTTCCAATCACTGGTCCCGTTCTTCCCTTCATTTTCAGCATCTCTTTTTGCTCAGGTCGGTTCGCATACATCGGTTGCAATTGATGGAAGTTACAAGCCTCGGACAACTCGTCCAACATGCTTCCGTAGTAAAATTTTTGAAGGGCCATAACTCTGTTGCTAAGGGGTCTTGTGCGAATCCAGGGACAACATTGGAATCAGCGTGGGACCGTTCTCAAGAGAGGCAAAAAAAAACAGAAAAGCGATTCCGAGGTTGGACTGTGCTTTTAAATAACTAAAAACCCTTATCGTCGCCTTTTTCTAGTTCAGAGTCTGTATCTCTTATTTCACTGGAGTGCACAGGATCTCCGCCAGAAGTAGTTTAGAGCCAATCTATCTCGTTAGCTATTGTGTTATCTAACCAGACTTGCTATCCTTGAACTATACAGCGCTGACCCTCTTTCAGATCATCCTGGATCGCAGTCCGAAACAAACCTCCATGAACTTCCTGTAGTGCATAAGAGAACAAAATCGGACGATAACGTTTGTCATTTTTTTTTCAGAAGAGCACGTTTCATTTCTGACTTATCCTCAGAAGTTGATGGAACTGTCCGCTTTCAGATTCTTGCTCCACATCCTGTGCCACCTGCGAGGCGTAATCAAGTGAAGCCCATAACAACGCAACCGCAGAAACAGGAATTGGACAAGAAACCGGAGAGCCCTCCGAAGAAAGAAGGTGGAGGAACTACCTGAAAGACCTGCCATCACGTTGATCGAGGCGTCTTTCTTGCCTTCTAAAAAAGAGGGAAAGAACGCTGAACTGAAACACATCTTATGTTGTTTTTACGCCCGGAAATCTCCTTATTGAGTTCCTTCGGCTATAAATGATGGAATTTTTGATGTTCCAAAGAGAACAAAAAGCCGTTAATCCGAATGCTTTAACTCTCCCTTTTCCAGAGCCAGAGAAGGAGCTGAGCTGTTGGAAGGCAGCGTATAGAGAGTGTGGTCTGTGCTGCTACTCCTTATGGTCCGGCTGCTGACACAATTAAAGAAACTCAGTGAACGACCGCCGTGATCTCCGTGCTCAACCGACATGATTATTCTTCTCGAACGACATGTCAAATTGTCTTTTTCTACACATCTTTCTAACAATATTTTCTCTTTACATTTTTGTCATGTTTGAAGTAAATATCAGAGGATGAATCTGTGCTCCGTACACTTCCAATAAGTGGTATGATTGGCGATAGTCGGTGTGTCCTACAATCACGGCCCTCCACTCCTGCCCCACCCTTTTCGCTGTTTGGAAGCATTTAAAGGCAGTGTTCATGATGATTTTCGTTCCCGAGTTTTCCACTCAAAACAAAACGTTGGCCACCGAGTGTTACAGCAATTACGAAGAAACGGCGAGAAACGCACTAAAACGTCATATTTTAGTGACATTATTCTCTGGCATGGACAAGTTGTCCTATTGGATGAACATGTTCACGGTGGTTGTCACCGATGAAAAAAGGGATTAATCAAAAATGGAAGAATATTCCAAGCGAAATAGGTCTAGTTAGGGTCCAAAGGAAAGATGGGAGCAACGGAGAGTAGAGAATTGCAAAACACGGGCCACAAAAGATTTCATTGTCACAACAAACAGTTCCAGTGAGAGTAAAGAGACGGGGTGAGAGTAGAGGATTCCGTGCTCTTCTGGTGCGTTTCTCTTGATTCCTTCGTCATTTATGTTCTAACCGGGGGCCAAACAATCGATTTAGCTATTAATCTCGAAATCGAAGATTATCGTGGACACTGCCTTTAAACCACCACTCCTAGTAACGAGTTCAGCGGTACAAAGCTCGAAGATAACTAAGTTGGGGATAGGATTGATTTGCTCGGGACCCTATGGTCTCAGCCGACGTGGGCAGTATGTACTTTTCCAATGTAGCTCAATACAGTTTAGTTCGATACACAGCAACAACACATAACCGCAGCCTACAGGTGGTCCAACCAGTTTTTCCTTACTTCCCAGATCAATACTCTTCTGCCACTTCAATAGCATTCCACGTTCTTCGGCCATACAAATGCCATTTTTGTCAACAGATTGATAAAGGCAGTGTTCACAATGAAATATGGCTCTTTTACCTAAGTGAAGTCATTTGGGACCACAAAAAAGCTCCAATTGGAGTGAAATCAGCAATTTGGAATCGGTAGTTTTTTCTGTTGGTGGACGACTCTTATTGCCGACTTCGAAAATTTGGTGTATCAGGGATCATCAGCTGGCTTGAAACTGATATGCAAAGGCACCGTACGCGCTGAAAAGCACCGACCGTTTTTTCGGCTCGAATGATTTGCTGGGCTCATCTAAGAAGGTGGGGAGATTTTTTTTGGTTAAAAACGCTTTGTTGTGATGATAACGCTTTATTGTGATGTAGATGAGGTGAAATGACTCCAACGCTGTGAGAAAAGGTCGGCTATCCGCCAGTCATTTGGCACAATTTGCTGTCAGCCATCATGTAAGTGAATGATCAACAATTGATATAATACAACTGATGGGAAGCTGATGAAATGTATTATACGACAACGTGTCGAACACATATCTTTTCTACGCATATCGGTTGAACCTTTCTTCCCGAGCCCTTTCTCAAAAGTCGATTATGATCTTTTCGGTCATAAAAAGGGGTTTTCAGTAATTTTGTGGTGTTTTTTTTCGACGTAGATGTTATATAGGGTAGGGCTCTCTTATAAATGGATAACTCGAAAACGAAATCCATCGTGAACGATGCCTTCAATCTTCCGATCATCAAATTGGCCTTTCTCGTCTCCACTGTTAACTTTTTACTTTACACTAACACTTTTGCGTTTGTTCTCGGTTTAATTGTTTCCGGAAACTCTTAAACTACAAGAAACAAGCTTATTATAGCTCAATCCGAGTTATCAAAGTTTCCCTTCGGAGATTTCGAGTTGTTAGACACTACTTTATTAGAATTATTCAATTACCAGTTATGCACTTCCGAAAAACTTGACCAGGCACAGCAAGAAACCTTAATTTCTACGGAAGGCGTGGTGAATCGGTGCACGAAATGGCATCTTTGTACCTTGATAGCTATTTAAGGGTTTTTCGCTGCAAAACCTTCGCAGTTTTTCAGCTGTTTTCGAGCAAATCGGAGTTTCGCAGTTTTGTCGAGAACTTTTCCCATCGTAAACCCTGCGTTTAAGGGTGGACTACGTTTAGAGGCATCGTTTACGATGAAATTCGTTTTCGAGTTTCCAATATATAATGGAAGCTCTAGTACCCTACACAACAGCCACGTTGAAAGAACCGAGAAAAAGTCACTGAAAAATGCTTTTTTGGATACCTTTTTCTTCATTTTCAGACCCCGTTCAACCAATCGACGCATGTGAAAGAAGGAGTTGATCGCTGCGAATCACTGTGTTGACCCGTGATCTCCCGGTCATAACGCTTCATCTCTTTTTTCAGTTGATTTTCAAGGGGGAAAAGGTTACCGATATGTGCAGAAGAGACATTCATTACCTAGCCATATGATGTATTTCATCAACTTCCACTCATTTGTACTATATCACTTGATGATCAATTACTTTCTTTTCTCATTTGGTGAACGGGCGTAACAGATGATCGAACCAAAGGCAAACCCTCGAACCCAGAAAGACGTTTTCAACTGGAAAAACTTCATTTCGGTTCAATATTGAGACTCCAGACTTCGCGAATGGCCTTATCAAGGCCCACTTGAATGATGTAACACGAAAAGAGGAAATTGGTTTTCGGCGCACACGATGCCTTTAAAGGCAGTGGTCACGATGAAAAACGTTATCGAAAAAACTACAAAAATCAGCTTAGATCAAAAACAGCTGAAAAACTATGAAGGTAGCGCGGTGAAAAACGGTCTACAAATAGAGTTTCTAGGGCCTAAAGAAGCTAGTTCGTGCACGCGTGCACAGCGGCGACCGAAAAAGTTCGCAGTCTCATGCCGAGCAGTCAAAAATCATCGACATTCAGAGGACGAAATAAATGCGAATTTAACGAATAAAAACAGTTGAATAATGAAAGCATCACTTCAGTCAATGTTTTTGACTAGATGTGTACATAAATTCGAACGTTCATTGATTGACATTCAATTTCAAGCTAGCTGATGTTCTTGATATAAGAGGTCATCGATGCCGATGATGTGGAGAGGGCTCGTCCACCGTCAAAAGACAAGAAAGTTCAGGTTTCAAATTCGGCCCAAAACAGTGGTTTTTTCGCGATTTTTTCTTATAGGTCTCACTAATCGAGACACAGGAAAGGATTTGGAGAGAAAAAGACGACAAGCATATTTGATCGCGACCACTGCCTTTAAGGCCCCCGTCATAGTCGGTGGATCTACTGAGTCCCACCGGGTCTATACGCACCGAATTCGTGGGAAATGGGTGCAAAAAATTCAACCCACTGAGTCCGACTGCGATCGTCTGATGCCCACCGCAATCCCCCCGATCGATACTGATGGTTCTCATGCGTACAAGGGCGGGGTCAATGCACCGACTGAGTCCGACTGAGTCCCACTGAGTCCCACCGAAATCATCCTCACCCCACCCGGTCGATATAGGTGTTTCTCACGTGATTTGGGTGCATTTTTTTCGGCCGACTGCGACCTGCCGAGTCCGGCCGCATCTCGACTCTCGTCGTCTGCGCTCTGCCCCACCTGCTGCTGATACGGAAATCAGATTCAGACGTGTTGAAAACAAGAAAAATCAGCCACCAAACACGTTCCGATTCACAGCTGAGGTGATAATCGTCACTATCAATTGCGTGTTTCGCAGAGGAGTTGGTTGGCGCTGGGGGCAACCGGACTCAGTGGGACTCAGCAGGTTTTTCCACCCCTGACTCATACGGACTCAGTCGGACTCAGCAGGTTTTTCGACGAAATCTGACCGGGGCCTAAGAGTTGAATCGGACGTTGTACTATCCTTACTAAAAGGTAGATCTGCCCATCACAAAAGTGAAATTAAGAAAAAATCGGAGAAAAAACGCGGAGGAACAAGTTATTGCTTGATGTCCTCCCGCCCCCAATCATCTAGGTTTCAATAAATTCCTGTTTTGGTGTCTTCTCTTTTGCTTCCAAAAAAGTTTCTAAACACTTCCAAAGACTACTGACTATTCTTAGAGCAAAGCAAAAGACGGATGAACAAGCATTAATGAAAGTCTCGTTAGTAAGGAGGCCGGCCGACAACTGTAATTAGCCGTTATATCTTGTTCTTCAGCGTTTTTCCCGCAAATTTCAGGGTTTTTTCACTTATTTTTACTTTTGTGATGACCGAACCAACATTCTGATGAAGAGAGCTTAAAAGTCGTTTTTGTCGCGAACTTTGCCTTTAAACTTCAGCGTAGTGTACGATCCCCGCCCACTCCTCCATATGGCCACTGATCATGGCATTCAGCTGGAGAATCGATTTCAAAGAAGAATAACCGCTTAAATAGGGTGAATTTGTTCAAGCAGGATTATTGAGAATTCCATCATCGGTTGTTTGATTTATGTCAATTTTCATTTGTTTTCCTCGATCGGTAGTCGTTGAGGGGAGGTGGTGGGACGTGCGCCTTACATTGAAGTTCAAGACCGTATAATGCCTTTCAGGCTCTTTTCTGCTGCTCTTTCAACATTACTGATGCAAGAGCCCTCTGTACTTTCGATTTCCTGTGATAACTCGGAGATTTATGGTGGACACTGCCTTCAACAGGTTCATGCCACATTGCACTCTTCACGCGTGCGTGCGCAAGTGGCAAACTAAAGTGTGCTCGAACGAGAATGGCGGCCCACGCGGCCGGCGTGCTTGGCAGGCGGCCGTTGCATGTGTCGCCCTCGAACGAGTGTTGGATTTCAACGACGGCCGTCGCCTCTCCCCCCGTCAGCACAGCTGATTGATTGATCGGCGGCTTGCTGCTAGCCGGTGCCGGCCCCGTTCGTAGTCGATGACGGTGGGGCTTTTCGCATGCTCGTCCGAGAGCGGCAAACGCGACGGCCGCCTGCCAAGCACGCCGGCCGCATGGGCCGCCAATCTCATTCGGAAGCACCTTATGTATGCGGCATACAATTCACTTTTTGGAGCATCGGAGCAAAATTATGGTCCGCGGTTGCGCACAGTCGCTGTCGCGGCACGCACCTCTTGGACCCAGCACGATTTCGCAAGGCATGTGCGTCGCAGCGGCGGTTGTCCGTAACTGAGGACCGGGAGTTATTTCATAAGGAGAGTACATACGTACAGTTTACCGCAATGTTAAAAGCCCATGGTGCGATTCTGGTCACACACTAAAACTACGGTGCGAGACGCCAAATTTCATCATCGATCGACAGCGCAGCTGATTTTCTGGGTGAGTTACGGTTTTTTCTTGTTTGCTTCGGCATTATTTTTGTTTCTGACTTTTATAATATTACGAATAGGGGCTTTTCTTAGTGCGCAAGTAGAATTTGCAGTTTTTTTTTCGATTTCAAGACCGAATTTTGAAAAAAAAAACACTTCGAAGTCCGAGCGAACGGCTAATCTCTCTCACGCATTGCGAATAGCCCCTATTCGCAATATTTAAAGGCATCGTACGCGCTGAAATCCACTTTCCATTTTTATGCTCAATCCCTTGCTCGGGCCCGTGTGAGAACGTACAACGAGCTTGGCTGCTCAAAAACGTACCATTGTGAGCATAGAGGAAGTGGAAAGTAAGGAATTCCGTCACAAGGGGCCGGCCCCAGTCATTTGGCAATTTCGCAGTATTTGAGCAGAACGTCGCGTCGCTAAGTACAGGGCATGCCACTGTATGCTGACGCACCGTCGGACGAAAGTGGCATTATCGACTGGAAATTTCTCGTCACACAACGAGCGAGGACGATGTGCAGGGCCCAGGTGAGTATTTTTGTTAATCAGTGCAAGTCAGTGCAGTCAGTGCATTGTAGTCGTCGGCGAATTGTTTCCAGCGCTGCGCCAATGGACAAATTGTAGAACTGCTCCTTGCGCCATCCGCGTAACTATCCCGAGTCGATGCTGGCGCGAATTTCAAACGATTTGCAGAAAGTTTTTAAAACGGTTCTTTCTTGAAAAGCTAACGTTTCCAAGGGGGCCTTTCGCTAACTTTAGTTACTATTGGGGTGTAACAACTCAAAAACGCTCAAAAACGAGACATGGTTTTCAGCGCGTACGATGCCTTTAAACAGTCAGCAACAAAAATAATGCCGAGACAACCCTTAAAAACAAAGAAAAACCGTAACTCATCCAGAAAATCAGCTGTGTTGCCGATCGATAATGAAATCTGGCCTATTCCACTGTAGTTTTAGTGTGTGACCTCAACGGCACCATGTCCTTCTAACATTGCGGTAAACTGTAGTCGGCAAATTTCTATCTTTTAACAATTCTGACCAACTGCGATTCCGCGAGATTTCAATGTGAAAAGAAACCGTGGGAGAATCCCTGAAGTCAATATCAGGTTAAAAAACTCTGGAGCTGTGTCCAATAATAGGAGTCAGCAAAAACTTCCACAACATGATTAAGATTTTGCCCACAAAGGTTTGCAGCCCCCTGAGAAAAGTTAGGGAACAAAACACACACTTGCCAGAGTTTGAAGAAGGCCAAGGTTTACAGTCTATGAGAAAAAATTGGAAGGCGGCGCTTTTTTCCACCTGGATACAGCTCCAAAATTAAAAGCGATGTTGTCTCATACCCTCTGTAAACAAATATAAACTGATAATTGGCTCTGCATCAAGGACCCTATCCGAAGTAATGTCTCTGCAGGAGTCTAGCAAGCGTTCCAGAGTTGCATTCAAAGTCAAAGAAGAGCGGCTAATGATGATGAAGCGTGAAGATGTGTTCGTGAGCTTAGAAATGCATTCTCGCCTGCATTTGTGATCAATTCCGTCCTCGTGAAGCCCGGAGGGGCGGGTGAGTGGAACGAGTGAGCAGTAGCGAGAGAGCTGTGAGAGTAGATGGCCGGAGGAGAGGGAGCAAACGAGGGCCAACTGCCGTCGCCAGCTGGACCCACGGCGACATGAAAGCACACTGACCACACAACCACCACGCTCTGCTGTCTTGGCCAATCCATTTGTGGCTGAGGAATCTCCCCGGTTCCTCTACCCTACTCTTAGCAATACAGACTTACGTTGTATGGGTCATTTTTCAAGTCTGGATAAGAATTTTTTCTTCAGATTTTCACTCTAGCCCAGGTCTTCTACCACGACTCTTCTTTCTTGTTAGCCATTGGGAATCCTCAATAATTCTTGAAGAGAAGAAAAAACTTCATACAATCTGAGGTCATCTCTTCCCACTACACTGTCTTTTTCCATCGAGTTACGCACAAGGGATTGTTTTTTTTTTGTTTTTTTTTCTCGCTTCTTCGTGTTTTGTTCAGCAAAGTGTAATGGGCATGACACATTTTTTCTCTATCAAATGTTTGTTGCTGTTTTCCACTTAACCCTAGGAACTCGTCAACTTTCAAATTTTGCATTTACTTTAACTTCTTAATTTCTTAAATATAGGGTTCGAGATAAGAACTATTTATGTGCTAACCTCATGAGAAGGTAGATCCGGCCATCAAAAAAATGAGAATAATTGAAAAGTTGGAGAAAAAACGCTCGAGAACAACTAATTGCTTGTTGTCCGCCCGCTCTTCCCCCCCCCCAATTATTGAGATTGCTATAAATGCCTGTTTTAATTATTTTATTTTATTTTTTCCAAGCACTTGCAAGACTACTGACTCCTTTAGGAGCAAAATATAAACGGATAAACAAGCATCCCAGAAAAACTCGTTAATTGGTGGGTGTGCGGACACCTGTAATTAGCAGTTCTACATTGTTTTTGTGCGTTTTTCCGGCAAAATTTCATTTTTTTCTCTTATTTTTACTTATGTGACGAATGAGTCGACATTTTCATGAAAAAAAATCTCGAAATTCGTTTTAATCGCGAAAATTTTTGGCGTCCTTTGGAATATCTCTTTTCAGAAACTTTCGCTTGTCAGAATGAGACCCAAAATGCGTTAAAAACGACTGCTCGCTGGTTAGCTTTCAGTGCACCACGCCTTCGTCAGACCTGAAAGTACGCATGTAATTTCGAAAAGTGATACCTCTTTTGCGCGATGTACCGAACCAATGTCTGCTTTAGGAGTGTCAGAGAAATTTTAACACTTGAACGAAAAGTCGAACACCGCTGTGAGACTATACCAGGTTGTTCAATAACTTTGGTCGTTCGATAAGAGAGGGCATTGCTACTAGCCCAAAACTTTTTTGTTCTGTTGGTACACTCTTCATATGAACGTAACGTCGGCGTGAATCCGGAAGAGACTTTGCGTTCACTGCTGAAGGTTGACGCAGACTCGGTGCCATATGCTATAACATAGGTGCACCGAATTTGCGCCAACCTCCAATGGGGAACGCAAAGTCTCTTCAGGATTCATGGCGACCATATGTGAAGTTTCATTTCAATCCGTCAATTCATTCTTTGTTTACAAGCCATTTAGTGTCGCCGTGTCACAGCAATGGAAAAAATGGAATATCGTGCAAAGATAAAATTCTTATTTTTGGAAGGTGTAGCATCAAAAGAAATTCACGAACGAATGTTAAAAGTGTATAATGATTGTTCACCTACAATTAGAACAGTAGAAAGATGGGTTGCTGAATTTAAACGTGGTCGTAAAAGCCTTGAAGACGATCCACGTGAAGGACGTCCAAAAAGCGCATCAACTCCAGAAATCATAGCCAAAATAAGGGATATGGTTTTGAAAGAACCTCGATTGACTGAGAGAGATCTAGTAGAGGCTCTCCACATCTCATTAGGCAGTAAGAGCAATATTAAAGCGAAATTTCGGGTTTTAGAAAGCTGTGTTTTAGAAGGGCGCCGCATTCGCTAACGATGGAACAAAACACATGCGAATGCGACTTTCTCAGCATATTGGAGCGTTTTAAAAAGGATGGATTTTTTGCGTCGATTCATCATTATGGATGAGGCTTGGATTTTTTTTTAGGTTTTTTAAAAAAAATTTATTGTTTTTTTCTGGGTGTATTAATATTTGGGGAGATTATGCTGAATAATAGAGTGTATTTTGAACCATAAAATAGTGTTTTTCTTATCGAACGACAAAACTTATTGAACAGCCTGGTGAATGTCCACTTTTCCCCGCTCATACCCTTAAAGGCGGTGGTCGCAATCGAATATGCTTGTCGTCTTTTTCTCTCTAAACCCTTTTTTGGGTCTCGAGTAATAGGCCCAATAAGAAAATATCGCGAAAAAACCGCTGTTTTGGGCTAAATTTGAAACCTGAACTTTCTTGTCTTTTGATGGTGGACGAGCCCACTCCACATCATCGGCATCGGTGACCTCTTATATCAAGAACATCAGCTGGCTTGAAATTGAATTTCAATCAATGAAGCTTTGGATTTATGTACACATCTAGTCAAAAACATTGACTGAAGTGATGCTTTCATTGTTCAACTGTTTTTATTCGTTAAATTTGCATTTATTTCGTCCTCTGAATGTCGATGATTTTTGACTGCTCGGCATGAGACGGCGATCTTTTTCGTCATCGCTGTGCACGTGTGCACGAAACAGCTTCTTTGGGCCCTAGAAACTCTAATTCTAGCCCGTTTTTCACCGCTCTACCTTCATAGTTTTTTAGCTGTTTTTGACCTAAGCTGATTTTTGTAGTTTTTTCTATAACGTTTTTCATCGTGACCACAGCCTTTAAAGGCAGTGATCGCGATAGAAAAGTTGTTGAAAAATCCATAAAAATCAGGTTGATAAACAAACGACTAAACTAATCCATTTTGCCTATTAAAGTCGTTCCTATCCCACGTATGTGTACTAAATATTTATTCAAGTGCTGCTCTAAAAATGTCATTTTGAAACCCAACCTCCAGCCTACTTCGATATGGAAACACCTCATCACTGAAATGCTACGGTGTTTCCAAATCGAATGAGTTTGGGTCATCTGTGGGCTTATTACTCATTATCAGTTACGATTTACGAATTACTATTCACGAATTACGAGGAATTTCAAAAATTACGATTTACGATTTACGAAATTACAAAATTCAGTTACGCACAGCCCTGGTGTACATATAGTATTATTAGAGTGTTCATGGGCAGGACGCGATTCTGTAGTCATGCAGTGAGCTGCAGAGTATCACCCATTTCTTCTATGCTGTTTATCTCAGGTAGTATGCGTCTGATTTGCAAGGCTTCATGATTTTGTTCTTCGTGAAGCCTCGGAAATGAGACTGATGTCACCTGAGATGAATATGTAGCAGAGACAAAATGAGTGATATTTCCATTTTTGCAATGCTGGAGATCACTTACGGTTGTGTTTGACCGAGCGGGGTCCTAATCAGGAATGAGCGGAATTCCGTTTTCCGATTTCCGCCTCACCCTGTTTTCTCAGACAAGCTCAAGCAATCGATCAAAATCGAAAAAACAGTGAGTGATTTTCAGCTCGCGTGATGCATTCGAGCACTAAAAGGAGTGTTTGTAAACTAGTCGTATTTCGCCTCTATGTTCTCAGAAATCGATCGTCTTTTTTTATTGGTTACTGAGATGGCAGTCTACACTTAGTCAGTCAGTCACTCACTTATTGTCAACATGACTTTTTCTTCTTAGTTGGGGTCGATTTACTCCATGTATTCTTTTTCACCGCCTAAGATGAAGGCTGAACACCGCAGCAATATGCGAGCTCACACTTTCTCAAGTGTGGTCCCGTCTGAAGTTGACAATTTGAGAACTAGGAGTTTCTAGAGTAGGATATTTCAGTCCAACGTGGTCGATCTACCCTATATACAAACTTTCTCCGCCTCAGAGTAACGCCGAAGACCCCTACACTGATAACGGGGCCATACCTGCTGCAGATGTGATCCCGGCGTTTGAAAAGTAGTAGTCACGAGAGAAGGACATTCGAGTCGAGGGTTGTTGATTTACCCTGTGTACAAACTTTAACAGTCTCAGAGTAACGCCGAAGTCAGCTACACTGTGTGCATAAACGTCGAAAAAATCGTGAAGTCTCTATAAAAGTAGGTTTTTGAAAAGGTTATAAGTCACGTTGTGGATGAGATAACTGAAACAATCCGGGCTCCGAGAATCTAGACTTTATTGTCTACCCTTCGAAAATCTCCGCACCCCCGGAGTTTGCCTTTGGAGAGAATTTTCTAGGTGTGGGTTCATCTCTAAAATGCACTGTAGGCTCACAGCTGGGCCCACACCTAACTACTAGAGTATATCAAACGAATAAAAATTTTCGAATATTCGAATAAACGAATAATTCGGAAAATGGACTCTTCCGAATATTCGAATAAACGAATTATTCAAAAAATTGACTTCTCCGAATATTCGAATAAACGAATTATTCGAAAAATTGACCTCTCCGAATATTCGAATAAACGAATTATTCGAAAAAATTACTTCTCCGAATATTCGAATAAACGAATTATTCGAAAAAAAGGCTTCTCCGAATATTCGAATAAGCGAATTATTCGAAAATTTGACTCTTCCGAATAATCGAATTATTCGAATGATTCGAATACGAATAATTCGAATATTCGGCCGAAATCGCGAGTATATAAGCGATACGATCAAATTCTCTGGATTTTCTAAACAATATCTACCAACAATATCCGAATTTCCTATCAGTTTAGGGTGCTATCTGAGCGGGGGGGGGCACTGTTGTATCACACATGACCACGCCCATTTTTCCGTGCCGCAATCACTCCTGATTTGTGCGGGGGAGGGAAAACCCGGGTAGGTGCTCAAATTTAGTGCGGCACGATAAAATGGGCGGGGCCAAGTGCACCCAGACATAGTGGATACCCACCGCTAAGATAGCACCCAGTTTGGTTGGAGACATTTCACCTCTGCAGAAGTATAAGGTGAATGTTTAATAAGAACTGGCTCAAAGCTGCAGCGATTGACCTAAATTTATGGCAATTAAGTATTACGTAATACTCAAGCAGCGTAAGGTAGCCGTTTCTGGAACATCGCTCGAATCTGTTTGGAACATGCTCCATCAGATGAAAAAGAGAATCTGTTACGTCTGCCCACGAATTCGGTGCTAAGCGAGATACTCCACCATTAGGTTTCTGACGATCTCATGTTTTATATTGGAGTATTCCGATTATATTCGAACTTCCTACCAATTTGATCGAGGACATTTCACCTCTGGACGGCAGAAATGGACATTTGCCGGAGACTCAGCTTTTTATTTTTCTGAAATTATTCGTTTATTCGGCCGAATATTCGTTTTCCGAATATTCGTTGACATAGTCTACTAACTACTGAGAAAACGCAAAAATCGTTGCAGAACCCACACCAGAAAAATTTCATCAGAAGACATTCCAGGGGTGCGGTTGGTTCTAATTGGTAGGGTGCAGAGCGTAGTTTCTTGATTAAAGCTAGGATTTTTCCAGGTCACTAACTTAGAACTTGAGTTACTGCAGTTGTAGAACCCCTAGTTTAGGTTCGTGGACTTGGACGTTTTTTTACCACCTTCTTCCGCTATCTAACCTCGGTATGGATCCTGATGAGACTTTGCGTTCACTTTTGAAGGTTGGCGCAAGCTCGGTGCCATATGATATAGGGGTCTGCTGAGTTGCAGCGACCGGCGAGTGGTCGCCGAGAGACAAGATTGTTTTCCAACATTATCGTCGTGGCGTCGGTTGCCGCTCGCTGCCAGTGACGCAGGGCCGTCGAGGCGTCAAAACACTCTGTGGTACCCCCTCGTCATCCTTTGCGCCGCGACGGTCGCTGGCGTCGCCAAATGCAGTCGATATTGCATCACTCAAGGGATCTGCAGAGTTGCAATGGCCGGCGACTGGTCGCCGAGCGTCAGCCTTGACGCGGCGACAAAAATGTTTCCGAACATTATCGTCGCCGCGTCGGTTGCTGCTCGCTGGAAGTGACGCAGGGCCGTCGCTGGGTTAAACCACTCTGCGGTGCCCCCTCGTCGCCCCTTGCGCCGCGTCGGTTGCCCTCATCGCCGAATATAATCGATATTGCATCACCCAGCTACCTTCGTCGCTGCGAGCAACGCCACAACTTCAACTCTGCAGACCCCTTCAGGGCTGTTCGCCGCTGCAAGCAACGCCGCGACATGAACTCTGCAGGCCCTCTGTAACAAAAGGTACACCGAGTTTGCGTCAATATCCGATGTGGGACGCAAAGTCTCATTAGGATTCATGCCGATAATATGTAGCGGTCATCTGCGTAACTATGAGACGGTGAACTTTTGTATGCACCGTAAATCGACTAAAATGTCCTACCCTGGTAACTCCTCGTTTTCGAATTTTCTATCCTACTCTCGTGACCCGTGCTTTGCAAAAACGTGGACTTCCGGCGCTACCACACTTGCAGCCATGTGTGTGCCAATACTATCTCAGACAATAGGGTGGACCAACCGCGGACATGTTCCGTACTGACCACGTACAGGTTGCGTACCGACGGCGGGATGGGCGACGTTTGGAACGCAATCTGACCGCGGTCGGTACGCAGTGCCACGCGGTCAGTACGGAATGCCACGCGGTTAGTACGCATCGCCGCGCGTTCGGTACGTCTTGCCCCGCGGTCTGTACGGATTGTCACGCGGTCGGTACGCACTGCCACGCGGTTGGTACGCATTACTACGCGGTCGGTACGCACTGCCACGCGGTTGGTGCGTCTTGCCGCGCGGTTAGTACGTATCGTTACGCCGTCGGTAGGTCTTGCGACGCGGTCGGGACGCAATGCAACGTGGTTAGTACGCATTGCCACACGGTCGATACGTACTGCCACGCAGTCAGCACGCATTGCCACGCGGTCGATACGTCTTGCCACGCGGTCGTTACGCATTATCAGACTGTCGGTACGCTATTGACACGCGGTTGAGACTCATTGCGACGCAATCCCGACGCATTGCAACGCGGTCTCGTTGCCTCTGACTCCAGACCTGGCATGCGAAGGACAACGGGAACGTGGTATTTCCTCAGCTTTTGTTATTTGTAACTTCACTGGGGAACACTGAAGCTGAGAATAGAAAACTGAGGATGTTCCTGTGATCAAACTCAATGATTGCTTGTTCAATTTTTTCAAAATTTCCTCAGTTGTCACATGATCCGTATAATTTTGTGAAGGAAGCTGGGCGCAGCTAAAGTCTATCCGAATGCGACTGTCCGCTCACGCGGTCGGCGAGCGTGTCGAGCGGCCGTCACTAGGGCATTTTTCGAACGAACCTACCCACAACTGAGATAAAGCTGACTGGGATACTGTTCACTATTTGTCTGATATTCCTGCTAATCGTTTCACAGTTCCAAAAAATACCTTTGCAACCGCCAATCAACACTCACGCCGACCGCGTGGGCGAACAGTCTCATTCGGACTGACTTCACGTAGCATGTGTGGAAGCCATAAAACGTCAGGTCAGACTAAGGCTATATTTCTGGTTTTTCTTTTCGAGAATCTGGCTTCAGAGTGTTGATTACACGCCACCATAAAAATTCTGATGCTCTGTCGTAGACCTCAAGCATGCCTCGAGCGATGCTTTAGTTAAGCACCTCCAATTAAGGGTTCCTTGACAACCTTCGCATACGAGCATGCGCGTCGCCCTTCCTACCTTGGTTACTTCATTCGGAAAGTTGGAGCTCTTCAGTGATTGAGATCGTGTGATAGGGCGCTTTTGTTCCGAACGCACGTAGGAGCGGAAAGTAAGGTGTGTCCATGGTATGCATTACGCCAAATCGAGACGCATCGGTTGCACCTGCAGACATATGTAGCTAACGTCCACCATGGCTTTTCCAAGTGACTTCTTTAATTTAATTTTCTTCTGTACATTTCCATTGTTCAATTTTCTTATGTTGTCTTTTCTGTGGTTTTAATGATCTTGATCCTTTCACGCGGGCCTATAACGCTTCGATGTCGCTTGAGCTTTTGGCTCCTAATTTTGAATATCTTTTTCCAGGACATAATTTTGACTTTCGTGGGTGATTCAATTTCCTATATTGCTTGATTTAAGATTCGATTTCTGATTTTGGATTCGATTCAATACAAACTATGTAACATCGGCGTGGATCGTGAAGAGACTTCGCGTTCACTGTTGAAGGTTGGCGCAAACCCGGTGCACCTATGTTATAGCATACGGCACCGGGTGTGCGCCAACTTTCAACAGTGAACGCGAAGTCTCTTCACGATCCAAGCCGACGTTATTTTCGGCTGTTTTCCGGCTTCCCAAAGGCGAGAGTGAAAAGCGCGATTTCGAACGTGCTTTTTGTTCTCAACATTTTCGGAAGGAGGAAAGCAGCTAAATGAGGTGTTTTTTCTAGATCCTATTCATATCTATACACATATCATGTCCTTACTGCACAACAAAACTTGATTGTTCGGGATAGCTTGGTGGCCAGGGTGGGGCTCTGATGGTTTTTTTTTGGGTGGAAGTTCATTTGTACGCAAATCGCTGAGCGGATAAATTCAGCAGGTGTTAATCCGCGAATGCGCAACAGTCCAAGAAACTTGTAAAACGAAAACAATGAGAATGAAAAAAAATACCTCCCCTCTTCGAAATAAATAGAACTCAACTCCTCTGAGAATTTTGGCTGAGAAATCGCCGCGAAATAGCCCAACAGACTCCGCATTGGCTCGTGGTTGGCTATTTCGCGGCTTTCGCGAAAAGGACAAGAAATGGAAATAACCGAGAAATAACGAGAAATAACCACAAGTAACCCAGACACAGCCGTCGCCGGCTGGCCGAGCCGCCATCGGGGACCGCCAGATAGCTGGGCGGAATCTCCAGAGACTGAGCGAGGTCCGTACCTAAAACTTGGGCAACCGATCCGGCGGAGTGGCTGAAATCTAAATCATGCGCTATTTCCGGGCAAGCATTTCTTGACGGCTATTTCGCGGCTACTACGCGGCAAGCTGGCGTTTTGCGGATATTTCTCGGCCAAATCTCTCAGAGTCAGGGCCACCGAACCCAAAAATAATAATCAATGAAACCTTTTTTCCGTGATAATAACTCCGATGAGTAGGCAAGAAAGAAAAATTAGGTGAATCAGTTGCCATGTATTACTCTCGTTGAATTAGGTGAATACTACCAATAGAAACTGCTGCCATCAACTGTTTTTTGAAAATTTTAAAACTAAGCCTAGTCTAGCAAAAAATCTCACAGCAAGTCTGAAAGCGTTTCAACAAAAATGGAGTTCACCCAAAAAAACTATTTCCAGAAGCAGAACTTCGAAATTGGAGGCTCAAATGCTTCAACAATCTCAAACTGTGAGGAAACCACGTGAAATGAATATTATTAATGAATCACAGTATACTACATACAACACCAGAATGATTCAACAAGAGAAAAATGAACAAGTCAAATGAGAAAGAAGTGAATTCTCTCGAATTTTTCAAGAGAGTGCGGACGGATGCTGAAGGAGTCGGGGGGGAATCTGATCGATACGGGACAATGCTCTACATTGCATTTCTATCACTGTCACAGCTGATAATGTTCTATGGGAAGAAGTCAGACTGTTTTCTCGCCGCGCGTGGTATCATTCCTGCCGCTTCCTCAGGAATTCCCCAGAGGGAAGTTCGCAATATATGACCCCGGAGAGTATATTTGTACACCAGAAAATATTTCGAAAATTTCTCGAAAGATTTTTGAAATCGCTTTCCTTTGTTTCCGTTCGTTTTAAACTTTGTCGAACGAATTTTGTCGAAATTTTGTTCGCTCGAAACTTCGTCGAACAAAATTTCTTCAATTTTCGTTCGTTCAAAATCAAAATTTTCTATTTTTTTTTCCAAAATTCTTTCGATTTTCAGATCGCTCCTTGATCCTTAGGGTACGCTGCTTCGTCATTCTTGGCACGAGTTGTCGTGGGCATGAGCGAACAACTCGTCGGCTCTAATAGTTATTTCTGGGACCGGAGATATGAAGCCTTTTTCGTTCACATGAGTCCGGGAGGAGCAAGCAGTGGAGCCATCGGTCATGGCAAAATATAGCACTGATTAGGAGACTTCGACAGGATAGGCACGATAAGCACCACTTCGAAGTGCTTGAAATGAGGGAGAAAGGATTTACATGCTCGCGACTGGAGTAGAAATCGAACACGTGTGAGACAGTCATTCGCTAAAAGAAAATTTCGAGGTCTTTAAAGAAATCCTAAACTTCGAATGAAATTTTAAAAAATTCGAAATTTCGAACGAGTTCCGAAACCAATCAAAATTTTGATTAGTTTCAAAAATTTGTTCGTTTGACCTCCGAAATTCCGAAAGATTTTCGAATTTCGTTCACACGAAATTTTTCGAACAAATTTTTTAAAAATTTACGTTCGTTCGGACTTTCGTCGAACGACTTTTTTCGATTTTTGTTCGTTCAATTTTTTTCGAACGATTCTTTTTATTTCCCGTTCATTCGAAAAATTTTCCAACGATTTTTTCCTGTTTTTCATCAGGTACCGCAGTATGTCCGACTTCGACTTCGAACTTCATTAACATGACCTTTGTTTTGAGTTGAAAAATTTAGAAAGACTCGGGAACGATACCATGTAAAATTACAGCTTCCATAAAATTTTCTATGGTTTTGTCAGCTACTGCGGACCGCAACAGGGCTCCGAGAAAGACGGTATTGTATGTCGGCTTCACAGGGTTTCTTTTGTCACAAGCTAACAAAAGCAATTGATGGGAAATTTGTAAATTTGAATTATGTTGAGCTGTTCTTTGCGCTAGCGACGTGGTCAAGATAAGTATAAGAAAAGTTATTAAACTCTGGAAACAATACTGGTAAAAAAACGTTTCTAACTTAATTATCCCAATTAATGCACTTTCAACGACGTTTTCAAATCTATGGTAGTGGCTTTTGAAGACTTCTCTGAGCCGAGTTAATGAGTTTCTCCATTGGAAGAAAAGGTGATGGTACACAACAGGCCAATTCTAGGGTGATCAGGGAAAGTGTTTCAACTTTTACATTTACAACGTCGCAGAACGTCACGTCCCCCGCGGTATGGCGCCATAATTCCCGAAGCTTTGTACACACTGTCAACATGTGCCAACCGCTATCGCAAACTTTATTGCGTGCTAGGCGGTTGCGTATTGATCGCGTGGCCTTGCGTACCGACCGCGCGAAATTACAAACCGACCTCACTCACCACTTTGTCTTCATACTGAACGCGGACGATTGCGTACTGACCGCGAACACTTGCCTACCGAACGCGCAAACTGACAAACCGACCTCACTCACCAGTTTGCTTGCGTACTGAACGCGGGCGATTGCGTACTGAACGCCAACAATTTCGTACCGACCTCGTAAACTGACAGAACGACATCACCGACCAGTTTTCTAGCGTGCTGATAGCGGGTGGTTGCGTACTGAACGCGAGCACTTGCGTACTGACTGCGTGTGCTCACGTACCGACCGCAGCGAAAAGTTATGTTTCGTACTGACCGCGCGCAAAGATGACTGCGTGCGGTCAGTACGCCTCAATGGAAATTCGCTAGCGGTTGGTACGGAGCTCAGGCGTATCGACCGCGTGCACTATTTCGTTTGCGCGGTCAGTACGCAAATGCCCGCGTTCGGTACGGAATACATTTTTTTGCACGCGGTCAGTACGATAGTGGCACGCGGTCGGTACGAGACGCGATTTTTCGCCCGCGGTCGGTCCACCCCATTGTCTGAGATGTAGTGCCCGTAGGCGTTCATCTTATACGGTGAACGTTTGTATGCAGGGTAAATCGACCGCGCTAAACTCAAATCTATTCTCGTGATTCGAAATTTGCAAAAACATTTAGCATTTAGTACGCAAACTGATTCGGACACTCTACATACTTTTAGGATCCATATGTCCTGACTACCATTACTGAAGCACCTTCAATATAACTTCACTCTAAACTTCCTTAATGAACTCCATCACTCGTAGCTGAGCTAGCCTTTCAGTGAAATAGCAACGTATATTTGAATTCCATGTGAGAAACTGCTCCTTACGGTTTTTACTCACACACGAGATGGTCCGATTGGTATTCCTCCGAAGGTCAGACCCCACCCCTTCCACCCCTCCGGAGCTCAGACCCCCTGTGGGGGCCCACACCCGCGCACAACCCTGGCCGTAATGCACCGCTCATGAGTGTATTGAACAGTGTTGTCAACATGGCGAAATGTATTGTGGAACTGCTGGAATGCCTCCTGTTAACCGTGCTGTAACTCTGCTATACATCTGATGTTATAATGGAGCGCTTTTTTGTGTACAATCGAACCATCCAGGCTAGCTGTTATCTGCCACGAAATTTGAGGCTCCGAAAATGAGCACCTTAAAAGTTGTGGCCGAATGAAAACTGCTGTGGGTTTGATCATCTAGCATTTCTGTGTCGATCATCTAGCACTTCTCTATTGGATGTTGATGCGACCGTCCAACAACTTGGAAAACATTTATGGCACAAACTTCTCATGCAGAAAACTGTAAAAATGACAGCGATCAGGCCTCCGAATGCAGAAAAACTCCAAAAACGGTTTTGGCGCGAAATTCAAACTCAATTTATTTAACGGTGTAATCAAACTTTTCTTTACAAATTAACGTTTTCTAGGGCTCTTTCGACGCTCCCGTTTACTAAAGAGGCCAAGCTAGACAAAATCATGAAAAAAAAGGTTTTTGGCGCGGACGATGCCTTTAAAGGCAGCATGCACGCTCGTAAACGTGGTTGAGATATTTACGGAAATGGAATGGTATGGCACAGAACACAACGCCTACGCATCTTGAAGCGTCGAAAACGACCCACAATGACGCTACACGGGCACGAATTTGGCTCCGCCCCTGTATCTGCCCGCCCCCTATATTTGCGTCCTTCTCGAAAACAGGGGTTCTGGTCCATTCCCACCATCAGCGACGTTTGTGTGTGGTGCAGTAAGTGTAATAAGTAAACTACATATATCGACGACGGTGAAAATAGCCCAAAACCCCTGTTTTGGAGGAGGACGCAAATACAGGGGGAGGGCAAATACAGGGCGGGGCCAACTTCTCACTGGTATAGCGCCATTTTGGGTAGTTTTTGACGCTTCAAGATGCGTAGGCGTTGTGTTCAGAGCCATATCATTCTATTTCCCTAGTTATCTCAATCACGTTTACTAGCGTGTATGCTGCCTTTGAGTCGTGGTCCCCTTTTTAACATTCTGACATGCCTCACATCACCAAAGAGGGTTTCTGAGAACTCTTCTTCTCTGCCTAACAATTCTTATTCAGTGAATAGAGAATCATTAGCGCGCAAGCAGAAGATTCGGATTGAATTTGCATGAGTACATACTTTATATGAACCTCATTGCCGTGTCCTCGTCAGCTTCTGCCCAGATCGGAGAGCTGTTTCTTGCTGCCCAGTTGTGGAAAAATTTCCGCTGCCTTCATGAAGCCAATGGTGGGGTGGCATCTCCATGTCTTAGAGAACAAAGAGCTTTTGTGGTATGACCTATGTATTTAACAGCCCTTAGGAATGGCCTGGCTAGTCATATGTGGGTATAAAATAGACAATGCTCAGCGGAAGCATTACCAATGTTTGTCTCTTTCGTTCCGTTTTTGAATTTCCGACGCTCGCACTGTGAATTCTGTTCAACCTTATTTATAACTCGCTCTTGATTTCGTTTCTGCGTAGCACTTCCTCTCTCACTGTTTTCAACGTCTCAACCACATTAATTGAGTAATGTTGTTAATTACCAACGCCACACTTCTGAATACTTATACTCAAACTATAAGTGAACCTACATATATGAATGTAGGCATATATACCGCTGCTGTCTTCAGACTGAACCGAAATCACCTGGTGCGCATAGATTAGCGCACATGACGTTTCCGTCAGTGCGCTATGCGGCTCTGAGGCAGGAGGACCACGACGACGACAATCCCGAGAGAACAATGGAGGAGAACAGAGAGGGAAGCTCCTTTGAGTACGGAATGCCCGAGGGCACGTTCGAAAGCGCCTTCACCTATGCCAACTATAACGACCTCGATCGGATGGGCTATGTGGCCCCTAAAAGGTGGGCCTTCCATAGCTTCACTCTCTTAGTTGCATTTTCAAACTCGTTTTCATAATGCTCTGTTATGTACCTGGAACTTTACCCTATTCCAAAGCGTTATTCATTCGATGCATTTTTGTACTTGTGCATGTTTTCTTTCCTCTAAAAAACCCTCCAAGTCGACTGAATTTGACTCTGGAGGCATATCATGAGTTTAACTTGTTGAAGATTTATACGAACGTAGTGCCTGCTCAAGCTACCAATCGGAATTTTGCTAAAGAGGTAGACTTTATTGATGCTCGTAGAATCGACACATGAGGACGAGCCTGATTTCTGAATTTCCAACCTCATGGTCAGTGGACAAGCAGAAAATCGGCACTGTCCGACTTTTCTGACTCCAAACATCGAGAAAAAATCTTTGCCCAAGTTTTGTCCAACTAAAATGCTTGGGGAGCATTACACGGATATGACGTCGTGCTTTCATCTCATCAAAGACTACGGTGAATTATGGTAGGTCGGTCAAACTCATGGAAAGTGATTGAGGCCTAGCGTAGAGAGGTTCTCTGGAGTGTTGAACTTGAAACATATATCGATATCACGATTTCCAAAAGGCTACAATAGGTAATGGTCGCTAAATCACGTTAACTGTAACGCGACATATCGTAATACTATTGTGCACATCCATTCCGCTACGCGGCGTACTTGTGCCACTGACACGAAAGCGCGCTCACTCTGCACGGACCGCATACTCAGGCAAACTGGGGATCGGAGCGCCGTACAATACGCCAGATATGGATCGGGCTGGCGGACAGCCGGTGCTCCTGCCGAAAGTGCCAGCGCTGGCTTCTGGCCGACAGGCTGTGCGAGCGCTGGCTTTCCGCATACTGCAATATTGCACGTCCAAACGCCTGTGATCACGTTATCGATCCTTATGGATGTGTTAGCACATAGTTCGATGACGCCATCGATGACGTCTCGTCTCCCATATTCGTCCAGCTGCAGCTGCCGTCTCAAACATCGATGCTGGATGCTTCGGTGCTGCTGATGCTCTGTGAGTCATTTTTGCTGATTCAAGTCTTAGTATGTTTTGACATAAAACGCGGCAGATTCGAGGCAAAGCCTTGGCATCGATGCATTTTCTTCTGTTCGAGGCAGTGAGATCTTAACAGATTCCCGGGCAATGCCTTGATTCTGTTGCGAATACGCCTGGAATCTGTCGCCACGGCTCAGGTCTGCAACCGACGCGGCAGCATCTCGGTAGAATTTAGTCATATCATTCCAGCGCCTTTTCCTGTTTTTAATAGAAAGTTTACGCGAATTAATAAAGGCAGGAAATTAGAGAAGATTTTCCAGCTACACTGGAACCAGGGATGTGCGAAAACACGCGACTTCTGTTTCCATTTTGCGGTCATTTGTGCGTATCCGTTTTCCGTCTCTTCGAGGGGGGGGGATGGGAGGGATATGGGGAAAAATCGGAAGAAAACGAGCCGTTGACCAAGTGCAAGATTTGTCATTTATTCTTACATTTTTTCCGTTTTTCGCCTTCCAGTACATTTTCGTCTATCCGTTTCCCTAGTATTTAAATTTCTTTTCGGAATTCGTTCTCGATTTCCGTGTAAAAATCAATGTCCACTTATCCCTGATCAAATATTTCAAACTTAACCAAAGTTTTCCAAACCCCGAAATGAGCGTTAATTTGCCCTTGATCAACTATCCACCCCACGATGTGAATTAGTTCCGGAAACCCTGTTATTACCACCCTTTTCACCAATTTTCGAGTTAGGCGTCAATTATGGTGTGGCATGTACATAGCTAACAACTACAATGCTAACTAAACGACGCCAAATTTATAATATTACCAGCGGCGTCGGTCGGCTGACGCCGGCCTCTGCCGCTGGGGTCCGGCTTCGCCGGCACCTTGGGTATAAGGAGAATAAATAGGCGCTTTCTTTCCTCCTGCGACGGCCCATAAGTTGGCTTCGGCGGCAACACTTAAACCGTCGGAAATCACAAAGCATTCCAGACCTTGTAACACTCGTTAGCCTTTCTTATCTGTACCGTGACACACCGGTCCATATTTCGCTGCATAAGGCTCTGAAGTGGCTTTCGATTTAATTCAATTTCTGTCATGATACGGACAACCGCTGTTTAAAATTCACTAAACGTTTCCATGACAAACCGACACCCTGCTAATTTTATTGCCAAATGAAGTATATAGAATAATGTTTGTGTTCCATGGATGCAAATTTTGATTGACTCTTATTTTCATCATATATAAACCCGATTAAAAACGTTTGTGCATATAAACAGCTAAATAGTTGAAATGAGTGGTGAAGGGGAGGGGACCTGAGGAAAGTGGGGTTGTATGCGCTCTCTTATGAAAGCCCAAAATGATTCTACAGTTCCGACCTCTCCCACTTTGGTCCCGCACACTTTCTGCGGCGTCTGCCACACTCGCACTTGGGTCCCGCACACCTTTCATGGCGTCTGAAGCACTCGCACTTGGGTACAACGCACTTTCTACGCCATCCGCGCACTCCCACCTAGGGCCCCACTCACTTCCTGCGGCGTCGGGCGCACTCTTCCTTCGGGGCTCCCACACGTCCGGCGCACTGCCACGTGGGTCCCACACACTTTCTATTGCGTCCGGCGCACTTCCACTTGGATCCCGCGCTTTCCACTGCGTCCATCGCACTCTCCCTTGGGTCTCTCACATTTTATACGGCGCCCGGTGCACTCCCACTTGGGCCCACACGCTTTCCTTGGCGCTCTTCCAGTGGAGTTCCGCACACTTTTCTCTCGGCAAAATGATAGATATGTAGTAGGATTGTTCTATGATCAAGCGCTTATCAAAGAATTCCTCGAGAATTGGAAAGAGTCATGAGTAGCCAGTCCATTCAAATCTTTGAAATGGCTGGAGCAGGGGCATCTTAGAAGGGCTGGAGCAGGGGTCGCGAAGGGGCTGAGCAGAGTGCCAAAAGGGCGCGGCGCGGCATGATGTTGGAGAGCCATATTGACAGATCGCTGCGATCCATCAATACGGTTCTCCATCGCCCTTTTGGCACTCTGATCAGCCCCGAAGGCGGCTGCAGGGGCATCTTAAAAGAGCTGGAGCACAGGCACCGAACGCGGCTGCAGGGGCACTTTAAAAGAGCCGGAGCAGGGGCACCGAACACGGCTGCAGGGGGCTTTGAAAGGGCTGGAGCAGAAGGGCCAAAGGCGGTTGCAGGGGCACCTAAAAAGGGCTGGAGCAGGGGCACCGAACGCGGCTGCAGGGGCGCTTTGAGGAGGCTGGAGCAGGGGCACCAAAGGCAGCAGCAGGGGCGTCTTAAAAGTGCCGGAGCAGGGGCACCGAGCGCGGCTGTAGGGGCATCGAAGGCAGCAGCAGGGGGAACGACTCCGCCCACTTTGGCTGTCGGAGCCCACGTCCTCGACCGCTCCGACGGCCATCGGACGGGGTTCTGATCCCCAGTTTGCCTGAGTAGATGAACAGTGGGTGTGACAGTTGGGTGTCAATTGTTCACGACAGACCGACCCAATTTTCATTCATTCTTACAGACACACACACACAAAGAGTAAGGCAAATCTGTTTAGTAGGATCATTTGGATACGAAAGTAGGGCGCTGGATTTCTGACCAGCACCCAGAAAATCCCACGAATTAATGTTTTATCCAAACCTGGAGCATCGGCTCGCTACGGTGAATGCACCTAACTTACCGACAGCAAGAGACCTCTTACACAAGATTTCTTACAGGATATTTCGCACTCAACAGTGGCGGGATGAGTGATGGTTACCGATCAACAGCCTTGTTATTCCCTTACTTCTGGGCCTCTCTCCTCAGTCAGATCTGCCCCGTGAATCTGTCGCGTATCACGGGAAACACAACCCTCGGACAAGCTGTCCACCACACAATCGCCCCTCAAAGTTGGGTGATTTTCGAGGAGTCATAACATTTGCGGATTCATCATTTTTAGTTCTGTTGAACTCCTAAAAAACTGATGTCCTTAGCGCGCAAGATGGCTCCAAAATCGTTAACACTGTGAAAGGCGCTATACTCGCTGCGCCGCAGAGTGGGCCATTCTCGCATTCGTGAGGTCCCAGCTAAACTTCGACTTTTCGCGATCGCTAGCTTTTGCGTATTGCCCGCAATTCTCTATTTTAGAATATAAGCAACTGACGAACACGTGACGCAAGAGCTAAAGTCAGCGAAACGCTGAGGTATAGCAAAGTTCCAACTGGCTTGGACAGATTGCTTGATTAGTTTTTTTCCGAAATTGTAGGTTCTGAATATCAATTGTTCTTTCCAAGGTATTTTCCTACAATCTAGTTGAATAGTTTTCCCCTAATCGAGAAGCTGGATACTTGAAAAGTTTGAAATCCTCATGGGTCGGAAAGCCAGATATGCAAAAGTTGGAGACTCGTCTTAGTCAAAATTTTCATCGCTACATTAATTTCCTTATCTTCGTACATGAATTTCTGCATACGCACATCTGCAAGCCAACCAGTGGATACTGATTTTGTTCCCAATATTGCTTTCCTGAATAAAATTTAATGAGGAGAGATTTTTCGATAGCATAAATGTCCTTAGAAAACGAATGATTCACAGAACTGTAATGCAAGTTCCTTCCAGGTTGAAAGAAAACGGTTTTGATTTGGTATGCTACTCCAATCTTATTAATCATCAATCCAAATTCCTATGTAAAAGCGAGTAAAGCATGGCGGAAAATGAGCTCCTGCAAAAAAAACTACGCAAAATGTGCTGAACAACCTGTAAGCACGCCTAGAAACGGTGAAGGAGCGTATAAAATGTTAAATTAGAAATTTCTTACTAACTGATCATTTGCTGTTGCTAACTTATTAGGTATATCATACAAAATAAAGCCAAATCAGAAGCAAGATTTCCTGGGAAGTTATCGGGATACAGCGACAGTTGGAGGCTGAGTATACCAGGATTACGCCACTCATATCTGTAGGGCCGGAATCACAAAATCCGTCCATAAAAGATTGTCCACTCAAGCGGTCGGCGTGCGTGTCTAACGGTTGCGGCGAAGGTATTTTTCAGAGTCGGAAATCGATTGGCAGGAATATTTACGAATTGTAAATAATATTCCAATCAGCTCTTATCAGCCATGGAGAGGCACGTAACAGATAATGCCTCCGCAATGGTGGCCGAACACGCACCCCTAAGGCCATTGTTATACCCCACGACAGGCCTGTCGCGGTCGCAGAGCACTGCGACGTCGCTGTCGCTGAGGGCCAACCGTCGCTGTCGCTGAGGGCCAACCGTCGCTGTCGCTCACGGCCAGATGACCAGCATTTTTCTACTCTTCGACGTTTTTATTCCAAAACTTTCTTTCCCTTGAAACTTTCATTATTCCATTTCTTTTCCATTCGTTTTTTTTGAATTGTGACTTCTGCTTCCTTGTTTTCATTTGACATTCCATCATTAGAGTCCGAATTTGGGGTCGGAAATCGTAATTACGCATCACTATTTTTTTTAAAATCTGAACTATTCAAGGGTTGGAATGAGTCTAGACGGAATCTGAGCATTGTTATGATTCATCCCGAGTTTCCTCGTGATTTATTCAATGAAATTCTTGCAGAATGGACCCACGCGAATATGGCAAAATTTTCAAATCTTTGCTGCGGAAAAAATGCCTGCGTTGTCGCGCTAAAAGGTTTGTCATAACTACAGACACTTTTTCGCATTGGACTTTCCATTTCCCATACACTTTTTCGCATTGGACTTTTTCCATTTCCAGGAGAAGATTTTGCGCCAAATCCGTGCTAGCGTGTCTGGCACTGGCGGTCGATCCTCCGCGATATCGGGGCTGCTATGTACGAGCGTCGCATATGAATAACTTCAATCGAAGATTCATAGCTTTCGAGGCGTACTTGTGCAGCCTCGATAATTCACAATTTCACGAGTATACCCGTGTATCGCCGGCTCAATTCAATGAATCGCACACGAGAATCGCAAGGCGAATCGTTCATGTGCCGACACACAGAGCCCCAATCTCGAGTACGCACCGACTGGCCATTACTCTGCGGTAGACTTTTTTAATAGTACTCAAGCAGCAGAACTGATAAATGTTGTGTACGCAGATTTCTGGGACATGGACAGTCCTTCGTCAGCTTAGCACACGAAGTTCAGCTGGGGAGGACCACAGTGCAAGGAATAGTCTATGAAACGTGCAGAGCTATCATTGAAGGTTACAGCTAGTCTGGTTTGTGGTTAGAGTTTAGGCTCATTCTGCTGATTAAGAGTTCTGGTCGGAGGCGTTCCCCACTCCTAACAGGTCCACTTGGGAGCGCAGTTCCTCCCAGTTTGCGAGACAATGGAAATATCCCCGAGCAGTTGGGGCTATCGACGGAAAGCTTACTATGGCAGATGTTGTGGTTAGTGCTACATGAACGATGCAAGCCACATTTCCTAAGATCTCAAAGTTTGTTCTGAGGCTCCCCGAGGCTCAGAGGGTCCGCGTACTACAATTTCAAAGGATTCTTCTCTTTTGTGGTTTTAGTAGTGGGTGAGACGGCAGCTACCGAATCATACTGATGGAGCTGGGTGGGAAGGGAAGGAGAATAGCGACGCGGGTAACACGACATTTACAGGACAATCTACTGTTCAAGCCATTACGTAGCTTTACTTTTGGGTCTCTTTTCCGAACGTCGACGATGAAGCACAGTTTCTTGAGAGCTCATTGGAGTCCTTTCCGGCTACATGCGATTTCTGGAAGGTTGCGGAGATGTCAGCAATGTCCACATTCTAGCTGACGGTGGATTTCGGCCAAAGAAACGTGGATGCAGCGCCCATTCCTGCAACGCACGAGGCCGCACAAGACCACTGCAAAGCACATTTCAACGCGACTGTTTCACCAGCAGGGTTTGGTGTGGTCCTGCACTTCATTTTCCACTAGCCTTTTCGATTCCATGTACAAATCTATTTTCAATTCTGAGCGCCCGTGGAATCGTCGAAAGAGTATTTGCGCATAGTATCTGCGCGCTTTCGCATTTTTCATCGGCCGCTTTATAGGAACGAAGAGCATTTGTAATGGCTGTTGATAACAGCAACTGCGCTTGTAAGTCAAATGGACTGTACTTTTAGCTAAATCAGAAATGAGGATGTGCTTTATCAGATTGGGATCAATTTTCCCAGGTTCTCCATAACTTACTTGTGACCGAAACAGCGGTGTTCAGGAAACGCTGGCCCGTTTTCGTAGCCCTTTCATCTCCTGGCAACCGAGGGTCAACGCGTGTCAATTTCCTGTCACGAAGAAAAGGCCTCAAAGTGAGGCCAAGCTAGAAAAGAATGCGCGTATGGCGAAGTACTTTGCGGAAAAGAGACGGGAATTTGAATAACATTCTGAATTAATTTCTGTACTGGAGTGCCGCTGGTTGGATTTCAACTCTATCGGCGCGGTGATTTCTCACACACTTAAAAAACTGCAAGAACCAGAGTGCCTTGCAGCTTGGAGCAGTCAAAATAAAGAAAAAGGTTAGTAATAAGTGATTTTTCAACAATATCCGAACTTTACGGCTGGGTAAATCGCGGCGGTGATGAGAGTTTTGACTAAGAAAATCACTTACTCCTGTTGTGACGTTTTCTGCAGCTGCAACATGTTTTATTTCCACAAAGTGAACACAATAAATCATTCTAGGCAACAAACATTACTTGTTATATTACAAACAAGGTGAGGCAATGAACAAACCTACAGAGTCACCAGTAATGAACTCGCGTTAAGCAGCTGAAGCGCTGCTGAAAAAAAGCAAAACTGTATTTCTTTTGGTGGTTTCACAAAACGTCAGCTAATTGTAAATTGTACTTGAGGATTTCAAAAACAGGCCTACAGCTGGGGGAGCTTTACGGGCACTTTTATGTAGAGGGGTTCCTCTATACTAGATGAACGTTGCATGCCCTACTTTCTCCTTGTTTGTGCGAGGCTGGCCCAATGTGAATGCTATTGGTTGTAAATGCTTTTTGGCAAAAAAATCAGAACAGTGCACGATCCTTCCATGAGCTACGGAAACTGGTCATATTTAACAATCGAACGCCTACACCTACAAGATTTGGAACTCAGCCCTCTACACGGTTCCGGAAAAGTTCTACAGTTAAAAAGAAATTTCAATTTAGAAGTAAAATCATCAAAAAGTTAAGTTTTGCTTCCCCTTCTAGCAGCTGGAGTTGCCTTCAGGCTCAAAATGTCCTTCGACATCTCCAACGTGAGCTCGTCCAACCTGACCATCCACGTGTCTCCACTGCAATGGCGTGCTGCAGTTGGCCATTTCCTCGGAGTTTCGCTTTGCAACTTGCATTCCTAAAACGAACAATGTTTACGGTAAAGAACGAAGTAAGCTAATCCAAGAAACTTGAAGGAACCGCTTCAATATTAATACTGTGTCCAGGTCATGAAAAAAAGGGAAACCCACCGGCTATCTCGTAGCGATCTGGGGTGTCCCCGCTTGTCGCTTTAAAGTCGCGCTTGTAAATTCGTCTTAACACTGAAAAAATACTCTACACTAAAAGCGGCTTTAAACACGAGTGAAAACCTGAGGGTTAAGCACCTGATTTTTCCGTGCAGGTCTTCGATTTTTTCCTCGATCGACTTTCGCGCCATAGTTTCGACAAAAGGCGCGACATCTATGTGTTGCGCGCTGGATTCGGCAACAGTTGGAGATCGTTCCATGAAAGAAGATTGGGAGTTCGCGCCGAGTTTCGACGCCAAAGGCGCGACATCTTTGTGTTGCGCGCTTTATGGATTCCGGCAACAATGGAGATTCGTTCCCATTGAAAGAAGATTGGGCATCAGCACTTTCGAACTCGAACGATCTTCATATCACTTCCAGTCGGCATCACGACCGAGGAGTATCTCTTTCTGAAATCAGGATTTCCAAATACGAAACGAACATGGGGAGATTTTTTCGAACATTAATTTCATTTGATGATTTTAAAGTCTCTATATGATGTTTATGGACATGATAAACGCGAATTACAGCGCGATGTTGATCTCTGTAGCCTAATCCTGATCCGGTGTTGTCAGCGAGCACAACACCGATCAGGATTAGACTCGAAAATGTCATTAGTTTCATGGTATGAATCAAAACTTCGAGGCTGTCATTCTCGAGAGCTGCGAGGAACCCCAGAAAAGTGGATAAAATAGACGAAACAATGGTTCTTTTTCGGCATCGAATTAGAATAGGTGAGTTACTTCGCAGCATTGAAGCTGGACTAGGATAGTGGAAGCTAGCGACAACTTGGTTGAGATAGCAAAGCTGACTCGTGTACGGCCCGTGATGAACCGCCCACGCCGTTTGATTCGTCGGAAGTGAGCCGACATAGATGCGCGAGCAAACAAAATCAATCAAAATGAGTGTCTCTACTGATGGTGCAGGTTTTTGCAAGGCGGTGCTAACAATCTGGTGACTGAATCTTGCTAAAACACTCACTATGACCACTTTTGGAGCTTCCATGGGCGTAGGCGCTCTAGAACAACATCAACCCCTTCTGCGACATTTTGGGCTAAAGATTATCACAAAGTTACTCACCCGGGATCTACTACAGCTGCGAGGAAGCTGAGTGGCTCGTAGAAAGGCCACTCATTCATTCGGTTTTTGATCATCGCCGAAGCATCCAAACCTGACGCGCGGCATAGGTGCATCTTCATAGCGGTATGTTTTCTGCGAAAGGAATCCTTGAGATTCTTGAAGGCACCCTTCAAGTCAGACTCTAAAATTGAAAGGAGGCATTTTTCAGAATATATCGCCCTGAGAAGCGTGTACACTGACCTGATAGATTTTTCTTCAAAATATTTTCCATTTGTAGTCGAACTTGCGTCCAGGCCGCGTTGACCTGTGCGGACAGCTTATGACTAGGATGAGTATCGTCCCAAATAATGGGATGATCCTGTACCAAGTCTATGAGCATGTACCGATCTTCATCGGAAAGGACTTCTCGTGGCTCGATCTTGACTCTCTTCACCAACATTTCTGAAATAACTGAATCGTTGAATTGAAGGAGTAATCGGCGACATCACTCGCGCTGTTTCGCGGCGTACGTGCAAGCGTACGTCATGGTGATCCGATTTTTCGAGACACAAGCTGAGCAACATGGGGTCTTCCCCTCACGATTTACACCGGATTTTGTTGGGTGAACGAGTGCGGGTGGCCGCGCTGCAAGCGTATGAAATCTAGGTTTTCCTAATCTCGCCCACCGTAGACTTCTTACTTTATTTCGGATTTTTTGTACGCTGTAGTACTGAAAAGTACACAGATGTTAAGAACCAATAGGAAAAGTCGTTAGCGACACTCTGAAACTGAGCTTTGATGTGCAGAATAAGATGCATCTCAAGCGAAATGTTCAACGCGCTTATCAGTCGCTTCATTGAACACGCCCGGTATTTTCGAACACACTGAACGTAGTAGCTAGGCGCGAAATAAAAAGCGAGCGGCTTAGTCACAGACAACACGCCCCTTGCATTTGTGCTAAAATACGGAAGTGGCACGCAATGAAAGCCAGGAACAGCTATGACAATGAAGGAGAGTCGAGGAGAACTTTCACACACGCGTAAAATTTAGCCCTCCCAGGACTTATAATCCCTAAGACAAAACAAAACTAAAGTAAGCTCAAAACCAATGCTAAAAATCAGGGGGCGCGCCCTTTACGATGCTATCGCACCGGGTGGGGGCACTACCCTCTATAAAACGTCGAAATTCACATCACTCGATGCGAATGCGGCGCGCGCGCCGCATCGGCCTCCGTCTGCCCTACGCTCTCTCACTGTCTCTACCCTCCGCTCCCCACCAGCACGCGTAGGAACCAAGTGAATGTCACCGTTTTATAGCCTGTGTGTATGGCACCACTCTTGGTCACGCCCATTATTTCGCGCCTCGACGAATGTCCCGGTTTCGGAAGGGGAGGAAACCCCGAGCTGCCCCAAAAAATTGCGCTGCAGACGGCGCGGGAAAAAGGGCGTGGGCGAGTGCGTAAGCATAGTGCTCCCCCGCTGCGATAACACGCATTTATGCACCCGAGATCTTGAGCAACTGTTTTCTTCGATTATCCGAGAAGCGCGTTGTTGTGTCATGTAATTATAGAAAAAAAAACACAAAGTAGATATGGAGGCTGAGATCAGGTGTCCGCATATTTTGATCTAAGAATTACGCCTACATATCATATTGGTCACTGGTCGACTGGCCGCCGTTGATGTGAAACGCTCGAATCTCGGGCAGGGTGCACCCACCTGGGATGGGTATGAATACGACGTGTGAGAAACAGCTCTATTAAGATTATATAACTCCAAAGAAGAGCGACATTCTGTAATTCGAGTTGAATTTCGTCTTTTTGGAAAGAAAACTGCAGTGTTGTCCACCTCCTTGAATCTTCTTTGATTTATTTTGAAGCTCGCAACAAAATCGGTCCCGACCTCGGTTTGGGCTATTGATCGAGATTAGTCCATCAAGAGATGGACTAGGAAGAGAACCAAGTAACAATGGGTTGACATGAGATACCGACACCTTGCATCAAAGCAAAACTGACCATAAGGACTGTGAAAACCACATGAAAGTGAGTCCTGCAATATCAGGTTCGTTAAGAAAACCTGATCCAGAGCTTTCTCTAAATATGATAACTAGACCATATTGTCACGAAAAAAAGCATTACTAGCTCCTGATTTTCGCCTACAAATCGTATTGAGTGCTGCGTTTGTGTTCCATGATACAATAACGCGCTCCACTGCCAATCAGACATTACGGTAGCAAAGGATCCCGGGTGCTAAACCCCTTTTGTCCCGCTTCGTTAACACTCCCTTCACCACCCCGTATTCGGATACAGTTCAAGGACGAGGTTCTGATATTGACGAAAAAATTTCCCGGAGAGAATATAGAAACGGATGGGGTTTCAACTACCCCGATTCGGAAAGCATTTACTTCAACGACGCGCTTGTTCTAATAAAAACCTTGTTCCTTCGATATGCGCGTGAAGGTGCACTGCTTCTGTGGCTACACCACAGACCACCTATTTCACGCCGACGCCCAAGCCGTTCGAGCCACTTTTAAGAAAAGCTGATGGGTGCGAAGCAATTACGTCAAAGACCCTTCACATTGCAAAATTCGCAGAATAAAAAATACAAAACGATGCTAGTACTCACTTGATTTCCTTCGACAACAGTGGAATGTGTCCGTTGATGTGTCCAATGTTGGAAATGCACAGGGGCTGATCCTGAATGAATAATTAGAAGAATATTACCGATAAACAAACTTTATAGATACTTAGATACTGACGAGTATGACAGCGCATACTGTGCTTATCTGGGCCCATTTCCGGTCCGCAATTGCGTCTCGACACGCATTGCGGCCGCACGTGCTGGAGTCAGTCGAGTTTCCAGCGCCAAAGCCGACTCGATATGGCTTTTTTATAGTTTTCTCCAATTTTGTTTACTTGTTGGTTTCTAAAACCAACCTAGAGTCAACAGATCGGCGGCTGCGGGGCTGAAAACTCTTCCGACTCGAATGCGCGCGGCCACAGAGCGTGTCGAGACGCAATTGCGGACCGGAATTCGACCCAGAGAAGCACAGTAAATGATACTTGCCCGAAGTTTCCTAATGCCTTGTGGTATTCATAAAGGGTTTTTATGGCTTCTCGAAAATCTAAAGGAACACAGTGAACCATCAGGAAGTTCGGGTGAGTTTCTCTCGGGTTCAGTTCGAGAGCTTTTAGAATGGGGCTAACTTAGGGTGCTGAGTGCGAATCTGGAGTCAGTTTGTCGCTATTCTTAGAGCTGCTAATTTTGGTGGTACGAAAAATGCCTTTTAGCTGAAGTAGCCTATCTTAATACCACGAAAATCGACACATTCACATCTAATTCGTGTTCGGCGCCCTAAATAAAACCCACAGAAAACTTCTGAGACAAATCTGAGAGTTTGGCTAAACTAACGAATGGCCACCGTGACATTCCATAATTCAAGAAAAGTTAAAACAGACTGCTGATCTGCGTAAAGCATACCAAACACCACTTTCTGAGAAGTTCTGAGGCAGTTCCATCCAGGGTTGAGCAGCCCAATGCGCAAATTTTCTTCGGAGCTACGACCCCCCTCCCCGTTGACCAGATGTTGATGGAAATTTCCCAAATTTCTGCGATCCCCACCCTCCTGAGATAAAAAATTCCTCAAGTTTTTGGATGTAAAAAAGTTGGAAAAAGTTCAAATTTGTTTAGAAATTCGGTCAAATCGCACGAGCCCCCCCCTGATTTACTTTTTTTCAAAATTTCCCAATTATTTTACGACCCCCATTGCGCCAAGTCGCAACTCTGCTCAACCCTGGTTCAATTGTAACGATCTGCAAACCGCACGGAGTCGCCTTTGGCCAGCAAAAGTTTCCTCAGTGAGAGACTTGTGACCTGAGTTGGGCACGGTTGCGACTCGGCGCAACAGAAGAGGTCGTAATAATTTTGGAAAACTTCTGAGGAAAAATTAAACTTTGTGTGGGTTGGTCGTGAAGATTTTGGTGAAAAACCAAATTACTCCAAACCACTCAGTAGGCTGAAATGTGGTGGTGATAGTCGCCATCTAATAGTAAGACTGTAGCGTGAGATCAGCTGTGTCTGCAGAGGCCGGCGTGAAATTCTACGTTACGGTGGGTATATGGTAGTTTGGGCTAAGTATTCGATTCCAATAAAAATTTCTATTCAGAGGTTAATTGGTCTGCTGAATACAAATTTGATGTCTACTTGTCGAGGGGGGTCGTAAAGTTTCAAACTTTTGGCGAGGAGGAGTGGTCGTAACTGAGCCGAAAATTGGCGCAACGGCCTGCTCAACGTTGTTTGGAACAAAATCACCCGAAATCTTGAGAAATCGGCCGATGGACCTCATATTTGTAACCAGAACCCAGAACAGGTAACAAAATCTTTCAAGCCAAATCCGAGACTAATTTTTGATTTATTCGCCTTTGAAATTTCTTTTTGGGACCGCATAGCGGGTAAAAGTTATTGGATCTGACGCTTGCCACTCAACACACCGAATATTGATGGATTTGTCGCATAATTCCGTACTGGCCTCCCACCAAGAACTACAGCAAAATGGGAATGCTAGAGTTTTTCCAATTAAAGTGCTGGCTTTCTACTTTTAACACTGGATTGGATTGGTGTGGATGATGTCATTGTTGCTTACCCTCTATTTGCAAAAGTAAATTTCCACTACACTCACGCATTTCTGCTCCCTCCGAATTTCTCCTGAACTGTTTTGCTATCTGTAACCCAGCCGCTGTTGCATGCGCAAACGCACGCGGAGTAACTGTCAAAATTTTCGTTTTGCCATACACTCTATAGGCAGTAAGCGTTCAAGGATGCCAATTAAAAATATGTCTACGATTTCGCACAATTTAGACCAGAAAATCCCGGAAAGGAAGACATCCAGATTTCCCTGGCCTTTGCCGATAATGAGGATCGAAGAAGAAGTTTCGCCCGGAATTTCGTCTACTCCCAGAACTTCATCTCTTGGAAAAATCTTGCTCGTGCTATAAATAATGAGAAGTACCGCTTCAATCCATGATCCAGGGAATGGGGTTTGCAACACTGTCGATGTCCCCTGTGGAAAAAGCGCCATGTATCACAACTCTCCTCGCGCGGTAACCCGCAGGATTTCAAGCTTATAAATCCAGGATCAGGTTTCTCATTTTTAGGATTACTGCAGTCGTGATTGGCGCGACACAACGCCACTACGTTTTTCATCAGCGTTTGTCCGGCACCGAAAATCGGCGTCAGATATGGCATGCTTCACCCGTGATTATCCGAAACCTAAAGCTATTTATTTCACGGCTCGTCGCACTGGTATACACGTTCTGACTGCTCCTCGAGCCCTTCCTCTCACAAAGCCCTGGTAACCATTTCCAAGTATTATTGGGCCAGATACCGTGACCGAAGAAATACAGGTGCCACAAATGAATACAGAACGCAGATATCATACAAATCCAGCAGTGTTCCAGTTCTCCGGACTTGAGAAACCAAGCAAATTTCATCCCAATGTCCGTCCAGGAAACTCTATATGCGGCAACTGGACACGAAATACGAGGAATCCGTTTCCCGTTTTTACACTGCAAAGAAATCTGTAGGCATACGTGCGGTTTAGGTAGAACCCTACATTTCGAAGTGAAACCTTTCCTATAGAGGTTCTTTGAGGTAATGATCACGAAATCGTTGTTCACTTTCCGATTTTCAGAGCATTACGGTAGGTTACGCTACAAAATGGACGCAAAATTGCTGGCAAAATTGAAAAAAAAGTTTCTGGATTCGTGATCAGCATCTCAAGAAATGAGATTTGGCAAAGATTAGCCAAATCAGAAATGGCGGCGGGGGGGGGGATTGCTACAATACCACGCCGCCACTTCTGATTATTCAGAAAATCGATAACAAACTTCCCTTTCGTGTCGACCACCCCAAAGCACCTATTAGAAAATTCGGCGAAATCAACCACTAGAATCCGAAAAAAGGTTGGGGGCTGCACAAGTCTTGACAAAAATACTAATTGAAGGAATAAATCAAACTAAATTAAATGGACGAAATTATTGACTTGAAAAAAACTCACAAAATCCAACGAGCGAGGCTTCGTCGATGATGAACAGTGCCTCAAGGCTATCTGAAAACAGATAATTGGATAATAACGGAAACAAACTTAACCGGCAAGAAAACGCCTAAGAACATTTCGTATACAAGAGAAAAAAAGAAAGAAACCTCTAAACATATCATTAAGGAAAAGAAGAATTGTAGAACAACAATTAAAATCGAGAGAAATTCACACATTCCAGAAAAAACTTCAAAATTTTAGGATTTGGGAATTGCATGCCACAAAAATCAATAACCCGCCCAAAAATATGTGAGCTTGCACAAAGGGCGCTTCTCTTCACGCGATGAAGACCGGAGCTGCAAAAAAACTAAAATTGGAAGAAAAAATGCGGAGAACAGCTGATCGGAACCCAACGAGAAATTATTGAATGGGGCAGTCGGTCGCTGTCGCTGACACCCGTCGCAGTGCACTGCACTGCGACGGACAGCCGCGACCGCGACCGATTACCGCACGGTTTCCACATTTCAGGCATGACAGCCCCTTTCGAGCCAGCGACCGCGACAGGTGGTGCAAACTGTTCCTGCGACAGCATTTTTCTACTGTGTAGGTCTGGTCCCGGCACGATTCGTGACAGTTGACCGCACCTGTCGCGGTCGCAAACTTCAGGTATAACAATGGCCTAACGCGTGGTTGGACAATCCCATTTGGACAGACTTAGCACAATCGAGCTGGTGCGTGGAAAATAGCGGAATCGATCAAACGCGACAATATTGGCCTTGAGAAGAAGTCGATTGTTCTCATAAGCGTGAAGTGCAATGGGATGAGTTACACATCCGAAAATTTTTGACACCTGCGTTTTTAACTACACTGCCGAAATTCAGATATGCATAGTGCCGCGATTTTAAAGCAACGCTGCCAAATGGAGAGCGGGCGCTGATGTCGTCGCCGCGATCTGCATATTTACTCAAAATCTCGGAAATGTGATTGCAAACTTAGGTTTCAACCAATCAGTGATTAATATCTCATCCGTGTTCACTCTATGAGTGACTGCCGTTCAGCAAAAAAAAAACCATGAGAAGCACAATATTGCAGCGATTGATCGACACCGTTTTTTACCTACGCATCGCAGCGACGGTAGTGTGACCCCGGCCTAAGACCGGGATCATTGATCAGGCATATCGATTTCCGGTCGAAAAGGTTGGTTAACTTTGCGTCGCTCGTCGCCGGAGGTATGATCCCGGCCCAAGGGGTCGTTTATACTTTCGCCGCCGAGCAGCGCGGCAAAGTGCATTTCGGTAATATTGATCACGCGGCGCGGAACGACCGATACGGAACGCGGAATGATCGATACAGCAACAGTACGTGTCTGCAATATCGAATTTCGGTCTATTTTTAAAACAAACACTATGTCGCGTCGCCTATCGCGGGAAGTATGCACTAGGCCTCACAGTCCTCAGCGACCCGCGGCCGAGGCGGGAGCATGCGAACTGTCCCCGCGACCCACCGTACCAAATTTTTTTATCGCCGCGTCAAGGTTGACGCTCGGCGACCACTCTCCGATCACTGCAACCGTGCAGACCTATATAATTTCTGAGACTTGCCGCTGTAGTAGTCAACGTGCTCTTTAATACTGCGGTCACCTTTTTGATTAAAACTCTGGGCTTAAAGGTCGTCTCGAACATAATGAAAAAAAAACTGATCCCGTAGAAATTGAAAATCGTTCATAAACCGGAAAAATTTTCGCACAGAGACGAACATCAGTAGTTCCTTGCCCATAACACACTTTCGCGTGGATTTCCCGCGCTGCCGTGTTCGATTTCAACTCAAGCGGTCGCGTCGTGGTCAGTGCTGACCAGTTGCTCGATCTCGCGACGCTATCGGTCCGTAATGGCCGCTACGCGACAAAATGCATTGTGTCGTGTTCTCTACAAGGAGATTCAGTTCGGCAACTTCTGATGGTGGAACCATATATGGGCCGCTCGCCCAAGAAAATTTTAACTGGCAGTTTTTCGTTATGGATCGATAGAGCGTGACGAAAAATTCAGAAATCGCGGGAAAGCTCCCATGTGAAAATTATCAGCCTCCAAAGTTATGGCATTTTCGAAGACTTATTCGATGTACACCTTCAACGGAAACAAGTTCTCCTACTATTGAAGTGCCGATATAGGTTTCCAGCGATGTGGAATCGATTAGCGTTATTGAACTTGTGTAGTTTCGAATTTTATGTTTTTAGTTTTCCCTAGGACTATTCCTGCAAATTATGACTATGCTCAAAAAATGCGCTGTAGTCGTTTTAGTCTGATAAAAACGAGAATTTCGAAAAGGATTGGTTTAATCGGTCTCATTTTTTAAATAAATGTGATGTAATAGAAAAAACTGTTGTGCATGGGGCACATTACACATTTGTTTTTCATGAAATGAAATTGAAAGGAAATGAAATATTGGAGTTTGTAAGATTCACAGAGGCATGAGGGCTATTTCCCTGTCTTGCTGCCCTACTATGTACCTCCCGAAATCGCAGCTGGATAAGCTGAAGATTTTTCATTTACAACAGACCGAAACGGGTACGGCGCAGTTTTTTGAGCATGTATGCAGGATTTATCCTTCGGGAAAACTCGAAAATGAAACAATTTAAGGGACTCATGCATATTACAGAAGTCAAATAGCGCGAATCGATTCCCCGCATCTGATAGCTTACAATGACATTTTGATATCAGAAAAATGTGTTTCCGTTAGAGATCTACGCGAGCAAGTCATCGAGAATTGCTCAACTTTGAGCGCATAATTTTTATACGAGAGCTTTCTCAAAATATCTAGATTTGAGTACCTAAATTTTTTATCCTATAACAATACAAAAACGTAAAAACCGCGAGAACGTTGTTTTCAAGCCATCTTGAGTCTTATGCGAATTGCTAGGAAGTGTTTTACTAATTTAGCATAGAACCAATAAATTGAGCGGTGCCTGAAGTTCACGTCCGCGTTTCGTCATCGAGCAGGGTGCACTATGCAGTAGACTTGGGACCGAATCGAATAAATATTCAAATAATATTCGAATAATTCGAATATTCGAGCATTCGAATATTCGATTCATTCGGAAATTTGAATTTTGGATTTATTCGATATTCGATTTATTCGAAAATTTAAATTTTGGATTTATTCGAATATTTGATTTATTCGGAAATTAGAATTTCGCATTTATTCGAATATTCGATTTATTCGGGAATTTAAATTTTGCATTTATTCGAATATTGGATTTATTCGTGAATTGAAATTTTGGAGTTTATTTGAAGATTCGGCCAATTTCGGTGCCCCGTAATCGAATTAGACCGGCAACAGACGACCCATCCCCGCATCCATTTACGATGAAAACTAAAATGCGCCTTAACGGCATCGTACGCGCAGAAAACCGTATATTATTTTTTCATGTTTTTGTGTAGCTTGGCCTCTCTAGTGAACGAAAATGTCGAAGGGGCCCATGAAAAACCTTCACTTGTAAAGAAAAGTCAATCGGAACACATTGTAAATACGAATTTGAATTTCACGCGAAAATCCTTTTTGAAGTTTTTCTGCTTTTGGAGGCCTCGTCACTGTATGTTTGGGAGTTTTTCTGCATGTGGAGTTCGTGCCGTAACTATTTTTCATGTTGTCTTACGGTCGCACCAACATTCTAGGAAAAAGTGCTAGATGACTGGTGAGAATTGGTGGCGGATCTTCATCTTTGACGCCTTCCAACCTCATTGCCCAACGTTTTTGACGCGCCAAACTTTACCAGTGTGGTCTACCGGGCTCAATCATGAAATTGAGCCTGAAAAAAGAAAATAGATTTCCAGCGCAAACGATGCCGTTAAATTGAGATTTCTGAAAAAATTGAAGGTGTGAAAGCTTCTCCAGTCATTTGCACAAAAGTATGACTTTTGCCCACTCAGACAGTCCAATCCCCTGCCGAAAATCGGGGAGTACATCGACGGAGACGAGTTGCCCGCATCAGAATGAGACATAACCAATTTCGTTTACCCTTGAAATAGAAACTTCACAAAATGTAATTCTGCAAATGGGGTAATCCTTTTTACGCGTAGGTTTTATGCAGTTCGTTCTTGTGCGCAAGATTCTCCCTCTCCCAGTGAGGTGTCGCACTTTTTTCCATGCACCTGACGCGCTCCCAGTTAGGTCCCGTACACTTCACAGGCGTTTGGCGCACTCACGCTTGCGTCTTGTGCACTTTCCCCGCCGTCCTGCGCACTCCCAGCTGGGTACCGCAGATTTGCGGTCAGGTCAACACTCACCGGTAAACTCTTAGCCGTTTTTTAAATGTATTTCTGAAAGTTGGGCTCCGCAGAAAAGGTCAAGGATTTGGCATTGCTCCAAAATGACGTGAAATTGTTTCATTAGATTTGGATCTCAAACTGATTTCCTAAATGTAGTGAAAATGTTGCAAATGGATTTGGCAGGCGCTCTATGAATAATCAGAGCCAAATCACGCGTCAGAAGGTCCTCTGGGTAGCAAATGAAGACAAAAAGAAGAAAACTTCATCGCAAATAACAATGCTAACGAAATGTGGCCTTATGGGCTAGAAATGAGGTTTTTGAATGTTATTCTGCCTTTTCAGTGTAGCTCCCACTAACCGCTAAGTAAGGAACTAGTCTTTCCCTAACCGATTAGATAGAAATCACGAAAACAAAATTCAACACAATTTATTAGCTACTGACGCTACGTCTTCGTGTCCTCAACTCTCTCAAGGTTCACATTGTACGGAAACGTTTTGCTGCTAGACTTATTCTTGTTCTCATTTGATTCAATAAACGCTCCAAGCAAAACCCCTTCTGACGCGTGATTTGACTCTGATAATTCATAGAGCGCCTGCCAAACCCATTTGCAACAATTTCACTACATTTAATGATTATGTTGTCTGCATACACCTACAACAGCCAAATCAATTCAACAATTTCACTACATTTAGGGAATCAATTTGATAGCCAAATCTAATGAAACAATTTCCCGACATTTCGGAGCAATGCTAAATCCTTAACCTTTCCTGCGGAGCCCGACTTTCAGAAATTTCACAGCTTTTTCCAAGGGTTCCTTTCTACAATATCGTCAAGCTCTAAAAGTCAATTTTTTTTTGAAAACATAGTGGTAGAAATGAAAAAACAACCGCTCCGCTGCTAAGACTGCAAGATAATAGTTGCAACGCGGCTTACTACAGATAAGATACAAGGCATATACTTTTTGAATTTGAAAATCGAAAAAATTAAAAAATGAGTTTTAAGTTGACCTAATTTTACAGGGTCCAGGCACTATCCTGGAAGGGGGGCACGCACTATTTAAGACAGAAATGAAATGAACCACCGATTGGTAAGGCTACCAGTCGAAGTATTTCCAAAGAGCTCTTATAAAAACAATGATTGATAGCGCAGTATCAGGCATCTTTTACCAGAGTTTTGCATCATTTCTTCTTCTTCTTTAGCGTTTGTCCCGCTTCCTTGCAGGGTCCGCATGAATGGTTCGTTGGCGCCACTTTTCTCGATCGTGCGCCTGATCGGGATGTAAGCCAGCAGCTTTCAGATCGTTGTGCAATGTGTCCAGCCAGCGCTGCTTCGGACGTCCTTTCGGTCTCCTGCCATGGACTTCTATGAGTAAATCTTGGGTGGCCCCACCACGTCTAGGATAGACCCAGGGTCAGCCGCTCTAGCCAAAGTTCACCGGTTCATGCTGATGTGGATCGTCTGCGCCGGCCCATAGGTCTGATTCGTAACAAGAACGATAGTTAAGTGCGCCAGAAGAGGACTACCGTAATCTTAGGAATGATGCTATTCGGCTCTCGTAAACAATTTTTGATGATACCCAATTGATCAAGGGTAATGTATAAAAGAAGTGAAGAGCGGTCTGTCTTCATTCACACACCGTCCTTCTCCAGAGGTCAGTAGTTGAGGATCTGCCTGGACTACAAAGCAGGAAAACACCACCACCGGTGGTGAAGATAGAGCGAATTCGGAGTCAGAACTTGGAAAATTTTAGAGCCAACTCGATCGAGATCACGGTAGCCCTGTTCTGGAGCACTTAACAATCGTTCTTGTTGTTTCGGAGGCATGGCTTGCATACGGTGTCCTGAACATAAAATTGAGGTCATGCGCACGTACCTTGATGTCCTGCACACCCCTATTGGGGTCCTGCACACGCTTCACGATGTCCCGCACACTCCTACTAAGGTCCTGCACACATTCTACGACTTCCTGCACACCCCTACTGGGGTCCTGCACAAGTTCCTTGATGTCCTGCACACTCTTACTGAGATCCTGCACACATTCCACGGCGTCCTGCATACCTCTACTGGGGTCCTGCACAGGTTCCATGATGTCCTGCACACTCCTACTAAGGTCCTGCACACGCTCCATGATGTCCTGCGCACTCCTACTAAGGTCCTGCACACATTCTACGACTTCCTGCACACCCCTACTGGGGTCCTGCACAGGTTCCATAATGTCCTGCACACTCCTACTAAGGTCCTGCACACGTTCCATGATGTCCTGCGCACTCCTACTAAGGTCCTGCACACATTCTACGACTTCCTGTACACCCCTACTGGGGTCCTGCACAAGTTCCTTGATGTCCTGCACACCCTTACTGGGGTCCTGCACAGATCTCATGATGTTCTGCACACTCCTAATAAGGTCCCCTACACGTTCCATGATGTCCTGCACACTCCTAGTGAGGTCCTGCACACATTCTACGGCGTCCTGCACACCCCTACCGGGGTCCTGCACAGGTCTCATGATGTCCTGCACACTCCTGCTAAGGTCCTGCACACGTTCCATGCTGTCCTGCACACTCCTACTGAGGTCCTGCACTCATTCCACGACGTCAGCACACCTCTACTGGAGTCCTGCACAGGTTCCATGATGTCCTGCACACTCCTACTAAGGTCCTGTACACGTTCCATGATGTCCTGCACACTCCTACTAAGGTCCTGCACACGTTCCATGATGTACTGCACTCTACTAAGGTCCTGCACACATTCTACGACTTCCTGCACACCCCTACTGGGGTCCTGCACAGGTTCCATAATGTCCTGCACACTCCTACTAAGGTCCTGCACACGTTCCATAATGTCCTGCGCACTCCTACTAAGGTCCTGCACACATTCTACGACTTCCTGCACACCCCTACTGGGGTCCTGCACAAGTTCCTTGATGTCCTGCACACTCCTACTGAGATCCTGCACACATTCCACGGCGTCCTGCACACCTCTACTGGGGTCCTGCACAGGTTCCATGATGTCCTGCACACTCCTACTAAGGTCTTGCACACGTTCCATGATGTCCTGCGCACTCCTACTAAGGTCCTGCACACATTATACGACTTCCTGCACACCTCTACTGGGGTCCTGCACAGGTTCCATCATGTCCTGCACACGTTCCATGATGTCCTGCGCACTCCTACTAAGGACCTGCACACATTCTACGACTTCCTGCACACCCCTACTGGGGTCCTGCACAAGTTCCTTGATGTCCTGCACACTCCTACTGAGATCCTGCACACAAACCACGACGTCCTGCATACCTCTACTGGGGTCTTGCACTCGTTCCAGGATGTCCTGCCCACTCCTACCAAGGTCCTGCACACTCCTACTCAGGTCCTGCACACTTTATACGACTTCCTGCACACCTCTAATGGGAACCTGCATAAGTTCCTTGATGTCCTGCACACTCCTACTGAGGTCCTGCACACATTTCACGACGTCCTGCACACCCCTACTGGGGTCCTGCACAGAGCTCATGATGTTCTGCACACTCCTAATAAGGTCCCCTACACGTTCCATGATGTCCTGCACACCCTAGTGAGGTCCTGCACACATTCTACGGCGTCCTACACACCCCTACTGGGGTCCTGCACAGGTTCCATAATGTCCTGCACACTCCTACTAAGGTCCTGCACACGTTCCATGATGTCCTGCGCACTCCTACTAAGGTCCTGCACACCTTCTACGACTTCCTGTTCACCCCTACTGGGGTCCTGCACAAGTTCCTTGATGTCCTGCACACCCTTACTGGGGTCCTGCACAGATCTCATGATGTTCTGCACACTCCTAATAAGGTCCCCTACACGTTCCATGATGTCCTGCACACTCCTAGTGAGCTCCCGCACACCTCCTGCGGCGTCCTGCACACCCCTACCGGGGTCCTGCACAGGTCTCATGATGTCCTGCACACTCCTGCTAAGGTCCTGCACACGTTCCATGCTGTCCTGCACACTCCTACTGAGGTCCTGCACTCATTCCACGACGTCACCACACCTCTACTGGAGTCCTGCACAGGTTCCATGATGTCCTGCACACTCCTACTAAGGTCCTGTACACGTTCCATGATGTCCTGCACACTCCTACTAAGGTCCTGCACACGTTCCATGATGTACTGCGCACTCCTACTAAGGTCCTGCACACATTCTACGACTTCCTGCACACCCCTACTGGGGTCCTGCACAGGTTCCATAATGTCCTGCACACTCCTACTAAGGTCCTGCACACGTTCCATAATGTCCTGCGCACTCCTACTAAGGTCCTGCACACATTCTACGACTTCCTGCACACCCCTACTGGGGTCCTGCACAAGTTCCTTGATGTCCTGCACACTCCTACTGAGATCCTGCACACATTCCACGGCGTCCTGCACACACCTTCTACTGGGGTCCTGCACAGGTTCCATGATGTCCTGCACACTCCTACTAAGGTCTTGCACACGTTCCATGATGTCCTGCGCACTCCTACTAAGGTCCTGCACACATTATACGACTTCCTGCACACCTTCTACTGGGGTCCTGCACAGGTTCCATCATGTCCTGCACACGTTCCATGATGTCCTGCGCACTCCTACTAAGGACCTGCACACATTCTACGACTTCCTGCACACCCCTACTGGGGTCCTGCACAAGTTCCTTGATGTCCTGCACACTCCTACTGAGATCCTGCACACAAACCACGACGTCCTGCATACCTCTACTGGGGTCTTGCACTCGTTCCAGGATGTCCTGGCCACTCCTACCAAGGTCCTGCACACTCCTACTCAGGTCCTGCACACTTTATACGACTTCCTGCACACCTCTAATGTGAACCTGCATAAGTTCCTTGATGTCCTGCACACTCCTACTGAGGTCCTGCACACATTTCACGACGTCCTGCACACCCCTACTGGGGTCCTGCACAGAGCTCATGATGTTCTGCACACTCCTAATAAGGTCCCCTACACGTTCCATGATGTCCTGCACACTCCTAGTGAGGTCCTGCACACATTCTACGGCGTCCTACACACCCCTACTGGGGTCCTGCACAGGTTCCATAATGTCCTGCACACTCCTACTAAGGTCCTGCACACGTTCCATGATGTCCTGCGCACTCCTACTAAGGTCCTGCACACATTCTACGACTTCCTGTACACCCCTACTGGGGTCCTGCACAAGTTCCTTGATGTCCTGCACACCCTTACTGGGGTCCTGCACAGATCTCATGATGTTCTGCACACTCCTAATAAGGTCCCCTACACGTTCCATGATGTCCTGCACACTCCTAGTGAGGTCCTGCACACATTCTACGGCGTCGTGCACACGCCTACCGGGGTCCTGCACAGGTCTCATGATGTCCTGCACACTCCTGCTAAGGTCCTGCACACGTTCCATGCTGTCCTGCACACTCCTACTGAGGTCCTGCACTCATTCCACGACGTCAGCACACCTCTACTGGAGTCCTGCACAGGTTCCATGATGTCCTGCACACTCCTACTAAGGTCTTGCACACGTTCCATGATGTCCTGCGCACTCCTACTAAGGTCCTGCACACGTTCCATGATGTACTGCGCACTCCTACTAAGGTCCTGCACACATTCTACGACTTCCTGCACACCCCTACTGGGGTCCTGCACAGGTTCCATAATGTCCTGCACACTCCTACTAAGGTCCTGCACACGTTCCATGATGTCCTGCGCACTCCTACTAAGGTCCTGCACACATTCTACGACTTCCTGCACACCCCTACTGGGGTCCTGCACAAGTTCCTTGATGTCCTGCACACTCCTACTGAGATCCTGCACACATTCCACGGCGTCCTGCACACCTCTACTGGGGTCCTGCACAGGTTCCATGATGTCCTGCACACTCCTACTAAGGTCTTGCACACGTTCCATGATGTCCTGCGCACTCCTACTAAGGTCCTGCACACATTCTACGACTTCCTGCACACCTCTACTGGGGTCCTGCACAGGTTCCATCATGTCCTGCACACTCCTACTAAGGTCCTGCACACGTTTCATGATGTCCTGCGCACTCCTACTAAGGTCCTGCACACATTCTACGACTTCCTGCACACCCCTACTGGGGTCCTGCACAAGTTCCTTGATGTCCTGCACACTCCTACTGAGATCCTGCACACAATCCACGACGTCCTGCATACCTCTACTGGGGTCTTGCACTCGTTCCAGGATGTCCTGCCCACTCCTACCAAGGTCCTGCACACGTTCCATGATGTCCTGCACACTCCTACTCAGGTCCTGCACACTTTATACGACTTCCTGCACACCTCTAATGGGAACCTGCATAAGTTCCTTGATGTCCTGCACACTCCTACTGAGGTCCTGCACACATTTCACGACGTCCTGCACACCCCTACTGGGGTCCTGCACAGAGCTCATGATGTTCTGCACACTCCTAATAAGGTCCCCTACACGTTCCATGATGTCCTGCACACTCCTAGTGAGGTCCTGCACACATTCTACGGCGTCCTGCACACCCCTACTGGGGTACTGCACACGTCTCATGATGTCCTGCACACTCCTACTAAGGTCTTGCACACGTTCCATGATGTCCTGCGCACTCCTACTAAGGTCCTGCACACATTCTACGACTTCCTGCACACCTCTACTGGGGTCCTGCACAGGTTCCATCATGTCCTGCACACTCCTACTAAGGTCCTGCACACGTTCCATGATGTCCTGCGCACTCATATTAAGGTCCTGCACACATTCTACGACTTCCTGCACACCCCTACTGGGGTCCTGCCCAAGTTCCTTGATGTCCTGCACACTCCTACTGAGATCCTGCACACATTCCACTACGTCCTGCATACCTCTACTGGGGTCTTTCACTCGTTCCAGGATGTCCTGCCCACTCCTACCAAGGTCCTGCACACGTTCCATGATGTCCTGCACACTCCTACTCAGGTCCTGCACACTTTATACGACTTCCTGCACACCCCTAATGGGAACCTGCATAAGTTCCTTGATTTCCTGCACACTCCTACTGAGGTCCTGCACACATTTCACGACGTCCTGCACACCCCTACTGGGGTCCTGCACAGAGCTCATGATGTTCTGCACACTCCTAATAAGGTCCCCTACACGTTCCATGATGTCCTGCACACTCCTAGTGAGGTCCTGCACACATTCTACGGCGTCCTGCACACCCCTACTGGGGTACTGCACACGTCTCATGATGTCCTGCACACTCCTTCTAAGGTCCTGCACACGTTCCATGCTGTCCTGCACACTTCTACTGAGGTCCTGCACTCATTCCACGACGTCAGCACACCTCTACTGGAGTCCTGCACAGGTTCCATGATGTCCTGCACACTCCTACTAAGGTCCTGTACACGTTTCATGATGTCCTGCACACTCCTACTAAGGTCCTTCACACATTCTACGACTTCCTGCACACCCCTACTGGGGTCCTGCACAAGTTCCTTGATGTCCTGCACACTCCTACTGAGATCCTGCACACATTCCACGACGTCCTGCATACCTCTACTGGGGTCCTGCACAGGTTCCATGATGTCCTGCACACTCCTACTAAGGTCCTGCACACGTTCCACGATGTCCTGCACACTCCTACTGAGGTCTTGCACACATTCCACGGCGTCCTGCACACCCCTACTGAGGTCCTGCTGTAGTTTCATGACGTCCTGCATACTCCTATCGCGGTCTCGCATAGTCAACCGACACTTCAGCACACCCTGCGACGCCTTCTTATCGATGGTGAGCGTGGAACAAACACGCGCCGCGCTCAAAAACATCCCTCCCGCACAGCATCTTCTTCCGAGCCGGGCGTCTAAGGCCCCGGTCAGACTTCGTCGAAAAACCTGCTGAGTCCGACTGACTCCGAATGAGCCCGGGGTGGAAAAACCTGCTGAGTCCCACTGAGTCCGGTTGCCCCCAGCGCCACCCAACTCCTCTGCGAAACACGCAATCGATAGTGACGATTATCACTTCAGCTGTGAATCGGAACGTGTTTGGTGGCTGATTTTTCTTGTTTTGAACATGTCTGAATCTGATTTCCGTATCAGCAGTACGTGGGGCAGAGCGCAGACGGCGAGAGTCGAGATGCGGCGGGACTCGGCAGGTCGCAGTCGGCCGAAAAAAATGCACCCAAATCACGTGAAAAACACCTATATCGACCGGGTGGGGTGAGGACGATTTCGGTGGGACTCAGTGGGACTCAGTAGGACTCAGTCGGTGCATTGGCCCCGCCCTTGTACGCATGAGAACTATCAGTATCGACCGGGGGGATTGCGGTGGGCATCAGACGGTCGCAGTCGGACTCAGTGGGTTGATTTTTTGGCACCCGCCTTCCATGAATTCGATGCGTATCGACCCGGTGAGACTCAGTAGATCAACCGACTATGACGGGGGCCTAAAGTACACCACTCTAGGTGTTTATATGGAGTCTAAGAAAACAATAAAGACTGATAACGAAAAAACCCATCATTTTCATGAGCTAATCTTGAGAGGCCGGTTTCCGAGTTTGAACCGCCCGTTAGGGGCCCAGAAGTCATTATGGTGAGTTCTGGTAATTATTTTTGGCGCGTTCCAGTGGCCGATTACCTCTAGTCACAAATTTTCAAGCGATTCGGTCCACGCCTTCCAAAAAATGGAATTCCTCGGACGGAGGCGGAGGCGGAGGTGGAGTCGGTGGTGGAGAACGTTTTTGCGTACTTTGGGAGGTCATAACTTTAGAAAGCGGGGACCAGATAGGATGGAAATTCGCACCTATATGTATATTCTTACAGCGCTTCGAATGGTGTACAGCTCATACCTCTGGTGACGGCATGAATAGGTGATCTCACTGTAGGGCATCCGCGCGGGAAGGGATCGAAGCCGAATCCTGGTGCGCGCTTCGCACGCACCACAGTTAGTTCTATAAATATCATTACCACGATTATCATTATATACTTACATACTACCCTAGACTAACATAATGGCTCACAATACCCCCCCCCCCCCTCCGCCATTAGGCCCCCGTCATAGTCGGCAGAAGGCCGGACTGGGCCGTCCTTTCCCATCCCTAGTGATCCGGCGCCATTCCTCCCCTCCCTAGTGATCCAGCGCCATCCTACCCCGTCCCTAGTGGTCCGATGTATGTATATAGAATAGGATGGCACACTCGAGCGCACGGCTTAGCCCGACCACAACGGGGGGGGGCTCCTACCTCAGTAAGCATACGCATCAACCGGGTCGGCCACGAGCGGGAGAAGTGCGATCAGTCGAGACAAATCGGGGGGAAATTTCGACCTGAGTAAGCAAAGCATTGAAAACGTATCGACCGCGCTGGCTACAGCATATAGGCCGACTATGGCGGGGCCGTTATGGAAGCCTATCTTAGTGCTTGGTCTTAGGCTCAGTCCCTCCCCCCACCGGACGTCGAGGGGTTTAACCCAGGGATGTGCGGAAACCTAATTCAGTAAACAAAAAGTCCAGTTTGTCAGAAAACAGAAACAGAAGGTGCAAGCGGCCAGAAAACAGAGATTTCCGCACACGCACGGTCCGACCTCTTCCATGTGACACATAACGCCTCGCGCCGTAGCCTGGGGCGGAATTCGAGAAGCGCTAACCGCGTTTTAACCACGGCTATCGTAACCCCGGTTAAGCACATCGTGTGTGAATCGATTGGCCTCAATCCATGGCTAACCGTGGTTATCGTTTCGTGAATTCCTGACCTGGTCGGGAAAGATTCACTTGGCAAGAAATGGCGCAGTGATCAATGTTGTGTGTACGCTTTTACCCTCCCCATCTTGAGATCTAGCACAGCACCGCATACAAACATTTTGCCGAAAAATTCTCTAGCGGCCATCGATGAATTGATATCCTTTTAAAACCACCAAGTCACATCTGCAACTACCACAGTGGCCGTTTTCTGCTTAAACGGGATCATTGAATCTGGAATTCTTCCGGTAATCTCCAAATAGTCTTCGTTCTGAAGGTAGTTCACAAAAAAGGTCTCCGAGCAAGTTCCGCTGTGATCCTGATCTCGATTTTGAAATGTCAAATATGATTCGAATATTCGAATAGGGTTCAAACATTCGAATAGTTGGCCGACTTTTCGTATGTATTCATTCATTTGGAAACTATTTAGAGGCCTTATTCGGATGTAATCGTTTAATTTCTAAAAGGCCTTATTTGAAAGTATTCATTTATTTGGAAATTTTTGAAAGTCCTTATCCGAATGTATTCATTTATTCGGGATTTTTTAAAAGGCCTTATTCGAATGTATTCATTTAGTCGGGATTTTTTTAAAAGGCCTTTTTCGAATGTATTTATTTATTCGGAATTTTTAAAAGGCCTTAATCGAATGTATTCATTCATTCGGGAAATTTTTGAAAGGCCGTATTCGAATCGTTAGTAAACTGGTGTCGAATGCCCATGTATACTATGCAGGGCAAAGATTGACGATTGCACACTTGCTCCAGATGCCTATGGACAGCGAAGGATTGACCGCAAATAGTATCAGGGCCGCAAATTTTAGACAAAAAAAACAAAAAAAATTTAGTTTCGTCGTATTTTTTCGATATTGATTTTTTTCGCCACAAAGGGCGAAAAACGAAAAAACCGAAAAAAACGAAAAACGCACACACCCTTATTCGAAGCCTGCTCAAATATTAATGACTGGAAATGGAAAAGTTCAAAGTTTTTTTTTTCAAAAATTTTACTCCACGTCATGTAATGCTCAAACCTCTTGCCATATCTTTTACGCTGACTAGGTGGGAATGAAATGTGTGGAAATTTTAGATCGCTAAACTCCTCTTTCCCTTTCCCTTTTCGATTGACTAGGTATGCTCTGTTCTATTCGACTCAGCCATCGGAAGGCCCAAAGATGCAGAGTTGCCGTCGGCGTCTCTGCGCACCCAGTGCTGGGTGCGCGTTTTAGGCCCTGTACACGAAAATGAGGAGTTAGCACTACTTTTGCCGTTCGAATTCTTTTCGGGACCGCTTTGCTTGAATGGAAATAGCCGACTTTCGCCGGTCGGAACATCAGCCAAATACATTTTATAGAAGCGGTTCCGAGTGCTATGCGAACTGTAAAATACTGGTCGAGTTGCACCGGGTCTTATACACATTGTCGTCGGCTCACTCCAGCCCGACAAGCGAGCGTCCTGGTGGTGTTGGCATCACATCCGCAGGAAACTGTTCTGAAACTCTACGCTCTATTTTATCAACGGCGAAGTTGCATTGGAAAGGTCCTGTGACAGTTTATTGCCTTACTCCTGCTTTGGCCTCGAAAGCTGACGTAAATCCGACAGGTGTACGAACGGCAACTGCTGTTCCTCTGGTCATGTCCTCCATTAGTCGAGCATACTTCTCAAATAGTCCACCGGCACGCAAAGCGTTGAACAATCGATCACGATGAGAAGAGTCAAATGCGTCTTCGAAATACAGAAAAGCAAACAGGTATGGCTTCGAATACCGCTGTCAGGTTTCAATAAATTACCCTTCTCACCACGAACACTTGGTTGATGGTCGATCTTCCCGGTTGAAACCAGGCTTGCTCTTCCCTCCTTCATCCCTACCAATTAATCACCAACAGAATTCCTCGTAATATAGAGTTTTCGACATCTCCTGCCTTTTGATTTGTAGCAACATTATAAAAATATACTTCTTAGGTGCTTATTACGGGTCTGACTCACAACAACTACCCCCGAAGCATTTCCTTGACGAAATAAGGAGCAGAGCCAATAATATATATGCCTCGAATCGTTCTTCCTTGATCTGTTGTGGATGGATGTCGAGAGAGTTGGACAGAGTGTTGATGTCTCGCGTAGACGAACTGTGTTGTGTGAGGCTCTTACTATCAGATATAGGTCGGGTGCCACTGCGTGTGATTCCGAAGTCGAACAGGAAGCGGTAGGGGGGAGGGGGCAACCACGGAGACGAAGCTGAACGAAGGATGCCGAACGCGCGCAAAGCGTTCTTAAACGTTTTGAATTCTACTGGAAGAGTAATTCTTTGACTGAGAATCGCCTAGAGGGTTGAAGTTGCACGAACGGCGAAATAAAACTTTGATCACCAAACCACTCATCAAGTCATGCTCTTTTTATTCACGCAATGCCCAGGGTGGAACTGCATCGCTGCATTCAGTCAGATAACCATTTTCAGGACTGGCAACACGCTCGGCAACCGCTACAGCAACTTCACCTATAGTAACTTCTTTCAAGAAGAAGAGAAGGAGGTGAGTCTTCGTTGCACTTCTATCACACTTGTAAATTGTTATTTCTTTCTGGCTTTTTTAGGTTGTCCCAATGAATGCTGTTGAATTGGCAATCTACATTCTCAGTGTAGTATTTGTTCTGCTAACGTTGCCCTTCTCATTGCTTTTCGTTATTAAGGTACACATTCTAGAATTTTTATCACTAATGCCTTAAACTGTTCCGATCCAACTTCCCTTACAAATGGGTTTCTTCAATATTTTGACACATGTCGGAACCGACCGACAGAGAATCACAATCGGTTCGACGACCACAACGCAACACTCTCAACCTGTCAAGGGTGAAAATTCTTGTCAGTGGAATAATCGAGGTTACAAGAATAGTTACCCTCTGGTTCCGAGCATGATTTAGTGTGTGCAATTGCGGAGTTGCGTCGTGGGGCGCGAAGCATCGCTTTCGTACAAGCTTCAACGCCCGCCCCTCATCAGCTGATCATGCTGGATTTTCTTTGACTTCCCCTGCTTTTTTCTTGATTCTCACTTCTTTCTCAGCTCATACGAAAGCGATGCTTCGCGCCCCGACGACGCAAGTCCGCAATTGCACACACTTAATCAGGCCCGGAACCAGAGGGTATAGTAGGCATGTTCAGTCGAGGCGGGGAGATTCTATACGTTAGGTCGTGATGGCGTTATCATTTCTTCCCGTCCACAACGGAAGGTTCCCTCTCTCGAGTTTGCTCGAGTGAAATAGGAGTTATTTGGGCGGAAGTCCTAGGTATAGTCTCCGAGGCCTGCAACGTTTCCAAAAGAATCTGTACTGCGAAATCCGCCAGTAGCGAGGGAAGTCTAATTGCCAAAACTTTGTTATCGCAGTAATTTTTCGCCCTGACCTACCGCCCACCTGCTAAGCTCTGGGGTTAAGTTTACTCGATGAGTACACGTCTGGACCACTTCCCCCGCGATCCTGCACTGCTTTATGCCAACTGAGGTCGCCAAAAGCGCACCGCGTAGACCACACGCACGCAGTTCCTTGACGAGACTAGAAATTATGAGGTGATTACAGCACAATACTTTACAGTTTGTCTCAACATCGGAGCGGTTAGTTGTACTACGATTAGGACGGGCACAGAAAACCCGTGGACCGGGTGCGACATTTGTTATTCCTTGCATCGACACCACCTTTAAAATCAGCACTACAATCACTGCTTTCAATGTGCCACCACTACAGGTGAGCCCTCCAAGATCATTGACACCTTTCCACAGTTATTGTCACATGGTGCATTAGGAACTTGGGGCAGATCTTTCCGGGTAGTGTGAATCAAGTGTCCTGCATGTTTTATGACTTACCTTCTATCATGAAGTCGAAGCGGAACGTTTCTTCGGCAGAGTGTTTCTGCAAGCTTGCGTTGATGCAGTCGGCACAATTTGTCAGGATACTTTGCGTTCTATATTGAAGGTTGCCCCAAACTCGTTGTCAAATGTTATAACATCCGCGCACAGAACATTCGATAGGGGACGCTAAGTATCAATGCGATCCGTGCCGACTGTATGTTTGCTGCGCGCACTCTATCTGTCCGCAGCGGAAAATACCTACATATATTCTAGATGAATGGTCCCGTACACATCATAAATACTTCCGATTGGTGCATAAGTTTTTGCCGCTTGTGGAGAAGCCTTTTTCCCCTTGCCCGGCTGCGCTCTTCTGGCAAAGTGTAATATAGCATTCGAAAGCGCTAAGATAGCTAACGAGCAATCACAAAAAATGTAACATGCCTATGAGGTTCTATGAGAACTATGAGACTTTCCTCCAATCAACGATATTCATTTGGTAAAGTATCGGTTTTCTTTTCAAAAATCGACTTCTTATTCATTCATTTTTCATTTTTGAATAAAATAGCCGATAGATCACAACATAAATGTCTTTGGTCGAGAATCGAATTCCTAGTAACACTTACCTATGGAGTTCAGTGCCTTACAATCAGAAGAACATTCCAACGTCAGTGGTGTTTCTGATATTACGGTCCGGTCGCCGTGTATAGCAACCCTGCCAAGCGCCAAATCTCGATTCGATGGAATAAGCGAGAAAAAGCTATGAAAAAGCCGGCTGCTCCCAATGAAGAGAAAATAGGTTATGCCCGAATTTCCGATCATGGTAGGGACACGATGGATTCCAATAAAAATCTATGTTCTTCGATTTGTTATCGGTCTTTTTTTATATTGTGGCCTGCTCCCGTGCTAGCATGGCCGCGAATGGAAAGAAAAACAGGAGCGATGCGGCTTGTACACGAAATTCCCGCCGTTCAATTCCGCAATGTTTGAGGGACCATAACTTCGTTCGTTGTGGGTTTGAAACTATCCTGGAGACAATGTTGTGATCTGCGCGAAATTCTCTTCATTGCAAGCAGGAAAAACTGGAAACGATTCTGAGGATGGATAGTTCCTTCCATGTCCTTGCCTAAAAGAAAACCTGCGGAAGTAGGAAATGCTAAATTCCCGCAAATCCGTTTTGGTGCAACCGTTTAGTTTTTGGAGATATCTCATGCTTTGATATTAGGCGGATATAGTTCTTTTGAAGGCAGAATGCATGCTCACAAGCATGATCGAGATTACGGCATAAAAAGACTCGCTTGGTCCCTAGCATGTCGTCAACAAATTTTGCAGCCCTGAAAACTATCCAGGATGACAATATTTGTCAATATCCGAGTAATACTGTCCTGCAAGCCCGTATTTTCCCATCCCTTCGAGGAAAATAATGAAAAGTCAAACTTGAGACAACATGTGAAAACTGAGAGCTATGGCACTATCTAAAGGGAGCGTACGAGAGAAACAGCTGAACTCATTTCAGTACAGCAAGATTACGAGAAATTTTCCCCCTTCCAAGAGCCAGCCGGAGTAGATGGGCATTGTCGGAAATTTACGGGAATCAATCGGTATGTAGACAAATCACGATTTTCCCTGCTTAAATGTTGTTATCTTGGATGGTTTTCAAGTCTTCAAACGTCGCCTGCGGAATGGTAGGGGCCGTGCGAGCCTTCTTATGCTGACATCTCGACAATGTTTGTGAGCGTGTATGTCGGCTTTAATATATTTGGTGCTTGGAACATACATTTGCATACAAGTGAATGAACTTTCCGGGAGGCTACAAAGAGAATAAGATAGGGAGGAAAGTAAAAAAATCGTCTCTAAGAAAATAGCAGGAACTTATGCAACGTTCATACTACTTATTCTGGTTCCTGAATTCTTGAAGACTAATATTTAAGGTGATAACAATCGATCGAGGTTTAGTAGAGCTGGGAGCAACAGTGTTTCTTCGAATTCGTGATCCCATCTCAGCTGTTTGCTCAATACAGGTGAATATAATTTGTTCCATGTAATCAGGACTTTAATCTATTCTAAGTCATGTACGTATAGTGTACTCCACCGGAAGATGCACATTTACATAACAGTAATTTCAGCTAAAAACGGAGAGGGTTGGGTGAGTGGGTTAAAAGCAGTTTTTACGAAGGAAAAGTTGCACGTTTTTTAACAGAAACGTGAATTTGGGTTCCCCTGAAAGAGTAAGAACGGAAAAGCGACGAGAAATGGTCGAGAAGTGGGTGAAAAATCTCGTGGGTCGGCCAACCCATTGGTTCACCCCGCCCACGTCCTATAGCGGTTGTCCTGTGTTCGTTTCACTGGAGGAAGAGGCACCGAATCTATGGATATCCTTTATCGCGAAAGGCTCTAACATCCCAGCATATCCATTAGCAAATCTAATTTCTAAGTTTTTATTGCCATAAGCAGAAAACAAAGTCACGCACCTAATATTTTTGAAGCGGGCAAACCACTTCCGATCTCTGGTCTCGTGCTTTGTCTGCAGTCACACACAAACAGGCATAATTTAATTTATAACAAATTTTCTAAACAGTTTTTCTCCGGTATTTGAGTGTTCTGTGAGAACTTTACCCTATTGGCCTACTCTTACTGGAATTGGCTAATAAAAACATTACGAAATTTACAATACGCTTTCCTGCCGTGAACACTGCCTTTAAGATTAGCCGTCCTTGGTTTAGGCAAGGGATCGGACTCCGGGAATCTGTAGCCTTTCTCCCTCATTTAAGCCGGTCGAAACAAGGATTATTGGGCTCAGCGTGTCAAAATATCCTCTTTATGATTATATTTTGCCATGACCTACCGCTCCTCTGCTTGCTCCACCCGAACTCATCCGAGCAAGAAAGACTTCATATGAATTCGGACCTGTATGCAAAACTTTTTCTTGATAAGGGTCACGTCAGACGATGTGTTCGTGTTTTCAGGATCGCAACTCTTCGACAAGGACTCTGGCAAATACAATGCTTTACCGCTACATTAGCAAGAAGCGTGTCTGCGAGATTACGAACGGTCAAGATCGGCGTATTTTGGCTGCTACGCTCAAGGTACAGTCTATATAAACGGAAGAAGGCGATTGCGCTGATGCGCATTTTCACTAAGCTGGCTGTAGATTGGGCCATAATTGACGGCGAAGTTGTATTTTTCCAGAATTTCGAAGAAAAAACATCGAAAACGTTGAGAAGGGGAAGTTTCCTACCCCCCATCACACATCAACAAATTATCAATAAACCTTAGGTCTTTATCATAGACACATGCAGGAATAACAAAAAAAATTAAACATCACAAAAAAAGGAAATAACTGAGACGGATTCAGTTTTCTTGTTATTCCTGCGTGTATCCATTGTGAGGCGTTTAAGCATATATTGATAATATTTGTAGGTGGGGGGAAGCCTACAGCTTCTCAACGCTCTCGATGTTTTTTCTTCGAAATTCCGGAAAAAAAATTGCAACTTTGCCGTCGCTTATGGTGCAACTCACACTATGCTTAGTGGAAGTACACAATCGCACAATCGTCTTTTTTCCGTTGCCATAGACTGTATGTGTTGTATCCAGTGTTGTGTCCAGTGCTAGTCACAGTTAGGTCCGTGGCTTGCTTCCTCAAGAAAGAATATTTAAATCTCACCCGCGGCTGGCGCGGGCGGTTTGAATCTCACCGGCGGCTGCTCTTCTCGTGGCCTGAATTGAATAGCCAGCCGGTGTACGCGACCGCCGAACCAGCCGCGGGCGAGATTTAAATACTTTTCTTTGTGGAAACAAGCCACGGACCCAACTATAGTTCAGTTCCGCAATCGCATTCAGTCCTTATTATCACAATCGTAGAAGCAAAGCGGTTGTTTTTGAAAAAATCAACTGGAATCATTCTCAAAACAACCGCTTCGCTTCTACGATTGTGATAATGAGACTTTGCGGACTGAACGCGATTGCGGAACTAGATCATACACTCTTATGAATATGTTTTTGCCTTGATGAGAGTTGGAGAAACGCATGTTCAAATATCTAGGACGAACTCGGTGGTTTCACTGCAACCTATGGGGTGGAAATTACAGATGTTGAAATTTCCGACGTCAAAGTTGTGAAGGTGAGATATGTACGACAAAATTTTGTGATACCTTCAGTTTTAATACCTATTCCACAACAGTAGACCACAAAAAATCACTTTTCCTCAGGAGGGCGAGAACATGGGACTGGCGGCATTAAGCGCTGTTGTGAAATCGGACGCCGGCCAGAAGCTATGGGAGGTTCGTTACTACCTTTAATTGATTTTTGGTATTTCCTTGCACTCTATTGCAGACCATGAGCTCTTGAAACCCATGGTTTTTCTGACATAATGGCGACGGATGCTGTGCGTATCCATCAGGAGCTAGTAACTCTTAAGAAGCGCATATAGCGGGTGCTCCGTAATCATTGCCGCAGAGATATGTACTCGAGTGTTCTTTGAGGACCACATTGAATTTCCTTGATAGAAAGTATGGACCCACTCAACCATACAACTGTTAACGCATGACAACGGCGATTTCTAAAAGTATACGTGAAGTGTTTGAATTCCAGCTCAAAGCTTATCAAGGAAAGAGGTGCAGTAGTCATGGAGATACATTTCATCCCATTCTTTTCTAGGTAAAACATTCCAGGAGTCCAATTTTGAACGACAGATGTCAGAGATCTAAGACTCGATTACGAATCACAAGAAAAAGAAGAGTGGGTGCTGGTGCGATGAGCATGACGACCATTCTTTGTGCGCGTTCAACACAGGGTAGTAGCGTCGACACCACTCTAGAAATGATCTCACCGTGCGTACCATTTATACTTCTCAACGCCAGCGCGTCACGCGCAGACGTCGTGCTAGAATATGGCGCCTTGACATCACGCCAGCGCATCAAGCAGGTGACGACCGCTACGCCGTGACGGTGATAATCCTACCCTTTCTGAATGATCTTAGAATTTCTGGACTACGATATTCTAACAGAAATCTTTAAGTTATAAGAAATTAGCTTGTTTGTATAGTTTAAATTTTTTTCTCGATCTGTCACCCAAATTTTTGAATGCACTTGTTTCTCGTGGGGAGCCTCGCGGAAGAACTGAATTGAAGTAGAATTTCAAGCAATATTGTCACTGAAATGAGCGTATTAGTGCGTTTCTCGCCGTTTCTTTGTAATTATATTGACACTTGGTAGCCAACGCATTGTCTTAAAGGCAGTGGTCACGAAGAAAAACGTTATCGAAAAAACTACAAAAATCCGCTCAGATCAAAAACAGCTGAAAAACTATGAAGGTAGCGCGGTGAAAAACGGTCTACAATTAGAGTTTCTAGGGCCCAAAGAAGCTAGTTCGTGCACACGTGCACAGCGATGACGAAACAGATCGCAGTCTCATGCCGAGCAGTCAAATTCATCGACATTCAGAGGACGAAATAAATGCAAATTTAACGAATAAAAACAGTTGAATAATGAAAGCATCACTTCAGTCAATGTTTTTGACTAGATGTGTACATCAATTCGAAGGTTCATTGATTGACATTCAATTTCAAGCTAGCTGATGTTCTTGATATAAGAGATCATCGATGCCGATGATGTGGAGTGGGCTCGTCCACCATCAAAAGACAATAAAGTTCAGGATTTGAATTTGGCCCAAAACAGTGGTTTTTTCGCGATTTTTCTCATAGGTCCTACTACTCGAGACCCAGGAAAGGATTTGGAGAGAAAAAGACGACAAGCATACTTGATCGCGACCACTGTCTTTAAAGGCAGCATACGAGCTCACAAGCATGGTGGAGATAACAGCAAAAATAGGACCGCACGGCTCTTACCATGTCGTCAACGACGTTTGAAGCGCCGAAAACCATCCAGGATTACAAAATTTGACTATGTTTGAGCAATTTGCCTTCCACGCCTGAATTTTCCCACCCATTCGAGTACGAGAATGAGAATTGAAACTTGAGAAAACATGTGATAACTTAGAGTGATAGCACTATCAAATGGGAGTGCACGAGAGAAACAGCTTCATTTACTTGAATATAACATGCCTACATACCGATTAACTCTCGTCCATTTTCGGGAATGACGCCCTACTTCGGCTGACTTTTTCAAATGGAGGATTTCATCGGTGAACAAACATGTTATTTTCAGGTGAATCAAGCTGTTTCTCTCGTGCACTCTCATTTGATAGAGCTATCACCCTAACTTATTACATGTTTTCTCAAGTTTCATTTCTCTTTCTCGTACTAGAATGGGCGTGGACGGTAAGACTGCTCACACATTGTCAAATATTGACATCCTGGATGGTTTTTGGCGCTTCAAACGTCGTTGACGACATGGTAGAGGGCGTGTGGGGCTATTTATGCTGTTATGCCGGCCGCGTTTGTGAGCGTGTAAGCTGCCTTTAAAGGCACAGGATACCCAGAAAATTATTTTTCAGGTTTCATACTTATCTTGAAGAGAGCCGCTCTCCGATCACAATGGTATCTCTGAAATCGTCTAAGACCCCCTGCGGACCGAGATATGGCTACTTGAAGATGCCTGCATTTTGACGGCGAAAATTTGGTGGACGAGTTGTCTCAGGCCTGTATTCCTCTTCATTCGTAATCGCTGCATGAGAGCAAAACAGGATGAGGAGATAGACCAGCAATGGACTGAAGAACAACGATTTGTTCGAATTCATCCATCGATCAAGCCGCTATCGAGTTCGAAAATCTGGTTGGGGGTCGGGCCTGTGGTGGTGAGCGAAGGGGGTCGGGCCCGTGGTGGTCGCTTATATCTCGCTTATTTGGAGGAATTAAGATCTCGCATTTGGCACGTGTTATATAGGAGGGGTCTTCTACACAAATACACGAAAATCTCAAAATTCATATCTGAGGGTGTACTGTGCCTTTAAAGGCATCGTACACGATGAAATCCGAATTCCAACTTTTGCGCTCAGTCGGACTAGTGGGTCATAACCATGTCACTCAGAACGTTTGGAGTTCCAAAATCGCCTCTGAATGGAGATTTACTTACCTCAAAAGGGCTTCCTGGGTTTGGGGGGCTGGACTTGGGGTCGATCCGTTGTTACAAGGAACAACACTCCGTTGTCGCTGCCGGCCATCGTGCGTTGACGCGTCGTAGGGCGCAATGCACACGCCACTCGATTTCACGTTCGACATCGATCGAAAGCAGCTGACAGCATTGGACGCAGCATGTTAGTAACCCTTTTTAACCTCGTTCAAGAAAAATAATCGCTCGTCTGAATGGCATCCATGGTGGATTACTTCCAACGCAGCGCCAAGGAACGAATCGTAAAACTGTTCCTTGCGTTCTTCGCGCAACTATCCCAAGTTGATGTTGGCGGGAACTTCGAATTTGTCTTGAGCTTTATTTAAATGGGTTTTTCTTGGAAAGTTGAAGTTTTTGAGGGGGCTTTTTGCAACCTTTAGTCACTATAGGGATATAACAACACGAAGACGTCAAAAACCCAAGTATGGTTTTCATCGTGTACGATGCCTTTAAGTGAAAAACTTGGAGTCAAGAACTATGGTGAGTACTGCCCTTAAAGGCACAGGACACCCAGAAAATTAATTTTCAGATTTCATGCTTATCTTGGAGAGAGTCACACGCTGATCACAGTGGTATCTCTGAAATCGTCGAAAACCCCCTCTGAACAGAGCTATGGCTCCTCAAAGATGCCTAGATTTCGAGGGAGAAAAATTGGTGGACGAGTTGTCTCAGGCCTGTATTTCTCTTCATTCGCTATCGTTGCGTGAGAGAAAGCCAGGATGAGGAGACAGTCTGGTAATGGACTGAAGAACGAAGACTTGTTGGAATTCATCCATCCATCGAGCCGCTATCGAGTCCGAAAATCTGTTAGGGGGCCGGGCCTGTGGTGGTGAGCGAAGGGGGTTGGGCCTGTGGTGGTCGCTTATATCTCGCTTATTTGGAGGAACTGAGATCTCGCATTCGGCACGTGTTATACAGGAGGGGTCTTCTACACAATTACATGAAAATCTCAAAATTCATATCTGAGGGTGTACTGTGCCTTTAAAGGCGCGGTCCAACCTCAGGGACGAATTCTGAGATTTTCACATAATTGTTAAGCTGACCCACCCCATATATCACCAGCAAAGCGCGAGCTCTCAATTTCTCCGAACAAGCGAGATATAGGAGGAACCCACCCTGGAGCGCTTGCCTGAGGAATCCACTTTGGTACGCCCCTTTTGCGATCTTTCGAGCTCAACAGTGGCGAGATGAGCGATGGTTCCCGATCAATAGCCCCGTTCTTCCCTTCATTCTCAGCCTCTCTTATTCAGGACGGCTAACATACATCGGTTGCAAATGACGGAAGTTACAAGCCTCGGACAACGCGCCCAAAATTCTTCCGCAGCCCAGTTTTTGAGGGGTCATAACTCGGTTCCCAGGGGCCTTGTACGGATCCAGCGACATTGGAATTGGTGTGGGATCGTTTCTAAGAAAGGCAGAAAAACAGAAAACGATTCCGAGGTTGGACTGTGTCTTCGAAGCCACTCACAGTTTATTGTTGCGTACTCAGGCAAACCATCGCTCCGAGCGGTACCGGAGAGCTACTCGAGCGGCGCTTCCTCTCCGCTCCGAGCGAAAATTAGCCATCTACTCGGGCCACAGCAGCCGCTCTCCGGGCCACAGCAGTATCGCTCGGAGCGATCTTCGGTCCCAACTGGCGCTGCGGATTCTGTTCGGGCGATTTTCAAAAATTTCCTAATTGCTATTTTTTCTTTATTTCCGCCTCTTCTGGAGAGGATTAAGCCTGCTAAGAGGATAAGGTACCTGTTACAGCCTATGGGTCAGGAGGTTAATCCTGCCACAGGCCGCAACAAGGATACCATCCCAGCATGGTCCGCAATGAGGAAGCCTTCCCCACCGCGGGCCATGGGGGATCCCCTCGGCCGCCAAAAATTGTCATCCTGAGAGTGATCCGAGGTCACCTCTCAAGAGTGGCCTCGAAAGGCCAACTACCCATCTACACGAGGCGAGCCGCCTTTTATACCCGCAGGATTGGTTGTTCTTTGAGTGATAACGTGGCTCGCACGTTATCACTCAAAGAACAACCAATCCCGCGTCTCTCTAACTCTGGCGATGGCACCGCTGTGGCCCCGAGAGCGGCCGGAGAGCGACCGAGGGGCGAACTGCCACCGGACAGGGACCGCGGTGCCAGTTGGCCCCTCGGCCGCTGTCCGGGCGATGACGTCATATTTGGGAGGAGCCGGTCCCGCTCGGAGCGATGATTTGCCTGAGTAATTATAGATGCGTTGGGAAAGTTGTGGGTAAATTCGAAGAGATATCCACAACGATCTGAAGGACGACCGAAAGGACGTCCGAAGCAGCGTTGGCTGGACAACGATCTGAGGGTTGCTGGTATACATCCCGACCAGGCGCACGATCGAGAGAAGAGGCGCCTACGAACCATCTTTGCGGACCCTGCAAAGAAGCGGAACAAAGGCTAAAGAAGAAGAAGAAGATTTGGACAACACACACTCACTGCATATGTGCAGATACAATACATATATACACATAAAGTACATAATAGATAAAGAACAGAGAACGGGGGAAGAACGTGTTAACGCATTAACGGGTTAACGCGGTTTTTTTTCTCGGAAATTAACGATTAACGCTTAACGAAAAAGTCTAACTCACGTTAGTTTATAATTCTTCAATTGTCGCAGAATAATGGCACCAAGGTACTGCACGAGGTGCGAGTCGGCCAGCTTTGCTCAGACCCCCACTCCAATGTCAATTTCGCTCGTAACCCCCCCCCCTAGGAGCGTAAGAAGGTCAAGTTTTGACCGTGTTCTACCCCTCCCCCTCCCCACCTAGAGCTGATGTGTTCAAACAGTGTTTATACAGCAGGTTTGCCTCTAATGTTTAATTGCAGTTAAATCACTCTTGTCGAATAAAATGTGTGAAGCTAGTGCTATGCGAAAAAAGCGGATGTTTGCAAGGACGAACAGCGCCCATAGCGTTTATGAAGAGAGGGGCTTAAAGTGCAAAAGGGTATGTATAGTGCAGTCCAGCAAATTTCGTACATGTACTTATCAATGAGAAGAGGTCGGCAGAAGATCAATATACATGAATTCCTATGCAAAACACTCGCCACCGATTGAGCGAGAGAGGTTGTGCTGCCATGAGTTTCAAGCACAATGCTCTTTGACCAACAGCTTCTCGTTGGTAATTAGATGTGCGACTTTTGAAGGACTACGTTATAACTGGTTACAGTCTGTGCTGTGTAATAAAATGCGGATGTTTGAGGGGGGGGGGCTGGATCCCGCTCGAAGTTCATACATAGTTGTGCAAAGTACGGATCACGATAGAAGGATATTTGAGTCGAGAGGGGTCTATTTACCTTTTGTATACACTTTCACCGTCTTGGACGGAGGGTGAACACTGCTAATGCAGTGTATGGGCTCACACTTTCTCAGGTGCGGTCGCGCCGGAAGTCGAACATTTTGAGAACAGAGCAGGATATTTGAGTCAAGCGTCGGTGATTTACCTGCATAAGAAGCTTCACTGTCTGAGATCGACGCCGAAACGCGCTACACTGTACACGTAAACGTCGAAGAAAATAACGTGCGTCTCCGAAAAAGGTAGGTTTTTAAAGGTTATAAGTTAGGTAGTACATGAGTTATTTGAAAAAATCCTGGCTTTGCGAAACTAGACTTTATACTCTACCGTCTGCAGCCTTCTGCAAATCTGAAGAGTGCCTTTTAAGAACATTAACCTGTGGTGGGTTTTTTTCTGAAATGCACTGTTTGTCCACATCTGACAAAGTAAGTACTGAGAAAACGCGAATATTGAAGCAGAACCCACAACAGGAAAATTTTCACAAAGGGCACACTCCAGAGGTGCCTTAGGCTTCAAACGGTAGGGTACAGAGTGTAGTTTTCTGAAGCTAGAGTTTTTCCCACGTATCTCATCAAAAACTTAAGTTACTGCAGTTTTAAAACCCTAGTTTAGATTCGTGAACTTCGAATGTTTTTTGTCTTCTTCCTCTATCAGTGTAGCGGTCTTCGGCGTTCATTTTAGACGCCGAAAGTCAGCATAGTATAAATCGCCCACGCTGAACTCAAATATACTACTCCCGTGACTCTGAGTTTTCAAAATTGCCGACCTTCGACGGGACCACACCTGAGAGACGTGTTAGCCCTCAAGTTTTAGCGGTGCTCGGCCTTAATATTGAACGAGGAAATTTTTTGCACAGGGTAAGTCGACCACGCTCAACTCAAATAGCAACTCTACTGGATCATAGAGATCTTTCGCAGAAATCATTCAGCATTCAGTAGGCAAATTGCTTTAGGCACTTAACATTGAGGATTCATATGTCTTGTCTATCATTCTGGGAACACCTTTATGATGACTTCACCCTAAGCTTCCTAATTGAACGCCGTCACTCACAACTAAGTTCAAACAGCGTTTCAGTCAAATTGCAATGCATGGTTGAATTACATGTGAATACCCGCTCCGGGCGGCTTTCACTCACATACACAATAGTCCATTGGGTCTTTCTCTGAAGGTCAGACATCTCCGGAGCTCAAAACCCCCTGTGCGGCCCTGTCCCGCGCCGAACTCTGTATGGCACTGATTGATGATGGAGATCTGATAATTTATTGACTTTTTTGCGTGGTAATGTTTTTCTTTTTAATGGTTTAACGAAATGCAAAATTAACGTGTTAACGCATTAACGGGTTAACGCGGTTTTTTTCCGAAAATTAACGATTAACGCTTAACGAAAAAGATTATTTTCATCAACGCACACCCCTGATATAGAATGCGTCGTCGCATGGGCTCATCGCGCGAAATTCGGGGACTGGTGCGGCGCGATTTTTAATACGAAGCGTCGGTCGCATCGCTTAGTCAGCGATCGCGCCTTAGCTTTTATAGGAGCCTGCAGAGTTCAAGTCGCGGCGTTGCTAGCAGCGGCGAACAACACTGGGTGATGCAATATCAATTACATTCTGTGACGGGGCGAGCGACGCAGCGTGAAGGGTGACGAGGGAGGTCACCACAGAGAGTTTGGATGCCGCGACGGTATTGCATCGGTGCCAGCGAGCAGCAAACGATGCCGCGACGATAGTGTTCAGAAACATTTTCCTCGCGGCGACAAGGCTGACGCTCGACGACCACTTGCCGGTCGCTGCAACTATGCAGATCCCTTGTAGCACTGTGTCCGTTCCTCGCATGCAAAGCTAATTTTACTGAGCCAGAAACACTAAAGCATTGTTGGTGTTTCTATCGTGAATACTATTGTTGATTAAGGGTGAGCCTCGTAGGATATGCTCATGTGGGTAGGCCAAATGTCAGAAAATGGAGGGTTGCCAGGCTCTTTGTTTTCTTCCTCAAAATATATACATACTTCTTCACAGGTAATCGCTCCACATGTAGAAGAATTTGCCAAAGAACAATCTGGCTCGAAATCACGCGTGGAGTTAGAGACGACATCGACTTCCTCAGACCCCAAAACCGACTGTCTGATCGATATCGAGCAAAGTGATTTACCGATTGACGAGGATAAACTGATTACTGCGATCAACCTGGCGATTGACGATCAGTTGACGAATGCAATTGGTCGAGTGTTTCAGATCAACTGCTCTGGTATCTCACCATTTTTGATTGATCTAAAACACCTGCCAGGTTCGTGTATGAAGGGTACGGCGCCGAATGCTGATGTGGTCTTTGAAATGAAAAGTGATGTATTCATAAGGATAATCACTGAAGAGATGTCTCCAGTGACAGCCTACATGCAGGGATCCCTAAGGGTTACCGGCTCCATTCAAGACGCTATGTCGTTGAAGTATCTAGCCGAAAGAGTCAAGCAGCTATTGTAAACAATTGTAAGGCTGGGATTATACTACCGTCGCAGCGACGCGTTGGAAAAGCGGTATCGATCAATCGCGGCGAGATTGCGCTTCTGAGGGAAGCGATTCTTTTCATGAGCAAGACGGCAGTCTTTTGAGTGAAATGGATTGATATATCCATCCGAAATCGATTCAAACCCTCGTTTTCAACCGAATTCCGGGTGTTTTGAGCAAATATGCATAGCGCTCTGATGCATCGGAGCCGTTTTCCATTTCGCAGCGATAGAATCGCAGCGATTTGCATATTTGCATAAATTTTCAGCTATCTAGTTGAAAACGGAGGTGCCAGCTTTTCTAGGATGATTATCTCTTCTCATTTCAATCTACGAGCTGCTTTTATGCTTATCAAAACAATCGATTCCCTCCCAAGTGCAATATTGTCGCGATTGATCGGTACCGCCTTTTTTCAAGCGTCGGCTCCACGGAGGTGAGATCTCAACCTAAGGTGCTACTTTAATTTTTGTTCGTGTTGTTGATTTTCCTCACGGGTTACAGCATTGCTCCAAGTGTTTTGCCAAAGTTCTGCGTTTCTCACATTTGTGTTTATCTGCCTATTGGCGTACGTCAATAAATCGTTTAATTCTGTGTCTAATTGGTCTACACTCAGAAATCAAATTATGCACTGCATATGTACATGTATGAACATGTCCCCTATTTTGGAGCAAAATCTACTTTGTTCCTTTGCGTGCGTGTGCGTAGCGAGGAGAGAGACGGTGAGAAAGTGTGAGGCAGAAGGAGACGCAGCATACGCGCACACACGCACGCGATCGATGGTTATAAATTTCACTCCGCAATGCTGTTTGTCGTAAATCTCTGAAAGAGGGAAGCCGCGACGCTCCTATGACAGCCTTATCGTAAGATTCGAGCTGTCGATTTTGACAAACACAAAGGTAAAAATGAAGAAACAACCGTTTCACTTCCAGAATAGCGACATAATAGCTACATCGCAGCTCTCTAGAAATGGGATACAAATCATTTCTGTCAAATCGTTTCTGTCAAAGACCTTTAATATCACGGTGTCGAAGATTTGTTGTTCGAAACGACGAGTTGATGCCTTAAGAAGCGCCTCTCACAAGATAGAAAAACTTTTCTCCCATCGTTTTGCACTGAAGCAGTGACATTCGAAAAGTTCTTCAAACAGCGTTATCCGACTAGTCGAAATTTGTCCTCCGCATTGTAGGCAACTGTTGTCAGGAATTCAGATTACTTCAAAGGCAGGGTTCACGATGAATATCGTACTCGAGTTCGACCCGAAAAGGGATTGTTCGGTCGTGAGGTAACTAATAGTGGAGAAGCAGCGAAGAAAAACTCTCAGAATGAGCTAAGATAACGGTTTCCAACGTTCAGGGCATGGACGAGAATCATGGGCTCCACTGATTTCCGCAAGCACGCGCTAATCGCAAAATCTGCGCGACTCGATCAGGCTGGATGCTGCAGAGTTGCTTGGCAATTCGATATCGAAACGTGTGCGGCGCCTCAAGCTCGTCCTAATGGGGGGCTGACCGGGATAGGTAGGAGCACTGGGATAACCTTCAAAGCCGTTTTTATCAATTCCTGGCCCGTTTTCGCTGCTTTCTTGGACCCTAGCCTCTCCAGTATATGCCAACTTAGTGTTTCACACTGAAACTTCAAGAACGAGATTTATCGTGGACACTGCCTTTGAACATCAAACAATGTTTTGTTTCGGTAAGCGAGCTCTCTCAATGAATACGCCGCACAAGGCAATGAGTGAGAGGTATCGATTACAATGCATTTCCTTTCTGAGTTTTCCATTAATTGTGGAAGCTCTGGTACCCTACATAGGAGAAAGTATTGCCACTGTAGGAAGCGAAAATATGAACCGTTCTTGAAGTTGTCATCTTGGCCGCAGTCTAAATTTTGAGGAGGCGGAAAGTATATGCAGGCATACACGCCCAATACATCAACATGCCCCTCATCGAAAACTACTAAACTTGACTCAAGCGCAGATTTTTTTTTCGATTCCCTGGAGTTCGAGGGTGGGGACATAGCAGATAAAAGCTCTGATGCTTTCTCATACTGCTCCAAATAAGGGACTTTGAGGTGGGCGGTTGTCAGATGTAGTGGCCAGCCGATTTTCGCTTCTAAAAAACTAAAAGTACAGCCATGGTGGCCACCTGGGAAAATGAGTTCACTGATTCTTCTTGTTTTTCTAATGTTTCGATCTACCGGAAGGCCCGTAGAGCAAATCCAACATACAGTATCGTTACTTAATTCATTCCTAACAACTCAGAAAGTTCTATGACGTCGCCTTCCTCGGTAAATCCTCTCTTGTAAGCAACAGCTAAGGCGTTATGTTCCGCTGACATGCGCTTGAGTCACGTGTCCACGATATCCTAAGCTGATATGCATGAACGCGCATATTGGAGTGAGGAAAGTTGCGAGCCATCACTGAGCAAGGTCGAATGATCAACGTTCTCTTATGCACCTGCTCCACAGCTCAGACCTTACCAAGGCTGGGAAATGCAGGCCCCACTCTCGTAAGATCATGTTTCGGGCACAACAACTCAGACAGTGGGGGGGGGTAGTACGTCGGCACATTAGGGGTTGTACCCCGGTACAAAGGAATTAGCAGCCGTGAGGAAGACCCCCTCAGCGGTCGCAAATCTTTCAGGAAGTGATTTGTAGTCACCTTCCAGGAGCGGCCTCGAAGGGCCGGCCGCGCTCTCTATGGGATGGTGCCCCTTTTATACGTGCTGTGCGGCTGATATGTGCCTGGCCAATTGTGAAGTGATCAAAGTGTTCAATCATGGGTATCTTGGCTCAATTGTCATCCAAACCACATCGTAGTCGAGTCAAAAGCGTGTCGCGGCCGAGTGGAACGGCTATGATTGGCGGCACGTGCATCTCACTTGAACGACAATCAGACCACGGAAAGTATGTGGCCGTGTCGTCATCAAACCGCTTTGTAGTCGAATCGGAAGCCAATCGTGGCTGAATAGGACTCCCTGACTCTCTGAGTGGAATACAACCCCTATTGTGTCGACGTACTACCCCTGTCTGAGGAAATGATAAAGTGTGCTCTACGACAGTTCAGTTCGACGTGATCTGACTCCCATCAACTTTTTAAAGATTTTTTTCCGCAAACAACTTTTCTTCCAACCATGATCCGCATTAGTGCCCTCTGCCTTGTCAACGACCGAATCAACTTGGATTATCCCGTTTCAGCCTCGACTCAAAAGTACGCCTTCCGGTACCAGGTTGATTCAATCGTCATTGTAGAGTGCTTCTCTGGTCCAAATTCCGGTCCACAATTGCGTCTAGACACGCTTTGCGGCCGCGCGCTTTCGAGTCGGAAGAGTATCCAGCGCTGCAGCCGCCGATCTGTTGACTCTAGGTGGGTTTTAGAAACTGGAAACTGAACAAATTTCAAGAAAACTGTGTGAAAAAGCCGGCGCTGGAAACTCCAATGACTCGAGCGCGTGCGGCAGCAAGGCGTGTCGAGACGCAATTGCGGACCGGAATTTGGCCCAGAGAAGCACAGTAGGTCAACTTAATGATTCTCGAGTGGATTCATCATGTGAAAGCTGAAGTACCTGAAAATTCCATGAGCTGGGTTTTACTCACCGACTCAGGGTGAAGCCGTTTGCCTCGGAGAAGAGAGCGAGCTCGGACGTAACTTTGATTATCTGGTTGCTTCGGTGGCTTAATGCTGATAGCTGGAGAATGTTATCCCCCCTGAACGGCTGGAATGGCGTAAGCCTGAATGAATTGTATCGGCTTGGGTTGACTGAAATGCTGAATAAGTGTTTTTAATTGGTCGGGAATAGACGAAATATGCACTGCTACACGCATATATTGTCAGAGACTGAGAGTGGTTCGTACCTTCGTTCGAAATCCGTTTTATTATGAGTAGGGATTGTCCACACTAGTCTCTCAATCACCATTCAAGACCAAAACTCGACTTGATTTTGTGGCCGAATGAAAAAGAAGACCAGACTTCAAAAAAGAAGACTTGTAGCAGCAGACATGGCTCAGTCGATAACGTGAAGGGCTACAAACCGATGGACTGTTTATTATTGATAGTTCGAATCTTGGAGTGCAGTGACAAGTCTTTTCGAAATTCCGGCATTGCCGTTTTTCTCGATCGAGAAACTGGGACGTCAACCGAATTCAGGCAATGCTTTTTTTCTGCCGCGAAGTTGCCTAAAATTTATCGCTTCGGCTCCGGTCTTGCACCGAGGTGGTAGGTTTCCAACAGGCTAAAATCCTGGCAAATCCTCCCAGGCAATCAGGTACAGCCTTTCTCGGCAATTCGACAACGCACGTACATATTTAAGGCAGTGTTCACGATAAAAGTCGTTTTTCTGTTTTTCCGCCTATCTTGAAAACGGTCCCATACCGATTTCAATGATGTCGATGGAATCGTACAAGACCCCCTAGAAACGGAGTTATGGCCCCTCAAAATTCATCTAGGGAAGCATTGTGGACGAGTTGTCCGAGGATTGCAACTCCAGTTTTTTTTGCAGCCGATCTGTGCTAGCTGACCTGAGTAAAGAGAGACGTTGAGAATGAAGGGAAGAACGAGGCTTTTTAACAGAAACGATCGCTCATTTAACCACGAATTCAGGGCAACTCTTATAGGACGTGGGCGGAGTGGCCCAATGGGTTGGCTGGTCCACAAGATTTTCACCCACTTACCGGCCGTTTTTCGCCGCACTGCCGTTCTTAATCTTCTTAGAGGGACTCAAAACTTATGTTTTAACAAAAAAAAAACGTCCAACTTTTTCTTCGTGAACACTGCCTTTAAGGTGCGCAGCGGTCGGTCGTGACTAAATATAACCGTGATAAGGCAATTTCGTATTGATAACCCTATCTATTGCTATCTCCGCCCGTCTCAAATGGACTAGATGCGTTGATTTTTCCTGTAATTATTAGTCACAAATTCTCTCTGCGTGTCAGCATTATGAATGCCGAACGGCTGTCTCGAATCTTTTCATTAGGAGGCACATAGAATACGCAAAAATCATTATTCTCTATCATCTGCCGATATAGATTCCTGCGTTACGTTCAGGATGACATTCCTACTTTCTCAAGCATGCTACATACGTTCTCTGGCAATTCCTAAAGAAGTGATTCTAGCTCACTACCAAAACTTTGTTGCTCCGACGCTTACTACTCAGTTAATGCTGGACAAAACGCGAACCATTGTCAGAATTCAGGTGGCAGGTTGCCGTCACAAACACTCCCATTTTCCTGGTCTGACTCACGCTGCTGCGTAATCTGTGAATCGAAGAATCAGTCATTTTCTGATTTTTTGTGAGAAAGAATGTGGCGGAAGCTCGCTCACCTTCTAACAATTACGTCCGTCCTACACTGTCACAACGCTCCATCTCAAGCACAGGTAAGCATAAAGCATTCTTGTGATATGACAGCATAGAGCATTGAACTAGTGACATGCTAGTATAGGTCTATACCGTCGGGAGAAATTCTAAGCGGGTAGTGCTCGATCGTTTGATGGAGATTTTCTACCCTTAAGGTGTATATTTACAGACTACGCTTCATCACATTCTCAGGAGAGAGTTTGGGCAACTACAGTGCTCGACGGAATGCCTCATCCGGGATTGTCCTCCTGACTGTGGCAATTTAGAATGTCACCGAATTATGCCTGGTCGTTTCAGGAGGATTAATGACTCAACCTGTCCATGGGCGTGTTGGCTGCACAGCTGTCCTCGTTTGTGTGACCAATATCGATGCCGACCTGTTTGGCACCCTCCTTTCTAGCATTCTACTCCAACAGTACAATAATAAATAAGGGAAAACATGGTTTTTGTTCTTCAAACTCAATAAACTTCAGAGTGGAGGCGTTGATTAACGAAGCATATTAAACCTGATCTGCTGGAGTTCCTCGATCCCCGGAAATCGGCAAACAAAACAAGATCGAAATGCCGATGTTGGTCCAAATCTGAACAATCTTCCTTTCCAAGCTGGAATGACCAGAAAACGGAAAGAACCGCTACCAGTGAAAACTGCTCTGTGGTCCGAAAAGCGTTTTTCCGGTCGATCATCTAGCACGAAGAACCACAAAAATTCAGGCCATTCAGAAAAAGTATTTTCCATATCAGGGAGCCTCGAATTCAACATGCATATTGAAGGCTCCTTATTTTGAGAGAGCTTCCGAGAATAGAAGGGCAAAAAGAGTTAATTAGCTTAAAGGTATCGTCCACGTAGAGAACCATATATACCATTTTTCATGTTTTCGTACAGAGTGGCCTCTTTAGTGACCGGAAATGTCAGAAAAGCCCCTGAAAAAATTCATTTGTAAACAAAAACCAGTCAAAATGAACTGTAATTTTGAATTTGAATTTCGCGCCAAAGCCGTTTTTCACGGTTTTCTGCATTCGGAGGCCAGGTCGCTGTAAATCTTAAAGTTTTCCTGTATGAGGAGCGCGTCCCATGAATGTTTTTCATGTTGTTTGACGGTCGTATAGTCTACAGCGATGGAAGTAGGACCTAGTGAAGTTGCGGACTCTTCCTAACATACTGTTGTCTCATTATGTCATCACTCATTTTTAAGAAATAACTGAGATTGGTCAAAGAGCTTTTTCCCACTCTCAGATTTTCACCTGTTTTCATTGCTTCCACAGATGTAGATATAGTTATAGTCTGCAGCAATGGAGTTTGTTAGTGTTATCACTCATTTTTCCGAAACAGCTGTGATATATCGGTGGGTCTTTGTTTTCACCGATATGACTACATCTGTGGAAGCAAGGAAAACAGATGAAAGTGTGAGAATGTGAACAAAAACTCACCGACCAATCTCGGTTATTTCGAAAAAAAAATGAGTGATAACACAATCAGGCTAAAGTATGTATAGTGGAGTCCACCAAGAGTGTCTCATTTCCTTATCAATAAGAAGCGGTCGATTGGAGATCAATGAACATGAAACTCGTTGCAGCACAACTGCTCTCGCTCACTCGGTATCGAGCGTGCTGGTATGGGATTCATGCACATTGATCCCCAGCCAACCGCTTCCCATTGATAAGTAAATGAGACACTCTTAGTGGACTCCACCATATGTTAGGAAGAGTCCGCAACCTCATCAGGCCCTACTTCCATTGCTGTAGACTATAATTGATATCTCACAGTTCATATAATGAATAATTTACATCGACAAGTGCGTTGTCTAGCAAAATACAGTGCGGTGCAAAAGTATAGGTCTACCCTAATGCTCTCATTCAAGAGACCAAGCCTTAGATTTCGAACTACGAGAATAGCACCAATGAATTCAGGAGTACTGAAAATATTTGTAGACAGCGTTCCAGAACAATCAATTCATTGGCTAAGAGGTACTGCTTGTTTTGGGAAAAATTGCTCACCTTAAGCGGTGCAAAAGTAGAGGTCCACCTGTGAAAATAATCATTTATCCAAACTTCAACAGCAAATAAAACACACCTAATAGTCAGTGGGCCTCCTTTATTTACACAAACATCGAAAATCGTATTAGGCATACTCTTAACTAGATTATCGATCACTGTTTGTTCTCCACTCGCCCATGCATCTAGAATGGCAACCTTCAGATCAGAAATCGAGGAAAAGGTGGTGCCATTCTTATACACCTTCCGCACAAGAATTCTTCACAAGTTCTCTATTGGATTCAGATCGGGAAAACATGCGGGCCATTCCATAACGGTCACGTTGTGCGCCTATAGCCATGTAGAAGTTGATTGCGACGCGTGGATTGACGCATTGTCATGCTGAAAAACAAGATCTAGTCGTCGATATCTTCTGAAATATGGCAGTAGATGGTCGCGAAGCACCTTTTGGTAGTCCAGGCTGTTCATCCTGCACGAAACTAAGTCACGTGCAACACGCCCGTCACCACAGAAAGCAGCCCAGACCATCAGACTGCCGCCATCAGAATTGCGCTTCGAGAATAACCGTTTTTCTTTCCGCAGATCCGTCCAGTAGTGAAATCTACCATCTGGGCCATCCGAATTTCCTTTTTTTCGTCAGAAAAAACGACCTGGGATGCAGAAGTAGTAACTTTTCAAACTTCCCGACCAAGGCTGTGGCAACTTACCTCTCTCCATGGACCTATACTTCTGCACCGCACTGTATAACATTCCGATCCTTGTCTGGGAGCTGAATGTGAAGCCAGCAATAATGATAATGGCTTGAATCTTTAATATATTAAAAAAAACAAATCGACGGTTTAGGAAATCCTAAAGCTATTATTGGCTTAAGCATTAGCATTAGCAAATGACAATACAAAAGAGTATACAAAAACAAACCACTTATACGAGATACAGCTGAACAAAATGAACAACTTCCAACAATCAACATTTAATCAATACACGAGCACTATTTCTTCCCCTTCGTCATTTATTCAAGATAATTTTGGTTCACACTGAATAGAACTTCAATTTCCTCGTTTTCCGGCTCGACCTTGATCGGCTTCTCCCGGGGAAGGGTCGATGAGTTAGCCGTTTGAGCCTCTTGACAATGCGATGACTTCAAACTGGGAGAGGAGCGGACAACCGAGATCGGCTCTTCCTGATCGAAAACAACCCTATACCACTGGCACTCCTTCGAACGATTATCCAGGGTAACGAATTTAAACCCGAGTTTGTGCAAGTGCGGTATGTTTAGGTGTTTATTCCACTCTAAAGTTTCGAGGTACACTTTTTCTGAACTTCTTGTCCTAGTGTAGCACGGCATTATGCGATTCGGCAGCGGAGTTCTTTTCGGAAGGTGATTCATTCATGAATTTTGTCGGAGCTGTGACCATCTCCAGAGCTTGCTGCGCTCTCTGCCAAGATACATTCCTCTCGTTCAAAGGCTCAGGTGGAGGAGAGTGAGGCAGAAGGATGCGTGCAAAGGTGCAGGGGAGTCAGGCAGAGGGATGGTGTCAAAATCTTCTTGTTCTGCTAAAGGCGATAATAGAGGTCTCCATGGGTTCACTTAAGGCCGATATCTCAGTGCGTCCTTTCTCACCACATGCTAGCGATTTCGCCAGAGCTTCTTCGGAAGGCGATAACGGAGCTCTCCCACGATATGCTAGCCAATTTGACTGTTCCGCTAAGGGCGATAATGGAGGTCTCCATAGGTTGACTGCAGGCTGATTTCTCGGTGTGTCCTCGTTGTGCTTACGATATTCTAGCCATTTCAACCTTTTCGCTTCGGACGATGTTGCGAATTTTCCGAAGCGTCGCTTTTTGGATGCATCTGTTTTTAGGACCTCAAACTTGGGTAATTAAATCAAAAATAATTAAGCCTAATAAATAATAAAACCTAGGGTTGCAGCGAACTTTACGGAACCTCAACCTCACATTCACTTTAGAGGGTCACTAAACTAGCACTCTACGCTTTCAAAGGCTAGATGTATAGAGCGGAGTCCAAGATACCCCGAATATAACCATGCACACGAAATGGTGATGTGAGGTCGAGCACACCTTCACATTATCTGGACCCTTCAGGGTGGCCTTCCCCTTCTTGTCACGTCGATGTGAGATCAGACTCTTAGGCTGAGTTAGAGAATGAAGAAACACTGCATAGTTTAGAAGGCCGCTCACCACGAAATTGCCACCACGAAATTCTCCTCCGAGTGGAATTACCCCGCAACCATAATCATGGTTGCTGACTGTCGCGATCCAGGTGCGTGAATTGAGATTAGCGGGGACAGCGGCAGGGATGATACCGCGCGAGGTGAGAGAACAGTTTGTCGTCTACCATAATTCGTTATCAGCTGAGGCAGCATTGCTTGGTATCAATCAAATTCCCCACAGTCGCCTCGGCATCCCGCAGCCCTCTCTCGAGTAATTTATGGCGCGTGGCTTTTTTAATGTGATTTTCTACTTCAAATTTTAATTGTTGAAAGTTTCAGATTTTTCATTTGTTGGGCTTTCATCACTACAATTATTTCACGTGGTTTTCAAACGACTTGATGTCATTTGACTTCTGCTTTCAATTTTAAATTTCTATTCTGGAATTTGTTTGCTATATTCGGTGGAACTCCATTTCACCTGGTATTTTTTATTTTACTTCTGAAATTTTTTCACGACATTTTGAATGCGCCGCCTAGTTTTGACTGTTTTCATAAGAGAAAAAAGCAGCTGACTGCAGCCGTATTTTCTCGTAAAGTTCATCTATATTATTCCTTTCGTGCACCTATGTATGACGAGTTCTTCTCATAAAAAATGTTTTTCATAATTCTTTGTAAGAGTTTGACAGACATGGATTTTTTCGTTTCTCTTTTTTTATTCCAGGGTTTTTCGTTGGTGTCTTGTAAACTGGGATCAACATTTGTTAAACATTTCGTTCGGCAGCTACACACAGAAAAGAATAAAAATTTATAGAAAAACAGCTTCTCTCAAAGCAGATTCTACCTCTCCCGTGGCTATTAAACTCTTATTAAAGAATATTGAAAAGTTTTTTCATGGAAAAAATTACCTCAATAATGCAGGAAGGAAATAATATATGTAGTTGATCACATCGAGTAGACATAGCTGCAATCAGATGTTTTTGCTTTCTGAAAATATCATCTCTTGGAAGTGTGTTCGAAATCTTATTGAATTCTCAGAAAGTGATACCAATAACAAAGTGAGAATAAGTTTTACCAGAGAGAAAGAGAGAAAACTAAATTTGAGTCAGAAAAACAAAGTCAAAAGTAAAATACCCGAGCGACATCGAGATCTGGTTAACCATATAAAATTCTTATCATGATCAAAACCTCAACAAATGAAAACATGAAATATTTAACAATTAAAATATTGAGAAGAACAATAGAACAATAAGCCATTCACCACTCCTCAAGAGCCGCGGAAAACTGATGAATAAAAAATGGCGCACCGAAAACAACAAAGTCCAGAAAGGACCTATCTGAAAAAAATTGTTGTGGACAGGTTCCTTGCTAGAAAATAATGACTGAAGAGCCATGGTGGTCGTCAACAATTCGCCATAGGTGTACGGGGCTGAGCAAAGTGCCATAAGGGCGCGGCGCGGCCTGATGGTGGGCTGCCGTATTGATAGATTGCGGCAATCTATCAATACGGCAGCCCACCATTAGGCCGCGCCGCGCCCTGAATCTCAGATTCCAAGAGGAATTGTCGACTACTACACGACTACTCCTCGACCAACATCGACCCAAGTCCCCCTGAGATCGACGTTTAAGCTCCCTCCCATTATGACACCAAAGTGAGGAGATATGGAACAGTGGAATGAGGGAATTGTGGAACCAGCTACATTTTCCACGGAGAAGGGATATGAAATCATTGTGGAACAATTCAGGGTCCAGCTGGCTGGTTGCGGAATTAAAGCTGGTTAAATGACCGCCCAAAGCCTTTCTAAACAGCTATTAGCCTCCATACCACCCAACTCTGAATTATTAGGCCAGGCCTTGCAATACGAGGCCAGGCTTGAAGATTAGATGCCCTAGTCGGTTTCCCAAGTTCAGTACTTACTTACGACAGTTTATCAACAAGTCATTAATCAACAAATATTATAAATATATGAAACCCCTTGATACGAATCTTCATGAAATTAGAGCAACTAGTAGGAAACCTGCAACGGAAATCGATAAAAATGACCGTTGCAAAATTATGTGACGTAGCTGACGTTCTCGCTGAAATTTCTATTCTACTCCCTACGTCTCAGTTCGTTCATGGTAAGAGCCATCAAAAACGTCAAGTTAATAGTCTTCGGGTTAGTCTTGACGCAGAAACGCTTCGAAAACTCTGTTCCGCATGTTTCAATATAGCTTCTTGTGAGCAAACCCTTCAATCTGCGCCCAAATGTCCAATACTCCGCCCCAAGCGGCTGGTTCCAAGAATTTATAAGCTTGAAACGATAAGTTTCTGTGCCTTTTGTACCTTCCAAAATTCACAGTGGTATTCCAAAATTTTGTAAACGAACTTCATAGTCGTGTTTAGCGTCAGAAATAATCCCCCCTTAACAAAGTCTGGGTCGATTTTTGAATTATTGAGGCAGTCTTGCCTTCAAAATGGCAAGTTATGTACCTATCGTGTGACATACTGTAAACGTCAGAATTTCGACAAACGGACCTCAGATTCGTTTTTAACAACCTAAATAACCCTCAGTTACGGAGTTTTATCCAAATCCGAAACTTTCTTTCCAAGCATCTCAAAAAAGCATAGTGAAAGCCCTTACTATTCCGCGAAGCTTCAAAACCGTAAAAACTGTAAATTTTTTGAGCCAGTGGCTCGAGGCGGGATACTGCGTCTTTTTACTACGGATGCCGAAGTGATATTATAGATACAATTTGCTCTCGCAGATTTCACATACGCTTAGTATTCTTCCCTTGTAAATAGACAAAAGGTGGAAAGAGAGCAACAAAATCAACGAAAATAAAAAGAAAACAACAAAATAATGAAAAAGGAAGAAGAAAATGGTGAAATGCAGCTTCAAATGCAGGCGCGTGTCAACGGAGTTTTCGAATTCCATTTTCCCGCGCGGACTCTTTCTGACACGTAAACACTATGCCCCAACAAGGGAAGGATCATTACATGCCGTGGCCATTTCAAATGAAATGTGCGTTTCTAGGATCAGTTTTCGACGTCGAATTCGAATTTTCACATTGCAGCAGCGATAGTTTCTCTGAACTGAATCAAATGCGTTTTTAGCGCTTCACTCGTAAGCAAATCATAACGTGTAATCCACTCAGGCACCAGTTCGATTTGACCCATGGCCGGACCGCCTTATTCTGCCACGTCGGGGCGAACGAAAGACGTTTCGGCAAAACTCCGCCTTCCCGTTTTCCCCGAGAGAAACGGGAGACATCGGTGGTTGAGGCCGTACCAATCAATCAACTCGATTGGACCGACAGCGAAACGAAGCGAGCCTCCTGTTAGCATCGATGAATTCCTCGTGCTGTCCATTCATGCATGAAACCTGTTTGATTTTCATTTTGAGTTCTTCTGCTTACTCAAACCAAAAGTAACTTGCTGACCATATATTGCTTAGCATTGATTAGTGAAGAACGTTTTTTTTTTGAGTTTGAAACCGTTTTTATCGTGTAGCTTCAGTTGCGATCTATAGCTCTCAGGGGGTAATCACATCAACCAAGTACATATTGATCCAGTTTCTGTGACTTTTCCGAAATTTGTTTAATAATGGCGAGATTTCGTGTTGATTCGTAGTTACGACTTGGAAATTTCTTTTCAGTGGTGCGCGCTCACAGTGTTGTATATCTAAATACAGCTTTCTCGGAAATGGAAACGGCATATGTAGTTTAATTGCATCTGCATCAGAAAGGAGCTTTCTTCTGTTCGCACCTTGACTTTGGGTGGTGATCACTACTGTACTCTCATATTAAAAACGATAATGAACTACGTGAAGCAGCGGAATGTGGTGGGCCTCGGCCGGTGATGTCCTAGGGGGGTCCTACCTAGGCCCAAGTGGTGAAGTTATTCACCTTGAAGTTCAGGATCCTGGCTGGTGCGACGACTGGCGACGGGCGTCCTCTCCTCGTGACAGGCAGCACTCGAATGTCGGTTGTGGATTGCGAAGAGTGGGCGGGAACCAGACCAGTCAGAGTCGCAGGAGCCTTGGACGAAATAGGGATGCGAGCGCCCAGGCGGCGAGGGCGACGAAAGAGCGGCGGTCAGACGGCTCGGGCTTATCGATCGACTCCTCTCGAGTCGTAAACAACCAAATTGGTGATCAGCTTTACAGACAAGGAGTTAAATGACGTAGCAGGGACTAACTAAGTATAACTTCGGGTATATACAAGTTATGTACACTATAAACATGCCCTGTCCGGGCCTCTACACGCCTCCCCTTCGGGAAGACGGTCCCTTCGTCTTCTCCTTTACATAGGACCTACGGCCCATCTGCTTCATCTCCGGTGCCACTTCCTGACGCTTCCTCTCATTAGTGCTAGAACACTGAGCGTCGGCACTTTGGCGTTTCATTTTGTGTGAAGCGAGGACGCCTGTCAGCGCCTTGCTGTTCGTCGTCTGCTCTTTAGCAGCTTCACGTTTCGCTAACGTAGTATGATTAGAAACTATATGCGAAACGACCTCCCTGGGTCTACCAGTCTTAAATCTGCGGTTACTAATCTTTACGGGCTCGTCGTCCGTACAAGACTCTAAACTAGCTGTGGTGGTCGCATTATTGCCGGTAGTCTCAGCCTTCATTTGGCGCGACGGTGACATACGACTGCGATCATCTGACCTACGGCCTCCACCTGAGCTCTTTTTAGGTCTCGCATCACGTGTTGCATCAGATTTGTTCGTCTCCGTACCCTTCGATCGATTCGCTGTATCCTTGGATGACGGTACGGCGTAAATTCCCAGTGTGTCCAAGATATTCGTTCCCAACACAATCGTATCATCGCCTCCCTTTTTTTACGAAGAAGACTCCCGTCTTCTGGCGTCCACCTTTCAATGCCAAGCTGAGTCTTACAGCTCCCTTGAAAGACATACTGTTTCCGGACGCATCATAGACGTGCACCTGCTTGCCTACAGGGACTTCTTCAACGTGTGCATTCAAGTCAAATCCAGACTTCGACGCGGCTAGTAGGAGATTAATTGGCAAAATGCTGACTTGTGATCCAGTATCGATCAGTGCGTCTTTAGTGCGTCCAAGGAGTCGCACATTAGTCTTTGCCACGAACATTTCGCTTTGCTGTTGTTTTGCTCCTTTGGCACAGCAAGACCAATTCCTCAGTACCGTGGTGAAGCTTTGCTCCGACTGTTGCTGTGGATGGTGCCGGTTCTCAGGCGCCCCTGCTTCTGCACGCGGCTGACCGTACCGTTGCCGTTCCTTGGAATGGTCTGCATTCAAGGGACTTTTTGTCGTTCGCTCTTCTCGACAATATCTTCGGAAGTGTCCCAGCTTACCACAGCTATGGCATGTTTTCGCAACTGAGCTAGTTGGTACTTTGCTAGACATCGGTTGCAACCTTTCTTCCTGCCAATTTGACTTCTCAATCTGTTGAGCGTGATCAGGTTTTCTCGGAGCATAATTGCCTTTACCACTCGAGAACGGTAAATGTCTCTGGAACTTACGTCGATCCTCCGTTTGCTTCGGCTCCGCAGCCGCGCGCACTGCTAGTGCAACATTCTTGCTCCGCTGGATTGTATAGAGACTTTTCTCTATGATCGAGATGATCCGCTATCTCGAGATGATCTCCGCGGGAATTTGTAATGGAATGCAGACTCACTGATATATGAGCTCACTCAACTTTGTATAATATGTGTGTGTTCATCAATAAATAGTTGGAAGAAACTATCAGGATGTCCGATAAGTTCTTGCCGTTTTTGCCGTTGCCGTGCCGTTTTTGCTGGATGGCGTTGTTTAATCGTTGCATCTGTTGAACATAAAGTTCCGCATTAACTGTTTGGTTGCGAGCAAGCAATTCCCAGTGGATAATGCCTTCCCAGTCCCACCATACACACAACATTGTCTTCCGTGTATGAAGATCTTGCTTCGCTCGCGGGGTCGCTTGTTTTTCCGGGCTTAACCATGCTTTGCGCTGCTTCATGTTGACGTAGAGACACCATTTTTCGTCACCAGTGACGATGCGATAAAGAAATCTTCGCTTATGTCCATGAGTTGAGAGATGACGAGCAAGCAAACTGGCAGCAATGGTGGATCGTTGATTTTTATTGTTTTCGTTCAATACGTTCGGCACCCAAGCTCCGAGTTTTTGAACCTTTACCATTGAGTGGAGATCTTCTGCTACTGTTGATTTATTGGATCCTATACGCTCTGCCAATTCTCTGGTTGTTTGACGCGCGTCTTCGTGCAGAAGTTGATCCAAACGCTCTTCATCAAACTCACTTGGTCGCCCGGAACGAGATGCGTCCTTGAGGTCGAAATTGCCACTTTTGAACTTCGCAAACCAATATCGAGCAGTTCTTTCAGCTATGGCACCCTTTCCGTATACGGCGCAAATCTCTCTAGCAGCTTCCGTGGCTTTGGCACCTCGGTTAAACGCAAAAAGTAGATGGTGTCGAAAATGCTCGTTTTTGTCGACTTGACACTCCATTTAAATGCTCTAAAAATTAACAAAAACTAATCGAAACAAAAAAACCAAATAGACTTTCTTGTAGAGCGAAAAAATCTCTTTCGAATAACACAAAACATTGTACCAGAAAATTTCATTCCGATCGCTAATTTTTTAATTTAAAAAAAAACGGCAAGAACTTATCGGACAACCTAATATATGGTGCATCGGCCGACTTCGAAGACGACCGCCTAAGAAGGCGACAGACCGATCAAGAGGAAGACAGCTGAAGGACACCAGCACCAGATAACTGAGAGGTCGCGAGACTTACTACGGTTAAAGCAGAAAAAGGCGAAGGAAAGAAGATTCCGACCGTCGTACCTACTGCACAGTCGAAGTCAAAGACTCGCACTTTGCAGATTACTTCACTGGCAGCATGACTTCTACACTTTCGATGCGGCAACCAAGTACTCTTTCACAGGAGGACACAGGAAGTCGAACCCAGGAGCGCAAAATTCGGCTGTCGACCCTGAGAAAGAGGATTGAAGTCGCCGTAAGAAACACGGACAACGCCCTGCAGGAGTACACTGCAGCAGTTGATGGAATTGATGGTGAAACCTCCCAATTTCAAGCAATCATGGACAAGGTGTCAAGCAACGCATTGATGGCTCAGGACCTGTTAGGTGTTGCTCAGGAAAGGGTTTCGGATCTGGAAGTGCAACTCGAGGAATTGAGTATCACATCACACTCCGAAGAGGTTCCAAGAATCAAACTCGCTCCGGTGCCGATTCTGAAATTCGGAGGAAGAATATGGGAGTGGAAGAGCTTTTGGAGCGCCCTCGATCATTCTGTGCATTCGAGAAATATGGATGATGCATACAAAATGAACTACCTGTGAGATGTTATGCGAGGAGAGGCAAGAGAGTCGCTCAAGCAGTTCGAGGTGATTGTTATTAATGACTTGTTGATAAACTGTCGTAAGTAAGTACTGAACTTGGAAAACCGACTAGGGCATCTAATCTTCAAGCCTGGCCTCGTATTGCAAGGCCGGGCCTAATAATTCAGAGTTGGGTGGTATGCAGGCTAATGGCTGTTTAGAAAGGCTTTGGGCGGTCATTTAACCAGCTTTAATTCCGCAACCAGCCAGCTAGACCCTGAATTGTTCCACAATGATTTCATATCCCTTCTCCGTGGAAAATGCAGCTGGTTCCACAATTCCCTCATTCCACTGTTCCATATCTCCTCACTTTGGTGCCATAATGGGAGGGAGCTTAAACGTCGATCTCAGGGGGACTTGGGTCGATGTTGGTCGAGGAGTAGTCGTGTAGTAGTCGACATTTCCTCTTGGAATCTGAGAGTGAGGGCGCGGCGCGGCCTGATGGTGGGCTGCCGTATTGATAGATTGCCGCAATCTATCAATACGGCAGCCCACCATCAGCCCGCCCCCCGCCCTTATGGCACTCTGCTCAGCCCCGTACACCTATGGCGAATTGTTGACGACCACCATGGCTCTTCAGTCATTATTTTCTAGCAGGGAACCTGTCCACAACAATTTTTTTCAGATAGGTCCTTTCTGGATTTTGTTGTTTTCGGTGCGCCATTTTTTATTCATCAGTTTTCCGCGGCTCTTGAGGAGTGGTGAATGGCTTATTGTTCTATTGTTCTTCTTAATATTTTGATTGTTGAATATTTCATGTTTTCATTTGTTGAGGTTTTGATCATGATAAGAATTTTATATGGTTAACCAGATCTCGATGTCGCTCGGGTATTTTACTTTTGACTTTGTTTTTCTGACTCAAATTTAGTTTTCTCTCTTTCTCTCTGGTAAAACTTATTCTCACTTTGTTATTGGTATCACTTTCTGAGAATGAGTATTCAATAAGATTTCGAACACACCTTCAAGAGATGATATTTTCAGAAAGCAAAAACACCTGATTGCAGCTATGTCTACTCGATGTGATCAACTACATATGTTATTTCCTTCCTGCATTATTGAGGTAATTTTTTCCATGAAAAAACTTTTCAATATTCTTTAATAACAGTTTAATAGCCACGGGAGAGGTTGAATCTGCTTTGAGAGAAGCTGTTTTTCTATAAATTTTTATTCTTTTCTGTTTGTAGCTGCCGAACGGAAATGTTTAACAAATGTTGATCCCAGTTTACAAGACACCAACGAAAAACCCTGGATTAAAAAAAGAGAAGCAAAAAATCCATGTCTGTCAAACTCTTACAAAAAATTATGAAAAACATTTTTTGTGAGAAGAACTCGTCATATCGGTGCACGAAAGGAATAATATAGATGAACTTTACGAGAAAATACGGCTGCAGTCAGCAGTTTTTTTTCTTCTGAAAACAGTCAAAACTAAGCGGCGCATTCAAAATGTCGTGAAAAAAATTTCAAAAGTGAAATAAAAAATACCAGGTGAAATGGAGTTTCACCGAATATAGCAAACAAATTCCAGAACAGAAATTTAAAATTGAAAGCAGAAGTCAAATGACATCAAGTCGTTTGAAAACCACGTGAAATAATTGTAGTGATGAAAGCCCAACAAATGAAAAATCTGAAACTTTCAACAATTAAAATTTGAAATAGAAAATCACATTAAAAAAGCCACGCGCCATAAATTACTCGAGAGAGGGCTGCGGGATGCCGAGGCGACTGTGGGGAATTTGATTGATACCAAGCAATGCTGCCTCAGCTGATAACGAATTATGGGAGACGACAAACTGTTCTCTCACCTCGCGCGGTATCATCCCTGCCGCTGTCCCCGCGAATCTCAATTCACGCACCTGGATAGCGACAGTCAGCAACCATGATTATGGTTGCGGGGTAATTCCACTCGGAGGAGAATTTCGTGGTGGCAATTTCGTGGTGAGCGGCCTTCTAAACTATGCAGTGTTTCTTCATTCTCTGACTCAGCCTAAGAGTCTGATCTCACATCGACGTGACAAGAAGGGGAAGGCCACCCTGAAGGGTCCAGATAATGTGAAGGTGAGCTCGACCTCACATCACCATTTCGTGTGCATGGTTATTTTCTGGGTTTCCTGGACCCCGCTCTATACATCTAGCCTTTGAAAGCGTAGAGTGCTAGTTTAGTGACACTCTAAAGTGAATGTGAGGTTGAGGTTTCGTAAAGTTCGCTACAACCCTAGGTTTTATTATTTATTAGGCTTAATTATTTTTGGTTCAATTACCCAAGTTTGAGGTCCTAAAAACAGATGCATCCAAAAAAGCGACGCTTCGGCAAATTCGCAACATCGTCCGAAGCGAAAAGGTTGAAATGGCTAGAATATCGTAAGCACAACGAGGACACACCGAGAAATCAGCCTGCAGTCAACCTATGGAGACCTCCATTATCGCCCTTAGCGGAACAGTCAAATTGGCTAGCATATCGTGGGAGAGCTCCGTTATTGCCTTTCGAAGAAGCTCTGGCGAATTCGCTAGCATGTGGTGAGAAAGGACACACTGAGAAATCGGCCTTAAGTGAACCCATGGAGACCTCTATTATCGCCTTTAGCAGAACAAAAAGAGTTTGACGCCATCCCTCTTCCTGACTCCCCTGCACCTTTGCACGCATCCCTCTGCCTCACTCTCCTCCACCTGAGCCTTTGAACGAGAGGAATGTATCTTGGCAGAGAGCGCAGCAAGCTTTGGAGATGGTCACAGCTCCGACAAAATCCATGAATGAATCACCTTCCGAAAAGAACTCCGCTGCCGAATCGCATAATGCCGTGCTACACTAGGACAAGAGGTTCAGAAAAAGTGTACCTCGAAACTTTAGAGTGGAATAAACACCTAAACATACCGCACTTGCACAAACTCGGGTTTAAATTCGTTACCCTGGATAATCTTCCGAAGGAGTGCCAGTGGTATAGGGTTGTTTTCGATCAGGAAGAGCCGATCTCGGTTGTCCGCTCTTCTCCCAGTTTGAAGTCATCGCTTTGTCCAGAGGCTCAAACGGCTAGCTCATCGACCCTCCCCCGGGAGAAGCCGATCAAGGTCGAGCCGGAAAACGAGGAAATTGAAGTTCTATTCAGTGTGAAACAAAATTATCTTGAATAAATGAAGAAGAGGAAGAAATAGTGCTCGTGTATTTATTAAATGTTGATTATTGAAAGTTGTTCATTTTGTTCAGCTGTATCTCGTATAAGTGGTTTGTTTTTGTATACTCTCTTGTATTGTCATTTGCTAATGCTAATGCTTAAGCCAATAATAGCTTTAGGATTTCCTAAACCGTCGATTTGTTTGTTTTTTTTAATATATTAAAGATTCAAGCCATTATCATTATTGCTGGCTTCACATTCAGCTCCCAGACAAGGAACGGAATGTTATACAGTGCGGTGCAGAAGTATAGGTCCATGGAGAGAGGTAGGTTGCCACAGCCTTGGTCGGGAAGTTTGAAAAGTTACTACTTCTGCATCCCAGGTCGTATTTTCTGACGAAAAAAAGGAAATTCGGATGGCCCAGATGGTAGATTTCACTACTGGACGGATCTGCGGAAAGAAAAACGGTTATTCTCGAAGCGCAATTCTGATGGCGGCAGTCTGATGGTCTGGGCTGCTTTCTGTGGTGACGGGCGTGTTGCACTTGACTTCGTTTCGTGCAGGATGAACAGCCTGGACTACCAAAAGGTGCTTCGCGACCATCTACTGCCATATTTCAGAAGATATCGACGACTAGATCTTGTTTTTCCGCCACAGATTTCCATTATAAACCGAAAATTTGTACGTATTGAAAATTCAGACCGCAACCACGGAAACTTAGCCACTCAGCCACTTAGGCTCGATCGAATTGAGGCTTCCCATTGACTGATATCAGATTTTTAAAACCTTTCTTCACACCCTTTTCAAGTTAGGTTCTTCCAAAAATCGTATAGGTTCGGTATCGCTTCCGTTGACACGTGCTTCATGATGAAGAGAGAGACTAATAGGAATCGAGTCGTTAGGCTTAAAAACAAGAGAACTGATCGTCTTTCGAGCCGTCTAGAGCGATTGAAAAAACGCAATTTTTGAACTGCTTGCCAACACCCCTCTAGAGGGCACTTCTTTGCGTCCACTGTAGATAAAGTCTACCATTGGTGGCTCCGGATTTCCTCATAGCATGAACGATTCCTTTACATGAATGATCAATTTTTCAATAATGGCAGCAGACACGCTCGAAAAAGTTTTTGAGATAACTACGATAATTGGGTCGTATGGCCCCTAGTAGAACGCTCGCGCCGTTGGAAGCGTAAAAAACGAGTGAAAACTACTAAATTTGAGTCGAAAAATTTTGGCAACCACGCCCATGCGCTATCAACCCTGCCCCATTAGTATATGAATGCGGTCACTTCGGCTGGTTTTTGAAGCTTCCAACGAGGTGAGCTTCCTAGTACAGGCTGTCAGAATCTATCGGCTTTGCTATCTTAACCGTTTTATCGTAAAAAATAGCTATTTCAAACGCTCGGGCATAACTCGTTCAATTTTACCCCATAACAAAAACAGCTGAGATTTCTGTCCAAGTCTCAACAAACGAGTCTTTAAAAGGGATACATATCGTCCTGCACTTTCTCGCTTTCCTCAGTATAACGAGGCTGCAATGGAAGCAGCTCTTGATGACTACCCCAAGAGATTGAATGATAATTCTACGGCGGACTTCGGAAAGCTCGCCAAAGGTCTGCTTCAATGTGGAAAGGCTGCAATGGTAGCTCAACAGCCAGGAGAAGAAAGACTTAATTCCAAAGCTCAAGAATTTCTTAAACGTCGAAGTGAATTAAGAAGGGATCCAACCGCAGCGCATGTTGAGAAGATCGTCATCAACAAGGCCTGCCGCATAGCAGTCAGGGAATCTCTCAGAGAGCACCGATGGAACAAGTTGGTGTCGACCGCCGCTCAAAGAAGGAGTCTCAAGCGCTGTCGAAATGATCTCACGGATTATCGTAATGTAACAACGTGCCTGAGGGACAAACATGAAACACCCAGAACTGCAAGACTGGATATGGAACGCATTGTTACAGAATTCTACACGGATCTTTATCGCTCAACTACGCCGGTTCCTTGGTGTTCCTCTCCAACCGAAGATCCAGTGCCACCTACTCTCTTATCCGAGGTCGCTAATGCCTTGCGGTCGCTCAAGAAAGGAACAGCTCCTGGCCCTGTTGGTATCTCTGCAGATTTGCCTAGAGTGGGAGGCGAAGCCACGTGTGAAATTCTTGCAAAGCATTTAAACTCTTACCTCGAAGCGGGATCCATACCAAATCAGTGGAAATGCTCGAAAACGGTTCTGATTTTCAAGAAGGGAGATAAGGAGTATATCGGGAGCTACCGTCCTATTGCCCTGCTGTCGATCCCGTATAAAGTCTTCACTAAGATAATCCTCAATCGTCTGAAGGCGACAGTTGACGCTTAACAACCCGTAGAGCAGGCAGTATTCAAGAAGGGTTCTTGTTGCATGGATCACATCCACACCGTGTCTCAATTAATCGAACGATGCCGTGAATACAAACTGCCGTTGTGCCTGACGTTCGTTTATTACAAAAAAAAACATTCAACTCGGTGGAGACAAACGCTGTTCTAACCGCCTTGATGCATGCCGGAGTGGATTCTGCATACGTGAACGTTCTGGAGCTGTGCAATACAAGAACATCAACAACGGTGCAGCTATTCAAAAGAAAGCTACGCATTATAATTGAGAAAGGAGTCCGGCAAGGTGACACAATATCGCCGAAGCTCTTCACGACTGTTCAACAGCATGCGATGAGCAAACTTGATTAGGAAGAGAAAGGTTTGAACATCGACGGGAAGAAGCTGTCCAATCTAAGGTTCGCGGATGATATTGTGCTTATCAGTGGCAGCACTGAAGTGATGAACGAAATGCTGAATGAGTTGAATATCGTGGACAGCGCGATTGGTTTGACTATGAACATGGGGAAAACTCAGACGATGATCAACCGATGGTGCGACGGCGGACCAATCTACCTGGAAGGAAACGAAGTAGAATGGGTTGATAGCTATGTTTACCTAGAACTAAATATGCAAAACGACCTGTCAAAGGAGATTGACCGACGAAGAAGAGCAGCTTGGGCAGCGATGAGCACAATCCAAGAAGTGACCAGCGAACTGCAGGATAGCAAGCTGCGTGCTCACCTGTTTGACTCTACGGTACTACCTGCATTGTGCTATGGTACCGAGACGTGGGCCCACACCAAGGGGACTTCTGTTGTCCTGAGAACAACACACAGGACATTGGAGAGGTGCCTATTGGGAACAAATCGTCGAAAACAATGGCAAGAAGGACTGAGCAGCTGCGAACTCCGGAAGCAGTCTGGCATACGAGACGCAGTATCCCATATTGAGTCTGCGAAGCACAGATGGGCAGGACATGTGCTACGAAGAGTCGACGATAGATGGAGTACCAGGATCACATACTGGTACCCGCGCGACGTCAAAAGGACTCTAGGACGACCTGCGACGCGTTGGGCGGACAATTTCAACAAGTCATTCAAACAAAAAGGCTTACCATACTGGATGACTGTTGCTCTTTCTAGGGAAACCTGGAGCGAATGTGGTCCACATCGAGAAGACCGCCGATGAGGATGGACCATCAAGGTATCAAGGTAAGGTAGATAATCAGCAGCGTTCGCAAAGAATTCAGAAATTCTGCTGAAGAAATTGCGCAGTGCTTTAAAAAGTGAATGTCTGGTAGTACAGCGTCAGCAACCACATAGAAGAAGCGTTCGTGGCTATTTACCAGAATATACATCAAACCCCCAATCATCCTAGAGATGCCAGTCGTGTTCTTTGCAAGAGGTGGGGTGGAGAGCGCAGCAAGCGCGAGGGGAATTGGGCGAGGTATGCCTGGTTTTCAATGGTACCGCAACCACTTCACAACATTTCAATGATTGCTTTGGCCGCCGAATCTAATTAACAAAACAATTTCGCCATACTTGAGGAAATTTGTAGACCGCCAAATCCATCAAAAGGAATTTCACAACATTTTTTCAGGAATGCCAAATCTTTGACCTTTTCTGCGGAGCACAACTTTCAGAAATTTAATTTTAAAGTTTGAGTCGGTCGGTTCAATATAGAAATGCAACTGGTATCACCATTGCATGCCCTTGTGGCAATCGGTACCGCACGGTATTTCGAGTTTACTCAGCGTGAAGGGCGACGAGAGGGTACCGAAGAGTGTTTTGACGTCGCGACGGCCCTGCGTCGCTCAGCGAGCAGAAACCGACGCGGCGACAATAATGTTCGGAAACATTTTTGTCGCCGCGTCAATGCTGACGCTCGGCGACCAGTCACCGGTCTCTGTAACTCTGCAGGCCCCTTATTTTGAACGACTTTGTCCAGCAAGGCCCCGTCATTGTCGGCCGATACCCGGGTTGCGCTGTCCTCTCCCGCCCCGAGTGATCCTGCGCTGCCCTTCCCCGTCCCTACTGGCGCATCGATTAGGCTGACGCACTCGAGCGCACTGCGGACGGCGCACGACATCGGGGGGACTTCGACCAATGTATTGCATACGTATCGACCTTGACGGACACGAACGGGACATGACGCAGCGGGCGGGTGCACTCCGGACACATCGGGGGGGGGGGATTTTATGACCTGAGTGCGCAATGCATTGCATACGTATCGACCGGGGTGGCTACAGCTAAGCGGCTGACTATGACGGAAGCCCAAGTCCACTAGTCGAAGCATAGCAATGGGAAGGCTCTGTAAAACCCTCAACTTTCATAGAATCAATTTTTATCAGAAAACCCTTGAATTTTCTCCGCTAACGCCTGCTTCAGTTTGTTTGCTACAGAAAAATCTCAAACGTCGATTGCTTCTTCCTTTTATGATTCTCCTTTGAAAGAATTGTTCAAGACTCGAAGATTTCAGTGCGAACTAGCAGGGCTCTGCAGAAGTTTTTACGGAAGAAATCTCCCCAACGTGCATATTCTATACCGAGCACTCTATTTTCAAAACATTTTGGAACAGCTTTATGAATAGTTTACTGCTGAAACAGAGTCGCCCTCCTACATCAGTGATCACCGCTCGTCGCCGCGTTTTGTGCAATATTCACGAAAATCAGTAACAAAGATAGATACCGATCGATATTGTGTGATAGGTTCAACTCCCAACATGTGAGTAGTTAATTGGCGGCGGAACAGTTTGCAAATCTAGTTTCTATGGTGTCGGATGTCTCACGAACGATGAACGATTAAGCCGTTTGCAGCGGTTCATATATACTCTAACTTCAAGTATGATCGATCACAGGTCGAGAGATCGCCGCGTCGAACACACGTGGCACGCATGGAAGTGGCTTGCGTGCGTACCACGTGTGTTCGGAGGGCGATCTCTCGACCAGTAATCGAGGATAATTCCGAAGTGTTTTTTGTATCGTGTGAGCAAGAAGATCGGCTCGAAGCATAAATCATGCAAAGTGAAACGGCAACCAAATTTTTATTCAATACAATGATAATCACAGAGTTCAGTGATATCACAGAGTTCTTCGTTTTGGCGGTGGCCCTTTCGGACATCCAGGAAGCCAAGGGCACAGTCCAGGATATTGTACTCCTCGCCTGGGCGAACGGATGCGCTTGGCCTGTAAATTCGAATTTGCTGTTTTTTTTTTCGCCTATCTTGAAAATGGTCCTATGCTGATTCCAGGGATGTCTCTGGAATCGTACAAGGCCTTCTAGGAACGGAGTTATGATTCCTCAAAACTTGAGCTAGGGAAGCATGAAAGATGAGTTGTCCGAGGTTTTTAATTTCTGCCTTTTGTAACCGATGTATGCGAGCTGACCTGAGTAAAGAGAGAAGTTGAGAATGAAGGGAAGAACGGGCTGTTGATCGGAAACCATTGGTCATGTAACGATCTCGAGTTTTCATTCGTTCATGTCAGAGGGCGGGAATTGCTGTTCTAGGGTTTTCCTTGCGCTCAAAGTGGCCACTTCGAGCTCTTTTGGGGCTTCTCCTGGCTCGTTTTCATGCGTTCTTTCAACGTTACAATGTGCCCCTCCACTACCCATTCCTAGTGGAAACACATTTTTTTATTGTGAACACTGTCTTTAAGATACGGAGCTCTGCCTCTCATCACGGCCACACTATTCCCGTAGGCTTGAGTGACAATTTTTTCTGCCACCGGCATTGCTTTCAGCAGCTTATCCATGGGACCACATCTCGAATATCTCTCTATGCTGTCGAGAGTGATGTAGAACGACTCGGAGTCACTGTCTCAAATCTGCTTCCCAGCAGTCGGGTAAATTCTCCAGCTGTTCCCATCGCTAGGCTGCGAAGAAAAACAAAGCAATGCAGTACAAACAAGGCTGTACTGAATGTGGCAAAAAGAAGTATACTCAGGTCCGTGGTTTGCTTCCTTAGAAAAAACATTTGAATCTCACCCGAGGCCGGCGCGGCGGTCGCAAGCATTAGCACGCTAACCGATTCAGGCCGAGAAAAGAGCGCGACTGATCAGATTACCATAATGCCAGCTGTGGGTAAGATTTAAATTTTTTTGAGGACGCAAGCCGCGGACCTAACAACACTTGTGACATGTAAAACAGTAGTAAAGAGAGAAAGGGGTTGCCCTCCGAAAACAGCCTACCTAAATTACTCACGCACAGAATTCCGAATGTCCTGTTCGTTTCCTCCCTAGATCGCTCTTGTGGATTCGTCACGCCCAGAACATGCTAGTTCCAACGTATTCACAAAGGGATCTAGAGAGCAGCATTGAACGGTGACTCGGCGCTAGCTGTGGTGTCTCCTAAGGCTTTGTTTGGGCACTTGGGTAGACAAGAAGGCGAAGCAAGGCTACTGCCTCAGGCGGTCAATCGTATTAGGGATGCAGAGATCTCCAGAGATTGTCCGATACCAGGTCAGTCCCGCCCTGACCTCTTGACCTCACTGCACCAGCGAATTTGTTCTGCGTTAAAGAAGCATTTGATCAAAGGCATCTATAGATTAAAAGCAGTTGTTCAAGACTCGAAATGGCTCCGAGTTAGCAGCGACGAAGCAATGATCAGCGACCATTGATCTTCTTCTCCTTAAGACAGCATACACGCTCGTAAACGAGATTGAGGTAAATACGGAAATGAAATGGTATGGCCTAGATTACAACGCCTAGGCATTTTGAAGTGTCAAAAACGACCCACAATGCCTCTACATGAGTTAGAAGTTGGCCCCGCCCTGTATTTTCACGCCCCCTGTATTTGCCCTTTTCCTGCAACGCAAGGTTGCTGGATCATATTCATCGTCGGTACTGTTGGTAGATTGCCCAACAAGTGAACCACACACGTCACTGATGGCGGAGATGGCCCAGCAACCCTGCGCTTGACATTGTTAGTACTTGGTCTCGTGATTGGAATCTCCCATTGGCAAAGGAAAAGACGAAGGTTCTCCACTTGGGTCATAGCAATGCTAACAGTAAATATATTGTCGATGGTTGTCAGACCCAGGAAGTTGATGAAATAACTGATCTAGGGTTCATTATTACTACAAGTCTGAGTTTTGATAAGCACTGTGAATCTATCGCGAAGAAAGCAACTTTTGCTATGAATAATATTTTTAGAGGTTTGTCAACTTGCAATCCATCTGTGCTTATCAATGCTTATACCACGTATGTAAGGCCTCTACTCGAGTACGCTACCCCGGTTTTCAACCCCGCCAAACTCAAGAATACAAACAGATTGGAAAAGATACAGAACAAATTTACTAGAAGAGTTCTGATCAGACAGTATGGCTTTATCTATGGGCAAATGCCTTCCGCTGCTGACAGAAACGAATTCTTTAGTCTCGAGCCTCTGATTCTCAGAAGGAAGAAAAATGACCTATTTCTCTTCCATCAAATCCTTTTCAACGTAAACTTTGGTCTAAGGTCTGGGGATTTTCGTAAGAACGAGAGACTCTGTCACTCGGGGGGCGATAAAATTCCATCGCACCGTGTCTAACCTTGAATGTCGACGCTGCTTTTTCACGAATAGGGTTATTCCATTATTCGAGGATCTCAGTAGAAATGATAATATTCCTGTCGAATTTGGTGCCTTCAAAAACTTGGGACGAGTAAAACTGGCTCCTGGGGGGCAGCCGAGTATCCCTCCGTAGCGCTTGGATTACTCGAAATCCTGCTCTTCTCTTTTGACTATTGTTCGTTCCAGTTGGTTACAATGTTTACATCTTTGACTACTTCGTTTGAGGTTGTTTTTTTGTCTCATTTATATATATATATATATATATATATATATATATATATATATATATATATATATATATATATATATATATATATATATATATATATATATATATATATATATATATATATATATATATATATATATATATATATATATATATATATATATATATATATATATATATATATATATATATATATATATATATATATATATATATATATATATATATAAGAGCAAATACAGGGGGCGTGAAAATACAGAGCGGGGCCAACATCTAACTCATGTAGTGACATTGTGGGTCGATTTTGACATTTCAAAATGCGTAGGCGTCGTAATATGAGCCATACCATTATATTTCCATAGTTATCTCAATCACGTTTACGAGCGTGTATGCTGCCTTAAAGCGTTTGTTCCGCTCCAATGCGGGGTCCGCTTTTCTCATGCGCTGGCGCCATGTTTCCCTGTCATGCGCCTGGTCAGGAAGCACCCCAGCTATTTTCGAATCGTGCGGCGTGTCAAGCCACCGCTGCCTTGGCCGTTCTTTAGCTCTTTTTTCGGGCACGTCAAGGTTGAGCCCAGCCTTGCAAACGGTGTCACTTCCAGCGCGAAGAATGTGCCCATACCATCGCAATCGAAATTCGCGCCGATTCTCGGCAATCGGAGCAACACCAAACCGCTTTCGGATGTCGCCGTTCGTAATGTGGTCCAAGCAAGTCACATCCGCTATCCAACGTAGCCTTTTCGTCATCATTACACCGAGCCTTCGCTCTTCCTCTTTGGTAGCTGGCCAGCACTCTGCTGCATACAGCGCGACAGGCCGGACGACATGTCGGTAAGTCTTTGATTTTAGACGGTCGGGCATCTTCCTATCGTATAGCACTCCAGCCCGCCATTTCAACCACACAACACTGACCCGAAAGTTGGCCTCGCGATCTAGACTACATTCAGACGTAACGGTCGAGCCAAGGTAATTAAAGTCGTCAGCGACCATTGATAATCGATTGAATTGCAGACTCAGTACAGCACAAGTGTTCTTCGCCTTGTTACAGAGGTCCCGGACGTCTGTCTTAAGGTGATCGCAATCGGCGCACTTTATAAACATATGCAATTAAAACGGAGCACAGTGCCGCAGCACCTGAATGTAGTACAAGTAAGGCATAAGGTTGATTGGGTGATGCGAGGTAAGGTATACCACTTATTTCGGCACAAAATTTAAATGGATTATAAACACTACTGTCGTTCTCGGAGCCTGATTCCGGTCCGCATTTGCAGACAACCGCTGTTGCATTACAAAATAGGATGATAATCGCGCTTGGACTGCTTGGTCCCGGCACGATTGATCTTCCTGCTTTCTCCCTACACGAATATCATCGTGTCGCGTGATGCAACAGCAGTAGCCCGCACTTGCGAACCGGAATTAACCTCCGAGAACGACAGTACATCGAGTCCCCCGCAGCAGTAAGCATGGCCCCAGCCCAGACCATCAACTCGTCAATTCGAGCAAATCATACCGGCGATAGGAGCGCTCTGAACATTTCTCTGCTCGCCGAGTGCAGGCCTTGTAGTAGGGGCATCACACGATTTTGCTTGCACACTGTGTCGCAACTGCGGTTGTCTGCAACTTCGGACCAGAATTTTGCTTTCATACGGACAATATGGAACTCAGTGAGGACAGTTAAGAGCGGGTACATTTTTTCGGTTACAATTCCTACTCGTCACTCCAGAGCCGACTACGTAAGCATTCAAAACTTCCACAATGGTGCGGCGCGCCACGCCGCAAATCCCTAAGCAGCCTAACGGCCCCTGCACAAGGGGTCTGCAGTTGCAGCGACCGGCGAGTTATCGCCGAGCGTCAACCATGACGTGGCGTCAAAATGTTTTTAAACATTGTTGTCGCGGCGTCGGTTGCCCATCGCTTGCAGCGACCCCAGGCCATCACGGAGCCTAAATACTCTTCAGTGTCCTTCGTCGATCTCCACGCTGCGCCAGTTTTCCCGTCGCCGAAATCAATCGATATTACGTCACCCAGCAGTGTTCTTCGCTGCAAGCAACGCGGCGACTTGAACTTTGCATGCCCCTGTAGTTCAGCGGTAACAGTCGCGCCGACACGACGAGGCATAGAGAGCGGCTACGAAGCTTTGCGCCTGCTCTTTTCATATCATGGGGGTGTGATTTTGCCGCTAAACAATGCATAGACCTCTACTCGCCTATTAAGCCGGCATTGCAGGAATAGCGGTATAGAGCTTCGGGGACCCAGTCGGCTCCTATCGCTGAAACATGACGGTCGAAGTGATAAAACATGTATACCTGAAATTACCTGTCACGTTTAATTGATACGTGTGATTTATTCAAGAGCAGAACGGGCCCCCGGAGCTCGCACTCACATTGGAGCCGCGCGCCTCACTTGCTTGACTGCGTTGTTCTCGGTGCAGCTTCATATTGTGGTCTGCTTCAGTGCGGTAGCTGCGAAAGACGAGGGAAAACAGGTCCGAAACAACTCGTCCACAAATTTTTTAATTGTTCGATGTCATAACATTTGAATGGCCATAACTCCGTTAGTAGAGGGTTCTTAGCGATTCTAGAGACGCCATTGGAATCAGCACGAAATCCTCTTCAAAATACGCAAGATTAGGAAGACCGTTCTTTTTGCATTCAATATACTTCAGAAAGCTGATTAACTGTTCAAAAAGTCGAAAAAAGGGTTCATCTCCTTGTTTTATTCAGTTGGCGTTCACGATCTTGTTGGAACACTTATCGTTGAGCTTTTCGCCAGGAAGTTGGTTATGATTGCATTTAGCTCCTGTCAAATTTTGAAGTTCGTAGCTCAATTTTTGTGGAACCTCAAAATCGAGGGTCAGGAAAGACAAAAACATGTAAACATGTTATTATAAACCATCCGACGTTTGCTCATTCGCAAAAATGAACTAATGAAATAAACACCGTTACTGATAGGCTTTTGCTCAGGATTGAACGCTCCCTGAGACGGGGCAACGCTTCAATCAATACGGCGGGATCTCGGTAGTACTTTTTGGAACGCCGCACGGTGTGACTCACAAGTGCGCCACAGAACGCCGTAGATAGTGTGCGGGACCCCAGTAGGAGTGCGCCAGACGCCGTAGAAAGTGTGCGGGTCCCAAATGGGTGTGCGCAGAACGTTGTAGAAAGTTTCTGGGACCCAAATGAGGGTGCGCGGGACGCCGTAGAAAATGTATGGGACCCAAATAACAGTGCGTCGGACGCCGTAGAAGGTGTGTGGGATCCAAATGAGAGTGCGCCGGACACCATGGAAAGTGTGTGGGACCCAAGCGGATCTGCGCCGGGCCCTGTATAAAATGTGCGGTACCCAAGTGGAAGTGCGCCGGACGCCACGGGAAGTTTGTGGGACCCAAATGAGGGTGCGCGGGACGCCATAGAAAGTGTGTGGGACCCGAATAAGAGTGGACGGACGCCATAGAAAGTGTGTGGGACCCAAATGGGTGTGCGCAGTACGCCGTAGAAAGTGTATGTGACCCAAGTACCAGTGCGTCGGACCCCGTAGAAAGTGTTTGAGACTCAAATACAAGCACGCCCATGCCGATCGTTTTTTCCGCAAGGCTACCGTAACCATTCTTGAACAAAACATGATAACGAACGACGATAACACACGCTCATAACATTCGGGGTATAAAAAGGTAGAGGAGCGGTATGTATTCATTCACACACCGCTCTCTTCAAGGAGCCGCTGGGAAGTGGCTGAGGAGTTCGATATTGTACGAACATGATTGTTGGCTAATACGATGTGCTTATATCCAAGCTGACACATAAAAATTTTTTAAAGGAGGGTTACGGTAGCCCTGCGGAAAGAAATGATCGGCAGGAGCGTGCTTGTGACCCTAATTGGTGTACGCAGAACGCCGTAGAAAGTGTGTGGGACCCAAATGAGATTGCGCCAGACGCCGTAGAAAGTGTGCGGGACATCAGTGGGAGTGTGCAGGATGTCATAGAAAGTGTGCAGGACATCAGTGGGAGTGTGCACGACGTCATAGAAGGGGGGGGGGGGCAGGGCGTCAGTGGGTTTTCTTTGAATTAACACCATCAGGCATGAATCACGTTAGAAAGGGAACCTTTAGGAAAAACAAATGAAATTCCTGAAAGTTTAGGTTCCTGGCAAAAGTAAAGATTTGGAATGGCCATTTTTTCGAAAAATTAGAATTATACTCTGTCAAAAGGGGAAGGTAAAGAAAAATGAAAAAAGGTTTTGAAATATTCCTGAGAACGATTTGGCCTAGAATGATTTGATTTTCGGGAAATGTAGTGAAATAGTTGAAAGTATGATTTGGCAGTCGAGTTTGGACCAACTATTGATACGAGTTGTGCAAAACGAGAGATCGCATTGTATGAGCTTATCCGTAAAACATATCGAAGCAAAATCACGCGTGATAACGTAAGCAGTAAACGCTCGTTCGGGAGCTGCAATGCCGCGGTCTTCACGTATTAAGTAAAGTAAAATCAACTGTTTGTTCCATATCACGCGTGATTTTGCTTTGATATGTTCTACGGATAAGCTCATACAATGCGATCTCTCGTTTTGCACAACTCTTATCAATAGTTGGTTCAAACTCGACTGCCGAATCATACTTTCAATTATTTCACTACATTTCCCGAAAATCAAATCATTCTAGGCCAAATCGTTCTCAGGAATATTTCAAATCCTTTTTTCATTTTTCTTTACCTTCCCCTTTTAACTGAGTATATTTCTAATTTTTCGAAAAAATGGCCATGCCAAATCTTTACTTTTGCCAGGAACCTAAACTTTCAGGAATTCTTACTCTCACATTAGATACATACTTCGACCGCATTATAGCAAACTTCGTTTTAGAATGTTGACAAATCTACCCTGCACAATCGCCCTTGAAAAACTTCTACGTATCCACCAGATCTATTGCTTACCGGTTTCCTATTTGGAGCAGCTTCGGTTTTGCACATAAACATGATAGCCATGATGCACAAAATTTTCCACCAGTACATTGTTTTCGATTTTCGGAGAGGTATTGATAACCACCCAGTGAGGAAGACACGCTACCTTCCAACGAGAGGAGAAGTGTGGAAATGATGATGTTGGGGAGACATCATCACCTTGGAGTACATCGTTCTTGATACGGCTGTTATCTTGAGCCTCACAGGAACTCCAGAAATTGTGTTTAGAGATAATGAATGTTTTCATTTTTTAGGCCCCGTCAGACTTCGTCGAAAAACCTGCTGAGTCCCACTGAGTCCGGTTGCCCCTAGCGCCAACCAGTTTCTCTGCGAAACACGCAATTGATAGTGACGATTATCACCTCAGCTGTGAAACAGAACGTGTTTGGTGGCTAATTTTTCTTGTTTTCAACATGTCTTTGTCTTCAACTCGTAAACCATTTTTAGGCCCCCGTCATAGTCGGCGGATCTACTGAGTCCCACCGGGTCGATACGCACCGAATTCGTGGGAGACGGGTGCAAAAAAATCAACTCACTGAGTCCGACTGCAACCGTCTGATGCCCACCGCAATACCCCCGGTCGATACTGATGGTTCTCATGCGTACAAGGGGGGGGCAATGCACCGACTGAGTCCCACTGAGTCCGGCTGCGTCCCAACCGAAATCATCCTCACCCCATCTGTCCAATGATGATTCTTAAAAATGGTTCGCGAGTTGAAGAAAAAGACATGTTGAAAACAAGAAAATTTAGCCACCAAACACGTTCCGATTCACATCTGAGGTGATAATCGTCACTATCAATTGCGTGTTTAGCAGAAGAACTGGTTGGCGCAGGGGGCAACCGGACTCAGTCGGTTTCAGACGGTTTTTACGCCCCGGGCTCAATCGGACTCATCCGGACTCAGTCGGACTCAGCAGGTTTTTCGACGAAGTCTGACGGGGGCCTTAAGAATCATCATTGGACAGGTGGGGTGAGGATTATTTCGGTTGGGGCGCAGCCGGACTCAGTGGGACTCAGTTGGACTCAGTCGGTGCATTGGCCCCGCCCTTGTACGCATGAGAACCATCAGTACCGACCGGGGGATTGTGGTGGGCATCAGACGGTTGCAGTCGGACTCAGTGGGTTAATTTTTTTGCACCCGTCTCCAACGAATTCGGTGCGTATCGACCCTGTGGGACTCAGTAGATCCACCGACTATGACGGGGGCCTAATACATTCGATAAATTGTGCTAGACTATGCCGATTTGTGCTTACAAGATCATACCTGTCATCGGGTGATTGCTGTTGTGCCCACACAGTTCATGTGTGAATAGCTGAGTGATGTAGAACGGGGTGTCGGTGGTGTAATGGTAACACTCTCGCCCGGAAAGCGTGCAATGCAGGTTCGAGTCCTGCCTGACATCTGAGTTTTGCGTTCAACTCAGCTACCTTGTGATAACTTGTGATCATATACCATGCCATAATAAGGCATCAAATATACAAAAACATCAAATTTCTGTCTTCAAAAGGCCTCAGCTTAACTGGGTTTAATGCCGATTTGTGCTTACCAGATCATACCCGTCATCGGGTGATTGCTGTTGTGCCCAAACAGTTCATGTGTGAATAGCTGAGTGATGTACAACGGGGTGTCGGTAGTGTAATGGTAACACTCTCGCCCGGAAAGCGTGCAATGCAGGTTCGAGTCCTGCCTGACATCTGAGTTTTGCGTTCAACTCAGCTACCTTGTGATAACTTGTGATCATATACCATGCCATAATAAGGCATCAAATATACAAAAACATTAAATTTCTGTCTTCAAAAGGCCTCAGCTTAACTGGGTTTAATGCCGATTTGTGCTTACCAGGTCATACCCGTCATCGGGTGATTGCTGTTGTGCCCAAACAGTTCATGTGTGAATAGCTGAGTGATGTACAACGGGGTGTCGGTAGTGTAATGGTAACACTCTCGCCCGGAAAGCGTGCAATGCAGGTTCGAGTCCTGCCTGACATCTGAGTTTTGCGTTCAACTCAGCTACCTTGTGATAACTTGTGATCATATACCATGCCATAATAAGGCATCAAATATACAAAAACATCAAATTTCTGTCTTCAAAAGGCCTCAGCTTAACTGGGTTTAATGCCGATTTGTGCTTACCAGATCATACCCGTCATCGGGTAATTGCTGTTGTGCCCACACAGTTCATGTGTGAATAGCTGAGTGATGTAGAACGGGGTGTCGGTGGTGTAATGGTAACACTCTCGCCCGGAAAGCGTGCAATGCAGGTTCGAGTCCTGCCTGACATCTGAGTTTTGCGTTCAACTCAGCTACCTTGTGATAACTTGTGATCATATACCATGCCATAATAAGGCATCAAATATTCAAAAACATCAAAATTCTGTCTTCAAAAGGCCTCAGCTTAACTGGGTTTAATGCCGATTTGTGCTTACCAGATCATACCCGTCATCGGGTGATTGCTGTTGTGCCCAAACAGTTCATGTGTGAATAGCTGAGTGATGTGCAACGGGGTGTCGGTGGTGTAATGGTAACACTCTCGCCCGGAAAGCGTGCAATGCAGGTTCGAGTCCTGCCTGACATCTGAGTTTTGCGTTCAACTCAGCTACCTTGTGATAACTTGTGATCATATACCATGCCATAATAAGGCATCAAATATACAAAAACATTAAATTTCTGTCTTCAAAAGGCCTCAGCTTAACTGGGTTTAATGCCGATTTGTGCTTACCAGATCATACCCGTCATCGGGTGATTGCTGTTGTGCCCAAACAGTTCATGTGTGAATAGCTGAGTGATGTACAACGGGGTGTCGGTAGTGTAATGGTAACACTCTCGCCCGGAAAGCGTGCAATGCAGGTTCGAGTCCTGCCTGACATCTGAGTTTTGCGTTCAACTCAGCTACCTTGTGATAACTTGTGATCATATACCATGCCATAATAAGGCATCAAATATACAAAAACATCAAATTTCTGTCTTCAAAAGGCCTCAGCTTAACTGGGTTTAATGCCGATTTGTGCTTACCAGATCATACCCGTCATCGGGTGATTGCTGTTGTGCCCAAACAGTTCATGTGTGAATAGCTGAGTGATGTACAACGGGGTGTCGGTAGTGTAATGGTAACACTCTCGCCCGGAAAGCGTGCAATGCAGGTTCGAGTCCTGCCTGACATCTGAGTTTTGCGTTCAACTCAGCTACCTTGTGATAACTTGTGATCATATACCATGCCATAATAAGGCATCAAATATACAAAAACATCAAAATTCTGTCTTCAAAAGGCCTCAGCTTAACTGGGTTTAATGCCGATTTGTGCTTACCAGATCATACCCGTCATCGGGTGATTGCTGTTGTGCCCAAACAGTTCATGTGTGAATAGCTGAGTGATGTACAACGGGGTGTCGGTAGTGTAATGGTAACACTCTCGCCCGGAAAGCGTGCAATGCAGGTTCGAGTCCTGCCTGACATCTGAGTTTTGCGTTCAACTCCAGCTACCTTGTGATAACTTGTGATCATATACCATGCCATAATAAGGCATCAAATATACAAAAACATCAAAATTCTGTCTTCAAAAGGCCTCAGCTTAACTGGGTTTAATGCCGATTTGTGCTTACCAGATCATACCCGTCATCGGGTGATTGCTGTTGTGCCCAAACAGTTCATGTGAATAGCTGAGTGATGTACAACGGGGTGTCGGTAGTGTAATGGTAACACTCTCGCCCGGAAAGCGTGCAATGCAGGTTCGAGTCCTGCCTGACATCTGAGTTTTGCGTTCAACTCAGCTACCTTGTGATAACTTGTGATCATATACCATGCCATAATAAGGCATCAAATATACAAAAACATCAAAATTCTGTCTTCAAAAGGCCTCAGCTTAACTGGGTTTAATGCCGATTTGTGCTTACCAGATCATACCCGTCATCGGGTGATTGCTGTTGTGCCCAAACAGTTCATGTGTGAATAGCTGAGTGATGTACAACGGGGTGTCGGTAGTGTAATGGTAACACTCTCGCCCGGAAAGCGTGCAATGCAGGTTCGAGTCCTGCCTGACATCTGAGTTTTGCGTTCAACTCAGCTACCTTGTGATAACTTGTGATCATATACCATGCCATAATAAGGCATCAAATATACAAAAACATCAAAATTCTGTCTTCAAAAGGCCTCAGCTTAACTGGGTTTTAATGCCGATTTGTGCTTACCAGATCATACCCGTCATCGGGTGATTGCTGTTGTGCCCAAACAGTTCATGTGTGAATAGCTGAGTGATGTACAACGGGGTGTCGGTAGTGTAATGGTAACACTCTCGCCCGGAAAGCGTGCAATGCAGGTTCGAGTCCTGCCTGACATCTGAGTTTTGCGTTCAACTCAGCTACCTTGTGATAACTTGTGATCATATACCATGCCATAATAAGGCATCAAATATACAAAACATCAAATTTCTGTCTTCAAAAGGCCTCAGCTTAACTGGGTTTAATGCCGATTTGTGCTTACCAGATCATACCCGTCATCGGGTGATTGCTGTTGTGCCCAAACAGTTCATGTGTGAATAGCTGAGTGATGTACAACGGGGTGTCGGTAGTGTAATGGTAACACTCTCGCCCGGAAAGCGTGCAATGCAGGTTCGAGTCCTGCCTGACATCTGAGTTTTGCGTTCAACTCAGCTACCTTGTGATAACTTGTGATCATATACCATGCCATAATAAGGCATCAAATATACAAAAACATCAAAATTCTGTCTTCAAAAGGCCTCAGCTTAACTGGGTTTAATGCCGATTTGTGCTTACCAGATCATACCCGTCATCGGGTGATTGCTGTTGTGCCCAAACAGTTCATGTGTGAATAGCTGAGTGATGTGCAACGGGGTGTCGGTGGTGTAATGGTAACACTCTCGCCCGGAAAGCGTGCAATGCAGGTTCGAGTCCTGCCTGACATCTGAGTTTTGCGTTCAACTCAGCTACCTTGTGATAACTTGTGATCATATACCATGCCATAATAAGGCATCAAATATACAAAAACATTAAATTTCTGTCTTCAAAGGCCTCAGCTTAACTGGGTTTAATGCCGATTTGTGCTTACCAGATCATACCCGTCATCGGGTGATTGCTGTTGTGCCCAAACAGTTCATGTGTGAATAGCTGAGTGATGTACAACGGGGTGTCGGTAGTGTAATGGTAACACTCTCGCCCGGAAAGCGTGCAATGCAGGTTCGAGTCCTGCCTGACATCTGAGTTTTGCGTTCAACTCAGCTACCTTGTGATAACTTGTGATCATATACCATGCCATAATAAGGCATCAAATATACAAAAACATTAAATTTCTGTCTTCAAAAGGCCTCAGCTTAACTGGGTTTAATGCCGATTTCTGCTTACCAGATCATACCCGTCATCGGGTAATTGCTGTTGTGCCCACACAGTTCATGTGTGAATAGCTGAGTGATGTAGAACGGGGTGTCGGTGGTGTAATGGTAACACTCTCGCCCGGAAAGCGTGCAATGCAGGTTCGAGTCCTGCCTGACATCTGAGTTTTGCGTTCAACTCAGCTACCTTGTGATAACTTGTGATCATATACCATGCCATAATAAGGCATCAAATATTCAAAAACATCAAAATTCTGTCTTCAAAAGGCCTCAGCTTAACTGGGTTTAATGCCGATTTGTGCTTACCAGATCATACCCGTCATCGGGTGATTGCTGTTGTGCCCAAACAGTTCATGTGTGAATAGCTGAGTGATGTGCAACGGGGTGTCGGTGGTGTAATGGTAACACTCTCGCCCGGAAAGCGTGCAATGCAGGTTCGAGTCCTGCCTGACATCTGAGTTTTGCGTTCAACTCAGCTACCTTGTGATAACTTGTGATCATATACCATGCCATAATAAGGCATCAAATATACAAAAACATTAAATTTCTGTCTTCAAAAGGCCTCAGCTTAACTGGGTTTAATGCCGATTTGTGCTTATCAGATTATACCCGTCATCGGGTGATTGCTGTTGTGCCCAAACAGTTCATGTGTGAATAGCTGAGTGATGTAGAACAGGGTGTCGGTGGTGTAATGGTAACACTCTCGCCCGGAAAGCGTGCAATGCAGGTTCAAGTCCTGCCTGACATCTGAGTTTTGCGTTCAACTCAGCTACCTTGTGATAACTTGTGATCATATACCATGCCATAATAAGGCATCAAATATTCGAAAACATCAAATTTCTGTCTTCAAAAGGCCTCAGCTTAACTGGGTTTAATGCCGATTTGTGCTTATCAGATCATACCCGTCATCGGGTGATTGCTGTTGTGCCCAAACAGTTCATGTGTGAATAGCTGAGTGATGTACAACGGGGTGTCGGTGGTGTAATGGTAACACTCTCGCCCGGAAAGCGTGCAATGCAGGTTCGAGTCCTGCCTGACATCTGAGTTTTGCGTTCAACTCAGCTACCTTGTGATAACTTGTGATCATATACCATGCCATAATAAGGCATCAAATATTCAAAAACATCAAAATTCTGTCTTCAAAAGGCCTCTGCTTAACTGGGTTTAATGCCGATTTGTGCTTACCAGATCATACCCGTCATCGGGTAATTGCTGTTGTGCCCACACAGTTCATGTGTGAATAGCTGAGTGATGTACAACGGGGTGTCGGTGGTGTAATGGTAACACTCTCGCCCGGAAAGCGTGCAATGCAGGTTCGAGTCCTGCCTGACATCTGAGTTTTGCGTTCAACTCAGCTACCTTGTGATAACTTGTGATCATATACCATGCCATAATAAGGCATCAAATATTCGAAAACATCAAATTTCTGTCTTCAAAAGGCCTCAGCTTAACTGGGTTTAATGCCGATTTGTGCTTATCAGATCATACCCGTCATCGGGTGATTGCTGTTGTGCCCAAACAGTTCATGTGTGAATAGCTGAGTGATGTACAACGGGGTGTCGGTGGTGTAATGGTAACACTCTCGCCCGGAAAGCGTGCAATGCAGGTTCGAGTCCTGCCTGACATCTGAGTTTTGCGTTCAACTCAGCTACCTTGTGATAACTTGTGATCATATACCATGCCATAATAAGGCATCAAATATTCAAAAACATCAAAATTCTGTCTTCAAAAGGCCTCTGCTTAACTGGGTTTAATGCCGATTTGTGCTTACCAGATCATACCCGTCATCGGGTAATTGCTGTTGTGCCCACACAGTTCATGTGTGAATAGCTGAGTGATGTACAACGGGGTGTCGGTGGTGTAATGGTAACACTCTCGCCCGGAAAGCGTGCAATGCAGGTTCGAGTCCTGCCTGACATCTGAGTTTTGCGTTCAACTCAGCTACCTTGTGATAACTTGTGATCATATACCATGCCATAATAAGGCATCAAATATTCGAAAACATCAAATTTCTGTCTTCAAAAGGCCTCAGCTTAACTGGGTTTAATGCCGATTTGTGCTTATCAGATCATACCCGTCATCGGGTGATTGCTGTTGTGCCCAAACAGTTCATGTGTGAATAGCTGAGTGACGTACAACGGGGTGTCGGTGGTGTAATGGTAACACTCTCGCCCGGAAAGCGTGCAATGCAGGTTCGAGTCCTGCCTGACATCTGAGTTTTGCGTTCAACTCAGCTACCTTGTGATAACTTGTGATCATATGCCATGCCATAATAAGGCATCAAATATTCGAAAACATCAAAATTCTGTCTTCAAAAGGCCTCAGCATTAACTGGGTTTAATGCCGATTTGTGCTTACCAGATCATACCCGTCATCGGGTGATTGCTGTTGTGCCCAAACAGTTCATGTGTGAATAGCTGAGTGATGTAGAACGGGGTGTCGGTGGTGTAATGGTAACACTCTCGCCCGGAAAGCGTGCAATGCGGGTTCAAGTCCTGCCTGACATCTGAGTTTTGCGTTCAAATCTGCTACCCTGTGATAACTTGTGATCATATACCATGCCATAATAAGGCATCGAATATTCGAAAACATCAAATTTCTGTCTTCAAAAGGCCTCAGCTTAACTGGGTTTAATGCCGATTTGTGCTTATCAGATCATACCCGTCATCGGGTGATTGCTGTTGTGCCCAAACAGTTCATGTGTGAATAGCTGAGTGACGTACAACGGGGTGTCGGTGGTGTAATGGTAACACTCTCGCCCGGAAAGCGTGCAATGCAGGTTCGAGTCCTGCCTGACATCTGAGTTTTGCGTTCAACTCAGCTACCTTGTGATAACTTGTGATCATATACCATGCCATAATAAGGCATCAAATATTCGAAAACATCAAAATTCTGTCTTCAAAAGGCCTCAGCTTAACTGGGTTTAATGCCGATTTGTGCTTACCAGATCATACCCGTCATCGGGTGATTGCTGTTGTGCCCAAACAGTTCATGTGTGAATAGCTGAGTGATGTAGAACGGGGTGTCGGTGGTGTAATGGTAACACTCTCGCCCGGAAAGCGTGCAATGCAGGTTCAAGTCCTGCCTGACATCTGAGTTTTGCGTTCAACTCAGCTACCTTGTGATAACTTGTGATCATATACCATGCCATAATAAGGCATCAAATATTCGAAAACATCAAATTTCTGTCTTCAAAAGGCCTCAGCTTAACTGGGTTTAATGCCGATTTGTGCTTATCAGATCATACCCGTCATCGGGTGATTGCTGTTGTGCCCAAACAGTTCATGTGTGAATAGCTGAGTGACGTACAACGGGGTGTCGGTGGTGTAATGGTAACACTCTCGCCCGGAAAGCGTGCAATGCAGGTTCGAGTCCTGCCTGACATCTGAGTTTTGCGTTCAACTCAGCTACCTTGTGATAACTTGTGATCATATACCATGCCATAATAAGGCATCAAATATTCGAAAACATCAAAATTCTGTCTTCAAAAGGCCTCAGCTTAACTGGGTTTAATGCCGATTTGTGCTTACCAGATCATACCCGTCATCGGGTGATTGCTGTTGTGCCCAAACAGTTCATGTGTGAATAGCTGAGTGATGTAGAACGGGGTGTCGGTGGTGTAATGGTAACACTCTCGCCCGGAAAGCGTGCAATGCAGGTTCAAGTCCTGCCTGACATCTGAGTTTTGCGTTCAACTCAGCTACCTTGTGATAACTTGTGATCATATACCATGCCATAATAAGGCATCAAATATTCAAAAACATCAAAATTCGATAAATTGTTCATCTCGCTTTTTTTCAATCTTATTGCTAACTTGATTCAGTTTATATGTGCATAAAATCACAAGTAAAATGCAAGTAACGTCGGCATGGATCCGGAAGGGACTTCGCGTTCATTGTTGAAGGTTGGCGCGAGCTCGGTGAACCTATGTTATAACATATGACACCGAGTTCGCGCCAACATTCAATGGGTGAACGCGACGACTTTTCAGGATCCATGCCAATCATACTCAATTTTGGCTTGACCTCCCGATTTCTGCCTGACTCGGTCATTCCACATCTTGCCGAGGTGAGCCGTCCTAAGCAGCGTCCATTTGTCCCGGTCTTTAACCACAATTCGAACCCATTCCATCCATTTGTCACTACTCCATTACCTGCGGAGCCAAACACCTCAACTGAATTGCCTTTCAATGCCGAGTTATTTAAATTCATTCTTCACCAAATAATTACTAACTTTTGCCTATGTCCAGGTACTCAGGGAAAACTAGTTGTCCAGAATCGGACGAATAGTTGTCGAGAATCAGTCAACAATCGAGAAGTTGTCCAGAAAGTTGATAGAGGTTGTCTAGAATTCCGGGATTCGCAGTATTTGTCGAGAACTGCGGCCGATTTGTTCGGAATTTCGGAGAAAGTTGCCGAGAATTCGTGGGAACGAGTGTTTGCCGAGAGTTCGGACAGATTTCTCGACAACTCCTTATGAAATTGAGGGTATGTTCCGAATAAGTCGAAAATTTCCCAAGAATTCAGGTCATCACTTCAGACCGCTCTTTACACCACATTCTTCAAACGTTGCGGCTGCTGTTTTTGTTATTTTCTTTTCGTGTGGGTCCACTGTGGCCCGTAGTAACCCGCCACTCAGTCAAGGTCATCTGAGTGAGACATAATGTCGGCATGGATCGTGAAGAGACTTCGCGTTCACCGTTGAAGGTTGGCGCGAATTCGGCGCCATATGCTATAACATAGGTGCACCGAGTTCGCGCCAACCTTCAACAGTGAACGCGAAGTCTCTTCACGATCCATGCCGATGTTAAGACAAGCCCGAAAAGGTTCAGACACGACTCAGACGAGTCCGAAATTATAGCGATTCGGCAGATCGTTGGTCGACCGCAACACTTTATCGAACGACATGGAATGACCAGAATCGCTCTTTGGTTCACTAGAGGGCAGTTCTATGATACTGCATAAAGGTAAAATGTGTGAATTTCGTTCCTGTACATTATATACCAATCACGACATGGGGACAAGGTTAAATTTTTAAATCATTAGTGATTCTCATGACAAATGCATTGCTGCCAATGTCTTTCTTTGACTCAGAGGTTCGCGGGGTCGTAATGGAGCACAATAGGTTTTCACCTCGACGAGGCTAGCGAGGGCAGCACGAGGGGAAGAGCTGCTTCTCGAGCAGCACATGCTGCCTTTGTGCTGCTCTTAGAAGCACGTGCTGCCCTCGTCCTCCTTTCGTCGCCTCAGCTGCTGCTCTCCGTTTTGGCCAGCGCAGTGTAGTAACTTGGCTCAAAGTGGTTTATTTGGGCAGCTACAAAGACATTCATAATCAGTTTGGAGAGTTATTTCTTTTGAGCATGTACATTTAGACTTCTGGATATCTGTATAAAAGGTGCACACCCACGCCGCTTCGCGGCGTACTTGTGGGCGTGCTTTAAGATCTGTGGATTATTTGAATTAAAAAGCAGTGCCTCGCTGCGCTAAACAGCCTTGAAGGCATAGTGCAACATCAGGAGTGAAATTCGATATTATAGCCCGCCCACCGTGAATAGTAACCCTGCCAAGCGCGAGATCTCAATTCGTTGTAATAAGTGAGAAACTTCAAGGAAAAAGTCGGCTCAGCCCCAAAAGCCTAACTGCATCGCCCCGATAAGGGAACCAAGAGCTCTGCTATTGTTCATTTCACTTTTGAGCATCGCCACACAAACTAATTTTTCCGTTTGCAAAAGTTTGGGTTACCTTTTCGGGGTCTAAACGCTTGATTATGCTTTTGGGGTGTTGTGAGCGGGGTCGACTTTTTCCGTGTAGTTTCTCACTTATTTGATCGAATTGAGTTCTCTAGCTTGACAGGCTTGCTATACACGGGGGGCGGACTATAATATCGAAATTTACCCCTGAGGTACAGTTCCGCACAATTTTTCGCGAAAAAAGCATTTTGCGGCGTTTTTTTGCGCTCACAAAGCGCTGCATCGCTATAACTTGCTTCAAAGTGGTCCAATTTCAATTTTGAAGTAATTTCTAAATTTCTTCAATTGAGTCCTATACGATAGTTTCAGAAAACATTAGATTGAACGCAAGAAGTGCATCGAAAAATGCATATTTACACCAAAAAATCAATCACTATGAATTGGTCAGATGATCATGATAGCAGAAATCGTTCATTTTCTGATCTGTGGTCGATATGGCTTTTCGAAGGAAATACACCTTTTTCAACAGGATACCGGAGTCGCAATGACTCTACATTTCCCTAACTGAGAGGAACACGAAAACTACCTCAAAATTTCATTTCGTCAATTTTGAAGCGAGATATGGCGATAAGGCGCTTTCTCTGAGAAATATTGCCGTGACTCTCCGCTGCTGCCTAATGATTCCTTCGCGATCCTCGACCATCCCGCGTCTCCCAAGCGACCCTGGACTTTTCCGCGGCTTTGCCGTGACTTCCCCGTGAATCAAGCTTTCGCTACTCTACTGGGACTCCGCCGGAACTCTTCCGTGACCCTACCGGTCACGGAAGAAAAGAAAGAAAAAATCGTCCGCGGTTCTGCCTCTCATCTCCCCCGCAACTCCTCCGGCAGGCGTCAAACCGGAGGAGTTGCGGCGAAGACGCGGCAACATATCTCAGAGATGTATGAGCAAAAAACATCACGGGAAGCTTTTTTTGCGATAAAAAAAAACTTGCGCTCTCCTCTATGTTTTCAAGGAAATCAGTTACACTGTTCTCAATCAAGCTTACACAGGGTAATTATGCATTACAATGCATAACCCTTCACAGTCTGACACAGATTCTAAAGAAGAGAATCTGCGGAGAAAGTTATGTCACACTTCTCCATGGTTTGGTGAACTTTTCGGGGTACATTGATGTCCTGCACATTTCTTGAGCTCATCCCAGAAAGCTGTCTCTCCAGAAAGTGATTATGAATGAGAAATTGAAGGAATAGGCACAAATGAGCAGTAGAACAGTACTCAGAACTGATTGTTCTCTTGTTTGCTCACTGACACGAAGCGAGGTCAATGACCACCGCTGCATACGCGGACAGTGGGTGTGACAGCCGGGTGTCAATCGTTAACGACGGGTGATGACGACTAATTTCCGTTCACTCTCTCTCACACACACACAGACGGTCACACACACTTAGCTAAATATAGTGAGTAGGATCAATTGACATCTTGTGTTTTTCTCCTAAACAATGTGTACAGAGTTTGAGCAAAAAAAATCGGTCGTCATCTTAAACGTTGTAATGGGGCGCACTCAGCTCCTCGAGAGCAACGAGGGCAGTACAAGTGGACGAGCTCCTGCTTGAGGAGCACGTGCTGCCCTCCTTCTCCATTCGTCTCCTCAGCTGCTGCTCTCTCGTGGCCAGCACCGTGTGGTAACATTTCTCAAAATGGTCCACTCGGGTAGCTACAAGCACAGTCATAATCAGCATGAAGAGTTCTTCGCTTCCCAGCGTGCACATGCTCTACTCCCGCACAACTTAGAGTTAGAGTTCACACAACCAATCGATCTCCAGCCATATCACAAGGACTACCTTAGAGGTAGCGTACGCGCAGAAAACCGTATTCTTTTTTTTTATTCTGCAGTTAGGCCTACCAGGTTGTGATATATCGCAAAGAGGCCACCCAAAATACGCAAGCTTCGGAGGAAAACTCGTTTGAAAATCCCGTAGCATTAAGCTTCCTTTAAATACGTCTGTTCGGTGTGTACTGTATAATACACCAATATCGAAAATTTGAACGTCTGAATTGGTTTAGCCCCTTAACTTTTTAGGTTCCGCATTTCTTTTCGCCTCTTTGTTTCCGAAAATTCTCTGAAACAAGAAGCTCCTAATACAGAGGTTTGAACGGGGATCTCTCGGAATAAAGAAAATAGACTTCTGGAGTTACGCGGCCTGTCGGAACCTGTCGTGGCGCTTCTGTTCCTCATGTCAGATGACGCCTTTTCAGACACCGGAGCAGTTTTGACCAGCTTATAGCATTATAAATGCGCGACATTAAGCTCTCAAGTTTTGCTGCCTCCACTTGGTTCAAACATTGGAGTGAGAAGAAAACCCCAAATGCGGATTTCCGCCTTGAAAAAGGAAGCTGCCTTTAAAGGCACAGAACACCCAGAAGATGATCTTTTAGTTTTTATGCTGGTCTTAAGGAGGGTCACACTCGTATCACAGTGGTTTTTTTTCTTTTTTTTTCTCCAAGACCCCCTATGAACAGAGTTATGGCTTATTAAAGATGCCTATGATTAAAGGGTGAAAAATTGGCGGATGAGTTGTCTCTTCTCTTAATTTGCAATCGTTGCCCGAGAGCGAGCCAGGATACGGAGTCAGTCTGGCTATGGTCTGAAGAACGACGACTTGTTGAGAATTTAGTCATTCATCTAGCCGCTACAGAGTTTGGAAATCTGGTGAGGGGTTTGGCCCGTGGTGGTGAGCGAAGTGGGTCGGGCCTAAAGTGATCGCCTATATCTCGCTTATTGGGAGGATTTGAGATCTCGCACTTGGCACGTCTCATAAAAGAGGGGTCCACTAGACAATCAAATAAAAATCACAAAATTCATATCAGAGGGTGTAGTGTGACTTCAAGGTACACAACCGCTTGTTTGGTGGGGGGTGTGGGGGGGGGGGGGTTAGGTGTTCTCACCGCTTTTTCTGAGATTACGCATTACGGATTATCCATGTCGAATTCGTATAGAGTGTACTGTCGCGTATGAGAAAGCTTGCCAGAAGGCTGTATGAAGGGAAAGCAAACCACAGTTGAAGTCGAGTATCTTTGCATCCATCTTCCAGAAAAGACACAGAACGGATATCAAATTGGGGAATAGTTATGTAAGCAAAGAAAGTGTGAGGACTACTTCATAAGTATCGTACGCGTATGTAGATTTCGGGGGATGCGTGCCTACTCCTACTCGCTAATGCTTACCCAACAATACTCTGCTCGAAATCTATTCTAAGATCCACCAAAAACGTCCTTTTCATGAGACGGTATGCTATCGCAAGGAATTAGGGCGCAACTGCCTTTTTAATCGGTAAGCACATCATTAAATGATTGGAATGCACCGCTATATTTCTCCATGCCTCAGTATTCCGCTGTTTTTGATAATAGAAATCCTGAGCTCGATAGAAGTACCCCAAAGATTAGGTTCTTAACATTAGACTAAAATTAGAGAGCATATAAAACATAAAATCTGTAGTAAACTAGGAAATCTGTTTATTACCAAACATGTTTTGGTGATTTTTAATCAATTCCATCGAAATCCAGGAAGAACGCATTGAAGTGAGCTTTCGGATCGGATAAGCAGGGTGGGGCGCCGCAACATGCGCTCGGCGGGAGGCGGACACGCGGAGTTTTCGGCACGATCTGAGTCTGGAGTCTTGCCCGTACACTTTTCAGTTCCAAGCGATTTACCTGTAGGATTTACCTGAGTGATTTACCTGTTCACCTGCGCGGCCACCTCAAAGGTGGTAATTTTATGCAAAATTCACATTTTCGTTGCGTCAAGTCTTCCAAAAAAAAATGGTATTTTATTGATCATCAATATAAACGCCGTCTAGAAAAAAAAGGATTTTCGTTAGGTTTGAGATGGTACACTCGAGTAAAATAGTTCCTTGCGAGCAATGTGAATGGTTCAGCTCGGTTAAAGGCTGATGAATTATACTGAAAAAGATGATGAGTCGTCATTCTCATAGGATGATAGTTGTGTGGAACCGACCGAAAATTTGAGAAATGTTCAACCCTTTTGAAATAATTTATTCAGTGTGTTCTGCAAGATTCGACAACAATTTGAGTTTTTTTTTGTTAAATCTTGAAGGTATGTGTCGAAAACTTTGGAAAATCACGTTCTTACCTTAAAATTCGTTTTCATGACTTTGAAGTTTACTCGCATTTTCCAATGAAACATATTTTTTTGATTTTGGACAAAGACAACGATGACTCGTATTTTTCAAATGCTGAGCGGCAATGGTTTGCCAAAAATGGAACGGAATGGCCAATACGTTTTCTTCACGAAAAACACAATGCTCACAATATTCAAAGCAGACAGTTCTCAAAATTTACTTTGCAATTAATTCAAAAATTTTGAACCATCCTGAAAATGTTCACGAAAATAATTTCGAAAGAAGTAAATATTTTCATTGAATCATTGATTTTTTGAAGGGGAGAAATCATTATTTATAGAGAGATCACCAAATGATGGATACTCTGATATTTGCAATTCCGTTCGCCCTAGAAATTTCTCTAATCAGTGTGAATTTCAGTGAATTAAGAATATTTTAAGAAAATTTTCATCTTTGGAATATGTGGGTATAACTTTTTCCCCAAAGAAAGCCATGATTCGTCTTTAAAATCGAGAAAAACAGAATATTGCGCCTAATTCCTATCTTTACGGTCACAAAACCGAGTGAAAATAGATTCTTGTTTAGGGATAGAGAATATATCTGTTGAGGAATGTTTCTGGGGCACTCAAATTCACTACCGACCGAGGCCTGTGTTGAACGGCCCTCGCAAACTCGTGCCAGATACGAGGCAGTCTTATATAGGCATGAGACAGTCGGCAATGCGAGCATCATTTCCTCTATCGGTGGTGGAGATCAAAGGATATAATCAAGGATGATACACCCGTTAGGGATATTAATAGGCCTCACTGGGGTCTTAATCTTTGAAGGGTCGCTGCAGCGCTGCTGCTGAGAGCGACATATCACCTGCGAAACAAGAATTATAAGAAAAAGGAAAAGATCATAAATTAGGAACAGCAGTTGGGGCGAAAATAAAGAGCAGCAGTTGGGGAGAGAATAGCAGAGGTTGGGGCCCACAATGAGGAGCAGCAGTTGGGGGCACAATGAATAGCAGCAGTTGGGGCGACGACTGGAGCGGTTGGGGCAACTGTAGCAGCAGGTGGGGCAAATATACGAGCAGCAGTTGGGGCAGTGAGCGGAGCAAGAGGCACAACGTGCTGCCCTGGGCAGCAGTTGGGGGGGGGGGCGAAAGGGGCTCACACTTCCACGAGTAAATGCGTAAGTAATTCCCTCGTGCTGCCTTACTAAGCCGCGAGTATCTGAGGATGCGTTTCTATATTCGCTGCTCTACAAACGGAAATGTTCAAGAGAGACTTGATTTCTTGGTGTTAATTCTTTATGAATTGTTCAATTGTTGAATGTTTTCTGAGCAGCTATCTCTGAACCTCTCGATCAGTTCTCCATGTGGTTTTAGGTCAACTCCTTCCAGAATTATTTAATTGACCATATATTTGGATAATAACATTTTGAAAGATGTCGATTCACTGTTTCTCAACTCTGAATGTTGTTTTAAAAGTTACAATTAAGTTTCAGGTAGAAAAACTTCCTTATTGGTGGGTGGAAAAAGTTTTATTTCATAAATCGGTCTAACGAATGCTCTGAAATGTGATGAGAAAGAAAGGAGTAGAAAGCAGTTTCGAAATTTACCAAAAAAAAATCTCAGCTTTAATCAAGCTATCAGCTCGTCGGGCAACGACCACTAATTTTTTTTTTACAAAGGCGAGCTATTGAAAATACTTCGACTTGTTTAAAAAAATGAATAAAATGGTTTTGTTGCAAGTACTTGCATGCAAGGTCTTCATCCTATGGCTGGGTATATATTCGAAATTTTTTAAATTTCGTTCGTTCGAAATTTTTTCGAACGAATTTTCTTCAAATTTCGTTCGTTCGAAAGTTTCTGCCAACGAATGGAGTAGTGACGAATGGAGTAGCCCAGGATTGTAATGAAAATTTTACAAGTATTTTTCGAAGTTCTAATTAGAGATTTTCGCGTCGCTACGACGTGCGGAAAGCCTATTCTCAAACCAAAATGACTAATTGGATTTTTGAGCCCGTTCAAAAAATTCTTCGAAGACCCATTTTTAGGTGTGATACAATCACTGTACCACACCTAAAAAAGGGTCTTCAAAGACCGCTTTGAACAGGCTAAAAAACCGAAACGGTTATTTGGGTTCAGAACTAGGTTTTCCGGATGTTGTATTCCCAGTTAGATGTTCGAAAAATAGTGGTAAATTTTTTTATCTAAATGCTGGACTAGGATATTTTTTCAAGGACCCCACCCAGTGTAGCACTCACTCTTCGGCTTCAAGCTGCACATAATGAAATTTCAGTGCATTTTTATACGCGGAAAGCCATATTCTAAATGTAGTTTTCATGCTCGAAACCGCATCTATGTGCCTTCAGGGCGTGGAAAGTTCTATGCTTCAGGCGATATCACACCTTGGAAATTGCCTAACAAGGAATTTTTGTGTGAAGGAAATCGCCAAAGGTATCACAGTTAAAGGCAGCAGACACGCTCAAAAAAGTTGTTGAGATAACTACATTAGTGGGTTCTTGAGGGCCCTAGAAGAGCCCTCACGAAGTTGGAAGAGTTGAAAACGAGTTAAAATGACCGTATTTGAGCCGTATTGAGTCACAAAATCATCCTTTATCCGCCCACCGAAACGGGCTCCGCCCTTCAATACAAATGTTCAAGGCTCGATTACGGTCATTTCGGCTCATTTTTTACGCTTCTAAGGTCGTAAGAGTTCCAGAAAGGGCCGTACGAGTACATTAGCGTCGTTATCCCAACAAATTTGTCGCTAGCTCCGGTATTTCAGCCAATGCGGTAAAACTCGTCCACATCTGGGCCAATATAGAACGAACCGTTATATCTTCATTTCAGTCGATTTTCTTCCTTTTTTTTCGTTATCTCTGAATATTAACAGCTTCAGACTTTCGATTCATTCCATAAAATTGATATCATTTTTGAGCGTGTATGCTGCTTTTAACAACGCTCCTCTAAAATAATCAACTATCCATCGTTTTCCAGCCCTGCAAAATTTTTGACCTTTAGTGGGACCGAACCTGTGGATCCTAAATCGCCTAAAAATGCATTTGGTGACACACTTTACCGGGCCACGGCTTCGCTTCCACGTCAGAATCATTACGACAGCCATGCTACTGTCGTCTGTTGTGTTGCATGCTTCCTCCACCAGTGAATTGTCGCCTCTTCTTGTGAGTTCCTGCCTCAATTTTGCATCTTCTTTTCATTTCCTGCTTCATCTGCTTTGCAAAGTTGTTTCGTTCACTCTTCAGTTTCTTTCTTCATCTACTGTCTTATTTTGCAATCTCAGTTTGATCTCCGGTATATTTTAGAACTCTTGCCGTGATCCAATTTTGCTGCCTCGGTTCCCGTCATTTGTCATACTAACGGTTTGGCTCTCAGCCCCCCCCCCCTCACCTCTGGTAGAAGCTCGTCTTGGTTCTTGGTTGGTCGGAGGTCCGATACCCTCCGCCGGATGCAACTCAACCGAACCCTTCACTCAATACAGACTCGTTCAAACGGATTTCTCGAATACGGTTATTTGGGTTGGTTTTGATGCTTAAAATGACCTTTTCGTTCTGGTACAGTTTCTAGGAGTCTATGGCTTCGCTACCTCAGTCATTCTATCACTAGCTCCACTATATCAACCGATCGGGCATGCTGTGGAGTAACTCACCCAGCCCCACTCCAATACGGAATTATCCCGTTATTTTTCCATTTGCATCAAGATTTCCTCGGTTTTTGTGTTAGTTAAGTATACTAGCAGCTCTAAACCTTATTATTACCTATTTTTATCATAAAATCGACATCACTTCTGAGCGTGTAACTATGTCGTCTTTATTACGATACAGGAACTCAATTTACAAGTGGTTTTTTGGAAAACGATCTGAAACGCGTTGTAAGAGCTTCGCGGTACAACAAAGCGGCAACAGTAAAAGCGAGGAGGCGATAAGGCTGACTGTCCGCACCCGAACCTGATAAGCCAATTGTGTGAAAGCATAACGCATTCAGATGACATCAAGAAGATCACGAGCTACTTTCATTCACCCTAAAGTATTTTCCGAGTGTTCTTTCGTATTTTTTTTGTCAGATTGAAGTGGTTGGCCCCAAATATGCACACTGGATTGCTTCTTCTTGCTATTACAATTGTTACAGCTTCGGAGCGCTGGGGCCACCATACCAAGCAACATGGTGAGACTTACGTGAAAATCTGAAACTTGATTCACAGTTTTGCTGGTCTATTTTGTTTTCCACTTATATACTACATTTAAGTAGTAACAGAATAGCTCGCAGGATTCGGTCAAGATGAGCTCAAGGACGGGTTTTCGCGTCATTTGCGTGGTCTTTAATAACCTTAATTAACTTTTTATTCGAATAAAAAAAGTTATCTAGGATTCAGGTGAGACGGGCTATCGAACATATTAATGTCTCCTAGGGTATAGATTTAAACAAAAAACGTTCAGAATAAAGAAAAGAGAAACGCGTCCGCGCTCCTCCAACTCGGATCCTGCGGGCTGTATTTAACGCAAAATATTTCTTGCTAGGGGACCTCGCTAGTCACCTATGGGCTTTGGAGAAACTGTGATTCTTGTCTGATGAACTCAGACGCGCTCTTTCCGAATCTGTCATTGGATTTCACGGAACACCTAAAGTAACAAGTTATTGCTGATTAAATGCTGCTCACCGTCGGCAGCGATTGGGCAACGGGCGTGAGCGGAGGTCAAAGGCAGACGGTCAGGGGTTCGATTCCCGTCACAGCTTGCAATTTTTGAGTTGTTCGGACCTTTTCAAAAGGTTTTTGAACATTTGAAAATGCGGCATTTCATCAAGCATTTTTTAAGGCACCGTGCACGATGAAAACCGAATTCCAGATTTTGCGTTCGGTCGGACTAGTGGGCCATAACAATGTCACTCAGAACGTTTGAAGCTTCGAAATCATCTCTGGATGAAGACTTCGCAGCATGCTAGTAACCCTATTTAACTTCCTCATACACTGGAGGGGGCTAGCGCAGCCCTTCAGGGGGGGGGCAACCCTCCAGGCACCGGCGCTTGCCCCCCCCCACCCCAATCGGGGGAGGGGGGGAGCTACCGCCGAAGTGTCAAATTGGCTTGATCGGAGTCCCCGTCACTGCGCTGAAGCCCCTGTCACTGCCCTGAAGCCCCTGTCACCGCCTTGAAGCCCCCGTCACAGCCCCGGAGCACTGATATCACGGTCCCGGAGCAGTGACGTCACGGCTCCAGAGCAGTGACGTCACGACCCCGGAGCAGTGACGTCACGACCCCGGAGCAGTGACGTCACATTTCCCTCCCCGGAAAGCGTCTCCGCTTTCCTTCAAAAATATCCCTTTCTGACAGGGACTCAAAGTCCCCGTACTGGGCCGGCCCTGTTGGGCCGAATGCGTCTCTCCATGAGGTGAGGCGCCTTTTATACCGGTTGAGCACGTGATAGATCACAGGAGATCGTAATAGAAATTTGACTTGAATGACGACGCGTGCGTTTGGCCTACTATGCCTTCTCTGGCCTCTATTGTCGTAAACTACCTTCCACGACTTCTTCCCATCTTTTCCCTCTCTTCCTCTCGGGGGGGGGGGGCAAGCGCCGGAGGAGAGCAGGGGCCTCCCCTGAAGCCCCCCTCGGGGGAGGCCTACGCTGTGGCTCCCCCAAGTCGAAAACGGGCTCTGTTGTCCGGCGCTTGCCCCCCGCAGAGTCTGAGTTCGTTTGAGAAAAAAAAACGCTCGCTCGTCTGAATGGCGTCCTTGGTGAATTACTTCCAACGTAGCGCCAAGCGACGAATCGAAAAACTGTTCCTTGCGTTCTTCGCGCAACTATCCCAAGTTGGTGTCGGCGGAAACTTCAAATTTGTCTAGAGCTTTCTTGAAATGGGTTTTTCTTGAAAAGTTTACGTTTTTGAGGAGGCTTTTAGCAACCTTTAGTCGCTATAGGGATATAACAACACGAAGACGTCAAAAACCCAAGTATGGTTTTCATCGTGTACGATGCCTTCAACCCGAGCGCCCACCAAGCCCTGCCCATTTCTGTTACGGGGATCGTCAGGCTCGGGTACTGTAGACCGTAATATGCCTTTTCCAACGCACTACTGTTCAAGGCACGAAGAAGTCGCTCGATACACGAGATTTACAAAAACATGCATTCCAAGGTGATAACTTCAACCAGAGATAACTTGTTAATTTGTGGTGTTTTGCCAAATCTAACAAAAAAGTCGGAAAGAGCGTACCCAAGTTGACCAAGAAACATTTACAGATTCTTAAAAGCCCATACATGGCTAGCTAGTTTTGCATGATTTTTAAATAACATTTTCCACATTCAGAGGAACGAACTATGCAGACCCTCACTGATATTTCCTTCGACATGGTTTTACTTATCGACGTGAGCAAAAGCGCCTCGAATACCTTCGATGAGGTACATAAGTCATAAGCATTTCCAAGTTTTGATGAGCGACCTCTGGCAAAGTGAGGCGTCGGCAACAGTTTGATATGCCCACGCGGCGGGAGAGTAACCGCAACTTATGAACTGGCGGATATATGCTTGTGGCTCAGCTAGCGTTTTCTCGTTTTCCGTATCGATTCACGCTGTTTTCCGAAATTTCTCACAAGTGTTCACGCAATCTAAAATGTTTTGTGTCTCTAGAGTTTTTATGTTCTTGCGACATCAACAGGCGGAGTTTTCTGGGTGATGGGCAAGTCTAAGGTGGACAAAACGAGCCATTTTGGTTGTCAACAGGGAGCAGTTGATGATATGACACCCTATCGACCTGTTGTCGACGGCTCATTTCGCCTGAGATGCGTTAGAACACAACAGTCTTTGAACAGCCACTCGCGATAGACTACTCGCTCCTCGTGCATTGTTCCGATTGTTTCAGATGTCGCAGTTCGTCGTCTCCCTGCTGTCATCATACACCGTATCACAGACTGATGTTCGAGTGGCTATCGTGCCTGTGTTTGGTGACGCTACACTGGGAAAAATGGTAATTGCAAATCTAGACTCAATCAGCTCATCTGATATGTTGCGCAGATACCTTGCCCATACCAAGGCGGATTACAACGACTTCAGCACCCAAGGACAAGCACTGGCACAGTGAGTATTAATCCACAATGCTACTATGCACGATTTCTGAATGATATGCACTTTTATTAATTCATTCATTTAATCATTCGTGTACGCTCCAACAACAAAGAAATTAAATAGCAAAACTCAAGTGACAACGAAAAAAAAACAGAAAAAATCAACAAACAAATTCAAATTAGTATTCTTAAGTCTAGCAAAGACTGTGTATTGGGTAATATGTCATTTATATACTGGTGGAACCTACCTCCGTACTTGGGAATCCGACGAATTAAAGGCATCGTTTGCGCTGGAAACCACTTCCCATTTTTTAGGCCCAATTTCGTCAATGAGCTGGATAGACCACAGCGGTAAACTTGGGCGCGACTAAAACGTTTGGTTATGAGGTTGGAAGGGGTTAAAGATGAGGATGCGTCACCAGTTCTCACCAGCCATCTAGCACAAGGAGCAAAAGCGCCATGTCAGGCGCAAGAGATTCGGGATTGCAAACCCTTATCTCTGAGAATCTTATCATCCAAGCTTGCACAGTGGAAGCTTTTCATTCTTAGGTGATTTTGGTACAAAAAAAGGCTAAAGAAATTTCCTCACCTAGGTAGTTTCGAGCGTAAAACCACTTCAGACGTTCAGAAAAACTTCGGACGTATTGCACTGGACACACCGAATTCGACGGAGGGGGGAATCAATTTTTTTCAAACGCGCTTATTTTTCAAAAGCTGGAGATTTTTTGGGTTTCTTTGATATCATCGCTTACCTCACGAGCTTGCCCATTCAAAAACATAGGAAAATCAGACACCATTTTTTGCGCGTACGATGCGTTTAACTTCAATTTCGTGATCACCACCCTAACTTACAGCTATAGAGAAGTTTTAGGCAACTCTTAGACACTGACAGAGTTTCCCTATCACCCCGTAACTTACCGTAATCTATCAAGAACTGATAAACGGACCTCAGATTCGTGTCATGCTCTACAAATTACTCCCAGAAGAAAGCCAACTCTTTCTTAGCAGTTCAGATATCGACGGAGCTCGCGTTCCCCCCCCCTCAAAATTGCCCCCCAATGGTAAGCATGGAACAGAATATGCTGAAGACTTTCAAAAATCGACAAACTGACCTCATTCATAATCGTGGTCAGCCCCTCAAATAACCCTCCATGGGAAGTTTTAAGGCAGATCTGGAACATTTTGTCTTCAAACACTTCCATATGCCCTCGATAGATATGTCTAAGGAACTCAAGCAAACAACCTTAAATCAGGGGGAAAACCTCCATAACTTTGCTCAAAGCTGTCGTAGGCAGCGAGATTGACATACTAGTATTCCACATCCGAGAATATCTCTAGAGAAATACATTTCATTTGGAATGACCACTCTGACTACAAATGAGATCCTCTGGAAAGTTAGGCTGTAGAAAAGCGAGTAGCACTAATAATGTACAATACCCACCCTAATTCTTGTAAAAAAGACGCGGAAGACGCGGAAGCGCGTCTTTTTCGTCTTTTCGTCATAACTTATTTGTTAGCGGACTAAAGTGTATAGAAAGTTATATCAGTCGACTCAAGACGTCGAGACGAACACAATGATCTAATTTTCAATGTTCGAGTGATAAATTTGTCATCCTTCATTTGCCGAAGTACCTAAGGCGAGCCATAAACGGGCGAGTCTCAGCTAATTGCGCTGAGTTATTAGCGAGCAGTGTACTGTATGGCGCCGTTTACGCACCAAAGCCAAGCCTGATATATATCGGAATCTTACAAGCATTCAAATAGAACCATCTCTAACTCAAAACGATTCTATAGAAACTCCATTTAGAGTACTTTAAAGCAATGGAGTACTCGCCTAATTTTCTCCAGAGAAGTCACGAAAGTCGTATCTTTCGCGACTTCTAACTGATTTCAGTTTTTTGGAGAATCTGAATCCGTTTTAAATTCTGAGGAATCTGAATTCGATTCAAGTTTATTTCTGATATTGAAATCTAGAGCATTTTCCAAATACCGGAAATTTCAAATTTGTTTCAATTTTTAAAATGTATAATTTATTGAAAAACCTAACTCATTATGGAATTCTCTAAAAAAATCTGAATTTAATCCAAATTGTAAATAATCTGAAATCATTTCAAATTTTTTCTGATATTCAACACCCGCATTTTTTCAAGTTTTAGAAATTCGGAATTTATTTCAAGCTTTGAATTTTCGAATTGTCGTTTCTGAGAGTTTCTAATTTATTCCAATTCTTGAATAATATGAATTTAGTTCAGATGATGAAAAATTTGAATTTCACTCAAGTTGATTTCTGATTTTTGAATACCAAATTCATATGTTAAAAAAGAAATCTTAAGTTACTCCAAGTTGTAATTTTTTATTTCATTTCAATCTTCGGAAAATCTAAACTTAGTTCAATTTTTGAAATTTTTTATCTAACTCGAAGTTTTGAGTTTTACTCAAATTTTGGACTCATTAATATTTTGAAAGTTGAGGCTTTGCTGAGAATTTCAAGTATTTACATTTCTTATTAAAATCAGGCATTCTGACGCAACACAGATCCCGATTGACATGAACTGCAGACAGGGAGTGTCTAGAGATCCGATAAGGCCAATTAGAGGTTTCCTGAGGGGCCTACTTCACACCTAGAAAGCCACCCCATCAAGTATTAATTTGGATGCAGGTCAGTGTAGGAGTAACGACGGAGTGCCTCATTCACTAGAGCTAGCATTTAGCTTGGTCCGAACTGCTCGTTCTATACTCCCCGAAGTCTTGGTTACTATCACAACAATACGCATTCTCCCCATGGAATTGCTTCTGAGCAATGCTTCTCCCAGATGCACTGATTTCCCATTTCATTAGAGTTTTCATGTTTCCATGTATATATGAAACCTTTTCCTGATCAGCAATATTATATGTTCCCTTTTACAAAGGACAATCAAAATGCAGGGTGGGTGTATCATTTCTGTCTTTCTATCTCAATTTTATGAAAGCGGAAATTTATGATGTTGATGCTTTTTGTGAAAAAAAATCAAGAAAACTCGAGTTCGAATTTGTTTCAATTTTTTAACAAAGCTAATTTATCTCAGTTTTTACTATGATTTCAATTTTCGGAAAATTTAAATATAGTTCGAGTAAGCTTCTAATTTATTTCATTTTAAGGAAAATGTTTATTTATTCAAATTTGGGAATTATTAGAATTTCAATGAAATTCCAAACCTAGTTCAAATTTTGATAATTGAGGCTTTGTCGATAAGCCTCAGTATTGGCCTTCTCTTTCCGAATCGAGGATTTCAACGCAGTACAGGAATTCGGCCCACCACGCCTAGCGTCAGATCCTGGGCCCCTCAAATGTGGTGGAATTAGTGGCCGCGCTACTCCTCAGCTGGGCCATCTCGCCACCCACAGCACCATTCGATCGCCACAGAGACCAACCAATGGCGAGGATCAAGTGATCACGTCCAATATGAATTCTTCATATTGGTTATACATAGAAAAAGTTTGAACTGAGTATTAGAAGATTCTGAATTTTATTCATTTTTTCTGACTTTAAAAATCCTTTTTTCAATTTCAAATTTCAATTTGACTAAAATGGTTTGATTTTTTGTTTTCTTTTATTCTAATTTATGAAAATTTTCAATTTATTTAATTTTACAGGAAAACTTAATTCAAATTTGGGAATTATTAGTTTGATTTCAATTTTCAATTTCAATGAAATCCCAAACCTAGTTCAAATTTCGATAATTGAGGCTTTGTTGATAAGCCTCAGTATTGGCCTTCTCTTTCGAATCGAGGATTTTAACGCAGTACAGGAATTCGGCCCACCACGCCTAGCGTCAGATCCTGGGCCCCTCAAATGTGGTGGAATTAGTGGCCGCGCTACTCCTCAGCTGGGCCATCTCGCCACCCACAGCACCATTCGATCGCCATACAGAGACCAACCAATGGCGAGGATCAAGTGATCACGTCAATATGAATTCTTCATATTGATTATACATAGAAAAGAGTTTGAACTGAGTATTAGAAGATTCTGAATTTTATTCATTTTTTTCTGACTTTAAAAATCCTTTTTTTTCAATTTCAAATTTCAATTTGACTAAAATGGTTTGATTTTTTGTTTTTTTCTTTTATTCTAATTTATGAAAATTTTCAATTTATTTCATTTTACAGGAAAACTTAATTCAAATTTGGGAATTATTAGTTTGATTACAATTTTCGAATTTCAATGAAAGCTGGGCCATCTCTCCACCCGCAACACCAATCGATCGCCACAGAGACCGACTTAACTACAATGCTAAGGTTAGGGACTGCAAAAAAATCATTCCATCCAAACTCTTAGAATTTCTTTAAAAAAATGAAGACACCACAACAACTTTTTTTCTTATTTTAAGTTTACGGGAACTCATGTATGACTTTTTCGGAGCAAGAAAATAAAAAACACTTGCAACAGCGCATTTTCAGGGTTTTTATGAGAAACAGCTGATTCTCGTGGAATTCCCATCTGACTGTTGAGTGTTTTCGGGAGCAAAAAAATGTAGAAGATTTTGAAAAAAATAGATGAAGAATGTTTTTCTGGTCCGAGTTAAATGAAACTGACGCGTCTGAAGCTCTATGCAATTTCGTGGATAATTTTCAAAATTTTCATTCATTTTTTTTTGAAATTTTGGAGAACGACAGAATTTTCAGAGTTTTTGTCAAAAAGCAGCTGATTCTCGCGGAATTCCTATCTGAAAGTCGAGTTTTCGGGCAAAAATGTTGAAAAATTCGAAAAAAAAGATGAAGATTTAAAATATGAAAAAAGGATTTTTAAAGTCAGAAAAAAAATGAATAAAATTCAGAATCTTCTAATACTCGGTTCAAACTCTTTTCTATGTATAACGAATATGAAGAATTCATATTGGACGTGATCACCTGATCCTCGCCATTGGTTGGTCTCTGTGGCGATCGAATGGTGCTGTGGGTGGCGAGATGGCCCAGCTGAGGAGTAGCGCGGCCACTAATTCCACCTTATTTGAGGGGCCCAGGATCTGACGCTAGGCGTGGTGGGCCGAATTCCTGTACTGTGTTAAAATCCTCGATTCGGAAAGAGAAGGCCAATACTGAGGCTTATCGACAAAGCCTCAATTATCGAAATTTGAACTAGTTTTGAAATTTCATTGAAATTCGAAAATTGTAATCAAACTAATAATTTCCAAATTTGAATTAAGTTTTCTTGTAAAAATGAAATAAATTGAAAATTTTCATAAATTAGAATAAAAGAAAAAAACAAAAAATCAAACCATTTTAGTCAAATTGAAATTGGAAATTGAAAAAAAAGGATTTTCAAGATCAGAAAAAAATGAATAAAATTCAGAATCTTCTAATACTCAGTTCAAACTCTTTTCTATGTATAGTAATATGAAGAATTCATATTGGACGTGATCACTTGATCCTCGCCATTGGTTGGTCTCTGTGGCGATCGAATGGTGCTGTGGGTGGCGAGATGGCCCAGCTGAGGAGTAGCGCGGCCACTAATTCCACCACATTTGAGGGGCCCAGGATCTGACGCTAGGCGTGGTGGGCCGAATTCCTGTACTGTGTTAAAATCCTCGATTCGGAAAGAGAAGGCCAATACTGAGGCTTATCGACAAAGCCTCAATTATCGAAATTTGAACTAGGTTTGAAATTTCATTGAAATTCGAAAATTGTAATCAAACTAATAATTCCCAAATTTGAATTAAGTTTTCCTGTAAAATGAAATAAATTGAAAATTTTCATAAATTAGAATAAAAAAAAAAAAAAAAAAAATCGAAGCATTTAAGTCAAATTGAAATTAGAAATTGAAAAAAAGGATTTTTAAAGTCAGAAAAAATGAATAAAATTCAGAATCTTCTAATACTCAGTTCAAACTCTTTTCTATGTATAACCAATATGAAGAATTCATATTGGACGTGATCACTTTGATCCTCGCCATTGGTTGGTCTCTGTGGCGATCGAATGGTGCTGTGGGTGGCGAGATGGCCCAGCTGAGGAGTAGCGCGGCCACTAATTCCACCACATTTGAGGGCCCAGGATCTGACGCTAGGCGTGGTGGGCCGAATTCCTGTACTGTGTTAAAATCCTCGATTCGGAAAGAGAAGGCCAATACTGAGGCTTATCGACAAAGCCTCAATTATCGAAATTTGAACTAGGTTTGAAATTTCATTGAAATTCGAAAATTGTAATCAAACTAATAATTCCCAAATTTGAATTAAGTTTTCCTGTAAAATGAAATAAATTGAAAATTTTCATAAATTAGAATAAAAGAAAAAAAAACAAAAAATCGAAGCATTTAAGTCAAATTGAAATTAGAAATTGAAAAAAAGGATTTTTAAAGTCAGAAAAAAAATGAATAAAATTCAGAATCTTCTAATACCCAGTTCAAACTCTTTTCTATGTATAACCAATATGAAGAATTCATATTGGACGTGATCACTTGATCCTCGCCATTGGTTGGTCTCTGTGGCGATCGAATGGTGCTGTGGGTGGCGAGATGGCCCAGCTGAGGAGTAGCGCGGCCACTAATTCCACCACATTTGAGGGGCCCAGGATCTGACGCTAGGCGTGGTGGGCCGAATTCCTGTACTGTGTTAAAATCCTCGATTCGGAAAGAGAACGCCAATACTGAGGCTTATCGACAAAGCCTCAATTATCGAAATTTGAACTAGGTTTGAAATTTCATTGAAATTCGAAAATTGTAATCAAACTAATAATTTCCAAATTTGAATTAAGTTTTCTTGTAAAATGAAATAAATTGAAAATTTTCATAAATTAGAATAAAAGAAAAAAACAAAAAATCAAACCATTTTAGTCAAATTGAAATTTGAAATTGAAAAAAAAGGATTTTCAAAGTCAGAAAAAATGAATAAAATTCAGAATCTTCTAATACTCAGTTCAAACTCTTTTCTATGTATAACCAATATGAAGAATTCATATTGGACGTGATCATGATCCTCGCCATTGGTTGGTCTCTGTGGCGATCGAATGGTGCTGTGGGTGGCGAGATGGCCCAGCTGAGGAGTAGCGCGGCCACTAATTCCACCACATTTGAGGGGCCCAGCATCTGACGCTAGGCGTGGTGGGCCGAATTCCTGTACTGTGTTAAAATCCTCGATTCGGAAAGAGAACGCCAATACTGAGGCTTATCGACAAAAGCCTCAATTATCGAAAATTTGAACTAGGTTTGAAATTTCATTGAAATTCGAAAATTGTAATCAAACTAATAATTCCCAAATTTGAATCAAGTTTTCCTGTAAAATGAAATGAATTGAAAATTTTCATAAATTAGAATAAAAGAAAAAAAAACAAAAAATCAAACCATTTCAGTCAAATTGAAATTTGGAATTAAAAAAAAAGGATTTTTAAAGTCAGAAAAAAAATGAATAAAATTCAGAATCTTCTAATACCCAGTTCAAACTCTTTTCTATGTATAACCAATATGAAGAATTCATATTGGACGTGATCACTTGATCCTCGCCATTGGTTGGTCTCTGTGGCGATCGAATGGTGCTGTGGGTGGCGAGATGGCCCAGCTGAGGAGTAGCGCGGCCACTAATTCCACCACATTTGAGGGGCCCAGGATCTGACGCTAGGCGTGGTGGGCCGAATTCCTGTACTGTGTTAAAATCCTCGATTCGGAAAGAGAAGGCCAATACTGAGGCTTATCGACAAAGCCTCAATTATCGAAATTTGAACTAGGTTTGAAATTTCATTGAAATTCGAAAATTGTAATCAAACTAATAATTCCCAAATTTGAATTAAGTTTTCCTGTAAAATGAAATAAATTGAAAATTTTCATAAATTAGAATAAAAGAAAAAAACAAAAAATCAAACCATTTTAGTCAAATTGAAATTTGAAATTGAAAAAAAAGGATTTTTAAAGTCAGAAAAAAATGAATAAAATTCAGAATCTTCTAATACTCAGTTCAAACTCTTTTCTATGTATAACCAATATGAAGAATTCATATTGGACGTGATCACTTGATCCTCGCCATTGGTTGGTCTCTGTGGCGATCGAATGGTGCTGTGGGTGGCGAGATGGCCCAGCTGAGGAGTAGCGCGGCCACTAATTCCACCACATTTGAGGGGCCCAGGATCTGACGCTAGGCGTGGTGGGCCGAATTCCTGTACTGCGTTAAAATCCTCGATTCGGAAAGAGAAGGCCAATACTGAGGCTTATCAACAAAGCCTCAATTATCGAAATTTGAACTAGGTTTGGGATTTCATTGAAATTCGAAAATTGAAATCAAACTAATAATTCCCAAATTTGAATTAAGTTTTCCTGTAAAATGAAATAAATTGAAAATTTTCATAAATTAGAATAAAAGAAAAAAAACAAAAAATCGAAGCATTTAAGTCAAATTGAAATTAGAAATTGAAAAAAAAGGATTTTTAAAGTCAGAAAAAAAATGAATGAAAATCAAAATCTTCTAAAACCCAATTCAAACACTTTCTATGTATAACCAATATGAAGAATTCATATTGGACGTGATCACTTGATCCTCGCCATTGGTTGGTCTCTGTGGCGATCGAATGGTGCTGTGGGTGGCGAGATGGCCCAGCTGAGGAGTAGCGCGGCCACTAATTCCACCACATTTGAGGGCCCAGGATCTGACGCTAGGCGTGGTGGGCCGAATTCACCTGTACTGTGTTAAAATCCTCGATTCGGAAAGAGAAGGCCAATACTGAGGCTTATCGACAAAGCCTCAATTATCGAAATTTGAACTAGGTTTGAAATTTCATTGAAATTCGAAAATTGTAATCAAACTAATAATTCCCAAATTTGAATTAAGTTTTCTTGTAAAATGAAATAAATTGAAAATTTTCATAAATTAGAATAAAAGAAAAAAACAAAAAATCAAACCATTTTAGTCAAATTGAAATTTGAAATTGAAAAAAAAGGATTTTCAAAGTCAGAAAAAAATGAATAAAATTCAGAATCTTCTAATACTCAGTTCAAACTCTTTTCTATGTATAACCAATATGAAGAATTCATATTGGACGTGATCACTTGATCCTCGCCATTGGTTGGTCTCTGTGGCGATCGAATGGTGCTGTGGGTGGCGAGATGGCCCAGCTGAGGAGTAGCGCGGCCACTAATTCCACCACATTTGAGGGGCCCAGGATCTGACGCTAGGCGTGGTGGGCCGAATTCCTGTACTGCGTTAAAATCCTCGATTCGGAAAGAGAAGGCCAATACTGAGGCTTATCAACAAAGCCTCAATTATCGAAATTTGAACTAGGTTTGGGATTTCATTGAAATTCGAAAATTGAAATCAAACTAATAATTCCCAAATTTGAATTAAGTTTTCCTGTAAAATGAAATAAATTGAAAATTTTCATAAATTAGAATAAAAGAAAAAAAACAAAAAATCGAAGCATTTAAGTCAAATTGAAATTAGAAATTGAAAAAAAAGGATTTTTAAAGTCAGAAAAAAAATGAATAAAATTCAGAATCTTCTAATACCCAGTTCAAACTCTTTTCTATGTATAACCAATATGAAGAATTCATATTGGACGTGATCACTTGATCCTCGCCATTGGTTGGTCTCTGTGGCGATCGAATGGTGCTGTGGGTGGCGAGATGGCCCAGCTGAGGAGTAGCGCGGCCACTAATTCCACCACATTTGAGGGGCCCAGGATCTGACGCTAGGCGTGGTGGGCCGAATTCCTGTACTGCGTTAAAATCCTCGATTCGGAAAGAGAAGGCCAATACTGAGGCTTATCAACAAAGCCTCAATTATCGAAATTTGAACTAGGTTTGAAATTTCATTGAAATTCGAAAATTGTAATCAAACTAATAATTTCCAAATTTGAATTAAGTTTTCTTGTAAAATGAAATAAATTGAAAATTTTCATAAATTAGAATAAAAGAAAAAAACAAAAAATCAAACCATTTTAGTCAAATTGAAATTTGAAATTGAAAAAAAAAGGATTTTTAAAGTCAGAAAAAAATGAATAAAATTCAGAATCTTCTAATACTCAGTTCAAACTCTTTTCTATGTATAACCAATATGAAGAATTCATATTGGACGTGATCACTTGATCCTCGCCATTGGTTGGTCTCTGTGGCGATCGAATGGTGCTGTGGGTGGCGAGATGGCCCAGCTGAGGAGTAGCGCGGCCACTAATTCCACCACATTTGAGGGGCCCAGGATCTGACGCTAGGCGTGGTGGGCCGAATTCCTGTACTGCGTTAAAATCCTCGATTCGGAAAGAGAAGGCCAATACTGAGGCTTATCGACAAAGCCTCAATTATCGAAATTTGAACTAGGTTTGAAATTTCATTGAAATTCGAAAATTGTAATCAAACTAATAATTTCCAAATTTGAATTAAGTTTTCTTGTAAAATGAAATAAATTGAAAATTTTCATAAATTAGAATAAAAGAAAAAAACAAAAAATCAAACCATTTTAGTCAAATTGAAATTTGAAATTGAAAAAAAAGGATTTTTAAAGTCAGAAAAAAATGAATAAAATTCAGAATCTTCTAATACTCAGTTCAAACTCTTTTCTATGTATAACCAATATGAAGAATTCATATTGGACGTGATCACTTGATCCTCGCCATTGGTTGGTCTCTGTGGCGATCGAATGGTGCTGTGGGTGGCGAGATGGCCCAGCTGAGGAGTAGCGCGGCCACTAATTCCACCACATTTGAGGGGCCCAGGATCTGACGCTAGGCGTGGTGGGCCGAATTCCTGTACTGCGTTAAAATCCTCGATTCGGAAAGAGAAGGCCAATACTGAGGCTTATCGACAAAGCCTCAATTATCGAAATTTGAACTAGGTTCGAAATTTCATTGAAATTCGAAAATTGTAATCAAGCTAATAATTTCCAAATTTGAATTAAGTTTTCTTGTAAAATGAAATAAATTGAAAATTTTCATAAATTAGAATAAAAAAAAAAAAACAAAAAATCAAACCATTTTAGTCAAATTGAAATTTGAAATTGAAAAAAAAGGATTTTCAAAGTCAGAAAAAAATGAATAAAATTCAGAATCTTCTAATACTCAGTTCAAACTCTTTTCTATGTATAACCAATATGAAGAATTCATATTGGACGTGATCACTTGATCCTCGCCATTGGTTGGTCTCTGTGGCGATCGAATGGTGCTGTGGGTGGCGAGATGGCCCAGCTGAGGAGTAGCGCGGCCACTAATTCCACCACATTTGAGGGGCCCAGGATCTGACGCTAGGCGTGGTGGGCCGAATTCCTGTACTGTGTTAAAATCCTCGATTCGGAAAGAGAAGGCCAATACTGAGGCTTATCGACAAAGCCTCAATTATCGAAATTTGAACTAGGTTTGAAATTTCATTGAAATTCGAAAATTGTAATCAAATTAATAATTCTCAAATTTGAATAAATAAACATTTTCCTTAAAATGAAATAAATTAGAAGCTTACTCGAACTATATTTAAATTTTCCGAAAATTGAAATCATAGTAAAAACTGAGATAAATTAGCTTTGTTAAAAAATTGAAACAAATTCGAACTCGAGTTTTCTTGATTTTTTTTCACAAAAAGCATCAACATCATAAATCTCCGCTTTCATAAAATTGAGATAGAAAGACAGAAATGATACACCCACCCTGCATTTTGATTGTCCTTTGTAAAAGGGAACATATAATATTGCTGATCAGGAAAAGGTTTCATATATACATGGAAACATGAAAACTCTAATGAAATGGGAAATCAGTGCATCTGGGAGAAGCATTGCTCAGAAGCAATTCCATGGGGAGAATGCGTATTGTTGTGATAGTAACCAACACTTCGGGGAGTATAGAACGAGCAGTTCGGACCAAGCTAAATGCTAGCTCTAGTGAATGAGGCACTCCGTCGTTACTCCTACACTGACCTGCATTCGAATTAATACTTGGTGGGGTGGCTTTCTAGGTGTGAAGTAGGCCCCTCAGGAAACCTCTAATTGGCCTTATCGGATCTCTAGACACTCCCTGTCTGCAGTTCATGTCAATCGGGCTCTGTGTTGCGTCAGAATGCCTGATTTTAATAATGTAAATACGTGAAATTCTCAGCAAAGCCTCAACTTTCAAAATATTAATGAGTCCAAAATTTGAGTAAAACTCAAAACTTCGAGTCAGATAAAAAATTTCAAAAATTGAACTAGGTTTAGATTTTCCGAAGATTGAAATGAAATAAAAAAATTAAAACTTGGAGTAACTTAAGATTTCTTTTAAAACATATGAATTTGGTATTCAAAAATCAGAAATCAACTTGAGTGAAATTCAAATTTTCATCATCTGAACTAAATTCATATTATTCAAGAATTGGAATAAATTAGAAACTCTCAGAAACAACAATTGGAAAATTCAAAGCTTAAAATAAATTCCGAATTTCTAAAACATGAAAAAAATTCGGGTGTTCAATATCAGAAAAAATTTGAAATGATTTCAGATTATTTACAATTTGGATTAAATTCAGATTTTCTTAAATTGAAATGATTTTGAATTTTCCCATAATGAGTTAGGTTTTTCAATAAATTATACATTTTAAAAAATTGAAACAAATTTGAAATTTCCGGTATTTGAAAAATGCTCTAGATTTCAATATCAGAAATAAACTTGAATCGAATTCAGATTCCTCAGAATTTAAAACGGATTCAGATTCTCCAAAAACTGAAATCAGTTAGAAGTCGCGAAAGATACGACTTTCGTGACTTCTCTGAGAAAATTAGGGCGAGTACTCCATTGCTTTAAAGTACTCTAAATGGAGTTTCTATAGAATCGTTTTGAGTTAGAGATGGTTCTATTTGAATGCTTGTAAGATTCCGATATATATCAGGCTTGGCTTTGGTGCGTAAACGGCGCCATACAGTACACTGCTCGCTAATAACTCAGCGCAATTAGCTGAGACTCGCCCGTTTATGGCTCGCCTTAGGTACTTCGGCAAATGAAGGATGACAAATTTATCACTCGAACATTGAAAATTAGATCATTGTGTTCGTCTCGACGTCTTGAGTCGACTGATATAACTTTCTATACACTTTAGTCCGCTAACAAATAAGTTATGACGAAAAGACGAAAAAGACGCGCTTCCGCGTCTTCCGCGTCTTTTTTACAAGAATTAGGGTGGGTATTGTATTGTATTGCTGTTAGCAACAGGTATGCATTATACCCGAAGCCACAACGAGGCCATTAGAATATTCCATTGAATTATCTATTTATACATACTCAGGGGCGGTACCAGCATATGCCAGAACATAGGTGCACCGAGTTTGTGCCAACCTTCAATGAGGAACGCAAAGTATCACTAGGATCCACGCCGACTGTATGTGAAATGAGATGCCTACGGCGATAAAACAAGAACTGCCACAAGTGCATTCTCGATAATATCGCATTATAATTGGAAGAAAAGTCGAAATTTTTCCAACCCAAGTGAATACTTCTCAAACCTAACTAAGATAGAACTCGATCCCAAACGAGGCATTTCCGGTGAACGACCTACTTTTCAAGCCCAAACATATCTCAAACTAGATACAGTTTTTATGAAGGTAAGCATTTCAAAAACGCTTCTGAAAAATTACTATTTCCCAACTTCAAAATCGAGAAGCCACAGGGCGTCTCCAATAAAACCACTCGTAATTAGAGGGACAACCCGTGTCTTGGATCTTCCTTTCACATATTCTCAGAACGCTTCCGGATTACTACGAGACTGTGGCCCATATCCGAATCCGATACTTCACGAAAATGAAGAATTCGATGTGGTTTCGAATATTGCTGAAAAGATAGTATTCTATTTCAGAGGCATGAGTACAATAACGAATCCTAACTTCAAATACTCTGGATATCGAACGAATATCAATAACCATCTGATTCTGTACGTTACTGCTACATCTGGGTGAGCATTTTATGATATTTCCAGCATTCTACTGTGCCTATGGTATTTCTCTCACTTCGCCTACTACTTTTTATGAAAAGAAGTCTTTTCATTGCATTCGTGGATATTCGCGGTCTTTTTTTCCTGAAAAGTCGATCATTCTCGCTTGTGTCGAAAATCTCCAAAGAAAAATTTTGGGAGGACGCGTTTGTGAAGTCCATATCCTCATTAGACAAATGAAAAAATACATGGGATAGTAGAGGCCCTTCGCTGAATTTAGTAGAATAAACGAACGGGCCGCGGCGGTGGATCGTCGCCCGCGATCGAAGCCCTATTGAATGGTGGTGTCGCGGATGTCTCAGGCCTCATTGACTGCGTCTAGTGTGATCGCTCGGCTAAGGCTCCGTCATGGACGGTCGATGATTGTAGCCATTCCGTCGATAATCATCTACATAATGAGAGTCGGGTGTGAGAAATCCACCCTTTGTGACCGGACTGAGCACGCCTGTGCCTTACGTGGCCGTACCGTTCGATACGCATGTATTACATCGCTCACTTGAAGGCCGTGTTCACGATAAGAATCCTTTTTCTGTTTTTTTGGCTATCTTGAAAATGGTCCAATTCTGATTCCAATGATGTCTCTGGAATCGCGCAAGACCTTCTGGGAACGGAGTTATGGTCCCTCAAAAATTGAGCTAGGGAAGCATGGTGGACGAGTTGTCCGAGGCTTGTAACTTCCGTCTTTTGCAACCAATGTACATATGCAAGCTGACCTGAGTAAAGAGAGAAGTTGAGAATGAAGGGAAGAACGGGGCTTTTGATCGGAAACCATGGCTCATCTCACGCTCTCGAGTGTTCCATTGTTCACGTCGAGGGGCGGAAAGGGGTCGGATTTTCCAAAGCGGCGGGGTTCGCCCACTTTTCTAAGCCGTTTTGCGGCTCCTGGGTAGCTTTTCGTTCCGGTTGTTTGACGCTGTTCTGCTTCTGAGAGCCACGAGAAGCGTTTTTCATGGAAACCTCAAGGATGAAGTTCATCGTGAACAGTGCTATTAAGTCGAAGAATCACCCGATGTGGCCGGTCTGGTCCGTCCTGATCCAGCTGTGACCGTCCCCGTCGATATGCATGCAATGCGCTGCTTACTGAGATTGAAAATTCTCCGCTGTTTATGGACTGAGCTCAAGTACGCCCCATATTCGATAGAATTGCAGCCGGCACACTAGGGAGGGCGCAGGAATCCGCAGGTCCACTACTCAGTCAATCGCGGGGGTCGGTGGCCGGTTAAAACGCCCCTTTCCCAATCAACTCACACACTCGCGGGGGTCGGTGGCCGGTTGAGAGGAGTTGAACGCGTAGCATGCTGCCGCTCGAAACGAAAAAAGGGGCGGGCGAGGCCCGAAAACTCCCCCATTCCTGCTAAAAACTCCTCGTGTCAACCTCCCACCGACCGTACAATGCCACGCCACAGTCGACCCGTTCACACCGAGAGCTCTGCCTAATCACCTTCCACCGACCACTCAACGTGATGTCACACCCACGTATTTACACCTGATGTTTCGCCTGCGCTCTTCACGAGAGAGTGTTAGAGAAAAACCGTGCGGACACTGCAACAACTCGGGCATTCGCGGGGGTCGGTGGCCGGTTAAAACGCCCCTTTCCTAATCAAATTGATCGCATCTGGCTGATCGGCGGAGGTTTTGGCATGACCCATAACTGCCGAAGTTTTCGTGGTAATGTCTCAAATGTCGCGGAGTTTTCGGGGCAACGTGTTGCAGTGACTGCTCTGTTTTTCTCTGATACTCTTTCGTGTTGAGCGCAGAAATGGCTGCCCACAATGTATACGCTGCGCTTGGATGTGAGATGTTTGTGCTTGTCATAGTTGACATTGTTCAGGATATCGACCCCCTGGCGTCGGTGGCAGGTTGAATAGCCAATGCTGCCTCTTGACCTGGCACTGACGCCTGCGACTGCAGGAGTGGTAAGTGGTAATCGGTGGGAGGTGATTAAGCAGAGCTCTCGGTGTGAACGGGTCAACTGTGGCGTGGTATTGTAGGGTCGGTGGGAGGTTGACACGCGGAGTTTTCGGCATGAATGGGGATGCTTTCAAGCTTAGCCCGCCCCTTTTTTTCGATTCGAGCGGCGGCACGCTACCTGTTCAACTGCCCTTAACCGGCCACTGACCCCCGCGAGTGTATGAAAAGTTGCCCCCAAAACACCGCCAGATATGGGACATAAACACGAAAACTTCGACAGTTATGAGTCATGCCGAAACCTATGCCGATCAGCCAGATCCGATCATTTTGAATGGGAAAGGGGCGTTTTAACCGGCCAACGACCCCCGCGATTGCCTGATTAAGAACGTGAGAGGACATCTTAGTCTGGCCTTCGGTCCTCTATGACGGGGCCTGAGCGTCAACCAAAGGCCAAAGGCCTTAGCATGAAGCATGCCAAATAGTCATTTCAGATTCACCGATGTACCTCAGCATTTTGCGCAGCAAGTGTTAAAATCTGGCGATTACGGTATTATCACAGTTGGCTACGGTTCTGGCGCAACGAATTTGAACGCCATGCAGGTCATTTATCTACTCTATTGTTTTTGAGTGATGTCAAGGACGGATTCCGCAAATTACAGGCGATTGCTGGTGGGGAGAAGTGTTCTTTTTATGGAGCCGATTCTGAATCACTGCTCGCTCAAATTCCATTAATTCAGAAGATGATCTCTAGTGCAAAGTGAGAGCTAGGGTGTTTTCGATACCTCTGAAATCAGCTTTGTTGACGAAAATGATTTCAGCAGAAATGGTGGAAAATACTGTGGAAACTGACGACGAAGTTAAGGATTCATCATCACTACTCGTATATGTGCAGAATAAAACTTGTTTTCTTGGTGTATGTTGTCGATGAATCTCATACTTTCAAGTTCAGATTTTCATTATTGGGAAAGATTCTCGATAATCGGTGCGGGCTGAAACCCCGGGCTAGGCTATAATCCAGAATAAGTGCAGGAATTAACAATACATTTGTAGGAGCAAAACATACATCAGACTGCCCGCATGTAAGACTTCTTGTGATCAAAGCTTATTGGAAACGAAAACGAGGGATTGAATTCCAACTTTCATGTGTTTTGCCTCAATCAATTTTCGGTACTGATACATTATTGGGTGGAATACACCTATCAGCTTAACGAGAAATATTTATGCGATAAAAATATTTTCTTCTATCTGGAAATGAGATTTGACCATGGTGCGGGGCGAGGTGTGAGGCCTCACATTATAGGATCTGAGCTCCGGTGATTTGGGGAGGGGGGGGGGGGGGAAGGGGGGCTGAGGAAAATTGACACTGTCAATTTAGTCGGCACCCCCCCCCCGGTCGTCGCCGCTCGTTTCGTCATAAAAAATAGTACTAATATTATCATAAGCATGGAATGCGATGTAATAAAAACTTAAATAATTTTTTTGAGGTTTAAACGTTAAAATTTTATAAATCTTTTAGGAGTTAATCACATGAAGGAGGAGGTTAAAGTGAACATAAACTAACAAGTAGTTCCCGAAAAGTTGCAAATGTCCTAAAAATAATTTCTGTATAGGTGGGAAATTACCTTTTTTGACCTCGGCCACCACCCAAATCGGACCACTTCTGAAAACCATTTCTGTTTAGTATAGTTGTACAAATTCGAAAAAATTTCGAACGAGCGAAAAATGAAAAATTTTCGGTCGAAAAAATTTTGGACGAACGAAAATTTGAGAAATTTGTTCGAGAAAATTTCGAACGAACGATTTTCGAAAAACTTTCAAAATTTCGGAGGTCGAACGAACGGAATTTGAAACTAATCGAAATTTTGATTTATTTCGAAATTTCGTGTTTTTTTCGAAATTTATCGGAAATTTCGATCTTCATTCGAAATTTGTTCGAAAGTATTCCGAACGAACGAATTTCGAGAAGATTTCGAACGAACGAAAATTGAAAATTTTTCGTTCTGAGCTCCTCCACGACTTGACTCCAACCACCTGAGAAAAAATATTTTTTTGGTAACTTCAACAAGCATGCAGTGCCTCTTCAATTCCACCTCCTGCCTAACGTGAATAACTCTCGCAATATAATATGAATAATATTTCTGGCCCTTCATAATTTCACCATTTTCAATTGTATTCTTGTTGTTTATCTTGTAATCCAGTAATTAATAGAATTTTTGCTACATAGCGTTCTTATGATAGTACCAGAACTATTTTTCAACGAGTTTTAACAGTTGAAGATCTCCCGGCCGCCCCCCCCCCCTCAGTCACCATGCCTAAAATGGCTGCGACAAGGGGGGGATGGGATGGGGCCGAGGGAGACCTTGCTGGAAGGGCGGGGGTCTGACCAGTATCGAAACCCCTCAAAACTGCCGGGCCCTGGACTTGACTGAGGCATGTACCGAATTTCGAGCTTCACTCAAAACAATTACTATTAGGCTGAATTGTTACGCGTGGTAAGTTGAAAGGTATCCTTTATTTCAAAGCCAAAATTATTCTGTTCCTTCAGGGCGCATGTGGGGCGAAGGGAGGGACAGCAAGAAAGCGTGGGTGAGAATGAGACGCAGCACAAGCACACACACGTACGCGGTCGACGAAAATAAGTTTCACTCCGAGATAGAAGTTAGTAAAATTGAGTCCGAAATTGAAAATTAAGTCGAGGCCGACAAGAAAAATAATAGTTCGGAATCTTGGCCAAAGACAGAAGACTTCTTAAGAGAAATTCGCTAGGATCCTATCGAGAACCTGTTGCCAAACCTGCCGCCTCGGTGGTGTACCGGAGCTGAGGCGACAAACTGAAGGTAGATCAGCTGGGGAGTCAAACACTACCTACATTTTCCGTGATTTCAGTGTCTCGATCAGGCAAAAACACGGCAATGCCGGGATTCAGCCGGAAATTTGGATCCTTTTGGCACTACATTCCAGAATTCGAACCTTTCGCAGTCCGATGCAGTATCGACTAAGGCCCGTCCGCTGCTACAGTGGGGCACCCTCATTGCAGTGATGGTACAGAAACTGGAAGTTTTTTCGCCGTATTTTATTCAAGCGTCGGTGCTTGGAAGCTTGTCTCCTGTAGAGCTGCGCTCGCTCGCTCCATTATATGAGTGAGAGTACAACGCATTGATACTCTCTGAACAGCGTACAGATAAAGCTGACTGGTCGAGGGGTCTCTTATTGTTGCGGCCGGCCCCGAGCCGATGATTGTATGTAAAAAATGTTTAGGATGTGAATATTCTGGTGCATATTTATCAAAATTCAGCATATTCATTAATATGCTAACACTTGGCGAGAAACGCCTTATCACAAATTGATACATGCACACTCATGTGCTCTTCAGATTCTCAGGGAGCAGAGTCCAGATCTTTGTAGTACACTGTGATCCCATCGTTGCCGTCATGCAAGTCGAGTTTATAGTCTGGTTTGGCGACACAAATGTAGCCACGCTTTCCCAGAAGACGCTGGTTCGCCAGCGAAGATGCTTCAGATGTGATGCCATTGAAGCCTTCTTTCTGAAAAAAGGGGTCTCAATACGTGATCACATCTTACATGAAATGAAGAAGAATTCCAGTGACGATTACTAAAAATCACCTTCAACTGGTTGAAGTCTAACCCTAGATGTAATAAGTGGTTAGCGATCCCTTTTCGTTGATGTCGTGGCGTGACGAAAGTGACCTCACGACGGATCACCTTCTGTACTTCGGGATGGGCCCATTCCCACATTTTCGCCTTGGACGCGTCCAGAATTTCGCCTAAGTTCTGTCTTTTCAATTCATTGTTTGCTTCCTTCCGATTCTACGAAGACCGCCAGAAAAAAAATCTTCTATCGAAAACTTATGTTGTTGAATAGAACTTTACTCACATAGTCGCTGAACTCCTGGTTCGGTTGGCTCAACAAATGGGATCGGCTCCACGTCCATTGTGTAATCTCTATGGCCTACGGAGAGCAGTCGAAACCCTATCATTCTGCCACTGCCCTGATCAAGAACAAAAATTAAAATGTAAATATTTGAAAACTTTGAGATTAGCAAGTCTGCTAATCTGCATACCAGCGCGAACGTCCACACCGCTTTGCGGTGTACTTGTGGGCACCCCTCATGGTATATCGATTATCCGGAAGACTGATTTGACGAACTTCCATGCGACACCCTTACCGACTCACCTCCTCACAGGCTCGCGGTGGTCGGTGGCCGGTTGAGAGGAGTTGAACAAGTAGCATGCTGCCGCTCGAAACGGAAAAAGGGGCGGACAAAGCCCGAAAACTCCCCCATTTATACCGAAAACTCTGCGTGTCAACCTCCCACCGACCCTACAATGCCACACCACGGTTGACCCGTTCAGACCGAAAGCTATGCCTAATCACCTCCTACCGACCTCTTAGCGTGACATCACACCCTCCTAATTACACCGAAAGCTCCGCCTGATCACCTTCCACCGACCACCACCTATCACTCCTGCAGTCGCGGGCGTCGGTGGCAGGTTGAGAGGCAGGATTGGCGATTAAACCTGCCAACGACGCCCGCCACAGTGTCGATATCCCAAGCAATGTCAACCGTGACAAGCACAAACACCTCACATTTCAGTGCAGCGTATACATAGTGCGTTGCCATTCCGCGCTCGAGACAAGAGAGTATAAGAGGAAAACAGTAGAGACACTGCAATATGTTGCCCCGAAAACTCTGCCAGATATTAGACATTGCCACGAAAACTCCGGCAGTTATGAATCATGCCGAAGCGTCCGCCGATCAGCAGATCGGATGAATTTGATTGAGAAAGGGGCGTTTTGAACTGCCAATGACCCCCCCTGCCGACTGCCTGAGTCATCTCAGATCTCCTGCCACAACCCACGAGCCCGTCCATACAGGAAATTTTCATATATTCTATTTGTAACTGTTTTACTTCGCTACAAAAGGGTTATGATTAGGCATTTAAGACATAGATATTTCCTTTGTGTGCGTGAAACTCCAGTTCATATATCCACTTTATAGGGAATTTTCGGTGTATTAACACCTTCTTCAGCCTATAATTATGACAACTACATGCATGCGTACAATGAGAAACGACCCAACAAGTAAGGTTAACTAACCTGCTGTGGTGGTTAGAATGAAAGTCTGTAAAATTATTACTTAGACACACCTACAGTACTTCTCAAGCAACGGAATATGACGACCCCACCTAGTTGTATCCCCGAGCAACTAAAACTGACTGTGGGCTATCGCAGCTGCTACGAAATCAACCTCAGTGCTTCTATCAACTCATCCCTATTGTTTATCTCCGGGGATAGTCGCCTTATCGCATTAAGCGCCTCCATTAACTTTCTTTCTAGGGGAGTTTCGAGAGAGCGGTGCAACACTGAGACTTTCAGGGCGGGAGGGGGGTCATTCGTGTGGTGCAGGAGCCGATGTCGGGAGAAGCTGTTACTTGGGTATGACGAAGGATTTCGCAGTGCTCGCGAGTGCTGGTCTATTCGTACGTGCAACGGTCGTGACGTCTCTCCGATGTATTTCTGACTGCATCCCTCGCATACAACCATATAAACTGTGCCTCGTAACTGGCAGATTTTCTTCTCAGTACAGTAGGTGCATCGCCTTCGTCCACATCGTTCTTCATATATTCTTGTTGAGGTCAGACTGGAGTTTCACGCACACAAAGGAAATATCTGATATAAATGAGGCTCCGAGATAGCAGCATTATCATTTAAGACATAGTGAGAATCCCATTAGAATGAGTGGAATACTTCCTGCGTATGACTTGACATGCGATTCAACCCGGAAGAAATGCTAAAAATTTAGTGAAGAGCTGGACCATTGATTTGGCTTTGCACCCGTTCAATAAACAGCGGAAATTGAGTGTAGCATTGAAAAATCCAAATCACACACGTATTTTCTCAAATCAAGATAATATCTACAGCTTAGTTTTATACATAAAGCTAAAATTCATGTTTTGGCTTACAATCCAAGAACATATTCAGGGCTACATATTATCGAATATTATTGAGTTCCCATGTCTATATGTTTGCTAGCGGATAAGAAATGAGTGGCATTTGTATGAGAGACACTATTTAAAACCAGTGCCTGCGATAAAAAAATGTGTTCCACTTTCCACTACGAATGGGTAGTGGAGGGGTGCACTGTAACGTTGACGTCGAAAGAACGCATAAAAACGAGCCAGTTATAGTTCCAAAAGAGCGCGAAGTTGCTACTTTGCGCGCAAGGCAAACCTCAAACGCTCAATGCCCGCCCTCCGACGTGATCAATGGCACACTCGAGATCGTGAGATGAGCGATGGTTCCTAATTAATAGCCCCGTTCTTCCCTTCATTCTCAACTTCTCTCTCTACTCAGGTCAGCTCGCATACATTGGCTGCAAAAGACGGAAGTTACAAGCCTCGGACAACTCGTCCACCATGCTTCCCTAGCTCAATTTTTGAGGGACCATAACTACGTTCCCAGAGGGTGTTGTACGATTCCAGAGTCATCATTGGAATCAGCATGTAACCGTTTTCAAGATAGGCCGGAAAACAGAAAAACGATGTTAATCATGAACACTGCCTTTAAAGGCACAGTACACCCTTAGATATGAATTTTGAGATTTTCGTGAAATTGTGTAGAAGACCCTTCCTCTATAACACGTGCCAAATGCCAGATCTAAATTCCTTCAAATAAGCGAGATATAACTCAGGTAAAACTAGTTGTCGAGAATCGGACGAAAAGTTGTCCTGCAGGTACGAATGCAGGACAACTTTCGCAGACTCTGGAGAATTCTGGACAACTTCTCTACCAATTCCCGAAAACTCCTTGCCCGATTCTCGACTGTTAACATACAATTATACACATTTACAACTTTATGTACGTACCAAAAATTAGGGCTCCTGCCCAACCGTTGATTACAACGTTAGGTGAAGGGCACGTGTAGTTTCACACCACTCAGTTTGACGAATTTCCAACTTGGCTCACTTCTTCAACGTTCGCCAGAGAAAAACTGTGCATCGTATATGCTGTGTGTCTACAACATTGTTTAACATGGGCCGCTATTGGCCTTGCCCAACGCCAGTGCGCTATCAATGTAGTGGTCTTCAGATGTACTCTAACATAAAACGGTGAAAGTTTGAATAGAGAGTAAATTGACCACGCTAAACTCAATTAGTCTACTCTCGTGGCTCCTAGTTTTCAAAATTGCCGACTTCCGGCGGTACCACACGTGAGAAAAGTGTGAGCCACTATACTGTAGCGGTCTTCAACCTCCATCTTAGGCGGTGGAAGTTTGCATGGAGGGTAAAAAGACGCCGTTAGACTCGAACATCCCACTCTCGTGACCCATACTTTGCGACATGTGGACTTCCGGCGGGTCCACACCTGCAGTTAGCGGCCAAACCGCTGGCTGCAAGTGTGGACCCCCCGGAAGTCCACATATTGTACATCAATATAATGCTAAACAACCATTGCAAGGCTCAAGGTTGCAAATTTCGTTCAGAACTGAATCATTCTAGTTTCATTCGAATTAGCAATGTTAATTTCAAACGTTATTCTGATGCTTCTTGCGTAACTTCTTGAATAATATATTTCAAATCTGACTGCTGCAACTACCGACTATGAAAAAAAGATCAGTACTTGACAGCTCAAAGACTTCCAAAATTCACTAACTTGGAAATCTCATATTTTGGTATGTTCGCTATCTCGAGAAGATGAATAAAAAAAATCGAGTTTGATATTCAAGAAATCGTTGAAATACATTATAATTGACAACCAGCTAGAAGAATGGAGAAAAAAAGAAAACATCACAGAGGACCCACACGAAAAGAAAAGAACGAAAACAGCAGTCGCAACATTTAAAGAATGTGGTGTGAAGAGGGTTCTGAAGAGATGTCCTGAATTCTTGAGAAATTTTCGACATATTCGAAACATTTTCTCAATTTCGGAAGGAGTTGTCGAGAAATCTGTCCGAATTGTCGGCAAACACTCGTTCCTCCGAAATCTCGACAACTTTCTCTGAAATTCTGAACAAATCGGCAGCGATTCTCGACAATTACTGCGGATCTCGGAATTCTCGATAAGTTCTATCAACTTTCTGGACAACTTCTCGATTGCCGACCGATTCTCGAAAACTATTCGTCCGATTCTGGACAACTCGTTTTACCTGAGAAACGACCACCACGACCCCCTCCAGCCACCACCTCAGGCCCGGCCACCTTCCTGATTTTTGATCTCAATAGCGGCTAGATGGATGATGGTTTTCAACTATGTCGTCGTTCTTCACTCCCTTTCCGATCTATCCCCTCATCCTGTTCTGCTCTCGTGCCGCGACTGCGAACAAAGAGAAATACAGGCCTGAGACAACTCATCCGTCAAATTTTCGCCCTCAAACTACAGGCATATTCGGAGAGCCATATCTCCGTTGTTAGGGGGTCTTGGACGTTTTTATAAATACCATTGTGATCAGAGTGCGACCCTCTCCTAGATCAGAATAAAACCTAAAAATAATTCTTTTGGTGTCCTGTGCCTTTAAAGGCACTGTTCACGATGAAAATCGTTTTTATGTTTTTTAGCCATCTTGAAAACAGTCCCATGCTGATTCAAACGATTTCTCTGAAATCGTACACGACTTTCTGGGAAGAGATATGGTCCCTCAAAGATTGAGCTGGAGAAGCATGGTGGACGAGTTTTCCGAGGCTTGTAACTTTCGTCTTTTGCCGCCGATGTATGGGAGCTGGCCTGAGTAAAGAGAGAAGTTTAGAATGAAGGAGAGAACGGGGCCAATAATCGTGTTTCTTCGCTCATCTCACGATTTCAAGCTTTCATTCGTTCACGTCGGTGGGCGGGCAATGCGCTTTTGGGGTTTGCCGTGCGCTCAAATTGGCAACTTTGGGCTCTTTTGGGGGTCTTCCTGGCTCGTTTTCATGCATTCTTTCGACGTTAACGTTACAGAGTGTCCCTCCACTACCCATTCCTAGTGGAATTTCAAACACTTTTTCATCGTGAACACTGCCTTTAAGTATCACAGGAAGTGTTTGTTGTAACAATGAAATCTATTGTGAAACCGTCCTTTGCAATTCTCTACTCTCTATTGCTCCTTTCTTTCCTTAGAACCCTAACTAATCCTGCTTTGCACAAAATATTCTTATAATTTCGATTGACCGAATTTTCCACCGGGGATAACCACCATGAACATGTTCATCCAAGCGGACAACTAGTCCATGCTATAGAATCATGTCACTAAAATACGACGTTTCCATGCGTTTTCTTCGTAATTTTGTCTCACTTGGAGGCCAACACATTATTTTATGTGAAAAACTCGAGGACGAAAATTATCGTGAACACTGTCTTTAAAGGCTCAGTACACCCTCAGACATGAATTTGGTGATTTTTATTTGATTGTGTAGCAGACCCCTCCTGTAAAACACGTGCCAAATGCGAGATCTCAATTCCTTCAAATAAGCGAGATATAAGCGACCACCACAGGCCCGACCTCCTACAAGATTTAGGAACTCGATAGCTTCTAAATGGATGGATGAATTCTCATCATGTCGTCGTTCTTGAGTTCATTGCCGGTATATCTCCTCATCCTGTTTTGTTCTTGTGCAACGATCGCGAATGAAGAGAAATACACGCCTGAGACAACTCGTCCACGAAATTTTTGTTCTTAAAATGCAGGAATTTTCAGGGAGCCATATCTCCGTTCGTAAGGGGTCTTGGACGATTTCAGAGATACAATTGTGATCAGAGAGTGGCTCTCTCCAAGATAAACATGAAATCTGAAAAATATTTTTTTCGTGTCCTGTGCCTTTAAGCATGGACATTTTAGCAATAATTTGATGGTTTCCGTTTTTCTCAGTGTAAATTCAAGAAATCAAGTTCACGGCGAGGGTGCGCAGTGTGGACACGGGGTCCTAGGGGCAAAAGAGCCGTGGGTACGCAGTGTGGACACACGGTCTCTAAACTTTTAAGGGCAGAAGTGGAAGCAAATCCGTGTCAGGCGATCGACGATTCGTCAAATAGTCTCATCCAACCTTGGTAGACCAACCATTAACACTTGAAGCAGATTTGGAAAGTAAGCAGAGCAAATGTAGCGTAAGAGAACGACATTACTTTCCGATCCCTCTAATGGATGCATGCTAGAAATTCAAGAGTAGCCAATGAAGTACACTCCTCCGGTGCTACAATGATGCCGCCGTAACTAACGAAAAACCTAATAAAATCATAAGGATTTAAATAATTGTTGCTGGTAACAGCTCGATAATCTGAGCGATCTGAGATACTTATAGGTTTCTTTCAGATCATAATTGAAATTTTAGAGTAATTAGCAAGAAATGGTTCACGTCATTTCGCGTAATTTGTTGTGAATATAGTATTTGGGTGCTAAGTAAAAATTTAATGGTAACTATCGAGATTCATTTCAATGCGGCAGTTGTGATTAGTGCTGTGGTAATCAACGATGTACAGATTCATCGATGGTGAGTGTCTTCAATAGGGTTACCTAGTTGGCTGAATGGAATAATGCTACATTTCTGGTGTACAATTACTTTTTGGAGTAAATAACATTGCCTCTCCACCCAAACGCATTATTAATAAACTTTCTGTCAAGTTACCTTCTCGTGAATCCTGTAGGAGAATGGATAGTGCAGGGATTTGGCAGCTAGCCATGTAAAAAGTCCTCTTGAACCGTGAGCTGTTAATTTTAAGGCCTGAAAATTGATAATGGTTTAACTATGGCTCCCACTGATGTCAGATGAGTTCGTAGCCAGCTGGCCTATTCTTTTAGCAAAGCGCATAGCTCTGGCAGAATTATTCACATGAATATCTTATCCTCAGTTACCTTACAGTGAGGCTCAACCTCAATCAACTCCTTCAGGCACATATCAACCATATCGTTCAGATCGCTTTCTTTTGCTGGGATAAAGTCAAATGCTGTCGACGGATCCACTTTTTGGCTGTCTGAACGGCACACGCTTCCACTAAGTTAATCACGAGACCGCCAAAATTATAGCACTCACATAATCTTACTTGTGGTAACAGTGTTCGTCGCAACATCCTTTACCGTTACTCGCAAGACTGGTAATCAATTCATATGATGAATTTCAACGCGATTTCTGACCAACGAAATCTACGTCTCATTTAGCAATCATTGGGTAAAGTCTGCTGTTTTTCACGCACACCGATTATTGATGATTTTCTGTTGAACTTCCAATTTCTGACTAATATCTCTGTTCATTTGATTGATAATCTATTATTTTTTCCTTACTGCCCTCACAATCTTTGATGGCTCCTAACTTCAGCTAGTGTCGTCTTTTCGAATATTCCCTAATTAGATTAATGGTGTTGTGGTCGGCTGTTGAAGCGTTGCCCTAAGTTTTGATTTGCTTTTGTATTCATTTCTATGTTTCTAACTCACTATTTCGTGATTTTTGGGCACGTCGGCAACGGCGTAAAGTAAATAAATGAATCTAAAAAAATGATTACCTTTTTCAAACATTTTTCTCTTAAAATTCCATTAGCGCATTTTTCAGTCAATGGCAGTGAATTATTGAATAAGCTGTTTGCAGTATAAAGGAAATGAATTTCTTTATGGGAAATTTTTTTACGATTATTTCTTGTTATAACAACCACCAAGTAAAGATGGAGTTTTGATACATTTAAAAAATTAAGAATTTCTTGGCCTTGTCGATGTGCGAAAAAAACTAATGAAAAAAAAAACTCAAAAAACTCAATAGGAGACTCGAACTCAAGTAGAAAACAGTGAAATACTGGCACTCCGTTCTCCTCTCGTTACACCAGGACTTGTTTTCCAATGGCGGTAAACAACAGAATGTCACCTCTATCAGCTGATCGGAGATCGTCATATTGTTGTGTTCCTAAGAATACAAACTTCTACGCTCTTTCTCTAACAGGCGAGAGCTACCACGAGTTCTCTGAGACCCTTTCCTACGGCCTTCTCAGATAGACACAACACACTTCCCGCGGTATCACTATCCGACGTCCCTTAACCCTCCCGCGGAAGGCCAGTAGATCGGTCGCAGGCAGTCGGCAGCGCTGTTTCGTTGACTGCCCGTGCACGGTGAACACGCACTCTGCTGCCCTTCTGCCACCACCTTACGGCTAATCTGATGACGGACAGAAGACAGTCCTAAAACAGTCTGCGGCACATTTAAAAATCACCCTTTAAGTAAAGGTCTCTCCTAACAAAATTCGAAAAATCTGCTCCTGGGGATTTCATCTTGAACTGCTCTTGACAAGTAGGGAGTGAGCTTCTACGGGGAAGCTTCCTACACTCACTAGTTCTCGCAGCCTTCCGGTTCGCAGATGCCATTAACGGACAGTGGTTCACCTGCCCAAGACCAGCGTCGCACACAGCGCGGGTTTCGGAAAGAGTCTCAACACAGCGTTCTCTGCTCAGCAATTGTTCATTGGCTCCACTCTAGCGGGTGGTGCAATGATGATATCAAAGTGGGAATCGATGAGTGAGTGTTCGATGACCCCCAGGAATAGCCGACTGCCCGCCGACACTCCGCGGAAAGACGGGAAAGCCTCTCTGTCAGCGGGAAGTGGGGCGCTGTGCCACGCCCACAAAATTGGGGCCGCGCGAAGTCGACTAGCCCGACTTGGCCGGCGGGAAGTGGGCTGTTTTTATCAGAGTTTTATGCGGTCTGCTTCCCGCTGGATCACCTCGCCTTCTTGGGTGGTCATCGGCATTCCAACCTAGCCGATAGCGAACGCTTTCTCTAAGATCATCTCCTGATCTGCCAGCCATAAGGCAGCGTCCATACATGGCGAGAGCGGGCGTTCCCGCTGTTGTGCGCTTTTCCACGCTCCTCCACGCCTGAGCAGCCCGCGCCCACAAATTAACACAGGCAAACACCCCCTACCTCGTGTTGATTCGATTGTAAACGTGCTGATGATTTCCCACAGTTCTCGACTTCCGTAGTGGGATTATGAAAAACAAGGGCAGTAGTTTTAATGCAAGTTTAATGCCACCTGCTCTAGTGATGGAGCAGTAAGCTTGAAACTTGCTGCTTGCTTCGTGGTGCTGGCGCACGCGCGCGAGAGCGAGCGGGTGAGGGCGCGCGAGAAGGAGGGGCCTGTGAGCGGCAAGGGAATCGTGTGCCCACGAAGACCATCGATTCTCCGTAATCGCACGGTCTCGCCACGTATGGACGGAGCCTAAAACATATAAAAACATCAATAAAAGATCAATTTCGCAGATACCCTGCCAGCGCGTAGCTGGATGCCTCACACGGAAATCGGAGATGCCCAGGGTTTCGGAGGCATCTAGTTACTTTTGACACGGGAATTTACGTTAATTACGGAAAGTTTAGCATCAGTTGGCGAACTTTTAGCTACAGCACCGGCTTACTCTACGCAAAAAAAACGCTACAGCACTCGGTCGATCGACTCATCTTGTTCTGGTCATTACCAGAAAGGTCTTCCCAGCTGCAATCGACCGCATCGCCGTTTCTCCCCCCAGTCGTGCAGCATCTCTGTGGTCAAAATCATCCTTAGCAACTCAGATATTTGTGGGGAAGTTCCCGAGGACAATACGCGTTGGCAGAGTAAAAAGCTGTAAAACTCTGTAAAACAACGCAAAAACGCTGTAAAAACGCTGTAAAACATCCAGTCGATTTCAGCAAGATAGTCAGATGTGGAGCCAGGTTGCTGCACGAGCCTGCGAGCCGGCCAGTTTCGCTCAGCCCCTCCCCCCTCCAGAAGCGTAAGTAGGTCAATTTTTGACCGCTGTCTCCCACCCCCGCCCACAACTTAGAGCTGATGTGTTCGAACAGCTTTCCAGCACGTTTGCCTCTGTTTCATTGCATCAAAATTACTCTTGACGTATCGAAATGATTCGAAAACTGCCAAAATTAAAAAGTTTGGAGCCGGTGCTATGCGAAACAAATGTGGATGTTTGAGAGGACAAGAGCACAGAGCAGCGCGCATTGCGTTTTTTAAAAGAGGAGCTGAAATTGGAAAAGTATATGTAACTGATAACAGACTGTGCAATAAAATACGAATGTATGAGCGAGGGTTCGATCCCGCCGGAAGCCCTTATTTTTTGCAAGGTATGGATCACGAGAGTAGGATTTTGTGTCGAAAGTGGTCGATACAACCAGTATACCGATTTTCCCCGTCTAAGATGGAGGCTGAAGGACGCTACACTAAAAGCGGGCCCATACCTGCTGCAGGTGAGATCCCGTTGGAAGTTCATATTTTGCAAAGCAATGATCACGAGAATAGGATGTGTCGAGCGCGAACGACTTACCCTTTGTACCGACTTTCATCGTCTGAGATGGACGCTGACGGGCGCTACTCTATTCGCGTGAACGTCTTCAAAAAAGATTTTTTAAAAGTACGTTAAGCAGTAAAATAGTTATCCGGAAAGATCTTGGCGTTAAGACACTACACTTTATACTCTACCGTTTGAAACCTTCCGCTTTCCTGGAGAGGGCCTTTGAAGAAAATTCATCTGGTGTGGGTTCTTCTCTAAGGTGCACTGTGGTCCCAAAGCTGGGCCCACGCTGCCTAGATACTGAGGAAACGCGAATATTGACGCAGAACCCACACTGGGAAAACTTTCTACAGAGAAAATCTCCACGGGTGGGAAAGGTTTTAAACGGTAGGATAGAGAAAGCACTTTCCTGAAGATAGAATTTTTCGGGTACCTCGTTTAGAGCTTAAAGGCATCGTTCACGATGAATTTCGTCTTCGAATTTTCCATATATAACGAGAGCTCTAGTACCCAGTATAACAGCTACGTTCAAAAAAGCGCGAAAAAAATCACTGCAAACCCCTTTTTCAGACCCAAAATATCTCTATCGACTTTTGATAAAGGAGTCCATGGTTAGAGATCGCTGTTTCGACCAACGACCTCACGATCAAATGAAGTTTATCTTTATTTCAAGTGATTTGTGGAAAAGGAAAGGTTAATCGATGAGTGTATAAAAGTCATCCTTCACGTAATTGTATAGTATATTCCATCAACTTTATCTAAGTTATTCGGTATCAAATGCTCATAATTTACTTATATGATGACTGACAGGAAATTGTGTCAGATGACTGACGGACGGCCGGCCTCTTTTGACGGAATTTGAGATATTCAACATCATTTATCTTCACAATAACGCATTTTTAACCGAACAAACTCTCCCTACGTGCTTAGGTGAGCACGGAAAATCATTTGAGCCGAAAAAACGGTGAGTGGTTTCCAGCGCGTACTATGCCTTTGAGTTACTGCAGATTTGAAACCCTAGTTTAAGAAGGTGGACGTTTTCTTCCATCTTCTTCCAATCAGTGTAGCGGTCTTCGGCGTTACTCTGAGACAGCTGAAGTTTGTTTAGAGGGTAAATTGACTACGCTGGTTTTACACGGTAAAAATTTGTAGATTGGGCGAATCTACCACGCCACGCTCAACATAAATACCCTTCTCTCGTGACTCATACGACTCATAAAACTCCACTACTGCCAATAAAAGCTGGTCAAAAAGCGCGCGAGGTGGCGTTTTCGCGTCTTTTTCATCCTTTCCGATAGACTAAAGTGTGCCGGAATGAGAATGGTGGCTCACGCGGCCGGCGTGCTTGGCAGGCGGCCATCGCATGTGCCGCCCTCGGGCGAGTGTTGGATTTCAGCGACGGCTGTCCCCTCCCCCCCCGTCTACACAGCTGATTGATCGGCGCAGTGCTTGCTGCCGCCTGCCAAACACGCCGGCCGCACGGGCAGCCATTCTCATTCGGACGCATCTTAGATTCAATCTCAACTTTGAGCGAAACTAAGGTGCAATTCATGATTCTGGCGAAGTAGGCTACATAATGGTGCAACCATTGTCGAGCTTCGTGAAAGTTCTAGAAGTTTCGCAATCAGCCCGGTTTTTAGTTACGGTACCGTGGCGAAGGGGGGCGCCACCATCTCAGATATTCACCGTTGTGTACAGGGCACGAATGAGATGTGACCTCACGCAATGCTCTCTGTAGACATCCAGAGTGGCGGAGATCGCCCCTCGACGTCTGGTTGTCACTCCTCTACATAGTGCCGTAGACACTGTACCCGCCGAAGCGCAGTTCCCGTAGACATTCCATTGGAGGAAGGTCTCCGTCCCCGATTCCGCGAGCACATTCTTCCAACGTGTCGCAAACCTGACTTTGCTGTCCCAGCTAAGCACTAGCCCGCCTTCTGACGTCACTACTCGAGCGGTTTTGATATACCCGTCAAAAGCTTTATCGTGAGACTCTATTTTTTCTAATTTGGGCCCTAATTTACTCGCGATAGAAAATATTAAGTCTCCTGACCAAGTTTCCTAGAAGAAACTATACCATTTGAATCATGACGTCATTATGTGAGCAACACTTATTCAGATACTCGCAGCTTAGTAAGGCAGCACGAGGGGGTTACTAACGCAGTTACTCGTCGAGGTGTAAGCTCGTTTCGTCCCCCCCACCAACTGCTGCCAAAGGCAGCACGTTGCGTCCTCTCGCTCCGCTCACTGCCCTGCCCCAACTGTTGCTCGTGTAGTGGGGTCACGTGCTGCTACAGTCGCCCCAACTGCTGCTCCTGCTTGTGGCCCCAATTGCTGCTCATCATTGCACCCTCAACTGCTGCTCTTCTCTCCCCAATCGCTGCTCTTTATCCTCGCCCCAACTGCTGCTACTCATATATGATCTTTTCTTTTTTCTTATAAACTTTCTTTCGCAGGGGTTCTGTCGAGTTCAGCAGCAGCGTTGCAGCGACCCATCAAAGTTAAAGAGCCCAGTGAGGCTCATTGGAATCCATAACGGGTGTTCCATCCTTAATTATATCCATTGATCTTCGCCACCGATCGAGGAATTGGCGCCCGCACTGTTTTCGATTTTAAAGACTAATTATGGCTTTCTTTGGAAAAAAAAAAGAAAATCGCTGAAATTCGCACTGGTTAGAGGAATGTCTAGGGAGCACGGAATTGCAAATATCAGAGTATCCATCATTTAGCGGTCTCTCCATAAATGTTGATTTCTTCCCTTCAAAAAAGCAATGATTCAATGAAAATCTTTTCTCCCTTCGAAATTATTTTCTTGAACATTTTCAGGATTTTTGAACTAATTGCAAAGTAAATTTTGAGAACTGTCTGCTGTGAATTTTGTGAGCTTTGTGTTTTTCGTTAGGAAAAGATATTGGCCATCTCGTTCCATTTTCGAAAAACCATTGCCGCTCAGCATTTGAAAAATACAAGTCCTCACCCAAAATCAGAAAAAAAATGTTTCACTGGAAAATGCGAGTGAAGTTCGAATTCATGAAAACGCATTTCAAAGTGAGAACGTGATTTTCCAAGGTTTTCGACACATACCTTCAAGATTTGAAAAAAAACTCAAATTGTTGTCGAATCTTGTAGAACACACTGAATAAATTATTTCAAAAGAGTTGAACATCTCTCAAATTTTTGGTCGGTTCCACACGATTATCATCTTATGAGAATGACGACTTATCATGCTGAACCATTCACATTGCTCGCAACGAACCACTTTACTCGAGTGTACCATCTCAAACCTAACGAAAACCTTTTTTTTCTAGACTGCATATGATTTGATGATCAAATACCAGATTTTTTTTTGAAGACGTGCGGCAACGAAAATGTGAATTTTGCAAAAGATTACCACGTTTGAGGTGGCCGCGCAGGTGAACAGGTAAATGTCCTAAGCTCGGAACTGAAAAGTTCACAGGCAAAACCCTAGACTCAGACCGTGCCAAAAACTAGGCGTTTCCGCCTCCGGCCGAGCGCATGTTGCAGCGCCCCACCTTGCTTATCCAATCCGAAGGCTCACCTGAATGCATTCTTCCTACATTTCGATGGAAATGTCTAAAAATCACCGAAACATGTTTGTTAATATACAGCTTTAATGGATTTAATATTATATATGCTCTCTGTTTTTAGTCTAATGTGAATAATCTAATCTTTAGTGTCTTTCTATAGAGCTCAGAATTTCTAATATCACAAACAGCGAAATACTGAGGCATGGAGAATTTTAGCGGTGATTTTTCAGTTATTCAGTGATCTGCTTACCGATTGAAAAGGCAGTTGGGCCCTAATTTTTTTCCGATGGCAAACTGTCTCATGAAAAAGGACGTTTTTGGTGGATCTTAGAATAGATTTCGCGCAGGGTTTCGGTGGTTAAAGTTTAGCGAGTAGGAGTAGGAACGCATACCCCAAAATCTACATACGCGTACGATACTGATGAAGCAGTCCTCACACTTTCTTTGCTTACATAACTATTCCCCAATTTGATATCCGTTCTGTGTCTTTTCTGGATATGGCTGCAAAGATACTCGACTTCGTCCGTGGTTTGCTTTCCCTTCATACATCGGGCAACGATTGCGAATGAAGAGAAATACAGGCCTGAGACAACTCAACCACCAATTTTTCACCCTTAAAATATAGGCATCTTTAAGGAGCCATAACTCTGTTCATAGGGGGTCTTGGACGATTTCAGAGATACCACTGTGATCATAGTGTGACCCTCTCTCAGATCAGCATGAAAACTAAAAAATTATCTCCTGGGTGTTCTGTGCCTTTAAAGGCAGCTTCCTCGCGGGAAATCCGCATTTTGGATTTTCTTCTCACTCCAATGTTTGAACCAAGTGTAGATAGCGAAGCTGAAGACTTCAATGTCGCGCATTCATAATGCTATAGGCTCGTCAAAACTGCTCCGTGGTCTGAAAAGGCGTCATCTAACACGAGGAACAGAAGCGCCACGACAGGCTCCGACAGGCCGCGGAACTCCAAAAGTCTATTTTTTTATTCCGAGAGATCCTCGTTCAGACGTGTAAATTTAGAGCTTCTTGTTTTAGAGAAATTTCGACAACAGAGAGGCGGAAAGAATAGCGGAACCTTAAAAGTTAGGGGGCTAAACCAGTTCATACGTTCAAATTTTCGATATTGGTGTATTACACAAGACACACCGGACAGATGTGAAGAAATTAAGCTGAATGCTACGGAATCTTCAAACGAGTTTTTCTCCGGAGCTTGCGCGTTCTGGGTGGCCTCTTTGCGATATATCACAACCTGGTGGGCCTACCTCCACAAAATTTATATAAAGAATACGGTTTTTAGCGCGTACGCTGCCTTTAAGATATTCCTTGTGATATGGCTGGAGATCGATTGGTTGTGTTAAATCTAACTTTAGGTTGGACGGGAGTAGAGCATGTGCATACTTAGAAGCGAAGAAATCTTCATGCTGATTATGACTGTGCTTGTAGCTACCCGAGTGGACCACTTTTAGAAATGTTAAAACACGGTGCTGGCCACAACAGAGCAGCAGCTGAGGAGGCGAATGGAGAACGAGGGCAGCACGTGCTCCTCAAGCAGGAGCTCGTCCACTTGTGCTGCCCTCGTTGTTTTCGTAAAGCTGAGTGCCAATTACACCTCATTACCACCCCACGATCGTTTAAGATGAAGATCGATTGTTTTGCTTAAACTCTATACACATTGTTCAGGAGAAAAACAGAAGATGTCAACTGATATATAGATATTCAAAAGTCTAACTGTACATGCTCAAAAGAAAGAACTCCACGAGCTGAATATGAATGTCTTTGTAGCTGTCCAAATGAATCGCTTTGAGCAAAGTTACCACACTGCCCTGGCCAAAACGGAGAGCAGCAGCTGAGGCGACGAATGGAGGACGAGGGCAGCACAAAATCAGAACTTGCTGCTCGAGCAGCAGCTCCTTCCCTCGTGCTGCCCTCGCTATCCTCGTCGAGGTGGAAGCCTATTGTGCTCCATTACGATCCCGCGATCCTCTGAGTAACTTAGCTGAGACGTCAAAGTCGTTTTCTACCACTTACTCAGAGAAAACGATATTAACTAACCACGTTTATAAAAAACTTCTACAATTCCATAAAAAGGTCAGCATAGCGACATACGATATCCGTTACTATCTACGTAAAGCACTCATGAACACCGCATTGCAGAAAAAATACCGGATATGGAGAGAAAAATAGAATTACATGCATTACATCTGAAGTGAGACGATAGGCAGAGGTGATTTCATTTGAGACAAAAGAAGTAGCTGATTAATGCGAGATCTTCCTGATATGTATCTTATGGCAGATAACAGGGGTCGTATTCGCCAACAACCCGCCGGGGGTAGTCGAAGGGAAGCGGAAGGGATGATACCGCGCGCGGCAGAGGAACAGATCGACACATCTTACACTATGTAAGATGGAAATGCAAACTGTGATACGTATCGATATCACTGCGAAAATATAAGAATTCTATCGCGAAGCGGCCATTTTTCAGCGAAGCAATACGAAAGATTCCGGCGGTCGCGAGGGTAGCCAGGGGGCGAGAGGTGGACGTGAACTGCGCGTTTTGTACTGAATTTTCACCTCACTACCCCTTCAACTTCCCGGCGGATTATTGGCGAATATGACCCCAGATCTAGCTTCATCAAAAATGAGGATAACTATAGCATGACTAACAAAAAGGGTAGCAACACTGGGAATCAAAAAATGATTAAAAGAAACACAAATAGCATGAATTATTGCCCAATTTAATTTCAAACACAACAAAATAAGCACGCGAAGGAGTCATACCACACAGGTTCGCATAATATCAGAACGACAAGCCAGTTGTATAGATTTAGGATGAGCGCGAGGTGGAAAGAAATTCAACCGGTCGAAATGAGGAGCGCTTCGAGAAGAAAAACCACCTCAGACTCAAAGAGGTGGATCAAAAAAGATTATGAGGTCGTTCAAATTGATCCCGCAAATTTTTTCTCAATTTCGCTTAGCGCAGCTATCTTTCAAAATTGTTTTGTCTCATCTCAATCCGGAAGTCCCGAGGACCCAGGTGGCAAGTAAATTTTGAATTGCACTGAAGGCTCGAAAAACACTTCTCAAAAAAAATTGCGGAAAAACCTCTCACGACCTGATTTATTAGAAAGAAACGTCACTCAGATATTCAGGTTGCGGCCGTGGTCTTGACACATTTACCCTTCTAAAAATAAGCAAATCAAGAAGGAAATTAACAGGAACGTAGCGGGAATAGCAACAAATCCACTAACTGGTGCCGGTACTAAGGGGAGATTAGAGGACTTGAACATGTAAGCCCGCACATCAGTTCTGAAAAAAACTAATGTTTTAAACTTATCATGTGAGAACGCAAACCATGACATATGTAGATATGTAAGTACACTCACAATGCTCTTCCAATAACTCGCCTCAGCAGTGGCCACCACTCTGCGCGATCCCTCTGCAGAAGTTTCATCGCAGTCGCCCTCTCCTCGTTGTCCTAGCCCAAATCGAGCCAAAATCTGGAATATTTTCTCTGACAAGACGGATGAAAACAATTCCGATAAAAATAGTACTTTGAGGGATGTTGCACCAACTGCTCGATCGTCAGTTTTATCTCGTCGTGCCCAAGATTCGAAGCGTCCAACAGAAATTCTTTAACACACAGGTTTACATATGATGAACAATTACGATGCGTTTCAAAGCTACAGTGCGCCACATAAGTATACGAACACCCTAAAAAATGTGCTGTAGAGAAATCGGATCGAGGTTTCAGATAATGAAATGAGTCTATAGGTTTTCTACTCCCTCAAAAACTATGAAAAACTTCGTGCGAGCAATGAGTTGTCAAATTCGCTTTCAATAATATCTAAAAATTCATTCTTGGCACGCCACATAAGGTGCTTCCGAATGAGAATGGCTGCCCATGCGACCGTCGCGTTCGCCGCTCTCGGACGAGCATGGGAAAAGTTCCCATCGCCATCGACTACGAACGGGGCCGGCACCGGCTGGCAGCAAGCCTTGCGCCGATCAATCAGTTCTGTAGCGGGGGGAGAGGGGCCGGCCGTCGTTCAAATCCAACACTCTTTCGAGGGCGGCACATGCGACGGCCGCCTGCCAAGCACGCCGGCCGCGTGGGCCGTCATTCTCATTCGGGCACATTTTAAGTATACGAACACTTGAGAAAGATGGACATAATTCGCGACAAAATTGTCGAAATTTCCTGTTTCACGTGCCGAACATATAAGAAATGTTAGCTGATAATGACTATAAGCATGCCACGTGGTTCACACCAGGGGTGTGCGTAAATAAAGTTTCGTAAATGGTAATTACGACAAAACCATGATAAATCGTAAACCGTAAATCGTAAACAGCAAATAATAACAATAACCACTAAAAATATTTAACTATGGTGAAACAAGAGAAACTATGTACCTACCGTCTTACTGTCCACCGTTGTACGTACTAAGCACATACATATTAGATTGCGTTCAGTATCTGACAGCTAACCACGTATAAGGGGTATGGTATACTTTGTCGCTGTCATGGGCGACAGGCATGAAATCTAGCACGAATCGCGGCGAGACCCGCATCGGAACAACGGCATGGTTGTCGTAGGAGCAGTTATCGCGTGTGAGACGCAGCGAAATGTCGCGGAGGGCTGACATACTGCGAGTGAACCGAAGCCTGTCGCTGCTCAGCGCACGGTAGCGACAGGTTTAGAAGGCTGAAGCTCCACGACAGGCGGTCGCTGTCGTTGTGCAGAGCGACGCGACCGTGTCTTGTAAAAGTATACCATACCTTTAATGAGACCGCCTTACCCGTATTTCTCTGCTTTCCCTTATCACTCATTCCACAACTTCTTCCCAGGTCTTGAAAAATCCGCCTGCCCGATTCAGCTGTCCGAGTACCTGCTGGGCAACAGGGTCACAAATATACTCTTAATTCCCCACCCGAAACGCCAACGCCGTTGTAAGCGTTAAAGCGAGCCAAAATTACCGTATCTGAGCGATTTCCTACGGCCTAATTTGAGAACCCCTCTCTTTTGCTAGCGGAACCGCTACATGTTCTAGGTAATCTTCTCCGACGAGAAAAAATTCAATTTGGAAGGGCCTGACGGTATTAGGAGTTACTGGAGAGATCTGAGAAAGGAGCCAGCCTACCTAAGCCACCGGAGCTTTGGAGGTGCAAGCGTCATTGTGTGGGCAGCTTTAAACAGCACTGCCCAGGTCGGTATTGAATTCGTGTCGAGGAGGATGAACTCAGAAGTATACCAAGAAGTCTTGACCTCCCATCTCTTGCCTTTCCAGCGTGCTCGGCGACGTTAAAGATTCCGTCATGCCAAGGGCAACGCCACGATCCACGTGAGCAGGTCTTCTCTAGAGTAGTTCCGCAGTAGTAATGTCGACCTCCTGTCTTGGCCGGCCGTCAGCCCCGAACTGAATCCCATTGAGAACCTAGGGGGATCATTGTGCGTAAGATCCACAAGGAAGGAAAGCAATACGACAACGTCAGTGCTCTCAAGCAAGCAATCCTCAACGCATGGAGCGGCATTGACAGGAACGTTCTTAAGCAGCCCAGCGACAGCCTCCCAGACAAATTATTTGAACTTGCTACACGTAGCGGTGCTGCCACTTTGTACTGACAAAGTTTTGTTTATGTTTGTACCGTAATCGTTGATAAATTTTATTGTTTCTTAATTTTATTGTTTCTTAAGTGTTCGTATACTTATGTGGTGTACAAAAACTAAACTCTTCTAGATAAATAAAGGTCAAGCAGAGAGGCTGAGGTCACACGATTTATTTCATAGTTTTTGGCGTCGCAGAAAAAGTAGAAACGTGTTCCGAGATCTAAAACCTCTATCCAACAGCTGTTTAGCTAATTTCCGGGGTGTTCGTATACTTATGTTGCGCACTGTACAAGCTAAATGTGAACTTTGATAGCGAAAAATGTGCTTTGTTTATGTAAAATCATTTGAACCCTATTTTTCTTGGTTTTCACTCATTTGCGCAATGGTCCCACATTTTTCAAAGCCAATCCACAAATACTACTTGCGGCACAGAAAAAATCCTGCTCTGAAATTTTTCGCAGAAACAGCCGCGAAGGGCATGCTTCCTGCGTAGCAGCAGAGAAATAGCTGTGAAATAGCTGGTTGCCGGCAGATAGCCAAAAAATAGCCGCAAAATAATGTTCGCCATGGAATAGTCGAAAATTTATACTTTGCAGGACAGTATACGACGCATTCCTGAGCCATATTTTGGATGCCAACACCTACGCCGGCTCAATTACTCAAGTGTGAGGTACTTGGACTCCGCCCAGCTTATGGAGGCCCCACCCAGCAGCTGGCTGCACAGTATTGGATCCGACTCATTGAGGATAATTGCGAAAATCGCTCTTTTCGGCTTTAGCCTCAACTAAAAGTTTTACGTTTAGATGTATCTGGACTAGAAAGGAGCATTGATCTTATTTGTTAGGTAACTAAGAGTTGCTGTGACAAAAAATTCTTAAATATTCGATTTGTTTTTCAAATATCCGAATCATTTCAATTAACCTTCATTTTACGAACATCAATATGAATTCGGCGACAATTTTGTCCTCGCATAAATGTTATGATGTGTTTAGATTGGAAAACAACCTTTTCTTCTAGCATTAGGTTGATGGTGAAGAGAAAAACAGTTTGTGCAGTTTTCCGAATTGAGTCGGATAAAATGTGTACTGCACAGCGAGCCGACGACGGCCGGCCGTGTAGTGGTTACTTTTGGTTATTTCTCGTCTATTCCGTCAAAAGCCGAGAAATATAATTGCCGAAATGTCCAGACCCCAGGAGCGGTTATTCAGGACTGGTACTGGTTGGGAGTGTTCCGCCAGAGCAAAGCAAAGAAAATTTAGGTCGTTGATTACTGTAAGAGAAACGTAGATAAATGAGACATACCAGTGAATATTTCAACGCCGAACTCTACGATCCTACGGGAGGAGAGTCGTAGAGTCCGGCTTCTTTGCCGCATTTCCCAGTCAGTCGACAGGCGTATTTTCGGATAGCGACGACAAGTTCACAAGCCTGAGAATTAGGCCACTCCCGTTCTTCTTTTAGAAAGTCTCGTTATGTAATGAAAGATGGCATCAAAAATATAAGAAGGCACTAAAAATGAAAATTACACGAGTGAAGTAGTGCCTTAAAGGCAGCAGACACGCTCGAAAAAGTTGTTGAGATAGCTACATTGGTGGGGTCGTGCAGGCCTAAGAAGAGCCCTCACAAAGTTGCAAGCGTTAGAAACGAGTCCAAATGACCGTATTTGAGCCGTAGTCAGTCACGAAATCATCCTTGCTCCGCCCATCGATACGGGCTCCGCCCCTCCATACAGGTATTCAATGCTCTATTGCGGCCACTTTAGATTACTTTTCAGGCTTCTAACGACGTAAGCGTTCCAGAAAGGGTCGTGAGAGTACATTAGCGTCGTTTTCCCAGCAAATTTGTTGCTAGCTCCGCTATTTCAGCCAGTGCCGTACAACTCGTCCACTTCTGGGCCAATATAGAACGTACCGTTATATCTTGATTTCCGTCGATTTGTTTTCGCCTTTTTCGTTATTTCTGAATACTAACAGCTTCAGACCTTCAGTTTAATCCATAAAATTGATATCATTTTTGAGCGTGTCTGCTGCCTTTAAAGGCAGCGTCCACGATAAAGACCATGTCTGATTTTTTAGTGGAGATCGGCAGCTGCGGGGCCTAGCGCAACCCTAACGTTGAAAAAACTAAGAAAAATGAGCTTGGAACGGTCCCCTACGGCCCCAAAGTTGGACACCCGTCAGCTCGTTACACCCAGATGCACTTTCCACGCCCACCGACGTGAATACATGAATGCTCGAGATTGTCAGATGAGCGATTATTTCCGATCAATAGCCCCGTTCTTCCCTTCAATCTCAACTTCTCTCTTTACTCAGGTCAGCTAGCATACATCAGCTGCAAAAGACGGAAGTTACAGGCCTCGGAAAACTCGTCCGCCATGTTTCCTTAGCTCAATATTTGAGGGACCATAACTCCATTTCCAGAAGGTCTTGTACGATTACAGCGACATCATTGGAATCAGCATGGAGCCGTCTTCAAGAAAGGCGGAAAAACAGAAACACGATTTCCATCGTGAACACTGCCTTTAAAGGGATCGTACGCGCAGGAAACCGTATAATATTTTTTCATGTTTTCGTGTAGCTTGGCCCCTCTAGTGAACGAAAATGTCGAAGGCGCCCATGAAAAACCTCCATTTGTAAAGAAAATTCATTCGGAACACATTGTAAATACGAATTTGAATTTTGCGCCAAAATCGTTTTTGAGATTTTTCTGCATTTGGGAGCTTCCTTAGTGTTTTTTTTGGAGTTCGAGCCGTAACTGTTTTCATGTTGTTTGCCGGCCGGATCCAAATTCTATGAAAAGTAAAAGATGACTGGTGAGAACTGGTGGCGGATCCTCTTCTTCAAACTCTTCCAACCTCAGACCCCTACGTTTTTGAAGCGCCAAAGCTCGCCGGTGTGGCCTACCGGGCATTCATGAAATTGAGCCAAAAAAAATTTTGGTTTTCAGCGCGAACGATGCCTTCAAGAGATTCATGCAGTGAGAATAATGATCCTGCTCGCGACTTCGACCGATTGGTTTCCATTGTTCCATCATCATGCGCAGATTTGTCTTCTAAATTCAGCCAGATTGAGCCTTTAGACATTAATCGCGTATTAATGATTACCTTGGAAGGCGGTTGTTCCCTAATAATCCACACTTTGAAAATGTGGTTTACCGACATGAAACACCATTACTGTATCTTTTTCTGAGCGCCATCGGCAATAACCTTCTGCGCTTTCAAAAGTCTTCCTCTCAACTCGCCGTTCGCGCTCAGAACCGTGTCGACCTGAAGAACTACACATATCGAGCCATAGATAATGCTGTGAACCGGTTTCACTACAAAATGGCATACCTAATGATGAACATTTCTTACGTAAATGGTTAATTTTTATGACGCAAAATTTTGTATACACTGAGCACAACACGACAAATTCAAAGTCAATTGCAAAAATTCTGAGATTGATTGGCCCTAGTACGGATTGAAAAGTGACCGCCGAAGTAAACAGGTCGTTGCTCCGCCTCGAACGTACCTGACAACTCGCTAAATTGTGATAGGTGCGATAGTCGCTTGCGTTATATATCGGAACAAAAAGAGGTTCAAAAAGGATCAGAAAATCACTGCTTTCACTATTTTCTTAACCTTCACTCGACACTCGAAATTCACTTACCGTGACAGCTGATCCGGAGATGATCTCTGCCTGGCACAAAACAATCTCACAGAGAGATCTGACGATTCCATCCGAATGTGGTGGTAGGGTCCTCGCCATTCTCTGATTTTCTTTCTGTTCGTCCAGGTCAATGCGACACTCTTTCATCGTCTTGACCACTAACTCCTGAGGAAAGACCTATTGTACCAGTGGGAAAAGATTAAGATTGGTACGAAAGGCCGTACCTTGTACTCAGCCCCTGCGTAAAAGCTATTCATAGCTTTTCCAAGGTCCCTCATCTTGATTGATTTCTCACTCGACATAGAATCAAATGCACCTGCATCAAAAAAAGTTTCCAATAGAGGAAATCGCTGGAGAAAATTCGAGATGTCACCTCTCATTGATCGAGCAGCAATATTGTCAGCGCTAAGCGAACGCTCAGCAGGCTGCTTCAGCGTAAGCGTACGGTCCGCGGACCTTTCCACCATAAGCGAACGGTCCGCGGACCGTTCCACCGCAAGTGGCTGCTGATTGTCGAGGTGAAGCAATGTGTAAGCATTGTGCCCTTTAATGAGAAAAAAGAACTTATTAAATATGTAGATAGAAACAAGAGAAAAAAATGACCCTGTAGACATTTAAAATCGGAGATAAAAATGAGAACTCGAATTGTACTGATATTCACAAAATAGTTCTGGTGAGTCAGAGCCATAGGATGACTAACTTGTCGACCTGGCGGAGATTGACTGTCCTGCTAAAAAAGGAGTAGATCATCAATCGCACCAGAAGAGTTTACAAAAGCTGTATATTGTGTATTTTCAAGAGCTGGCAAGTATTTTCAGGCTTTTAACAGAGACGGCACAGCTGAAACCAACAATTTTATGCTGAAGTCAGATTATAATCAGATCAACACATACCTTTTGGTGTTACGTGAAGGTTTGGAACGAAATCCCCTCCATATCCCCCCTTCACGGCTCATTTCACTGCTTAAAAAATTCAACTCCAATTATTTTCAGGCAAAAAGGTAATATTATTCCAGGTATATAGATTGGTAACTATATATTCAACAAACGCGTATGCAAATATATACGTATATATTTCAAGCGATATCACGTCAAATCATGGAAACAAATCTTCTATTGCGAAAATATATGACAACTGCAGGGCAAACAATTTCAAATGCACACCTTACTTCCAAGTTGCTATCTGTCATCTGCTTAAAAGATACGTTAGCTACACGGACTAGACTTAGTGCCGTACTTGCGTTAATCTTCAGATGGTGGGTACTGTTTTGACGTTAGCTTCTAAATCTAGAAAGGGATCCGATGTCTTGAATTCTTCGACTAGGACCCACGACTTCTTAGAAATTGAATCATTTGCAAAAACAATAATGGCCACATATGAGACGTGGGATCCGTTTTTGAAGCAGACTATACTCTGGGATGTGTCCATTTGTCGTTTCCAACACTATTCTGAAGAATACACATCCGTATGATGGCAGAGGCGCGAGCTTAAATGAACTTTTCCAAAACAGAAGTGCGATTTATTTGTAAAGGTTAGAAAAACACTTCCTCGTACCTGAGTGACAATCCTCGGTAGAACATCATTTCAGATCGGTGAACACCGTCAACAGACTCCCAATCAACCGTTGACATAGAAGGAACGAACCACCCAGGAGCTAGTTGAAGATATAATTGGAATCTGAGCATGGCATAGTTTCAGGCATAACAAAGTCTATAGCATGTAGTTCTTCTGAACTCACCTATTCTCAGTACCTATTTCGATTTCACGACTTAACCTTAGCAGGTTTTCGTTTCCGGCTCTGGCAGCCTCCTTCCTCAACATGGCCCGCAAACCTTTTCGCAGCACGAAACTAAGAAAAATCCATCCACGCGATATAGCATTTCTGCAGAAATGAAACTGAGAACTTTTTAACAAGCGTGATTTCACTGTTTGCGGTCGACTGATCAGTTCTTATTTGAAAGCGCCGATGGAAACTTTCAAAAGGGCTCGCGCTCCTACGATTGGGTGCCCCGAGGTAATCCATATCCTCTAACAAACAGTGGTCTATGAGAACCTGCAAAAAGGAATCCCTCTCAAATCATCTCACTGTGCAGACGTAAGGTTGATTACTTAGGTGCAGTTTAAGGGTAAACAAAGAGGAGGACAGTGGTCCCCACAAAATTTTCATGGAGGATGCTAGCGTTTTCAGCACTTCCACGTCGTCTCGACCAAAGCTGCTACAGTCACCAATAATCCTAATGATAATCCAATAAGGCAAAATCGCAACACATCCGACAGAGTCCTCACATAGCTGATTAGAGGCGATCAAGGGGAAGGCGACAAACACAAACTAAAATAATGGAGTTGTATTGCGTTTTCGGGTCCTTACACACCATAGAGCACAACACACTGCATCTTTTTTCTGAGCCTGTCATCTTGCTCCAGTCCCAAACTCCTAGAATAAACTGAGACGCATAAGAATAATTACATGTAAACACTGGTCCATGGTGCATCGCCGCTGCCGGCATCGATCTGAAAAAATAATGTCACTTGATTAGCATAGCCATGGTTCTAACAGCCACACATTGATCGCGTACACAGTTCGAGAAAGGTATCGCGAAATCTTTGATGTGATGATGCTGAGAGGATATTTGACTTTTGTCTAGTTACGCGATGAGTTTGTCGGATACCAAAATCAGCTGATTATAGGTATCTTTACAGTTTACCCGTGCAGCCACTTGTTCTTTTCTTGTGATACATTGCGGCTGTTCAGTATAGTTATGGGTTAGCCCTCTGTTGGGGCTCGATGATGTTACCCTAACAGGTTTGCCGATTTTTTCAATCTGCGGAATTTGGCAATTTTCGAAATTGATTGAGAAATGACGTTTTATTAAATCATCATCATTATTTAAAGACTTGAGGGCACCAAATTTTGTAGTTAAGGACAGCGTCACATTTTCCGACATTTATTTTTTAAATTATTGACCATTTCTCAAGAAATTCGAGTACTACAATTTTTGAGGACTTTGAAAACATGCAGTGTTCGTAACCTACACATTTACGACTATATTTAATGTCACGACCGCAGCGGTAGTACGGAAAGGTCGAAATAATTTCCCGAGAAAAGGTGAAATGGTAGAATTCCGAACTTCACAAAGGTTTAAAACGATGGCTGATTGTGAAAGGATTGATTAGCCGACGAAGAGAAAACGATAGCAGTATACGAAAACGATAACAGTTAAAAGCCTGTCCCACTTATTGATACGACGCTCCTTAAATCTCAACGACCACTCCAAAACAGAAGTGAGTATGGACAAGCGCAACCTTACACGTGTATAATGCGAGATAACGCTAACGGGAGAACAGATTGAGCGAGACTGTCGTAAGGCAGAGTTACCCAATGGGTGGGACGTAATCGACAGGGCATCGTTTTAGGTGCGAAGTTTCTCTGAAGGTACGATTGCATGACACGGTCACTTGGCACACGCAGCACACAGCGAGAATGAATAGAAGACGGATAGCCATGGTTTACTGAGATATCGAAACTTCCCCTACGATTTCGAAATCCCTGCCTGCTCTCTAATTACATACCGAGTGCCCTGAATCTACGCCAGTATTTCAAGTCACGCTCTTTGAAGAATTGAGATCAAAAGTTATCAAGATAGTTAAAATGAAAGCTAAAGGCTCATTCATAGCAGGTCGCTTCGACTAATCGCGGCACTGCCAACAGGAACAAAACCCGTCGCGGCAACAGATCTTGCACTGAGTCGCGACGGGTTGGAACAGTTTGCAGTTTCAGTCACGATCGCCGAGCGACTGGGGTATTTCATAGCTAGTCGAAGCGACCTGCTCGATTTTGTTAGGTCGCTTCGACTAGTCGCGTCGTTTCCATGATGGAAGCGATTCGTCTAGTCGAAGCGACTAGTCCGCAATCTTCTGTCACAACCTTGCGTATGTGGCGCAAAATTGCAGACGTCCCAGTTCACTCGCATAAAATACGGCATGTGAAAGGGAAAAAAACGTGTATTTATCATACATTTAAGATTATAGAGATGAAAAAGTTCAATAAGGCTACCAAGAGATCACATTTCATGCAGAGCTTTCGGCTATTACTAACGTTAGTCGAAGTTTTATGGTGCTGTACAAGCAAATTGCATCCCGTCGTCTTTTGAAGCCATGCTTTTGTTGGAAAACTATGCAAGACTTATTTATTTAGAAGACTAAGGCACCGAAGTCACAAAAAATCAGGAGGAATCAGCGAAAACTGAGGAAAAAATGTTTTTTTTAATTCCTGCGGCGTTGTCCGCAATTGTCCGTATTTTTTACGCAAAGCTGCGGCCGCCCGAGAGACTCGAAATCAGTGGAAGAAGCGATTTGAAATCGCTTCGTCCAGCGATTTCAAATTGCGGCTGTTTTGTTGGTCGCTCCGACTTGAAGTCGAAGCGACCAGCTATGAATGAGCCTTAACACTTAAGAGACCGCCTGCTCCACGGCGAATTTCCACAGCGGACCGGTGCGCTCCACGGCTAATCGTTTCCGTGGGTGCGCAGTGTGGACACGCGGTCCGCTGGGAACCATTTTGATCGGAGCAGGCTTCCTGACTTAGACAACCGGTATTCCGTTTCTACTCCACCTGAGAATATGTCGCTCCACAGAGATCTGGAGTGAGGCCATGGTGAAGCAATGATCCACCGCTTTTTCGCGAACCTGCTTTTTCTTATTTTGGAAGTTATTCCAGCTTTACATGCACAAGGCTGGTAAAGAAATAAGCGTTTGTTCGTTGACTTCTGAAAATTTTCTTCAGGTTACAGCTAATGGTTAGGACTGAGCCGTGCTAGGCCGACCCGGAGTATTAAAAATTTGAAAACTGAACGAACTTCTCCTTTGTGATGCCCTGATAAACCTCATGTAGAACTTTCGGCGGACTCAAATACTTTGATTTACCAAGTTGTATGATGCGACCGACACAAACTTCATCATACATCTTAAAATGGGAATCAGATTCATGATCAGCACCCCCTCCTCCCCAATGGCCACGTGAGCGAACTCGCATCAGAACGTGAAACGTTTACAAACGGATGACGAACGACAGACGCCAGCGAAGCTTTAGAAAACTGTGAAATATACACCACTTCATTGTTCAGCACCTACAAACATACCCCGTAGTTTAATTTCAGTAAAATTTTAGGCACTGAACTATTTCTAGGTTTTCATCCCTTTCCCCCCAAGTTACCCTCCACTCGAAATTTAGCTAAAATTTAAACAAAGTTGACCAATGGCTAATATACTGCAGTCGAAGGAAATTTCATTGGAAATTGAAAAGTAAAAACCAGAACCCTGTGCAGCAATTCGAATAACCCTCGAGGTCAATGCAGCAAAATTTCGAACGATTTAGCCAAGTTTGGAACGATTTATTTCCAGCCAAAAAAGCTCGAAAAATCAAAAAGTGCCATTTCCGGAGATGCTTGTAAAATTATTAGGAACACTGAAAATGCTTGACCACTGTGAGTGTAAATAGGCTACATCATAACGAACCTATCCGTAATTTAGAAAAACTCCACGTCAGAGAAATATAAAAAAAAATTAAAAGTTTTATGGCGTGGGTGCGCAGTGTGGACACGCGGTCCGAGGGGCAAAACAGCCGTGGGTGCGCAGTGTGGACACGCGGTCTCTCAAGTGTTAAGGTGGATTATCTGGTAGAGAAAAGGAGAGAGTGAATTTATAATTCTCACCTAACACATAAATCTGTTTCAAAAAGCAAATCAATAGTTTCCTTTCAGAAATCTGGGTAATGACGACGTGTTGCGATTACCAATGAAGTATGATTCTTCGTGAGGGATTTCGTAGAAGAGGATCAAATCAACAGCAAAACGCGAGAGTACGGATACACCGTTGCGTGGCAAATAATCATGAAACTCCCGCCTGAGCGCGTCACTGCCGCAAGATTTCAAAATAGCCTTCTGTAGAGCTGTCCATCGACCTCGACAGCCGTAGACATCTCGATTTGACGTTCTGTAGACATCCAGCCATATTAGCATTGAGCTTGCAATTCGGTCCCGAGTGGAATTACAGCCTTAAAAAACGAGACAACTCTTCCCTCGGTGTGTAGAGAGCCCCTGTCCTGACGGCGGGAGCAAAAACGGGGAGGAGTCGAATTGTCGGTTGTACCGCAGATAGAGAGAAATTCAAAACCCTGAGACGGTTATTTAGCGGTGGAAAACGGGTTGACGGTGCAACGGCGGGGACGTGCTCTACCGTCAAATATGTGGCACGTTCCGCAACTCAGACAACAGACGGGTGCGCCGCCATCAACATGTTTAGACAAAAGTATTAACTATCATAAGGGAACTATAAGGGTAGAAAAGGCTCCTCATCTGACAGTGCGCCTCAGTCGGCTCTTCGGAGCCGGACCTGGGAGGTGACATCGAGTCACTTTCCAGAATATCCACCGGATGCCGGAGGATAATTAACGTTTCGCCAAGGCGAGGGGGCTCCCCACGGCTCGAGGGGGGGGGGCTGATACCCAGCCATCTTCCCATGATCCGCAGTAGGGTGCACCCCACCGCGGACCGTGGCTGTGCAATCACCTCTATTGTGGGGACCCCAACAGGGATGTCCCCGGTGTCCCCTTTGCGGACCCGGTAATAACCAGAAGGTATTGAAAAGCGCGTGACCGGCAATCTGGTTCGGTTGTAAAGCGTGTGAGATCGGTTGAATGGCAGTGGAAAATCGGTTGCCCGGCAGATGCCCAGCGGACGAACCGACGTTCCCCCGCCGAATAACCGCCAATGTGTGTGTGCCGTTGTACGGAGGAAGAGTATTGGTTTCACGCTGGATGGCCAGGGAGGGGCAACGGGGCAACCGACATTTCCCCGCGGATTAACCGCCCCCATCTCTGAGACAATGGCTACACCACTGCATAGAACTCAACGCCAGGACCATGAATATCATATCAGTTTCGCACAACGTTGAATTTGACGCGAATTATTCAGAAAAGACAAAAAATACGCGAAAACGCGTCCTCGCGCGCTCCAACCTCTATGTGGAGCAGCACTCGGGCAACTTTAACCATTACTGATTCACAAGATGGCGGATTTCCGCGTCGTCAAACATTCCAGTCAGATTCCTCAGTTCAACAACGCACACTTAGCTTGTTTAGTTCTTTGAATTTCACCCCTATGCCAGGGAGTCTTGAAACGAGCACGGAACGGCGGTCTGAACCGGCAGTATTCTGGGGATTATAAGCAGAATAGTCGACGTTCCTTGTTTTCAGAAATCACAGCCAGTTTCTGATCCTCATTTCGAACCACTGCCTCTCTAAATGATTTGGCTTGCAGCCCGATATTTGACTCCTCCTCCACACCCTATTAATTCGCTGAAAAATTATGGGCCCGATAAGACTGACCATGTGCAAGCGCAACGTCATTTAGTGTCATTACAAAGTCCGCAAGCCATCTCCACTTCACTCACATTACATGAACGTATTTACACTCAACTGTTTGATTTGTTCTTTATAATCTGATCAAAAAAAATTTAAGGGCACCCGTCGTCGGCGCTGGACATGCGCCTCTCCCTGCTTTTTCTTGCCTTCGTGGCAGTTAGAGCTGCAGAGCTTTTGGATCATGACATTGTGCGCCACGGTGAGCATTGCCCTTCTAAATGTCCAATCTACTACATTTTAGTGTGCTCAATTTTTTTCTGAACGCTAATTGCGCAGAAAAAAACCAATGATTTTTCTGTCAATTTGTCCATTCATATGCGTTTAGTGCTTGTTGCGACTACCAAACAAAGCTTGACACGGGAGAAGATTCAGAAGCATATTCTCTTAATGAAGCAGAACTTGCCCCTTAAGTTACTTTCCAAACGATTCCTTATGCATTCAGTGCTCAAATCATGGAATCCCCAACGGCCAATGAGAGATATGAGTCATAAAGAGTACGGTGGTGTTTCGCGAGCTGAAAGAACCATCCAGGTCATCATTTTACCATATAAAATACTCAGTTAAGTAATTAAATGAGATGTTCCTCTGCACAGATTTCATTTTCAGTCAACGCGCACAAAACGATCTGCTGGATCAGACTTCATTTCTCCCAGTAAAGCCTGTAACACGCCAGGATACACTGGAGAGTTCTGCGAGTTCCGTGAGTTTCTCTGATCTAAAAGAGGTTCTGCATCGTTAGCTTTTGACCTTTTTGTCATAGCGCCAACATTTGCTGACCCGCTATAGGCAGCCGGCTGATCGCCAAGGTTTATAGTACATCCGCTCACTCGCAGCGCGCCGCGCAGCGCTACTCGTAAGATCTGGCCTGGACCGACGAAACTCTACATGAAAAAGTGTATCATAGCATAGCTTTAATCAGAAGATGAAATTTAAGATCTCTGTGCTTCATTGGGACACTTGTGCACGCAAGCTTTGATATGGCGCGATAATCACCGTACTGCGGACGAGGAAGTGTCTTAAAAGCGCTGTCCACTCCTCAGCGGGTTTTAAAGGGTAAGGGGAGATATGCGCTATTGACAGTAAAGGGCCCCTATGGCTCCAACATTTCTATTAACATTTTGAATTTTGACATGGAAACGTGCCAGACACAACTACGGCTATTGTTCTCACAGGTTTATAGCCGACTTTCCGCATGTATCTGGGCTAGAATTTATGATGAACAATTCATGAGCTACGACTGGGTTTGCTGAGACGTTAAAACACAGTTTGCAAGGCAACCCCCTATCAAACCCAGAGAAGGGAGTTCGTGAATTTCATCCATGCTTCACCTCATCTACCGATGAGAGGGGATTCTCTTCTGTCTACCCGTGAGGATTGAGTAAAACTTCTGAACCCCTCTAGAAATTCCTATATACCCTTCGCCAACAGGTAGGGTAGGGGGATTTCGTATCGCATTGGGTATAAGGTACACAGAAATTTCTGGAGGGGCTTAGAAGTTTTTCTTCCTACCTGGCTTAAAACTCTTTATGGGGGGGCAACTTTGGGCGCTGAACACGAATCTGAGGCATTTTTTCGCATTTCTTAGGTGTACTCAAGGTTACTGTAGGCATACTGCCTTTAGTTTGCGTAACCTAACTTAATTTTTTGGGGAATGACAAAATGACGTTAAATTTATACCCTCCATCCCAGATAACCCCACAGAGTGGTTTCGAGCAAATGCTGAAAATGTGAAAGGCCACTTGGAGAAAGGGGCCGTTTCAACGAATAAGCGACTACGTAGAATCATTTTTCGAAGAAAAAATTCGAGTTTGCCTTTTCTAGCTGCGCTCCGCTTCTCTGAACGGAGTTATAAGCGTTAGGTTGCGGTGATTGAATGAGCTTAGCCTTGCGTAATCTAGTAACTCAGTACGTAAAACGAAAAAAAAACTCCATATTCATGTTCACTGCCATAAATAAACAATCTGTACGTCTGAGCGGGAATGTTTTTTCGACCTATGGAGTCCCATAGAAGAAGGGGGCCTTGTGGATTTTGGAGGCGCCAGAAATCGACAATTTTTAACTGGCCCCAAGTTTGCTCAGGAATTTTTCTGCTGCTCTAAACACGATTTCGGGGTCCACTTTCAGTTTTAACCCATTCACGACCACGCCTAATTTTTGGTGGATGCACGTTCGGACCGCGTGCAATATTGCGTCACCGTATACAGTGCCCCACCGGTGTGCCACATTCGCTCGAATGGCACGCCACCAAAAAATCGATTTTCGTTTTTCTGTTTATCGTACGACTGCCGACGTCGAAATCATGATGCCAAAGTTTGAGCTTCCATAACTCTTTCCTTTCAGAAGAATGGCCTCCTAAAATTTTCACTGTGTAGATAAGATCATCCACAAAATCACATGAGTTTGTTGAATTTTAGCGATTTGAAACATTAATTATCTTAGATTTTAATAAGAGACATTCTTCTGTTTTTCAATTGACAGGAAATGCTTTGTGAAATGCTATTTTTTCAGATTTGCACTAATTTTTGCGTTAGCTACCCCCTCGCTCTTACGGTCTATCGCATTCCGACACAAGTTTTTTTTTGTAGTAAACATTTTTTGCATTCTTTTTGGCGTTCAGGCATAGAAAATGCTCCTCAATTTTCATATTGACTAAGAATTATGATGGAAATGACTTTTTCTTTAGATCCTCGCCTATTTTTTTTCTCGGCCACCCCTTCACCTCTCCGGTTCGGCGCCTTCTAGAGTTAGATTATTTTAGTCTTCTTGAGCGTTCGTTTCTTTTACATTTAAACGTAGAAAATAGTTCTATTATCACATATTGACTAGGAATGATTAGTTTAATAACCGTTTTTCAACTTTTCACTCGTTCTCTGCTCTAGCACGTCCCCTTTTCTTCTTGTCCGCTCCTTTCCAAGGTAGTTTTCACCGAAGTTGGAGCCCCGGCCTACGATGGTACACCAACCATAACTAAGCAGGACTTCGAGAAATAGGCCAAAGGGTCTCTACATTGCTGATCTTTGCACGAAAAAATTTCTGTGAACCAAATACGGGCGAAAGGAAAGCCGATTTTCCACGCGGGAATGGTGCGCAATATCAGTAATCATATCTCTGTGATATTTATAAATAGTGCTATGCGATTTGAGCACTCTTAGAAGTAATGATTGTTTCTCGAGTAATGGGAAAAGAAAAAAAGCCGCCATTAATTGCTTGTAAAAATGCGATCTATACTCAAGTTTGCGGTTTTCGACCTCGCCGCATTCGAAGGGTCAGATATATTGTAGTGGTGAAGCTTCCAGCGGACCACGAAATCCATAGTCGAGTCTAGAACAGCTTAATACATTGACCATAAATAGGTTTAGAAATTCCTTCATGCGGGGGAGAAATCGATTCTTGAAGAGAGTGTCCCACCGGTGGGACACGCGGTCCGAAGTGGTAGTCAACGGGTGTCCCACCGGTGGGACACGCGGTGGTGAATGGGTTAAGAAAAATTTAGGTACATTACTGTGAGCATAATGACAATTAAACATGGTAACTCACCAACAAACGTCTATAGCTCCGTTCAGAATTTCGTAAAAAACTCATTCTAAATTGCAGCATTTTTTAAGGTATGGCCACTTTCTGCAAGTGACCTGCCCTTATGAGATATTGACGAAACTACCACACCCACCATAATAACCGTAATCTATCGAAAAACGCGTAACGGACCTCAAATTTGTGTCAAGCTCTTCAAATAACCATCAAAGGGGAACTCTGAGCCAAATCTATCACAGATTTTTGAAAACCGTCAGAAGCCTTCGTGTTTCCGAAATTCCCCGTATAGATGTTGTGTGGACCACATTTTCGCAGCAATCAACAAATAGACCTCAGGTTCGTTATCAGCCCTCAAAACAACCCCTAGAAGACAGTTTTGAGTCAAGTCCCGAACGTTTTTCCTGAAGAACTTTAAAAAATTACTTTTTGGGTTCCCTTTTACGGTTTGCGGAACTCTGAGGGCTCCCTTTTCGGGAATTCCGAGGCATTCAGGTAGTTTCGAGAGCGGAATATTCATATTCTATTGTACACCTACAACTATCAAAATGCTGTTTTGCAAAACCTCGCGGGAAGTTTGAGCCAGCCCTAGTATGTATGTAAGTGGAGGGTAACCAGAAGTGATTGAAATTTCTTGTTCACTCGGAAGACATCTTATTAGGACAACCAATGAATCTCCTGAAAGTGCACGGAACAGTAGTATGATCTATGCGTAACATTTTTCTTCAATTTGTTTTAGCTATCTGTATGGAGACCAATCAAAACGTGCCCGATGTGCCTGTGGCGGACGGACTGGTAAGGACAACTAAGGCTTTCGAATGAAACTTATATGTAATTTAATCAAAATGTGTTTTTAATTTTTCGAGACTTACGCAATATGAAAATGTCAAGAGTGATGGCGCAAATTTATAGAGAGCAATTCAGACCTTCACAGAAAAAAACTTTCAATATACATGATTTTTAAGGGAGCTTCAATAGATGGAGCTGTTATAGCAAACTGCAGCCAGAAATATGTTGTACTAGTGGACGAGACTATGTACTCGATCAGCATATTTCTAGAGGCTGGCGAACCAGTGAACCCGATTTTTTACCTACAGGGCGAAGATGGTGAGTTAGCTTTGAGAGCCGACTGGAGTATATCTTCTCTTTTGAATCGAAATTCCGCATCATTCAACACCTAAACCTAGCCTTGATCTGGTTTCTGTTATTGCATGTGCTGCACTCTACAGAAGATTATTCAGCAATTTTTCGTAGACATTTGGGTGTGGCCTGTCCTGTAATAGCTTTAGCAGTCACACATCAGTTTCATTTATCAGTGAATGTTTATGTAAGCATTTCAAAGCGTAGCGGTAATGTCTGCGCGGGGTGATAAACACACTTTTTATTACCAATAAAGATAGTTTCTATTCAGTGCTCAAAGAATAGCGAGAGTTGGAGCCCGCATGAACAATCGAACTTCAGTTTTATAAGCAACCCCACCTAAATACTGGGAAATTTATAGTGAGCTCTCGATTGCGATCATTACCGGCAGCGGAGCGGTTGGCCTCGGGGAAATATAACTGATGATTAAGATGTTCCGTTGAAAAAGCAAATGTTTTTTTGGTGATAATAGATATCAAAAGCTTACTTCGAACGCAGCAGAGCATAAGTCTCATCGCCGAACAAGCCAGTGTCCGCAACAAAAAACCCGCTCACGTCATATGTTCCTTTCCCACGTATGGCATCATCACTCCACTTTTTCCCCATTGTTGGGCTGAGTTGTGATGCGAAACTTTGCACTTGTATCATCATAAAGGAGAGGTCACATTCATGCAAAAAAATGGATGCGAAAGACGTCGTGTGCGATGCCTTTAAGGCAGTGTCCATGATAAAGCCCGGCTCGGAGTTCCCACTTGAATTTGAAATATTCAGGGCTTTTTGCAACAGCAATGTCGAAGAAGTGGTCAAAAATGAACCCTGAATAGCCCTTTGCGACCTTCAACTTCAAATTAGAGCGCACTCGCCGCCCACACCTCTCAACGGCTACTGATCAAAGCAAACAACTAGAAGACCGACTTCAGCAAAACATACGATCATCAGATGGTCAAAACTAAACCCCACGATGCCCGGATTCAACAAATTCACCCTTTTCAAATATTGTGTTTTCCTTTTTGAAGTCAATATCTCAATTGTTTATTTCTATCAGTGACCGTTGTGAGAAAGTGGGCGGGTAGTGCGCCCTACCCAGATGTTCAGACCGTGTAGAGCTATTTGGTGCTCTTTTTTACCAATTTTTTTTTGACATTGCTGTTACCATAGGCCCCACAGTTTTCTATTTTAAGTGGAGACTCAAAGACGGTCTTCATCGTGTACCCTGTCTTTGAATGCCAACATCGGATAGATTTCAACAACCCCAGTTTACGAGACATCGATTACCGCATATATCCGAATAAATATTCCAATAAAATCGATAGGGCCAGTCTGTAAATTTATACATCATGAAGCGCTCATTTTAGAGTAACAGAATGAATGGAGATTTCAATTCAAATATGTAAGACGAAAGTGTCTTGCTCAGATTTACCCACAATACGAATCAACACTCATTTTTCCGACACATGTAATACTACGTAAAGGCAATGGTCACGACAAAATATGCTTGTCTCCTTTTCTTTTCAGAACCCTTATCTGGATTCAGAGTAGTAGGACCTATGAGAAAATATTCTTAAAAACCCTATTTTGAGTCAAATTTTCAGGCTCAACCCTCCAGTCTTTTGATGATGGACGAGCCCACCCCACATCATCGACATCAGTGTTCTTGAGTATCAAGAACATCGGCTGGCTTGAAATTTTAATTTAATCAATGTCTTCTACGAAAGCTATGTACAAACGAAGTTTGACTCCTTAGAATTGTACAGAATTAAGTGCTGATGGGTCAGGGGTATGATGCTCTAGAATTTGTTTTTCTAACTAGGGTTATCCTGCTCATTAGAAAAACAGAACATTTATGAGACGGCATGACCGGCAGAAACATTTCAAAAGATGTGTGAGGTCTATGTCAAAAAGAAGAATTCGAACAATTCTGGTCAAACTTTCTCAGAAGCTTTCCAGAACACCCAAATTATGTTTTAGGCACCATACATTTTCCCGATGAGGTCATCGAACAGTCTACATCATCTTATGGAGTCAGGTACAATTCATTGCCACCTGGACAGTATCTTGTTGGACCTTCCGCGGATCTGCCCACCACATACTGCCAGCTCTCGATGAGGGTAAGAGTAGAGGTTTCGTTGTAGAATCGAAATTCAACTCTACGAAAAATCCCCTTTTCTTTAAGGCTCGCACTGAAATGACGCTACAAGGAGGGTTCCTCCTTGGCTACGGTTACAATGTAGAGCGTTCTGATTATCCTAATACGCGTTACACGTACTACCAGCAGTCAGCACCGTTAGCCGTACATGTAAATCGGAATCGAAGTCCAGGAACCTTGAATGCTATAACATTCGTTGGGGAAGAGAATGTGAGTTTTGTCAATTTTTTCCCACAGAAAGTTTGTCATATAGATAATTTATCAAACTTCAAGCTGTTCTCTCGCCCCAAACTGCTGGTAAAGCGCTATAACTGCTCATATGAGTACATTTTCGAGTCGTTCTACTGCGACACTAAAGGATACTACTATGCTCAGGTGATAAAATTAACATTTTCCATACCGGTAAGACTAAATTTGCATCTGGTCATGTTTAGGTTGAAGGCATTTCCTTCCAAGGTTTCAACTTCAGAAGAATTTATCCTTTCAGCTGCATAGGTTTGTTTACTCAAATAATTTGGTTTCGACTCGGAAGAAGAACGGAATTCATGAATTTAGCGGCTCCAAACACCACACCAGCTCCTACAACGACACCTACACCCACTACATCAATCACTCCCAGCAGATGTCAGAATGGAGGCATACTTATTCAAAATCTGGACTTCACGTCGTACTGTTACTGTGTTGGCCTCTTCACGGGTAAAAATTGCGAAACGAGGCTGTGCGCCAATGGAGGTGAGAGATTTGAGGACTTTTCCTTCCCTGCCTAATGCCTAGGTGTAAGGATTTGTTTCAAATGAGCAATAAAGTGTGATTTTTTCTCAACTGCAATATAGAGAATCAATACTTTTTTCGAGGTTTGATCTTGAAAACTAACGTTTGTAAAGTCTGTCCAGAACGAGCACCCGCCCACACGGTCGGCGCGCATGTTAAAGGCATCGTACGCGCAAAAAACCGTATCTCATTTTTTCATGTTTTTGCGCAGGCAATTCTCTGACATACAGAATAAGAGTGGAAAGGCTCCACAAAACCATCGACTTTTTCGAAAAAACTCATCTTGAAATGTCTTGAATTATTCACTTCACACCCCTCCGTCGATTTCGGTGTGTCTGGTGCAATACGTCTGAAGTTTTTTTCGCAAACGTCGGATGTGTTTTTTGATTCAAACTTATTAGTTGGGTGAATTCCTGTTGCCTCTTGTTCACTGGAACTTATTCTGAAAAATAAAGTATCCGTTGGACAAGTTGGGATGTTGGAATTTCCCGAATTAAAAATTTCAAATGCTGAATCATCCGCGCATGTTGTGGCGCTTCTGTTCCTTGTGCTAGATGGTTGGTGAAAATTGGTGGCGGATCGTCATTTTGAACTACTCCAACTTCAGAACCTCATGTTTTGACGCGCAAAACTTCACCAACGTGGTCCGCCGGGTCAATCAGCGAAATTGAGCCTGAAAATGGATATTGGTTTTCAGCGAACGATGCCTTTAAGCGACCGTCACAGAGGCATTTTTTCGGACGAACTGCTCCATGGCTGCAGACATTTGACTCATTGATATTCCTGCTATTTGATTGACAAGGTGAACCTTTGCGAGGACCGCTGGACACGCATGCCGACCGCGTGGGCGGACAGTGCCGTTCGGACCAACTTTATTGAACATGTGATGGTACATTCACATGTTATTTGTAACCTCTAGTAAGTTCAATCAGTATGAGAAGTAGAACCAACGAATAGAGCTTTTTAGGTACCATCACTTCTCAAAACACTTGCCTATGCTCAGACGGCTACGAAGGTCCGCATTGTGGAGATGGTAGGAGTCCTTTCGGATCAGTTCTTTTTTCTCATATAGAGTGTTTGAGCCTATTAATCAATTTGCTGAATTTAACTGCAGTCGTAGGGCCGCATAATGCCGGCATGGATCGTGAAGAAACTTCCCGTTCACCGTTGAAGGTTGGCGCAAACTCCGTGCCGTATGCTATAACATAGGTGCACCGAGTTTGTGCCAACCTTCAACAGTAGATGCAAAGTCTCTTCACGTTCCATGCCGATGTTACATTTAATTTCGTCGAGAGATTCACTTTATCCATCGCATGCGTGTACGCGCGTATACTGGTCTTTCCTTCTCCCTCCCGCTCGTTCACTGGCTATCCTCCTCTCTCCTCACAAGCACGAGAAGTAATCAAATGAATTCCTTCATGAAATAGAGTGCACTTATTCCATTACATCACAAACTCAAACCGGCGCGAAACCACCTCCGAATACATTGTTGCTAGATTATCCAGTTTCTAAAGTTGCCTGTTAGAAGCCGGTAAACCGAAGACTTCGGTCATCTGTATTCAGACAGTTATTTACATCTCACTATCAGTCATATTCCTCAGGGCAAAAATAATGTGTTCCCTCAACTGCTACCGAAATCGCCCCGTAACGACTGCTTTTCGTTTCCCTGCATTGTATGGTGTTTCACAAGAGAACGCCGCTTGGAGAAAGCGGCAATTTCTTACGAAACACAATTTTATTGGATCAATTTTCAAAGCGAAATTCAGAACTGACCTTAACAGCGGTGCTCCGTTTCCCTGAACGGAGTTCTAAGCTTTCATTTGTGAGTTCCCATATTTAGTTGCCATTGCGCCCAACGTAACTCTGAGAAAATTTGCCGCGTCAATGCCGAGAAAGTACCGCGATCCTCGACTCTGCCGCGATAGTTCCACGATAGTACCGCAGCGGCTCCGTGATCAAACGATTTCGTTGCCGTGTCTTGAGCCTCGACATGCGATAGTACCGCAGCGGCTCCGCGTTAGAACCGAACCGGCTCCTCGACGATGCAGCAGGGCACTCGCGTGGAGTACGATGTACTATCCCGTGCAGTAAAACGAAATTGTCGCCGGTTCAATTACCCAAGTTTGAGGTACATTCCGTATTTCTTTGGGCGCAAAAGCGGTGTTAACCTCTGTCCCTATTAGACAGAGGACGTAACAACCGCAGGTGCGTATTTTTGTTTTTATACCCCCCTAGCTGTATTATCATTCTCAAATAACTTCATGTCGGATATTCTCCCGGAGCCGCTGCGGCACTATTGCGGAGCCCAAGCGGCACTGCAGTGTCGCCGCTACGGTTCCGCCGCGGCTCCTGAGTAGTGCCGGCGCGGCTGCGCGATAGTGCCGCTTCGGTGCCCGTAAGTTCCCAAGCGGCACTGTCGCGGAGCAGCAGCGGCGATTTCTCTCAGAGAACGTACCTTAAAGACAGTGTTCGCGATAAAATATTCTTGTCCTATTTCCATAATTATCTCAACCACGTTTACGAGCGTGTATGCTGCCTCTAAGGTAAGTAAATTAAAAACTGAAAATTGACCCCAAAATCGTGTTTAACGCCCCTAACAATCGCCTGGAGAAACTTCTAGCGAATAAACATTTACGATTTCCGACTCCACAGAAATCCACAATGGTCCGCCTCCTCTCTTTGGAACTTCAGAAGTCGAAGAAATCCCGCTCTAAAATCGTAGAGACGGGTTATTTGGGGAGCTCAATACGATTATGAGGTTCTTTTAAAGGCAGTGGTCGCGCACAAATATGCTCGTCTTCTTTTCCTCTCTAAACCCTTTTCTGGTTATAGAGTAGTAGAACCTATAAGAAAAAATCGCGAAAAAATAGCTGTTCTGGGCCAAATTCGAAGCCTGAACTTTCCTGTCTTTTGATGGTGGACGAGTACACCCCATTTCATCGATGATCTCTAATAACGAGAACATCAGCTGGCTTGAAATTGAATTTCAATCAATGAACTTTCGGATTTATGTAGACATCTAGTCAAAAACATTGGTTGAAGTGCTTGCTTTCATTGTTCAACTGTTTTATTAGGTAAATTTGCATTCATTTCTTCCACTGAGTGTCGATGATTTTCGACTGCTTGGCATGAGACTGTGATCTTTCTGTGCACATGTGCACGAACTGGAAATTAAGGGTTTTAAAAACTCTAATTCTAGCCCGTTTTTCACCGCGCTACCTTCATAGTTCTTCAGCTGTTTTATATCTGAGCAGATTTTTGTAGTTTTTTTCAAAAACGTTTTTCATCGTGACCACTGCCTTTAAGTTTTAGGGCCATATTGTTGGCTTACGGCACGGAAAGATCGTTTAATCGCCCCGACCTTTCGCTTATAACTCCGTTCAGAGAAGCAGAGTGCAGCTAGAGAGGTCAAACACGAATTTCCCGTCGAAAGATGATGCTAAAAAGTTGCATTCTGTTCAGATAGCCCCTTCCGCCAAGCGTCCTTTCCTTGTCAGATACACTTCTTGTCAGCTGATACAGAAGTGCACAAATGACCCTACATCCTACACTGGCAGCCTCTTACTCACAATGTGTTCAACTCTTAGCCTTTTGCATTGTGTAAACATCTCAGGACACACTGTATTATAGCATACGTAGAAGTGATCTGTTGAGTGACCTAATGGTAAAAAAAAAACATTTTCAAAATTAGAGAAATCGTGAGTGCCCAAATTAAGCCATTCAGTGGTGTGCCAAGATACGGTTAATAACGACTTCAATGCTAACCAGCCGACGCTCACCTTCGTGATCCGAACTCGGTCGCAACTCAGTGATGTCGTCGCACAGGTGAGTTTTTTAAACCAGTATGTGTAGCGCTGTAGAGAGAAGGCTTGAGCGTTTCATTCAATTAGGAGCCGTGAGGCGGCGTTCAGAGTTTTTGCGGAGCGACGCGACGGTATACTTTAGCGTCGGAATTCAGTTGTGCACGTTGCGCGAACGCTGGGCGTCTACGCAAAACTGCGTACGTACGACATTTCGTTTATGCAGCCAACAGTGGTAGACGAGGAACCACTCTTTGTGTTAGTTCAAGTGGAATACGTATAAACAATTCCCATGTGAATGGCTGCTGCGGGTAAAGAGTAGAGTGAAACCATGGTATGCTAAACACGCAATTGAATTTAACTCCCGATTTCGTTCATGAGTCCGGCCTCTTGATGCACTTACTTTGCCCTAAATCTTTGAAAAGTTCTATAACTTTTTCTCAGAGTGTTTCTAGCCATCTACGGAGGGTATATTTGGGTTCTATGTTCAGAACTATGTGGTTGTCGAAAAGCACATTTCATCTGGAAAGGTCAATTCAACAAAGAGTTCCCTAGCGAAGTAGAGGGCGGAATGAGAGTTCTAGATTCGTGATTTTCTGCCTGGGGCGTTACCAATTCCTCTAGGTAATTGGCTCTGCAACAAGACAAATAATTCTTTTCAGTGAAAAATCATAAAAATGAAACTTATTGTGAATTGAAAGGCACGGACTATACAAAGTTACTAACCACATGTGTCCAAGTACATGCTGATCTGAGCATATTCATTGATAAGAACACTATAGAATTGGTTGTTTCAGTGGAGGAGTAGACCGTGCGCTGTTATGAGAGTAGGATGACCCAATAATTTGTTTAATTTCAGGTGACGACAGCAATTTCAGAGGTCCTCGAAAGCCTTCAGATTGATCCGGACTATATTGGAGCTTATGTGCTCGTGCTTTTCAACAACAACAGTGAGTCGTCATTATCGGCTCTCCATCTAAGGCGATTTTCACGATAAAAAACCGTATTATAATTTTCAATGTTTTTTGGGTAGTTAAGTCGATTAAGAAGATGGTAGGGAAAAGTTCCCACATAACACTCAAATACCGGAACAAGACTGTTTAAAGAAATCTCTGTATTAGTTTAGTATTTTTCCTGTTTGTGTGTTTCGGGAGACTGCGGACAACGCATCGAACCTGACGTCGGGAAAATGGTTTCGCTCTTGAAAACTCATAGGAAAGTGGCTAACCTTTCTGGTTTCTGTATCGCAAATTCTTCAAAAATAAGAGGTGCCAATGTTCATGCTGGATGTTAGAACCTCTCGCAATAAGCGATTAGGAATATTCGTAAATTCGGTGCCTTTCCTACGGGAAAACGAATGCAGGACAACTGTTATAGGACGTGGGAGGGTTGGCTCAATGGGTCGGCTGGCCCACGAGGTTTTCACCCACTTCCTGGCCGTTTTTTGTCGTACTTCCGTTTTTAATACTTTTAGAGGAACACAAAGCTTACGTTTTTGCCAAAAAAACGGGTAACGTTTTTATGGTGAACACTACCTTTAACATGGGCATTGTCGAAACAGCCCCATTTTGATGTTAAAAGCAGTGTTCACGATGGAAATCGTTTTTCTGTTTTTCCCCCTATCTTGAAAACGGCCCCATGCTGATTCCAATGGTGTCTCTGAAATCCCACAAGACCTTCTGTGAACGCAGGTATGGTCCCTCAAAGATTGAGCTATGGAAACATGGTGGACGAGTTGTCCGAGGCTTGTAACTTCCGTCTTTTGCAGCCGATCTATGCGAGCTGACCTGAGTAAAGAGAGAAGCTGAGAATGAAGGGAAGAACGGGGCTAATGATTGAAAATCATCGCTCATCTCACGATCTCGAGCATTCATTTGTTCACGTCGGTGGGCGTGTGATGCGCTTTTGGGGTTTTCAATGCGCTCGAAGTTGCAATTTCGGGCTCTTTTGGGGCTCTTCCTGGCTCGTTTTCATGCGTTCTTTCGACGATAACGTTACAGAGTGTCCCTCCACTACCCAATCCTAGTGGAATTTCGAAAACTTTTTCATCGTGAACACTGCCTTTAATATGCAACCACGAGATTGACACGATTCTAATTCGGCTAAGATTGTGGCAAAGTGTGAAGGCGGCTCACACTGGAGTCAACTGCTTCTTCAGAGCTATTTTTGTCACGCAAATACGACACTTTTGGTGATATGGACGTGGACCTTCTCAAAGCGGAACATACAGGAGACGATAGCGGAAGTTGCACGGACGCCGTTTTCTCCAACACTGCGTGGGTATTCCAAATATTTCCTCATGGCGCGTCCGCGCCCGAAAATTTCCCATTTTTTTTTCAAAATCCAAAGTTGTGGATGTTATGTGGGTGAAGCTGTTTTGAAGAGCCGACAATGAAGAATCGCGCATACTTTCTCACGAATTGAGTCATTTTCGAATCAACTGTCCGCAATTCGTTTCGGCACCCCTCTGATCTCATCGTCAGTCGTGACATTTTCTGAGTAACGAACCTGTTTCACGCTATGGTTAGGTCTCTGAACACTAGACGAAACGCAGGCGTGACAAGGATGGCATGCTTTTTTACTCCCGGAAAGGGTTGTAAGCACCAAACGCTAATCGATGGCTCCTATTATACAGTCTCCTTGTAGATTTTTGTCTAGTGACTGGAGAGCTGCGCTGGTAGATCGCAGCGCGCCATCGAAACCCCGTTGGCAGTTGATGTCGCCAACGCTGCACGCCCAGCCGCAATGATCGCGCCTGCTCCATCCACTAGACTAAACTTGATAGCGAGACTCTATAACAAGAACCTAACCCCTACACTATCTAGGCAATACCATCATCACCCCAGTTGAAGCTTACTATCGAATTCCTTCCGCCAATGTTACGATTGAGTATTGTAAAAGGCCGCAAAATTTAAATTGCAGCGCAGCCCTTCAACGGTATCTCACCTACAACTCTCTAGTCTATGTGATCACCGACGCTTTACCAAACGACTTGGATGCAGCAGAAAACGTTTTCCATTTAGACTCCTACTTCCGAGTTCCGGTAAGAGAGCCACAATTCTTACTATTAGCACTAGGGCCATTACTCAGAAATGCTTTGATCTAAAACGCTTGATCATTGGAACCATTCGTTTTATCAACAGCAGAAGCTTTATGGAACCTTTCAAGATCAATTTTATCTACCTGGAGCCACTGCCGGATTCTGGATGCGCGACCTCGATTGAGAGTTCTGGCTATCGTGCTATGGACACATTGTCTAAGCGAACAGGAGGGATGACTTTCTATTTTCCCAACAATCGCAATATGATTCAACAGGTAGGTTTACCTTGATTCTGTAAGTTGTCCGGAATTCTTCGAAATAAGTGAAGTGAAAATTTACAATTTGGTGCTCCATTCCCATGTCTACAGTCTAGCAACAGTACACTTGTATAGAAACCTTCAGAGTCTAAATCATACGTCACAGAGAAGCACAGTACCCATAGTGGAAGTTTTTAGAATATTGAAGACAATCAGAGAAAACAGGAGGGCTTTGTGTTGCATATGTTTCCGGACAACCTTATACGAACTGCGATTATTTATGGTATGTGCACACCTGTGATCGGCAAGGCTCATACTTCCAGCGACGAGCGACGCGACGCAATGTTTACCATCCATATCCACCGAAAATCGATATACCTGATGTTCACTGTCGCTGTCGCTGGTCGCGGAAAGTATGATCCCGGCCATCCAGTTGCCTTACTGTAGGAGTTGGCTTCTGGATAGTTGTCTCCAGTGTGTGAAATCTGTCGTAGGTGCACAATCTTACGAAGTTAAACCAGCAATAAGAGGAGATTGCTCGAGATAGCATATCATTTTGAACTCTACTTCATTTCAGTTTTTCTACCAGCACATTTACAACACATTATACCGAGCGCAGCTGTTACTGTCGAACGATCTGCCGGTCTGCGAAAATCAAAACGTATACAACCCGGTTGCTGTAGATATTGCCGTTGAACAACTCGTAATTGTTGCTACAGGAAGTAAGACTCGCAACGATTTTTTCAATTATTATTCATTTGCTTCGCCAAGGTTCATAGATGTAATTTAATGGCTGAAAAGAAAACTTTTGGGAATGAGGTGGTTTGAGACACGAATCGGAACTTTTGAGCACTTTATTCTCTTTTGCCTTCTTGAGTCTTTTACATCTGAGAATGCGTTAAGATCCGTTTTTTTTACACTTTTCTGCTTCTGAGGACTACGTCAAGACTTTAAAATTTTCAGAAAACCTCTCGTTAGTTCTTACAACACCGGATGGAGACCTTTCGGACTACGATACATCCTACGATGATGGGAATAACTACATTTGGTAGGTCGTGACTGACTCTTAGATAAATTCGAAGGCAACGAAATAAATCCGACACCGCTTTTCCCATGATAAATTTATTCACCAAAGAGCGTCCCGGCTCGCCGCTGACCACGAGCGGTCCAGCTTACACAGCTTCCACCTGCTATATCCATGAATCACGTGTGTGCTGACACTGTCATGGGTGGCAAACGACTATTTGCGGTCTTGTGTCAACAGTTAGGAGAGTAGTACAAAGAGAGAACAACCGAGTAAGGTCATTGTTGAGACGTAGGAGCTTTCCCTCAAGAATGAGAATCATCAAAAGGTTAAAAATCAGGGCAAACAGCTGTAGAGTCAACTTTATTTATTTTCCTATTAGCATGCAAGCTAGGGTGAGTCGAGAAAAATATACAAGAGCGGTTTATGTAGGTCAAAACACAAAAAATGCTATTGGAAACCAAAATTTAAATCAAGAAGGAAACTTGTAAAGGTTCTTCCTGATTCCTATCCGACAAGTTTATTGCACTTTTTTATTGTACAGAGGGCTACACCTTCAACACAACACACATATTGCAACAAGGCAACACGAAATGTGAAATACATAAAAGGGATTGCAAGGAAAAAAGGTGGATGACGCTAGGGAGACGCCATTTACACGAGCACTGGGGCATTCATGTAAGTTACGACGCCATGTTTTAGGATCTTACAATACCGAAGCTATCCAAGGGTAAAAAATGGGCAAGGTGGGCAACTAAAGCGTCCTTCGACCACAACTCGCCACAAAGTGCTCCGTTTTCAATTTCGAAAGCGCCGAAATGTACAGCATGTTGTGATCTAAACAATCTTGCAAAAATATCTTGGGAAATTAGGGAGGAACATTATTTTCTAAGGTAAAATACATTTTCGTTTTGATCTTGCTAGAGATCGCATTTGTTGGTTTTGATCGAGTGAGCTCGTTATCTTGTGATAACATAATCAAATTCATAACTAACCCCATCTTAAAAAAGCGTTTTCAGAAGTAAATTCCTATTTCTTCCCATACAGTTAGATAGATTGTGGCGCGTAGAACATTTTGGTCCATTCGAAGTTGAAAACGGATCACTTTGAGGCGAGTTGTGGTTGAAAGACGCTTTAGTTGCCCATTTTGCCCATTTCGCACATTTTTTACCCTTGGATAGCAGCGGTATTGTAGGTATTCCTTACACGTACCAACATAGCCTCAGAGCCACCATTAGAATCAAGTGGTGTTTATGTTAAAGGGAGATTCCGCACTTGGTTTTTTCTTCTCAATCCAATGTTTGACCCAAGTGGAGATAGTTGGCAAAGCTTGAGACCCGAATGCTGTGTATTCATAATGCTACAGCCTTTCAAAAACCGCTCCGTGGTCTGAAAGGGCGTTCTCCTGGTCAATCATTTAGCACGAGGAGCAGAAGAGCCACAACAGGCTCCGACAGACCGAGGAAATCCAAGTTACCATATTATTTATTTCGAAAAATCCTCGCGTTCAAATGTGTTTATTGGAAGCTTCTTATTTCCAGAGAATTCTTGACAATGAAAAGGATAAAAGAAATAATCAAACCAAAAAGTGACACGGGCCAAACCCTTTCAGACGTCCAGCATTTCCGACATTTGTGTATTACACAAGCCACACCGGACAGACGAGGAAAAAAGGGAAGCTGAACGCTCCGGAATTTTCAAACGAGTTTTCCTGCGATATTTCAGTGTTTTGGGTGACCTTTTTGCGATATATCACAACCTGGTGGGCCCACCTGCGCAAAATAGTGGAAAACTTGAACACGGTTTCTTGCGCGTATGCTGCCTCTTAACGAAGGCTTGCTCATTTGATGGGATACCATGGGAGTAACTTGCAAAAAAGGAGCCATCACTCCAACGTATAGGAAAAAATAGGAGAATCTCATCTTCCTTCCAAAAACAACAACAAAACAATAGCTACCGCACAGCATTGTACCGGAAAAAATCATAGGAGGCCACTCTGCATGCAAGAGCGCAAGACAATGCGAAGTAGGAATTATCATGGGAAGATGAGCCGCTACAAATCCTGGACCCCTAGTTCAGCCAGGGAAAAATTAAGATGGCCTTCGGTGTACTGCTGTGCTATTCGCCGATGAGACGTCGAACAGTCAATGGAGAGACGGCTGTGTCGGGGCAGGACTGTTTGGTTAATTGGAGGTGGGTAGCACTCAGCTACTGAGCGCCGTGGTGTAGAGGTAAACGATTAAGTATTAACTTAACGTCACCATGGTTCCGTTCCCGTGAACGGCGTTTTTACACAGAACGTAACACTCTTCCTGTTCACTAATGATTGTCAGAGAGTAATTTGATGGTACAGAATGGTGCAGTGGGGAGGATATAAACTGCTACGTAATCGACGACGATTTGAGACCGGTGTGCCAAAATTAGGGAGCGGATGAAATCTTACCCGAAAAAGAAAGAGATGAAAAGATAGATGTTGAGGAAATAGAAGTTGATAAAATTCGTTTCGCCTCTACCCGCAGACAAATTTTACCAAACAATTCTGCCGAGGCTCCTCAGTGAGGAACAGAATTGTCGACGAGAAAGAGCAATGGGACGAGGAGATTGAGCGAGAACTGTTGGTAATGAGCCACATGGGATATTACGTGAAATTTAAGACATGAAAATGGTGGAAAAAGGCAAAAAGAGTCCAAGAGGGGGGGGGGGGAGAAACAATGAGTCCAGAACAAAATATGATCGATAAGGTGAAACCATGCCGGTAGTCAAACAAATGGTGGTATGGGGGAAGGAATCGGAATCAAGATTAGAGTGTAGCTATCTCTAACCCTCATAAAATAGCAGCAAGAACTTTCTTAATGTTATTGTGATCATCTGGCAGAAGAAATTAATATGAAACTTTTTTGCTGCGATAGATACATTTGACTATGTTCACAGTAATGAATTCAGAAGAGTATCCATTATGCAAAAGCGAGTTTTTCAACTCCCTTAATTTATCAATGAAAAATCCCACCTCAGAACAGACATTCGCTATCCTCAAGGTCTCCGTGTATATTGTTGAGGCCTTGATGATAACAGGAACTGCTGAATCTGACTGCGGGAATTTCTTAACGAGGAAATCAAAGTCGTCCGTTTTATTGTATAAACTAGTCGAAATTCCGTTACTATCTATTTTTATATTGATATCTAAGTAGTTGGTGTGAAAATTGTCCCTATGGGTTCTCTTAATCTCTAACAAATTATTGTAAACAACAGCTAACATGTCTTCTATATAATTGTCCGTTTTTTTTATGGATGATTAATAGGTCATCCATATATCTATAAGGCTCAAACAAAACATTACGATCAAAAGACAAAGTTTTTTAAAATTTGAACTCCATCACAGATAAAACCAAGTCTGCTAGGATGGGGCTAAAATTACCGCCTTGTGGAACTCCTTGTTTCTGTTTAAAAACGACGCTACCGAATAAACAGTAGCTATTATTGAGAAGGTAGTCAATGTAGTTAATTAAGTCATGCTTAGTATAATATCTGTAACTACCGTTTTTCGATTGATTGTCCGTGTAGAAAGACTTAAAACCATTACTTGCGATAAACTTTTTATTAGCATTTTTAAAGCATATGTTGACCAAATAACTCATACAGCCAATAATAGTAGTATGTGGTAGGTTGGTGAACATATCAGTGAAATCTGCCGAATAAAGTTTCGCATTGTTATTTTTAAATGAGTTCAGTTGCTCAGCAATATTTATGTTTGCAATTGACCAGTATGTTTTTATTGTTTTGTTCCGAGATTGAACTATATTAGCGTAATTGATAAAATGCTTCTTCAGTGTTGTAAATACCACACATAATTCCTGAGCGAGAGGTTTCAAACTGCTATTATGTGCTCCTGTTATACATTTAAATTTGATACGGTTTTTATGTAGCTTTGGGATGGCATAAATCAATGGAAGTTTACAATCCTCTGCGAATTTCAACTCGTTCTTCAAGTTGAAAAACTAATTATTGAAACTTCATTTGCATTTGGAACTGCTTCATAAACTTCATTGTTATTTCCATGTACTATTGTATTGTTGACTTCATCAAAAGTAATTCCCATTTCTTTCATTAGGAACATAAGGTAATACTTCTTACAAATTAGTCCATAGTTATTACTAGCCTTATCCAATGGACAAAATATGAAAGTCTTTTGCAACCTTTTGACAACTTCATATGGAAACTTCCAAGTATTTTCTTCAAGTAACTCTCCATGAAGAAGTGGTTTTATTTTTGTCCTGTATTCCGTGTTTAAAAAAGACATAATACGGTTTATTTTCTCGACATTTAGCTTGAATTTATTGATCAAGTACAACCTGACAACCTCTCGTGTGGTTTGATCAAAAATAATTTTAATATCTTGTCTATTAGATTTGTCGTTGAATCTAAACTTAGTGCCTTTGCAAAGGATGTTACGGAAAACAACATCGTCGATTATATCCAAATTTCCTGTAATTATAGGCCCATTGCTAGAGCAGATATAATTATGATATTTATCACTATTTGTTTCACAAACACACGACAATCTCAAAATATCTTTGATTTCAGTGGTAGTCAGAGTTCTCATAAATTCATTATAATTGTAAATTCTAGCAGAAATAGGATTGCTGTAGGTAAATATTGGTCTAAAATTTTTTTTATTTTTATCTACGACCCCAATTATGTTTTTGATGGTGACAGAATTGAATATTTTATTGAAATTTACTTTGCCAAATATTTTGTTAGCAAAAGGAATTTTGATAAGATGACCTTCCAATTTACGTATTTTTGGTTTGCACTTATTATTGTTATAATGCAAGCTGGTTAGCAAACAGAAGACAAGGAATCTATATTTTTGTTGAGTATTTCTCAAAAATTAGCGCAAGCTAGCGCATTTGCCTAAGGGCCCGATTAGAGTCTTGCCTCTGAAAGGCGTGGCAGTGTGCAATGGAGGAGAACAGATTGAGTGGCGCCACATAATCGATACTCCTAAATTGCATGCTGCCGTACATTTCATCGGCGGGACTCTAGTCGGCTCCTGACGCAATTTGCACAAAACAAAACGCAGTTTTGTGCCTCGTCCGGAATTTCATCTCGAGTCGGTTGCTGATATTTGTAAGTAAAGACTTGGGATGGAAGTTCTTTCGAATAGCAGTGCCATTTCGCAACACGTTAGCTTCAGGGTGTTTTGTGAAATACATTTGACTTCAGCCTGATTTATAAATCCCATCGGTGCCCTTGCCAGCTACCCTTCAATGTGGGCCACGTGGGTGCCCGCCAGGGATGTGCGTAATAGAAATTTTGGGTCTCCGGAGCATTGACAACTCGGCATGCGGGGTGTTCGAGTCAGTATGATGAGCGCAGAGGACGAAAAGAAAGGCGCCGCCAGCTGGCCTAGCACTCTCTCGGCCGGCCAAAGTGCAAACTGGCTATCTCTGCGTGTCCGCGGAGAGGGTCATTTACAGCTTTTACTATGCAGTACAGGGATGGGAGCTATCCCGGTTTTGAAGGAAAAAGCACTCAGAATTCCAGAAAGAAGTCAAGATACAGCTCTCAGAAATCAGAAGGATTTCGATGGAGTCTCTAGGGAAGCAATCAATGTTCGCAAGATATGTGATTTGGAAGAAACTTTCTATTTCATGATTAAATCTTGAGTGCTCAACAAAGTTTGCACACAGGGCTGGATCTCTGGAACATTCGATTCTTAAAATCAAACCGCTGAAAGACATTGTAGGCTGCTTTTTTGATGGGGTGGGATAGGGGGAACCGGTTAACAAGTTGGTTACTTGCTAATTATCGAATGAATCTTTGATATACCCTTTCTTTCCTCGCTACTCGCAGTCGTCGACGCGGAGCGGTTGTTTTTCAAAGAATTTAACTATGAAAATGTAGAAATCGTTCTCAAAATCACACTTCTATTATAGTGTTACAGGAAACTGCGAATAACAGCGAAATGGAGGTTAGATTTCTAAATCAAATCGCTAAATACTTTGCCAGCCGTGCTTTTTTGATGGTGTGGGATGGGGGAACTGGTTAAGAAGTTGGTCACTTACTGTTTATAAATGAAACGATACCGATCGGCTAACCGTGGAGATTTCTCGTGGGTATTACTACGTACTACCAAGAAAAGTGTACAATTATAGCGAAATGAGTTTTTCCAAGCACAAGCGCTTTGGCACTAGCAGAAACGCTCCAATCAAAAGAAACATTAGGAAAGTAGACTGGGCGAGTCTACAGAGAATTAACATTATTTCTGGAGAACCGATTTCTGTAGTTAAAATTTTTATTTCCATGGAACGAACCGCTGTAGTATTCCACATCTTTAGGGTTTTCGAAGAGAACCTTTTACTGGGTTGAAAAGGTTCATGTGTTAGTAATTGAATTTGCTACTGCACTTTCCTTAGTTTACCTTTCTGAACAGGAAAATAAAATCATTTGAGTGAATTGGCTAACATCATGTTTTCTTTTCAATAATAAGTATTCAGTGCACGAATTTTCTAATGGAACCGAAGAAAAAGAAGTCATTCTCAAAACCAGAGAGTACTTCTGTGAAGAATAGCAAAAACGCCTGTTTCACGAGTTAAAAGTTTCAGCCACGGGAATCGGTTCTTGAGAAATATTTATACTTGTTTTGTATACTCGTCCACTCCGCTTCTCTATTCCCCTTTTTTCTTGGAACGTTTCGTTCAGCATCAGACCACATTTGCTTGGTAGATCCCCTTTTTGATGGATTTTCTTGGCTTTTTCTTTTTTATCACATGTGTAATCAGCAGCGTTAGCAAAGAATTCAGTTATTCACTAACTTTGTTGAAGAATTTGAATGGTGCTATGGGAGACCGAGCGTCATAATTGTTCCCGATCAGTCAGAAATAAAAATAATGTGGGAATTCTAAGACATTGTTCTACAGGGAATACATTTACAGGTGTAATTGTGATTACAGCTCCAAAATCCACATATACGGAGCGGTCGTGGCTGATGTTTGCCAGAATATGTATCAAAACCTCAATCGTCCGAGAGATGCCAGTCGATGGCACAACAGTAGCCTCTTTTTCTTTGTGTCTCCAGCGCGAGAGGTGTGGTGGAGAGCGCAGCGAGCGTGAGGGAAAGTGGGCGAGGCATGCTTGGTTGTCAATGGTACCGCAACCGAAATTTTGTAATTCGTTAGTCGTTAGTCGTTCAACCGGCCAAAACCCTCGTTAGTCGTTAGTCGTTAATCGTCAGTCGTTAAAAATATATGCTTTGAAAATAATCACGGTTGAGGCAGAAAAAAGTCCCTATGATAAGAAAAAATGAAGGCATGAAAAGATGTATTTTTTCCAAAACATTCATGGCCATTAAAGAAACAAGTCAATCTTTAATCGAGAACCTAGTTCAAACTGCAAACCTACATATACATAATTTAAAATATGCAGAAAGCCGAATAGAATGTGTTTATCGATTTTTGTAATTTTTTTGGTGAGAAAGAAACAATATGGAAAACCGAGAAAATCTCTACTTTCTCTTTGCTTTTTTTCCAGCGCAAAATTTGCCATTCTGCGTTATATGTTTTTATTGGCTCAGCGTCGCGAGCCGAGCGCTTGCGTGGTTTAGAGCTTGTTCCCATAATGGGGAAATGTCGGAAGGAATCAGCACCCAAGTTAAAATTCAACTCCTGAGAGGTCCCAGCACCAATTTATAGAAACCCCATATCTCGAATTTATGACTGAAAATCGAAGAACGGCACCCTTTACAATCCAATCATCGGATACATTTCCCGTCGTTGGTCAGTTGTGGCCTGCAGGCACCGCTCCATATTAACACCTCTGATAGTGTCCTCTGCAAAAATCTCTGCTGGAGCCGGTCAGTGCAGGAACCGGTTCAGTGAGCCTACGATAAAGTAGCGCGACCGAGGCGAAGTCGCATAAATGCTTCGCCTAACCTTGCGTAACGTTCGGTTGGGGTTTTAATGTGGGGTTCCAGAACTGCGAAGCAGTGTTAGTAGAAATAATGAATACTGAAGGCCATGGTTATTGTGTACCATTCACCTAGAGCAACCAACAGTGCAATTTGTATCAATCCTGATGTAAGACTTGGGCTGGAGAGCGATTTTAATGACTATTGGCTTTCTAATGAATTTTGGGATTGCTTACGAAAATATTTTGAATTTCGCTAGTCGTTAGTCGTTAGTCGTAACACCCAAAAATCCCGTTAGTCGTTAAATTCGTTAGTCGTTAGTCGTAATTACGCACATCCCTGGTGCCCGCACGTTGGCACTCGGCTGCCATCTAATCAGTCAGCATAACTGACTGGGAGCTTACTACGGACCCTGGATTCTGAAAATTGAAAATAGATATATTTCTATTAGCATGCTACTAAACATTCCACTGTTGGTTGACCCTAGTACGCTGAGTGGTAGCTATTTTAGCTATCAAGCGCAACAATAGAATAAATAATTTGAGACTTTGGATCGGCCTCCTACCTCTACAAGGCCTAAATGTTTATTATTTGCTGGCCTGGATTTTAGCCTCACCTTCGAAAAAATTTAAACCGACAATTAGAGCTGAATGTTTTAACCTAACCAAGCTTACAGAATTGTCGAACCCACACTCGAAGTTATCCTATCCTGTATGTGATTATGACTCGTCCTGCATGCTCATTGCGCTCCGGAGCCTCTTAGCCTATGCTTCAGAATCGATGCTGAATTACTTGGTGACCCTCATCACATTTCAATGCAAATTTTTCGAACCTACTTCACACAACATCCCCCTGGGTAATGCATTTTGATCATACAAAAGACAAAAACATTATTGGTGATCAGCTGGAATATTGGGGACAGGCCCCTGTCTGCGTGAGATCTAACAACTTGCTTGAGCTTCAAAGGTTTATCGTCACATGCTATTGCTGGGTTTGTTACCTAAATCAGCTTGACCGCCTGCAGTTTGCTCTCGATAGCAAAAAGGACGTTTGTGATGAAGAACTTTTTTTGACGGCCTAAAGAATAGTTCTTAGCCACTGCATCTATTGTGTATCTTTAACCTTGTTAAGAAGATTGGTTAAAGGGTGAAAAACGGACCACACGTTGGCAACTGGATGGTCAATATGTGGACATCTGATCAGACACTTGGATGCAACTACAAAGTACTTCAAAAGGCTTACAACAACAAAGGTAGCTCCTCCTGATCGTTCGATTTTCTTGATCACCTCTCTCAATTTCAGGAGCGTTCAGCAACCAGTACGATCTCTTCTGGAGTGTCTCATCACGAATTAATTCTGATGAAGCACTGCTTCAACCTCAGTATAACCTACCTATGGCTGTTGTAATGCATATCAACAACTACGAGCTCACATCACTACCGGAAAGCGTACAGACCTTCCTCTCAGTTAGAGCCATCCGCAACAATCGCCCTGTCACGGTAGGATAATTTTGCAGGTTTTCAACTACAATCCCCTCTCTAAGTTTTGTAAAAACGGGGAGCATCTGGCAAACTTGGCAAAAAAGCGTCCGATGCATGTAACTTTTTTGACGTAGAAGTTTTTGAATTCTACGATTGTTCGCAGCCCGAATTTCTGAATAACAATGTATCCTTCATTTCCGAGCTGCTCGAAGTCGTATTTTCATTATCGTAGAGGCGAGGCGGTTGTTTTTCAAAAAAATCAACTGTGAAAATGAAGAAATCATTCTCAAAACCGCACCACTCCTATGATAGTGATGCCCAACCCTGCGAGTAGCGGAGAAATGGAGGGTACACTGTGGATCGAAGTTCCACTTTTCCGCTTTGTTTTCGAGTAATAATGTTTTTGCGGTCGTTTCACAACAACGTCGCGCGCGGCTAAGTGTGGCGAAACTTTGAGTACTAACGTTAGAAGTAATAGAAGAGCAATCTCTATGTTTTCTTCGCAAATTAGATAAAAGTAGGATTATCTTGAGATCTGTGCAGATCGATTTTTCGGAATCCTCCATTTATCGCCCTGGGGCTTTCGCAACGAGTGTCCGACTTTTCAGTAAGCTCCCGAGCGTGTTTAATGAAGGATTTCGAAAATTCAATCTGCACAGATCTCGAGATTGCCCCACCTTCATTTAATTAACAAAGACAACATAGAGATTGCTCTTCAATTACCTGTACAAATACTACTAAAAGTTTCACCGCACTTTGCCGCTCGTTACGTTTTTGTGAAACGACAGCAAAAACAATTTTACTCGAAAACAAAGCGATTTTAGGGAACTTCGGTCCACTATGTACAATATTATGTAGGAGTTTGAGCTGTAAATATGATGGCGTTTTAAGAATCCGAAAACGTCGTTGTTCAAAAAAGTTACAATCATCGGACGCTTTTTTGCCAAGTTTGGAATATGCTCCCTGTTTTTACAAAACTTAGCACGGGTATTGTACCTCATGGGACACTAAGATTTGAGATAAGCTTATCGTGAAAAATTAGATCTACAACTCGAATGGAATCTGGCGCGATGGATGCCCGTACAGCTTCTACTTCCCTCCTCTCGCATGCAAGGTTCCCAACGAGATTCTCTACTTCAATGTGAGTTGTTTAGTTCAAGGAGTATATTTTTGAAAGTGCAATTATCTAGCGCATCTAGAAATAAAGCATAAATCAGCTTGGGGTTTGAGCCATCTGAAATAGATATGCGAATGTGGTATAATCACTCACTTGTTCAGTTCTTCGCGCTCGACACTTTGGGCTTCTCAATCCAACGAGCTGGTGTAATGTACTGCGTATACGGTAAACAACAAACTTCTTTTACTTCACTAGTTTCGACTCATATCTTAGAAATCACGTGATGCAAAGTCTGTGAAGAAGAGAGCGTTTCTTGCAAGGCTAACACTCTGTGAAAGCCAAAGGAGACAGACGCATCTAGAACATTGGTTTCTGAAAGGTAGAAAACGGTGATGGGAAAATAGTGTCGGAAACTCCATTAAAGGCACTGTTCAACGCTTCTCGTGGCTCTCAGAAGCAGAACAGCGTCGAAAAAACGGAACGAAAAGCTACCCAGGAGCCGCAAAGCGGCTTAAAAAAGTGGACAAACCCCGCCGCTTTGGGCAAGTCCGATCCCTTCTCCCCCTCGACGTGAACAATGAAACACTCGACATCGTGAGATGAGCGATGGTTTGCGATCAAAAGCCCCATTCTTCCCTTCATTCTCAACTTCTCTCTTCACTCAGATCAGCTCGCATACATCGGCTGCAAAAGGCGCATGTTACAAGCCTCGGACAACTCGTCCACCATGCCTCCCTGGCTCAATATTTGAGGGACCATAACTCCGCTACCAGAAGATCCTTTACGATTCCAGAGACATCATTGGCATCAGAATGGGACCGTTTTTAAGATAAGCAAAAAAAGGGATTCCTATCGTAAACACTGCCTTTAAGCTTCAAAATAGATCGCAGAATCCATGGAAGCTGATAACCTTGGTGAACGTTGGGTGGATTCGTTCTTTATCAGGCTACATGCTGCATGTGAGCCTCTGGTTTCAAAAAGATGCTCATGACTCCTAATGATTTCTCAACTACATTGCGTTATGTGATAAAGGACTACTATCGTCCCACTATTATAGTTATGACATTCGATTAGTTTTCAATCGAATTATCTGAATATTAGCTATGCGAGTACCTATTCAAAATCGGATCTCAAGAGAAGTAGTCATTCAAATCTGTTCGGTGGTCTTGCCTTAAAGGCACTGTTCGCGATAAAAATCGCTTTTCTGTTTTTTGCCTATCTTGAAACCGGTCCCATTCTGATTCCAATGATTCTTCTAAAATCGTACAAGACCTTCTGGGAATGGAGTTATGGTCCCTCAAAAATTGAGCTAGGGAAAATGGTGGACGAGTTGTCCGAGGCTTGTAACTTCTGTCTTTTGCAGCCAATGTATGCGAGCTGACCTGAGTAAAGAGAGAAGTTGAGAATGAAGGGAAGAACGGGGCTTTTGATAGGAAAACATGGCTCCACTCATGATTTCAAGTGTTCCTTTGTTCACGTCGAGGGGCTGGAAGAGGCGGGTTTTGCCCACAGCGGCGGGGTTTGCCCACTTTTCTAAGCCGTTTTGCGGCTCCTGGGTAGCTTTTCGTCCCGTTTTTTCGACGCTGTTCTGCTTCTGAGAGCCACGAGAAGCGTTTGTCATGAAAAATTCGAGGATGAAGTTTATCGCGAACAGTGTCTTTAAAAGTGGGGTCATTCGAACCTTTATTCGATACCTAGTCATTTTTTTACAAAGCATAACTACCGTATCTCCTGTAACTAAACACCCGGGTGTACTGTTTTTCAACACACACCACAACGGGGGGTCAATTAGATAGAGGGGTTCAAAGAGAGAGAAGGCTCTAATTTACAACAAAGAATTCAAGAGTCAATGTGGGCAAACAAAGTTTATTAGGCAAACCAAAATGGGCAATAATGAATTACTCGGAGAACTCCAAGAGATCACCATCAATAAAGTCAATGTTTAAGTCTTCTTCAAGATTAATATCTTCGAGAATGTCGACAAGGTTTTGGGTGCCTAAGCCTTTCCTTTCCTCAAACTCAAGCTCGGCGAATAACATATGTAGCTCCAACAGAAAAATCTTTGGAGTCGCTCATCTTATACCGAACTTCAATCGATATCGAAATCGTGTAGCGGCGTGCCACGATGGAAGATTTGCTGAGAGAGGCTCTGCGTCCCTGCGCCTCTTACTACTCCACCCTTGGCAAAGAGCCACTTCTCATGTTACGCGCGGAGTATATACATAGGAGAAGGATTGACAATCACATAACAGCATTAGGTAAGCATCAAGTTAAGCATCAAGTAAGAAGGTATAAGACAGTTAGTGGATCCCAGTTTGAAATCTTCAATGACTTTGGGTCAGGGGCTCTCTACACACAGAGGGAGGAGTTGTCCCGGTTTTGCAGTTCGAAACGCCACGCTACTCAACGCAAGCGAAATGGTCCCAAGTGGAATTAGAGCCGCAAAAGGCGAGACAACTCCTCTTTCGGTGTGTAGAGAGCCCCTGTCCCAACGACTTTTCAGCTGAGGAGGGAGCTCTAATAGAGGGGGGTGTTCTATTTTTCAACCTCCACCGAAAGGGGAGTTCAATTAGAGCTAGGGGTTCAAATAAAGGAAGTGAGGGGGTGTTCAATAACAGGAAATACAGTATATTCACTATGAAAGAATTCCTTAGGTGATCAAAACTCACCTTGAACTTTTGGGGTGCCGTGTCCTTGAAGTGTAATCGAGGACAAGATAGATAATGAAGCTGCTATGTTGACGTTTTAAGAATGTTCCATGTCTTTTTATGACATGATATATGATCGCTAGATATCACAAGGTGGCCAATTTCAAGGCAAAACTCAGGTGTCAGGCAACACTCGAACGTGCATTGCACGCTTTCCGGGCGAGAGTGTTACCATTACACCACCGAAAGCCTGCTCTGCATTCCTCAGCTATTCACACATGAAACAACAGCATGTACGCACAACAGCAATCACCCGATAACGGGTCTGATCTGGCAAGCATAAATTAGCTCTAACTCCAGTAAGATGAGGCCGTTTGAAGATTGAGTTTTGTTGTATGTGAATGTTTTATGCCTTTTTAATGGCATGGTATGCGATCACAAAATATCACAAAGAAGGCATAAGGTATTCAAAAAGAATAATAAAAATAATAACATCAACGACAACAACATCAACAACGACGACAAAAACAAAAGCAACCTGCTTATTTGCGGCGCCAGAGAGGGATTCGATTTTGATCATTCAGAGAACCCGAGGCATTTAGGTTCCCAATCAGTAGCTGACCCCTTTTCGTCTAGCCATAAGCTGAGCTGACAGGAGTGGGTTCACTACGGTCGGCACGGATCGCACTGACCGTGTCGGTAGCCTCCTGACGGTGTGGATGGCGTTCACGCAAACTACACCACCAAGAGAGATCCAGAACGATCAGTGCACACCATGCAGAGCTTACGTATGGTCCGGAATAAACTGCTTTTCTACTGGAGTATTCTAGGCAAAATAACCGTACCTGCACCATACGAACAGGTTTGAAGATAACTTTTCAGAGCAACCAACGCCTTCACCACCACCTCATCAATGCCAAAATGGAGGCATTATCAACGCGGCCAACACCACATGCTTCTGTCCCCCAGGATTCACTGGCACCTATTGCCAACAGATTGTGAGCAAACTGAGAGAGTTTCTTCAAAGCTAAAGTATCAAGTGCGGAATCTTAAGCAAAGAAGTGATTTTAGATGTGTTACAACGGTGGAACCCCTACCGGTCAGACTTGTCAATGTATGCTTGGCTGGACAGGACAGTTCTGTGAATTAGGTTAGCCACACATTTATTCTAGGCCACGTTTCGCCTTGACAAGAGAAAGACACCTCATACACAGTACTATTTACATACTATCTATGGGGTGGCAACTGCGAGCTTCTTATGTGTTATAAAATTTTTTTTTTTTGAAAAAAAGCATCAAGTTTATGAAATTTTTGTAATTCAGCAAAGTGCACAAGCAGAGGACCAAACCCAGAATATCTGCGTAAAAATGTTGACATGGTGTTCATTGTCGAACTCACTGTACAGGCACATGCGCAGGTTAGCTCTTTTAAATTCTAGAGGGTTTTCCTCTATTAGCAATAAATCGTGCACAAAGTAAGCATTTAACTTCGGGAATAGTACCCACAATCAGAGCATTGAGATTCGAGCTTGTGACTAACGAACAAATATTGAAGGTCTACTATCTGAATTCTGTGTTCGGCGATTTGATCAGAGATGTGCAGTCGCAAAATAACCAGTGGATCACAAGATACATAGTAGCCGGCTACAACTCCACATGTGAGTGCTAAAAGAACAATCGTCTTCTTCTCGTGTGTCTTTCCTTCTCACCTGAAATTAAAGATCTTTTTCTCCTATCATACCAGTATATCCCTGCTGCATACGAGATAGCCACATCATTCGTTGTCCACAAACGTCGAATCACAAAATTTTGTGCTTGGTTGTGAAAAAATCCCTTCTAACCTCGATGTCGAGCGAGACCACTAACCTCCATGTCAACTTCGAGGTTGACGGTTTTCGATGGAAACGGTTTTTAACAACCTCGCACATTGAAGGGGCCGGAGTGTTGTATGAGTCGCCCTCATCTGACCCCGCTGGTATGATCGCATATGTGGACTCACTTTCTCAACAAGTACCTACCGACACAGGATGTCTCGTTCAGGTAAGCGTCATCACAACTTATATGTAAGAAAATTCAATTGCTGAGGCTCTTGACCTCCGTTTGTACGGTGCTTCTCTGAGCCGAATTTCGGTCCGCAATTGCGTCTCGACACGCTTTACGGCAGCGCGCTTCCGAGTTGGAAGAGTTCCCAGCGCCGCAGCCGCCGATCTGTTGACTCTAGGTGGGTTTTATAAACTGGAAGCTAAGCAAAACTGAAAAAAAACTGTATAAAAAAGCCATATCGAGTCGGCTCTGACGCTGGAAACTCGACTGACTCGAGCGCATGCGGCCGCAAAGCGTGTCGAGACGCAATTGCGGACCAGAATTTGGCCCAGAGAAGCACAGTATCTATGTGAGCCTAACCCTTTGTTCAGTTATGGAAAGCTGTTGACTTGGTTTCCGGAATGGTCAGAAAAGGCTCATACCTGGAGATATTCACGGTCAGTTTTGTCCACCGCATTGAATGTGATGTGATGCAGCTGTTTAGTAAAATCGATTACCGTATCTCCATTCTCTTCAAGAGCATCTCTCTTCGAGGTAGTGGGTTGGAGTAAAAGCTCCGCGCTTTTTTTTCTAATCGCGAATTTCGGAGTTTAGAGAATTTCGGTGACGTCTTATAGCTCATTTTGAAAGAGATTATTTGCTCTATACTAGGGAATAGTTGATGTTTCTAGAAAAAATTACAACGTCATCGATTCTCGGGGTCGATAAAGTGGAGGGTAAAAATTTTATAGTGTTCACGATAAAAACTGTAATTATGTTGCCATGTTTTTGAGTAGGAAAGTTCACGAAGTAGTGTATAGTAGGGAAAAGTTCCCGTAAAACTCTAAAGTATCGAAGAGAAAACTGTTTAAAAAAACCTATCAATTGTTTACGCCTGCTGGTCGAACCGAACGTCGCGAATTGTTTTTAGCTTCGAAAATCTTAGGTAAGCGACGTCTTTGCTTTCTGTTTCGTGTTTCAAAAACTCTTAAAGGATAAGACCGGCGAATGCACAAGACTGAATGTTAGAATCTTCTGCGACAAAGAGTATCCAAAAAATCGGCAACTGTTCCTCAGGTGAAACGAACGCAGGACAACTGTTTCATGGCGTGGACGGGGTGGTTCAATGGCTTCGACTGGTCCACCCAACTCCTGGAATTTTCCGCCTTACTTCCGTTCTTACTCTTTTAAGAAGGACCCAAAGCTTACGTTTCCTCCAAAAAAAACAGGCAAATTTTCCATCGTGAACACTTTAACTAACCCGAAAATCAATAGGAATGAATTTGATTGATAAAATTAGTTAAGCCATTTCGCGGACTAAAGAATTTTCTCTCCAACTATTTAAAACAACAAGATAAATATAAAGTTATCACAACACACTCGTCTTCCACTTTGAATCTATCGAGTTTAAGGGTCGCGAATCCTAACCCGATGTACTTACGAGGAGTTCTATACCTTTTACACCAGACCTGCTTACAAGGTTTATAATTAATATACGACATTACATGATAAAGGTCATACTACAACACCATGGCTCCACGACCACGCCTGACGAACCAGCAGCGGGCGCTCGAGCCCAGACGACTGTCTCTGCCCTGCCCCGAAAGGGGCGGGTCAGTCTCTATCATTCCAACACATCAAGGCGACCGTTACACGACAAATCGTAGAGGCTTTTGAATGCGTGTTGGGCCTACAGATACAATGACTTGCGGGCCAAACGGTGTTCAAGTCAGTGTTCTTATCCTGCCAGACAATTCCGGTAGACAGTTACCGACCCCGCATTTATAGAGGGTTTGGCTGGCCCTGGACGAGAATCGATCACTCAACCGTATGCGTGACAGTGGCGCCTCCTACCACTGCCCCACACGCGTCCATCTATAACATTACGCCAGTTTTCATAGTTCCTTTCCCAACGACGACGAAGCCACGGCCTAGCGCACGCAATTTCCCGACACCCGCCTCAGGAATTTTTGTCAGATAGACACCGCAAATTCGTAAATAGGTGGAAGTGGGTTTCGGAAATAACGAAGAATGCCTTATTGAACTAACTGTTGTCATAGGTGCTTTTTTTGTCAAAAAGTGTTCATCATAAATATCACGAGAACTTATTTTTCAACCAAACCTGAAGAAGAAGTTTTTGCGCTATTTTTCAAACTGTATTACGGGAAAATTTGGGGTAGTGTTATGATTCGTTCGAAGGGGAACTTTTTTACCCCACATGATAGAGTAACTCGCTCCTCTGATCACGTTCATTTTCATAAACTTTCGAATCATCAAAAGAAGTACATTTTTTACCCAACACCAACCACGCTATCTTGTAGAACGAATAGCCTAACGTCGGCATGGATCCTAATGAGACTTTGCATTCACTGTTGAAGGTTGGCGTAAACTTGGTGCGCCAACCTCCAATGGGGAACGCAAAGTCTCACTAGGATACATACCGATGTTACTTTCGAGTGGGCTATGACACGTCACCGTTGTTCTATAAATTCAATGCAAATTTGCTGTTGAAAAAAGTGCGGGGACCTATTCCTAAACCCAATACTCTCCTGAAAGAACCTTGAAAGAGGGCAGAAAAAATCAAGCGTACCCTCCAAAGGCGGACTTTTCTGGTTTCAGGCTACTCCACAAGATCAGACTAATAACGACAATCCTTATACTGTCTATGAGAGGGAGCGCACACTAAGCCTTCGCGTGAACGCGTTTGTGAATATGTTCGAGAAAGGATATGCCTGTAACGCAACAGACGTGAGTATTAATTTGTTTACAAGGAACGTTCAAATACAGGCGCACTCAATATAATATTTTGAACATTGACCATTCAGGACGACTTCGGATCATTGTTCGGGCTCACTTCTTCGACCACCGGTTACAACTATCCTGTTCATCCCATGGACCTTCCAAATGTAGGTTCAACATCAATGCCGACATTTACCGATCGTGACTCTCTTAAAGGCACAGTACACCCTCAGATATGAATTTTGAGATTTTCGTGTAAGTGTGTAGAAGACCCCTGCTGCATAACACGTGCCAAATGCGAGATCTCAATTCCTCCAAATGAGCGAGATATAAGCGACCACCACGGGCCCGATCCTCTCCAGCCACCACCTTCCTGATTTTCGATCTCTTTAGCGGCTAGCGGCTAGATGGATGGATGATTTTCAACCAAGACGTCGTTCTTCACTCCCTCTCCGATCTATATCCTCATCCGGTTTGGTTTCGTGCCGCGACTGCGAATTAAGAAAAATAAAGACCTGAGACTACTCGTCCATCAAATTTTGCCCTCAAAATACAGGCGTTTCCAAGGAGCCATATCTCCGTTCGTAGGGAGTCTTGAATGATTCCAGCAATACTATTGTGGTCAGAGTGTGACCTTCTCCAAAATAAGGATAAAACCTAAAAAGTAGTTTTCTGGGTGTCCTGTGCCTTTAGGAAGCCATAGGATGTGTTTAGCAGAGTGGTATCCTACTATTAGATGATGATCACATGGGGTCTATTTATTTATTCGTGGACGCGAACCCATAAGGATCCACGTGGTCAAAGCGGTACTTAACCCGCAATAACAAACAACAATAGAAAAAGAATTAAACTCGTTTCGCCTCTTAGCCCTATACGATTGTGAGTGGTTATTAAAGAGTCGTATGAAGGAAAGAATGAAAAACTGACACTCCCCGAGGCTCGTCAGTAGGGTAAGGAGTGTAGTATGAAAAGAGTGCCTGAAGTAGGTGCTATTTATATGACTCTGAGATCAATTAAGGAGCTGAGAGAGAACGTTCTAGCACTATCTGTGAGACCAGCAACAGAAAAGGAATAGTGATATACGTTTAGTTATTGTAAATTACGGAAAGTGTGTTTTTTATCAGGTTGAAATTATTACCTAGTCCTAATTTATATCCCAAGTTATTTTTAGCAACACATTTTAGAAAAGCACTGAGAATAAAAGGTCTAGGATAGTGTAGGTCAATGAGATTTCTGCTCAGTAATTTTATTCTATCTTCAAAATCTATTGTTAAAGAACAAGTTCGAGAAATCCTAAGTGTTTCCGTGTAAATTATAGCTTCCTTCAAGTTGGAGGAGATATTGGATTCAAAATGGGGAAATCTATGCACTTTAAAGTCGAAAAGTTCTGTTTTATTGTATAGTTTTGGTGAAAATTTTATCGTTATCAATTTTTATGTTAAGATCCAAATATACACAGTTTTTTGATTAAAATGGGTGCTTTCAAAATTTATAATGTTTTGATACGTGTTTCTGAGAAGTTGTAATGAATTCTTCTTAAAAGTTATGTATGATCAGGAGATCATCCATATATCTATAGGGTTCGAAAACTTTATTAGTAACAAGCAGTAGAGTTTTTGAAGAAATATATTCTAAAAAACTCAATGTGAGATCCGCAATGATCGGACTAGCATTACCGCCTTGTGGAACTCCCTTGATTTGTTTAAATAACAAGTCCCCGACTCTACAATAACTATTGCTCAGAATATATTCAAGACAGTAGATAATATCTTGTAACTGGTAAAATCTATACTTAGGGCTATCATTTTTATCGGTATGAAAAGTAGTAAAGTTATTAGTGGCGACATATTTTTTGTTGGAATTTTTGAAGCAAATTTTCAGAATTTGAGTTATATTATGAACAATATTTTTATGTGGAATATTGGTAAACATGTTTGTGAAATCAGCCGAATACAATCTCAAATTTTTTCCGACGTTGTTTTCAAGCTGCTGAGATATATTTATGTTATCTATTGACCAAAAACTTTTGATGCATCTCGTGTTATTCGTGACTATGCTACAGCAATTTCTAAAATGATTTTTAATAAAAGAAATCACGTTTTTAAGTTCTACCGCTAGGTTCTTTATGCTGCTGTTGTATGCGCCACATATGAAGCGGAATTTAATCGGATTTTTGTGTAGTTTTGGTAGACAATAGACAACAGGGATATCAGAATCTGAAGTTAAATCGATATTATTAGATATCATTAGTTTTTTTGTGTCGTTCTATGATTTCTTCCTTATTCTCTATCGTGGTTAATTGGTAAATATCATTGGTAGTAATGTTTTGAGGTAGTATTCCCATTTCGTTGAGAATAATTTCAAGTATAGTTTTTTGCACACAAATGCGTAGTTATTACTAGTTTTGTCTAGAGGGTAAATAACAAATTTGGCTTGTAAAAAATTTATCTTATTTTTGTAATTACTGATGTCGATATTATCGAATCTATTTATGTTGTAGATCAGAGGTCTGGTTTTCGTGAGAAGAAAGGAGAATATAATTTATGAAATTCACTAATTTTCCAGGTTTTATTCTATATTTTGTCTTAATTTTGCTTTTCACTTGTTCTAAAAAATCTTCCCAAATCTTTTTAAATTTTCCAATTTTCTATCAATTTTGGGTCTAAATTTTATACCTTCTTGTAGAATATATTTGATGTCAGGATCCGTAACGATGTCAATATTTCCTGTTACTACATGCTTGACGTGAGGATCGCAAAATCGTACAAAAGGACGGGAATCGCAAATACATGAAGACTGAGTAACTTTTTGAATTTCAGATCTAGTTATATTCTTGAGAAATTTGTTATAGTTGAAGACTGATTTAGAAATGGGATTTTCATAGCTATACACCACCCTGAAGGGCACAAAGTCTACATTGGAATTATGTATAATAAAATTTTTGATGATCTGATGATTCACTATTTTGTTTATATTCGTATGATTTAATACATCATTATAAAAAGGAAATCTCAATTCTACGAACTTGGTTTTAGCTTCTTCTGAGGTGAACCTATTATTACGGATATAATGTATACAAAGAGATGTGAGTAAACTGATCTTCTTATCCTTACTCATTTCGAAAGGAAGAGAATTATTGGTGACAAGCTGAATTAAAGTGTTAAGAAAGTTATTGTTTTTATTCTTCAAACATCTAAAGGTGTCGTATTTGTTATTGTGTTGTGCTTGAATGCTGTAAGTGTTTTCCAAAACTTCCTGAGGAGTATATTTCTTTTACCTTTTTCTTTTTATTATTTCCTCTGTTTCTGCGTTCTTTGACTACTTTCAAATTAAAGAAAGGGTGATTAGGTTTACTATGTAAGAGAGGATTTTTAATACTAGAAAGATTACCGTATCCTTTAATATTATCATTAAAACCGTAAGGCATAGCAGTCATTAGTAACTTAATCCAAAATAGTTCTTTATCAAGTAAAATGTTTTTGTCTTTGTTTTCTTCTAAGTTGTCTAGAATAGAAATTCTTATGTTATTGGGATCACATCCTTCTAACTCAAAGTGCTCATAAAAGACTTTGTTTTCCTTGTTTTTGATGTTTCTGAGGTGTTCCAACATCCTGGCTCTAAGTTTTCTAGTGGTGATACCTACGTACTGTCTATTACAATCCGCACAGGTCATGCAATAGACTACATTAGTGGAGTTACAACTGCTGTGGGCCTCTTTGAACGTATTAATTCTAAATTTAGTGACACAACAGCCTATTATGTTCTGATGATTCATCTTTTGGCAAATAACGCATTTTTTGTTAGCACAGTCAGAACTATTATTTTCGTTTCCAAAAGTTTCGAGATAGTAAACACCTTCTTTCTTTATTTTGTGGAAAAAAGCTTTGTTATAATATTTTTGAGGGGAGCTCTGCACAGAGACAACCAACGGACCAACTTGGCCCAGCTCCGGCGCGCCTGCCGGTCGCCCTTCTCCCAATATATTATATGATTTGTGAAGTTTTAGCCCGAAAGTTTTGGACCGCGAGCTGGCTAGTATAGGCCCATGAGAACTAGCCAGTGGGGGGTTGCACTAAAAGTGCTTTGGTTGGGCTGCAACCAGGACCTAGCGAGGCCCTAAGAAAGGGGCAACAAGGCTACAACAAGTTACATAGTGATACAATTTGCAAAAAAAATGATAGCGCTGATCATGACTGAATAAAAACGTGGCATACAGTAACAGAAAACTCAGGATGGGTGAAATAAAAACAAAAAGCATGGTAACCCTCAGGAATCTTGTGCATTAGCTATTTTTTTGGCCTGGCGCTTAAAAGAGCTCAGCGACAGGAACATGATATCCTCAGTGAATAATTTATTGAATAGGGGCAATACCCTAACGAAAAAGAACTTTGATCTGACCTGCGTTTTTGCCACTGGAACCCTGATTTTGACATTACTTCCGCGAGCTCTAAACGGAACCATAGTGAAAAATTTGGATGCACTGATTGTAACTCTGCCGGTGAGAAGCCTAAAAGCCATAACAAAGTTATTTTTTGTTCTTCGACTTACCAAACTTGGCAGCGAAAACATTTGTCTCCTGCTATTTCCACTAGGCAATGAGTTGTATGCTAAACCAGAACATCGTAGAACAGTTCTACGTGTAAAACTACTCTGAACTCTTTGCAACAAGTCGATGTCCTTCTTCGTGTATGGTGTCGTACCAGATTCCAGTAACGGTCTCACGTAAGTTTTATATGCTTTTAGTAAAGTATACGGGTTTGTCGAGGGTCAAGATCTAAAAAGATTTAGTGTTGACACAAGGACAAAAAAATTCAAAGCATGGGAAGTGCCGTGGCTCATAAAAATATCTGAAATTTTTAAAGAACAAAAGAACAAGAAATTCAAAGCATGAAGTAATCAATAGGATCAAAAGTACTAAAAAAAGAATTAAGAATAAACAGAATTTGCAAAGTCGAATGATCAATAGAAAAATCAGCCTGATTGGCAAGATGGGACGAGTGGTGCTCGTAATCTGTTCAAACTGCGAAAAGGATGGGGAAGGCGAAAAGACTGTGAGTGGCGGTGGCCGGTGTATCCTCCAATCACGGCCCTTCACTTTCCCTCGCACTTTTAGCCGTTTGAGCACAATACGACCATCTCCCAGGTAAGAGGATGCATGCCATCGACGCTTAAAATTCCTTGTGGAACCATGCGTCTCCGCACCCTCTCGCGCGATCTCGTCCCTTCTCTCCGCCCAATTTCGCGATGGGACACGAAAATTCGTTTTCTCACGAACTGTACAGCCCGCGGCAATGGAAAAAGGCGTTTGTGCCGTTGCGTATTTCCACTAAGCACACTGTTGGTTGCACCACATTCGACGGCATAGATGTAATTGTCTCCTGATTTTTAGGGAGAAAAAGTTCGGTAACGTTGGAAAGCGGTGAGTTTCTCCCCCCATACACACAAGCTATCAATATGACTAAAGTTCCTACCATGGATACACGCAGGAATAACAAGAAAGAGTGTGTTATTCTCATTTTTTTGTGATTTTCTATCTTTGGTTATTTCCGCGTGTATCTATGATAAAGACTTTGGGTGCATTGATGATGTGTGTTTGAGAAAAACTTAACGCTTCTAAACGCTCCCGGTGTTTTTTTTTGAAAATTCAGAAAAAAATTACGTCTTTACCGGCCAACAGTATGTTTACTCGAAAAACGCAACAGCACAAACACCAAATTTTGGTTTCCTTGAACTGCACTTTTCGGAACTCGAGGGAATTGAAATAAGTTGTGCAGGGATGAAAACAGATACTCAAAATCATTTTTAGTCTGTATGAGAAATGAAATCGGCAGGATTCTAATGAGACTTTGCGTTCCCATTGAAGGTTGGCGCAAACTCGGTGCACCTACCCTCTGGTTCCGAGTCAGATTTACTCTGTTCCCTCGCGCGCTTGTGCGGAGCGAGGGTAGAGACAGCGAGAAAGTGTGGGAAGAAGGCGACGCAGCGTACGCGCGCCGACGCACGCGAAGAACGGAAATAAATCACACTCGGAAGCAGAGGATAAGTTATAGCATTTGGCACCGAAGTTGCGCCAACTTTCAATAGTGAACGCGAAGTCTCACTAGGATCCATGACGACGGTAAGTGTAAGACAAGACTCTGGAAGCATAACAACCGAGACAGACGAAGAGATGGATTTGAGTGGGCAAAGAAGTAGGAATTTTCAGGCGCTACGTCTAATCCCGATTCAGTTCTCATCAGGAATTGTTTTCTCGCAATACAAAACTGATTGCACGGACCCTATGCAGGTGCGTTGAAATAAACGCTATGCATTTTTTTCTTTGACAATGAACCCTATCTAAGATGTTCTTCCCGATCGATGCCTACGTCCAAACAATCCAGCTTAATGCCATTGGTTTCAAGAAAACTGTTCGAGTCTTCGATGGTGCCGGTACGGAATTTTAGCTTTTTTGTGATTTTGCTTTTTAGATTGTTTAAAATAGGCAGAAACACCTGAATTGTATTGCCGAATGAGTGAATTGATAGACATCCATTTCAGGTGAAGAACAGACACCAATGACAGTTCTGAGTGACCCAATAACAGGATGGGATATCTTTGAACTTCGAAGAAGTATGTTTTGAGAAGAGAATACAAACAATATTCTGTAATATTCATTCCCAAAAATTTAGAGATAATTTTCTGGTGTATTAAATCATTCGAAAATTTTTAAAACGCGTCATTTCAAAAATTTTATCAGTGTATAAACTTCAGAAATGCCTTATTCGAATCATTTCATTCACTCGGTAAGCTCTGAGGAGTTTCGTTCGAGAAAATCATTCATATTCAATTGAGGTGATTCAATAATACTATAATAGGGTTGCTCATTCAGCGCTGAGCGCTCAAAGTCCACGTCCTCTCCTCTGGGAGAAATTACCTGAATTCCACCGAGAACATGCTGCGTCTCGGTCACAGGTCGGAGCCGAGGCGACAGATTCTTGGCAGATTCGCGGTGGAATCGAGGCATAGCCTGATCTCTGCCGGGATTTCACTTCCTTGATCAGAAAACACTACTGGCAGTACCCGAGGTCAGGCCCCAATCTGCCATCATTTTTGCCAGTGCATACCAAGATTCGAACCCAAACCCTTAAAAGTACATCGCTTCGTAGTCCGCGGCGTTACCGACTGAGCTATATCCGCTGCTGCACTAGGTCTCCCTCATGGTGGGCTATGTTGTCGCGCTAATTGCGTGGCGAATTCGCGCCAGACGTCTCGGTAAATTCGCGTCAATTTCGCAGTGATTTCCCGGTATTTTGTCAGTGAATTCCCCATATTTTTTGGGTATTTCGCCGCAGGAATTTTTTCGGCACACGTCAAATTCTCGGCAAAACTTAGGGTCGCGGTGATTTCTTGGTAAATTCGAGAAAATCCCTTTATAGAGTTTAGTGCGCATCCTAAAATGATCAAGAAATCACCTTCTGATTTCTTTTTACTCTGAACTCTAAAGTCAAAAAGAAACGCTTTATAGAAGTGAGCATTCAATGTATTACTGGATAGCCCTCCTCACTCGCACCCTGATTCACTTCACGGAGTTGAGAAAAAATTCTGGTTGCTTTTGTTCTTCTACTTTGGGTGTTCACGCAAATATTGTAAAGGTGACCACTTTGCCTTCTCGCATCAGAGCTTTCCCATTATCTCGATTTCAACTTCGGTAGCCTTAACTACCCGTACTGTGAAGACCAGTGCCTGACTCGACGATCTCCAAGTCTGTCATGAGGTTGCTGAGTTGAACACAAAACTTAGGTGTCAGGTAGGAATCGAACCCACATCGCATCGCTTTCCGGCCAGAGTTTCACCATTACACTACCGACACCGCTCTGCATTCCTCAGCTAATTAGCATAAATCAGGCAATAAAAATGCATTAAACATTTGAAAACATTAGGGTTTACAAATTGTTCTTCTCAGAGACTAAAAAACCCGGTTTGCAACAGTTGTGAAGTCATTCCAACGTCGAGGGACTTCAGCGTGAGTTGAAGTTCAAAGGCAGTGTTCACGGTAGAGTTTCCCAGTTTTCACCGGAATTCGAACGGTTCGGAGCCTATGGAAACAGCGATGTCGAAAAAACGACTAAAAAGAGGCTTAAGAAACCCTACTCCGCTCTGAAATTCTGTGTGAAGCACAATCCCCGCCCACTCAGGCAAACTGGGGATCGGAACCCCGTCCGACGGCCGTCGGAGCGGTCGAGGACGTCGGCTCCGACAGCCAAAGTGGGCGGAGTCGTTCCCCCTGCTGCTGCCTTCAATGCCCCCGCAGCCGCGTTCGGTGCCCCTGCTCCGGCGCTTTTAAGACGCCCCTGCTGCTGCCTTTGGTGCCCCTGCTCCAGCCGTTTCAACGCCCCCCTGCTGCCGTGTTCGGTGCCTCTGCTCCAGCCCTTTTAAGGTACCCCTGCAACCGCCTTCGGCGCCTCTGCTCCAGCCCTTTCAAAGCCCCCCTTCAGCCGCGCTCGGTGCCCCTGCTACGGCACTTCTGAGGTGCCCCTGCTGCCGCGTTCGGCGCCCCTGCTCCACCACTTTGAGGGTGCCCCGCAACCGCGTTTGATTCTCGTGCTCCGGCACTTTCAAGGTGCCCTTGCTTCCGCCTTCGGTGCCCTGCTGCCGTTTTCTGAACTCCTCCTCCGGCTCATTCAAAACTACTACAGTTTTCGCTACCTCTGCTAATGTGGAGCAACCCCACATAAAAAATAAAATGATCAAAAATATTTCGTAAATTTTATCTTCCTCATCCAAATGCAAGCATCGATATAAACACGACATAATCGCAGACGTGACCAATTATTGAAAACTTCATCGAACTAATTATGATCTAGTTCCGCAATCGCGTTCAGTCCGCAAAGTCTCATTATCACAATCGAAGAAGCGAAGCTGTTGTTTCGAGAATCATTTCTTCATTTTCATAGTTGAATTTTTTAAAAACAACTGCTTCGCTTCCACGATTGTGATAATGAAGACTGAGTGCGATTGCGGAACTGAACTATGTATCCATTTTCGCCATTCGTCTTCGTGATTTCTTCAAATTTGTGCGTTCCCTTGATGATCTTGCGCACCTGAAGAATGCAAACTTATTGGATCGCCCCGTGGATGTAATAGTGAGAACTTTCTAGCAAATTATATGTTCTGAATTTCGCTCATAGCTACTCAGACAATGGAGTGGACCGACCCGAACACTTGGGTATCGACCACGCGAACTGACAAACCAACCTCACCCACCAGTTTTCATGCGTCCTGAACGCGAGCACTTGCGTACTAACCGCGTGGGCTCTCGTACCGAACGCGGCGAAAGAGGCTTATTTCGTGCCGACCGTTTGCATGGATTAATGCGCGAGGTCAGTACGCGTTTATGGAGGTTTGCGCGGGGTTGGTACGGAGCTTAGACGTACAGAAGTATTTCGAGTGCGCGGTCAGTACTCAAATGCGATCATTCGGTAAGAAATGCGATTTTAGCCCGTCGTCAGTACGATAGTCGCACGCGATCGGTACGAAACGGGATTTTTCGCCCGCGATCGGCCCATTGTGTGAGTACGAAGAAGCTGTCAAACAGTTTTTATCGAAAAACGAAAGACCTTTTTTTGTCCAAGCATTCAAAGTCCTTCAATATCCATCATTCCTTTTCGTGAGCAGATATTCAAAACGCTGAAATGTTTTGTGCTCAGAAATATGGTGGCAAAGTCTTGCCGCGCCAAAATATGCGCGTTTCTGAACACCTTGTATCTAAGATACTCAGAGGCGTGCCATATGCTGTCAAGGGCGGTGAACGTTTTATGTTAAAGGCAGCAGACACGCTCAAAAATGGTATCGACTTTATGACATAAATCAAAGGTTTGGAGCTAGTTGTATTGGGAACTGACGAAAAAAACGAACGAAAACTGTTTGCAAATAGAGGAATAACGGTTATTTTGTTATCAGGTGAGAGTGGACGAGTTTTACGGCGCGCGGTTAAAACAGCGAATATTAGCAACAAAACGGTTGAGGTAGAGAAGCCGATATACTATTACAGCCTCTACTGGAACGCTCACCTCGTTTGAAGAATCAAAAACCAGCCAAAATGAGCGTATTAGTAGTATCAACCTGGACGAGTTTGTATTTTGGGACGGGGTTGCAGAAATTTTTCGATTTGCATTGCTGAAATTTAGCAGTTTTGACTCTTGTTGACACTTCCAACGGCGTAAGCAGTCTACTAGAGACCCATGCGTCTTCAGAAACGTAGTAATCTCAAGAACTTTTTTGAGCGTGTCTGCTGCCTGCCAGGGGAGGGAAACCGATACCGGCGGACTCGCACTATCAGGCACTTTGAGGATGGTAAGCGAGCCGTCCGCTGACAAATTCACGGACGTAGCCAAAAGGTGAGCAAACCGTTCCACTGCCAGACCTCTCTCAGACGGGTCTGAGGCGAATTAAGTGCTTTGGCGAGCCCGATCACGCCTTCCAGACCCGTATGCAAGACGTTGAATCCAGGGGAAAATTTTTCGCCCCAGCGAATACCGTAGCTAACAGGAGCACAAATCCCGGCAGGACCCGCCTTCAATCGCGACGCACATCCGGCTCGACAGCGCTGGCTGGCGCCTTGCCAACTTTTTCCGGCCAGCATATGACCCATCGCCTGGCGGATAATCATCAGCCGGCTCTCGTATTGAATAAGCCATGTTCATTCATGCAATGTAAAGGGAATTCAGAAATAAAACTTTAAAAACTGTGAGTAAAGAAACAAACTTCGAACGCGTTATCAATCAACCAGTGATTGCCGGAAAGGCTGGCAAAGCGCCAGCCAGCGCTGTCGCACCGCATGTGCGTCGGGGTTGGTGGCGGGTCCTGCCGGGATTTGCGCTCCTGCTAGCTACGGTACTCGCGGGGACAAAAATCCCCCTGGATTCAACGTCTTGTTGATGGTACGACCATCATCCTGTATTGCCCGAACGCACAATATTGTACTGTATCGGCCAAGCCGCACCATCTGACCATTTTGGCCACACGCGTCACGCGTCTCATTTACTATGTCCCGCAACAGAGATCGTGGGGCAGTCCCGACCGTAAGGGAGGTTATATCCTTGCCGCCACTTCTGCGGCAAGGGCATCACCCCTCTGAAAATCAGCCGTGAGGGACCATCCCACTGTAGGCCGTTGGTGGTGGTAAGGGGAAGAAATCGCCGCAGCGGTCGATGCCGGCAATGAAAAATGACGCTGAGTCCCCCTCTAGAGGCTCCTATGGGTTCTGGAAGACTCTCAAGATTCTCAAAGCTACACTACAGGGCATGCTCTGAAGTGCTGAACGAGCACTCAGTAGAACGAGGCGGTTTAGACCTCGGTCAGAGTTGGGCGTGATCTGCCGTGGCCTGCACCATCGATACGTATGAAAAACCTGGACAAGGAAGGTTGAAAAAAGACCTTGTGTGGCCGACGCGGTCGTTCTGTTTGAAAAACTCAGGCACTCGTTGATGTTGAACACAGTGCGAAAACACTGATTTTTGTGCAGCGCTGATCAAAATACCTACTCGGATAGAGCGCAGGCTATTTCTCATGACTTTCCGGTGAACCGCCTTTCACAAAACTTTTTCGTGAATGATGACCTCGTGGATGTTGATCCCAGTAAAAAACATTGATTTTGGCAGAGCGCGGAATAAGGAGTTTATGTTCACGTCAATTCCGAAGAGCCGACTGAAGCACACTGTGAGATGAGAAGCCTTTTATACCAGTGTCATTGTCAATATTTTCGTCTACACATGACAACGTCCTTGACATGGCTGGACGTTATCATGTGTAGACGAAAATATTGACAATGACACTGGTATTGGCTTCTCATCTCACAGTGTGCTTCAATCGGCTCTTCGGAATCGGACGGGGAAGGTGGCCTCGAGTCACTTTCCAGAAGATCCACCCGATGCCGGAGGATAATTCTTGTTACCGATGAAATCTTTCCACGGCTCGGGAAGGATGAGGTGGTACCCAACTGTGGGGCCATTTCACCGCGGTCCGCAGTCGCTCAGGCATGAAGCAGCTGCTCGCCTACTACAGTTTATACCGTGCCCGCTACAGCCACTACCGCTGGCGACAAGATCTTCGAATTTCAGTCCCCACGGCCACTATCTCACTGGCGAGGCCGGCTTCTCAACGGGGCGTGGAGCGGGTTTTTGTTTGAGGGAGTGGTAGGTATGTCGACAATAGTTTTCGGATGAGCAGATGTGAGTGCTAGCGTTATCATTGAATGACTGTTCATATTTATGAACCACAGTATCTTTTTTTCTGAGCTGGGAACGGATGTATGGACAAGAACAAGCGGCTGAAGGGTGCAGAATTTGCATGGTCACAAAGAATTAACAACTGGAATTAATGTAAAAGTTGGTAATCTGGGATCTCAAAACTTTGTGTTTTTCGATGTATTGCAAAAGAAAAAAATCGTGAATAACAATACTGAATGCTCAAGAATTTGACGCACATCTGGAAGAAAAACCGTACCGTTTAGAATAGCGATGGAGACGCGCCTAATCCGTACCACTTTCAGCAGTTGTTGTGCTCTTCCAACCCACAAAATCTTCCAGCGGTAGTTATGCTTGACAAACCAGCAACTTCTTGAGAAAAAACCTGTAGAAAGCTACATAGACGCTGACTATCATTCGGAACCTATCATGACGGACGACTCACCCTCACTCTGATTTCATTCCAGTGCAAAGTTAAGCGTTCCCACCTTCATTGAAGTTGCACGGCTTTTTAATGTTTGCGCCGTCAAATTCGCTGTCGCTACACTTTTTATATCACCTGAGAACACATTTCTTTAATTGGGGTAAGAAGCGCAGCGCAACCCAAAACTGAAGTAAGTGTTGTTGAACAGGATGAGGGGACTAGGCGAAGCAACTCCTTCCTCATTTAACATGTATTTTCATATCAGAATCATGGAATCGAAGCGGCTGTTCTGCGAAGGAATGGGGCAACGGAAACGAAATAATGAGTATGTAAAACTGCTTTGTTCCACTGATGTGAAAGTGTCCAGATGGAGTGGAAGGTAGTTTCTGACTGTCCCGGTTTTAAGTTAGTTTCATTTGAAAGCGAAGAACTGCAGGCAGATTCTGCATCCGGCTGCAGGCCAGCAGGCTTTCATGATTATCGACCGGGCTGGCTACGTCTGGGCGACCAACTATAACCGGGGCCTAAGGTCCCTGTCAGAGTTGGTTGAGAAAATCACCGTGGCCGACCCGTTCGATTCGTATGAAAAACATGGAAGGTGCAAATAACACCCGGTGTAGCCAGATGTGGCTGACGCGATCTATGAATGAATTATGTGGAACGATATCATGGATATCATTCATTTCTTAGCTAATATCATGTGAACATCGGTCTTGTCAGCCACATCGAGTGATTTTTCTGAGATAGTTTTACAACAGTTTGGGTCATTGATTCTTGTGACCACAGAAAGAGGACTGATCTAGTGGGGAGATGAAGAGGTCTTTGTTCGAAATTCTTGCATGGGATATTACAGCGTAATATCAAGAAAGTGAACAATTCTGTAAAAAGGGTCTCCCAAGCAGAAGTGGTTTGGTTAGCGTTACAAATGCTTCAACAAAGGAACAATAGGAAAGCGGAATGAGAGAGTCTACAAAAAATGAACAATATCCCCAAGAACTCTTTTCTTTTTCGAAGCTTCCAAACAGCGGAAACAAACCGTTGTGGTATTTTACGAGGAAGAATTGACTGGTTCCTAAAACAATTTAACATCATCTCCTTTAATGATAGCTAGGGTTCACATGCATATACATATTTTATCGGCACTACATAATCAAAGTCCTTTATGGAGCCAAAAGCGCTTCCTCATAGAGAACCACAACGGTTTGTTTCCGCTGTTTGGAAGTTTCGAAAAAGAAAAGAGTTCTTGGAGGATATTGTTCATTTTTTTAGACTCTCCTCATTCCGCTTTCCTATTGTTCCCTTTTTGTTGAAGCATTTGTAACGCTAACCAAACCACTTCTGCTTGGGAGACCCCTTTTTTACAGAATTAGGTCTACAATTGGGTTTCACGGTTTTGTCGTAACTGTAAAGCCTCTTTAAGAAGGCTGTCAAAGTCGGCCGATCGGCTGTAGCCATTCCGGTCGGCAAGCATCTACACTACATATACTTGGGCAAATCTGGTGAAATTTTTGAATTTCGAATTTTCGAATGAAATCGAAATCCATTTTTTTCGAATTTTTGGATGAAATCGAAAACCATTTTTTTCGAATTTTCAAATAGTTTTCTGGGATTTTTTTCTACTTTTCGGATACATATTTCTCGAATTTACAAATGATAGCTTCGATATTAAAACCATGTTTTGAGCTGTCATTTGCTGTGACTATCACTGTGTAGAAAAATTCATCGGTTACACGTACTCTTAATCTCAAGCCATTTTTAATCAGGAGGGCTCACCGAAATGCTAGCACAAAACGCTTTGCTTAAAGGCAGTGTTCACGATAATCTTCGATTTTGAGATTAGTCGCTAAATCGATTGTTTGGCCCCCGAGTAGAACTGAAATGACGAAGAAAGCGAGAAAAACGCACCAGAAGGGCACGAAACCCTTAAGTATCAGCCCGCCTCTTAAGTATCAATGGAACTGTTCGTTGTGACAATGAAATCTTTTGTGGATCCGTCTTTTGCAATTCTGCATTCTGTATTGCTCCGTTCTTTCCTTCGGGCCCTAACTAATACTGTTTTGCCCAAAAAATTCTTCCATTTTCGATAAGTCCCATTTTACCGGTGACACCCACCGTGAACATGTTCATCCAACCAGACAACTAGTCCAGGCCATATAATAATGTCACTGAAATAAGACGAATTAGTGCGTTTCTCGCCGTTTCTTCGTGATTTTGGTAACACTTGGTTGCCAACGCTTTGTTTTGAGTGGAAAACTTGGATACGAGAATCATCGTGAACACTGCCTTTAAGGCGAGACTTGGCCACCACTATCCCTTTCTGGGGAAGCGCCTTATCGCACCCAAACGCCGAAACACTAGCGCCGCTCTCAAGACCTAACACTACGCCACTGCGTGGCTAGGTAAATTCACTGCCGCTCAGAAAGTACAGAGATGGACGTATATTCGCTAAACACAACCCACAATAGCCCCTCAGAGCCGATATTCTCAGAGTAGTCATTATATGTAGATTAGTGAGCTCAAACGCTCCCGCTCGTTTTTCAAGTAACTGTTTCTCTGGAGAGAGAGGGTTTCGGAAGCTATGTATAACCCTGGTACTGTCTATATCTGGCTGATAGCTACATAATAAATGCGAAAAAGAGAGAAAAACGGATTGCATTGGCTGGCAATCCACCCTCCTATCTCACCGATGGAGCACGTTGTACGGTGACGCAACATCTCACACGATCCAAGCGTATGGGAACCTCAACTCGGGCGCGGGGTGAACAGGTCAAGATGGTGCTTTGATAGAGTACGTTTTCAAAGGTTGATCAGAAAAAAAGAACTAATGAAATTATGATTGTGCATTTCGATTATTCGAATTTCAAAAACTCGAATATGCTCTTCAAAATATTCGAATTTCGAATCTAATTCGAAAGTCTGTTTTTGAAATAATGGAACTTCGAATACTATTCGAAAGTTTGTTTTCAAAATATACGAATTTCATATATTATTCAAAACCGCTTTTTACGAGGTATTCGAATTTCGAACATTATTCGAAAGCCCGTTTCCGGAATATTCGAACCTCGAATATTATTCGAAAACCAAAATTTTCGAATTTTAAATGATTCCAAATTCAAAAAATCATTCGAATAATTTTCGAATAATACAATTCGGTCCGAAGTATAATCTACCCCATGCGATTCGATTCGAAAATCCACTTATAGTGGCCGGGCTGACAAGGGAAGTATATAAAGCGTAGGTCGTATCTGCGGGAACGATGTGTATTGTCAGTGTCCCTTGAGCATCTATAGTAAAAACTTTAAAGTACCCCGCCTCGAGCAACTGGTTCCAAAAATTTTTTCGCGAAAAGGTTACCATCAAAAATTTTTTGGGATGTTTTGAAAAGAGTTTCGGATTCTGCTCAAAACTTGTATGTAGGGGTAGCCTAGGGCGCAGAAAACGACCCTAGGGTCTGCTTGTCAAAATTTAGAGGTTTACTCTAGGTTACGCTATGTACTACGCAATCCAGGAGGTGAAACATATCTTAAGAGCTCGAAAATCGGCAAAAGGACATATAATTCGTAATCACCTCTCCGAATAACCCCCGCATACAAATGTTGATCAAACTACCGTATAGCCACCATAATCCACCGTAATCTGTAGAAAATCGGCACAGGGACCTCAGATTGATGTTAGGCATATCAATTCACCCTCAGAAAATGAATTTGAGACACATCCGTAGAATAAATCGCTAAATTCGGAAAGTGGCGTTTTGTTCTCAAAAGTTTCCCCTACTGGGATGCTTCAAGCGAATCAAGGCGAAAACTTTGTAAAATCAACGAGTAAACCTCAGGTTCATAATCAGGGCCCCAAAAAACCTCCTGGGAGACTTTTATGCCAAATCTGGAACCTTTCCTGAAGCTTTTCTGAACCCCCTTACTGAAGAAGCGAATACTCAACCGAGAATCCGAACAGGTCCGGAACGCTATAAGTCTGCACATAGTGCGGAAAATGTGTTTTCACCCATATTTCGCTTAGGCGCTAGATATGATTATGAGATCCGTTTCCACGTTTTCGGAAGTTTACTGAGCGTTTTTGAAGGGTAAAAAAGCACAAAAAAACTAACTTCTCGAGCCTAAGGCTGCTCAGAACAAGCGGCTCGGGACGGGGTACTACGCTGTTTTGCTATAGATGCCCAAGAGATACTAGCAATACAATTCGCTTACGCACAACCGCCTCCGCTTTGTATGCTTTCCTCGTGAGCACGCATATGCCGTCTGCGGCCGTTGCATTAGATACGCATGTGATAAACTGCTCACTCACAAGCGAGGAGGCGGCCAGGACTATGAGAAAGAGAAAGTTCCATTTTAGTTGACCCATAGGTCGCATTAATCTATGGATTATTTGAAAAAACTCAAGTTCTGCTCGGTCATGAGCAATATCTTTCAGGTTAGCAGAAGTGGTAGCCTAAATGAATCAAAAAACCAGCCATGCAACGCTTCGTAAAATCCTCAAAACTTCTTTGTAGACCCAATACATATAGTTCGAATGATTCGAACAACACTCATTTCAATTTGGAATGCTACAGTATTTTAACAAAATATGGAAGAGGGCGAGATGCGAATTTCAAAATGAATGCGAGAGCGCGTGAGGACATTGAATGAGAAGGAAATGGCGAGACGAGTTGACAGGAGATGATGAAGAAGGGCAGATCAATGACGTAACCACACCCGTATGTGCATGCAATATAGCAATATGCGGAAAGCCAGCGCTCGCACAGCTTGCCGGCCGAAAGCCAGCGCTGGCACTTTCGGCAGGTGCACCGGCTGTCCGCCAGCCCGACCCATATCTGACGTATTCTACGGCGCTCCGATCCCTAGTTTGCCTGAGCACTCACCCAACGGCTGTAAGTCAAAGCAAACAACGGAAATTTTGTTCCCGACAAAACATATGATTATTAAATGATCAAGCTATCCCCCATGACGCACGGATTGAACAAATGGGAGCGGGCGGGGATTCCGCTTTACACAGAAGTTCAGGGCCGTGTCGAGCTTTTTGGGCTCTTTTTTGGACGTTTTTTTTTGACATTGCTGCTGTCTTGAGCCCCGCACCTTAAAAGTTCAGGTGGAAACACGAAGACGGTTTCCATCGTGGACACTGACTTTAACAGAATAAATTGGTTCAGAGCTAAACCAGTTGAATTAAACTCGCAAGTGTTGGGAATCGTGTTCTCCGAAACTATGAGAGCCGTTGAAAACGCTTTTATACCGTTTCGAGATCCTTTCTGAGAACGGCCCCCAGGGGATAATGCGAGTTTTGGACGAATAGCGTCGAAGGATTGGAGAAAAATAGGAATTAAAAGCAGTAAGCCCAATTTCACCTCACTTCACATAAAATCCCATAGCAGCCGATAGACTGTGATCAGAATTTTGCTGACGATCGTGACAAATGATCACAGGTTATTACTGGGAACCACCTCGGCAAAGACGTGGACTCACCTAATCTGCCTATTGGGCTGCTCGAGATCTACTTCAAACAAAGCTTTTGATATTCCTTCTATTTCTCTTTTCGGACGTAGCGTTTAGCTACTCTATGTTTACAGAATGCGACAAGGGGTGGGATGAGGTACAGCAGTACTGCATCCGCTTTGTACTGCAGCAAAACACTTACACTGAAGCTCGACAGTTCTGTCACGAATCTGGTGGTTCTCTAGTTGACGATTTGAGCGAGGTCAAGCACAACTATCTCAAAGGTAGGCTGATAAACACTTTCAACATTAAAGCCGAATAAAAGCCGAAAATTGTATACTTCATTCTGTAAGCGTCTTTGGTTTTCATAAGGTGCGTGATGTTCAGGAGAAGCATCTGGTTTCAACTTCTGGATGGGTCTCACTAATCCGAATAATACCGGATATGTATGGGATACTCCGAATGGAACACCTCCAGCTCCAGTGAGTTATCGGCTCGGTTCTATGTGATGTAATTGAAAGTTTCAACAGTTGCAGTTAACAAACCCCACATACTGGGTGAATGGCCAACAACCTACGTATGACGCCGGCAAGGAGTGCGTTTTCTGGGACAGTGTGCAAGACGCCTCTGGTAACACATGGTGGGTGAGACTCATCAAATGTGTTTGCCAGATATAATCCGTTGGGAATGAGCTTACTACAATGTAGGGAAGCTACCCGTTAGCAATCACTAAAGGTTTGATGGTGGGTTTTCAAGTGTCCTAGGGGATATCATCTTTCAGGGAAGCATCACTTTGGAACACATCGTGTCAGTTGAAAGGCTGACCTCTCTCTAAACCTCAATTCAAAAGGACATTGATAAGAAGTAGAATGGCAATGAAAAACAAGCAGAGAGAAACGAACAAATTCATATTCAAAAATGGGAAAAAAACAAACACAATTCTATGAAAATCCGACAACACAGACTTGAACGAATTTATGGCGCACTCTAGGAATCTCTCACCGTGAATAAAATGGGACGTCAACAATGAGCATTGACCGTACACTGCAAACGAACATGGAACATTACGAGCGAAATCTCCAGAATGGTAATTCCGACTGTTTTTCCTTCGACCACACCGGAAAAAATACGCAACTCTGACCGATGATAGGGTGACAAACAGGGGTGTGCGGTATTTTCTGCTTTCTGGCCGTTCTGTTTTTTGGCCATTGTAGCCTTTACGTTTTTTGAAAAGTTCGCTGACTTAAAAAAGAATCAGAAAAAATCAATAATCAACGTTTTCAAATGATAAGCCGCAGTGACTTGCTAGAGTTATCACATTTGTGAAGGAAAGCCTATGCGCACTTCCGCAGTCACAAACCACTGAGGATAAGATGTGTTTAATCCAGACGTGCTGGTTGGCGGTTATGATTTAGGACCGTTTTAAAGATTCCTTCTACAGATATGTCAGAACGAACTCGTAGCGGAAGGCAATGTTAGCGAGTTCGATGCAAAGTCTACCATTTTTTTAAAGGCAGTGTTGGCGATAAAAATCGTTGTTCTGTTTTTCCGTCTATCTTGGAAACTGTCCCATGCTGATTCCAATGATGTCTCTGATATCGTACAAGGCGTAGTGAGAACGGAGTTACATATGGTCCCTAGAAACCATTTTTGCAGCCGATGTATGCAAGCTGGCCTGAGTAAAGAGAGAATTTGAGAATGAAGGGAAGAACGGGACTATTGATCGGAAATCATCGCTAATCTCACAAACTCCAGTTTCCATTTGTTCACGTAGGAGGGCGGGCGCTGCGCTTTTGGAATTTTCCTTGCGCTCGAAGTAGCAACTTCGCGCTCTTTTGGGGCTCTTCCTGGCTCGTTTTCATGCTTTCTTTCGACGGCAACGATACAGTGTGCTCCTTCACTACCCATTCCTAGTGGAAATAGAAATACACTTTTTATCGTGAACACTGCCTTTATTTGAGCTACTTTTTTTCGTTGCTATGGCGTAGTACATTTGACTGAGTATATCCAGTATTTCCACCAAAATTACATACTCGTTCTGGAGAAGCACTTAATAGATTCTCGCAATTCGCTAATTTCACCTACAATCCTTCGGGCTTGCGTCCTATCCAAACCACAGATTGAACTGAGAAGGATGTTCTCAATTGGAATTTAATCTTTAGGAACAAAAACTCGTTGGCGTATTCAAAATTTTAAAGTTGACACAGGCGTCTGTAGCGTAGTGGCACGAGGCGCTGTTGTTGCCGTACACGACCGAGTGTTCGATTTATCCCGGATCGATAGATCGGTAGCAGGCCAGGGTTAAGCCTAGTTTTGGCTGCATCGCTGCTGTTTTTCATCGCAGCGATTTCACACCCGCTGCTGCAGCGATGTAACAGCGGCAGCGATTCTGTTCATAGTGCATAGCCTCACGGATGATCGAAAAAATTCAATCAATCAGTGAAATTAATGGCTTGTAGTTATCAATAACACGTTTCGATCCGTAAACACTGACCTTGTCATGTATAAGGGTAAACGTTCACTAGACGAAACATATCACTCGCTGGCAATCGCTCCATCGCTGCCATTTTGGCCGCGATGGAGCGACGGTCAGCGACCACTGAGAATCGCTCTTCAAGCAGCGATGCAGTAAAACATAGGATTTCGTCGCCGCGACCCAGCGATGTAGGACGCTTGCCACGAAGCGACCACAATTGGAGCTGATTTCCATTACGCGCGATGAAAAAGGAACAGTTGTCCCTCGCATGGCCGCAGCGACCATCTGCAGTAAAAACTAGGCTTCAGGCAGACGATCGGCCAGAACCTCGACAAAGCAACTCCCTCCCCCTCCCCTCTTGGATATCAAAATTTTTGAAAGATGTCCAAAACTTTTCACGTCCGCGCAGGTTCTGAGGAAAAAATGTTTTACGGTTTTTGCAGTGAAATTTTTAAAAGAATCTTTTTTTTTTCAATTTAAATTTACTCTTAATACTTAATGCGTTCCCTATTTTACTGATGAGTTCGAGTCAAAGTAGAAATCTAAAAAGCCGGATACTTGTTCTTTTCTTGAGCAATGTTTCGCCATAACCTTGATCGTGGTGTAAGCTAGCAATAAGTCAGTAATGCTTTATAAATGACAAAATAGGCGAGCTTTAGGTGATAGGAGACTTCTGTAGTGAAGGAAGTTATGGTGCGGATGCAAAACGTTCCCCAATTTTTAATAAATTACAACCTCGGAGTGAGCAAACTTTGACGTATGCCGAGCGTTATTCGGAGACGTTTTGGACTTTCGATAATATCTCGCTAATCACAACGCTTCACGACACCTCGACACGAACCTAGTTGTAGGGGGTCATTCAAGATTCGAGGGAGGAATTAATGACACTCTATCAGGAATCGAAGAATTTGATGAAGTTTCTGTTAAACAATGACTGGTAACGCTATCAGATAACAGATACCGGCAGGAGACCTCATTTTGACGGATTAGAAACCTCCAACTAGGTTTGAATCGAGACATCCGGGTGAGTGGAATCCTTGTTCCTTGTGTGGGTGTGAAAACCTTCACAGGCTCGAAAAAATTCTATTCCCCCAATTACTATTGTTTAGCCAGAGGGGGTGCGAGCGCGGGAGGGAGAAGGGTGTCACCGGGGGTGGTTTTGCAACTTCCTCAGCGGACAAAGCTCGGTTTCGCTGTGTAGCGCGGTATTTTTCGACGGCTCGCCGCAGTGCAACTTCGAATATTGAATTTAAAGGCAGTGTTAACGATAAAAAATGTGTTTCAGTTTCCACTAGGATTGGGTAGTGGAGGGGCACAATGTAACGTTGACGTCGAAAGAACGCATGAAAACGAGCCAGGAAAAGCTCCAAAAGAGCGCGAAGTTGCCACTTCGAGCGCGAGGCAAACCTCAAAAGCGCATCACACGCCAACCGACGTAAACAAATGATTGCTCTAGATCGTGAGATGAGCGATGATTTCCAATCATTAGCCCCGTTCTTCCCTTCAATCTCAACTTCTCTCTTTACTCAGGTCAGCTCGCACACATCGGCTGCAAAAGACGGAAGTTACAAGCCTCGGACAACTCGTCCACCATGTTTCCATAGCTCAATCTTTGAGGGACTAGAACTCTGTTCCCAGAAGATCTTGCACGATTTCAGAGACATCATTGGAATCAGCATGGGGCCGTTTTCAAGATAGGCGGGGAAACAGAAAAACAATTTTCATCGTGAATACTGCCTTTAAATACCTTAAGTTGCGCAGTTGCGGAGCGTTCTTACAGCATTTTGTAGAGAATAGGTCTAGGACAAAAACAATACCTTTGGGACCTCAGGTTTTTTTTTTCAAAAGGAAAACCTGCATTGTCCAATTTCTGCAGAAGGCACGGTTCTGGACAACGATATTGAACAACGAGAAAACGGATTTTAGGAAATTTTCTCCGTCATTTTGGGGTTATGGGCGGGGTGTTAGGTAGAGAATTTCAAGGAGATTCTGAACCTTGTTTCAGATTTATGAATATCTAAAATTTTATGGGGGCACGTGCGTTGTCCAATATACGAAACAGTGGTTGGAAGGACGGATCAGTGAGAGCAAGAAAATGTCGAGTTTGAACTTAAAAAGTTGAGATTAGGTAATTTAAGCACCGTTTTTGGGTGTCCGGTTTGGAATGCAAATACTCGTCCCCAAATCATACCTGATTATACGGGAGCTGGCAAAGTACGTCGGTTCAAGATATGTACTCGAAGAGTGGATGTTTGGTAACCTCAGGAATGTTCTTTACTTATGTTGAAGGTAGCTCGCCTTATCTGTTTCGAGCGAGTCGTTAATTTTGAAATCATTTTTAGGACGCCTGAGTCGTGCTCTACTAAATTGCCGTTCATCTGTCAGAAGCACCGCTATGATCCGGATCACCGACCAGATGACACCCTGAACCGTCAGTACCCCTTAGTGTAACAGTCTATATGGAGAGTCAGAATTCAGTTGCAGTGGACCTCGTGGCCGGAAAATGGTATGCGACAGTGGACACGGCATTCGATCCAAGCGCTCCGCCACCATCTTGTTTCCTGCAAGTTCGCGTGCAGAGTGATCTACAAATTCTACCCGGATTCGTCACCGCTGTCAGTGCTGATCAGCCTGACAATGACCCTGTTCAGGACTCTCGTACGTTCCAATTTTCTGACGCTTTTAGTCCTTTGCTTCCTAATTTCAGTGACCTATCAAAGACACAAGCAACTGTCAGTTGGTATAGTTGACTTGCGATTCCGAATTCCCGCATTCAAGACTGTAATAACAAGTGTTCGCAGTTCTTTTTCATGTTTGTGCTAAAATTATTTGTAAGAAAAACCGCATTGCAGTGATGAACCCATCTATGGATCCTCTTACATCTTTGAATTCATTTATTCCTTCAATGATTAGATATCTCTTTAGCGACTAACCGCCTGATTTCCTATGTGCACAGCGTGGACAACGCTAATCGCAGTCCGATCTTAACCCACGCCTTGTTCAATGATGCTTACAACGGTTTGTAGTGCGAGGCCTGATTCTCGAAGGGAATGCAGCTGGGAGCTGATTTGGAATGTTTTCAGGAACATTCTACGATGCCGTGACTTACAGTGCTCGTGCTTCCTGCTCATACCCATGGGTAACACAGCCATTCAAATGTCCGAATGCCGCTTCTGAGAGCAATGAGTTTAGCATCACCGTGAGTTTTTCAACAGACTAGTAGTTACTCACGCACTGAGTAATTGTGGGTGGAAGGTTCCAATCCGACCACGGTACGCGTTCAACTCGACTACAAAGCAGTTTGCATGGAAACACGGTCACATGCTCTGCAGCACCGCGAGGTCTAATTGTCTGCCGGATAGGTTCGATTCGACAACGATACGCTTTCGACCAGGTGTTCGTCAGTTCGAAAGCAGCTATACAAGGCGCCTAATCTGTCTGAGAGCACAGTTGGTCTTCTTAGCCGGTCCTAGCTAGTGGTCTCATGCCTGGCTTAGGGAGACTCATGATCGCTGAAGGGAACTCCTCAGTGGCCCAATGCAAGGAAACCTCCCAGCTGTGGACCGTGGCTAGGATAAAGTCCTTGTCGCAGAATACGGCAGACCATCCTTGATGGTGTGGACCGTGAAGCCAGATGTAACCTCAGGGTAGCTCAGTGTGGGAGAGAATTAGGGGTGCACGGAATGCGGAGTCTTGCCAAACGCCTTCTTATTGATTAGTGCAAAAAGAAATGAACCGCTTTTCAAACAAAATACATATAACAGCACTCACCTATGCACTATATTTGTTCCAAACAAAACTTGTTTCGAATATCCAACTTTTCGACTGTACTCGGATATCGCACTTTTCCGAATATTCGACTTTTCGACTGTAGTCGTATCTCACACTTTTTCGAATATTCGACTTTTCTAATGTAGTCGGATATCACACCTTTTCGAATATTCGGCTTTTCGACTGTAACCGGATATCACACTTTTTCGAATAATCAACAATTCGAATGAAAAGTCGATTTTTTATCCGACTGAAACAGTCGAGTACCGAACCGACTATTCGATTCGGAACAAGTATACTATGCACCATATTAGGAACGATTGTCTTCTCAACAAATGTACAATAGTAATCGTCGGGCAAGAGAAGAAGATGAGCAAAAGGATGGATCACGTCACTGCAGTAAATAGAACGTCACAGGGAGTGAATTCAACAAAACAGGCCCCATCAAAGGCACAGTAAACCCTCAGATATGAATTTTGAAATTTTCTTGTAATTGTGAAGGAGACCCCTCCTGTATAACACGTGCCAAATGCGAGATCTCAATTCCTTTAAATAAGCGAGACATAAGTGACCACCAGGGGCCCGGTCCCCTCCAGTCGCCACCACAGGCCCGGCCCCTTTCCTGATTTTCGATCTCAATACCGGCTAGATGTATGGATGATTTTCAACTGAGTCGTCGTTCTTCACTACCTTTCCGACCTATCTCCTCATCCTGTCTTGCTCTGCAGCGACTGCGAATCAAGAGAAATATAGGTCTGAGACAACTCGTCCACCAAATTTTTGTCCTCAAAAAACAGACATTTTCAAGGAGCCATATCTCCGTTCGTACGAGGTCTTGGACAAATTCGGAGATACCGTTGCGATCAGAGTGTGACCCTCTGCAAGATAAAGATAAGATCCAAAAAATAATTTTCTGGGTGTCCTGTGCCTTTAAAGGCAGTGTTCACAATAAATCTCTTTTTCGAGTTTTAAGTGCGAAACACTGTGCTGGCCGATTTTGGAGGGGATAGGGTAAGAGAAAGCAGCGAAAATGGGCTAGAAATCAACAAAAACTGTGGCGAATGTTAGATTTTTTACCCTAACCCGCCCCCACGCCTGCTTAGCCCGCTCCACCCCCCCCCCATTCTGACAAGCTTGTGGCACCGCGGACGTTTTCGATGGCGAATTGCCAAGCTTCTATGCCACTTCCAGCCTGATCGATTCGCCCACATTTCGCCATTAGCGCGCGCTTGTGGAAACTAGCAAGGCGCGTAAGCTCGTTCGCGCCCTAAGCCTGTACGTACGTTAGAAACCGTCATTTTAGATTATTCTGAGCGTTTTTCTTCGCTGTTTCTTCACTATTCGTTAACTTACCGGGTCTGCGCCAATGCCCACTAAGAAAAGTAAGGCATCAATGCGATCCGTGCCGACTGTAACTGCGTCAGCCACTAAAAAAAGTGTGCGTCTGAGACCTCAGCAGTAATAGGACAGATTGAAAAAGGCGCGAAGGGTGCTGAATCATGGAAAATCGACTGCGGCTCATTTCCCTCTCTCGGCCGGCATCCCAGCGCGAAAGAAAAGGTGATCTAGAGGGGGACCCTTTACCGGTAGACCTTGAAAGAGTAAAAAGGAGAAGAGACCGCGCACATTCGTGGCAGGAGCGGAGGCAGATGATGCTGTCACTCGTACCATTTCGACGCTGGCGGCTTGCGAACGGTGGCAATCCTTTATGGACCGACTGTGCCCACAGAAACATCAGGGAGAGGTAGTGCGTTGTTGCCTTTCGCAACAACGCGCTACTGTTACACGGTGGTGTGCTGCTGCAATAACTATATGGGCGCTGCATAAGACTCCGTCCATAGCAGACGACCAGCGGCTGAGCGTCAAGGACTGGCGCATTCAACGTGCCTGAGGTCGTCTGCTATGGACGGAACCTAAGGCCTCTTCCAGAGTTCGATCGCCGTGCGACGCGATGGGGTGATAACCATGCACGTCGATCGAGATTGCGTTGCACGTCGATCTGTATTCAAAACATGTCATCGCGGCGATCAGAGATGGAAGTGTAAAAGGGCCTGAGCTTTAACCATTTTCAGCACGTTGCCGCGTTGCCATCCAGCTGCGTGGTACAGCAAAGGCACCTTTCAATTCGTTGAGGATGTTGAGTTGAAAGCGTTATGTAACCGAAATAGACCCCACATGTGCGTGAAGGATGCTGCTCCCGTGAGGGAACCAACTCTTCTTTTTTTCGTAATGAATTGCGATCACCTTTTTTCCAGCCAAAAAAAGCGAGACTATCTCACACGCAGGGAAAGTAAGGAAAAAGTTTTTGAAGCCTCATCCTTATCAAGAACAATAAAATACTTGTAGATACTGCTAAATCTCGCCAGTTTTCCACAAACCCTATAATATTTCTTTTGAGCACATGGGTGAGGACGAATTTGGCAATCTCTTCCAACGCGTCACCTTTGGTCATTGTGCCAGTGAAGGTGGGTTTCTCCTTGTATATAATTTCTCAATTGTGACGAGAAAACGTGTTAACGACATGATTATCTGAATGTTGCATAAGTATGCATGCACTTTGATATCTCTGCTCCTTCACATTCAACATCTGAAAAAATCTATTCAGTCATCAGCTGCAACGGTGGAGTACGCTGGCAAGGACTATGCATATGCACTGAGTACTGGACAGGTAACATTTGAGGCATCCTCATTTCCCACATGTTATCCTCTGTAAAACGTCGTAGTTCTCACGACTTAAGGCAGGCGATTCTGCTTCCTCCGTCTGTCATGCGCTCTCTCACAGTCTCTAACCGCCGCTCCGCACCAGCACGAGTAGACAACATGAGAATTTTGCGGTTTTATAGCCTTTACATGCACGAGGAACAGGAAAAGCAATGCATTCTAAACTAAATTCTTTTTTCTTGTCAAGGCTATGAGCAATAAACTTGTGTACTTTGTAAAATACTTCTTCCCAACACTAAAATTCAGGGAAACAGTGTGATATACCAATATGTGTTAATGGCGGTACTCTCAGCCCCGATTACAGAAGATGTCAATGCCCAGATTATTATGCTGGAGAGCACTGTGAACTTGGTGAGCATAACAATTAAGAGGCTTGGTTAGGTATATAGTTGATCCCAATTGGAAGTTTTTTGACAAGTCGTTGTACATACTCAGATCTTCATGTATATTTACCGTCTAGCCTGTTGAACTCTTTTCTCTTCACCGATTTCAGAGCTGTGCCAACAACAAAACCATGTCCTCTTCACTCCAATCGCAAAGACATTCGTCTTGGTCGTGGAGGTTACCGACCGTAACAAGCCTATTGTGAACGCTGTTAGTTTTTGCTTTTTCCGAAAGGCTTACTAGCTGATAAGCAAATTTCATTTCGTCCCTAACACCATACTATTCCGAAGGAAATTGAATGCAAAAAAGTGTTTTGCAGTTGATTGCAAATCTCTCATCCATTGTCAACGGCGCTGTGGCAAACAATCCAGCATGGTTCAGCAATTATGGTCTAGTAACATACAACTGTAAGTCACACTTCACCCGCTCTTCCTCATTGAGCGTACTGCTCAAACTAACCAACCGCTTCTACCCTCACTGAACCACCTAGTGCTTTATTCTGCAATCTTCGCTTTTAACGGTACTAAAATCTTGACTGGTCATCGCGATTTTTTACTATTCGGAACAGAAACAGAAACAACCGATGGTACTAACGCTGTTAAAAAATCTATAACAAGGCCATCGAAATCAGGAAAGTCGCGTTTGCCGTCTAATAAATCGCGAAAGCCAAGTGTGAACTCTCAGAAGTCGTCGAAGCAACAGGAGAGCCTGGTGAGCTCTGATAAAAGAGAGACATCCGAAACGGGTCAATGTAAATCTGAACTGGGGCGACTGGATGTTCGAAACAACTATGTTGTAGTGAACGAAGCCAACCGCAGAACAAAGAGATGAGGCGACAGAGGAGTTCGAAAAGGTCGACTTTGCAGTCTGACCGTCTAAGCCAAGAATTATAAAGGCTATACTCAAGTGGAAGAAGCACGGCGACAATTTATTAGTCGAGGCGCTGACGACAAATGAGGTGGACCAGGATAAATGTGAATCACAGTACATAATAGTTGGAGCTGTTGACAATGCATCGGCAACCGACACGAGAAGCCAAAGCGTTTAAAACGCTACTGCAGAACGGCGGGAAATCGAGAAACCAGTGAGTGACATTTCGGTACTTCTAACTACATATAAGTTGGATCAGTGAGTTGGAGACCGCTCAGAGAAAGCTCACAGAGACGCTCGAATGCAGTGTTTCCGAAAATCTTCAATCTCAAGATTATCTGCAAGATCGATTTCTTGGTCCTCGAGTAGAACTTAAATGATAAAACAGTTGCGAAAAACGCGCCAGAAACACAAAAAGGTGCTTGTACTCTCATACGCCTCTTTACTTTCACTGGAACTGTCTGTTTGACAATGTAGTCTTTTGTGTACACGTTCCTTGAAATCCTCTACTCTCTGTTACTCCGCTCTTTCCTTCAGACTTTAACTAAAACTATTTTGCCTGAAATATTCTTCCATTTGCGACCGACCCCATTTTCACCGGTGACAACCACCGAGAACATGTTCATACAAGCGGACAACTAGTCCACACCAGGAAATAATCTCAGTGAAACAAAGCGTCTTAGCGCGTTTTTCGCCGTTGCTTTGAGACGGCAACTCTTCGAAACAGAAATGAAAGCAAGATACCTAATCGGAATGTTGAATGATCCCCAGAACACTATCGCCGTCTGCGGAGGAGATGAGAAGCCGTCATTCAATGGTAGCGAGAAGAGCGCTGGAGATCAGGAGAAGAGAGCAGCTGCTCCCAAACCTTTGAAGTTTAAAGAGCTGCAAGGGCTGTCCAATTTTCCCTACACTCCGGACGCCAAACCGGATCAAAGGATTCTAAGAATGATGGACAACGGTGGCTTACACAACATCACGCGAACGAGGCTGAAGTCGAAGAAGAACAGAAGACCTCAGCCCGCCTTGTAGTATACGCACAGCATAACACCCACAGTAGTTTCGAAATTGAACGAATCGAATTTGAATGAAACTGAAAACACAGCAGTGAATGAGTGGCAGGGGTCGCGTGATCACCCTGAAGGCCCAGAAGCTTTGTGTAATAAGCTTGTATTAACGATGACTTCTACCTTCCTCGCATCAAACAGTTGTTTTTTTTTCAGCAAGCGGAATCACGTTCCAGTCGTTCCAGTACACAACAATAGGGTCACTGGTGTTGAGCTTGAACTCGGCAGCTTCAAGGAGCACCGATCCGGGAGCTTGTGGCACGCCGTTGTATGGGTGAGCACCCAACCAAAGTACTTGCGGTAGTCCTTACCTTCAATCATCGACCAACTTTCCAAGAAACTTTTTTTAGGGCGCTTCAAGTTGCTCTCACCTCGTCCTTCCTTCAGTCGCCAAACAGTGAAGTGTTCGCGTTCACATCCTCCGGACCTAGTGACGAACAAGTTCGTCCAGCTGTTGTAGAGCTCATTAGTGATGTTCAAGCACATGTGAGTGTTTACCTGGTATTTCCTTTCTGGGTTCTTTGGTACAAAATACAGGAATATAAATTCTGCGCACTAGACGGAACGCTTAAAGGCAGTGTTCACGATGGAAATCGTTTTTTTTTTGTTTTTCCGCCTAACTTAAAAACGGCTCCATGCTGATTCCAATGATGTCTCTGTAATCGTACAAGACCTTCTGGAAATGTGTAACTTCCGTCTTCTGCAGCCGATGTATACGAGCTGACCTGAGTAAAGAGAGAAGTTGAGAATGAAGGGAAGAACGGGGCTATTGATCGGAAATCATCGCTCATCTCGCAATCTTGAGCATTCATTTGTTCGCGTCGGTGGGCGTGGAAAGTGCATCTAGGTGTGACGAGCTGACGGGTGTCCAACTTTGGGGCCGTAGGGGACCGTTCCAAGCTCTTTTTCCTTAGTTTTTTCAACGTTAGGGTTGCGCTAGGCCCCGCAGCTGCCGATCTCCACCAAAAAATCAGACATGGTTTTTATCGTGGACACTGCCTTTAACCTTCGAACAGCCTTAGTACAAGGTTGCCAGCTGTATTATCTGTGATATTTGCTTATACGGCTGAATAGTCTTACGACTTTTACCACTACCCACTTCTTTTCAGTTCACCTTCTTCTACAACAGCGATTCAAGCTGCGGATCTGTCCCTCAGGGTATGACTCAAACTGCCAGATTAGCCTATTCTTCCAGTGGTAATGTGCTTTTCACGGCTGCAGAGGGGCTCACAAAGGTGAGTTCAAATGGAGTGTCCCAAAAAATAGGTGTTTATGCTCTTGATAGAAAGCATGGGCTTGAATGGCTAGCTGAAGTACTCAGCTATAAAGGCGCCAGTAATGTAATAAAGTCAGGATTAGCATCGGTTCCAAGAAATGCCACTGGCAAGCGGTTTGGTTATGTTGTGGTTTACCTCGAGCAACTATAGTCGCATTTTCGCAGTTTTTTTGCTCCTTGGTAGTCATCAAACAAGCTTTACTCACTGAAATTCCGAGACTCACCGTACAATCATGCAAGTTCCTGGCGAATCTGACCTCCTTACTCTGAAAGTGAAATATTTTCAGATGTTCTCTGTTTACCTACCGACACTTTTCGGGTCCTATGTTTTAACCAACCCAACCGGACATCAGAATTTCAAGTGTACTACACTCAGCGACTGGTACGTAGAAGTGGATTTCGCCACTACAACTATTTATGTCACAGCGTCTACAGTCTACGGAAGCCTAGGTGTTGTAGATCCTTTAAAGGGTGAGTCGGAATTCTACAGAACAAAAAAACTCTGAGAAGAGCTGCTGTGAGCAATTAGCAAGAGTTCGTTGTCCAACATGTTTCAAGTGTCCTTTTGCAGCCAACGTCACACCGACGACTCTCTCGAAGATTGGCAGCACAACTATTTATGAAATTGATGTGAGCCGACTGCCCGGTTTGTACACCTTATCAGTGAGTTTTAGGATAGTCATGTGAAATTCATGTCAAGTTTAGTGACCTCTCCACTTGCATAAGTGTGCCAGAATGCGCGATCGGCTTGCGAGAAGGCCGCCACGACGCTGAACTCAAAGTCGTCAAACTGACTGGTTATTTTGAGGCTTAGCCAAGGTTTCGCTATTGGTTTAATCTCCTTCACTCTAATGCTAGCCTATCAGGTTTATCGGGCGTTGATTTTTGTCCCACGCTTCGGGTCTCTTGCATCCAGTGAGTGGCCTAATTCCGAATGTATCTCGCTGTTCTGGGACCAGCCAATACGATATACCTGGTCGCGGCCCCTTGACTCATAGTAGCGCTTCAAGGTCGTATCCATCGATAATTTGAAGCTGAATTCAAAGCGGACAGACTAGGTCACTTCTCATCGGAGAAATCCCTCGCAGGCAGTCGCGTCCAGCCGCTCTAAGGGACTATCCAGAGTAGGTTACCGTGTGCGAGCGGATTACGACTGCACTTTAACTGCAGTCTACCCGCACCGTGGTGAGCACGAATAACTACGAGGGACAGTGAAGGCACTACTGCTGCGAGTGGGTAGCGCTAAGTTGTAACACAGTAATAATAAAATATTAAAGGCAGTGTTCACAATAAATTTTACTTCCGATACCTCCACGGTTTA